>CM061141.1:8215876-9489707 GCA_030789695.1 Scilla litardierei
CCAAAATAATATATGATACAATATACAATATAATAATTTTAACTCCGATGCCTAAGTTAATGTCAAGATTAGTAAAAATGGCAAGTTGCAGGAGCATAAATATGTAAAGGGGGATTGAATCTTTTATATTAGGAGCCATGTCCTTATATACGATACGATATATATGTACTGTAGTAATTACCTTTTGAGAGGTAATGTAGTAATTATGCTCCAGGGATAGGATGGCTCTTTTGGGCTGTAGCGCCAGGGAGACTTGGCGTCTAAGCTTGGGTTAATGGGCTTCTGTGATGGGCCTTTTGTTGAGTGGGCCAGTAGTAGGCCTGATTAGGTTTCTTACCTATTAGAGTTGCTCTAACTTTTTCACTTATAAGCTCTAACTCACAATAACCGGATTTATCATGTTAGTCTATATTTTTCCTATTGACATGAGTGGCTATGAGGCAGTGCCTCAACTCCCTATTAAATATTTGTCAAACTTTTATAACAAACTATTAACCCAATTGCAATCGTTTAGATTGGTGTTAAAAACCTAACCAGTGAATGTATGGACAAAAAGAAGACTTGAGGTAAATTCTAGATAAGTGTAGTGAATTTATATTCTTGATAAGAAATGCAACTTTAAATCAAGTAAAAGACTTAAGGTAAATCCTAACCATGATTCATGAAGATTGCACGTAAGAAAAACCTGATAGGATTGGGGGAATAAAATAGGGCAAACGATGCTATTTTTATTGAACTTTCGTGGAAATACAAGATTCGGTCTCCAATTTCGAGAGGAAGGCCAACTCTCCCCATAACTGGGGTTCTAATCTAAATAGCTACTCATATCTAAATATTCAACATAAAGTCCTAATAATCTCTCCCCTCTTATTTATAATAAAATTCTCTCTAATAAAGAAAATTGACAAAGTTCCGAAAATACCATGTCTTAGGGTTTGTGTCGCCGACCCCTTTGCGTTATACTTTGCATCGCCGTCCCCTCATAATAACCGGCCTACCAGTACTCTCCTCCCAACGAGACACCTCGTCCTCAACGTGAAATTCCAAAAACTGTTGCTGGATTACGCCGATTGACCCCCACATGACGGCCTACTCCAAATGAGGGCTTTTGTCCTCTCCTATCTCTTCCTCATCAGCTGCTATGCTTTCGTATTCGTCATCACCGATAGTCATAATCTGGAGGGAGCAATCTCGATAGCAATGTCCCGGTGCAAACTTCTCATCACAACGAAAACACAACTACTTCGCGTGCTTATTCTATGGCTCCGTTTCTGTGAGGCGTTTGAACTTACTTTCTGATCGTGTCTCATTGTTTCTGTCCTGCGTGGTCTGAACCCCTAGTAGCCGTGTCTTGGTATCTACATGGTGGCATTGGTACGAGAAGTGAATTCGCTCGATGCTTCGTTGGCACGACGTTCTGCTAAGTTCCTATCCTCGATCATTTGCACCATCTCCGTCGTTTCAGCTAGCACACTCGATCTCAAAAGATGTAGTTCGGCTTGAATGTCTGTCTTGAGCCCCTTCCTAAATTTCCTTTCAACACAACTTCTGATATCCCGCTTAGCCGACCTGAAAACAACTCGAGTTTCTCCACATACTCCCTGACTGTCATATCTTGCTTGATGTCAAAAGATGTTCATGCAAATTACCACCTTGAGAATCGCGAAAGCAGTTCAAAAGGCAATTCTTGAACTCCTCCTAAGAACACACTGGTTGTTTCTGCTTCCTCCACTGGAATCATGCTAACGCCTTCCTTTCCTGACATAAGTCCACAACCATCTATTTCTTCTCTTTTGTAAGTCTAATTACGATGAAATATCGCTTGCCGCGATATACTCATTCATAAGCATTCTCTCACGCAAAGATTGGTATCTTTAACTTCCAAATCTTCGAGTTGGCATCCAATTGCCCCTGCCTGGCTCTACATCGGTATTGCCCGAAATGAAATTGCTGACATTAGGGGTGTCAAAATGAACCAGACCCGATCTAACACGAACCCGGCCTCTTTAACTAGGTATGGGTAGAGTGCTAACCAGGTTGGGTCGCATCCGGATCAACAATCCGGGTCGGGTGCGGGTTTTACCCGCCGACCCGGATTGACCCAGATCTTGCCCATTTTTATTTATATTTGCATTTATATTTATATAAAAATTTAGATACACAAGTTGCATTATGAGTTTTGGTTGGGGTTTCAATTGTTATGCATATATTTAAGTGGTATGGGGTTCGAATCCCGTCATTGGATCTATTTTTTTGGTTAATTTTAAATCATAATTATTATTTTACATAAATAATTTGATATTCTTTACACAACAAACATAACACTATTCTAATTAATACCCTTCCCAAATACTCGAATAGACACTTTTACACAAAATATCATGACTTTCATACTTGCTCAATATTATGCTTAAATGACAGAAAGCGTTATACCCACACATCAAATATATAGTTAATATAAAATTCCAAAGAGGTTCAAATATTGATTACATTAGAAACACAAGCACTCGAAATGCAAAGCTAGATAACAAAAATTGCAATTTCTTCGATCCAACTCATCAATTTGAAGTCTATACATCAAGTAGTTGGTTAGTTGGTAGTCAGAAGGACAAAGAAGAAACCTAATTAAGTAGCAAGCCAAATCAGTGTCCTAAACTTCTAATATTGTTCATATATAAACATAATGTTAAATGTCAGCCTATTTAGCTTAGCTGGTGGACACATGTACCATCTGTGTGAACATGTGATCAATATTTGCTATATGCAATTTATTTCAAACTTCACTTTTTAAATATAAAAATTTAACAAAACCCAAACCCAACCTGGTCCATCAGGAAATCTTTGTTGGGTTCGGATGACCTGGATTATAGCTGGGTCGGGTACGAGTTTCCTAACCCCGACCCAGATTCAATCCGGATAGGATTTGTGTTTACCCTTATCTATGTCGGGTCAAACATGACCCGACCTGAACCCAAACCCGAACCGACCCATAATCACCCGTAGCTTGTATGATTTCAAATTTGGAGCTCTGGGACCCCCGAAATCACCTATCAGAGCTCCCTCCGTCGTGCTGCCTTTTGCCCATCGTCGTTGTAGCCCAAGGGACCTCCCATCGCACCCATCGACATATCCACGGGGTACCCACCAACGGCCTAGTTGACCCTGCCCCATATGTTCTCCATCGCTCCCCCTGTGGGGCTGTCGCTGCCAGCCCGGGGACCTGCCCCTTGCGGCCTTTGTTGGGCCCTCTCTTGGCCGCTGAAGCCCGCCCAGGGGTCACTGCCCCCAGGAGCACCACGGGGCTACTACGAGGCCGTTGCCTCGTTTTCAGGGGCCCCGTGCCTTGTGGCATCTGTCGGGTCCCCTGCGGGCCACTAAAACTTGCCCATGGGCCACTGCCTCTGGGAGCACCACCGAGCGCCCGTAAGGCTGTCACCTCCAACCCAGAGGCTGTGCCCCCCGACGGCATTAGTCGGTCCCTTCGTGGGACTGTCGAATCCCTGTGGTCCACCGGTCCCTCTTGCCATCGTCGAAGCCATGACGCCCATAGGGTTACACCGCCTCCTTCGCAAAGCCCGTCGAGGCCTCACCGACTTCGTCGGGTTCTGTCTCCCACAAGGATTTGGGTGGTTGGCTGCCCACGTGCATGGAAGGCGCGTGCCGCAGGCCTCGTCGCAGCCTTTGGTGTTCCGTATGATTCCGTTGTCCCTCCAAGGATGGGGGTGATTGGCTGCCCAAATCCACAGGAAGGGCACGTTGCCCCTGCCGTTGCATGCAGCCCAAGCAGCAACGTTGCCTGCCCCAGTGGGCATGACTGTGTTGTCAGATGCGGTCCAGATGGGCATGCTACATGCCCCATTAAGTGCGGCCCACATGCGTTGGAAGGGTGCGTCGCCCTCGCCGTCGCATGCTAGAGGCGTGTGTTGCCCTACCTCTCTTTCTCGGCCTATGAGTGCAGGAAGCGCATGTCGTCAAGCTCTTTTGGGCCCTCTATCGCTTAACGTTATCATCACACACAGCTCTGGACAGACCTCTAAGGCTGGAGCGGTCCACATCAGATCCTTCGTTGTTTTTGATTTCTTCCTCGACGACGATCGCTTTACCCTTGAAGTTGACGCTTTCGGTTGTCGTGCCACCCTCTTATGGGTCACTTCTGTTCAGATCCATCTCGGGAGGTATCACCACCGGTGTGTGCAGATATTCATCTTCATCAATTGCTTCATCATGGCCTCCAGCGACAATAACTGTTGTTAAACGGTGATGATCTGTTCCTCCACTGTTTCAAAGCGTTCCTGATAGGGACCAATTGAGTCCAAATTCCATTTTATTTTATTTTTGGGGTTTTGCTTGGACTAGATTTTTTTGTTTGATTAGGATTTGATTTTGTATTTGTATTTGTATTTTCTTTCTCTTTTTGAGTCCCAAGTTGAATTGGGTTAGGAAAAGTTGTAAGTCTATATACATGCACTAAATTGGTTTGTTTTAATCAATGAAGAGATCAATGGAATTTTACCCAAATCTAAGAAAGGTTTCCTTTCTTGGTGAGAAGTCTCGAAAAATCTTGGCGAGAAGCCAAGAACCATAACTATCCAATTTCTTCTCCAAATCCTCCATCAAATTCCAAAAATCACACCTTGTCCTGCATCAACTTGATATCAAAGCCGAAGATCCAAATCTTTGCTCTTTCTAAATACCAAATCCAAAAAAAATCAAAAGCATGACCGTAATCCTCAGATCAGTCGCCTTCCTCCAAAAAATCGCCCCAAAAGAAAACCCTAGCACTAAACCACGCTTCCGCTGTATCTGCCGCCACCTCACGAGTCCCTAACTACGTCGCCCCCCATGATGACCACCGCCCTCGTCTATGCCATCAACATCCTGCATCCATCCTACCGTCATCCTAAAAGTCGATGCGTAGCCGGCCAAGCCCTTTCGAAGCGCCATCACAATAAGCTAGCCCGTTGAGCCTCGACGTCATCCCTATAACATATTTGTGCCTTCGCGGACCCTGTTGGTACCCAGAAATAATGACGTTGTCGCCTGAAACACTTCGATACACTGTCGCGACGACTTTGGATGTTTGTTGACGCCACCGCCGGTGATGGCTTGGGAGATCAACTACACTAAAACCTTCCCAGCTCCAAGTCAACGCTACAACAACAAATTGCGGCGAACCGTTGCGAATTCACGCTGGAAAATGCGACGATGCGACGAGCTACAATGTTAGCTCGATCGAGCCAACACGACGACGAGCCGAGTCGTCCGATCAGCCGGGAACTGTTCATTGACTCGGCGAGCCGACCCCGAACCGACTCGGAGCCGAATCGACTCGGAGCCGACTCGAGCCGACTGAGCCGCGAGCCACAAGCCACCTCTGAGCCAGCTCAGCCAAGCTGGTCAACCAGTCAACAGCTCAGCCGAGCCGGTTGACCGATCAATGGTTCAACAATAAGCCGTTCTATTTTCCTAGGTTTTCTGGCCTATTTTTGTGGATTTTCTGCGCAGCTTCATTATTTTGACGATTTTGGTTCCATTTGAAGCCCAAATTTAGTGCCATTTGCGCCAGTAGATAACAGAGTTAACCAACTACGCATATGTACCCTCAATACAAGAATATTTGTTTTAATTATGGAATATTGCAATAATTACTATGATGACTATTCTCTCATAACATCTGCTGATCTTGAGGCGTTCGGACGAGTACCAACCTTTTATGTCTTTAATGATAAATATCTGTATGATAATTGGGAGTACCGTCTAGAATATTTCTTTGCCTGTTTTGATTTTTCAAATGAAGCAAGATATAAGTAATGCATATATCAAGTTAGGTGGAGAAGCACGGTCTTGGTGTTTAGATCTTGTAGTTCCTTGTCATCAATGGTCTATGTTTAGATACGCTCTTCGATATCGGTATTATTCCAAGCATCAGTTTGTTCCATAGGCACCACATGAATTCTTAAATCCAAAGATTGAGCATGATCCACCATCATGGGCGAATGATCTCCTTAAGCGGCTCACTTCCTTAACAACGTTGTTCGTGATGGTCTATGTTTTGATCTGCTCTTCGATATCGGTGTTATTCCAGGCATCAATTTGTTCCATAGGCACCACATGAATTCTTAAGTCCAAAGATTGAGCTTGATCCACCATCATGGGCAAATGATCTCCTTAAGCAGCTCATTTCCTTAACAACATTGTTCGTGATGACACGACAGAGACTTGTCAGATTATAGACCGTTTGGAACACCTAGACAACACTATACAGAGGAAACAAAATGTAAACTCATGCCACAGCCCACGATAACGATTGATCTAATACCTGAGTCAAAGTGCGAGCTTGAGCATAAGCTGTATCCAGATATGGACCAAGAGATTGAGGCAAAGTTTGCACTTGAGCCTGAATTGGAGCTTGAGTCCGACTCAAAGTTAGAGCCAATATTGAAGAAACAGCAAGAGGCTGAAACCGAATCAGAGTTAGAGCCTAAATCAGCGATTGATCTAGTAATGCAGTTAGCGCCTGAACCAGAATTTGATCGAGCGTTGCATTCTGAGCTAGAGACGGAGCTTGATCCAGCATCGCAACCTAAGCCATAGTCTTATCTAGAGTCACCTATGAAGCGTGTGTCAGACCTGTCGAAAGAAGCACCATTGATTCAAATTGAGAACATCGAATTTGTTATCCTAGATCCTTCTCTTACCAACAAGTTTTTCAATTTTCATTAAATTGAGAAAAATTATCGAGGGATGTTCGTCTGCCTATCTGCATCAAGTTACACTTCAAATTCGTGGACACATCTTCTCGAACTACAATGGGCTGTTGATTTCGACACAGCTCTGTTACTCTTGTCATCATTCACCAAGTTGTAAAGTCCTTAAGTAGGAGAGAATGATGGGGGACTAATTGAGTCCAAATTCCGTTTTATTTTATTTTTGGGTTTTTTATTTGAATTGGACTAGATTTTTGTATTTGATTAGGATTTGATTTTTGTATTTGAATTTGTATTTTATTTTTCTTTTTAGTGCCAAGTTGAATTGGGTTAGGAAAAGTTGTAAGCCTATATAAAGGCGCACTAAATTGATTTGTTTTAATCAATGAAGAGATCAATGGACATTTACTCAAACCTAAGAAAGGTTTCCTTCCTTGGCGAGAAGACTCGGAATCCTTGATGAGAAGCCAATAAATCATAATTCTCTTCGTGAGAAGCCAAGAAACCCTAATTTATTTATTCTTTTTCAAAATTTCCACAAAATTCCTCAAATCCATCTCATTCTCCATCAGTTCCTCTTTCGTGTTCTTGAGGACATCCACTTCGTTCTCTAATTTCCCCTCCAATGCATCCGCCTTTTTCATCACCATCATTGATTTCAGATTCGATTGCTCTGATTCCAATTTAATAGGATTTGGAAAGGAAATTGGGTAAAAGATGAGAATTTTCTTGAAATCTCATGGAAGTACAAGATTCAGCCTCCAATTCGAGAGGAAAACCAACTCTCTCAATAACTAGGGTTTCTAATTTAAATAGCTACTAATATCTAAATATTCAACATAAAACCGTAATGATCTATATTCTCTCGAATTAAGAACATCGACGAAATTTCCAAAATACCCCTTCCTAGGTTTTGTGCCGCCTCCCCCCTTTGTGTTCTACTTCCGCCGCCGCCTCACAATAACCGGCCTAACAATGCCTAACCTATAGTTGATCCCTTTTCATAAATTATTATTGTGATTAGTTAATTGTTCAAACATGTTAAAGTTAATACGTAATAGCATGGTGCGAGGTTTCGATCCAAACTGGAAGGTTTTAGCCGTTTCATACGGGTTCCACATGGATCGGTACAAAACTGGCTGTTGAACATGGCTTCGGCAAAAACCCTAAAAATCTCCAACAAAATCTAAAATTGACCAAATATTAAATATGATGGGGATGAGTCAAGCATAAACTCTTAATGAATATGAAGCAAAACAAGCTAATTGGAATTAAAAAAAATTCCCCCGCTTCATCGCCATGTAGAAACGATAAAGAGGGAAATGGAGAGATGTTGCCTGACATGAAGAAGGAAGAGAGAAAGGATTGTTAGATCTGAGATGGAAAAAGAAACACTAGAGGGGGGAATAATGTCTTTTAAAACACAGCCAATAAAGATTCATGAGTTGCCAATTAATATTTTTAACCAAATTTGCAAAGAAAGATAATATGAAAGATTAAAGACAAGCAAAGCAGAAATAGACTGTCACAAACACAGTGAATTTTATCCTTATTCGGTTTCTCTGGCCTATTCCAGTCACCAAGCTCATCACTTGAGATTTTTCACCGATCTCTCTTGTAAATTCACAAGAATAAATAATGCAACTTGGAAACACACTTTTTAATTACACACCAGAATCTCAACAAAGTGAGACTGAAATACTCTTAGACCGAAGGGCAAAATTACCGCAACAACCGAGGAAAAACTTTTTAGAGAAAAAAGTACAATATTCCTATAGCCTTGAAGATATGTGTATGTGATTTTAATGACGGCTTAGGAATTGGATTCTGTTATATAGAATGAAAGAATTGAAGAACAGAATTTTAGACAGGGTTGGCCTTTTATTTTGGCTTAACTGAAGATAAGAAATCAAAGATTATATTGACCAAAGTTGTGCTTTTTGTCCTGTGAACATCTAAGGTTTATTCCTTGTTTATAGAAGGAAAACCCATTAAAAAGATCAGAAAAATCCACATTCTAATAGATAAAAATGGCTAGTTTTTTACCGGTAGCGCTGTCTGCCGATTTATTATGAGGCTACTAATAGATTTATTGGTTGACTAATGGTTTATTGGAAAGAATGGCGGGCAAAACTGTGTTGGCCGACTAATAAGCTTATTAGTCGGCTAACGAATGTATTAGTTGACTAGTAAGTTCCATTAGTTAACTAGTTGTGTTAAAAAAGAAAAAAAAAACAATTTGATTGCCCTGTTAGTCGACTAATGGAAGTGTTAATTGGCTCATGATATTCGGATACGCTAGTTGACTAATACATTTTGTTAGTCGACTGATAATCTTCAAAAAAAAACCATTTGACTTGGAATATAGCGGTTTTGATATGGTTTAACTTCATGGGTATTCTAAATCTTAAATCTATGGTTTGAAGTGCATATGGGGTGTAACTTTAAGTCTTTAACAATAAATCTATGACAAGAAATAATAATATAAATTACATAAGATAAATTACAGCAAATTAATATTGATCTTCATTTATTTTTTGTCATATGTATAGTCGTAAATTCTTGGGCCTTGGTACCTCAACATATACTTCCTAATAGCTGTACAAATCATGAGTGTAAGCAATTTGTTTGTTCATAATCAAAACTCATATTGAGGCAAACCAATATCTAACTGGATGTTGCATCTGCTTTTTGTCACTGCTTCGATCTTCCCGCCATTGCTTAGATCTTGCAACCACCTTTTCCTTCACCGCCACTGCTTAGATCTCGCAGCCACTTCGTCCATCATTGAAAGTGAGATCCTGAGCGAGAGATATATGGGGAATGAGGGGTGGGGGGGTTATATAAAGCAGCATGTTTGGGTTTTGGATTTGTGTGTCTGGGTTTAAATTAATAGTAGCGGGTTATGGATTTGGGATTGGATACATATTAGTAGTGGGGTTGGGTTTGAATTATTAGTGAGTTTGGGTGAAAAAATTGGTATATATGCATATTCATATAAATATATACAGATAAATATTAAACCGAATCTTAAAACGAAACTGACAAAAACTTGTCGAAGCCAATTTTTTTTTCAAGGAGCCGAAACTAAAACCAAAACCGAGTTTTAAAACCTTGCTTAATAATAGATTAAATTTAATATTAAACATATGAACTTCTATTTTGGCCCATATCCACTGGCTAGATTTAATCACTTATGGTTACGATTAAATTTATTTGTTAAATACTTTTCTTATAAAGAAGAAGATTTAAACATCATGTCTCTCCATGCAATGATGCAATCGAAGGGATTGACTTATTTTCTATATGCCCTAAAAATGCATATGCTTATGAAAAAAGTGAGCTATCAAATTGCCAATGCCACATTTTGAACATACCTGTGATGTGATAACTCGTTAGTTAATATGTGAAGTACAGCATTTTATTTCTCTGTAGCATGCTTGGTGTCATATGAAGACTTTCGCTTCTTGTTGGATCATGTAATGTCTCCCTGCCAGTCGGATGGTGGGATTATTAGGATAAATTATACCTTGTCGTTTCCTGCCTTAGTTAAATAATTTAGATGCTTATTAGGATAAATTATACCTAATCGTTTCATGCCTTAGAGTTAAAGGATTTAGATGCTACTTCTTGACTGAATTTTAATTGCCAAATGATATTTGCAGCTGACAAGAACTCAAAGGACATGATCTTTGTATTCTGGCAGCTGAATACTTACATCTTACCGATTTTTACAGCACCTCTCCAAATAAAACATAAGAGTAAAAGTTGCAAAAGGAAATGCTTGGCCTAGACTGCTCATTAAACATTAAATAGTGGCCTATGTTTTAATTTTGTTTACGGCTATCCTAGAGTGGTGTGATTTTGATGGGTGTAAACTAACGTTTGAAGGAACGGGCAACTGCCGCTTGAAGAGCAATTTTGTTTTTTTACTATCAAGAATATTACTACATTGTTCCCTTGGTCTGTTTCACATATTAGGATCAAACTAGCTTGTTGTGAAAGATGATTGCGATATGATAATTGCCCATTCAAACTTAAAAGGCATACATGTTGGCTTTTGATATTGGGCAATCCTATAGTATATTCTCACTCTAGCTAGATGTGCGTAGCGTCAAGTTATAATTTGCGATGTGGTCTTTTAGTAATGTTAATTAATTGATGCAAAGTAGCTGTTGACCCTTTTTCATCCTTTCTAGATGGCTGATGTAACAGCCATGCAGACGATGACAGAATTTGAGGAGCAAACGAATACAATAAAGGATTTACAGAATCGTCTCGCAGACGCAGAATATCAAATCACGGAAGCTGAAAGACTGCGTAAAGAGCTCCACAACACCATACTGGTATCGTACTATCTGTAGCTCAGATGGGTAAAGAATGACTATGCCACTAACTTTGACTTGTATTTCAGGAACTAAAAGGAAATATTCGAGTTTTTTGTAGAATTCGACCTGTTCTGACTGACAGCGATTGCGGTACTTCTGATGTAGTTGTTTCCTATCCTACATCAACTGAACTTCGCGGACGTGGCATTGATTTGATACACAATGGTAACAAGATTTTGCTGTTCTTGGTTGATTTTTCTCAAAAACAGTATTCTCTATGGTGATATAATTGAGTATCAAAATATAGTTTTTCTTTTCTGTAATCAGCGAAAACCATTTCCTTTAGTTTTGATAAAGTCTTTAACCACGAAGCTTCCCAAGATGATGTCTTTGTTGAAATCTCCCAGTTAGTGCAAAGCGCACTTGATGGTTATAAGGTAATTTTTATATCTGACAGTCCCATTATTGTCCTTTGGCTTGATTTATAAATCTTTTGGCTTTAAGGGAAATTAAAAGCTATAGCATGTTGTTTCTCTTTCATTTTTTTTCTAGGGGTTTTGCAACATGGCTGCCCTGGATCCATGTATTACAGTAGTAATAAGTTGGTATTTGGATGGTTACAAACATATTATCAGCTTTGGCTTTTTATGATATTTTTTCTCCATTAGCAAACTTTTTTCTCAAATATCGGACTTGTTTACATAATTGATTGTTGTACCTATTTGTATCTTTAGTATTTGTCGGCTGGGCTACATGTGGTAGGTTTATTTATTACAGAAGGCTCCGTCACCCTCTAGCCATTATATGTGCTTTCGGATTTGTGCACATCTATTATTGTGGTGCATCAAATGCACTGCATATGCACAGAATATTTTGGGCATACTCTTGAAGCATCCTTTCAAATATCTAACTTAAATTTGTATCCCAGTTCATCTGTTTATTATGATGGTCATTGAATTAAACATAGTCTGCTATTATTGCTGGCAGGTTTGCATCTTTGCTTATGGTCAGACAGGTTCAGGTAAAACATACACTATGATGGGTATGGTTAATTCTCCTCAGCAGAAGGGTCTAATACCACGGTCCTTGGAACAAATTTTTCAAACAAGCCAAGCCAAGTTGTCTCAGGGTTGGAAATACAAAATGCAGGTGGCGTTTCACCGAACTTGTATCTGCAGAATTTGTTTCATTGACATTTATCATTTACTATTTCTATGCAATTAAGGTTATTTGTTTTTATGGGTCTGCAGGCATCGATGGTGGAAATTTACAATGAAACAATTCGTGATCTACTGTCGTCTAATCGCACAGGCAGCCTTGACATTAAGCATGATGCAAATGGTAACACATATGTGCCTGGACTTACTGTCGTTGATGTCTGCAGCGTTAATGAAGTTTCATTTCTCTTACAACAGGCTTCACAAAGCAGGTCAGTTCTCTTGATAGTTTATCCCTCCCATGTGGGGTTGTCCTTACAGTATGGGTGCATTTTAAAGATGATAGTGTTCAGCACAAATTAAAATTTTCTTGCACATTGTTCGTGATTCTTACTTGGTACAAACATAATGTCCTTGCAATGGATTGAACTCATATTTTGAATGGTAACTTAATTTTTATTGAATCATCGACTATGTATTAATGTGTCATGGATTGATGCCATTTGCCCACCATAGTGAGGTCTACTTTTGGTCAACACTACTCTTCTTGAACTCATATTTTGAATGGTAACTTAATTTTTTATTGAATCATCGACTATGTGTTAATGTGTCATGGATTGATGCCGTTTGCCCACCATAGTGAGGTCTACTTTTGGTCAACACTACTCTTCTTTTCCATTTTCTATTCTTTTGCAAAATAATCAAGATGAGGTATGATCAATTGTTAGACTGTTCAGTGTTGTTATTGAGTGTGATATATTCTTGCTTAACATATCAAGCCGGCTTACATTTTTTATGATATTAGCAATTTTGACAAATATTGTTTATTTCGTATCTGGCATTCTTGTTTGCTCACATCACAATCAATTTTTCAGAGGCACTTGTCATGCATATTAGTTTATGCATATGTAGTTGATAGCTTAGGTGCGTAGCATAGCCTCACCTCTATAGGTGTAGGGTTCTGAGTCACCTTTAGGGTAATACCAACCCTCACGAAAATTCCAAGATCGTTGGGACAACGAACAAGGCAGAATGACCTTTCGCTACAAAAATGCAACCAAGTAAAATACAAAACAATTACCACAAAAGAGCAACACATCTTGCACATCGGAGATTTATACTGGTTCCACCCAAATATTGGTGTACATCCAGTTTGGAGAGATCACTGCTGCTTCAGTAATTTTTGGATTACAGCCTATGGCATTTGGTTGAAGGGAACCAACCAAACCCACTATATAACGGAGAAAGAAACTGGAGAAGACCTCACAACCCAAGCCCCAAACAATCCCTGGTTCGCCTCCTGATTATACTACATGGAACCACGAACCTTACAATACTCAGCACTCTAAACACCCGATAGAGAACTCTCTAATTGCTTTAGAGATGCTTCTGGAATTGCTCTGGCTTACTTGAACTCCATGCGGAACACCTTCATTTATAGGAAGGGAATGCGTCGTTTAAGACGTGTTCCGAATACTGTTCGGAATGCGGCATCATTCCGTGTCAAAGTTTGGTTCTTCAAATGCTTCACGTCGACCAAAGGTTGCATAGCTTTCAACATCTTGTTAACGCATCCATTAACAATGTTGGCAATCACATGGGGTGTTTGTATCACAAAGTTTCAACACTCCACCTTGATACAAACACACCACATAGCCCCTAAACCGAACCAATCTCCAGAACTCTATCTTTAAATGAACCATCTCGCCATGATGTCAGGGCACTTGGTTAGTGAGCTTCGCTCTAAGCATCACCAACTAATCGAGTGTCCAACGAACCCATTTCCGAAGGTGAGCCTCCGAACACCATCGAATCTCCATGAATCCATACCTGAAGCAAAACATGTAGTGATCTCTCACTGTGCCACCTCGTGGTACCTTAGCACCTCTTCAAGGAAAACAAGTTTGAGCGTCGCTCAAACTTTGCCGCCGACCTTTCTTCTGTCGGGTTCTCCTTCTTGTGAATCCCCTTGGGATATGCTTTGTCGACCCTTGCACATTGCCACCATGAGTTTGCGTCCAAACTCAATGCATCCATCGTAATCTTATCTGCCATAAGATCTCCACGCGCCTGCAATGCATAAACTAAATTCACGTAATCATCAAAACGAGCTGGGGCCTTTACGGTGCACCGCCCCCACTTTGCTAGCAATAGAGTCGTCCACCATAGCCCTAGTCTCCCCACCTCGACTGGAACTTCCACCACCGTCGCTGCATGTAGTAGTCTCCACTTGTGGACTCTCTCCTTCAACCGCCTCGCCTTTACCTTTATCTGTGTCAATACATGGATTTGGAAAAAACACCTCCACATCCTTCGAGGCATTTTCTGTATTTTCTGTAGCCTTCTTTTGCAGCATTGTCGACTCTTCAAATGTAACATGTCGACTAATCAGGACCTTCTTCACTTCTGGACTCCACAGTCTATAACCTTCAACGCTATCCATGTATCCCAGCTAGATACACTTCTTCCCATTCGCGTTGATCTTGTCACTTCCCTTGTGAACCTGTACTGGACATCCAAATATTTGAAGATGATCTAACTCTACTGGCTTACCTTTTCAGACCTCCTCAGGGATTTTATCACCGATAGCTGAAGATGGAATTCTTTTCACCAAATATACAGCGATCGACATAGCTTCAGTCCAAAATCTCTTTGACAATCCCGAGATAAACCTAAGACACCTCGCCTTCTCAAGAAGTGTCCTATTCATCCGCTCGGCAACTCCATTTGACTGCAGATCTCCTGGTGTAGTGAAGTGACGCTTTACTCCTTGCTCCTGGCAGAATCTTGTGAACATTGCAGAAGTTAACTTGCCACCATTATCGGATCTCAGCACTTTTAACTTCTTTCCTATTTGAGTCTCCACAAGGGTCTTCCTCGCCTTGAACTTCTCAAACGCCTCCGACTTTTCCTTCATCACATACACCCATACTTTTCTAGAGAAATCATCAATAAATGATATGAAATAAAGCGCCATACCTAGAGAGTGAATTGGCGCAGCACCCTAAACATCGGTATGAACATAATCGAGAATCCCTCCCGTGTTATGCTTCCATGTGCCGAAGCTAACCTTTGTCTGCTTGCCGTAGACACAATCCTCGCAGAGCTCCAGCTCCTTGAAGTTCACCCCATTGATCAAACCACGCTTCCTTAAAGCCTCCAACCTTTTCTCTGCAACATGCCCTAGTCTGAGATGTCACAGCCTGGTCGAATCAATCTCATGCGAGCTCTTAACGCCAACACTGGAGTCGCCAATGATTGTCGTCCCCTTCAACAGATATATGCCATTTATCTTTTCACCTCTCATCACAACTATCAATCCCTTCGATATCTTCAGCGCATTCCTCTCGATCGTGACCTTGCAACCCTTGGAATCCAACGTCCCCCCGGAAACTAGTGACTTTCTCAAAGCTAGAATGTGCCACACATTGGTGAGTATGCACACCACGCCATCGAACATCTTGATTCTTACCGAACCAACATTGGTGAGTATGCACACCACGCCATCGAACATCTTGATTCTTACCGAACCAACTCCAATAGCTTTGCACTCTTCATCATTGCCCATAAAGACTGATCCATCCTGCTTAGTGTTGTAGGTATGAAAACAATCTCTATTTGGAGTCATATGAAACGACGCACCTGAGTCCATGATCCAGTCATGGTTCGCAACTTCTAAAGAAGTTGCAGTGAAGAGATCGTATGTCTCCTCTCCCCTCACGTCTTCCTTTTGCACAGTTGCAACTGATGATGATGCTTGCGCCTCCTTGTCGTT
Organism: Scilla litardierei; assembly: GCA_030789695.1. Lineage (NCBI taxonomy): Eukaryota > Viridiplantae > Streptophyta > Magnoliopsida > Asparagales > Asparagaceae > Scilla > Scilla litardierei. The sequence continues at coordinate 8,231,844 of CM061141.1, forward strand.
GTTCCTTCTCTCCGGGCATTCTCTTTTCCAATGTCCATGCTTCTTGCAAATATGACACCTCGTGTCTCTGGTCCTTGATCTCGATCTCGTTCTCCCGTTGTAGTTGTCTTTTCTGTTGCTTCGCTCTGAAGCAAACATCGCCTGGCTGTCTGAAGCTCCTTCGCCCAAGCCAACACTTGCCATGTGATCTCGCAACTCCTCGCTGTAGAGTTCCGTCTTCACATCATCAAGAATGAGAGTATGTCGACTGTAGAGCATGTTGTTGATGAACGTCGTGTACCTCTCTGGTAATGACAGGAACAGGATCATAGTTTCATGCTCCGCCTCCACAGTCAGACCAACCGCCCTCATCTTCATCACTAAGCCGTTGAAGGTATCAATGTGATCCTTCAATGAGGTCACATCTCGCATCTTGAAAGTAAAGAATGTCTTCAGTAGGATAAGCCGATTGGTGAGCGACTTCTTCAGGTACAGCTGCTCGAGCTTCTCCAATTCCTTGGCCGTAGTCTCTTCGGACACTTGATAGATTACCTCGTCCGATAAGCTGAGCTGGATGGTTGTCATCGTCGAGTCCTCCATCTCCATCTTCTCCCTTTCCGAGATATCTGCAGGTAGAGCCGCCGTGTCGTACACCACCCGGTGTACTCGGTCCTTTCGCAAGATAGCCTTCATCTTGTACTGCCATATCTCGAAGTTGCCCCTGCCATCGAATCTTTCGATTTTGTAGTGCGAGCCTCCCACCTCGCTTGCGATCGCCCCGCATGCGAGTCTGAATTGGTTACGTCTCCTTTTGTAGAAGAGTCCTCCGCCATCGTCTTGGACTTGTCTCACGAGCCTTGATACTATGGTACCAATTGTAGGGTTCTGAGTCATCTTTTGGGTAATACCAACCCCCGTAGAAATTCCAAGATCGTTGGGACAACGAACAAGGCAGAATGGCCTTTCGTTACAAAATACGCAACCAAGTAAAATAAAAGGCAATTACCACAAAAGAGTAACACACTTTGCACACCGGAGATTTATACTGGTTCCACCCAAATATTGGTGTACGTCTAGTTTGGAGAGATTACTGCTGCTTCAGTAAATTTTGGATTACAGCCTATGGCATTTGGTTGAAGGGAACCAACCAAACCTACTATGTAACGGAGAAAGAAACTGGAGAAGACATCCCAACCCAAGCCCCAAACAACCCCTGGTTTGCCTCCTGATTATACTACATGGAGCCACGAACCTTACAGTACTCAGTACTCTAAACACCCGATAGAGAACTCTCTAATTGCTTTAGAGATGCTTCTGGAATTGCTCTGGCTTACTTGAACTCCATGCGAAACACCTTCATTTATAGGAAGGGAATACGTCGTTTAAGACGTGTTCTAAATACTGTTCGGAATGCGGCATCATTCCGTGTCAAAGTTTGGTTCTTCAAATGCTTCATGTCGACCAAAGGTTGGATAGCTTTCAACATCATTGTTAATGCATCCATTAGCAATGTTGGCAATCACATGGGGGTGTTTGTATCACAAAGTTTCAACAATAGGTTTGTCATTTCATGTTCCCCACCCGGCCTTGTGCATTGGCTATACAGCTAAAGTGCTATTCAGGTGCGGTTCCTGGTGACACAAGATCATGTTGGCAGATTGTTCATATCTTGGTAGAAGCAAATACTCTAACTCCTCGTTTGAGAGTCCTTTCTGAAAAAAATCAGTGAACTCCTATATGTGGCAAATTGGGTGTCATTATGGGGATATAGAGTGATTGTTGTTTTTTGGAAACTTATGGATGGGAATCATGGGATGAAAATATAGAGGATTTATGAAGTAACCCGACTTGTGACTGGAAAAGTGCTTGCAATTGGAAGATTGTTGATGTGTGTTGTCACAGCATATTATAATGGAATATATGAAACTTTCCTCTAGAACATGTAGAAGTGCCTATTGTTGTGTCTCGGTTCCAGTTTTTATTGAAACAGGATAGTTTCAACCTCTTGGTAAAACTGTTTAAATGATAATATTACTGGATTTTTTTTCTTTTTGCTATTTTGAGCAAAATTCCTGGGAAAAAACAAGAAATCTTCAAAAAGTAGAAGAACGAAAAAGATACAATAAATCTATAAATACTCGTGCACAAAGAAAAGAAAGAATTTTTGTTTTAAAAATAACTTAAGGAATGACTATACATTAAGAGACCATCTAGGAAATCATTTTGTTGCATTGAGATTCTTGAGAATGATTCATAATTTCAGTCTTCCCGAGGAACATATATGACTGATGTCATGATGATTTAGCCATGACAACCAAATATATTTTGCTGAAGGATAATATGAGCTATTACATGTTGGGATTGAATTTGCTCATCCAAGCTGAAACAGGATCGGGTCGGTCCCATAGCCAGTCAAACTGGTAAAGATACTCAAAAGCTTAAGCTATTAGGTAGAAGTCTGACCTTCAATTTATGTTATTCATCTTTTCTCTCTGAAGTGAGTGTGAGGCCATTTTTTCTCAACGGTCCCCTTCAAAATCAAACTGGATTCACCTCGAGTTTAAGTAATAATTATGAAAACCATCTATGTATACATTAGAGAAAGAACCGATCCGAATGTATTCGAGAAGAAACCTTACACTAACTGTGTGTATTTTAGCCTGAAATGGAGAAGATTTAGATTAATGGCTTTGATACACCATTTTTTTGGTTTTTTTTTTTTTTTTTTTGGGGGGGGGGGGTCCATGGTGACCCGAACTTTCAATTTATATTCTTCGCCTCCGCTAACTTTCAAGTTATATTCTTCACCTCCGCTATTCTTTCGAATGTGGAATTATTTTTATTAACACTTTCGTTTATATGGAAGCTTTAGCTCAGCTCAAATTATGCTAATCAAGGTTTATTCATGATACAATGTGTTTATCATTCAGTAGTCAGTTTATTTGGTTTAAATGCCTCTTGGCAGACACATTACACAAATGAGTCATCAGGGTAAACCTTTACCTGATTATGACCGATGATACATCCATGTGCCGACATAGTGAATGCTCAGTTAGTTGTCTCAGTGACAAGCCCACTAAAAGCCACACAATGCTAGCCCAATACCTGGAAGCCCTCACGTGTGATTGATCATCCCTCCATCAAGGCGCCAGCTGATTTGACCGTTGGGCTCCTTAATAAATACCGACCGTTGAGCTCGTCATCAAGGTTGGCACTCAATGATTAACCGTTCAGCCCATCATTAATGGCGACGGCTCAGATCCACATGCAATACATCTCTATAACGGCTTGGACATTACCACTGGACATCCACTACTTGTAAGTAATCTCTCGATCAACGAGGGGGTTCGCTTCTTCTCATTCTACATTCTTATTCTCTGACAACCACTAAAGTTATGTATCCCTAAACCTAGCCTGTGCTCTACCTTATACATTTCCTCCACAGCTCGGCTCGATAACTAGCGGATCTCCATTCATGTCGGACATAGTTACACTGAGCCTCCTTGAGTCATCTGCTGACTTAAACATCAGATGTGATTAGGTCGGACCCCAAATTCGACCCCCTGACGAGCTCTGTATTGCAGATAGCCCGAAGATAGATCGGACCCAACTCTAATAGATCGGATCAAAGCCCACTCAGTATAGGGTCAACTTGCCTAGTGCCAAGGCGTTTGTCCACGTCATCCCCAGGCAACCGCTTCAACCGAAACTTCTTCCAATAATTTCTGTGGTGAGAAACACCCATAAACATTTGATACCTCATTTTGCCCCTGAATCCGGTACCTCCGCATCTCATTTGGTTTAGTTAAATTCGCAACACCTGTTATTCAGGCTATTAGTGTTGATACCACGTGCACCTCCCCAACACCTAGGGTATGTACACAAGGACACATAAAACGGTCCAAAGCCCGAATTCCACCGAGGCGTCACCTAGGTATAAAACTAAATACTTCACGGACACAAGAGACAGTCGTCACCAACTACCAACTCTCGCAACGATCTTGCGATAGTCAATGCATGTACACGAACATAATACAAAATAAAGAAAGCAACACAAAAGAGTCACGTAGATTTACCCTGGTTCGGTTGCGAACAACATACTCCAGCATCCAATGCACCCGGTTCCATTAATGATCAAGCAATGCATACACCGACCACATCTTTTTCTTCTTCCACCACCACAATGAGAATAAAAGCTCTAAACAACAAGACCTAATCCTATATCTCTCACCAAGCTCACACACACTCTCAATCAAGTGGGAATCCTTGATAACAAAACTCCTATAACATGTAGAGCTCCTCAAGGGACCAATCCCACACCTAGCTAGACCACTTCTTCGTAATATAGCTCCAAACTAGGAAAGCTACCCAAGAGACTCAAGATTTACAAGCTAGAGAAAGAAGCAAGACACTCACCATAGATCTCACACAAGAAGAAGCTATCTTGGTTCTCCAAACCTAGTTTCATCTCTCCTTCAAAATCAGATCCAAGACCCCTGCTTCTCTCTGAAAAATGGCAGACACACCTTTCGTTCGCTGTAAAAAATGAGAGAACCAGCCTCTGTTTTTCCTCCCCGTCAGTCACTGAAGGGGAGCCCACAAATGTGCCATAAAGTCCCTAACAACCATTCAGAGGAGAGGGCCCATGGAACTGTGCACACATAGGGATTTTTCATCACATCATTAATACTTTACCCTGCTGATAAATCCACACACTCTCTTCAGCACAGCTCCAGTGCCAACTTGCACCCGTCGTGTATGAACTATGAACTCACATTGCCTTGACCATCGGACATGCGAACCTCCATAATGTGTATCGGAAATGCGCCATCTAGCGTTTCAATCCTCCGAGTGATAAGCCAAGCTCAGAAGCCGTCTGAGCCTAGCCTCACGCATCTCCGCCTCGTCCACCGCCATATCTGCGATGAAGTCATTTTTCTCTGAGGATAAGCCTGCGAGTTCGGACTCTATGAACAAACCAAATGACGTCGTGCCAGCGTCCAATGAGCCCTCTGTCGATCCATGAACATCACAATCATCACCCTACGGGTCTGCGAACAACTCATGTTCACCATGGCAATCATCTGTGAGAAACACGCTGTCTTTCCCACTGCTCTGCGGACTGACCTCGGTTAGGTCATATCGATACGCCGTCTGTATTCGCTCTGTCTGTTGATGCCTGTCATCAAAACTCGCCGTCCACCGGCTCCGTGCCTCAACTGACTGTGCCGGTGACTCAAGACACGAATGCGCATACACAAGCGCTAAACTGTTCGCCGCACCAACATTTAGCCTCTGGAGATCGTCCTCACCTGCCATGCTCCGTGATGAACTCGCCGAAGGTGAGAGATGATCACACACTGAAGAAGCTCCACTCGGCTCTTCCTCCTCCCTATATCGAGCGAGAACGCACTCGATACATGGTATCCTAACTCTTAGTTCCATGTTTCTAGTGGCAACTTCATCTGGGACCGCCATCACAGTCTCCACACTGTCGTGGGAGTCTCCTTGCTCCAACCACGCTATGAGATTCCCTGCTCCTTTGCATCTCCACCGATATGGCCTCCAAAGTATCAGAAGATGCGCCTGATAAATTACCCTTAGCCAAACGAGAGCCATATCGCATGTACACATGCTGTGAAAACTGCTCTACCATGCACAACGAATGCTCTACCTTGATGTCAAGCTCTTCAGAAGACCTCTACCCTGAAACTGAAGCTGCACAACTCAACATGCTGGTCCTCAACAGAAGCAACCAACTCATGCGTGCTGGAAACGTGAGAGACCTTCGTCTCCTCATCCACTGCAATCTCTGGAAACCGACTGCCCTACTTCTTCGTAGATCGACTGCTCTACCTCGAAGCAAAAGCTGCACATCTCAGCATGCTGGGTCTCCTCAAAAACTCCCACAACGTGCACGTTGGAATTGTGAGAGACATCTGTCTTCTCACACACTGCAACTGACTGCATTGATACGACGACCGACTACAACGCCTTCTCGCAGATCGCTGTCCTTTGCAACTCCAATTGAACTGAACCTGAAGCTACATCGTGAGATGCCAGCTGATCACTGACACTGACCACATCGGATGAACATTGCACTCTGTCTGTCTGCTTACGTGTCTGATCACCTACCCGAGTCTAAATCTGCACCATCTCATCATCTCTATGGATCGGGCTGTCCTCTGTTCTCTGCACACCGTCATGAGTCTGCTCCGCCTTAAGCACTACAAACTCGTCAATCATGACGTGTCGTTTGACAATCACCTCGCGGGTACTAGGACACCATAACCAGTACCCTCTCGCACCTCCACCAGCATATCCGACTAGGACACAATCATGCATGCACTGTCCTACATCATCATCGTCCTTCTCGTGTGGCCACACAGGACATCCAAACGTATACAAGTGCGAGAAATTAACGACTCTGCCTGTCCATAATTCCTCAGGAATAGAACTACATGCGGCTAGTGACGGTGTTCGGTTGATGAGGTATGTCGCAGTAGCAAGGGTCTCCGTCCATAGTTCCTTAGGAAGGCCGGATGATCTCAGTATCCCCTGTGTCTTCTCTACCAACATCCTGATCATGCTGTCTGCTATGTCACCGTGAGGGTCTCCATCAGGAATGGTGTATCGGCACGCGATCCCCTATGACTTGCAAACATTCCGTATCTCTACGTCGTTGGTACGGATCTCTCCTACGGGTCTAGCCATCTGCCTCTCGACTATGCTCCTCCATAGCCTCACCTTCTCATGGATTTCCTTCCGAGATCCCATGAGAGTAACCACGACTCTCCTCGAGAAGTCATCTATGAAAGCTTTGAAGTACCCCGCGTCTTTCAGGGAAGGAATTGGATATGGACCTCATACGCCGACGTAGACGCACTCTAGGGGCTCACTGATGTGTCTGACAGCTGTCCCAAACTGGACTTGCCTCGGCCACTCTGCATCACGGTCATTGCAAGACTCAATCACATGATCACCTCCGAACACACTCCTCTGAAGAATGTCAAGGCTATGCTCGTCAACATGCTCTAATCTGAGATGCCACAGTCTCGATGTATCTCCACTCTCGGACTTCTGTGATCTGCCAGCCTCGCCCACTACCGTGTGCCCATCGAGCACATACAAGTTGCCACGCTTCTTTTCCCTCATGACAACCAGGCTTTCTTGGAAAATATGCAGTCGATCCTCCTCGATCACTGCACTGTAGCTCATCCCAGTCAAAACTCCTATCGATATCAGGCCGCTGCAAAGATCAGGAACATGGTCATCGAACACACGGACGATGCCATCGTGCATCCTGACTTTGACCGTGCCACTTCCAATTTGCTCGCACTCCATACAATTCCCCATGAGAATCTGCTATCCAATGCATGAAATGTATGCGTCGAACACACTCTGATCCAGAGTCATATGGAATGAACACCTCGAGTCCAATAGTCACGAACATTGCGCCTCTCCACAGAGTATGCTGGAAACACTGAGCAATCATTCTCGTTTGAAAACATCTCGTCTCGTGCTCCAACATAAGTCAAACTGTGAGCAACATCTTCCACAATGCCAATTGACGTTCTCGCTTTCAACCTCGGGCAATCCATCTTCCAATACCCTCTTTCCTTACATAGGAAGTATTTGTTGTTATCGCGGCTCCTTGACTTGGACCGTCGCCGATTCCGACTCTTGGAACGGCCCGTCTTAGATCTTGGAGTGGGACCGTCCTCTTGGCGACCCCGGACGACATTGGGTACCTTACAACCATCGGTGTCATTTAACACCAAACTTTAGAGATCCTCCGTATATAATGCGAATTTCACATCATCCAACGTGAGTGAGTCTTGGCCATTTAACATCGAGCATACAAACTTGGAATACACTGGAGCAAGCGAACAAAGTAGTGCTATGGCATGTTGCTCGTCCTCTATTACACTCCCCAATTCCCGTAGGTCTATTACTATACAGTCCATTTTGCCAACATGGTTTCACAACAAGATACCCCTTTTCATCCTGTGAGTATAGAAGCGTTGCCACAACTGCAACTTTCGTCCAATGGGTGTCTTGGTCGAGTACCGAGCTTCAAGTATCTTCCATAGGCCGCTCGCGACCTCCACATCGATAAATTCGAGCGACCTCCACATCGGTAAATTGTCGAAGGATCTCATCCTCCAAGGATTGCATAATCTTGCTGATGGCTTTAAGCTCCATCCTTCGCTTATCGTACACCGTTGCCTTACATGGCATGCTCGTATAACATACGGTACCGTAAACTCCTTGGTGCTTTAACAAAGCCACCATCTTTTGTCGCCACAGACCAAAGTTGTTCTAGCCATTAAGCATCTCTACTTTGTATGAACACTTGGTTGTCTCCTCACATGAGCAAGATGCCATCGCGGTATTACACTTCTTTGCAAACCTGAAGCTCTGATACCACTTGTTGGTTACCCGTTCACCTCTCCAACACTTAGGGGCTAGGTACACAATGCCGCACAAAACGGTCCCAAGTCCGAATTCCATCGAGACTTCACCTAGGCATAAAACCAAACATCTCACGGGCACAAGAGAGAGTCGTCACCAACTATCAACTCCCTCAACGATCTTGCGATAGACAATGTATGCACACGAATATAATACGAAATAAAGAAAGCAACACAAAAGAAACACGAAGATTTATTCTGGTTCGTTTGCGAACAACCTACTCCAGCATTCAATGCACCCGGTTCCACTAATGATCACGTAAGGTATACACCAACTACATCTTTTTCTTCCACTACCACAATGAGAGAAAAGCTCCAAACAACAAGGCCTAACCCTAGATTGTTGGATATTGGACTCCATGGATTTGGTTTTGGATGATGAACAAACATAAATATATCGTGAACTAATAATTTGTGAACGCAGTTATGGAGATCGTCGCCAAACTTCTATGAACATCCAAAGCGACGTCTCAAGACTTCTTAAAGCACGTGATCGTATGCCTAAAGCTTCGTTGAAGCTTATGGACCATTTTAGAAGTCATGAAGATTCGATTGAAGCTTTTGAAGACGGTATCGTCAAGTTTTATTTATAGTCTTTTAAGCTTCTTTCGTAGAATGTTAAGTCTTGAGTAGGTCTTACGGTTTAAATCTTCATCACGCTCATATCTTAGATCTAGGATCTTAGTAGAAGTCCATACGAACTTTCCCGAAGCTTCGCGTTTCGATTCGCGACTTCTTGTGCATGTTAGTTGGTTCAAGAAGAAGAACCAACCGACTAGATGGTAATCTAGTCGGTCGGCCAAGCTTCTTGGACCGACTAGTTTGTGTCAGTCAATTCCAAACTCTTTACTGTTTACAGTTAGTCGGTCTACGTTGACTCACCGACCGACTAGTTTGTGAACTAGTCGGTCAGTGATGCTTCTTAGACCGACTAGTTGAGCTTCTACTGTACTTGCCAACTTACTGTTTATCGTTAGTCGGTTTATGTTCATTTGGCGACCGACTAGTTATGAACTAGTCAGTCAACTTCTGTTCTTGGACCGACTAAATCAATTTGTACTCAGACTATTTGTTTTATCTCTTAGTCGGTCTAAGTTCACTCACCGACCGACTAGTTGTGAAACTAGTCGGTTGGCAAGTGTTCTTTGACCGACTACTTCTGTTAGTCTGAAACTTCATCTATTCCCTGTTCACCACTTAGTCGGTTCATGTTGATTGACCGACCGACTAGTTGATGAACTAGTCGGTCGGTGGTTGTTCTTTGACCGACTAGTTTGGTTCAGAATAGAGCCGTTGGAGCATTTAATGACTCGATTTTCTTTCTCTCTTTCCTCTATCCTATAAATACTTGGAATGCTGCATTCATTGCACTCAAGGCTGATATTAAGAGAACTTTAGAGATCAAAGAGAAAGCATTCAATCTCATTCAAAGCTCATTCATTTCCAATCTTGAATCTCTCCTCACTCTTATTTCAAAAGAGAGATTCATTGATTGTGAGCCTTTCAAGCCAAGTACTTGATTCTAGGTCACCAACAACCTCATAGCTCTCCATCGCTGATCTACATCTTGGAGCTAGGGTTTGGTGCCTCTTCATCTTCCTGAAAATCCGTTTTGCCCTAAATCGTAAGTTTTACTCAAGGCATATGATTTTGTCGGTAAGAATTTCTATTTCAATTTACTTTGATATTGTAAGTTTCACTCTCGGTTGTGAGAGTGTGTTTGTGATCCCGGGTTGTGGGAGTCACAATTTCATTTGTGTATGATTTGACTTGTGAAGGTTTTTCACAAGAATTTCATAGTGGAAATCTTGAGTTAGGGTTTCTAACTTGAGTATCCGGAGGGGATCCGGGTGTTTGGGACGTAGGATCACCGGGAACAAGTCGGGGAGACTTGGGTGGATCCGAACCCAGTAATATCGTTTGTTTGCGATTGTTTCTTTGTTGTCTAACATTTACATTTCCGCATTTCCGCATTGTTTGGTAGAGTTTGCAAGGTAATTAGGAATTAGCCTCTTAATTATTTTAAAGTACTATTTACCCCCTCTAGTACTTGTGCAGTAGCTTAGCAGGGCATTACATAGATCTCTCACCACACACACTCTCAACGAAGTGGGAATCCTTGATAACAAAGCTTCTACAACATGTAGAGCTCCTCAATGGACCAATCTCACACGTAGCTAGATCACTCCTTGGTAATATAACTCCAAACTAGGAAAGCTACCCAAGAGACTCAAGATCTACAAGTTAGAGGAAGAAGTAACACTCACCATGGATTGTGGATTTTGGATCGTTCCAGTAGCCCATAGGGCTGCTGGAAATTTCCTGCAGCCCCATAGGGCTGCTGGTTTGTCAAATGAAGACCAATTTGAGGGGGGTGGTGCACCAACCCCTCCCCTTTGTGCATCAACCCCATCTGTCACGACCCGTTACCCAAAATAGGGTGGACCGACGTGACAAGCCACGATATTAAAATACCAAGCGCTAATGTGTAAACCAATAACTCGCAGGCTACTGCAAACGCTGAGGGAACACAGGTGGTAAAGTACGAACTGAAATAAAAACAGAACGGTACAGCTCCAACACAGAAAGACAGTACGAGGTACTATAACACATGCATCAGAGTAAAGTACGACAAACAGAACATCTCAACGTCACAAGCACCATAACCACACAACCAGCAACATACAAGTCCACTGTACAACCCCAAATGCTAAAGCTCCCAAAAGTACAACTCAGTCCCTCAGGGTACATAGGGGAACATGTGTACAAAACTCTGCTATCATCCCACACCCACCCCAAGACTATACCACAAGACGCACACTAACTACAGACTATACGGACCCTGCTGAGACGAGCTGCCCTCCGAGGTCTCTGACCTCGGTCCAGTCGCCTGAGAACTGGTAACTGTACCTGTGGGGGGAAGGAACACGTCACAACGTGCACAGTAGGAACTCCACAACTCTACTACTCTAATCATAGTGCACAAACAAAGAAAAAGACATCACATTCCAGGGTTGACGATTTTTTTCTTATAGGTTAGTTTTCATGCATGAATTCGAAATCTAAGTAACGGGTCAGACATCGGGGACTGGATCTCACCCAGTAAGGTGGGTGGAATGATACGACTTCCCGGGACAAGCTCTTACGAAAGAAGCCGTTCTCCAACACAACCAACTCAACCAACCCAACCTACTCCCCGCCTCTGAGGGCTCGTCGGGAGTGGTCCACAACCCAGCAGTCCATCCCCGCATGTCCACTCGTTACCTTGGTTTCCCCCAACCCTCTTAGGGCACTCATCCACCTCGAGTGGAACGAGACAACCCTAGGTTTTCTTTTAGAAAGTCATTAATCCTAGTGTATTAAGCATGTAAAATGAGGTCCAAATGCATTCTTTTTCACCGGGATGTTCACAACAAAACTTGCATGTTACATAAGCCATGAACATAAACATCCATTTCTAAAACTTGCAACATAAAGTAGCATATCCATATGCAAACACTTTAATATTGATGCATCTACGTAAGCAATATTGAGTATTAATATCTGAACGTAGGAATAAACTAAAACACAATTCAAGTCATTACCAAACCATTCAATTTGCTGAATTTTCACCGTCAGTCATAAACATCAATGGATATCAGCCATTTCCAATGCGATTTTGACAAAATTTCGTAAATGAAAGTTGTAGATATGCTAGTTGTGGGTTAACATATAAAATTTCATGCAAAAAATATGAATTATATGATTTATGGTGAATTATTTTGTGATGACTGTCAGATCTGTTTTTCAGACAGATTACAGGGTCTGTCTTGATTGCTGATTTTGGGCCTATTGCAGTCAGAATTTGAAAAAATAAGCACTGAGATGAAGTTGTAGAAAAACTTGTTAACTTTACAACGAGATTAAGAACATAAAATTTCATTGTGTGTGTAGTTACTGAGGTCCATTTTTTTAAACTGTGAACAGTCTGAAAGAGCTTCAGACATGTTGTAATTGGTGAATTTTTATTCCTACTTATTGAATTGAACCATGTCAAATTTTCTATGGTCTTGGGGTAGGATTTCGTGAACTACATGAATATAATTATTTCAGATTCTATTTCTATCTATTCTGACTGCAGATTTAGGAATAACATGTTACAAAATTTCAGATTTCCAAGTGGTCGATTTTGTTAGGGATTTCAAGAAGAACTTGGTTCTTTGTTAAACAAGATGACATTTTTATTAACCCTAGCAACTAGCTTAACCCTAAAGATGTCATCTTTTAGCAAAAATGAGAACTTGTTACTAAAGTTAGCATTTTTATTGAACACACATTCTAAAATGACAACTTCCATCCATACCTACCATTTTCTCCAATACTAACAAATAAAAATATGAACTTTACTAAGAATTCATGAAAGTAGAAACATGATCTTGGGCACAATTCCATCATTATCCCAAAGAGACAACCAAGCATCCATTCATACCCCCTAATTCTACAACACTCATCCCAATTCTCAAAAAGACAACTTAAACATACAAGCATGTTTTTCAGTATCCACAACTAGAGGAGAGTTGTTGGGATTCCCACCTATAAATAGCTTCAAGAAAGGGGCTAGTGCTTTATTGGAAGTCCTCTCTTAGCTTAAGCCTCCTCCTTCTCCTCCTCTTCTCCTCCTTTCTCTTCTCTCTTTCCTTTCTCTTCTCTATTCTCTCTTTTTTTTTTGAAAATTTCGGCCAACTACACCAAATGGGGGAGAATAATACAAAAGGAATTTAAAATGAAAAGAAAAGAAAGAAGGAGAGAAGTGTGGAATTATGTAGAAGCTTGGGGACCTTGTTAATTAGGAGTTATCTCTTAATATTCTCATTATTCACAAGTTTGCCATGGCTTATAATTATTTCACATTTGCCCTCCATTTTTGTGTTTTATTTACAAGATGTGCCATTGCACCATGCTCCTCATGAAATGGCCCTCCAACTTGGTGATTTATTTACAAGTTTGCCTTTAGGGACTCTTTTGCACAAACCCTTATTTCTTGTCAATTATGGAAATATAACCAATTTTGGGTATAAATGAAAAATTGAGGGGGAGGGTACAAATGCAAATCTCTTCATTCTAGTGAATGGGCATGCATATATATACACAAGAGACTATGGCTAATTTAATAGTTATTTAGTATTTACACACGAGGGTTGTTACACCCTACCCTCCTTAGAACAAATTCTGTCCTCGGAATTTAACAGAATTGGGCGAGCAACTAACAACTGCAGAAAATTATAAGTTACAACAGTTATTACTCAAATAGGTATGTGTACTTCTCATGCATCTCATCTTTCCGCTCCCAAGTTGACTTCCCAGGAGACTCTTGTTGCCACATGACTCGTACCAATTCAATGGTCTTCGTCTTCAACGTCTTCTGTCTCCGGTCCAAAATAGCCACTGGCTGCTGCTCATAGGTGAGATCCGGTCGTACTTCTATCTCTGAGAAGTCTACAACATGATCGAGATCTCCCACTTATCCTCTGAGTTGAGACACATGAAAAACATTATGCACACCTTCTAGTGACGGCGGCAATACTAGCCAATATGCAACCTCACCGACCTTGGCGAAGATCTCGAACGGACTAATGTATCTAGGACTCAGCTTCCCACGCTTGCCAAATCGGATAGTTTCACGAATCGGTGAGATCTTTAAGAACACATAATCTTCTGGATGAAATTCCAAGTGTCGCCGCTTTGTATCAGCCCAATGCTTATATCGGTCCTGCGCGATGCGCTGCGCGATGCGCAGATTCTCTTTGACTGTCCGTACCACATCTGTTTTTGCTGCCACCAAATCGGGTCCCAGAAACTCTCTGTCTCCAACATCATCCCAACTTAAGGGAGACCGACATTGCCTTCCATACAGAGGTGCGAAGGGAGCCATACCGGTACTTGCTTGATAACTGTTATTGTATGCAAACTCCACTAAATACAGATGGTCCTCCCACGATCCCTTGAAATCAAGCATATATGCTCGCAGCATATCTTCAAGAATCTGAATGGTCTTTTCAGAATGTCCATCAGTCTGAGGATGATACGCCGTACTGAAATTCAGACGCGTCCCCAGACTAGCCTGTATGCTCTTCCAAGAATGAGAAGTGAATCTGCTATCTCTGTCGTATACTATACTCACAGGGACCCCATGTAGTCTCACAATCTCCTCCATGTACCTCTTAGACAGAATTTCTGTGGGCTGTCCAAGTCGGAACGGAATAAAATGTGCCGACTTGGTTAATCGGTCAATGATAACCCAAATCGCATCATTACCTCTAGGGGTTCGAGGTAGACCGGTCACAAAGTTCATGGTCACATGTTCCCACTTCCATTCTGGAATGGGGAGAGGCTGCAATAATTCCGCAGTTCTCTGGTGTTCAGACTTCACCTGCTGGCAGACCAAACATGACGCCACACTCTTGGCTACACTCTTCTTCATTCCTGACCACCAATAGTATTGCTTCAGATCGCGGTACATCTTGGTTCCTCCAGGATGGATAGAATATGAGAAACTGTATGCCTCCTTCAATAATTCTTCCCGAATATCGCCACTCGGCACACAAACCCGGTTCCCAAATCTCAACGATCCATCTTCGTGAATACAGAAATCAGACCAAAGTCCAGCTTCCACCTGCTCTCGAATCCTCTTCAACTTAGCATCCCTGACTGAGCTGCCTTGATCCTGTTCACCAAATCAGACTGTATCTGCAGTCCCATCATAACAGTCTTCTCTCCTGGGAGTACAACTTCTATCCCCATCTGTCGGATTGCCCATCGAAGTTGCGGCTGAGAAGTTATCCTCATCACAGCGGGTAATCGGCTAAGAGCATCTGGCACTACGTTCACCTTCGCAGGATGGTATTGCAGTTCGACGTCGTATTCAGCTATTAATTCCAACCATCGACGTTGTCTCATATTAAGCTCCTTCTGAGTGAACACGTACTTCAGACTCTTATGGTCGGTGTATATCTTCACATGCTCACCTAGCAGAAATTGTCTCCACAATTTCAAGGCCAAAATCACTGCTGCTAATTCCAGGTCATGAGTGGGATAGTTCAGCTCATGCTCCTTCAATAATCTGGAAGCATATGCTACAACTCGCCCATGTTGATGAAGGACGCAGCCTAGCCCTCTCCCAGATGCATCACAGTAAACTTCAAAACCACCTGAACGGTCAGGGATGGTTAAGATAGGAGCAGTGGTCAACCGATGCTTCAGCTCATCAAACGCGTGCTGGCATTCTTCCGACCAGACATACACAACATTCTTCTTTGTCAAATGAGTCAAAGACGAGGCAATCTTCGAGAAATCTTTGATGAACTTTCGATAGTATCTAGCCAACCCCAAAAAGCTTCGAATCTCTGTGACTATCCGAGGTATAGGCCAACTTTCTACTGCGGCAACCTTCTCATGATTAACAGACACTCCATCCCTAGAGAATATGTGCCCACGAAACGCAACCTTGGTCAACCAAAATTGGCACTAGCTGAACTTGGCATACAGTCGGTGCTGCCTGAGAGTATTCAAAACTATCCGCAGATGCTCAGCATGTTCATCCTCATTCTTCGAGTAAACAGGATGTCATCGATGAATATCACCACAAACTTATCTAAATGGTCGAAGAAGACCTGATTCATCAGCCTCATAAAAGTAGCTTGGGCATTCGTCATCCCAAAAGACATTAACCAAAATCTCGTAGTGACCATACCGAGTCTGGAATGCGGCCTTGGAACATCAGTTTCCCGCACATTCACTTGGTGATACCCACTTCTCAAATCTAGTTTCGATTACACTGATCAAATATATCATCGATCCGGGGAAGAGGGTACTTATCCTTTACCGTCACCTTATTCAATTCCCGATAATCAATGCACATCCTCCGAGATCCATCCTTCTTGTTTACAAGCAACACTGGCGCTCCCCACGGTGACAGATTTGGGCGAATCAATCCTCTATCTGATAAATCAGTCAAGTGATTGCGAAGCTCCGCTAACTCTGGTGGGGCCATTCGGTATGGAGCCTTCCCTATCGGTTGGACGCCTGGAATCAGATCAATAGTAAACTCAAGGGACCTATCTGGGGGTAACCCAAAGATATCATCTGGAAAGATGTCAGGAAATTCCTCAACAACCCTTGGTAACACTGGCTCTGCTTCCATGTCCAAATACTCCACGACCGTCGCTCGGAACTTCAAAGGCTCAAGCTCACTACTACCATCCCAAAACTCAAACTCTGGATGGTCAGGGATCCGAAAAGCTACCCTCCTCAATCTACAGTCTATATTAGCATAGAACATTCTTAACCAATCCATACCAAACACTGCCTCATAGTCGGGCAACTCAATCACTAAAAAGTCTGCATACAACTCCCGCCCCCCGATCTCAACTGGACAGTTCCGTATTCCAGACACACTACAAATGATTCCATTTCCAGTGTGAACGTTCCAACTAGCAACAAAGGTGTCAACTACTATGGAGTGTTGTGTCACAAACTTCTTAGACAGAAAACAATGTGACGCTCTAGAGTCAAACTGAGACAAGGCAGGGTAGGAGGCTACTCTAACAATACCTAAAGTATCACAACAATAAAACACAGCCAACTAGCTAAATAAAACAACTGAGGCTAAAATCAAATAGACTGCAGAGGGGCAAGATTCATACCAGTGATCACCTGACTAGCACCCTCCGAAGTCCATACTGGGGTCATAGTATACTGCTGTCGTCTCGGCGGAGGAGCTGCCCCTTGATACCCTCGTCGCTGCTGAGGAGGTGGAGGGGGTCCTCTCGGCGCAGTCGGCCTCGGTCCTGGCGGTGCCGGAAGGGCAAGCCGCTGCGGCGGTGGTGGAAGAGGTCACTGCTATACAGGCTGGACCGTCGCCGACGCCTGTGGTACTGGAGCATGACCCGACCGCGGGCAAAATCTGCTCATGTGTCCCGGTTCTCCACACGTGTAACACCTGGCACTCGGAACCCGGTCGTTTGAATGTCACCTGCTGAACTGGCCCAGGAGCGGTCCTCTGCTGAGCGGCCGGTCGTCTATCACTGGCTGGTGGCCTCCCCAGACTCCGCAGGTGGGTCTCATGCTGTCTAGCTGCCCGCAGTACGGCCTCTTGAGTCAACAACTCCTGAGTAGACATGGCCGCCCGAAACTCTACGTCTAGTCCCATGCGAAAGCGCCTGGCTCTAGTGGTGTCTCTCGCTACAAGGTCTGGTGTATAATTGATCAGTAGTGAGAACTCTGCATCGTACTCATCCACTGTCCTCTTACTCTGAGTCAAGTGCTCGAATCTCTGTCTCAACTCGTCCTTTGTCGCCTCCGGAAGGAACTTGGCCTCAAACAACTCCCGAAAAGTCTCCGAAGCAATGTTCCCCTTCAGTCGCCCCTCTTGGGCCTCCCACCGGCCTCTAGCCTGATGAGTCAACTGGCGCCTCACCATCTTTACCCAACTGTCTCGGGAAAACCGACACATCGTTAGATTATCATCAGTATGCCGTAACCACTCATCTACCTTGAGGCTACTCCCTGCCTGAGAAATATCGTGGATGCATCGTCCTGAACTCCTTATAGCTCGGTGGCTTCAGCGCCGCTGCCCTCTCCTCCATCTAACCCAGGTGCTCTAAAATGCCCATCAGAACCTTAGCCATCAGGACCGACTCTGATGTCCTGTCACCTGAAGAATGCCCATCGCCAACTGGACCAATCCCGCCGTCAGAAGCTCCGGTCCCGTCGGAAGTCCCGTTCCTACCTTCCATCTGCAGGTGCGAAACAGAACAAATGCATTAGTACCGTGTACTAAAATATTGGAGCCTTACCTGTATTCCCTTTACACATATCGCAGTGTGCGCTGACCTGCATGGGCCACCACAAAACCTGTCACGATCCGTTACCCAAAATAAGGTGGATCGACGTGACAAGCCGCGGTATTAAATACCAAGCGCTAATGTGTAAATCAATAACTCGCAGGCCACTGCAAACGCTGAGGGAACACATGCAGTAAAGTACGAACTGAAATAAAAACAGAACGATACAGCTCCAACACAGAAAGAAAGTACGAGGTACTATAACACATGCATCAGAGTAAAGTATGACAAACAGAACATCTTAACGTCACAAGCACCATAACCACACAACCAGCAGCATACAAGTCCACTGTACAAACCCAACAGTTAAAGCTCCCAAAAGGTACAACTCAGTCCCTCGGGGTACATAGGGGAACATGGGTACAAAACTTTGCTATCATCCCACACCCACCCCAAGGCTATACCACAAGGCGCATACTAAATACAGACTCTACGGACCCTGCTGAGACGAGCTGTCCTCCGAGGTCTTTGTCCTCGGTCCCGTCGTCTGAGAACTAGTACCTGTACTGTGGGAGGGAAGGGACACGTCACACGTGCCCAGTAGGAACTCCACAACTCTACTACTCTAATCATAGTGCACAGACAAAGAAAAAGGCATCACATTCCAGGGTTAATGATTTTATTTCTTATATGTTAGTTTTCATGCATAAATTCGTGACCTAAGTAACGGGTCAGACATCGGGGACTGGATCTCACCCAGTAAGGTGGGTGGAATGCTACGACTTCCCGAGACAAGCTCTTACGAAAGAAGCCGTTCTCCAACACAACCAACTCAACCAACCCAACCTACTCCCCGCCGCTGAGGGCTCGTCGGGAGTGGTCCACACCCCATCAGTCCATCCCCGCATGTCCATTCGTTACCTTGGTTTCCCCCAGCCCTCCTAGGGCACTCACCCACCTCGAGTGGAACGAGACAACCCTAGGTTTTCTTTTAGCTAGTCATTAATCCTAGTGTAAGCATGTAAAATGAGGTCCAAATGCATTCTTTTTCACCGGGATGTTCACAACAAAACTTGCATGTTCCATAAGCCATGAACATAAACATCCATTTCTAAAACTTGCAACATAAAGTAGCATATCCATATGCAAACACTTTAATACTGATGCATCTATATAAGCAATATTGAGTATTAATATCTGAATGTAGGAATAAACCAAAACACAATTCAAGTCATTACCAAACCATTCAATTTGCTGAATTTTCACCGTCAATCATAAACATCAATGGACATCAGCCATTTCCAATGCGATTTTGAAAAAAATTCCTAAATGAAAGTTATAGATATGGTAGTTTTGGGTTAACAGATAAAATTTCATGCAAAAATATGGATTATATGATTTATGGTGAATTATTTTGTGAAGATTGTCAGATCTGTTTTTCAGACAGATTCCAGGGTCTGTCTTGATTGCTGATTTTAGGCCTATTGCAGTCAGAATTTCGAAAAATAAGCACTGAGATGAAGTTGTAGAAAAAACTTGTTAACTTTACAACGAGACTAAGAACATAAAATTCCATTGTGTGTGTAGGTACTGAGGTCCATTTTCCTAAACTGTGACCAGTCTGAAAGAGCTTCCGACATGTTGTAATTGGTGAATTTTTATTCCTACTTATTGAATTGAACCTATGTCAAATTTTATATGGTCTTGGGGTAGGATTTCGTGAACTACATGAATATAATTATTTCAGATTCTATTTCTATCTATTCTGACTGCAGATTTAGGAATAACATGCTACAAAATTTCAGCTTTCCAAGTGGTCGATTTTGCTAGGGATTTCAAGAAGAACTTGGTTCTTTGTTAAACAAGATGACATTTTTATTAACCCTAGCAACTAGCTTAACCCTAAAGATGTCATCTTGTAGCAAAATGAGAACTTGTTACTAAAGTTAGCATTTTTATTGAACACACATTCTAAAAATGACAACTTCCATCCATACCTACCATTTTTCCCAATACTAACAAATAAAAATATGAACTTTACTAAGAATTCATGAAAGCAGAAACATAATCTTGGGCACAATTCCATCATTATCCCAAAGAGACAACCAAGCATCCATTCATACCCCCTAATTTTACAACACTCATCCCAATTCTCAAAAAGACAACTTAAACATACAATCATGTTTTTCATTATCCACAACTAAAGGAGAGTTGTTGGGATTCCTATCTATAAAGAGCGTCAAGCAAGGGGTTAGTGCTTTATTAGAAGTCCTCTCTTAGCTTACGCCTCCTCCTCCTTCTCTTCTCTCTTTCCTTTCTCTTCTCTCTTCTCTTTTTTTTGTTTTTGAAAATTTCGGCCAACTACACCAAATGGGGGAGAATAATACAAAAGGAATTTAAAATGAAAAGTAAAGAAAGGAGAGTATGTAGAAGCTTGGGGACCTTGTTAATTAGGAGTTATCTCCTAATATTCTCATTATTCACAAGTTTGCCATGGCTTATAATTATTTCACATTTGCCCTCCATTTTTGTGTTTTATTTACAAGATGTGCCATTGCACCATGCTCCTCATGTAATGGCCCTCCAACTTGGTGATTTATTTATAAGTTTGCCATTAGGGACTCTTTTACACAAACCCTCATTTCTTGCCAATTATGGAAATATAACCAATTTTGGGTATAAATGAAAAATTGATGGGGAGGGTACAAATGCAAATCTCTTCATTCTAGTGAATGTGCATGCATATATATACACAAGAGACTATGGCTAACTTAATAGTTATTTAGTATTTACACACGAGGGTTGTTACACCCTCCTTCTTCATGCCTATAAAAGGAGGGAGGGTTTTGATTATTTAGCATGGAAAATTTGGGAGTCCAATTGAGCTTCTATTGAAGCATTGGGGAGAGTTGTATGAGGACGGTCCTATTAGAAGTTCCATAGGATCATTGTGAGCCATCTTTGAGAGTGACATTTGTGAGGATTTCTTATGAGTAGTTGAGTGTCTTTTGTATCTCTTAATTGAATTTATAGAAGTGTTTCCTTGGTCGTTAAGGCGACCTAAATCTTTTGTTTGCTTTCTATTTGTTCTTCGTACTACATACTTCGGTGATCTGATTGCTTCCGCAGGCGCACAACAATTGGTATCAGACCTTTGGCGACGAAGATCTAGACGAAGAAGATGAGCAAAAGTGGCAACACCAATCCTTCTAATCCAATGACGCAATCTTCAATAATGCGAACTATCGTATCCAATATGAAGTTCGAAATTGAGAAGTTCGATGGGTGTATCAACTTCGGCATGTGGAGATGCGAAGTACTTGACATCTTGAACCAACTTGGTCAAGATCAAGTACTAGATGAGAAGCCGACTACGACGTCGGATGCGGAGTGGAAGATGATGAACCGGACCGCTTGCGGCACGATCTGGTTTTACTTGACAAAGGAGAAGAAGTATCCGTTCATGGAAGAGACGAACGTGAAAGCGTTGTGGGATGTGCTTGGTGAGAAATACATGAAGAAGAACATTCAGAATCGCCTACACCTAAAGAAGAAGCTTTTTGGTCTCAAGATGGAGGAATGAGTTTCAGTTGAAGAACACCTCGACTAATACAACAAACTTCTCACAGATTTGAGGAACATTGATGTCATGGTGGAAGATGTGGACAAGCCGACGATTCTCCTCAACTCTCTGCATGAAGACTATGAGCACATCGTTTCGATCTTAACCTATGATAAAGAATCTATCACATTCAATGAAATTTCTAACGCTCTTACTAGCAATGAATTTAGAGAGAAGGATGATGAGAAGATGAGGGGCCAAAGGTCTGAAGCGCTTACCGTGGTTAGCGGTCGGAGCAATGAAAGAGGTGGAGGCCAAAAAGGGAACCATAGATTCGAGACGAGGGACAATAGTAGAGCTCCACACACAGACAACGAGAGTAATCAATGTGCAAGGAAAGGACATTGGGCAAGGGAGTGTCCAAAGGCCAATAAGAAGAAGGATGCTACCGCAAACGTCGTCAAAAGCGAGGAGGTGGATGAGTGGGTCCTAGTTGGGGCAACGGATGCGGTGATGAAGGGGGGATGTGTGCTTGACTCGGGTTGTTCGTTTCATATGACACCCCACAGAGAGTACTTTACTACTTTCCATGAAGGTAGTAAGCGTAAAGTCCTTCTTGGTGACGATGGAGTATGCATGACGGCGGGCATTGGCACGGTCCGCATAAAGATGAGTGATACTGTCACACGGGACGTAGACGATGTTCATTATGTGCCTGACATGAAGTACAACTTGATATCGCTTGGTTCACTTGAAGCCAAGGGTTGCAAAGTGACTATGGAGGACGGCGCTTTGAAGGTGACATGAGGAGCAATGATTCTAATGTAGGGAAAACGTGAAGGCAACCTCTATTACTTGGATAGTACGGTGATGATGAAGACGACGCGAGTTCCAGATGAGCGAGCTACCGACTCAAGTTCGCACGCACCAACGACAACGTCATTAGACGATCTCCGAAGAGGTGGTGCTAATAGAGGTGATGGTTCAAGTCAGTATGGTGAAGATACCTTATCCCCACAACTTGCACAGCGGATGGATTCTATCAAAGTTTGGAGACCAATATACGAGAGATGCCAACCTGCAAGAAGGGTCTCGTTTGCTTTTTTTGTCAGGTGTGTTGAGTCTCCGACCTTATTCGGTGAGGAGCACATTGGCGACCCATGTGGACGAAGGAAAGATTGGTGTGATGAGATGGAATCAACGACTGATGGAGCCAAAGACCGGGTGGAGCTACTTTGCACTAGTGATTGTTCGACGGACGAGCTTATGAAGGTCGATATCGGAGTAAAGTTCGAGTATGGCTCGGACTTGTATGTTGAAAATATGAGATGACTTTGGTGGCCCCTTCTGGGGCAATGAGGCTCTCCGAAGCCATATGAGCTTTTCAAGGCAAGATGACGGGAACACGAGATGATTGTCACCAAGGAGGTGCGTTGACGGTCGATTGTGTGACATAGACCCAAGATCTCGCCAAGGTGGAAATTTCAGCAGCCCTATAGGCTGTTGGTTTGTCAAATGAAGACCAATTTGAAGGGGTTGGTGCACCAACCCTGTCTCCTTTGTGCACCAACCCCCTCCCCCTTCATGCCTATAAAAGGAGGGAGGGTTTTGGTTAGTTAGCATCGAGAATTTGGGAATCCAATTGAGCTTATATTGAAGAATTGGGGAGAGTTGTATGAGGTCGGTCCTATTGGAAGTTCCATAGGGTCATTGTGAGCCATCTTTGAGAGTGCCATTTGTGAGGATTTCTTAGGAGTAGTTGAGTGTCTTTTATATCTCCTAATTAAATTTATAGAAGTGTTTTCTTGGTCGTTAAGGCGACCTAAATCTTTTGTTTGCTCTCCTTTTGTTCTTCGTGCTAGATACTTCGGCGATCTGATTGCTTCCGCACGGCGCACAACATGGATCTCACACAAGAAGAAGCGCTCTTGGTTCTCCAAAACCTAGCTTCCTCTCTCCTTCAAAATCAGATCCAAGACCCTTGCTTCTCTCTGAAAAATGGCAGTTGCACCTTTCGTTCGCTGCAAAAAATGAGAGAACCAGCCTCTGTTTTTCCCTCGGTCACTAACGGGAAGCCCACAAATGTGCCATAAAGTCCCCAACAACCATTCAGAGGAGAGGGGGGCCCATGGAACTGTACACACAGGGATTTTTCAGCACATCATTAACAACTAGGTTAGAGGACGTGAACATCATTCTGTTGGGATGAGTGCATCTGAGGTTTGCTTGCATGCGGTGTTTAGTTCACATGAGCTGATGCCCATGATTGCAATGTCATTCTCCATGGAGGCTGCGTAACATTGTTCAATGCAAATTTGGTCGTCGACAAGGCAAATGGTTGCTTATTAAGGTTGCCATGAATTTTTTTCGTAAATGTGGTAATCTAAATTCCTGAATACCATATAGTTATTAATCATGTAATAGTTTTAACCGGATGTACACACATGGAACTGTACACACAGGGATTTTTCAGCACATCATTAACAACTAGGTTAAAGGACGTGAACATCATTCTGTTGGGATGAATGCATCTGAGGTTTGCTTGCATGCGGCGTTTAGTTCACATGAGCTGATGCCCATGATTGCAATGTCATTCTCCATGGAGGCTGCGTAACATTGTTCAATGCAAATTTGGTCGTCGACAAGGCAAATGGTTGCTTATTAAGGTTGCCATGAATTTTTTCCGTAAATGTGGTAATCTAAATTCATGAATACCATATAGTTATTAATCATGTAATAGTTTTAACCGGATGTTTGAAAAGCATAAAAGGCTATAATTTTTGGTCGTGTGTTATATTTTCAATCTCTTTCTTTCAAAGCCAACGTGGCATGTGTTACTGTTAAAAGGGTTAGTTCCGAATGGTGGTGTCCCATATTCAATGCCGAGTTAAGGCGTGTTATAAAAAAATTCATTCTTTCTACTATTTTGTATCTGAGTATGGGTTGGATTGATGACATGATGCCCTGATGGGCCATATAGATAGTTATGTTAGTCTCCTTTTATTTTCTTCAGGAAATTAGTTCGATGTCTCCTATTTATTCTGTTGTGGAGAAAACCCATTGACCAAACTGAATTTTTGATTATCCACTTATTGCTGTAGTCTGGGCCCCATAAACATTTTTGGTTAGCGCTCACAATAGGGCCTACACCAGATGGAAATTTGGCATCTGGCTTACTGGAAATGACGGATGCAGAACAAAGTTCCCCTAATTTCTTTTGTGTGATGACATAACACAGTGCATGAGCTTCCAGTAGTTTTTCAGTTGATATTGAATTTTTAGTAAATAGTTGTTTGCATGCATGAGATGCTTTCGTACACTTGTTGAGCATAAACATGATGATCAATAATTCAAACAGTAATTGGAATCTTTGCAAGTATAAGCAGACTTCCTAGACAGTAGTTCCTTCTTCGTGGAAACCTTGGGTATGCTATACTAATTAAGTAGTTCTCTGTTGTGGTGAACCAATCTACCGCATATTGTTTCTTATGTAGCATACAGTTTGATGTGAGAGTGGTTGTCTTTGTTTTGTCAGATCTGTTGGCAAAACACACATGAACGAAGAGTCATCAAGAAGTCATTTTGTCTTCACTTTACGAATTTCTGGAATAAATGAAGTGAGTTCATATTCCTTAATGATTTCGTTGAAGGTTTGCTCTTTGTTGTGTGCTAATGGATGACTACTGCTTCACAGAACACAGACCAGCAGGTACAAGGAATATTAAATTTAATTGACCTAGCTGGAAGCGAACGGCTTAGCAGAAGTGGTGCAACAGGTGACCGACTCAAGGAGACACAGGTAAACTACCTCTTTTTAATGCAACTGCACCATTTGCATACCTTTTCGAGCTATATTGGTTAATGAATTTTTGCTTGTGGTCTGAGTTTAGGCGATTAACAAAAGTTTATCGTCTTTGCGGGATGTCATCTTTGCTATTGCAAATAAAAAAGAGCATGTACCTTACAGGAATTCCAAGTTGACTCATCTTCTTCAGGTAACACTATTTGTTTATTGCCTGCCATAAAGCTTTACAGAGCATTAAGTCATATTGAAAGTGAACAAAGCAATTTGCTTGTAAATATCAGTCTTCCGAAATACATATGTACAGTTTCAAAATTGCACCTGAAATCTTAAATCAAAGTTTTTTTGTTGTATAGTCATGTCTAGGCGGGGAGTCGAAAACATTGATGTTTGTCAACATCTCCCCTGAAGCATCATCATCTGGGGAGTCATTTTGTTCGCTCCAGTTTGCCACTGGCGTTAATTCATGTGAAATTGGAATTGCACGGCGTCAAACTCAGATGCGACCATCAGATGCACGATTGAGTTATGGCTAGTCTCAGGCCTATCATGTCTTCCCCCAATACTGGAGAATTTTAATATCGGAAGCAGAATGTTGCCTGTATAGTAAGAAGGAATTTGTTTTATCTGAAAGCAATATAAAAAGGTTAACTTGCCCATTTCGCTTGTATTTAGTCGTGTTCTATCACATTATTTGTAACCTCTGTACTGCTGTAACCAGCTTCACATGAGTGTGATACATGATTGTTGTATGTGTATTATACATAACCTTATCTTTTATCGAATCTGTCCTTGAGTTATATAAAACTAGATGGTATTTAATGAATATTCCTATATGTATATCTAATGAATACTCTAATATGTAATGTACCTATGGTTAATGGGGTAAGTAGTGTCTATGCAAAGTTACAGTTGATTGCTTGATGTTTGATGCAATGCTGCAATGTAGCCACACAGCCTCTAGGAAACTCTGTATAATTTGGCTGGATGATAACCGGCTCATAAACTATGCTTTTTCAAGCTGTTTATGGTTGTGCATGTGGAAGTTTTGAAGGCTAGTCTTTTTTGCGCAAGAAAAACAAGTGAGAATGGGTTACAAGATAAGGAGATGAACCATTTCACTGTTTGTCTATCATGTGCTTAACTTTTGCCAGATGCTGTCCGAGATTACAAGCAATATCATGCCATTCTAGCCATCACCTCCTTTAGAACAACTGTTGTATCATCGTAACACGATCTTGTCAAGGGATCGCTCTTTTGTTTCACGGCATCCTCAAGCTATCGATGTATGAATGGCAAGAAAAGAAACCATGTTAGTGATATGCTGACATTATGAGAAAAGGAAGTAGGCCATCTTGCTTCATTACCTTCTCTACACAGTCGAACAGTCGATTAGCAAGCTGAAGAAGGGGCTGCTTCTGATCATCAGCTGCTGCTGAAATGACCTTGTCGAAATCATAGTACATGACAGTGGACTTGAGGCACAGGTACTTCCTCACATAGTTCCAGGCATCTTGGCCCAGCAAGTCCCCCAGTGCCAGCAGATCGAAAGCGTAGTGCTTCAGCCTGAAGGCGCTTCCTTGGGCGCCGATGTTCGCCATGTAGATACCTTTCCTCAGGAAAGATCGGGTTCCTGTCTCCTCGTTCGCAAGCTCTGACGGGCACAAGAGCTCATACCAGTTAGCGACATGACCAACACCTGCAAGTATGTACAGAACTGCATGTTGCTTACTGTTGGTGACTGTTGGGACTGGCAATGGGCCGGTTAGCCAAAGGCCATTGTTCTCCTCTTCTGCGTGAAGCGGTAGCGACCGGCTGAATAGTGCAGCGATAGTGGCAATGCTGATTGCGTCTCTCCGGCTGGTGGTGGCCGTCGTTCTGTATGGCTGAGGTGGTTGAGGGACTTGTGGGCATTTGGCGGCAAAAGCAATGAATTTTGGTCGTTTGTTGAGGAGTTTCCTATCTTGGAAAGGCCTTGGCAATGGTGAGATGATCTGGGAGGGGGCATTAAGATTGGGGAGAGCAATAGCCATGTGATGTGAGACAGAGAGAGAGAGATGAATTGGTTGTTAGATGAGGATGTTTTAGTGTATGGTTGAGTTGTGTGGTTATCCAATTGGAGGAGTTTTGGAGGCTACTGGCCATTCAAATTGCATCCACAGTGAGTGCATAAATGAGAGGGTTCTTTTGGTACTTCAGCCCTGTAAGGTTCTTCAATCTGTTAAAGCAAAATAATAGAATTTTGGTTGGCAAAAAGGTACTTATTGTCAAAGGACTGTAGTCTAGTGGCATTTACATCCGCTTCCTAGTGAGGTCACCAGGGTTCGATCCCTGGTGGATGCGGAACGCGCGCGCGCCTTTAACCAGCTTTCCGATGTATAAAAAAATGTACTTATTAATAAGAGAGCTAACAATTAGAGTCTCTTTACATGAAAAATGTGGAGAGTAGAAAGTATCTGTTGATGCATGGAATCCCGCGAGGCCCGGATAAAGCCGCCGGATGCTTTGATCAGACCGTTGATGCAAGCATTCTCACAACAGAGAACCCAGATAGGATGGTTTTACATGGCCGGTCTCTAGAGGTCGGTGCTGAGACAGTGGGTCTCGACATCACGTTGACCTTGGCATGGGCAATGCATTTCGTTCGGACATGGCATGATCAGAGCACGTTGTCGAGATTCATGATTCCAGCGCTGACCTTTGGCATCCGATATCACGGTCATGTCACATCCGAACTGTCCAACTGCATTGCTGGGCCTAACCTCTAGCTCAAGCCGGGGCCCCCGCCGGTCCGACCTTAGCGTCCCAGCACCACCAAAACACTTTCTTTTGTCCTCTGACATTTGATTTGTCGTTTTCAGGCATCGAAAGAAATTTTGGCTCGGCAAAACTTTGATATTGCCCTTTATAAAACCGTATTATATCCTTCCACCAAGCCCCCAACTCAGGCTGGCCCCCCCCACTGGCGCTGTCTTCAAGTCCAGCACGAGCACCATGGCCCTTGGATCCAATATCCCACCTGAGTGATCTCGACTTTCTAGCTGAGTCTGCCACTAGGCAAAAAAGTTCAGAGCTGTGGTCTTCTCGCTAAAACTATTCGTCACACCTATCCCGCACACAAGGCAGGTGGCTCAACTCTCAATCTTTCGAGCTCAAGCAAATACACAATACACGAACATTGCAAATTGTAAGGATCGCCTTACCCTTGCAATACTAACAACACACACTA
Organism: Scilla litardierei; assembly: GCA_030789695.1. Taxonomy (NCBI): domain Eukaryota; kingdom Viridiplantae; phylum Streptophyta; class Magnoliopsida; order Asparagales; family Asparagaceae; genus Scilla; species Scilla litardierei. The sequence continues at coordinate 8,260,711 of CM061141.1, forward strand.
GAGGAGGGGTGAATAGTGTAATGGCAATAAAATTGTCCAATTAAAATTTAACTTGCAAATGCGGAATTATAAATGCAAGAGGAATTAAAAGGCACAATCAATCCAAATGCAAACACACAGATTTACCCTGATTCCCCAAACTTGGGTACATCCAGCCACACCAATATTCACTATATTCCCACACAGGGTAGTGAATACACATATCACAAAGAGATACCCCACAAAGAGGATTTATGCCCTACACAAGGATCCAACCAATCCTACACGAGGATCAAGATTCCCACACAGAGAATCACTAACTCCCACTCAGAGAATTAGGGTTAGCCCTACACTAGGACACTAAACTCCCACAAAGAGAGTTACTTCCACAAAGAGAGTTCCTAAGTCCAACAAAGAGAGAACCTCCCACAAAGAGAGAACTTCCCACAAAGAGGGAAAGTTCTAATTCCCACAAAGAGAATTAGAGACACAAATTACACCAAGTAAAATAAATACTCTTACCTATGCCTTGAGATGCTTACTCACGAACGGATGCAAGGCATGGAAGAGGATCTCCAAGTGTTGGAATATGCTTGAGAGCACTTGGATGATTTCCCTTGAGCTGGACTTCAATGCATGAAGATAGATGAAAGCTCAATTGAGGGAAATGAGGGAGCTTGAGAGTTGCTTATTGACCTCTTGAGATTTTCTATAGAGTCAAGAGTTATCAAGTGTTGTCAAGAGTTCTCAAGTGATGGCAGCAAACTCAAATATATAGGAACCCCATATCAAGCCCCAAAACCCAAGGAAACAGCCAAAGAAGGAATTCAGCAACGGCTAGAAACTGGGCGAAAACGGCAGGAACAGTCCACTATTGATCAAAAGACAGTCGACTGATCAACGGCCAGAAAATATCCAACGGCTATAATCAGAGCCAGGACAGTCGACTGAAGAAGTCAATACAGTCTACTGACAAACATGACAGGCGCATGTTAATCCTTCAACAGGCGACTGCTGCAGGGGATGGATCGAAACAGAGAGCTGCACTCTTTCTCCAATTCTTCGCGCAGGCGATTGATGTTAATACTACAGTCGACTGTCAAATAGTCAGGCGACTGTACATTCTTCATCAGTCGTCTGCAGTATAAAATGGAGAAACAATAGAGAGATGCAGAGAATGCACTTACGCTATACAGGCGACTGATGACCAATATCCAGACGACTGTAAAAATACAGGCGACTGTAAACTGATCGACAGACGACTGTGCGTAAAGCTCAAGTTTGAGTCAATTGAAATGTTGACTTGAGCTGTGCATGTCAGATGACTGTAGAAGGATTTACAGGCGACTGGAAATCACCCAGTCGACTGTGTTTCCTTCAGCAGGCGACTGACGGAAAGCCAGAGACTCCAAATGAGTCTTTGGACAGAGTGAACCTATTGGGTTGGATTCTATGATAATCCTAAGGCTCACTAGATGGTTATATGTGTATGCATGAATGAGTAAACCATCTAACAATGCATTACATTTACCCTTGACTCAAAAGAGAGAGAGAAAGCAATAAAGTAAATTACATGGATTACAATGCTTTCCTTAGAGTCTAAGTTTTAATTTTGATGCCTTGATTGCTTTCCATCATCTCCAAGCTTTGGCACTCCTTGAGTCAAAGCTTTGGCTCTTCTCCACTTGATGTTCATCCTTGCACCAAGTGATTAGTCTCCAAGAAAGATATTCTTGAGATAAGACTGAGAGACTAAAACATGAGAGTCATTATTAACAACATAATGTTGTGATCATTATCAAAATAAGCTTGGTATAAAACACCAATACTCAACAATCTCCCCCTTTTTGATGATGACACACATTATGTAAAATACGAAGAATTAAAGCACAATGCTAAGGAGCCCCCCTACTTATATGCACCAAATAAACAATGAGCTACACAAAGGTAAATACTCATAATACCAACTGAAATCAAGGTGACATATAATAGGCATGGATTACATAAACCAATTGTAAAACAAAAGTAAAATACCATATCATGCAAACATGCAAGGTTTATCTAATCCCATGTATCTCTCCCCATAGATATATCTCTCCACATATGCATATGAATATATCTCCCCATATATATTTACATAATGCATATATCTCTCCCCCTTGACATCGTCAAAAAGGTGGACATCAAAAATATCCCCCTTTGTCATCTTAATCAAGATGTGACAATATGCCAGAAAAGAAAGATATGTATGATACCAAATTTAAAAATTTAATGGGTATCAATTCACTATCCCATGCTCCCCCTAGATCATAGAAATGGTCAACTTTTGACTTCTAGGATCTCATACCAATTATAATTAATGGAGCCATGGGCCTAAAGTGTATCAAAGCAATAGATATGTGAAAAAAATCAAGCTTCAAAGATACACAAAAAATATATTGCCAAAAACAAATGTATCATGAAACATGTTGGCAATATACAAGAGGTTTGGTTTGAGATCAAAAACAACCAAATGTGAATAAAGATCTCAAATAACCTCCGAAATGAGAGTTAAAATATGTCTTAAAATACTTTAAACATATAACATATTAACTCCCCCATTGACATACACATGGATCAAAAATGCATGCATGTCAACAAACCCCAAGGTCCCCATTTTCATGAAAAATAAGTTTGAAAATATTTTCAAAATCATGAAACACACACAAACAATGGGTATGCTAAAAAATAAACATTCAAGCACAATACCCATGCAATATGCATATGTGTGAGGAACCTAAACATTAGGCAACCAAACCCAAGAGGAGTTTGATTTCCTAATGTATTCACATGAGGTGATCATATCTCTAACTAGAGAGTTGATGTAGCTATTCCTCTCTTACACACTAACCTTAGTGGGAATCCATAATATCAAGGATCTCCTAGGCAAGGGTTTTGCCTTTGCAAGAGGGGGGGATGTGGCATGCTTAAGTATAGAAACGAATTTCTTGGCATGCAAAGAATGAGGATTTTGCTTCTTAGCAAAAAATGAAGATTTTTCATTCTTCCTCATTACCTCGTGATCTACATGCTTCTTATTGATGTTATTGCTGTACAAGAAAGCATGGTGATTCTTCTTAGGTGCTTTAGCAATATTTCTTCTATTTGCACCATAAGAGGAATTAGAGGTGGGTTTGGGAACCACATTTTGAATATAACCCAAACCTCTTCTATAATTTGCCGGATGTTGTTTTTCCAACAAATTGTGAAGTGAATCCCTAGAATACACAAAGCTTATGAGCTTACGTGATTCCTCTTCACATTTCAACGTAAGTGGTTGAATGTGAGCATCTAAGCTAAGGTTTTGAGCAACAAGTTTTTCATTTGTAAGGCTCAATTCCTTAACTTGAGAGAGAAGTGTGTCTCTCTCATTAGTGTCGCAAACATGCATTTCATCATCAATATTTACACTAGACGATTCTAAATCAAACACCCTACTCATAGCATTATCAAGTTTAGCTTTCATTTTATCATATGAATCGATGCACTTACTTGCCAAATTGGAGGCCACATTTAGGCGATATTCAAGTTCCTCATATGATGGCTTTTCCTCATCGACTTCCTCATCTCTTTCCTCCTTGCTTGAGCTTGACAAAAACTCATCTTCATTAGCCATGAAACAACATTATTCTTTGGAGTTGAGCCATGTCTCTATCTCTTCATCGCTAGAGTTAGATGAAGTTGATGAAGAATCATCACAAGCAATGAAACACCTGTGATCATGCTCCTTGTCATCCTCTTCTACATCATTAGATGTGTCCCCATCGGAATCATCAAATGTGCCAATAAGTCCCTTCTTTTGGTTCTTGACCTCGGACTTGGTTTTCCAATGTTTCTTCCCTTTACCCTTATAGGTATCTATGGTGGGTTTGGAAGGGCATTCGGTAGCCACATGACCTTTTCCACTGCAGTTGAAACAAACCAACTTGTTAGACTGAGAGACAAACTTTGACGAAGACATACCTTGATTGTCCTTGAGGAATGCCTTGAAATTCTTGAATTGCTTGGCAAGCTCAATGTAGTCATTGTCACTAATATCTTCTTCATCTTCACTTGGAGATTCTTGTTGGAACTTCTTTTTCCACTTGAAAGACTCCTTCTCAACGTGGAGAGCAATGCCCTTTTTCTTCTCGGGCTTGGTTAACTGAATCTCTTCCTTATGTTGAAGTAAAACTTCATGAGAGATCTCCAATGTATGCCAAATACTATTGACCGATTTGCACATGGAGATGCGATCGAACTCATCCGGAGTGAGGGCACAATAGAGTACACACATAGCCCTAGCATTGACTCTGATCGAATCCTTCTCAGCTTTAGTTCTCGAGGCTGCGGGTGAAGTAGGCTCCTCAAAAGGCGACTCTATAATGTCCCAAAGGTCGTGACCCTTCAAGTAGACCAATATCCTGATCTTCCAACTAGGGTAGTTGGTTCCGTTGAAGAGCGGGGGTCGAACGGTTGAGTGACCTTATTCATGAGACGCGGATGAGGCGTTGAATGCCATTGTTGCAGTATGCTATAACCTCGCTCTGATACCAATTGTAAGGATCGCCTTACCCTTACAATACTAAAAACACATACTAGAGGAGTGTGAATAGTGTAATGACAATAAAATTGTCCAATTAAAATTTAACTTGCAAATGCGGAATTATAAATGCAAGAGGAATTAAAAGGTACAATCAATCCAAACGTAAACACACAGATTTACCCTGGTTTCCCAAACTTGGGTACATCCAGCCACACCAATATTCACTATATTCCCACACAGAGAAGTGAATACAAATCTCACAAGGAGATACCCCACAAAGAGGATTTATACCTTACACAAGGACCCAACCAATCCTACGCGAGGATCAAGACTCCCACACAGAGAATCACTAACTCCCACTCAGAGAATTAGGGTTAGCCCTACACTAGGACACTAAACTCCCACAAAGAGAGTTACTCCAACAAAGAGAGTTCCTAAGTCCCACAAAGAGACAACCTCCCACAAAGAGAGAACCTCCCACAAAGAGAGAAAGTTCTAATTCCCACAAAGAGAATTAGAGACACAAATTACACCAAGTAAAATAAATACTCTTATCTATGCCTTGAGATGCTTACTCATGAATGGATGCATGGCATGGAAGAGGATCTCTAAGTGTTGGAATATACTTGAGAGCATTTGGATGATTTCCCTTGAGCTGGACTTCAATGCATGAAGATAGATGAAAGCTCAATTGAGGGAAATGAGGGAGCTTGAGAGTTACTTATTGACCTCTTGAGATTTTCTATAGAGTCAAGAGTTATCAAGTGTTGTCAATGATGGGTTTTATCTGATCCAAGGCTCTCTTTCGACTAGTGCATTGTCCGTCCTTCGCCCTACTTGAGAGCGAAGGCCGGACAACCTTGCACAAAATTTAACGCAGCGGAAGCGGAAAAATAAAGAGAAAAAAACTTTATATAAACACTTTATATAAACTAGCCCTATCTCCATAAAACCCGAGCCAAGAAAACGCTACTATCCCGGGGTTGGGTCCAGACCAACCCCTAAGGATACTACTATCTAATTAACTACATTAGCTACTGCAATTAAAATAATGCACATAAATTAAAACTAAGGTTGAGAAAACTCAACATACCCGTAACTCTTGCCTTGCAGCAAAAGTGTTACCGAAGGCAATCAATTGCCCTTCCCGCATAAGCCGCTCCAATCCCAGCAACTGCTTGCGCCGATCCCAGCAACTTCCGGTCGCCGAGCCAACCACTTGCTCCAGAAAGTTTCACTTGAATGGATCCAACGCCTATACTTCAGATCCGATCTGAGTTCCTCCGATGCCTTGCTAGGGCTCGACCGGAACAAAGAATGAGAACGAGAACTTTTAATTTAGCTTCCAGATCAATGCTTGTTCTTAATTTGAACTGGCTTGATCATCGGCTGGTGCAAATTTCAATGAGGAGACCACCCTACTATTTATAGGGGGAGTGAGGAGCTCCTCAATTGAAACAGTCGATGTGGGACTAAAATTGGGAATGGAATCTTATAGTTCAAAACTATAAAGAGCCATAGTTAATTCGTTTCTCAAGCAAAACATACACATCATATATGTAAATCGGAGTGCTCGACGAGACGAACGCATAGGAAGAAACGGCACCTCATTTGGACTTCGTTTGACCCTTCAAACTTGAGTTTGAAAAATCCGATTTTCGAAACAATTGAAGAACACGGACTAAATCGCGTTCTCGGGAAAGACACCACCCAGAGCCACGTGGCGCGCCCGGAGCGAGCCACGTGGCGCGCTCCTATTAGGCGCGCCGCCCGCGATGACGCGGGCGGCAGCCCGCCTTTCGCTGCGCCCGCTGATGCGGGTGCAGAGAAATTGAGTGCGGGCCAGTGGGGCCCGCACTCGGCGTCAGCTGACGCTGACGCGGGGGCCCGCGTCAGCGCGCTGACGTCAGCGTGCCCCTGCGTCAGCGCGCCTTTTAAGTGGGGTTTTCTGCCTTTTTTTCTTTTGTCCTCTTTACAGAAAAGTCCCTGTAATTCCATTAATTACAAAAAGATTCTTTTAAGCATAACTTTCCCATTTGATCTCCGATTCAAGTGCGGTTTCTTCCTATGCTCTTCTTAGAATGTCCACAACATTCCTAAGCATATAATGTCCCTTTTATTTATTGTATCGTATACAACTGATCTGAGGGCACCATCCCTCAACATCTCCCACTTGCACTCAGGATCATTTATCCCGAGTACAAACTATCTGCAACTTCCTTGCAGTATCAGTTCTCATGCATCATCATGCATTATTCTCTATTCTTTTACTAGACGTAAGACCACACTCTATGTGAGACCCTACAGCCTGACCCTACTACAGGTTTGGGTTCGTGACCCTAGACGGCAGTGACCACGAGCAGTAGTTGCCGTCCCTGTTTCGGCATCATAATTATGTGGTTTAACCCATTGACAAAATCGTCGGGACTACCAAGACTGTATCCGTGATGAATACCGCAGTTTTAATCCTTTCGTCAAGACTATGTTGTTTATTCAAGTTTAGGGTATGGTAACATGTCAACCCCACCAACTTGAAACCGGTCAGTTACATCGGTCTTTAGTTAAATACATGTTGAACTTCTTTCAACATACTTTGATCAAAGATTTTCACTAAAGCACCGAACCAACACATACAACACTAACTCTCCTTAATGAGAGAGACGAATCCTTTCTTAGACACAACTCCCCTCACACGCTTCAAATGCCACCCAACCAAAATCCTTTCGACAAGTAAAATCTTGAAGCTAGGAAAATGATCTAAGTGACACCATTCACATGCAGGTTTGTTCAATGTCTTCAAGTCATAGGACCAGCTTGCCTATCATCACAAAAAGTTATCATCGACATTTTAAATTAAGTTTAACCAAATGATAATCTTTTATGAGTCGTTCAGTGAACTCATTCTCTAATGAGCACCTGTGTCTTGTTTCTGACTTCACCAAGTCAAACGATTACGAGTCCATCGTTACTAATCCATAGTGAATACAAAGACACAATGGTCTTATCGATGTGTCGATATCCTTTTCTCGACATATCAATGACCACGAACCAGTTTAAGACTTTAAGCTCCAATCGGTAAAAACACTTTCTCATAATCGTGATCGGCATCAAGATAAGTGTATACCTTGCTATAAGTCTAAGGAAATTATCTAAGTATATAAGATGACACGAATGCACAAAGATAATTTGATACCAATAAATATATTTTATTCATGAATAAGATGTTTTTCAGGACAATGTGCCTCATAGGCATACAACTCTCAAAACATCTACCACTCACTACAAGGCCCACTCATTATGGTATTTCATACCGCTTCTACACATTAGTTTCTCCAAACGATCACGTGCAAGGGCCTTTGTAAATGGATCAGCTAAATTCTCTTCAGAGGAGACTCTGAGGATTTCTATGTCCTTCCTCTTCTCAATATCACGTATCAAATGATATTTTCGAAGAATGTGTCTGGATCTCTTGTGGAATCTGGGTTCTTTGACCAAGCTCAATGTGGCATTGTTATCACAATACAACGGTATTGGATCTATAACAGTAGGCACCACTCCTAGCTGGCTCACAAATTTCCTAATCCAGACATCTTCCTTTGCTGCATCATTGGCCGCTATATATTCGGCCTCCATAGTTGAATCAGCAACGGTGTCTTGCTTTGAACTCCTCCAGCTCACTGCACATCCGTTGAGAGTGAAAATGTATCCTGAAATTGACTTGCTGTCATCCACGTCACTCTGAAAGCTGGAATCCGTGAAGCCCTCAATTTTGAGTTCTTTACTTCCATAAATCAAAACTAGATCTCTTGTTCTTCGTAAGTACTTGAGAATCGTCTTGACTGCTTTCCAGTGTTCTTCTCCATAGTTAGACTGATATCGACTTACTGCACCTAGTGCAAAAGCGACATCAGGTCTGGTACATATCATGGAATACATGATCGATCCAACTGCCGAAGCATATGGAATATTGCTCATGCGTTCTCTTTCCAAGTCAGTCTTTGGAGACATCTTCTTGGAAAGACTTATTCCGTGATTTGCGGGTATAAACCCACCTTTACTGTTTTCCATGTTAAACCGTTTTAACACAGTATCAATGTACCTAGATTGGGAGAGTTCTAGCATCCTTTTAGATCTATCTATATAGATCTTCACACCTAGTATGTAGGATGCTTCTCCCAAATCTTTCATGGAGAAGTTAGTTGATAACCAATCCTTAACAGACTTCAACATCGGTATGTTGTTACCTATTAAGAGAATGTCATCAACATAAAGTACGAGGATGACTAAATTGTTTCCACTGGTTTTCTTATAAACGCATGGCTCATCTTCATTTTTAATAAAATCAAACTCTTTGACCGTATTATCAAATCGGATGTTCCAGCTCCTGGATGCCTGCTTCAATCCATAAATGGATCTATACAGTCTACACGCTTTCCCTTTACTCCCACTGACTTCGAAACCTTCCGGCTGAGACATGTAAATATGCTCTTCTAAATCACCATTTAGAAATGCAGTTTTTACATCCATCTGCCAGATTTCGTAGTTGTGATAGGCAGCAATAGCGAGTACAATCCGGATGGATTTGTGCATGGCTACGGGTGAGAAAGTTTCGTCATAATCTACACATAGAATCTGACGATAACCTTTCGCAACAAGTCTAGCCTTGTACGTTTCTATTTTTCCATCTACACCAATCTTCCTTTTGAAGATCCATTTGCAGCCAATAGGAACACTTCCCTTGGGCACATTCTCTAAAGTCCAAACTTTATTAATGTGCATGGAATCCATCTCAGATTTCATTGCATCCAGCCATTTCTTAGAGTCTCTACTCTGAATTGCTTCTTGGAAGCTAATAGGATCATCTTCAACTAAGATGCTATCCTCAACTCCTCCATCTACGAGAAATCCGTAGTATCTTTCTGGAGCTCGAGGAATCCTATTTGACTTCCTAATAATTGCTTCAGGAGCATTAGGCTCTGCCTCTCCCACTGGTTCCGCGATCTGTTCATGTGTTAATTCAGTCTCTAGACTTTCGTCCAGTTCTATTACCTCGTCATTAGACTCCTTCACAAGGAATTCCTTTTCAAGAAAGGTGGCGTGTTTGGACACAACAATCTTTTGTTGTTCCTGGTGATAGAAAATGTGTCCCGTCGAGTGACTAGGATACCCAATGAATCTACACATAACAGACCTATCCTCCAGTTTATCTGGATTAAGCTTCTTGACATACGCAGGACAACCCCATACCTTAATATGCTTAAGGTTTGGTTTCTTCCCGTTCCATATCTCATATGGTGTCATTGGCACGGATCTAGATGGAACTCTATTAAGGATATGGGTAGCAGTTTCTAGGGCATAGCCCCAAAGGGAGATAGGTAACCCAGAGTCACTCATCATTGATCGAACCATGTCTAACAAGGTACGATTCCTTCTCTCTGACACACCATTATGTTGAGGTGTGTAAGGAGGAGTGATCTGAGAGAGAATCCCATTCTCTTTTAAATGCGCAAGGAATTCATGGCTCAAGTATTCTCCTCATCGATCAGATCGAAGAATTTTAATACTTTTGCCCGTCTGTTTTTCAACTTCGTTACGATACTCTTTGAATCGCTCAAATGTATCAGACTTGTGCTTCATCAAGAACACATGTCCGAACCTAGAGTGATCATCAGTAAAAGTAACAAAGTATGAATATCCTCCTTTCGCTAAAGTAGACATTGGTCCACATACATCAGAATGTACTAGACCCAAGAGTTCACTAACTCTTTCCCCTTTACCCGTAAAGGGAGTTTTAGCCATTTTACCTTTGAGACAAGACTCGCAAGTGTCGTACGACTCATAATTCGAGAGGTCAAGAGACCCCTCTTTATGCAACTTGCTAAGTCTTTTCTCTCCGATATGGCCTAGTCTACAGTGCCAAAGGAAAGTTTCATTAAAACTAGATTCCTTACGTTTTCGTGTGTTAACACTTAACCCAACGTCATTAGACAGAGTGTATACAACATTATTCATTGTTCCAAATCCCAGCAATTTATCATTAAAGAAAATGTTCATAACAGATTCATTAATGGTAAATTTATATCCGTCTTTGGCCAAAACCGAAATGGAAATAACGTTGCATAGAAAATTTGGTATATAATAACATTGTTTCAAAAACAATGTGGCACCGTTTGCCAAGGTGTGCTTTAGGTCTCCTACGGCTTTAGCAGCTACATTAGCTCCATTACCAACTTGAAGAACTATTTCGTCCTTTCTTAAGTTTCTAAATTTGCTCATACCTTGTATCGAATTACAAATGTGAGTACCCGCACCAGTATCCAATACCCATGCGTTAGAAGTTACAGAAAGGACTATACTCTGTATAACTAATACCTTAGAAGTCGAGACATCAATATGTCCTTTCTTCTCTCCGTTAAGCCGAAAGTTTTCTAAGCAATCAATATTTAAACCAGTCAATTTATTATTCAGGATAAGATTCATATTCGTTTTCATGCTGCAAAAGACATAGAATGAATTTAGTGTAATTCATGATAAAATAATATAGTTAATATGGTTTTTAATTAACTATGGTCTCCCACTATTTTACGATCATTCTCGGAAATGAACGAATTTTAATATCTTAAAATATAGTGAAAGAGGGACACAATCATCATGAACCTCACAACCTTGAGGAGACTCAACAAGTTGATTGGTTCCATGATTGGTAGACTAACTCTTAGTCAATCACATCACATGTGACTCCCTATCGATTCTTACCCACAGTTACTTATGATCTTGAGGAGACTCAACTAATCATAATGACTGGTCTAGTCAGACCCTTGATTTCGTGTTCAGATTTGACTTAGATCGATGCTCGAGGAGACCCGACGCATCGATTTGGGTCAAGTCCAGACTACATCACATGTATGTTGGAGTTTGTTCCTTAAAGAAAAAAACATGTCATAGCTTGAGGAGACTCAACAACTATAAATGTTTTCTTTGAGTTACAAAGCTCCAAAATCAAGGAGGGATACGAATTAATCTTTAACAAGATTTATAACGCATTGACTAGATATAACCAAAGCTAACACATTTTATTATAAGCAACTTTGCGGTACAAGCGGGCATGACCAGGGTTAGGGCCGGGCAGGATCACTTGCGCCCAGCAAAGCTGAGTCGATCCACAACACCTTCCCTAACTACCTACCCATACCATTCTTCATTGAAAGTGCTAATGATAAAAAGTGTTATATTGATTTAATCTGGTTGTTATGATTTATTTAACTAGTTAATCCTATCAACTAGTCATAACCTATAATTCAAAATTATTAGGATGTGTTTCATAACTTTTATTTGAAACCTATTAACTATAGGATTTTAATAAATCACATCAGAATTGTTTCAACAAACAAAGGGACAATCCTAATCATTCATTAGGATGTGTTATTTAAAATATTGTGAACAACATTTTAAAACATAGCCAAAGCTAGTCATTTAAATTTAATCAAATTAGAGATTTAAATGAATTTTAATGGCTAACCCTACAAGTCTTTCTTTTAGCAATTATCAAATAAAAGCAAAAGAAACATAAAGTCATTAATTATCACATAATTAAAAGGATCTAATCTTGGTTTTCAAAACAATTTTCGAAAAATTTGAAAACCAACATATAGTTAGTTCAAGACTAACTACAAGTTTTAATTACATGCATTTCATAAAGCAGTATATAGATAGTCTATGTAGCCTGGCTCTGATACCAATGATGGGTTTTATCTGATCCAAGGCTCTCTTTCGACTAGTGCATTGTCCGTCCTTCGCCCTACTTGAGAGCGAAGGCCGGACAACCTTGCACAAAATTTAACGCAACGGAAGCGAAAAAATAAAGAGAAAAAAAACTTTATATAAACACTTTATATAAACTAGCCCTATCTCCATAAAACCCGAGCCAAGAAAACGCTACTATCCCGTGGTTGGGTCCAGACCAACCCCTAAGGATACTACTATCTATTTAACTATATTAGCTACTGCAATTAAAATAATGCACATAAATTAAAACTAAGGTTGAGAAAACTCAACATACCCGTAACTCTTGCCTTGCAGCAAAAGTGTTACCGAAGGCAATCAATTGCCCTTCCCGCATAAGCCGCTCCGATCCCAGCAACTGCTTGCGCCGATCCCAGCAACTTCTGGTCGCCGAGCCAACCACTTGCTCCAGAAAGTTTCACTTGAATGGATCCAACGCCTAGACTTCAGATCCGATCTGAGTTCCTCCGATGCCTTGCTAGGGCTCGACCGGAACAAAGAATGAGAACGAGAACTTTTAATTTAGCTTCCAGATCAATGCTTGTTCTTAATTTGAACTGCCTTGATCATCGGCTGGTGCAAATTTCAATGAGGAGACCACCCTACTATTTATAGGGGGAGTGAGGAGCTCCTCAATTGAAACAGTCGATGTGGGACTAAAATTGGGAATGGAATCTTATAGTTCAAAACTATAAAGAGCCATAGTTAATTCGTTTCTCAAGCAAAACGTACACATCATATATGTAAATCGGAGTGCTCGACGAGACAAACGCATAGGAAAAAACGGCACCTCATTTGGACTTCGTTTGACCCTTCAAACTTGAGTTTGAAAATCCGATTTTCGAAACAATTGAAGAACGCGGACTAAATCGCGTTCTCGGGAAAGACACCACCCAGAGCCACGTGGCGCGCCCGGAGCGAGCCACGTGGCGCGCTCCTATTAGGCGCGCCGCCCGCGATGACGCGGGCGGCAGCCCGCCTTTCGCTGCGCCCGCTGATGCGTGCGCAGAGAAATTGAGTGCGGGCCAGTGGGGCCCGCACTCGGCGTCAGCTGACGCTGACGCGGGGGCCCGCGTCAGCGCGCCCCTGCGTCAGCGCGCCTTTTAAGGGGGGTTTTCTCCCTTTTTTTCTTCTGTCCTCTTTACAGAAAAGTCCCTGTAATTCCATTAATTACAAAAGGATTCTTTTAAGCATAACTTGCCCATTTGATCTCCGATTCAGGTGCGGTTTCTTCCTATGCTCTTCTTAGAATGTCCACAACATTCCTAAGCATATAATGTCCCTTTTATTTATTGTATCGTATACAAATGATCTGAGGGCACCATCCCTCAACAGTCAAGAGTTCTCAAGTGATGTCAGCAAACTCAAATATATAGGAACCCCATATCAAGCCCTAAAACCCAAGGAAACAGCCAAAGAAGGAATTCAGCAACGGCTAGAAACTGGGCGAAAACGATAGGAACAGTCCACTGTTGATCAAAAGACAGTCGACTGATCAACGGCTAGAAAATATCCAACGACTATAATCAGAGCCAGGACAATCGTCTGAAGAAGTCAATACAGTCGACTGACAAACAGGACATGCGCCTGTTAATCCTTCAGCAGGCGACTGCTGCAGGGGATGGATCGAAACAGAGAGCTGCACTCTTTCTCCAATTCTTCGCGCAGGCGACTGATGTTAATACTACAGTCGACTGTCAAATAGTCAGGCGACTGTACATTCTTCATCAGTCGTCTGCAGTATAAAATGGAGAAACAATAGAGAGATGCAGAGAATACACTTATGCTATACAGGCGACTGATGACCAATATCCAGATGACTGCAAAAATACAGGCGACTGTAAACTGATCGACAGACGACTGTGCGTAAAGCTCAAGTTTGAGTCAATTGAAATGTTGACTTGAGCTGTGCATGTCAGACGACTGTAGAAGGATCTACAGGCGACTGGAAATCACCCAGTCGACTGTGTTTCCTTCAGCAGGCGACTGACGGAAAGCCAGAGACTCCAAATGAGTCTTTGGACAGAGTGAACCTATTGGGTTGGATTCTATGATAATCCAAAGGCTCACTAAGATGGTTATATGCATATGCATGAATGAGTAAACCATCTAACAATGCATTACATTAATCCTAGACTCAAAAGAGAGAGAAAGCAATAAAGTAAATTACATGGATTACAATGCTTTCCTTAGAGTCTAAGTCTTCAATTTTGATGCCTTGATTGCTCTCCATCATCTCCAAGCTTTGGCACTCCTTGAGTCAAAGCTTTGGCTCTTCTCCACTTGATGTTCATCCTTGCACCAAGTGATTATTCTCCAAGAATGATATTCTTGAGATAAAACTGAGAGACTAAAACATGAGAGTCATTAGCAACAACATAATGTTGTGATCATCATCAACATAAGATTGGTATAAAACACCAATACTCAACACAAATAAGTTTTAATAGATAACAGTGGGCAAAAGTCTTTTCATTCATCGACAAAAAAGCTACAAAATTACTGCCATGCGGCTTACAAGCACAAAATGAAAATAAATAAAAACTTTCAGCTTGCCCTTGGCTAGACTCATCTTCATTGGGTGTAGCTCCATCTTCAGAACCCCCAGTGAACTGTCCAACAACCGCCTTCCATAATTCTTTTATGTCCGCCTCGGCCTGCTACAGTCAGGCCCTGTCCTCTTCTAGTTTTGCTCCATGCGTGCGGACCATGTGTCGAAGGTAGGCAAAGTCCTCCTATAGAGACATCACCCGATCCTGACAGAGGCAGAGGTTGTGGATGTAGTGGCATCTTCATGCCCTATTTTGAACTATACGAGTATTCTACTGAACGCACGTGGTGTTTCCACTTACGATACATGGGTAGGCATGAAATAAACGTAGATATGTAATGTAGTGTTAGGGGGAATGGACCGTAACACGTGGCTAAGGGAAGAGAATGCGAAATGTGAATGCAGGAAAAGTGCGAATGACGTCGTGAGTGTAAAATAGGGCTGTTGACGAACGAGCTTGAACGAGCTTGAAAATAGAGCTTGGTTTTGTTCATGAACAAAATTCATGTTCAAGCTCTGTTCGTTTACTAACCGAGCGCTAAAAACTTGTTCAAGCTTGTTCGTTAAGCTTACCGAACGAACATAAACAAACGTAAACAAACATTTACCGAGCTTGTTCACGAGTAGTTAATCGAATATTCTGTTCGTTAACAAGACTTATCGAGCTTGTTCGTGAACATGTTCAGGAACATGTTCATGAGCACACAATCATTCTTGTTTATGAACAGATTTTCAATCAAACAAACGAACGTCAATTTTTTAATCAGGAATAATACTATTTTAACATAATTGCCAATGACCAAATCAATTAAATAAAATGATTAAATATTTGCAGGACATAAACAAATAAATCCACCATAATAGCTCCATAAATCCCATTGCAAGCATACATTTCAAGTACGGTAAAAAATATAGTATTTGTATAAATTTTACTATTTTCGGTACATGTTTGTTCACGAACACTTAACGAGCTTGTTCACGAGCACTAACGAGCTTGTTCACGAACATTTAACGAGCTTGTTCATGAACATAAATGAACGAACACTGTTATGTTCAAGCTCTGTTCGTTTACTAACCGGGCTCTAAAAATCCGTTCAAGCTTGTTCATTAAGCTTCCTGAACGAACGTAAATGAATATGTACCGAGCTTGTTCACAAGTAGTTCGTCGAATGTTTTGTTTGTCAACAGCCCTAGTGTTAAACATCGGGAATGTATTGGACGTGTGTGCGTAGTGCATGTATGCATGTGTAGGCATGCATGTGTGTGTGTAGGGAAGCCATGCTAGTGTGAAAGGGGATAGGGGGTCAATGGCATCCCCGTAAATATTTAGAAAGGTGAGGGGCAAAACGGTTATTTGAACTAAAGGAGCTGTGTGCACATACTAAAATGGTGTGTACATAAAGTAATAGCAATCTCGTAATTACCAAGAAGGTGGATGGGTATTTTAGTCATTGCCCTCATGGAATATTCTCTTGGAATATTCCATTCTTGCATGAGAAGGAAACTACAATTGTAATTATCATCTTCTTTCTACACTTTTCTCTTCATTCCTAATTCTTTCTCTCCTTTCTTCTCTTCCATCTTCTCCCTCTCCCTCCTACCATGGCCGGCCACCCCTGTCCTATTTTCCCCCTCCTCTATCAAATGAAAACTCTAATTTCTAATCCCAATTAGAAGGAATTCAAGCTTGATTCAAGAGAGAAGGAAGTAGCGAAGAAAGGAAGAGAAGGAAAGGAGAGAAATCAAGCTTTTTTGAGGTAGGAATTACTTGGATTTAGAATTACCTTAATTTGTTCTTGCTACCATGATTTTATAGCATGATTTACTGATATGTGATAGGGGTAGTCAAATTTGTATGCTATGGCTCAATTTCACAAATTTCCCCTTGAAATTTTTAGCAAAGTCATCTCCTTTGGAATTCTGAAATCCTGATGCTTGTTGTTGCTTTGATTCTGGTTACTGTAGCCCGAATTAGGTTTCGAAAAAATTATATACTTGTATATCTTGAAGGTGTACCTCAAAATCATATAAATTTTGATATATGTTCAATTCAGAATTTAGGAGCAAAAATTACATCTTTACAACATGTCTGTTTGATCTTCAGTCTGGACATAGTTTAGTAAAATCGACCTCAGTACCTGCACACACAATAAAAATTTATGTTCTTGGTCTCGTTGGAAAGTTAACAAGGTTTTCGAAAATTTCATCAAAGTGTATATTTTTCGAAATTCTGACTGAAACAGGCTCAAAAACAGCAATCTTTACAGACCCTGAAATCTGTCTGAAAAACAGATTTGACAAATGTCACCAAATAATTCACCATAAATCACCTACTCGATATTTTTGCATGAAATTTATCTGTGAATCCAGGACTAATATATCTATAACTTTAATTTAGGACATTTTGTCAAATTCTCAATAAAAACTGATGACATATGCCCATGTATTGTCACTTGCTGGAAATACTATCAAGTTGAGCTATTTTTATAGGATGTTTTAATTCTCCATTTTGTTGTTATTATGGAAAGGAAAGTTGATTGATGTGTTATGCTATTATAGTTGCCAATGTGATTGTGAGGTGATACATGATGCATACCACGTGTTTGTGAAAATGCCACATTGGTATGAAAATTAACAAATATGAGAAAAGTGCTTGCAAATATTTGTACCATGAAATATGTTGTGAAATAGTAATGACGGGGTCATGGAGAGCGTGGTTTCATATGTTATGATTGATGAATTGAAATGGCTATGATGAAGGGCATGACACTTGGGTGCATGACCCATTTGATATGTGATTCGATTACGATGGATGACATGACACTTCGGTGCATGACCCATGTTGATATGGGTGTGGAATGTGAAACCATGCAACGTGCCCCCTTTAGTGCTATATATAATGTTAAATAAGGTTTTAGAATGTCTCAATCCTCTCTAAGGAGGGTGAGTTAGCAAAACCCGGGTGTTAAGGGAAATTTGAGTAAATTGTGGATATGATGCCTGGACCGAGAAGTTGGGGTAAATGATAATGTGATATGTGATATTTATTTCCACTCGCCTTTACCGGGAGTGGAGGGGACATACGAAGGTTGTGTTATTATGGGAGGCCTCACTCCTGCCAGGGACGGGGGAGCTGAGAGGCCCGGCGTACAGTGCCAGTGTCTACTACGTCATGTGCTATATTCACCCCAAATTTGGGGTGAAGTTGAGGACATGGTATCACACAGTTTACCTAAGTTTCCAATTAATTCATTTAATTAATTCAATTATAAAATGAGAATTTTGCATGTTACTTCTTCTGCTATCAGCACTTCCCTTTTCCATTACTTGCTTCACTGGTGACACTGTGTTATTCTTCTGACACTTGTGATTCCTTTTTTTGATTGTGGTTGTATGAATATTTGTATCGTTATTCATGCTAACCCATTCCTTGCAGCAGCTCGACATTGGAACGCATGTATGATCCCCTTACTTAGCTATTTACTTTTCATTATGTTACTCAGTTTACATGCCTTATTTCTCTTGCCTTGCCTTGTGGATTAATAACCTTAGGACGGTGTTCCAAATCCAAGTTGGTTCCTACTGGGGCACGCATTGATGTGCTCCTCTCTATTTTTCTAGGTAGCATGGGTAGCATAGATGGCAGTGACTTGGAGTTGGGTTTCAGGGGTAGCACTTGGTGTGAGATGTAGCTTGCATTGTGACATGGTTGTCTTGGAGGTGGAGAGTGGCTGTGTATATGTATTGATACACTTGGACTATGTATATAAATGAAACATGATATATAAAAAATGCTGTTGTTGTTTTATGAGACTGTTTGATATTATCGTGGAGCTTCACTTGTACTATCTCAGCATGTGCGCAGTGGCATGCATATTCAGTTTCTTCTTTCTCTCTCTTTTTCTCTCTCATCACCCTCACACTTCAGGATACTTGGAAAAAAAATTTAAATGCAGGGTATTCTGGGGAACGGGGCGTGACAGGCATAGCTCCGCCTGGCCCTGGCTGATATGCTGGAGTGCCAAGACAAACCCCTCGGCCTCCTGCACAGAGTGATTGTCGGCTCTCCCGATCTCCCTCAGTATGTGGACCAACGCTCCGATGGCGAGGCTCTCAGAAGCATCGATCCTGTGTCTGGGTGGTGCCCCACTGTTCGACGCCTCACCGTCAGACCTCATGCCCCCACCAGGTTGGGCGGCCTGTCCTACCTCAAGAGGTGGTGGACCTAATGCTTGCACTGGGGCCGCCACCCTGATCCTCTTCAGCGGTGGTTCAGTAGATGTCCATTTGTCTGCCCTTCTTTTTCCCTTTCACAGATGTTCAGCCGGGCTAGTGCTTCAATCTCTTCATCCTCTGCATGAGTTACCGAAGGATGCGACTCAGGAACCACATGAGGCCTCAGCCTTGATGACAGGTTGGTCAGGAGCATGCCTTATAGCTCAAGCACCACCATAGCATGGCCACCGGTTCCTTATCGATGAAGTAGCCCTACCCGGCCTCCTTGTCCAAGTCGTCACCTCTCTTTTTCTTATGCCCTCAAGGGAACAGTTGCTCCCTTCACTCGAAGAAGACTCCAAGCTAGGGAGATGTCGCGCTCTCCAATGACAATGGTGGCCAGGGCTCGAAAGTCATGGCTTGAGAGTTAGTGTAGGAACTCCGGTCAGACAAGGTTGCAGGGCAAAGCAAAGAAGAAGAAAGTAAAGAAGCAAAAAGTGCAAGTGTGAACAGATGCTGCCTCACCTTCCTTTTATAAACTACCCAAGAGATGTCAGAAAACGATGGCAACCGTCAGATCGAAACGCTCTCAGCCATTTGATCATCTCGACTGACCAGCTTCCACCCGTTCCGCCCACTGCAAATTGGCCTCCACCACATCAACAAGTCTTTGAGAAACAGCCCTGCCCGTTCAAATCCCACATTAAATGCGGATCACATCGATCATCGCTTCATTTCCCAAGGAACATGTGTGTGCATCAGTAGGCATAAGAGGATGCCTTACAGCCCGACGACATTGCATGTCCAGCCAAACAAAGTGAGTCTCTCTCACCTTTGGTCTCGTCTCCTAGCCTCTCCACTCCCGACCTCTCAGCTACTCTTTCGGACTGAGTGTTGAGCCAAAAGATGAGTGGCTATTGTAGATACTACTTTTGACTAGGGCCCACTTGCCATGGGGCTCAGTCGTGCTCGATAGAAGGACCTCACCGTGAGCTACCCTCACCTCGGGGGACATCTTGACATCAGCTCAATGGTTCAGCCTGACCTGGCCTCAGCACAGCTCTGCAGGGCTGACCTCCTTGAGGTCGCCTCCCTCAGTTCTCCAAGGATGATCTCGCTATCCGAGGTCAGCTCGTCCAGCCGCTTCTCTATACAAGACGACATCAGAGCCACATCCACGGTTGGCTCCCTAACAGTTATGCTTCATACAAAACAACCTCAGTGCAAGTCCGCTACTTAACAGCCGCACTCCAGATGGACAATTTCAGCGATTATGCCCTAAGTTGGCTCCTAGACAAGAGGCCCCTTTACAGAGATGACCTCGTTACACAAGGTCAACATTCTTCTACATTGACAACCTTTCTATCTGAGGTCAACATACTTCTACAAGGATGACCTCGCTACCCGAGATTGGCCTCTTCAATCACATAGAATTGAGTGCATGCCTGGTAGATCAGTCTGCTCCATCTACGCGACACGATCCCAGGCAGACGAATCACCTTTTCTCCATGCTATTCATGTCAGCGAGCATTTATTCTCGATACGATGTATCAATAACTACCTACCTCATTCGTGCACATGGCCATTACTCCCTGCCTTATCAGCACACTCAACTGATTTGTAGAGGCAGTTACGCCTGAGGATCCGCGATCTCTATAACCGCATGATGCGACATGTTCTCTCCAAGCTCTACATAAACATGTGATCACTTTTGCCAGAGGGGAGGACTTTTGGGTACGTCTCTCTGGGTACGCCCTTTATAGGCTTCTAAGGACTCAACTCATCTCTCATACACCTTAACTCTAATGGCCAACAGAGACACCCACACCATGGGCTCCTCCATACGCCTCACTCATATTGTCTATCTTACGCCCATCACATCCTTCCCTCGATCATTGCCTAACTTAGGCATCAGATGGTAGTCGGGGGTCTGTCCGGCCGGCCCGTCGAGACGATCCTGTCTGGGATCTCCGTTTTGGGAATGCTTACATCAATGGTTTGGCCCAGGCGTTTGGCGGCTTGATCCGGAGCCCGCAAGATTCCATGCATCAATAGTATCCGACCGATCGTATCCACCAACATGATGCACAAAATAGAAACCAGAAATAGATTCCAGAAATAGATTCCACTGCCGATGCATTGTTGATCAACATAGTACATGAATACTCTCTCAAATAATAAATGATATCTATTACTGTTGGAAAACGCAATGTGAAGAGTCTTTGATTCAACACTATTACAGGTAATGCTTGTCCAAGATGGATAAGAAATCCAAAAATCACATTGCAACTTGTTGGCAGCCAGAATGAGGATAATGTTGTTTATTTTGGCATTCCATCAAGAATATGCAGAGGATTTGAAGCCTGAAATGTATTATATGACATAATGACAATAACACCAGGTCAGCATTCATATGATAACTTCTGGGTGACATAACATAGCCGATATTCTCTATGACAGATAATAATTCTCTGCAACTGGCCATATGTTTTTTGTCTTCTAACATTATAAAAAATAAAAAATAAAATAGAATTCTCATCTTATGCAAGCATATCAGCACAAAATCCCAAACTGATGTATGGTAGATAGCAGTCTTAGGTATATTAGATTCATTTAGATAAATCTTCTAAGAGCTATAAAGAATTTTGTTGAATTAATATCACTTGTTTAGTAAAAGGAAGAGAAATGGAGAGAGACAAGGTAGAGAATAATTTTTTTCTTTAAAAAACCTTATCTATATCCTATAATCGAAAATTTTATATCTCAAGTCTACGTTTGCATTGCATGGTGCATTATTCTCATATACAAATATATACGTTTCAAAAGAAATTAACATACGAACTATTCCAAAATTTTATACATGTATTTCAACATTCAAATTCTATAATAATATAAAAGAAGTAGAAAGCAATACATACAAATGGACTAAGAAGAAACACGATACGGAAGTAAACAATTGATGAGTTTAAAACTTACTAACAAAGTATTTATGGCAAATCCGTAAATATGTGTAACATTGAGGGACATTTGGGTTGTATGAAAAAGCAACGGCAAGCTGGCAAATAATGAAAATGATGGAGCTTTCGTTTTGTTTCTCCACAACCAAACCCCAAACCCAAACTTTCACACGCCATCAAGTGGGGCCCACCATGCAAAGGTGGCACAACCTAGCCCACACCCACGGGCGGAGCCAGGAATTCAGTTGGGGGGAGGGAGGGCAAAGTATTTAATAAGGCGCCAACGTTAAATTTTTTTAAAGCTAATTTGTTGTTCCGCGCCTAATGCGTACTCGCCGAATTTGTTGTTCTATGCGAATTTATTTTAGGTGAGGTTATACTTTATTTTTGTTTTTTCCACTAAAAGCCCGACTTGGATGGGATTCAAGTCAGCTATCCACTTAAAAGTATAGGCAGCCTATCCCCTAGGAGTGGACTGCTGAGTGAATGAGGGTATAAAAAAAATTTGATTTTTTTGCCATGCAACTAACCCAGTTGAATACTCTATGCGACTGCTCCATCCCGTGCGATTCTGCGAAGTGCTAAGAGACGGATTAGGAGATTGGTGTGTAATTTTTTTGAGTGTATAAATTTCTTTTTGAATTGCACCCCCCCCCGCGCGGGGGGGGGGGGGGGGGGGGGGGTGGGGGGGGGGGGGGTTTGGGGGGGGGGGGGGGGGGGGGGGGGGGGGTTTGCCACTACCCACACCTTTGTCCAAGTAGAAGTAGGAGGAAGGTGGGGCCCTCGTTTTTTCCCCATGGGAAAATGGGCGTGGGTAACATCCCCCCAATGTAATAAGAATATGTCTATACACTTTTTGACCCATTTTTTCATAATAAGCACACCACCACACAACAAACTATAGCCGATTTCTTGTCCCTTTTCAAATAAAGAAACTAGGGAGTTAACATCTGTTATACAAATGAGGGTGCAATCTTCCACTTAAGACAAAGAGGTTGATATAGTGATATATTGTTTGACCACATCATCTTGTGTGTCCCACCTCACTCTTCTCAAAAAGTCTCATGCATCCAAGGCCACAAGCATCCACACTTCTCACAATATCTACTGCACTCAATTCCGTACGTATAGAAATGACCATGTCCAGGTGGGGCCCGTATCAGGGGAGGGTGAGGTGGTTTGGCTGGAGACGGTTATTTTCTGGTTCGAAACTAATTAGTTATGGGTTTTTGGAATAAACCTAAGTTAATAGGGGAGGAAAATAATAATGGGCCAAAGCCGAAATACATTATTTATAAAATTCCCTTATTTAGGCCCATTTTAGGCATTTGCAAATTTTTTAATGCATAGTTTTGACGCATGAGCGCAACCCCCGGGCGCCTCATCGGCCATCTGTTTGCGATCTGACCGTCGCACTTCGATTTCTACTCCGAAAAAATCGGGCTAGGGGTCCGATTTCTACCCTAGAAAATTAAAATTAGGGCTAGGTTTAGGGGTTTTAGGCGGAGAGGTGGAAGATGGATTCGCCTGAAAACTCCAGTTGGGCCTTCGATTATCCTCTGATCGACAACATTTCGGCCGCCGGCGCCGACTTTGGGGTCCCTGGAAATGGGTTCTACTGGAGCCCACAGGGAATCAACTGTACTCCAAGTGTTAGGTATTTTATCGTTCGATTTATTTAATGTTTTAACATTTCGTTTTTTCCCCCTGACTGACTATGATTCTAGGATTTCTGATGCTTTAATTTGTAAAGCTTAATGTTACATTCGATGAGCTGTATATATAAAAGACTCATACGTTTAGATGTAATATTGAATTTGATAAGCTTAGTTAACAATTAGAAACAAAGATAGAAATCGTGCTACGTAAAGGGAATTCAGGGTTGCTGTTTTTTCAGTTGGACACAAGCGGCCATTTGAAAGAAGCTTACTGAATAAAAGAGTAAAGTTTTGTTTGATAACCACTGAAATCAATAAGACCCTTTAGTTGTAAATTTGCAAGGCAAGTAGAACTCTAGATTGTCATAGTGATATTAATGAGAGAGTTCTGACCACGTTAGGTTTATATGGAGTTTTGATGATTTTTTACCTCCTTGCGTTGGTTAATATTTGAGAACAGTTGTGTATCCAAATTATGAAGGCAAATTCGGAGGAATATTGTATCCTCTTTGGCAGTGGCGTAACCAGGATTTTCTTTTACCCTGGGCTGAAATAAAATTTATGCAATAAGCATATTTTAAAAATAACAAAGATAAAAAAAATTAAACACTAAGAATACTTTCATTATATATTCATTATATATTGATAATTATATATTGATAATGACCACAAAATAATAACATAAATATATGCAAAATATGAAATAAAACATACCAAAAAGAGGCTATCTAAGTTGAACTGTACGACTATATCTTGAATCGAACACACACTCACTCACTCACACACATATTGTTCACATGGATGTAGAAAAGAAAAAGAAAGAAAAGAGCAAATGAGATTGGTGACAATGCGCGTGCCATGATTGGGCCTTAATAGTTCACACTGTTTAGCGGGCCGAACACGTGTATAAACAAACGTTAATAAAACAATGTGTCTTATTAAAGTTATTAGATAATCAATTAGATACATCAGTCCAATAATAGTTAATTTCCTGGGTAAAACCGTTCTCACAAAGCTAAGATTTTGAGTTCCATAAGCAAAATAAAATCACCCTGAGGTCCCTGAGGCAGAACATAAACTCAATTGCTTGTAAGATAGGCTGGGTGTTAGACCCTACATCTCACTATAATACTATATAGAATATTAAAAAGGAAAATAGATGAATTGCTTGTACCATGGCCTCAAAGGTATTCTTTTTGGCAAAAGGAATCATAAAATGTCTAATATCTTAAAAAGTAACACATGAATTAGTTGGTGCTTCAGATATTCATTGCTCCTATTTTCAAGATAATATTTCCACCTGACAAATTGTGCTGAAAATTCCAGTACTTAAAAACTTGTGGCAATACTAAAAATTCAACCCCTATTTTTAATTCTTGAAAGGGGAAATCATCACCAGATAAAAGGAAAAAACCCTAAAAATTCGAGTGCCTCAACTAGTTTCTATGATTTCCCCTAAAAATTAGGTTTTTAGGTTTCCAACTTTCGGAACGTCGACTTTTGAGTTGGGATCCACGATCATAGAAATTAAAGCAGCAGAGAAAATAGCAACAGTACTCACAACAGAAAAAAGAAACATATCTATTTTTCGATGTCTACCAAAAAAGAAGAAGAAGAAACCTATCAATTTGAGAAAGTACTCACAACAGAACGCGGTGGATAGCGGGGCCGGTGGTACCGGAGGTCCGGATGTGGCCGTGGGCGGTGGGTGGTGGCCGATGGGGCTCGTCTTGTGGAGCAAGGGCGGGGAGCAGAGAGCTCTGGGAGGGGAGAAAATGCTAAAAGCCAAAGAGATAAGGGATTTTGGAACAATGGGAATTCTGGAACAATGGGAAGTGCTGTGAGTTATTAAAAAATATTTTTTGTTCGTTTTTCTTATTTGCTCATGTACAGGCTATAATCCTATACAATAGACTTGTTGAGTGGAAGCAATATGCTTACTATTTTGGGATATTATAATAATAAGATTTAAATGTTTTTCCTATTTGTTCAAGGAAACCTATTGTACAGGCTAGCACTAGCCGAAGACTTTCATCTCTTTCACGAATGGAAATGTGTATAAAAATATATTTTTTGGGTTTTTTCTGCCCTGGGCAGCTGCCCAGGGCAGTTGTAAGGTAGTTCCGCCCCTGCTCTTTGGTATGTCCTTTAGCAAGAATTTTTTTTTTTGCCTTGTGGGTTGCAAACTCTTTGACATGCCGTGATGCCTTTTTTTTGTATTCTTTGGTATGCCATTGGGTTGTAAATTATTGATGAGATGTCCTGTCTGTTACTTGTACAGTTTATTGTTTACGAATCACCTTTTTCCGGTGCATGCTGTACATGACGTAAGGCTGTAAGATAGAATGTATCTACTTTGATCTTTTCCCTTTTGATATATACTTCAATGAGATATCTCACAGATACAAGATCTAATTTGTGAGAAACTCCTTCGCTTCATATGGTGCATGGTTCGGCAATTGAAACCTGTTCATGCTAGATTACAGATACAAAAATTTGAGACCATGCAGCCAAATTTTGAGACTACGCAGATTCAGTCAAGCCAAACAGAAGTGATCAAGTTTATTTGTTCATTAGCGTTACCATTTCACTGAGACCCATCTGGTGTTCTTGGTGCAAAAATTCAATATTAAAGATAAAATCAAAATTTTCAAGGATAGCCGTTCTAATATCCTTTTGTTATTAATATGATTCATATTTTAACATTAATATTTATAATATATGTTTCCTATTGTCTATGTGGCATATTTACTTGTAAATTTTGATAAAGCATCTATCATTTTTGTTTCTTCTTTGCAAGTTTTGAAATAAAAATTAGTAAGTCTAAATTTCTCAAATGTGAAACCACGGAGCTTCCCTTTTCCAAATATCTAAGTCTTAACTCAATATAATTGTGAACTTAGATATTCATCTTGACTAAGTGTATCATCTATTTATAGATCATATCTATCATTCATGATACTATCTTTTCTATTGCCAACACACTCGATTAACAAGCCAATATCTCAAACCTTCATTTTGAATGTTAATTGGGATTTATTTTGATCATTATGTCAAATAAAATAGAATTTCAAGTTTTAGTATTTCAAACCTTAAATATATTATTAAATTAATTGTTATTAGTTAGTATCGACTGTATCGGTCATTTTTGAATGGATTGTATCGGCATGCTTAAAATCCGATACAATAGGAACGATACATATTGGTATCAATCAAGATTTTAAACTATGGTCTAGACATTTATATTTTCATAATTCACTTGTAACGGACAATTTGAACTTTTAGGGATGAAAATGGAGGACATTGGCTTATGATACCAAAAGCCAGATGTTGGGCAAATCCTTAGCCACATATGCGTCATGATGCTTGTTAGGATGTTTTGAATTTATCATGATTTGCTTGATATGGCTTATTGAATGTTTCATTTCATGCATACTCATTGATTCATCACAACATATACTATTGCTATGGTTCCACAAGCCGTAGGACTTACTTTTATGAGTTTCATCAATCCTGCCGCCTGTTTTGCCTCTGGACATAGAATAAATTATCTTGATCACAGTGAAAGATTTCTTAAGTGAGATAATAAATAAATGAATTATTAGGCTCCATGTAATGCGAATGTTTGATATACCTTGTAATTTCATTAGGGCCGACTGTTGTCCTAATACATGTTATATCTTACAAATCATAAACAGTTTTTTTTGGTGTTTGTGGGGGGGGGGGGGGATTTAACTGTCAAATTACACCTTCCCTATGGATCAGATTCGTTAACTTTGTCTGAGAATGCTGGATAGAAACCCTACATAATTTGCTTTGGAAAATTTTGTAATTAGTATTAAGGTGAACTGTTGGTTCCAATTGCGATGTTAAAGCCATGCCTTTCTTATGGAATTATTGGACCTCATTTTTCTATCTGATTTACGTTTTTTGGGCATTTATTCATTCATCTTTTTATCTTTATTTTTCTCCATCTCCCTACCCTATTTAATTTTTATCCTCTGATCTGAGGTAACTTTTATGTATCAGTGTTGAAAATAGTGGGAATCTAGTGAACTCTGCCGGTCCGAAGGAATCTGGTACCAAAAAACGGTCTGACTTCTGTTGATTATGAGCTCAATATTTTGACTTTGATTTCAACTTTCTAATATTATTTTCTGCCTTGTTTTGTAAGTACTAAGAGCAATTTGGACGTGTAGTGTCAGGTCAGAATCCAATAGCATGCCTGGTTCTAAAGCTTGCAGAGAGAAAATGAGAAGGGATAGATTGAATGACAAGTATGTTATCCTCTTTAGAATCCACCATTTCTTAATTGTTATTGTGTTACGTATATCCATGTCATATTCTCCATTATTCTGAGTTATATTCTTTTTTGAAATCTATCTTAAGGTTCTTGGAGTTGGGTTCCATTTTGGAGCCAGGAAACCCCAAAACGGATAAAGCTGCAATTTTGAGTGATGCTGTTCGGATGGTGACCCAGTTGCGTAGTGAAGCACAAAAGCTTAAAGATACAAATGAAAATCTACAGGAGAAGATCAAAGAATTGAAGGTCAGTATGAACTTTTTTGACTTACCAAATGTCTAAAACTTATCTGTTTGAATGCTTATTATGTCGCTGTATGGTAGCCTAATGTCAGAATTTTTAAAAATTAAGTCACATGATGTGCATGTTTAGCATGTTCTCTATTTTGGTATTTCATTCACTACAAGAGCCTACAGGTGGATGGACTATGAATTTCATTCAGCTTCCATAGTTTGATTCTTTCACCATGTGGTTTCAGTGCGTTTAGTGAATTTATCCATATATCATATGGTTGCTGGTGAACTAGCTGTAAAACCTAGAAATTGACTTACTGCACATGTTTATGGTAAGATAACCTATGCTGTTTTTGTCTTATATGCGACACCATTTTGGCATGAAATTTGTGTTATTAGCGTGCATTTGGTCCCTTCATCTAACACAATCTATGTATTTATACTTTCCTATTCATTGTTTAATGTCTATCTGGTGAAAGTTTGCTATATGACAGATTTCGGAAGACATGAATGCAGGTGCGAGGGTTTTCACAGTCTATAAGCATTGTTGTTGGGATATATAATCTGGAAAAGCTTAGGGTGTTTAATGGTTTCTGGTTGGTCGGGCTATTATGGCCTCAAGCAGGTAGTGGCATTGGTCATTCACTCCTTTGGTTGGCCCTTTCGGATGAGATTAATCATGTTATACATGTTAAAGTTGTAAGTGTATGCCTGAAGGTTACTGAGTCAAGGGTTAGTGAAGGTGACCAAGTCAAGGGTTAGTGTGGTCAAATAGGATGTGAATTGGAGTCTTGGAAGGATGAAATTGGAATGTGAATGCCACGTCCTACTTCTGGGTGTCGTGGCTATTTTTCATACCAGTCAGTGTTGTGATATGATTCCCCGGATTTGATTTTGGATGATGAGCAAACATAAATAATGTATACTAACTTATTTGTGAGCGCAGTTATGGAGATCGTCGCCAAAATACCACGTACATCAAAAGCGACGTCTCAAGACTTCTCAATACGCGTGATCGTGTGTCTGGAGCTTCGTTGAAGCTCAAGGAGCAATATTGATGTCAAGAGGAATGAAGATTGAAGCTTTGAAGACGACTCGTAAGGTTTATTTTATAGTCTTCTAGCTTCATAGATTAGAATGTTAAGCCTTGAGTAGGACTTACTTTATAATCTTCATTTCGCTCATATCTTAGAGCTAGGATATTCATAGAAGCCATTAGAAACTTTCCCGAAGCCTATCGCTTCTTCCCTCGACTTCGAGTGCATGTTAGTTGGTTCAAGAAGAGTCACCAACCGACTAGATGACGATCTAGTCGGTCGGCAAATCTACATGAACCGACTAGTTTGCCTCTCTTTATTCAGCTCTTCCTATGACTACAGTTAGTTGGTCAAAGAAGAGTCACCGACCGACTAGATGACGATCTAGTCGGTCAGTAATCCTTCTTTGACCGATTAGTTGTGTACAGTCATTTTCAGCCTGAGCTACTGTTTCGAGTTAGTCGGTCAAAGAACGTTTACCGACCGACTAGTTAAGAAACTAGTCGGTCAGCATTTGTTCTTAAACCGACTAAGTCAACTTGAAGTCTGCCTATTCTATTTCGACGTTAGTCGGTCAAAGATCATTCACCGACCGACTAGTTGTGAAACTAGTCGGTCGGCAAGTCTTCTTAGACCGACTAGTTGTCTTTGCCTGGAACTTCGACTTTTGGCTGTTCTTCCATTAGTCGGTCTACGTTGATTGACCGACCGACTAGTTGATGAACTAGTCGGTCGGTGGTTGTTCTTTGACCGACTAGTTGGGTTCAGAAAAGAGCCGTTGGGAACTTTTCCAACACGATTTTCCTTGCCTCTATAAATACAAACTTGATATGTTTGAGGCAAGGTTGAAGGTCCATTTTCTAAGCAATTTCAGACCTAAGAGAAGAGCTCTCCCAAGCTAATTCAAAGCTCTCTCTCCCTCACAAGAATATCTCCCTTCACTCTTTGAGCCATCTTCCTCAAGAGAGATTCTCTCCATTGTGAGCATCTCAAGCCAAGAGCTTGATCCTAGTCACCATACTCCACCCTAGGCTTTCATTGCTGGTCATCTTCTTGAAGCTAGGGTTTGGTGGCATCATCTTCCTCAAAATCCCTCCTTGCCCTAATTTGGTAAGATTTACTCAAGGCATATGATTTTGTACGGTAAGAGTTTATTTCATTTACTTTCATTTTGTAAGTGTTTATCTCTCGGTTGTGAGAGTTGTGTTTGTGATCCCGGGTTGTAGGAGTCACAAATTACTTTGTGTATGATATGACTTGGTGAAGGTTCTTCACAAGTATTTCATAGTGGAAATCTTGAGTTAGGGTTTCTAACTCAAGTATCCGGAGGGGATCCGGGTGGTTGGGACGTAGGATCACCGGAAACAAGTCAGGGAGACTTGGGTGGATCCGAACCCAGTAACATACTTTGTTTGCGTGTGTTTTAATTCCTGTTGATTGTCTTCAATTTAAGCTTCCGCAAATTGATTTGGTAGTTGTTTGGACGATAATTAGGAATTATACTCCTTGTTATTTTTAAAGTACTATTCACCCCCCCTTAGTACTTGTGCAGTAGCTTGTAGGGCATTACATTCAGGTCCTGTTGTTTATCAGTGAAAATAAAATAGATTAAGGCAGAAATATACCAAATGTAAAACATACACGAATGAATAGATTGTCTCAAAACTCTGCATACTCGTCCTCGTATACCGAAACCTCCTTGTGCTCCTAGTCTACACCTAACGGAAACAAACAAAGTGCACCGTTAGTTTAGAAGTAGATTATAATTAATCTACGCATACAGTTTATGTACGAAGCAAGATAGCTTTATAGTACGAGGCATGTTAAATTAAACTACGGAACAAAAAGTATAAGGTTATAAACGTATTAAATAATTAAAAGACAAATAAAGCAAGCTACTGAAATGAAATGTAACAGCTTATGAATGTAACAAACCATGGAAAAAGCATATACATGAGTTTGCTATTTATTACTTTATTACTGTACTTGTAAATGTTTTACATGTCATGTGAATGTTGAGTTGTATCAATCTGGTACGATTTGCTCCAAAAAGATAACAATTTCAGATTTAAGAAGAGAAAAGAAATATAAAAGTGGAATTTTTATAGATGTCTGGAAATGAGAAGATAGATCGATCCTTTTTTGGAGTGGATCATTCCCTAACTTGTGTTAATGAAACAAGTTTAATCTCCCACGAACCCTAACAATATTTCTTAGTAAAATATCGATCTTCGATGAACAAAACTTAGGCCGGCTCGAAGGCTTTAAACCCACTCCTAACAAAAGATAATGAAAGACTAATAAGCCGCTCTAATTACTAAACACACAACTAAAGAAATAAGCATATAGAGTTAAGTCACCCATCGGGTCAAGTAGGGTCGAAGCCCACGACTTGGCCCACGACTCGTGCCGCGCGCCGTCGCCTCCTAGTGTAGATCCGGACCTCATCATTACTCCCCCAAAAACAAACCTTGTCCCCAAGGTTGCAGTCTGATAATTGCGTCAATCTTCTCTAATCTAAGTGTGGGCGCGGCTCTGCCTCGTCTCCACCTCCGTCAAGCTCTACCACAACATCATCCTCCTCAGCTGCAACCTCCAGCTGCATGGCCCTCCCTACACAACGGTGTCCTGGTGTGAACCTCTCGTCACACTTGAAGCAAAGGCTCTTGGTCATCCGCCCCCTCATCTTTGCCTGTCATGCGGCAAGTCTGTCCTTCCAGCCGTGTCACCGTAGCATTCCTCCTTACCTTCGCTGGTGCCCCCACAGTGGTCTTGGGTGCCTCAGTAGGTGCTGGACTGCGGTATGTCGATCCGCCCCCAGCCCCCTAGACTTCCTCTCTTCAGCCAACCTGTCCTCCACTCCCCTCGACACTCGCATTATGGCAGTTAACCCCTGAGGGTCCTAGACCCTCAGCTCAACCCTAATCAGGGGCTTCAGCCCCTTAAGAAGTTCCCTTTCATTGATTCGTTAGATACACCTTCCATTCGGCTCGAGAGTATCAAAGTTCTCTATATATTCCCGCACCGACCCGTCCTACCTCAAGGTATATAGCTGCTCGAATAGGCCTCCCCCTGGATGTCCTGGAATCTCTCCATGAGACACTCGGTCAGCTCCCTCCAAGTCCGTATAGGCCTCTGCTTCTGGATCCACATGTACCAAGATAGGGCCTCACCTTCGAAACTCAGTGCTACCGCCATTAGTCTCTCTGCCTTCGTGAAGCCCGTGACGTCGAAGTATCTCTCTATCTGGTACAACCATGCATCAGGGTCCTTCCCATCAAAGAGGGGGGCCTTCAACTTCCTCATCCTAGTTTCGGGGTTGACGTCACCCCGTGGTTGTCCTTCCCTGTTCACCGCTTGGCGTCTCTGATAAGGGTGCTTCTCGACCCTCCACTGCGCTTCCGGTCGCTGCCTCTCGTACCCTCGATCACCTCCCCTGGCCCGCTCGTTGGCGAGATCGCTTACATCATCCCACTCGTCAACCTGCTCCCGTCGGTGTTTCCCTTGCAGCCATCCTCCTTCACCACCCCCTAAACGGATCTCCTCCCATGGGCCCTCGGTAAGGCCGACAGCCTTCGACGCCATCCCACCGGGGTGGAAAACCTCCCGTGGCCC
Organism: Scilla litardierei; assembly: GCA_030789695.1. Lineage (NCBI taxonomy): Eukaryota > Viridiplantae > Streptophyta > Magnoliopsida > Asparagales > Asparagaceae > Scilla > Scilla litardierei. The sequence continues at coordinate 8,293,605 of CM061141.1, forward strand.
CTTGGTAGGGCCGCCTGTCTATGCTGCCCCCCCACAGGAGGCGAGCCTCCTCCTGCAGGCCCCAGGTTGGACTGCCAGTCTTCGCCGCCCTCCAAGGGGGCGGAATTTGCCTCGCGCCCCTGCTGAGGTCGCCACCCCCCCGCCACCAGAGGGGGCGGAACAGCCCCTGCGGCCCCCTGGAGGGGCCGCATGCCTTCACCGCCACTGCCGGGGCGGATCCCCTCCGGCGGCCCCCAGGTAGGGCTGCCTGACCTCGCTGCCCCCCGTCGGGGGCGAAATCCATCATGCGGCCCCCTGCTGGGGCCGCCAGCCTGTGCTGCCTTCCCAGGGAGGAGGAGAGCCTCTCGCAAACCCTAGAGGGCTTCGTCCGCCTTCGCCATTGCACCGGGTTGCCTGAGAGACCAGATCTGACGATCCAGATGTTTTGGATCCGGATCTCGTTGAAAAAACTGCTGCTGATTCGCCACCTCGGCGAACCCGTCTTTCATATCCCTTGAGTTTTGCTCCGAGATCCGCTTCATGCTCGCCTCCAAGGACGTGTTCAGATCTGCTTTCAACTCGTCCTTCAAATCAGTCATCTCTTTCCTCAGCCTCGAGATCTTTGCATCGAGTCGCTTCTCCAGAGTTTTTACTGTCGTCGCTCGCATGTTCGTCATGGAATCGAACGCTTTGATACCAAAATGGTACGATTTGCTTGAAAAAGATAATAATTTCAGATTTAATAAGAGAAGAAATATAAAAGTGGAATCTTTGTAGATTTCTGGAAATGAGAAGATAGATCGATCCTTTTCTGGAGTGGATCTCTCTCTAACTTGTGTTAATGGAACAAGTTTAATCCCCCACGAACCCTAACAATATTTCTTAGTAAAAGATCGATATTCGATCAACAAAACTAGGACCGGCTCGTAGGTTTTAAACCTCCTCCTAACACAAAAGATAATGAAAGACTAATAAGACCCTCTAATTACTAAACACATAACTAAAGAAAGCCTAAAGAGATAAGTCACCAATCGGGTCAAGTAGGGTCCGAGCCCACGACTTGGCCTAGACTCGTGTTGCGCGCCGCCGCCTTCTGGTGTAGACATGGACCTCATCACAATCATAGGCAGTGACTCATACTTAGGAGCATGATATGCTATACCGAAGACCGCCTTGTACCACTGTGAGCTATCTCGAGCCGAGTCCAAAACAGAAAACAGGATGGGACTCATGATCCATCCTACATAAAATGTCTTTGTCATGAACGACCGAATCGAAACAAGAAATAGGAATGTGAGCCTATCAGATACGGTCCGAAAGCATGTCTCCGGTCTCTTCCGCACATAATTTAATATGAGCTACCCTAAAACCCCGTGAGTCAAGTGTAATGTCATTTACATATTTATTTCAGTGTCAAGTATAGTTCTTAAGGGACTATAGCTACTATTATATTGTTTCATGGTTTTCATGTCACACGTTTGATGTGTCAGGAATGGTATCATTCGGTGTCAATATATGGTGATTAATTAGCATGCATAATATGTATTGTTAATGAGACACAGTCTCTCATTTTTCCATGTATAACACCATTGTAAATATGTGTAGTTAGGGATACTATCTCACGATTCATGGATCTAACATTTTCAAGAGTCATGTATCAGTTTCCAACAAGTCCAGCATGAGAAAGAGAGTAATTATCATGTAATGTAATAGTTTCATGCATAGCCCCAACTTAAACTACACACATTATTAATTTCAGGTAAAGTTTTATTGATCCTTGCATGCTATAAAGTAATTCCATAATTGTTTCAAGTGGCAGTGTCGAAAGCATATTCTTCTTCAGAGTGAGTTCTCATGAATTTCCAGTCAAATATCCAATCTAATGAAAATTCAATTTTCTATGCATAACATATCACTCACGTCTGGAAATTGATTTAAAACCGAAATTTAAATATTTTGCAAAAAGAAAAGAAAAGATATAACGCACACGAGATTAGATTCACGGTTCGGCACCCTTACCATTAATATTTACGGTCTACCAGCCCAGAAGGCCCAGAGGGGGTTTGCTGCAATTTAATACACGAATAGTAACAAACTGATACGTTTCACTTGCCGATTAGATCAAAACATCGATTTAAGGTGGAAAAATATAAAAAGAGGAAATATATTGAGAATGATTTGCGAAGAACAAAAGATAATTGGATCTCCTTCGAGACGAGATCCTGTTTCCTAGCTTTGAATGTACGGATCAAAGCCTAAGAACCCTCACAGATGATAACTCAAAGTGTTTTCACAAATCAAGCATGAGTCATCCCTAATGACGGCTAGACCTAAATATAAGAAAATTGGATTTACTAATTTGGTCTGGAAAGACCAAAATACCCATGAAATGACTAATTCCCGCCCCCACGTCTCCTCCTGCGAAAGTACGTGATCGTGGGCTCCGCACTAGCCGCTCCCCCCGCGTGTGGGCTTGGTGCGTCCGCATCAATACCCCCCAAAAGAGCCACCTTGTCCTCAAGGTGGAAGTCAGTGAACTACTCCTGTATCACGTCATAGGCCTCCCACGTCGCATCACAGTCCGGTAGGCCCGCCCAATAGATCAGTACCTCCTTACGCCGCCCTGGGCCTTGCCGAACCGCCCTCACAGCCACGGGCTCGAGTAGCACCTCCATGTCCTTCGTCAAGGTAGGAGGCAAAGTGGACGAAACCGCATGATCCCCAATCACCCTCCTCAGCTGCGACACGTGGAACACTGGGTGTATCACCGAAGAAGGGGGCAACTCCAATCTGTACGCCACCTGGCCAATTTTGGCCACCACCTTGTAGGGACCGAAGTATCTAGCTAACAGCTTCTCGTTCTTCCTCCTTGCTAAAGATCTCTGCCGGTACGGACGCAGCTTGAGATACACCATATCGCCCACCTGAAAGTTGACATCACGTCGATGCCCATCAGCCTTGGTCTTCATCACCTGTTGAGCCCTTAATAGATGCTTCCGCAGCTCCTCTAGCAAGCCATCCCTGTCCCATATGTACTCCTCTACCTTGGACACTGGAGTCTGCATGTCACCAAAACGGAGCAAAGGCGGTGGATCTCTCCCGTAAAGCACTCTGAAAGGCGTCGTCCCAGCTGCAGAGTGGTACGAGGTGTTGTACCAGTACTCCGCCCAAGCCAACCACCTATGCCACTGACGAGGCGTCTCTGAGGCGAAGCACCGCAAGTAAGTCTCTATGCTGCGGTTGACAACCTCTGTCTGGCCGTCGGTCTGGGGGTGGTAGGCTGTACTCCTCTTCCGGACCGTACCCTGCACCCTGAATAGCTCCCGCCAAAAGCCACTCATAAAAACCTGGTCCCTGTCGGACACTATGGAAGCATGCACTCCATGCAACCGTATCATCTCTCTCGTGAAAGCCGTAGCCACCGACACTGCAGTGTAAGGGTTCTTCAACGGAATGAAGTGCGCGTACTTACTCAGGCGGTCCACCACCACAAATACCACCGTGTAGCCCTCTGACCGGGGTAACCCATCGATGAAGTCCATCGTCACCTCCTCCCAGACCCTCTCTGGCAACGCCAGCGGCTGTAACAGTCCTGCTGGGGCCATGGCCATGTACTTGTGACGTTGGCACACGTCACAAGCTGCGACTAAACGCGCAATCCTCCACCGCATCCCAGGCCAATATAGCTCTCCGGCCATCCTCTGATAGGTCTGCTGTACCCCTGAATGGCCCCCAGTCACCGAACTGTGGAACTCCTGGAAAAGGACCGGTATGAACTCTGAGCTCCGTGGTATCACCATCCTCCCCTGGTACAACAATCTGCTCCCTGCTAACGAGTACCCAGCCGGCCCCTCCTCGCCACTCTGCAACCTCTCCCGGAGCTGCCTCAACTCCGCATCTGCGTCTGCCTCCTGTAGCATCGGCTCCCAGTCCAACCACATAGGCCGCGACAGCGCCCTCAAATCGATACCCTCCTCCCGACGTGACAAGGCATCAGCAGCCTTGTTCTCCAATCCGAGCCTGTACTCGATAATGAACCGGTACCCCACCAGCATGGACAACCAATGCTGGTGCTCCTCTGTGACGAGCCTATGCTCCAGCAGGTACTTGAGGCTCATCTGGTCCGTGCGGACCACGAACTCCCTCCCTAACAGGTATGGTCGCCACTTCTGCACCGAGAAAACTATGGCCATCAGCTCTCGCTCATAGACCGATTTCAGTCGTGCTCTAGCGGTCAGCACCTTACTGAAATAGGCGATGGGCCCACCCTCCTGCATAAGCACCGCCCCTAGCCTGTACCCTGAGGCGTCAGTCTCCACCACGAATGATATGCTGAAATCCGGCAAGGCTAGAACCGGCGCCGTCGTCATAGCCACCTTCAAGGCCTCAAAAGCCTTGGTGGCCTCCGCCCCCACTTGAAACCGTCCTTCAATTGCTCGGTGAGAGGCCAAGCAATCGTGCTGTAGCCCTTGATGAACTTCCTGTAGTAGCCCGTCAGCCCCAAAACCCCCTCAAAGCCCGTAGTGTAGTAGGCAGCAGCCAATCTAGCATAGCTGCTATCTTCGACCTGTCGGCCGCAACCCCCTCTGCCGATACTACATGGCCCAAGTACTCAATCTGCAGCTGCCCGAAACTGCACTTCTTCCTGTTGGTGAAGAGCTAGTTCGCCAACAGCTCCTGGAATACCACCTCCAAATGGCCTAGGTGCTCCTCCATATCCCGGCTGTAGACCAGGATGTCGTCAAAAAATACAAGTATGAACCGCCGTAAGTAAGGCTGGAACACCTTATTCATGAGGGCCTGGAACGTCGACGGAGCATTCGTCAAGCCAAAAGGCATGACAAGAAACTCGTAATGCCCCTCATGGGTCCGAAACGCGGTCTTCGGCACATCCTCTGGCCGCATTAGTATCTGGTGGTACCCTGCTCTCAAGTCGATCTTTGAAAAGACCGCTGCCCCATGGAGCTCGTCTAACAGCTCGTCAATTACCGGAATATGGAACTTGTCAGCGACAGTCTCCCTATTCAGCGCCCGGTAATCGACGCAGAATCTCCAACTCCCGTCCTTTTTCTTCACCAACAGCATTGGGCTAGAAAAAGGACTCACACTGGGCTGTATTACCCCCGCCTACAGCATCTCCCGCACCATCCGCTCTATCTCATCCTTCTGCGAATGCGGGTATCTGTATGGCCGCACGCTGACTGGATCCCCATCTCCCCGTAGCACGATCGCATGCTCGTGTCCCCTCTTCGGAGGCAGACCCTGTGGGCTCTGAAACACCTCCTGGTATTGCTCCAGTACCGGCTCCACCTCCTCTGCGGTCTCTGTCTGCTGCTGCTCCTCCTCAGTCGACAACCCATGGCACTCCACCAGGAACCCCTCACCCTCATCCCGCAATGCCCTAGTAATGGCCTTGAAGGCCACCACCGAAAAACAGAGTGTAGGGTCTCCGGTCAGCACCACCGTCCACTCGCCGTCCTGGAACTCCATCCGCAGAAGCTTCCAGTTCACCTTCATCTCCCCCAACTTCTTCAGCCACTGTACCCCCAGAATGACATCCACATTCCCTAACTCCAGCGGCAAGAAGTCCTCCACTATCTGTATGCCCTGCAGCATCAGGCACACCCCTTTGCAGAGCCCCTTGCTCTCCTCCATCTTCCCTGTCCCCAGCAACACTGTGAATCTCTCCAACGTGCTCAGCTCCAGCCCATGACGCTCCACCAACTTCTTTGAAATGAAGTTGCGAGTCGCCCTACTGTCAATAAGTACGGTCACCGCCTGCTCTGCTAATGTCCCTGATAACTTCATGGTATGATTCGGAGTGAATCCTACCACAGAGTTCAGGGAAACATCCGCTACGTCCATGTGCACATGCACCTCATCATCGACCATCAGCTCTGGCTCCACCACCACCTCCTCATAGTCCTCCTCGTCGGGTACGATCACGATCTGCAGCAACTTGCTCGCACATGGGTGACCGGGGCTGAACTTCTCATCGCATCGGAAGCATAATCCTGCTGCACGCCTCGCCCGCATGTCTGCCTCCGTCAGCCGTCTGCCGGGTACCACTCCTGCTCGGACCTCTCCTCTAGGCTCCGCTGGTGTTCCTGCTGCTGGGCGTAGAGGGACCGGTGCTGCTGGACTGCGCTGACCCTGAGCACCCCAAGTCCCTCTAAGGCGCCTCTCCTCAGTATGATTCTCTTCTGCCATATGGGCCAGGCGAAGGACATCCTCCAAGTCGTTGGGCCTCTGCAACCGAAGCTCCGCCCGTATCGAGGGCTTCAGTCCTCTCATGAAACTCCCAATCAACACCTGATCGGACACCCCTCGTAACCTGCTGGCCAACATCTCGAACCTCTCCACGAAGTCTCGAACTGTCCCCTCCTGTCGCAGTGCTGAAAGCTGCTCATAGAAGTCCCCTCCTGCCTTCTCCTGGAACCTATCGAGGAGGTATGAAGAAAGCTCCTCCCAAGTGCGAAAGGGGGAGCGGGCTGTCTTCCATCTGTACCAGGCTAGGGCCTTGCCCTCAAAGTAGATCCCAATAGCCCGCAGGACCTCCTCCTCTGTAAGCTGCATCACCTGGAAGTATCGCTCTGCTCTGTAGACCCAGCCGTCAGGATCGGTACCATCAGACGTCAGCATCTTCAGCTTTTTCAGCCGTCGATCCGCGTTTATGTCTCCGTACTGTCCTCTATACCCCACGGCCGCCTCCATGCACCATCACGCCCCCTGCCCCCCTCCGGGGCCTCCGTCGCCTCCCTCGTACAGCTCATCAGGCCATTGAGGTCTCTCTAAATCCCCCTCAGGGATGTAGTTCCCCAAACACTCCAGTGGTCGTGGTGGCTGCGCAAAAATGGGCTCTCTAGCCCCTCCGTGCTGCTGAACGGGCGCTGTCCGGCCCTCCATATGGCCCCCTGGGCCCCAGAATTGGGCCGCAGGAGCCCCAATCGTCATCCCGAAAGCCCCTCTTCCTCCGTCGGGTCTCGTCGTCGCTCCTGGGGGCTGAACAAACCCCTCCACGCCCCTAAAAGGCCTCAGTGGTCTCGCCGGGCCTCCAAAACGCGTCGCCGGGTCCCCAGGAGGGGTGGCCCAGGCTGTGGCGCCACCCCGAGGCCCTACCGGGGCTGCCGCACCCCCAAATGGGCCCCCCAACCTCCCGCTCCCCCCCATCGGGGGCGCGCCGCCTCCAGCGCCCCCCGTTGGGGGCGCTCCACCTCCCGCGCCCCCTATCGGGGGTGCCTCGCCTCCCGCGCCCCCGGTCGGGGGCGCGCCGCCTCCAGCTCCCCCGATCGGGGGCGCCGGCCTCTAGACACCCCCGCCAGGGGGTGTCGCCGCCGTGGGGGGGGGGGGGCGAAAATGCCCGTCGAGCCCCCCCAGGCCCCGCTGGGCCTGTCGAGCTTTCGGCAGGCCCAGTTGGGCATGCCGTGCTTGCCGCGGTGGCCTGGTGGGCTCCGCTGCCTTCCCCCGCAAACCCTAGAGGGTTTGGCTAGCCGTCGCCTTGGTTTGGAGAGTTGGTAGCCGCCGTTTCGACGACAAACCCTTCCGGGTTTTTGCCTCGATCTCCTCCGATAGCCGCCGAGATTGTTTGGAGCATCGTCATCATCGTCGGAATCTGCGCAACCTCTCTCGTCGTTTTCGCCGCCTCGATCCTCATGTGTTTGAGTTCGACTTGGATGTCCTCTTGCGTATGGGCGTGATCCTTGTTGGAGATCTCTATGGCCGTCTTCAATGCTTGAATATCATCGCCCATGGCTCTCTTCAATTCCTCCATCTCGCGGTTGATTTCTTCACGAAACCCTTGAAGCCGTTCCCGCCATTAGATCTCACCGCTCTGATACCAATTTGATACGTTTCACTTGCCGATTAGATCAAAACAGCGATTTAAGGTGGAAAAATATAAAAAGAGGAAATATATTGAGAATGATTTGCGAAGAACAAAAGATAATTGGATCTCCTTCGAGACGAGATCCTGTCTCCTAGCTTTGAATGTATGGATCAAAGCCTAAGAACCCTCATAGATGATAACTCAAAGTGTTTTCACAAATCAAGCATGAGCCATCCCTAATGACGGCTAGACCTAAATATAAGAAAAGGGGATTTACTAATTTGGTCTGGAAAGACCAAAATACCCCTGAAATGACTAATTCCCGCCCCCACGTCTCCTCCTGCGAAAGTACGTGATCGTGGGCTCCGCACTAGCTGCTCCCCCCGCGTGTGCGCTTGGTGCGTCCGCATCACAAACCCACAAACCCAAAAATAAGGCAACCCAACTTTTAACTACAGGGCCCAACCCCATGAAACCAACAGCAAAACAACAGCCCATGAACCTACGGCAAGAGGGCAAAAGCCCCGTGGGCCAAAAACCCAAAGGAACAACATTTACAGGGAACAAGGGCCCTATGCCATGTAAAGATTCAGCAGGTCAGGAAGCCGTGAACAGACTCAAAAGGCAAGGCCCAATGAAGATCAACAACACCAAATAAAGCCAACAGCAACAAGCCAAACAACCTCAAAACACCCGTAGGCAAAAGCCCATGCAACAGTTGCGAGAACCCACGGCACAATCACGACAACCCACAGTGGTGGCCAACCAAAAGATTACCAGTCTAAGGGACGAGAAGGGCAACGGCGAGGGTCGCCACAAGGCCCTTTAGGGCTGCCGAGTTTAATCAATTCAAAAGGAAAATTTCCCTCGACTATCGCCAAGCGTGGAACACGTACCAAATTCCCAAATCCCAACAATTATCGCCAAGCAATAATTTCCAACGATCAACTTAAATATATTTTAGAAATTAATCAAGAACATAAACCAACAACTTGGAATAGAAAATAATCAATCGTTCACCGGGGTTGGCCACAAACTCTCAAGAAATCAACCGGCGAGGAAAATCAAACAAATCAAACTCCACGAGACATCGAAACCCAAATTCGAAAACTTTGTAGTTGGGAAATTTAGATGAAGGGAAGACAAATAATTTTCACATAAAAGAACTTGAAAAAATAGTTGAAATGTCTATAGAAGAAGGGAGAAAACACGTGAGGGCATGGCGCTGGATTCCTTGCAGCGGAAGAAGGCTGCTAGGGGGTTTCGAAGGGGAAAGGAGCAGCGGCTGCTGCGTTTTGTCGAAGGGAAAAGAAACCAGAGGGTCTCTCTTTCTTTTCCTATCGGTGGCTGGGGTGAGAGGAAGAAGGGGTTTAAGTGATAAAGTCTTGGGCTTGGGCCCAAGTAAAGGGGAATATGAAAAGAATAAGAAGAGATGAATACTAAGGGGCCGTGGGCTTTGGGAAAAATTGAAGGGGATACGAAGTAAGAAAAAGGGAAATAAAGAAACAAAGGGGGGAGAGGGAGTTGGGTTCGGGCCTGCAGCTGGGGCAAAAGAAAAGGAAAGAAAAAGTTTAAAGAGAAAGAAAAGAAAGGGAGAGAAAATTTAGAAAAATAGTTTAGTAAATATAGGAAAATTACAGAAACTTTCCAATAATCCTATTGAAACTTTCAGGCCATTACAGTGAAGTAATGTGAGGTTTACTGTCCAGGAGAAAAAGGGAACTCCTCATTCCAATTGATGGACAAGCATTTAAGAGCGGAAGAGGGTATGGTAGAATTTTTATTTTTAGGATTTATGAGAATTGATTAATGCATCGGAATATATTACTTGAGCTGAAAATGAAGTTTTCTTTTGGGCAAGGGAAAAGCTCAGCCTATCCGTGGGAACTTGAATGTGAGTTTTTTTTTCGTTTTGTTTGTTTCCTTTTGTTTTTTTTTGTTTTTGTTGTTTTTTGTTTTTGTTGTCGTCGTCGTTTTGGTTTTGGTTTGTTTTGGTTTTGTTTTGTTTTTTGTTTTTTTGTTTTTTGTTTTTTTTTGTTTGGGGGGGGGGGGGGGGGGGGGGGGGGGGGTGGTAATATCAATCAGTGTTGAGGAGTTATTTCAATGCCATGCTTTACATTGAAATAGTTGGTCATCGTGCTTACTAGCTGTTGACTGCTATTTCTAGGAGCATCTATAGACGGCGTTTGCACCAGTGATGGTGAAACTTTTTGGGATTTTATACATTGTTCATCTGTTCTTGTTTACAGTTGTTGGTAGTGACAGGGTATAAGTGAGATGTTAAGAGTTGCCAACTTGGGAACGGTGTATTTGTTGCTTTAGTACTTCATATGTGAAAGATTTATCTAATATTCATCAGCCCAAGATGGAATGCCTTGAATTGTTTCCTTGGTGCGTTGCACCCCAGTAGACCTATTTTTAATATCTTATGAACTGAATGTATTAGTATCTGAATCCTTGATTCAACTACAATTTTTTTTTTCATTTTCAAGGGATTTTATTGCAAATGGTTGATTACATGGTGTCAAGAATTTCTCCATGCCATTTCTTTTAATCTGATATCTCCTTAGAAGTGCGGAAATGAGCTCCCTGACGTGGCGAGAATACAACAAGACTGATTTGTATAATACTGGCATTGCCTCACAATAAAAAGCGTCTGCTAGAGAGGTTACCGGACATGTTAACCCAACCTAGGGCTTTATTTTATTTTATTTTATTTAAGTCTTGAACATAGACCCCAGCTTAGGCTAGCATATATGCTCAACTGAAAATAGGTTATTATCTATGCTTAACACAAGAAGCTGAGCTGGTAATCATATTTATTATTTCGTAACATGTCAATATGTCATTTCAGGCTGAGAAGAATGAGCTTCGTGATGAGAAGCAGAGGCTAAAGCAGGAGAAGGAGAACCTAGAGCAGCAAATTAAATTGTTGAATGCTCGACCAAGCTTCATGCCTCACCCTCCCGTGATACCAACAGCTTTTGCGGCCCAAGGACATGCCGGAGGAGGGCACAAGATGATGATGCCCATCCTTGGCTATCATGGATACCCGATGTGGCAGTTTATGCCTCCTGCAGATGTTGATACCTCGCAGGATGCCGAATCATGCCCCCCTGTTGCTTAAGCCTAGTAGTAGTTCAGTCATTGCGTTTGGACCTTCGGATCATTTTAAGACATTGGTCTTGCTTTAGCTTTTAACTCTGTTTTAACGTTGAACTGGACTAGTGTAGTTGCTTTGTCTGTAACAGCTGGGGACTGCCATTATGGTTTAATTGTAAATTTCTATAAACAGATCCAGCTTCTTTCTGTAATTGCAGACAAGGGGAAGAGACGGGGATTGCTCATCCCCATTTAAAGTCGTTAGTCTCAGTGAGTCTCTCCTTTCAAGAGAGGCAATGCTGTAAACGAAAATTTATCTTGGCCATCCTATATTTTTCTTAGTTATTTATCCTTGAAAATTATGGAGGGCCAGGAGTCATTATACATTGGATCTTAAAACTGATGATCTTGAGGGCAGAGTCTCTTCTTTTAATATAATTCTTCCAGTTCAAAGTAGCTCCGGGCGAGTCGGCTCTGCCAGAGATTATTACTGTTAATTTGGGCTGATTGCTTCTTAATTTCATTTTGTTCCAAGGATTTCAGGAGGCAGTTATTTGAGCTGTGCACCGTTGCATGCGACTGTCGTCCCTGGTTCATACTTTATGTATCTACAGGATTTCCTCTTTATTTGCGTATTTTTTTTAACGAACTCCTTGTACTAAACTCAATCAGCAGTAATCATTTATATTTATTGTGCAATGGGGGAATGAACAATGGAAATTGAAATGAAAGCACCAGTACAGGATTTTGTTTATTCTCAAAACGGGGCAAAAAAAAAATTGTGACCCTCAGAGCACCATAGTCATCAGCATGCTTGCCAGACCTACTCCTATCATCGCCAGAGGCCTGAAGGTGTTGGATGCCGATGCACGTGGGGAAGGTGCTGTCTCTGGGAAGTCCGAAGCAGGTGTAGCCGCCGGTGATGCCGTTGGGGTCAATGCTGGGGCCATGGTTGGAGAATCGGTGGAAGGGGCATTCAGAGGTGCTTTCGAGGGCGGTGCGGATGGAGCGTTTGAAGGCATGGTTGGAGGAGACGCGGCTGGTGGGGTGACGAGAGTAGCTGGCGGTGGAGATGGAGCATTAGGAGGCATGGGTGGAGGAGTCGCGACTGGTGGAGTGACGAGAGTAGCTGGCGGTGGAGCAGCGGCGGCTGCAGACACAGTGTTGATTGTAACCTTCATCCCACCACTGCAATGCCCTGCAGTTCCACAGATGAAGTACCTCTTCCCCGGGGCAGAGAGTTTGATGATGGTGTTCCCACCTGCGAAGCTCGTCTTCGGATTGCTCAGCGAGCACGCATCATAGTCGGCTTCTGACACCTCGACCACGCTGTGGAGAGATGCATAGGAGAAGGCTGCAGAAACAGCATGACAAATGAGTACATCAACCACCACCAGGGAAATGCCTTCATCTTTTGAGTCACAAGATTACAGGAAGAGGCGAAATTCTGCCAGTTTCAAGGACGGAATTGGACTTACTGAGGGTGTCATCAGTTTGAAAGGCTCGAGCCGATGCCCAAGTCTGCATGTCGGAGCCCAAAGCCCAGCCACCTACACCTCCGACCACATGATTTGCTCCTAGTGCCATTTGAGCAAGAACTGCTAGAGTTGCAGCAAGACCAAGAAATGCTCTCAATGCTGCTGCCATGATGAGAATTCTCAAAAGCAGCAAGAAACCAAGAGATGGAATGGCTACGGATTTTCCTTGGGCAAAAACTAGTAATATATATAATCTCTTTCGGTTGTCAACAGGCCATTAAATAAGGGAAGAATGTGCAATGCCAGAGGATGTTTGCCAGGATTGTTGAATGACTAGAACTTTGGAAGGAGTTGGTAGATCTGTATGAAGTTCTCTTGCCCATCTCTTAATGATTCACTCATGGGTGGTGTTTGTTGACTATGAACAAATTGGAGGTGGTTGATGGTGCCCCCAACATGCTTTGAAAATTTTTCGGACAGTTCATTGCAGAGCTGGTAACATGCCCAAGCTCTTAGTGGAGAGATCATGTGCAATGCAGGTATTATTTAATTACTGGTCCATGTATTTGAGAGTGGTGTGCTTGGATATCATTTGCCAAAAGCTATTTATATCATATCTATTATACATATCTATTATACGTTTGAGGGGCGTTTGTCCCGGTCTATATTACAAAATAGGGACATTGCCCTCGGATTTGTCTCATTGGCAATGTCCCATCACACACTACCCAAAAAAATGACACCCAAGCCACTCATTTACATGTTTGCCAACCCAAAAAACCCAAAAAACACACACCATACTCATTTATATGTTTGCCATTCCTATTTACATGTTTGCACCCTTTATCCCTCGATACTGGGACACACATCCACACTTTTCGCTCCTTTTCGATTGCGCGCGTGCACGGTGCACCACATCCCATTCGTATAGTTTTTTTTACTCCGTGCACTGTGTGCCCGGGTTATTTCTAGTCTATTATATATTTGAGGGTGTTTGTCCCAGTCAACTTGTGATTGGGACAAATGATTGGCTAGGGATGCTCCACCTCATCTCGGCGGGGCCCAGTAGGGGGTGAGTGTGGTTTTGGGCTTTGTTTGGGGTGGGTTTTTGGGTATTTAGTTTGGGGTGGGGTTTTTTTTGTGCATCGGCTTTTCCTCCTTTTGCCCCCCGACACTCATCACACGCACACCCACACTTTTTCGCTTTGGTCTTCTCTTCTTTCCGCATTTGCGCCCGGGCGACGACTGCATCCGTGCCCTCCGGACACATGCAATTTCTAGTACTTTTATATATTGTGGACAAACCCATATCCTTAAAGAAGGTAAATTTGTGATTGGTCTGCTGCATTTTTATTTCACATGATAGATTAAACCACATGCTTCTCACAAAGGGTCATAGACATCATTCAGAGCTTGCATATGTTAATGATCAATCCCTTTCAGGGAACTTATCATTGTAAGTTCTTACAATTTATAAAACTATGCTATTCATTTCTGAAATTTAATACATAGGGTTGTTAGCCATGGAAGTGGGTAGCACAACTGGCATTATAAATTTTTTTTTTTGGGTACGTGTTAAGCACATTGTGAACAATTCCTTGATCACGTTTCAGTTGAATAGTTCATCATTTTGGTTCAAAGACAACATATTCAAAAGCTTCAATTATTATCACATGAAAAGTTGACCATAGACAACTTATTGTTTATGTAGGTTGAACTAGTAAATAGCTGATAAATTGTCTGCTTTATTCTCTCGATTTGGATTATTTAAAACATTTAGTCAAAAAACTAATTGTCAACGTAAATCAGGGTAGACCCTCTTAACCCCTCATTTAACTTAATGTCAAGCAGAGCCTTTAGGAATCTATATTACATTTGACAGAGTTTTTTGAATCCTAGGGCTGACTAGGACAAGCTGACTAGGACAACGGGTAGATAAAAGACGGCCAGGATTTAATCTTGGATGATGAACGGTTTAGATGAAGCTTTCGAGTCTGTTTGTATTGGAGGAGAGCAAGGGGCGTTTTTGGGAATAGAAACAGGCGTGACTCTTGATCTTCCCCAAATTAAAGAGCGCAGTAAGTTTTCTCGCCAAAATGGTCAGAGAGCAGCAAGATCATTTCAATCTTCACACAGTCTTCACACAGGCGGCGTCGCAGTCTTCACAGCTCCGGCAGCAAACCTTCGCAGCTCCGGCGGCGTCGCAGTCTTCACACAGGCAAAGATGGCGGCACGGCAGCACCACAACCGACGCGGCCCGGTTCCGGCAAGCCCTGCACCGCAACCTCCCTTCCTCGACCGCCCGGTTCGGGTCAACGCATGCCGAACCGGCGTCCTCGGCCGGCGACCCGCCGGACCCACCGCTTGCCGGCGCCGTGGCGTCGGCGGCGGCCATGACTCGCTGCATCTGAGCGTGGAGCGAGCTTGCGGCGGTTTGAGACGCGAGAGCCTTCGACTGCCACGTAAGCGGCGGTTTGAGACGCGAGAGCCTTCGACTGCCTTCGATTGGATTTTATGGGGGATTTTAGGAGCATTGTAATTAAACAATCTGAAATTTATGTTTTTTGAGGGTTCTCTTACTTTGAGGATTCCTTTTCTGTTCTTGACTAACGCTGAGGTTTCCTTTCGGTGGTTCTCATTTTTTAGTTTGGTGTGATGTAATAATCATGTTACAGTAAACCTTAATTGACATTATATTTTAGGTAGAAATTATTTCAAGTTCTAATCGACATTATATTTTAGGCAAAATCTTTCTGAAAGTTTGTAAATTATGTTTTTTCACAGATTTCTGAAAGTTTGTATGAACACTGTTAATGTTTTTGCAAAAGAACTGAATGTGTCCAAATTATGTGTCCAAATTATATTTTGCAAAATCTTCATGATCATTTTTTCTTCAGTGTCCTTTTGTATAGAGTAGTTGATATTCTATTAAAACTAATCTTCATGTTATTATCTAGTTCCAGATATGAGCAACCTTCCAGTAACCACTTGATGACAAGAAAGAGAATTACATGGGAATCAATTTACTGAGCGCGACGTAAGCGTCTGAAGCTTATAACAAATGACATCGAGTCCGCACAAACTCCTATCCAGTCCCCATTGAGAAAGACTTTATCCATTTTCAATGAAGCAACAGAAATTTTCATGGTTGAACATGATTGATGTTGAACTATTAAGCCATGCATAAATTTTCATGGGGTACGTTCAGTTCCAGGTTTGGGTTTCAAATTTTTTTGGGTTTCTACTACTTGCTTTGTTTTTGTCGTTTGAAGTATCCAAGTTCAATGTAACTTATTGGTGCGGATAAACATTTTATCAGGTAGAACTAAAATATAAACTAAAAAATTTTGACCTTAAAAATTTATCGGGCGAACCCAAAAATTTTGATGATGAACTCAATTTTGACGGTACTAATTTTGTTGGGAAACTAAGATTTTTGTGATGAGCTTAATTCCTTAAGATGAGCTAAATTTTCAGGAAACTACGCTTTTTACAGGGAAATATCTTAAATGAACCGTGCCCTACGGGCACGGGTTATGACTAGTAGTTTATAATATATCAATAACTAATGCAATTAAGGTAAGAAGGATGGCGAATAGAGATAAGGTCTGTATTTAATGGAAAAGTTAAATCCATGGGCAATTAGGAGGGAAAGTGCTGAAAATGGCAGCATAGAGAGGTAAAGTGTACCCCGAAATAGTTGGACTAGAAATAACATGTGCACAAAGTGCACGTGCATCCAAAGAACGCCCACACAATCAGGATGCGGGACCCATATGGTTCTTTCACTTGGTGTAAAATCGGGTTCAAATATGAATAGTTGGGGTGGGTGGGTATGTGTTTTTGTGCGGGGGGTGGGGGGTATTGTCTTGGAGGTTTTGGGATTTTTTGATTAGGGGGGTGTTTTTTTTGGGTGTTTTGGTTTTGAGTCGGGGTTGGGGGTTGGGGTTGGGTTGGGGTTTTGGGGTTTTTAGTTGTGTTTTTTTGGGGTGATGATACATCCATGTGGCCCCACTCTTTGGATGCCACATGTGACAAACCCCATCAATCACCCTTCAATTGTAATATAGATTAGAAATAACCCGTGCATAAAATGCACATGCATCTTCAAAAAACCATACACAATCAGGACGTGGGATCCACACGGGTGTCTCGCTGGGTGCAAAGCATGGTTCAAATAGAAAGAGTGGGTGTGAGTGCTGGTATCGTTGTGGTTTTTAGAGTTTTTTTTACTGAGGGGTGTGTTTTTGGGTGCTCTGATTTTGTGTGTGTGTTGGGGGATTGGGGGTGGGGTTTTGGGGTTTTTTGTTTTTGGATGGCTTTTGGGGGTTAATGATGATCGTGTTCTGATTAGTTAAATTTAGTTGGATTTTATTATGATTTTCAGTTAGGATTTTATTGATTTTTCTGTTAGGAGTTTTAGTTAGAATTTTAGTTAAGATTTTATTTATTTTTATGTGATCTTATCTATTAGGATTTTATTTGTTTTTAGTTATTTAGTTGTAAGCCTATATACAGGCCACTAGACTTATTATTGGAATCATGGAATGAATGAAATTGAGATTTTTCTCCAAAACCTGTGAAAGGTTTTCCTTGCCCGTGAAAGGTCATCTCTTCCTCGGTGCGAAGCATTGGAATCTTTGGTGTGGAGCCAAAAAATACACAATTATCTAGTTCTTCCTCAAATCCTCCACCAAATCCCTAGATCTAATTACGTCCTACATTAGGGGTCATCCCATGTGGCACCCCTCTTTGGATGCCACATATGACAACTATCATATCATCCTCCATCAACCATGCACACAGTGCATGATGGCCAAAGAAAAAATCCACACACAAGATGCATGCCTGTGCGCAATCGAAAAAGAGAGGTAAGTGTGGGTGTGGGTGGGTGTATCGTCGGTGGTAAAAGGGAAAATCAGGGGGCTAAAACGCAAAAATACAGGGTGACAAAATGGAAAATGGCCAATGGTAAGCATGTAAAATAAGGGAGAGAGTGAGTTTTTTTGGCAATGACAAGCATTCAAATAAGGGGATGTGGGGGCCTTTTCCTGGGTGGGCTCCATAACAACACCAAAAAACGCACCCAAATTCCCACCCACCTCATCAAACCTCCAAGTGGACCCTACCATGATGAGGTGGCCAAATCATGGCCACCACTCTATCCATCATTTTATCATAGTAGAACAACCATCAAATCAACTTCCCTCTTTTGTATAAAGGACTAGAAATAACCAGTGCACACAGTGCACGTGGACCCAAGAAAAAATCCACACAGAGAATGCGGGGCCCGCGCGTAATGTCAAAGGAGAGATAAGTGTGGGTATGTTTGTTTGGGGGGGTATCGTCGGGCTAAAAGGGGGGAAAACAATGGCAAAACGCAAAAAATGCCGGGGCAAAGTGAAAAAATGGCCATTGACAAGCTTGTAAAATAGGGGGAGAGTGGGGTTTTTTGGAAATGACAAGCATGCAAAAAGTGGGAATATGTGGGTCTTTTCCTTAGGTGGCTCCACAACAACACTCCATCCACTCTTTTGTCTTAGTTGGACAAAATTTTTTTGGTGACCCAGACTCCCGCACCGCCTCTCTAGGCTAACCCACATACTGTAGGGCTGTCAGGCACCAAATCGGGGATACGCAAGGCTAACTCACACCCGCATACCAGGTTAGTCGAGGGAATTAATCGAGTAGCCATCATTCCTCGATTCCTCGCCTCTTCGGAGGAGATGAATACACTTTCCACTCAGCCAACCCAGTCGGACAAATGCACCTTCATCATTCCTCAAATGTATAATAGATTATTTTAAGGACAATTTTTGAGAAAAAGCCAAAAATTAATTTTTTTTTAACAAAATCGACTAAAAACATATTTAGTAAAATCGACCAAGTTTGGCCACGTTAGCGCCGAGGGACGATGACTCAGCACTGACGAGGCTTGCTCCGACTTGTTCCGAGTGCGGCCATGTCAGAGCAAGCCCTGCCAGCGCTCCCTCCTGGGCGCTGACATGGTCAGTCTTGTTCGATTTTGCTAAATATTTTTTTGGACGATTTTTCTAATTTTTTATATTTTTGTATTTTTCTCAAAAATTGTTCTTTTTAAACTAATTCATCCAAAAAATAATTTTAAAAGCGAAAATTAATGGTTTTTATGGATATATTTTAACAGTTAGATAAATATTAAGTTATAATATGTCAAATGGGCCTAAGTAAAGAGTCAAGGCCCATCCAGGTTGCGTTACGAAGCAATCCAAGTTATCCATGAACAAAAATTCATTGCCATTTGCCGAATCTCTCTCTTCCTTCTCCCAAGTTTCCTTCAGGCCGCAACCCCAACCAAATGGGGCTTCTCTCATGGTGGAAGGGCAAGCCCATTCCTCCTCCCCCAACTCCAAGCCCCACAAAGCCCAACTCCGATCTGGCACAAAATTCCCCGCAGGATGTCCCGGCCCTCAACGGCGCCGTAGACATCCGCCGGCGGCCGGAGGACGTCACGGTGTTCGAGTTCGGGTCTGTCGCTGCGTCGGGCGAGAGGGTGACTCTGGCCGGATACTGCCCCGTCTCCGAGGAGCTCGAGCCCTGCCGATGGGAGCTCGAGCCCGGCGCCGGGCCCGACGCACCCCAATTCCGCATCGTCTTCTAGCTTTGTTTGACGGGTACTGGATGAAATCTAGAAATTCGTTTGTTTGTTTTCCTTTTTCGACGTGAAAGATGACATCTTTTTAATTGTCGTTAATGTTGCACACCTCCCCCGCCTTGTTTTGCACCTGAATTATTGTTTTTTTTAATGAATGTCCATTCTGTTATACCAACAGCTAGAACTCCCTGATCAAGCTGAGTAATTTGTGCTTATTAGTGTCAATAATTTCTGGGGGAAAACTTAAAAAACTAATTATAGTACAACTTGCTCCATTGAAGTTGTAAATGATGGAAAGTTTAATTTTGTTAGTTTTAAATTTATGATTAATGCTACTTGTTAATGAGGATATCGTTTAATTCTGAGGGAGAGGGTTGAACTTAGGAAGTTCTGCCATAAACCATTGTTCTGAAATTTGAATTAATAAGAAGAATGATCGGTTATCCCTTGTTGTGTCGATCAGTCTGGGTATTTGAAGGGGGTGCTCAGTTTATTGGGCAAAAGGTGTTACGGCTTTGAACTTGTGTGAGTGTGATGGTACTTAACATGGTTGATGTATATGAGTTTTAGGGCATTAAGATCAGGGTAATCAAGTATGACTAATTGTCTTCTGACTCATTTAATTATGAGTGAACATGACGAACTCATTTACATGAGTAATTTGTATTTTGTCGTAGAAAACTGAATTTTTTTGATTCATAGTAGAACATGAATATGAAGCTAGGAGGAAGTGGAGGTTGTTTGTTTCAGTTTGGCCTGATGCTGATCTGAGTGAAAATGTTTATACAAGTGAATCAATGGTTCAGCGAAAAGATTTACTCCCAAGTATGATACGCTTAGATCATAATTTATCACTGACGATCTACTCTAGTTTGCCTTACTGCACTTCAAAAACAAATTATAATTTATGCAATATGAATTTGTGTGCATGATTTGGCATGGTATATATTCATCAGATTCCTGAAGTTTGACCTTAGCATGCATCATGTCTTGAGCGATCCATCATCTGCACATAATGGTTTGTACCCTTCCATGGAGCGTGTTGGTCGCCTACTTCAACACCTTATGCCGTAAAATCTCTGTTTTTTCTTTCATGTAACCATGTACTTGGACTATGCTCTTTTGATAGTGGATCTTGGTTGGTAGTGTAGATTCCTTGCATTCTGAATGCTCTCTACATCATCATCTGATTTGCTTATGATGGTTTTAAGACTTCAGATCTGATTTCATTCTCTATATCTAAAGAAGGGTAATATTACTTGCAATCATCATGGCCTTTATAGCGTGCCCTTATCTAGTGGCAAGACAGTCTCCATTGTGGAGCTCGATTCTAGCAAACATGAGTTGATAAGAGATGGAGATGTTTCTGTTATCTGCTATAAAAGCACGTAGTCCAATTATAATCAGACTGCTCTTTTGCTGAGTTTCTGCCCCAGTGTCATGCGAGTTGACACTTTGTCACCCAGTTTGGTCACCATTCAACAGCTTAGGAATTTCATTATTTCTTGTCGAAGTAACTCTGTATGAGATTGCATTTAGTATTCATCCATCCTTTGGCATGTCTTCATCGCAAGGGTATACTCTTGTTAGTTTGGGAAATGCAAATCAACGCTCACCATTAGGGATGTTTACTATCTTGCAAGCCAGAGTCTTAGTGTAAAATATGCTCACTTGCTTAGCAGATGTGGTTATAGGGAATGCGCAGGAAATTATTACTGTATGTTATGGGTTCTAGGTTTTAGGTACCTAAGCTTAAAATGCCAAGTATACCTTGATTGATTGTTAGTCTTAATTAAAAGTTACATCAACAGAAATCATATACTTCAAGAGTATATACTGACAGTCTGTATCAAAACTTGTAACCAAAGTAACAATAGCCATATCTTGGTATGACATTCTGGTATTCATAGACTTTACCAGTGCCTATTGCCATGTTTGTGCCATTGGCCTGGGGAATAATGTCGAGGATATCATGTCTCGTATTTTCTACGAGTACTTGAGTAAACCAACATAGAAAGAAGGAATGAAGATACGATAACAACCTTCAGCAGAGAACTTGAAAAAAATTTAAAGCAACACAATAGAAATAGAAGCAAACAATTGCGAGCGAACGCAGGCATATAAAAAGTGAAGAACAAAGGGAGAAAAAATAGGAGGAGCACTGAGAATGATGGGGGCTTCACACAGAGCGAACAAAGTAGGAGGAGGCCCAAAGCTAGGCCCAAAATGATTCACGTACCATAAAATCTGAATGACGTCAGAACTTTGGATAATGTCCTGTACTGTCCCCATTATTTGATACGTCTCAAAACTGTGGACAGAATTCCTTCAAGTCTCCAATGGCCTCCAGTCTCTTCAAACCCCATTTACAGACAACCCTCAAGCCTTCAACCCCAACCTTTCCTTCATCTCTCTCCTCTCCTCGCCCGGTTTCACTCTCACGCACCCTCTGCTCTCTTCTTCCTCCCACCTCAAGAGAAGAAGCCATCTCCCAAGCAAAGCTCTCCCTCTCCTCCACCCTGAAGAAGCCCCTCAACAACCCAATTCCCATCCCCACTAGAAAACTCAAGAAGCTAAGCCAACCCAGATACCGAGTCGAGATTCCGGTCATCGACGACTCGCCTGACTCGCTCGCCCAACTGGCCTTCGAAGTCTTTGCCAACCTGCCCATATCAAAGAAAGGCTCAAAACCACGCACACTTCTCCTCTGGCCCAATCCAACAATGCTGGAACTAGCCCGGCAGGCTTTCGACTCAGCTAACTCGGTCACCAACTCAGGGTTGGACTCTGTCAGTGGTGAGGTTTTGAGTACTGCTGACCTTGCCGTCTTTTTGGCGCCAGAGGCCTCTCAAACTGAAGACATTAAAAGGGTAGCCGACGGGTTGTATCCTAAGCCTGTGGTTCTGTTCAACCCCAGATGGGGGTTTGAAGAGGAGAAGGATTTTAAGTTGGGGAGTTTTGTTGGGTCTTTTGGTGTTGTTTACTCTTTTATGGGATTAGAGGTTAGAGGAGTGATTAGGAGAAGAAAAGGTGTGGTGTTCAGATGTGTGAATGATGGGGTTGCGGGTGGAGAAGGGTGGGAGGTAATGGTGGAGGACGAGGAAGGCAAGGAGAAGGGGAAGCTGAAGGTGGTTACGAGGTTCAAGCGGCGGCCGACCATCGGCGAAGTCGAGGGCGTTTTATATAATCTGATGGTGGCGAATTCGCCCGTTACAAAGACTGTCAAGTTTCTGAGAGATTTGGCTTCGAATGTGACAGGAAAGAGGGCAAAGCAGTGAGCTTTGTTTCATGCAAATTCTAGCATATCCCGTAGCATGTTATCTTTTCTGAGCATGTAAATTGAATCCATCTATTGATTATGGGACAATAAAATGTCTACTACATTTTCAGAAAGCAACGGTCTGATCCTTAACCTTTGTATTTATCTATTAAACACTATCTTCTCATATGCAAAATTTAAACCCATATATTGCAATAAGATTCCTAGAAATATAGACCTTGACTCCCTAATTGAGGCGCTTCTCCAATATATCATATGGAGTCATGATGGAATCACGCATATCAAGATTATGAAAATTGAGAGTGTCTGCTACAAACAGAGATCTAATGTTTAATGAACAAACCAAGCATATCGAGATTAATTACCATGTGATCTGCCATCATTATGTTGAATGTATCTTATTGTCTTCCATATATTCTGTCATTTCATCGACATGCTAACTTTATCACCATATTTCATACCATTGAGCACTGGACATTTTGTAATAGCAAACTCCAAGCATATTTCAACTGAGAGTTTAAGAAAAGTTATCTGATGTGTAAGATGCATCTATATCAATATTGGAAATTTTCTTACTGTTGGAATCCCCGCACCTTATTGTTCTATATGTAATTAGAATATTTTTCCTAACAGAACATTAGGTAAATATTCTCCATAAATTTTTATGTCTGCTCTTCCATTATGTCTCACAAACTCTCTTCTAGAGCTGCCAATTAAGAATCTAATCTTTCTTGCATTCCCTCACTGGAACCCATCTCACGTGCAATTTTAGCCTCAGCCAAATGCCAAAGTTATATTAGAATTAGAAGACTTTTCAGTTTTAGAAATAGGAGATATATTCTTATGATTTTGGAGTTAGAATCAAATAAGGATTCAAATATTAATTGTAATACTAATTATATTCGTCTTGTATTCTTGGCTATGTAAACGACACCAATACCTCTCAATATTTTTCCCTTTTTGTTTACGCCCAACATCCTCCATAAAAGTCGTCAATATCACATCTAGTCTTTTTGAGTGATAGGGCTCCATGGGGAACCACCACATCCAAGATTTGAATGCGAAGAATATATTTAAAAATTAGAAAAGTTATATATTTATATAGGGTTTTTAGCATATATGTCCCTTAAATCTTGCGTATTTTGATATCTGTCTCTTAAATCTTGGTATTTGCTCATAAGTCCCTTAAATTTTAAACGTTAACCTTGATAGTCCCTCCATCCTATTTTCTGTTAAAGTTATATTAATTAACGATTATAGTTAGTTAATTAAGAAATTATGTTTAATTAATCATTAAACCCCCCAACTAAGTGTTAATTAACCCCACCCAGAAAACGCCCAGAAAACAAGGGGAGGGGACGCCGCCGCCGCCCCCCCCCCCCCCAACACCCCCCCCCCCACACCCCCCCCCCCCCCCCAAATAGGGGGAGGGGGAGGTGCCCTAGGGGGAGGGGGAGGTCCGGAGGGGGCAGCGGCTGCCCCCTCCCCCAGAACAGCAGGGGAGGGGGTGGCGCCCCCTCCCCCTCCTCCTCCTCCTCAGACGAGGGGGAGGGGGAGGGGGCGCCGCCCCCTCCGCCCCAGAACAGCAGGGGAGGGGGCGGCCTCCCCCTCCTCCTCAGACGAGGGAGAGGGGGAGGGGGCGCCGGGGAGGGGGCGAACTTTTGAGGGACTTATGAGCAAATACCAAGATTTGAGGGATATATATCAAAATACGCAAGATTTAAGGGACAGATATGCTAAAACCCCATTTATATATTGTTTCATGAAAGTAAAGGGTATCTGATGACATATGAGGCTTAGACTCATATACAACCTCGAAAAATTCACATTCCTATATTTTTTTTCACATGATCGAAATTATTAATTTTGATTTTTACATTCTAAACTTCCAAAACATCAAATATTGAGTAAACTCAACTGGTTTTGCTCATTCATACACATATCGTAATAAATTCAAATCATGTGAAACCGTAAATTTGCGATGGGTGTACGAGGGAGCAAAAGTTTTTGGGTTCACCTACTATTTGGCGTTTTGTGCTTTTAGAATATAAGGTCAAAATGAACAGTTCCAACTGTCCGTAAAAATACGAGATGCGAGATTTTTTGAGACCGCATATGAGAAAGCCTCATACGTCATACAATAATAGTTATTCACATATCCTTATTACATTTGAGGGACATTGCCCACGGTTTGTTCCATGTGGCAATGTCCCATCGTCTCTTACCCTAAAAAATGACCCCAAGCCCTTATTTACATGGTTGCCATTCTCGCCAAAAACACCAAAACACCCCCCAAAACTCAATTATTTACGTGTTTGCCATTTTCACAAAAAACCCACTTATTTCCATGGTTGCACCTTTTACTCCCGATGATGCCGACACGCACACCCACAGTTCTCGCTCCTTTTCGGTTACGTGCATGCATTGCATCCCATTCGTGAGGGGTGGGGGTGGGGTTCCTCCGTGCACTGTGTGCACGGGTAATTTCTAGTTCATATTTATAAGAAGATAGTTCGTATTTATAAGAAGACTAGTTATAACCCGTGCCCGCAGGCACGGTGCATTTAAGATTTTTTTCCGCGAAATCTTTGTCTCCCAAAAAATAACAAAGTAGCGTAAAAAAATTTAGCGGGGCGCCTTCGGCGCGGATAGGTTGGTTAGACCTCTGCTTGACGCCCAAAAAACTCAACCCGCCTCTTTGAATGCACATTCGCTGTATTTTTTTGGGTCTCATTTTTTTGGGTCATTTTTGAATGAAGAGTATTAAGTGATGATGATGCCAATTTCAATAAGAAAAGCTTTTGTATTCTCCCAACAAATTTTCTCCCAACCCAAAAAATTTCCCCCCCAAAACTTGATGTGACATTGCCACATAGGACAAAGTTCAAAAACAGCTCTCAATTGTAATATAGATGTGTAATTTGCTACCTTTCAATCAACAAAAAAACATGTGATCAGAAGTTGTGATCACATGTAAGGGCCGGATGGGAGCCTATTTAAAAGCCCAATGCTAGGGCCAGGCCAACTTCAGGCCCGTATGGGCTCGGACAGATTCCCGGTTGACTAACATTCTTAAATGTTAGTTATTCAATTCCCAAGCAGACATTAACATTTAATCAAATTTCTTACTGTGAGCATTCGCGATTTAATTTATTTGTGTTATGAATAGGCCCATTGGGCCAATTGGGTATCCAACCCACTATTGAAAGATATAAATACACGGGTAGGGGGCTCTTAACCCCTTACACCTATTTCTCCCTAAATTCCCTTCACAACACGTTATCAGCACGATCACGCTCGTTGGAGGAGACGGCGGCTCGCGGGAAAGGAGATCCACAAATCGCTCAGAAAAAGAAGATCGTAATCTTCTCAACGGGGAGCGAAAAGGGCATCCTTCACCAACCGTCGCCTAGATTCCTCGTCGAATCTAGTAGGTAAAAATCTAAACTTTTAGATCTAAACTTGCTTTTCTCATTAGATCTGCATGTTTTAGGATCAAAAAGTTGATAAACTCGGTAAAATTCAACATTTTTTTTAAGATCTGAATGTTTAAAACAATAAAAACTTGTTTTTTAACGATCAAATTTGTTGAAAAATCCGATTTTTTTTACCTCCCCCGCCTTTGATCCAAAAACAAAAACTCCATACGCCCGTAGGGCGGAACGGCGGCGCGTAAAAAGCCCAAAATACAACCACCACAGAAATTATTTTATTTATTTTTGGCCCTAAAAAGCCCAAAATAGTTAAAAGAAATTTTTAAAAGGGTTGCAAGCGGTAAAATAAAACAATAAAATATGGATCAAAAAGGCATAAGTTTTCAAAAAAAAAAAATTTCTTGCACGTCGCACACAATTTTAAAATTATTTTAAATGCCTGTGTTTCGATTATCTGCGTGGTTGTATGTTGCAAAAATATTATCTGCGTGGATGTGCAAATATTAGGCTATGTTTTTAGGGATCAGCCAGGTTTCCGACACCGTTTTAAATTCCCGCAATTTTTCTTTTCTTTTGAGAGAAACTTTGTATGTGAGGATGAAAATGTAAAAAGAAGACCGAAGAACACCAAAAAGAAGCTGAAGGCGTTTCGCTCAAATGAAGATAGGGGCTTCTCTCTGAAGTTCCCGAGTTGTAATTTATTTTTCATGCTTTTTATTTTTGATGTAACTTCGGACTGGACTTTTTATTTATTTTTCGGTGTTGGCTGGCTGATCCCCATAGCCTAAGGTCATTATTCTTGTTTTCATTGTTTTTGCATTAAACTGTGTGGTTGATTAATTAGTTTTTAATACCATGTTTTAATGTCACAATGAAAACCCTTAAACAGCATGCGTGATTGTTAATTCTTAGTAATTAATTATTCACATTACCTGAAAAAAGAGAGCATGTATGTTAACACCACCGTAATTAAAATTCATACCATGAAAAATGACTACATGCGTAGATGTCTGTCTTATTTTCAGTCTTAATGATACATGCTATTTTTTCTGTACATGCTAGATCATAAAATGGCCAGACTCGCAAATGTAGACTTCTCAGTCCTGAAGGCTGATGGGTCAAACTACCTGAGTTGGCAGTTGGACCTGAAGTTCCATCTGCGCTCTCATGGTTTCAGTCTCACACAGACTGAAAAGGCAACAACTAGTACTGCCCCAGCTAACAAGGAGGCTTCAATGGAAGCACCTCATACAGAGGAAGTTTCCGATATATTAAAGGCGAAAGCCATTATATATATCAGGAAACACTTAGACTCGACCTTAAAGGACGAGTACCTCACTGTAGAGGACCCTTACGAGCTGTGGGATGCACTCGAGGAGAGGTACCGACATCAGAGGGATGTCATACTCCCCCGTGCACAGTACGAGTGGACTCACCTCCGCATACAGGATTTCAAATCCGTAGCGGAGTACAACTCAGCTCTCTTCTGCATCACCTCACGCCTGAAGTTGTGTGGTGAACCAGTGACGGAGAAAATGTTGCTGGAAAAGACGTTTACGTCTTTCCATGAAAAGGACATGATCCTTATGCAACAATATAGAGAGAGGAAGTTCACAAAGTACTCTGACCTTCTTTCATGCCTACTTATGGCTGAACAGAATAGAGATCTGTGGGTTGCCACCCACAACCTGCGCCCTCCTGGCTCCGCTCCATTGCCACCTCCTGCAGAGGCCCACTTCCAGTCTTCCCAGAAGAAGAAGACGGACAAAAAGGCAAAATTCCAGAAATGGAAAGAACAGAAGCAGCGGAAGAAAGCCACTCCACCAGCTCCTCTCCAGAACCAGAAGTTCGTGGACAAGAAGCAGAAGAGGATTCCCAACAAAGGAGGCACTCCCAAGAAAGACTGGGAGGACAAATGCTCCAAATGCGGGATGACGGGCCACTGGTCCAGGATCTGCCGCACAGCAAAACACCTACAGGACCTCTACCAGGCAAGCCTCAAGCCTCGAGCTGAGACAAACCTGATGGAGAGCGCAGCGTTGGCAGAGACCTCATGGACTCCCGAAGATTTCATGGGAGATGATACTCTCTGGATCTGGACCACTTTTATGCAATTAGCAATGTATCTTAAAATTTTTATGCATCGTATCTAGTTCTATTTTCCATGTCAAACAATATCTTTTTAGCATTTATTTATGAAAGTGAATCTTTTATATATATTTATTGCTTGAATGTCTTTCCCCATTTTTTAGATATGGAACTTATCTGCCTAGTGGACAGTGCATCGACGCACTCGATCCTTCAAAACATAGACTATTTCACGAGCGTAAGTAGTTATTCTGGACCACTGAGAACAATCTCAGGACCAACAAATATAATCGAATGATCAGGGGAAGCAATTATATTGCTCCCCGGCAACACACAAATAACACTTAAAAATGCGTTATACTCCCCCAAAATCCATCCGAAACCTCCTAAGTTTTAAAGACATCCGTTTAAACGGATATCACTTAGAGACGGTCGAGGAAGATAAAAGGGAATACTTGCTTGTAACGGCTCTTACAAATGGTTCAAAAACCATTGTGGAACGTTTCAAGGGACTCCCCTCGGGACTCTACCAAACAAGTATACAAACTCCAGAAACATCCATGGTGGAGCACCTGCAGTGCCCCCAAACACCAGAATTCCAACTCTGGCACAGTCGACTGGGACACCCTGGTTCGGTTATGATGTACCGCATCATAAAGAACTCCAGGGGCATTGACCTGAAGAACCTGAAGATTCTTCAAAAAGGCAAATTCCCATGTCCACCCTGTTACAAGGGTAAACTGATCACGAGACCCTCTCCACTGAAAGTGGATGTGGAGTCTCCCAGCTTTCTGGAAAGAATCCACGGAGACATTTGTGGGCCGATTCACCCATCAAGTGGTCCGTTCAGGTACTTTATGGTCCTGATAGACGCATCAACTAAGTGGTCACATGTGTGCCTACTGTCCACTCGTAACCTAGCACTATCTAAGCTTTTAGCTCAGATAATAAAGTTACGGGCCCACTTCCCCGATCACCAGATAAAGAAACTTCGTCTGGACAATGCGGGGGAGTTTACGTCACAAGTCTTTCTAGACTATTGCCAAGCTCAGGGAATTGAAGTCGAACATCCTGTAGCGCATGTTCACACCCAAAATGGGTTAGCAGAATCTCTAATTAAGAGACTGCAATGGATCGCTCGTCCATTATTACTTCAATCCCAGATGCCAGTGAATGCGTGGGGTCATACAATCTTGCATGCTGCATCTTTAATAAAATTAAGACCCTCTGGAGGTCAGTCATCTTCTCCAATGCAACTAGCACTTGGAGCTCCACCAATTGTCTCACATTTGAGAATATTTGGTTGTGCAGTATACGTCCCCATAGCACCACCACAAAGGACAAAGATGGGTCCACAACGTCGCCTAGGCATTTATGTTGGGTTTGACACCCCCTCCATAATTAGATTCCTAGAACCCCTTACGGGGGACGTCTTTAAGGCACGTCTAGAAGACTGTGAATTCGATGAAACATCGTTCCCAAGACTAGGCTCACAGACAAAGAAGCCCGAAGCTTCAGAAAGTATCACTTGGGATACAAAAACTTTATGTCACTTTGATCCGCCAACAAGCCAGTGTGAGGAGGAGGTCCTGAAGATTCTCCACATCCAAAACACTGTCCATCTCTTGCCGGACAAATTTACTGACAACCAGAAGATTGTCAAATCACACGTCCCTGCTGCTAACACTCCAGCTAGGATTGACATACCGCAAAATGGATGCAATCCGCCTGCAGCAGAAATGGTTGGACCTCTCAAAAAGAGAGGACGACCACCGGGATCCAAGGACCAAGTCCCTCGAAAGAGCAGGACCCTTGGCAATGGTAAACAAATACCACCACAGGATGCTAATTTAAGCCCTGCTACCCCATCTCTCCCAAACTCTCATGAAGAGGAAAAACCGGGAGAAAATGAAGTATCGATACACTATGTACGAACTGGGGAGTATTGGGACAGAAAAAGCACAACAATAGATGACACATTTGCGTGTAATATTGCCATCAACGTCGCGTACTGCGACGATGATATTGAACCACGCTCTCTGACAGAATGTCAAAGCAGAGATGATTGGCCAAAGTGGAAAGCGGCAATAGGAGTGGAGTTGGATTCACTCACCAAACGCAAGGTCTTCGGACCAATAGTCCAGACACTAAAAGGTGTAAAACCTGTGGGTTATAAATGGGTATTTGTTAGAAAACGAAATGAACAAAATGAGATCGTACGCTACAAAGCAAGGCTTGTAGCGCAGGGTTTTACCCAACGTCCTGGGGTGGATTTTGAAGCCACATACTCCCCGGTCATGGACGCGATCACCTTCCGATTCCTCATTGGCATAACAGCACAAGAGGGTTTAGATATGCAACTCATGGACGTGGTTACTGCATACCTATATGGCAACCTAGACCGAGACATCTATATGAGATTGCCTGACGGTTATTCTTTGCCTGCAGCACTAAAAGAGAGAGACCGTGACATCTACTCAGTGAAACTGCAAAGATCATTATATGGTCTAAAACAATCTGGAAGGATGTGGTATAACAGACTGAGCGATTTCCTTGCACAGCAAGGATTTAAAAACGACCCAGTCTGTCCTTGCATCTTTATAAGAGCAAAGGCAACAGGATTTGTAATAATAGCCGTCTATGTAGACGACTTAAACCTCATCGGATCTCCTGAAGAGATCGCAAAGATTTCTAGAAGCCTGACAGAAACTTTCGAGATGAAAGACCTCGGAAAATCAAAATTCTGTTTAGGCCTTCAGATAGAGCATCTTAAAGATGGGATCCTGTTACACCAGTCAACTTACACATCGAACTTACTGAAAAAGTTTCAGATGGATAAGTGCCACCCCCTCAGCACTCCGATGGTCGTCAGATCATTGGATGTTCACAAAGACCCCTTCCGGCCGCTGGAAGAGGGGGAGGAAGTACTAGGCCCCGAAGTGCCTTATTTAAGTGCTATCGGTGCACTCCTTTACCTGGCTAACTGCACTCGCCCTGACATAGCGTTTGCAGTAAACTTACTAGCCAGATATAGTGCTGCACCTACACAGCGGCACTGGGCCGGAGTTAAGCATCTTCTGCGCTACCTCCAAGGGTCCATAGACTTAGGTCTATTCTACAGGAAAGGGGCATCAACTGGTTTAGTTGGTTATGCTGACGCAGGTTACAGGTCCGATCCTCATACAGAGAAGTCTCAGACCGGATACATGTTCACATATGGCGGTACTGCCATATCCTGGAGATCTGTGAAGCAGACCATGACGACCGTCTCATCCACCCACTCAGAGCTACTTGCGATCTTCGAAGCAAGCAAGGAATGCTTCTAGCTACGCTCAGTGATCCAGCACATACTCAACTCCACCGGCCTTACGACCGGCGTACTTGCACCCACTCCACTCCATGAAGACAATGCAGCATGTATAGCCCAGCTACAGGACGGCTACATCAAAGGTGACAAGACGAAGCATATCTCCCCCAAGTTCTTCTGGACGCACGACCTTCAGAAGCAAAAGCAGATTGAGGTACAGAAGATCCAATCATGTAATAACTTGGCGGATTTGCTTACCAAATCCCTGCCTACTAGTATCTTTGAGAAACTTGTATATGGGATTGGGATGAGGAGAGTGAGTAAATGTAAACTGGGTCAGGATGAGAGAACTATGAACTCATAGATACATAGGAGACTGATGTATAGATTCATAGGAAATCTGCAAGCCTGAAGCTTGGTCAGATAAGGGGGAGTCAACTGCAGAGTTGTACTCTTTTCCCTTGGCTACAGGTTTTTTCCCACTGGGTTTTCCGTAGTCAAGGTTTTGACGAGGCAACCTCGTTGACTCTGGATCCTGAAGTATCCACCCCTTGACGCATCCCCAAAACAGGGGAAGTTATGGGTTAACTGTTCTTTCTTTAACAAGACAGTTACCCTAACTCGGATCCTGAAGAATCCACCTCTTATTTCAATGTTGATTGGATAAGGGGAAGTGTTATGAATAGGCCCATTGGGCCAATTGGGTATCCAACCCACTATTGAAAGATATAAATACACTGGTAGGGGGCTCTTAACCCCTTACACCTATTTCTCCCTAAATTCCCTTCACAACAATTTGTAGAAAAATATATTATATTACTTTTACTTCATATTTCCTTTTTCTATGTGCATTGCAAAAGGCCATCCCTTTCAAAAGTCAAGTTAATCAATACATAATAATTTTCATGGATATGACATTTCTTAATGACAGCTAAAAAATATTACAGTTACCTGGGAATATATATACATTTCTATTACTAATTAGTTGAAACCAATGCATTAATGCAACGGTACTATTATATAAATAGTTTTGCAAATTGAAAATATGAGGCAATAGCTGCTGAAAATATTACGTCACTTGATTGCGGATGGCGTTTATGGAAGCTGAGCTGTCAGGCGGGTGGAGCCTTAGATCATGCAGTCAAAGGAGCCAACCTCTGGTGTGTGCCGCTAAGATCGTTTTGGGTGTGTGTGTGTGTGTGGGGCATTTGCTTGGTAGAGTTGTGATAGTACCTTGGTTGAGCTGATTTCTGATGCTGCTATTGAGTGGTCCATGAGGACACGCGTAGCTTCCGTACTCGAGCGCGTTGGGTCCCGACGTCAATGCTGGCTGGCCCCAGTCCAACGTATCACTAACAAGAACATAAGCATACGCAGAGCAATACGAAGTGCCAACGTACTGTGATCTAGCGACTAGTGGTATTACCTTCGCTCCCCGGTGAGGCTACCAGTGATCGATCCCTGATGGACGCAGATTGCGTGAACGTCTTTAACCAGCTTCTTTCTGTTGTATCAGGAAAAAAAAAAGAGCAACATGAAGCGGTACTCTTTATGTCCCTCTAATCTTCACGTTAAAATAGCAACAATTAAATAGCCATGGAGATGCATTCAAACCAAGGTCGCATATGATCACCTGACGTGCAATAACGACGGACCGTTTGCGCTCGTAATGTTTGCTCCCTTTCAACTCAAAACGATAAAAATACGGAGCAAAATAATTATATTAGTTAAAAAAACTAAACGTAGTCAGCATTTAACATTATTGACGTAACATGAGAAAATAAAACAAACGGTTAGGGTAATAGTAAGTTATTAACCCTTATCGTTATCACATGCATCGGTATCCCAATAGCCAATTAGAAGAAGGTAGCACCATATATTTCGTCTTATTTGGTATTAATATTTGTGTTTCGGTGTCCCTTCCCGTACGATACGTTTGTTTTCAGAAAGGGCCGCCAAAGGTTCGTAGCGCTGACATCCTTCACGGCACGTGACTCGGAATGTGGTCTCCGCCGCACATGTGTTGCCCTTCGGTTGTCAGAAGGCGGATGCGATGGAATGACTCAAGTCATGACAGCGACATAAACCCCAGTTTTAACACGGGGGGCTGGGGGCCCCACCCCCCTGTTACATCAGCTATACTCACATAGAGTTTCTATACTCACAGACCTAATTGCTTAAGTTAGTATGGAACTTAATGGAGAGAGGGAGCTAGCTCGGTGTAACTGAGATCGACCCATGGAGGTTCGTCTCAAGACTGGCGGCGCAAACTCGAATGTATAAGAAGTATAAGCTGAGAAAGTAGAGTTCAATGTCTTAGACCTCCTACCATGGAAATGAGACACTTTCCTCTATTTATAGACGTTCAGGGTCCCTTTGGAGACGTTGGGGTGATAATGGCCACCCATAATGGGGCCACGATCTTCCTCCATTAAATAGGAATAAATGTTGTGCACATCCCCAAGATTCACGAGCCCGCCTTTAATCCCTCGTTCGAGTTAAGCGGATTCAACGGTCGACTGACCATTGGGCTTTGACTGAGTCGGTATCGGGCTACTTTGGTGGGCCTTGCGGGCCATAATCATTTGTCGACCGAGTTATCTCGAATGCCGGCCCAATGACTCAACAATGGCCTCCGTCGCACGACCTTGAAGGATCCATCCACTGATGTCAAGCGACGTTACATCGCATTAATGGGGCTCGGCAGTCGAGAAAATAACACTTGAGTTCTAGGGGCCAAAACACCCACCTCTTCTGGGCTCTTGGATCGAAATCCAAGACATTCTGGGCTCTTGGATCTTTGACACGTGTTTCATCATGCGATTGTTGCCTCGCCCATATATGACGGTTCTAGCAATAGAGTGCGAAGGTACCGTCTTCATTCTCTTGATTCAGATTTTCCTTCTCTTTAAAGCAATAGTCAGGTACTGTTAACGATTCTTAGAGAACCAACAGTCAGGTGTTACACTTAGTATTTGCTCCACCTTAAACATTTACTCCATAGCTCGGTGCGATAAATAGCAGACGATCTCCCAACAGGTCGGACAAAGTTACTTCGAGCCTTCATGAGTCATCTGTTGACTTCAGCATCGAAGGGGATTAGGTAGAACCCCATATCCGAACCTCCCTAACAAATTGTCTATGTTGCAGGAAGCCCAAGGTACTTGAAACTAGCTCGGACTTGATTCCAATAGCTTGGATTCAGTCATGTTCAACCTGAGGTTAGGTCGCCCTGCGTCCAGTCATCAACCGATGCCGTCCCCCATCAGTTACCACTAGCTACATATGCTTCATCTAACTCAGCTGTGGTGAGAAAGCATCAGTAAATAACAACAATAGAAGGGAGGATTTGAGTTAGTTGGAACCGAACCAAACCAGATCCTAATCGCACCTTAAGTGGGTCGCACGTTAGGACCCATTAAGAAGCAAACCAATCCATTAAAGTCTGATTCCTCATTGGATATGCGTTTGTCACCCTCTTAAGCCTTGATTTTAAAATTCTTAGGTGAATAGTATTACTTGAAGGCCAACCATCCAATGCCAACATAAAAAGATCTATGATCTCTTCTTCCAATGCACGCTACCTAATCTAAAATAGCCTTCGTATTAAAGAGAATATATGTCTCATTCACGAAATACTGTAACTGCCATGTTGTGAAATTTTGGTGGAGATCCACTCCGTGACTCTTCCTACTATCATGGATTATATCTTACTATTCAAAACGATCTTGTGATTTCATTTTGGTATTTCTAACGCGTTCACTTCATATTCTAGATCAGAGCTATATGCATGTGTTTTAATATTTGATCTACATCAATTGAATGAATGAATAATATCATATTTCTATAGGGTATACCAAAGTCTTCAGGGTTCTTGATAAGGGTGTCCAAAAGGCCCGAAAGCCCGCGGCCCGGCCCGGCCAACGGGCCGGCCCGGCCCGCGCCTGCTGCTGCAGGCTGCAATTTGCAGCCTGCGCAGGCAACGGACCGTTGCCTGCTTTATTTTTATTATTTTTATTTTTTCCTTTTTTCTTGGGCAGCAAATGTTAGGGGGTTTTTTGGTCTTTTCTTGGTCATTTGACCAAAAATACCCCTACCAACGTTCATAAACGGCCATTTGGGAGGGGTATTTTGGACATTTTACACCGAAAACCCTATAAATTTCAGCCAACCCTCTCATTTTTTCACAATTCTCAAACTATCAAAGTCTCTCAAACTCTCTCATACTCTCTCATACGTTCAAGCAAGCAAGATCAACCACGCTCATGCAAGATCAAGATTCAAGGCTCAAATCGATATCGCTCTCATCTTCCTCCGCTATCAACATCATCTCAGTTCACTCTGCTATTACGATCAGTTGCTCTCTACACCACTCGCAACCCGGCAAATCAGGTTCCTATATTTTTAGAATAATGTCGGCACCAAACCGTAGGTCTTATACATTCCACCTTAACACTGAGGAGCAAGATAACTTTAATATGATGCGGGCTAACCCGATAGAAACACCTAATTATGACCATGTGGACTTGTCACAAACTGAAACGTATGAGTACACAAATCATATACAACCTGCTTATATTATTTCTGCACAAACATCTTCTGCACACGCTTCTACACCTGCACAACCTATTCCTGCTGAGGTTTCACCTACACAAGTAACACAACAAACCCAACCCAGATCAACAAAATCTGCGGTTTGGGAGTACTTTACAAT
This sequence comes from Scilla litardierei, assembly GCA_030789695.1. Lineage (NCBI taxonomy): Eukaryota > Viridiplantae > Streptophyta > Magnoliopsida > Asparagales > Asparagaceae > Scilla > Scilla litardierei. The sequence continues at coordinate 8,329,446 of CM061141.1, forward strand.
TGAAACTGTCCCTGGCAGAGGCACACGTGCAGTTTGCAAAATATGTAGATCTGATTTTACTTGCAAACCTTCTGATGACACAACACACCTAAAAAGACACTATTCCTCTCACTTAAAAAAGACCTTAAACAGACAACATTAAACTTATCTGGCTCGATCTTCCTCTTTATCTAATTTCTCATACTCTGCTGAGACTATGACAAAAGAGATGGCAAGATTTGTAATATGCCGAGAATTGCCATTTACTTATGGAGAAAGCCCCGAATTAGAAAGGCTTAATCAAGTGGCCCTTAACTCTGCCTTTAGAAGAGAGCCTAGAAACACTCTTCGAAGAGATGCTATGTCAGTTTTTGAAGCTGGTAAAGCTAAATTGATTGAAAATTTTGCTAGTGTAAAATCTAGAATAGCGTTGACTTCTGATATTTGGACAACAAAATGTGATGCATCATATTTATGTGTTGCATCACATTTTATAGATAATTCTTACGTGCTAAATAAGATGATTATTGGATTTAGAATGTTAGAGCTTGCTCATTCTGGGGGTGCTATGTAATAATGTCTGTAATTCATGATTTTAATATTGCAGAAAATATTTTTTCAATTACGTTTGATAATGCATCCAATAACACTAGTGCAATTAGCGTTTTAAAAAGAAATTTGCCCCTCGATATGGAGGGGTTGTTGTTCCATCAAAGATGTGCAAGTCACGCTTGAACTTGATACTTCACGATGGACTTGCAACTTGTTCACCTTATTTAGATAAAATTAGACATCTCATGTTGTTCATACATACTTCTAGCACTAGGCGACTTCTGTACAAACAACTGTGTCGTACTAGACAAAGACCATACCTGACATTTAAATTTTATGTTGCATCAAGGTGGAATTCAACTTACTTAATGCTGCGATCTATGCTTAAGAATGGAGAGCAGCTTATAGATTATTCACTTACATATCTTTCACAGGACCCTGTTTTTGACATTACTGAAATAGAGTGGTTAACTGTAAAGCATCTGCACGACTTTTTAGAATTTTTTTACTGCAATAAACAAATTTTCTGGGGTTTACCACCCAACATCTTTTTTAGGATTAGAACAATTAGTTTTAATTTCTGATCAGATATCTAGGCATAGAGAAAGTACACACCCTAATACTGCCACAATGTCTATGATACATGACATGTCTGTAAAACTAGCTAAGTATAATCGGAATCCGGTTCCTCTTCTGTACTCATTGTCTAAAGTTTTTGATCCTCGTTATAAGGAGGATGTTGCACTAAGTTTATTAGAAATGTATTCTGAAAACATGGGATTTTTCCTTGTTGAACAAGTATCTGCTGTTAAAACTAGATTACGAACCATGTATACTTATTATGAGGCTAAATTTGGTAATGTTTCACATAATTCATCTGTGCCTGCTAGTGCTACTGCTTCTTCTTCTAGTAGAATTCGACAAATGTTAGGAAAGAAGAAAAAAAAAACCGTAGATTCGGATTGTTCTACTAGTGAACTATCCAAATATTTAGCTAATCCATTTCCTTTTTCAGAGGAAGTAATGGATGATGAGCATTTTGATACTCTTGCCTGGTGGAAAGGATATGAATCTGTTTATCTCATTTTTTTCATTATGGCACGGGATTTGTTATTTGTACCGATATCTACAGTTGCTTCGGAGTTTGCTTTTAGTACAGGTGGTCGCGTTCTGAGCAACAAGAGATCACGGCTGAAGGAAGACATAGTTGAAGTTGCGGTTTGTGCGAAGGATTGGTTCCATGCTGAACACCGCTCACAATAAGGACCTTTCCGAAGATTCCGAAGAAGAAGATGAGTGATGTATTATTATTTTCTTAGTTATATTATTTTTTTGTTTTGGCCATTGTATGAGGGGTAAGGCTGACCGACGTATGTCCCCCCATAAAAGATTTTAATTAATAAAATTTAAAGGTTCAACCCGGGACCTTCGAGAATTTCGGGCTTAAATTTTATTTTGTCATGTGTTCGTTTCTTTATTTATCTACTAACAAATTACAATGTATTATATTTTTTAAAATTATTATATAATTACAATTTACTATCTATTAATATGTATATATAACATATAGAATAGATAGTAAATAGTAAGTGTAGATATTATTTTCTGTTATGAATGAGGGAGGCCTTTGGCCTCCCCTCCTTCATTACCCATTCATTAGGCCCCCATTACTTAGAGTAATGGGGACCCTTGGTCTCCTAGAGGCTTTTGGCCTCCCCACTATGAGATATATAAATAGAGCACCATGGCTCTTAGCTATGTGGATTTATTCTTAGCAATGAAATTCTCTCTCTCTCTCTCTCTCTCTTGAGTTCATTATTATATAACACGTTATCAGCACGTGTCTTCTCCATATTTTGAGCCACTAAAATTATTCCAAATCCCCTCTAAATCAAACTCCAACGCGAAGGAATCTAATTGTTGTTGCGGCGATCCGTTGCGGTTTTTCGTTGCTGCATTTCCTAGGCGTTCTGAAGCGGGGAATTCTATCTACGGATTTTATATCACGATCTTCCCTAGATCATTGATCTAGAGGTAAAAATTCTTATCCCGTAGATTAGATTTTGGATCATATTCTATTTTTGTTGATTGTATTACTTGTGATCGTTCGCTATAAGGCACGCCTTGTAGCCCAGGGATTTTCCCAAAGACCGGGGATTGATTACGAAGATACGTATTCCCCGGTCATGGATTCGATCACCTTTCGATTTTTAATCAGCCTAACTTCTCTGGAAAGCCTAGAAATGCAGCTCATGGACGTTGTGACTGCATATCTATATGGCGATATAGATAAAAATATCTATATGAGACTTCCTGATGGGTTTAATCTACCCCCAGAGATGAAAGAGATACCTCGGGACGTATTCTCTGTAAGGCTACATAGATCATTATATGGTCTAAAACAATCGGGCAAGATGTGGTATAACAGACTAAGTGATTTTCTTACACAGCAAGGATTCACGAATAACGAAGTCTGCCCGTGTATCTTTATCAAAAGAACGGGAATAGGATTTGTCATCATAGCTGTATATGTAGATGACTTAAATCTCATAGGATCTCCTGCAGAGATCAAAGAGATATCTGAAAGCCTTAAACATACTTTTGAAATGAAAGACCTAGGCAAAACAAAGTATTGTCTTGGCTTACAGATAGAACACCTAAGAGGTGGAATCATATTACACCAATCTAATTATACAAAGAAACTTCTACGCAAGTTTCATATGGATAAATGTCATCCTTTAGGTACTCCTATGGTCGTAAGATCACTAGATGTACATAAGGACCCCTTCCGGCCACTGGAAGAGGGGGAGGAGATACTGGGTCCTGAAGTACCATACCTCAGTGCCATTGGAGCACTTCTATATCTGGCTAACTGTACGCGTCCCGATATAGCGTTTACAGTTAATCTACTAGCCAGACACAGTGCTGCGCCCACAAAGCGCCACTGGAACGGAGTAAAGCATCTTCTGCGATACCTTCAGGGTTCCATTGATCTTGGACTTTACTACCAGAGAGGTGCCTCCCCCAAATTGTTTGGTTATGCTGATGCAGGTTATCTCTCTGATCCGCACACGGCAAAATCTCAAACAGGTTTTGTATTTACCTACGGAGGTACTGCTATCTCTTGGAGATCGGTAAAACAAACCACTACTGCTACATCTTCCAACCATGCAGAGCTCATCGCGATCCATGAGGCGATCAGAGAATGTTTTTGGCTACTCTCCGTCGTCCAACACATCATCCAATCCACTGGCCTGAAGACCAGTGATCTGGAGCCTACTGCCCTATTCGAAGACAACGCCGCATGCATTGCTCAGCTTCAGAAGGGCTACATCAAAGGCGACAGGACAAAACACATTTCTCCCAAGTTTTTCTGGACGCACGAGCAGAAGAACGACAAGCAGATTGAAGTTCGACAGATCCAGTCATGCAACAACTTAGCTGATCTTTTTACTAAGGCATTGCCTAAATGTACTTTTGTAAAGCTTGTAAAGAACATTGGTATGCGACAGTTGAAAGACCTGCAAGCCTGAAGCTTGTACGGATCAGGGAGAGTAACATGTGGGTTGCACTCTTTTTCCTTAAGCTGTTGGGTTTTCCCACTGGGTTTTCCACAGCTAAGGTTTTAACGAGGCAAACACAATTACTCTGGATCCAGAAGTATCCACCCCTTGCCTCAGTAGCTGAGACCGAAGTGATGAATGTGTAAGGGGGAGTGTTATGAATGAGGGAGGCCTTTGGCCTCCCCTCCTTCATTACCCATTCATTAGGCCCCCATTACTTAAAGTAATGGGGGCCCTTGGTCTCCTAGAGGCTTTTGGCCTCCCCACTATGAGATATATAAATAGAGCACCATGGCTCTTAGCTATGTGGACTTATTCTTAGCAATGAAATTCTCTCTCTCTCTCTCTCTTGAGTTCATTATTATATAACATTTTCCAAGTTGTTTGAATTTTTTAGATTTTTTAATAATTTTTAAAAATTTTTTTAGGGTCCATGAAGTTTTTTTTAGTTTTTTTTTTTAATAATGGACCGGCCAGGCCCGGGCTTGGCCAGGCCGCGGGCCGGGCTTCCGGCCCCCCGAGCCATTCCGGGCCGGCCCGGCCCGACCCGACCCGACCCGGTCATCCCGGGCCGACCCAATGGACACATTGAGTTCTTGATTTTACATGCTAGTATACGTGATCTTCGCCCACTATTAATCTATTTATTTTTAGGTATGTAATAATTTAAAATTTGAATCCTTTTGGTTCAAGAATATTATTATGCATGTGGTAATTATTATTTGATAATTAGTCCAAACAAAGAGAGTCATGGAGCAACTTCTCCCACTCCTTAACCCCTCCCGAAAACAAAGTTTCGTCCATGATCTCCTCCACTTCATAATTGAAGTGGATGTCTAGAGACCTCAAATACTTTTCGTCATCATCAAAATTATGAACTTCAACGCGCTCATCTTGTTGACTATTACTGGTACCGATCAACTCATTCAACCACTCTTCTTCTTCTTCTTCTTCTTCATGGTTGTTGTTTAACTCGAGGGGTTGGGATTTTCCGTCAGCTTCATCGGTCTCTTGTTGTGGATTCTTTGGCCACATCCAGGCGCTGGAGACTCTCTGAGGCTGGGGCTTAACGACTCCGCTGTTGGCAACGACCACCTTCTTTCTCAAATGAGAGTTCCAGTAGTTCTTGATGTCATTTGCTGTCCTCCCTGGGATTCTGCCTGCAATTAGCGACCACCTGAGGAAAAAAAAAGGAATTCTTGATATTGACGCTAGCAATTGCACCTTGAACTGAATTAACATACGGGATTGTACGCTATGAAGCGAGAGGACAAGAATCAACAGAGACGGATTGCATGCACGATCGTGAGTTGGGATAATATTTTAGAGATATATTTTCTTTTTTGAAGAATTATTTCAGTGATATAATTAATTACACGGTCAATTAAATTTGGTCCCCGCTCCTCCCCCATCATTTGCGTCTCTATTAAGACAATCGACTTCATTTGTGGGAATATGAACACTGCAAAAGTGCAGCCGTTTTATTCTGGAAAAAAAAAAGGAGAAATTTAATAACAACAAAAATGCTTTCACCATGAAAATTAATCATGGTGTTTAATTTTTAGAATAACTTTAATTATTCTGCATGCGTAGCAGTTGCATGTTACACAACGCATGGCCAAAGGGGGTATGTAGGAAAAATTTCGGTGATAAACTTCTCGTAATTTCTAAGCTCTGAGAGTAGAACTATTGTCATCAAGATTATTAGTTATTGCTATTATTCAATTTGATGAATCATTCATGACCAAAAAAGAAGGTACCAAGGAGTTAATTAAACTGATTATTCTCATCTTGATCACAAGTAGCTTGTGAAGCCGCAGGATAAGATCGACTTCATCCTCGTTAAACAGATCGAGAAAAAGGGGAGAAACAGATCGATTACCGGTTGCCCAAGAGCTTGTGAAGCCGCAGGATAAGATCGACTTCATCCTCGTTGAACTTCCCTCGATGGATGGACGGAGAGAGGTAATTCAGCCATCTGAGCCGACAGCTTTTTCTACACCTCTGCAGGCCTAATTAACCATTGAGAACACAGACACACGGAACTGAGCTCAAACTGGAGGATGATGGTGTACAAGGAGAAACCCATGCATGGACAGAGAATTGGACGAAATGGTCAAATTAAGAGAAGTGCACACTTACCAGCCCTCTTGGGGACTTGATTCCACTTCCCCACTCCGTATTTCTCAATGCACTTCCTCAGTAACTCATCTTCTTCTTTGCTCCAAGCCCCCTTTCGAACTCCTCTTGACTTAATTAGCTCACCTTCCATTATTAGCATTTGCTGTGATGGTTTGAGTCGATGGGGGCGTGCCTGGTTTTAAAAAGCGAGTACACTGCGGTGTGTGGTTCGGCAAGGCGATACGTAGTGCAACATCGGTTAGATAAAACGACAAGATCGTTTCCCTACCTGTCCGTTTTGCACGGGCCTGATACGTTGCGCTTGGGCCACCCGGTGAAAATAGGCCAATCAGAGGGTACTTTGTTTCTACTTGAGAATTGCTGACTGCAGTGCGGTGCAGTTTCTTTTATTTCTTTTTTATATAATCATGTTCCGTTTCAAACGTCTGATTTGAGATTATTTTCCAAAAAAGAGTAAAGGAATAGATCCTGTGCACCGCACTCTGTGCGGTGCAGTTAGCAATTCTCTTCTACCTTAGGCTGGCCAACTAGTAATCCATCGGTGTTGGTCTGAATGTACTAAAACGAAACTTTATTACTTTAAGATAACGTGTGATCAAAATAATCCATGTTTGAAAGTTGAGTGAAAATGCTACGTATGTATGTGTGTATGTCGGAATAATGGGTATCTGATGACCAAAGAGGAAATTTTCTCATTCGGTGGCGTCAAACCCACGCCCTCTCTATTTTTTCTCTTCGATCCGAACGGTTCATTTTCAAGTGATTCCAAGGAGTTTTGTTCGTCCATCGCAACTTTAACTATTTAATGGCAACATAAATTTTTGTAACGTTCAGATGAACGGTCAAAACCGTCTATGGTTCGCCCCAAGACTGCAAAATTGTATTTTTGGAATGCGATCATCGGAAACAATATATGGAAGAAGCGAGAAGCAACATATATACAACAATGCATCTACCCCAGCATTTAATTGTGTGGTTTTCGGTCTCTTTCGCCCTTTGTTTCTTGTTCTGGAATATGTTTTCTTTCATTAAAAACCATGGCCCCCCAGATAAACTTGGCCCTTACACGTTTATCTGCCCGCCCCTCATATGACAACATTAGCCATCTGGTTTGTACCTTTTTTTTTTTTGGTTCAACTGAAAGCTTGGAAAGCCGGCCCGGAGGCCAAGCTGGCAGCCCGGGTTCGAAACCCGGGGAGCCACCTACACTAAGGGGAGAGGGATATATATAATATATAGGGGAGGGGGAGGGCTCGAACCCGGGATCTCACACTGAGGTCCCGGGTTCTCACCCGGCTGCCACAGCGCCAAACGCGCTCGGCATCTGGTTTGTACCTTTGTGGGCAGAGATTGTGAGAAAATCAATCCATTTTCTTTCATTAATAGAACACCACTAGGATAATATGTCCCAATTGGTGTTGGGCTCAACAACGACGGGTTTACCTGTCAGTGACAAGGAACTCGCCCGTCCGTGCTACTTGGGTCGGTGATGTTCTCGCCGACCTGACAACCTTCGGTGTTTGTATTGTTATTATTTTCACGTTTAACATTTTAAACATTTCCATGCCATTTCCATGTAATGGTTACAAGCGTCAGTGGCGGCAAAAAAATTGGCAACATGCTTCAGTCTTCTCATTCATATTTTTTGCATTTTGCCAAATTGTGCGACTAAATCTAAGTATTTCCTTTGTTAACATTATATGCCCTGTTTTTTTTTAGAATTAGACTTCAATTTGGGTTAAATCTTATCGCTTTCAATATACATGACTTGTGCATTAGTTCAGCTTGTTTTAGTCAGCTTTTATTTAACCACATAGTGCCATTATGAGGAATGCATGCAAGCAGTTCTGAATATTTAGTGAACTTTCGTTCACAGTATTGCTGCATAAGAATTGCATCTTTTTCGTGAAAAGACGTGAAAGTCTTTTCTAGTTTGCGATTATCTGAGACTTCTTCACCACACAACTTCAAGCGTAAGGTGATACTGAACAGTGCTGAGCTGTACTCAGTTATAGATTTAAAATCATGCAGTCTCATATAATTTTCCCACTCATAATGAGTCCTTGGGAGAGTAACATGTTTTTATGTTTATATCGTTCCTCACGGGCAGTACAAAGATCAAGTGGATCTTCGACCGTGAGGTATTCAGCCTTTAGGGTCTTGTGTACATGGCGATGGATATAGATTAATATTGCTTTTGCTTTATCTGTCGCTTTATTTTCTTCTATGATTGTGGCATTGAAGGACTGGGCTCTCAAATGGAATTTTACTTCTGATTGCCTGCTAAGGTTGTTCTTTCCAGACGCGTCCAAGATTTCAAAATCAATGCTCGCGATTTTAACCATTTATCTAGAAAAGCACAATTGCATGAATATGAATTAATATATGAAACTGTAAGATGTTTCATGCAGAAGCGATTTTAAAGCGAATAGGCTAATTGTGTAGAACGGCAGTCACCACAAATAAATAATGTTCACAGTCCAAATAATACAGTCTCTTTTTACTTAAATGAAAAGGTACAACTTTGGGAACCACTCGGGTCCAATAAGAATCTTCATCATCAGAGGTGACCTCCGCCTTCATGGAAGTAGCCACCAATCTTGGGCATTACATTATATTCATCACTACATTTTTCTCTTGTATAAAAAAAGACAAGTCCAGGAAGATAAATATAGGACTAAGGCCGATCCAAAACCAGAATATGGACATTCATGCAAAAATTGTGCTCAAAGCAATTTCAACGCATATCACATATCAGACATATAATATTCACAGGATATGAAATTTCAAAATTTTTATGCTTAATAATTAATTAGACCACGAGCCAATGTCATACACTGTTAGGTTAGGTAACTAACCGTAGAGCGGTTACTGGATCCTCATAATTATTAAGCAAATGCTTACAAAAATAAGTCAAATATATGCCAGAAGTATGTCAAATAATATGTGATATACAGCATGAGAACATGATTCTAAAATAGGCATCAAAGTTAAGGATTATGCTGAAAAATAAAATTATAGGTAGTGGTAATGGGGTCTGGTATAGAAAAATTTGAAAATTTGAGCAATACGCCATTATTTTATATTTATTTGTTGTGAAGGGAAAAGTAGGGAAATAGGTGTAGAGGGTTAAGAGCCCCCTACCCTTGTATTTATAGCTTTCATAGTGGGTTGGATACCCAAATGGCCCAATGGGCCTATTCATAACACTTCCCCTTATCCAACCAACATTGAATAAGAGCTGGATTCTTCAGGATCCGAGTTAGGATAACTGCCTTGTTAAATAAAGAACAGTTAATCCATAACTTCCCCTATTTTGGGGATGTGTCTAGGGGTGGATACTTCAGGATCCAGAGTCAACGAGGTTGCCTCGTCAAAACCTTGACTACGGAAAACCCTGTGGGAAAAAAACCTGTAGCCAAGGGAAAAGAGTACAACTCTGCAGTTGACTCCCCCTCATCTGACCAAGCTTCAGGCTTGCAGATTTCCTATGAATCTATACATCAGTTTCCTATGTATCTATGAGTTCATAGTCCTCTCATCCTGACCCAGTTTACATTTACTCACTCTCCTCATCCCAATCCCATATACAAGTTTCTCAAAGATACTAGTAGGCAGGGATTTGGTAAGCAAATCCACCAAGTTATTACATGATTGGATCTTCTGTACCTCAATCTGCTTTTGCTTCTGAAGGTCGTGCGTCCAGAAGAACTTGGGGAGATATGCTTCGTCTTGTCGCCTTTTATGTAGCCGTCCTGTAGCTGGGCTATACATGCTGCATTGTCTTCATGAAGTGGAGTAGGCGCAAGAACAACGGTCGTCAGGCCGGTGGAGGTGAGGATGTGCTGAATCACAGTGCGTAGCCAGAAACTTTCCTTGCTTGCTTCGAAGATAGCTAGGGGCTCTGAGTGAGTGGATGAGACGGTCGTCATGGTCTGCTTCACAGATCTCCAGGATATGGCTGTGCCGCCATAAGTGAACATGTATCCTGTCTGAGACTTCTCTGTATGAGGATCGGACCTATATCCTGCATCAGCATAACCAACTAAACCAGTTGATGCCCCTTTCCTGTAGAATAGACCTAAGTCTATGAACCCTTGGAGGTAGCGCAGAAAATGCTTTACTCCGGCCCAGTGCCGATGTGTAGGTGCAGCACTATATCTGGCTAGTAAATTGACTGCAAATGCTATGTCAGGGCGAGTGCAGTTAGACAGGTAAAGGAGTGCACCGATAGCACTTAGATATGGCATTTCAGGGCTTAGTGCTTCCTCCCCCTCTTCCAGCGGCCGGAAGGGGTCTTTATGTACATCCAATGATCTGACGACCATTGGAGTGCTGAGGGGGTGGCACTTATCCATCTGAAACTTTTTCAATAAGTTCGAGGTGAAAGTTGACTGATGTAACAGGATCCCATCGTTAAGATGCTCTATTTGAAGACCTAAACAGAATTTTGACTTTCCGAGGTCTTTCATCTCGAAGGTTTCTGTCAAGCTTCTAGACATCTCTGCGATCTCTTCAGGAGATCCGATGAGGTTCAAGTCGTCCACATAGACGGCTATGATTACAAATCCTGTTGCCTTTGCTCTTATAAAGATGCAAGGACAGACTGGGTCGTTTGTGAATCCTTGTTTTGCAAGGAAATCGCTCAGTCTGTTATACCACATCCTTCCAGATTGTTTTAGACCATATAATGATCTTTGCAGTTTCACTGAGTAGATGTCACGTTCTCTCTCTTTTAGTGCTGCAGGCAAAGAATAACCGTCAGGCAATCTCATATAGATGTCTCGGTCTATGTTGCCATATAGGTATGCAGTGACCACGTCCATAAGCTGCATATCTAAACCCTCTTGGGCTGTTAAGCCAATGAGGAATCGGAAGGTGATCGCGTCCATGACCGGGGAGTATGTGGCTTCAAAATCCACCCCTGGACGTTGGGTAAAACCCTGCGCTACAAGCATTGCTTTGTAGCGAACGATCTCATTCTGTTCATTTCATTTTCTAACAAATACTCATTTGTAACCCACAGGTTTTACACCTTTTGGTGTCTGGACTATGGGTCCGAAGACCTTGCGTTTGGTGAGTAAATCCAACTCCACTCCTATTGCCGCTTTCCACTTTGGCCAATCATCTCTACTTTGACATTCTGTAAGAGAGCGTGGTTCAATATCATCGTCACAGTACGTGACGTTGATGGCAATATTACACGCAAATGTGTCATTTATGGTTGTGCTCTTTCTGTCCCAATACTCCCCAGTTGGTACATAGTGTATCGAAACTTCATTTTCTCCCGGTTTTTCCTCTTCATGAGAGTTTGGGAGAGATGGGGTAGCAGGGCTTATAGTAGCATCCTGTGGTGGTATTTGTTTACCATTGCCAAGGGTCCTACTCTTTCGAGGGACTTGGTCCTTGGATCCCGGTGGTCGCCCTCTCTTTTTGAGAGGTCCAACCATTTTTGCTGCAGGCGGATTGCATCCATTTTGCGGTATGTCAATCCTAGCTGGAGTGTTAGCATCAGGGACGTGTGATTTGACAATCTTCTGGTTGTCAGTAAATTTGTCCGGCAAGAGATGGACAGTGTTTTGGATATGGAGAATCTTCAGGACCTCCTCCTCACACTGGCTTGTGGGCGGATCAAAGTGACATAATGTCTTTGTATCCCAAGTGATACATTCTGAAGCTTCGGGCTTCTTTGTCTGTGAGCCTAGTCTTGGAAACGATGTTTCATTGAATTCACAGTCTTTTAGACGTGCCTTGAAAACGTCTCCCGTAAGGGGTTCTAGGAATCTAATTATGGAGGGGATGTCAAACCCAACATAAATGCCTAGGCGACGTTGTGGACCCATCTTTGTCCTTTGTGGTGGTGCTATGGGGACGTATACTGCACAACCAAATATTCTCAAGTGTGAGACAATTGGTGGGGCTTCAAGTGCTAGTTGCATTGGAGAAGATGACTGACCTCCAGAAGGTCTTAATTTTATTAAAGATGCAGCATGCAAAATTGCATGACCCCACGCATTCACTGGCATCTGGGATTGAAGTAATAATGGACGAGCAATCCATTGCAGTCTCTTAATTAGAGATTCTGCTAACCCATTTTGGGTGTGAACATGGGCTACAGGATGTTCGACTTCAATTCCCTGAGCTTGGCAATAGTCTAGAAAGACTTGTGACGTAAACTCCCCCGCATTGTCCAGACGAAGTTTCTTTATCTGGTAGTCGGGGAAGTGTGCCCGTAACTTGATTATCTGAGCTAAAAGCTTAGATAGTGCGAAGTTACGGGTGGTGTAACGACCCGCTTTCAGGGGCCCGTTACTTGTTTGATATTTGCAGGTTCCGCAGTTTACCAGTGAAATCAGCATAGTCACAACGCAGAGATGTACCAACAACACTCAAACCAGCTTACAGACATTATTACAGTCCAAATTAAAGTACAACAACAACCAACACTCTCTCACACCAATACATGAAAGGAAATATTGAAAGGAAATGCAGAAACGGAAATACATAGTACAATACACACTCTGACAGAAAAGTAACTAAAACTCCGCGGCTTCTGGATCGTACGCAGGCTCCTCGTACTCTGGAGCAATCTCCTCAACCAGATCTTCGTCTGTCGGTGCCACAAGTGGAACCGAAGGTAAGTCACAAAGATTCTAAACAAAGAAAAGAAGTACTGTACAAGTATGACAAACAGAAGTAAAGTAAAGTACGGTGTAGTGTCTGTGTAAGTGCAGAAAGTAAAGTGCATGACTGTAAAGAAGTAACTGTGCAAGCTCTGCTAAAATTACGTGACTCAAGTCGGAGAGTACAATATGTGACCGTTCAGTTTGTCTCTTGCCTGGGTGCTACCCAGACGAATGCCGGTACCCAGGCAGCAGTATGGTTTGCCGAAACGCAGGCAGCAGGACAGGGCGCCGAAACACAGGCGACAGGACAGGTAGACCAAACTCTAGTCACTCCCGTACTCTCGCAAACTATGAGTTACCCCAAAACCCGGTGATGTGTCAAGTACAAGTTCTTTACATGATCGTTCCACGAAATGTTCCAAGTCAAGTCCAACACAAGTAAGTGGCGTATGTTTCCGTGCTTCGAGCATGTAGTAGTGCGGTGCTACAAGTTCGTACGAGCACAGTGGCTAGATTTCTAAGGTTAGAACCTATCGTGACTTACCAAAATTAATACCGTTGTAGTAAGCCGGAAGAGGATCTAGGGCTTCCTCAGAAGTTGGTACACCAGAGTCTGTACCTGCAACACAAAATACTTATTTTAGAAAAACACGACTTTTTCCTATTTAATAATTAGGTTAGTTTGATTTTTAAACTCGTTAAAACGGTGTCGGAAAATATTTAAAATTTTTATATAAACCTAAAATAATTATTTAGATTTTACTGCAAGAGGGGAGAATTTTCAGAAGCTTTTGCATTTTTTTATAATTTTTAGAAACTTAAAAATAGCTTTAAAACCCTAAAATACCTAAGTGACGTGTATTTTCCGTAATTTCTTACGGGAGCAATACAAGTCGGAATTACATGAATGAACAGTCAAAATGACCGTCTCGAAGTCTATTATCACATATAATTTTAACACATATTATTGTGAGTGAAAACAGCGAGTTATGATTTTTAGAATGTTTTATACGTATTTAATTTTCAAGTTCAAAAATTTATTCTGAAAAAAATAGGCGTCTGCTCGCAGTGAGACTAGCGTCATTGGATCCGAAATATCGTTTCTGATTTTCTGGAGCTATCCACACATTTTTCTGGGACCTGTATAATTAGTTATGGATTTATAACCAATTAACCCTATTTAATAATTAATTAAAAATTGAAAATACGAATTTAATTCCGTATTTACGGAATTTCCATCGAGGCAATTCGCAAACCCACCGTCGACGGCAGCGGGGGAGGCTTCTGCGCCGGAGCGGGGGCTCGGGGCGGCGGCGTGTGCGGAGGAAGCGGCGGCGGAGCTCTCCGGTGGCGGCGACGGCACGGCGGAGTGATTTCAGAAATTCATAATGAAAAGGAGAAGATTTTACTCAAATTCTATCATCCAATTACAATACAAAATCTAAATCAAATACACAATAGGTTGGAGAAATTTCACCCAAGTGTCACTCCAAGATGAAAATCCCCCTCTCCCAAGTGCTCCTCCAAGCTTCAAGCTTCCTCAAGCTCCTCCCATGGCCTCCAAACTCTTCTTCCCCCTCCAAAATTTAGCAAAAATAAGAACTAGGGCTGAAAATTACCCCCAAATTCGCAATATAACCCAAGCACAGCTTATCGGGTCTGTTTTTAAGTCAAACGGGTCGGATTCTGGCCCAAACCCGCAAGCAATGCCAAAATCTGCAGAAAATTTCAGCACCGTCACCCTGTCTTGCGAAAATTCTAGAAAATTCATCCGACCTCGGAATGACGTGTTCCAAGCGGCGATGGAACCGTAACAAAGTGTACAATCACAGAAAAATATCATTAGGCCAGGATGTATACTGCAATGATAGCAGAATTCTTCACAAGAGAGGCAAAGTTGCAGAAATTTTCAGCACCGTCACCCTGTCTTACGAAAATTCTGGAAAAATCATCCGACCTCGGAATGACGTGTTCCAGGCAGCGATGGAACCGTAACAAAGTGTACAATCACAGAAAAATATCATTAGGCCGGAATATATACTAGAATGATAGCAGAATTCTGCACAATAGGGGAAAAGCTGAATTTCCAGACCCGAAATTTTCAACACCATCACCATGTCTTCCAAAAAATGCAGTAAATTGCTCCGACCACCAAAAATTCTGGAAAAATATGTGTTGAAATCGGGACTTCATGAAATTTGACTGAAAAATAATAGGAGACTAAGATGAAGATGATAATAAATTGTAAAAATTGTGTTTTATGCATATGTAAACGATACGCTCCAAATTTAAGAGATATCAAAAATATGTATGAAACAAAGCTAAGATATGATTAATATATGCACAAAAAGCACCGAAATGGGGGGATAAATATACAATTTTTACCCTGAATCACACCCCCAACTAGCTTTTTGCTAGTCCCTAGCAAAATATGCGATATATTCGGACAAAATTGAAAGCATGCACCAACTTCACGATGTCATCATGGCATATACAAAATAGTATTTCCACTTGATTCCAAAGCTAATATAACCATTGTATGAAAGTAAATAACAAATGACACACTCTTCAATCTAATTCAAAGAAAAGTAAGGATATAAGCACCGTATCACACGTATCGGAAAATATCACAATGTCAAAATTTCAAATTTTCATAAAAATGACCAAAACCAAAAGAAATTCCTTTTAAGTGGTGGGAGATGAGACTGTGTCACTCATGTTGCTTATTCTTTCATTTATCATTCATTTTTCTTTTCTTTCTTTCTTTTTCTTTTTTTTGTTTTTGATGTTTATGTTTTGCATTCACGCGATAACGCCATAAATGCAAACACCGGCACATTTGCATACATGCGATGACGCTATATATGCAAATGGATGGAATGATCTTCTAAATCTCATCTTTGGCGTCCTCCCCAATGTTTCGTGGGGCACCGGCTACTCGATTCGATTAGAAAGAAACATTCACTTATATAAACTTTTTTTTTTCATTCCAACATGAATTAGCAACTCATCCACCCACTCCTAAGAGGAAAACAAAGCATGCACAATTGGCCAAATCCAATCCAATTAAAAACTACACCATTCATCCCAACACATGCAATCACTTACACCAAACTTTTCCCAAATTATCTCAAAAAGAGTATTACAACATATGAAATAGTTTCATACATGACATATTAGCATTCGACTCCAAAATGGAAAAGAAATTAACACATGTCAATCCAACATCAAAAAGTTGATACCAAAATGACAATCCGAAAAAATTGCATGACATGAAAGCATGTAGGGACTAAGCACAAAGCAAATGGCGTATGGGCATAGAGGCCAAAATATGATATGCAATGAAATTCATGGAATGAGGCGAAACATGGAGGAATCTAAAAAAAAATTAGGCCAAAATCCTAACAATCCTAGAGATTCTAACACTCTCCCCCCAACTTAAAATAAACATTGTCATCAATGTTGGGAGAGTATTAGATCTTGGCAAAAGATCCTAAAAAAGAAAAGAAATGCATACGAAAGCAAAATGCAAAAGCAAACTAACTTTTAATTTTATTTATTTACACTACATGGAAAGAACACACCGTGGCAAATGGCGGATCTCGAATGTATAACGGTGGTGGCAACTGCTCGATCATATCCTTACGCTCCTCCGCGAGCGTCGCCACATCCAATGCCCTACCTCCATTGCGGGCATCAATGGCAAGCGACACCACCCCAAGCATCTCCTTGTGATAGGTTCCTGCAAAATAGGGGAGATAGGTCGTGTCAAAAATAATTGGGCGAGAGCGCCCATCCAAGTGAAAAGCTTGCCAAAATGGGTCGTCGAAATGAATAAAAGAATTTACGATCAAATGACGACAATCCGAATCATTATGATATGGAAGTAAATAATTTGATTCGGGGGTGGAGGAAAAAGTAAGATGGGAACTTCCCTGAAACGTGATGCTAGGCTCGGAATGATGCACGGCCTCAAGAGGAGGTGGAAGTGGCTGTAGAGAGCAAACTGGAGTAAGAGGGAGCTCGGGCTCAATATATACCATCTCGCAATCCCTGTCGCTATCCTCTTCCTCGAAATCAATATCAACACCAACAGTCTCTGCGGCACTCCCCACAACTGGTAAATGCTCCTGACAAACCTCCTCGATGACTGGCAAGTGCGCATCCTGAGGCGAGGGAAGTGACATCTGTCATAGGACTGGAGGTAGACACGTCTCAGGCAAATCCAAGCACACATCATCCTCGCCATCCTAGAAATAGCTCATCTCAGTCGTCCTCCCAAAATACTCAACCACCTCGACCTGCGAAGCTAACTCTGAAGTGGAATGTGGCTCAGGCCCCATGGTGTCCTCAATCTGCTCTCGGCCATCATGCACATCCGCTTCATCCTCAACCTCAAAGTGAAAATGCATCGTGTCACCGTCGTGGTCGACACGCACTCCATCATCTATCTCATCCGACTCAACAATATATAATCTGTCAATATCCTCTACCTGGCTCTCATGCAACCCATCCTTCTGCTCTGCTCTGTATCCCATGTGGTCGCAAGAAAAAGAGCCCAAAGGTGGCTCCTCAAGCTGACACTGGGCCTGCAGCTCTGCATCCTGAAATGGAAACTGGGACTGGCCATCATCCTCATATCCAAGTGACGGCTCTCCAGATGGCTCAGTCTGCTCCCACTCTGCAAGGTCTCTCAGGTACAACCAAGAATCCTCGGTCGAATAATCAAAGAACTCTCCACCGCAGCTCATCTGCACCAAATCTCGCCCAGATGGCGATAACCCTGTGTAGAAGATCTGCAGAAGATGATCCTCGTGAAAGCTCTGGTGTGGGCATGCAAGCACCAAATCAGTGAACCTCTGCCAAGCCTGATGGTAGGCCTCCCACTCAGCCTGGATAAAGCTCGCTACATGCTCCATGGCCTGCCGCCCATGTACCTGCTCTAAAAAGATATGCAAAAACACTCGGAGAAATTCAGCCTGAAATGACAACCAAGTAAAATGTGAGTCTAGAGACAATGAATCAAACCAAAGTCTAGTATCATCCTGTAAAGAATCGGGAAAGAATCTAAAATATATGCAATCATCATCGATATTCCCACCAAGACATGAATGCATCCAATCTTCAAAATTTTTAATATGTAAGTGATGGTTCTCCCACTCCGTGCCATGAAAGTATGGCGGAAGTGGGATATCCTCCAAATCAACGTCCGAAAAATTTGAAGGTGATGCCATGTTGTTAAAAAAAATTCCAAGAAAATGAAAATAAACAAGCAAAAAGACTCAAAAAGTGGAAAATAAATAAAATGAAAGACACACACTAAGAGATAGAAGTATCACACTAAAAGTTTCAAAATCAATCAACAAATGCTAATAATAGAAACCGTTGTCCCCGGCAACGGCGCCAATTGGTCGACTCGGAAAACGCGCAAGTGCACGCCTTCCACTCCCAAGCGCAGGAGTGTCAATGTAATATAAAAATAACCGGTGAGTACCGGGTCGGATCACAGGGACAAGTCGTTCTACGTTCACAAAATTGATCGATAACGAAAAATAAAGTGTTTTACAACAATCTCAATTAACAGTGGATGAGTGTGAAAAAAAAGTGTGGTGAAAATTAAAAATCTAACCTAAATGGCTAAGGGTGGAGAGCCGAATCGGCAAGTAACAAGGAGGACTCATGTGGTGTGTGTGTGTGTGTGAATGAGGCCGTGAGCGTGGAAATTCATCCCAAATATAACTCAATTGATCTCCCGGCTAAGAGAGCTCAATCGGAAAATACGGCATTTCATCGAATGTGTGGGGTGCAATAAGTAATGAATGAAACTCACATGAGTAATAATCAATTAAGCACATTAGAGAGGGTCCGCTAGGATTATCCTCTTCTTGGATTCCCCCTTAGGGTTCCAATAAACAAAGTTCTAGGGTTTCATACACAAATTAGACAATGAAATTGTGCTAGAGATGAAAACCACAACCCAACAACAAGCACAACACAATCACACAAGATAGATTTCAGAAATTCGTAATGAAAAGGAGAAGATTTTACTCAAATTCTATCATCCAATTACAATAAAAAATCTAAATCAAATACACAATAGGTTGGAGAAATTTCACCCAAGTGTCACTCCAAGATGAAAATCCCCCTCTCCCAAGTGCTCCTCCAAGCTTCAAGCTTCCTCAAGCTCCTCCCATGGCCTCCAAGCTCTTCTTCCCCCTCCAAAATTTAGCAAAAATAAGAACTAGGGCTGAAAAAAACCCCCAAATTCGCAATATAACCCAAGCACAGCTTATCGGGTCTGTTTTTAAGTCAAACGGGTCGGATTCTGGCCCAAACCCGCAAGCAATGCCAAAATCTGCAGAAAATTTCAGCACCGTCACCCTGTCTTGCGAAAATTCTAGAAAATTCATCCGACCTCGGAATGACGTGTTCCAAGCGGTGATGGAACCGTAACAAAGTGTACAATCACAGAAAAATATCATTAGGCCAGGATATATACTGCAATGATAGCAGAATTCTTCACAAGAGAGGCAAAGTTGCAGAAATTTTCAGCACCGTCACCCTGTCTTACGAAAATTCTAGAAAAATCATCCGACCTCGGAATGACGTGTTCCAGGCAGCGATGGAACCGTAACAAAGTGTACAATCACAGAAAAATATCATTAGGCCGGAATATATACTAGAATGATAGCAGAATTCTGCACAATAGGGGAAAAGCTGAATTTCCAGACCCGAAATTTTCAACACCATCACCATGTCTTCCAAAAAATGCAGTAAATTGCTCCGACCTCCAAAAATTCTGGAAAAATATGCGTTGAAATCGGGACTTCATGAAATTTGACTGAAAAATAATAGGAGACTAAGATGAAGATGATAATAAATTGTAAAAATTGTGTTTTATGCATATGTAAACGATAAGCTCCAAATTTAAGAGATATCAAAAATATGTATGAAACAAAGCTAAGATATGATTAATATATGCACAAAAAGCACCGAAATGGGGGGATAAATATACAATTTTTACCCTGAATCACGGAGCTCGGGGCTGTGCAGGCGGCGGCGGGAGGCGCTGCGGGATGCTGTGGGGGCTTCGTGCGGGCGCCGGAGCCGGAGAGAGGGCGGCGGCGGAGGCGGCAGTCGACGGCGAGCTCGTCTGAGCGGCGGCGACGGCAGGGCGGAGGGCGCGGCAGCGGTCCGGAGGGAGAGCGTGAGAGAGAGTGTGTGTGTGTACGAGAGAGAGAGGAGAGCGTACGGGAGAGAGAGTGAGCGGCCTGGGGGGTTTTTTAAAAATTAGTTTTGTGTTTAAGTTAGGTTAGTGGGGGTATTTATAGGGTTAATATCTACTATTAGCATTAAATACACCTTTAGTTAGTCAATTAGTATTAATTAGGGTAGGTTAGCTTTAGGACTAAGTGTAGAATTTTTTGAACGTGTCCCCTCCCATGTGTTAGTCATGTTTAGGGTTAAAAAAAAGATTTGATTAGGTTAATGTAATTAACTAGGGTAATTGAGGACGGTAAAATTGTAACGAAATTACGAATTTGCCCCTACTATTAAACGTGTCCGAAAAATTACGAAAACATACCCACGGGACCGTATCGTCGCGAGAATGGCGAATACGAAGTCCGTTTCCGGGTTTGGACTACGGGGATACTAGTTTTTGGCCAAAACATTTAGAAAGCGGGTTTGTGGGTTCTCTATTGAAATGTTATCAGAAAATTACGAAATTAATGTGGGGAGTCCTAAATGATCATAGGAGGCTACGGCAAAAGTTTGAAAACGTTTTGAAGACGTTTGTATAGAAAATAAATTTATCGAATCAAAACGGTAATTTTTTTGAAAATGAATTTTAACAGAAATGTTTTGGGCATTTGAGAAAATCCGAAAATACTGAAATACAATATAATAAGTCTAGTGCTTTAAAATATTTTTATAGAAATTTTTTGAAATCATTTAAAACTCCTGACAAGCCATTAAAATATATTAAATTTGTAATTAAATGTTTTGAAAAATTACGAGTCGTTACATCCTACCCTCCTTAAAATAATTCCGTCCTCGGAATTTCTCGAACTTTCTAAAACGAATAACTTTTGTTATGAAGAAGCTCAAGCAAATAAATGATAATAATGGTCCAATAAATTAAGTTGTAAATAATATAATGTGATATCATAGCATCAAGAAAACAAGAGATGATGTTTACGAATACTTACTATTAACATCACCATAGCTTCCGTAACTAGTCTCGTAACTAGTAGGATTACCTGATTCGGTAAATAGGTACGGGTAGCGTTCTTGCATCTCGTCTTCTCGTTCCCAAGTAGATTCTCCAGGTGAGTCGTGACGCCACATTATCCTGACAAGGTTGATTACTCGATTCTTGAGGATCTTTTGCCGTCGGTGCAGGATTTTGACTGGTTGTTGTTCGTAAGATAGGTCCGGACGAACAGCAATCTCGGAGTAATCCACAACATGACTAGGATCACTCACGTAGCGTCGAAGCTGTGAAACATGAAAGACTTCATGTACTCCTTCCAATGCAGGTGGCAAGGCAAGGCGATAGGCCACCTCGCCTACTCGCTCTAAGACATCAAATGGACCAATGTATCGAGGACTGAGCTTCCCTCTTCGTCCAAAACGAATCATCCCTCGATTCGGCGAGATCTTCAAAAATACATGATCGCCAGGCTGGAACTCTAAATGTCGGCGCTTTGCATCTGCCCAATGCTTGTATCGATCTTGAGCCAATTGTAGCTTCTCTCTGATGGTCCGGACTACTTCCACTGCTTCAACAATCAAGTCTGGACCAATGAGCTCTCGATCACCAACGTCGTCCCAACTCAAGGGGGAACGACACTTCCGACCATATAGCACTGCAAAAGGCGCCATACCGATGCTGGCCTGATAACTGTTGTTGTAAGCAAACTCCACGAGATGAAGATGGTCTTCCCAGGATCCCTTGAAGTCCAACATACATGCACGCAACATGTCCTCCAGGATCTGAATGGTGCGTTCTGACTGACCATCAGTCTGAGGGTGATAAGCTGTACTGAAGCTTAATCGGGTCCCCAGACATTCCTGCAAGCTCTTCCAAAAGTGAGACGTGAATCGAGTGTCTCTGTCTGAAACAATGCTGACAGGGACACCATGCAACTTCACTATCTCCTCCATGTACTTCTTGGCAAGCATCTCGGTTGACTGGCCCACTCTGAAAGGAATGAAGTGTGCTGACTTGGTCAATCGATCAACGATCACCCAAACAGCATCTTTGTGCTTCGTGCTCTTGGGCAGCCCGTCACGAAGTCCATCGTGATGTGTTGCCATTTCCACTCTGGAATGGGCAAAGGCTGCAACAATCCGGCAGACCGGTGATGTTCAGCCTTCACCTGTTGGCACACTATACACTTCGCCACACTGCGTGCGACGCTTCTCTTCATTCCATGCCACCAGTAGTGTTGTCGCAAGTCCTGATACATCTTGGTCCCACCTGGATGAATAGAATATGGAGAACTGTGGGCTTCCTCCAATAAATCTTCTCTGACATCTCCAGATGGTACGCAGATGCGGTTGCCGAATCTCAAAGATCCGTCCTCATGGATCTTGAATTCCGGCCTCTGACCTGCTAATACCATATTTCTGATCTTCTGCAGCTTATCGTCTCCAGCTTGGGCAGCTTTGATCTTGTCCACCAGGTCGGACTTGATCTGAAGGCTGAGCAACGAATACGTTACTCCAGGTAGTATGACATCCATCTCCATGGCTCGGATCTCGTGTCGAAGCCTCCATTGTGATGTGAGAGTCATCACTGCAGGGAGGCGACTCAAAGCATCCGGTACGACATTGACCTTCCCAGGATGGTACTGAAGGTCAATATCATAGTCCGCCATCAGCTCTATCCATCAGCGTTGGCGCATGTTGAGCTCTTTCTGGGAGAACAGGTATTTGAGACTCTTGTGATCAGAGAAGATCCTTACGTGTTCGCCCAGTAAAAAGTGCCTCCATATCTTTAGGACAAAGATAACTGCTGCCAACTCAAGGGTCATGAGTGGGGTAGTTCTTTTCATGGATCTTCAATTGCCTGGACGCATAAGCGACGACTCGGCCATGCTGATGCAGCACGCACCCGAGTCCTTTGCCAGATGCATCACAAAATACTTCGAATCCTCCGGTTCTGTCTGGGATGACCAGAATCGGGGCAGAAGTCAGCCTTTTCTTCAGCTCCTGGAATGCATCCTCGCAAGCTTTCGACCAAACGAACATCACGTCCTTCCTCGTCAATCGCGTCATGGCTCCTGCGATCTTCGAGAAGTTCTGGATGAATCGTCGGTAGTAACCAGCCAGTCCTAAAAAACTTCGAATCTCAGTTACAGTCTTCGGGACTGGCCAGTTCTGAACAGCAGCTACTTTCTCGGGGTCGACAGATATCCCTTCTCCAGATATGATGTGGCCCAGGAAAGCTACCTTGTCAAGCCAAAACTCACACTTACTGTACTTGGCATACGGTTTATGTTGTCTTAGCGTCTCCAAGACCTTCCTCAGGTGAACTCTATGTTCTTCGGCGTCCTTCGAGTAAATGAGGATATCGTCGATGTAGACGACTACGAACTTGTCCAGATGGTTGTAAAGAACCTGGTTCATAAGACTCATGAATACAGCAGGTGCATTAGTCACACCAAATGGCATCACCAGGAATTCGTAGTGTCCATATCTCGTCCGAAATGCGGTCTTGTGGACATCCTCCTTCTTCACCTTCACTTGATGATATCCGGTCTTTAGGTCCAACTTCGAATACACGCTCGATCCTCCAAGCTGGTCGAACAGGTCGTCGATGCGGGGCAGTGGGTACTTGTTCTTCACCGTCATCTTGTTTAGCTCGCGGTAGTCTATGCACATGCGCTGGGATCCGTCCTTCTTCTTCACGAGCAGCACTGGGGCACCCCATGCGGATACACTAGGTCGTATCCATCCTTTCTGTATAAGATCATCTAGTTGAGCTCGAATCTCTTCAAGCTCGGGTGGTGCCATGCGGTAGGGTCCCTTGGACATGGGTTGTGCACCTGGCATAAGATCAATGGTAAATTCAAGGCCGCGATCCGGAGGCAAACCTGAGAGGTCGTCCGGAAATACGTCCAAGAATTCTCGCACTATCTCAGGCTTCTCTTGCTCATCTTCTGCTGTAGTCGCCATTGCTTCTGAAAGTCTGGCTCGGTACTTCACAGGTCCTTCTGATCGACTTCCGCTGAGGAACTCGAACTTTGGATGGTTAGGTATCTCGAATTCTACCCTCCTTTGACGACAGTCAATGGTGGCGTGAAAAGTTCCTAACCAGTCCATCCCAAGAACAGCATCGAAAGTTGGCAACTCTATCACCATGAAGTCGGCGTAGAGATCTCGTCCACAAATCACAACAGAGCATTGGAGGCATCTGCTGGTTACTGGGAGAGACCCACCACCAGTCTCGACCTTCCAACGGGAAGTCAGAGGTTCTACAGAGACGTCGTGTGTTTGGACGAATCGACTTGCCATGAAGCAATGTGTAGCTCCTGAGTCGAACAGTGTGAGGGCAGGCTTACCGGCTACTAAGACGATACCTATGGTAATGAGAGTCACATCTAAGCTCACGATCCCTAAACAGAATAGTGGGTAGCTTAGTGAACGGAAATCTCATACATGTGATCACCTGGTCCGTAGCTTCGGCCTCTTCCACAGTCATGGTATAAGCTTGACGCCTTGGAGGTGGCACCTGTGGGCGAGCTTGCTGGAATACTTGTTGCTGGGGCGGAAGTGGCTGACGTTGCTGAGCAGGTGGTGGTGGACGTGGTGGCACATTCCTGGCAGGGACGTGGGCCGGAGCAGGGTTAGGTAGCTGAGACTTCCTCTCAGGACAGTCCCTTGCAACATGGTCCTTTGATCCACAGACCAGACAGAGGTTTAGAAAAGATCGGCATTCTGAGCGGAGGTGCCCTGGTTTCCCGCAATGATGACATATTAGGCGCGGTGGTGGTGGTGGGCCCTGCTGTAACGACTGGTTTTCGTGTAATTGGATTATTTATATTATAATATATGCTTGGTGGATTTTCTCCTTGGATGTGTGGTTTTCGTCGCCATAGCTTTCACTTTCGATCGTTTCGTCGTGATTTTCTATCTTCTTCCTTCGATCGTCGATTTCGGAGTAAGTCATTCGTGACGAGCTTCAAATCGCTAATATCTTAGAGTATAAATCGATCCTAGAAGCCATAGAAATCTTCTCGAAGCTTCGCGCTTCGAATCGACACTTTTCGTGCTCGTTAGTTGGTTCAAGAAGGGGAACCAACCGACTAGATTGAGATCTAGTCGGTCGGCAACTCTACTCAGACCGACTAGTTCCTTGGAATAATTTTACCTAAGTTACTGTATCTGTTTAGTCGGTCTAAGTTCATCTTTCGACCGACTAGTTGTCAAACTAGTCGGTTAAGTTTTGTACTCAGACCGACTAATTCCTAGTTCTTCTGTACAGCCGAGTTACTGTTCACTCTTAGTCGGTCTAAGAACGTTCATCGACCGACTAGATGTTAAACTAGTCGGTCAGTATTTGTTCATGGACCGACTAATTCTAAATCCTATTTTCGTTCAGAAGTTACTGTTTACACTTAGTCGGTCTGCGTTGGTCGACCGACCGACTAGTTACCAAACTAGTCAGTCAGTGGTTGCTCTTTGACCGACTAATCTGTGTTGAAACCCTAATTTCTGGACAGCCGCCAGCCCATCCTATTTATACTCCCAAACGTTTTCTTCTTCCTCCACTCGACCCAAAACCCTAAAATCTCCCCCTTTGAGCCCCCATCTTCCTCCAAGCCTTATACCTTCATTCCAAGCCCTAGATCCATCATCTAAACCCTCCATCAACTCTTTCCACCTCTCATTTTCCCCAAAATCTCCATCAAATCCCCAAATCCCCCAAAAACCCTAGTTCTCCA
Source organism: Scilla litardierei (assembly GCA_030789695.1). NCBI lineage: Eukaryota > Viridiplantae > Streptophyta > Magnoliopsida > Asparagales > Asparagaceae > Scilla > Scilla litardierei. The sequence continues at coordinate 8,355,261 of CM061141.1, forward strand.
AACTTCACCATCTATTCCAGATCTGATCCATAGGTTCTCCGGAGTGTTTCTTCCGCCTCCTCTCGGTAAGAAATCGACCTCTCAATGTTTCCATAATCTATTTGTATTTTTATGAAACCCTAATGAATAAATGTTGTTTTGTTGCTTGTTTCCCCATAACAGCGTTTTCCCCCGTAGATTAGCATCCGCGAGATGAACCTTCGTGATCGTCATCTCCGGTGCTAGGCAAGTGAAACTTGCCACTTAGGGTTTAGGCCATGTTTTAGGCCATTTGCTTGTTGTAGGCGTAAAAGAGACTAGGCGACGAAATGATACTCGCCTAGGCGCAAATTGGGGAACTAGCTTGACAACGAAGCTAGTTCCGACATCTAGCATGTTGCACAATTACCATGTCATGTTTACTTTCCATTAACGGTACGCAAATTAATTGTCATGTCATTGCATCCTTTAAGTATTTCTGTGAATGCGTAGCTTCGCTACAATGCTTGTGTTCCTGGCTCGTGTTCCAGAAGCGGGCCATGTGTTGGTTGATAGCCAATGCCCGAATTGCTTGTCTCCGGCTAGGTGCACCCCTACGCCAATTGTTTATGAATCATGATATAGAATACGAGCTCCCGTGCGGGGCAACCCCGGCTCATTTACTGAGCTCGTGTGCGGGGACCCTGGCTCGATTACTTGACTGATAGTTCCTGGCTCGTGACCAGAAGCGAGCATAATGAGTTGGAAACCCCAACGCTCGATATTGAATTGTGGAATAGGAAAACAAGCTCCCGTTCGGGGCAACCCTGGCTCACTTGCTGGGCTCATGTACAGGGACCCTGGCTTGTTTACGTGTGGGATGGGGTAAGAGTTAAGCGGTCATTCAACTGGGAGTCTGACCGATCAGCAACTGCAGTTGTAAGGCGTATACTCTGGGTTTGGGGTAGTTGTTAAGCGGCCACTCAGCGTGAATGTGAAACCGTTCAGCTGTAAGGCGTAAACATCTACAAAACAACGTGAATAGTGAATTGATTGAGATTGTTAGTAGCTTGGCTACTCTTGTCTTGTCTTGTCCCGATAATTGTTCTCTTGTACAAATTGTCTTGCCGTGTCTTGTTTGTACACCCATGTTATAACTGCCATGTCATGCATACTATAACTGCTAGGTTGCTAGTTTACTTTCCTTTCAGTTTCCTTGCACAAGTCTTTCCAGACTTGCTGACATGTGCCCCTTTCTCTTTGGGTGTCGCATGTTAGTTGCCGGGCCAGAGCTTGTTGCAGAGGACGTTGTGTTTGCTGAGGAGGAGTCTTGTAGACACCGGTGACTTGTTGAGTTTTCCTTTATGTTTTAGGATTCCTGTTAGTTGTTGGTGCGTGGCACCCTCATATGTATGTTATTTCCTTGTTGGCCATGTTTAGGCCTTAGACTCTTTTCCTTTAGCCTGGTGGCTTTTCTGCGATATTGTAATTTGTTTATGGACATTTGGAGATTCAATAAAATGTCGTCTCATTTCCTTATTATCATTGTTGTTTCGTTTCGCTTTGCAAGGACTTGCTATAATAAGTGTTTTTATACGCTTATCAGACTTGGAGCTTCACAGCTTCAAGTTTGTGCGGACCTTCTCACGTCTCGCCTCCACATTTTTGGGAAGCGGGGCGTGACAGGTTTTAGTGGTGGCCCATGCAGGTCCATTTGCAAATGCGAACTATCGGAACAACAATAATAATTATAGAATGTCCATTAAATAAATTAGAACATCCAAGTTATAAGCCCGGAGTCTAGGATTTTAGCGTTCCTATGCCTTAGGTGGCAAGTAGGCGTGTTAGAGCACCTGTCCCAGCTTGATAGGAAATCTATTAGGTCAGGACTATAGTGAGACTTAGTTAGAAGTTTGTGCTTGCTAGTTAGGGATCCTTGATTGTTAGTTAGACTCCATGCTAGTGATCTCTTTGATAGTCTTAAGAGTTACCTTAGTGGTTTCTGTCTAGCCCTGACCATGATAGATTCCTAGGATTTCTTTAGCCGTTCGCTTGGGTTCATCGATTTTGGACCCAGCTGAACTCATTTCATCGCTGTCTAGCCCTATAGAGTCTTAGCGCTTAGTTCCAAAATCTTTGGTTGGTTGACCGTAGGAGTTTCCGTAGATTTTCCTAAGTTATAACCTAGGCGTATTTATGTTTCGATCATCCGACCAATCCCTTGGCCTTTAGTTAACCCGATGATTAGAACCCCCCGATTCAATCTTTCCTGGTCACTACACTTTGGTGTTACTGACCGTAGATCTTCATCATGGTTTTCTTGCATTGTGATTTAGGTGCATGCCTCACACAACCACATTCATTGCTCTCGAATTCACATGATCCCCTCCTTACTATTATCGTTGACCTTTCTGTAATGCCCTACAAGCTACTGCACAAGTACTAGAGGGGGGTGAATAGTACTTTAAAAATAACAAGGAGTATAATTCCAAATTAAAGTGCAAACAACTACCAAATCAATTTGCGGAAGCTTAAATTGAATGACAACACAAAATTACCAATGCAAACAAACGATGTTACTGGGTTCGGATCCACCCAAGTCTCTCCGACTTGTTCCCGGTGATCCTACGTCCCAACCACCCGGATCCCCTCCGGATACTTAGGTTAGAAACCCTAACCCAAGATTTCCACTATGAATATCTTGTGAAAAACCTTCACAAGATCAAATCATACATGCAATGGCAAAGTGAATCCCACAACCCGGGATCACAACCTTCTCTCACAACCGAGAGAACCAATAAGCAATATAAAAGAGTTTATATGAAATAAACAATCTTACCACAAAATCCTATACCTTGAGTTTTTCTTACCCAATAGGTGAAAAGAAGGATTTGAGGAAGATGAAGTCACCAAGACCTAGCACCAAGGAAATGACCAGCAATGGGTGCCTAGGAGAGATTTGGAGACTTGGATCAAGCTAGAGCTTGAAGAGCTCACCAAGAACAAGCTTCTCTCAAAATGGATTCTAGATCTAGAAAGTGAGAGAATGGATTTCTTGTGAGGAAGAGAGCTTTGGAAATGAGTGAGAATAGCTATCTCTTTTGATCTCAAATAATCTCTTAATGACAGCTCTAACCTAGAGAGAAATGACCTAGGTTCGTATTTATAGGAACCCATAAAAACAAGTTAGGTCAATTCCCAACGGATAGAAATCTGAGGCAACTAGTCGGTCAAAGAACAACCACTGACCGACTAGTTCATCAACTAGTCGGTCAGTCAATCAACATGGACCGACTAAGTGAGGAACTGAGAAGAAAGAGAAATTCAGACCTAGAAATCTAGTCGGTCCAAGAAGACTTTCTGACCGACTAGTTTCACAACTAGTCGGTCAGTCAGTGAACGTAGACCGACTAAGAGGCAAAATGAAATAGTCTGAATACAAATTGACTTAGTGGTCCAAGAACAAAAGTTGACCGACTAGATTGTCAACTAGTCGGTCACCAAACGTTCTTAGACCGACTAAACGATAAACAGTAGCTTAGGAGAATTTTGGCCTGAACAGTAAATCACAACTAGTCGGTCAAAGAAGCATCACTGACCGACTAGTTCACAAACTAGTCGGTCGGTGAGTCAACGTAGACCGACTAACTGTAAACAGTAAAGTCCAAGAAATTAAGGAATCAAACTAGTCGGTCCAAGAAGAGTTGCCGACCGACTAGATCACCATCTAGTCGGTCAGTACTTCTTCTTGTACCAACTAACATGCATAAACAAGTCCGAATCGAAGCGCGACGCTTCGAGGAAGTTAGAATGAACTTGTACTAAGATCCTAGAGCTACGATATGAGCGTTATGAAGATAGAAACGTAAGATATACTCAAGGCTTAACATTCTACATATCGAAGCTAAAAGACTATAAATAAAACCTTAAAGAACGGTCTTCGAGAGCTTCGATTAATTCTTCATGACTTCCAAAACGGTCCAAGAGCTTCAACGAAGCTTTAGGCAATGAATACGAGCTTTGAGAAGTCTTGAGATGTCGCTTTGAATGTTCTCGTGAATTTGGCGACGATCTCCAATACTGCGCTCACAAATTGTTAGTTCATGAATTATTTATGTTTGCTCATCATCCAAAACTAAATCCGGGGAGTCCAATATTCAACATTCTCCCCCTTTTTGGTGATGACAAACCAACATAAATAATAATCAAAAATAATGATTCAAATGTAAAATACTTACTCCCCCTGCATTGATGACACGTTAATTCCAAAATGAATATATATGAATTGCATCAATCAGACGAGTAAGATAAATAAAGAGAATCGATTTTTGAAATATCGGATTTTGAAAATCCTTATATATATCTTAACTCCCCCTGAATCTAACACATCAAATTAGATTCTTGGAAATTGAGTTAATTTTTCATTTGACCTATTTATTATCATTATCTCTCCCCCTTTGGCATTATCCCAAAAATGGGGGGCATACAACGACAACAACTAGGAAATGGAAAATCCAACATCGGGAGTCGTAGACAATGACGATGGACCTAATTGACACCAAGGGAAAAGTGTGGAAATCAAAACAAGGTGTGCCAAATTGTCCATTATAAAAAAACGATAATCAAAATCATCAAAAATACCAAATGTTGATTCATTTCTTGAATAAAGAAACATACTCTTCAATATTCAATATTCTTGGTTAAATTTGTGCATGGAAAACAATTCTATACAATTATAGAAATATAATCTATTTAACCAAGTTTTTAAGAGTCGAGCGACGATTTCACATAACATATGCAACGAACGAATAGTAAATGTGCACGACGAATAATTAAAACAGAGAGAACGACGATGTATATATATATATATATATATATATATATATATATATATATATATATAACATCATGAGTACATCCAAAGAGATATCCCATCGAGTACATCAAGTATAACATATGATCGATATCAACAACAAAATACATCATCAGCAACATCATCCAAAGTACAACAAAATAACCATCATCAACACCATCCAAAGTACATCAAAACAACCAAATAACCGACAACCAACATATCAAAATACATCAAAACAACCCTCAAACTCCATCCTAACCCAAAATACTCTCAATAAGATATATCATCCAATGAGCAGTGAAGAGTCCTCGAAACTGACGATCACGAGGAAGTGGCTGGATCTGCAGTCTCCGTGGGTCCAGTCGACGGAGTGGACTCAGGCTCTGCAGGGAGGAGAGGCGTCTCAACAGACGGGATCGTCGGGGCAGGTGTGGAGATATTAATGACTGGCTCAACGGCAGGGGTCTCAACAGGAGTATCAGCAGGTAAGACAGGAGCAGGCTCGTCAGCAGGAACAACAGCAGCCTCAGAAGTCTGAACAGCTGGCTCAGAAGTCTCAGGAGCACTGGAAGAGGTGCCAGCTCCAGGAGCAGATGTGGTAGCAGCAGCAGCAGCAGTGGCCTCATCGCCACGAGCAAGGGAAGTGACAAGCTCGTCAATATTCCTCATCGTCCATCTCCTCGTCCTCAGAAACAGGAGGAGGAAGCTGAACGCCCATCAAACTTGCCATACGGCAAACTACCTCCTCGGTACGAGCCAAGCGAGACTCGTGCCGACGAAGTAAGCGTACGACATCATCTAATGTGGCAGAGGGAGTGGGGGCTGCAGCAGCTGAGGGAGTGGCCTGGGAAGCAGATGTGGTCGACCTCTGCACGTGACGAAGCGCCGCAAGAGATTTCTTTACGGCCGTCGCGTTCAGAGGGGGACCCAAGGGACGCTCATCGTCAGGAGGGAGAGGGACTCGGAAATGACGAAAAACCAGGGTCAACAGACACGGATATGGAATATGCGCAGATTTATTGGTCTTGCGAATACACTCGAAAGAGTCCATCTTATCGAGTATAACGCGAGCCCAATTAATCTCGCAACCCAAGAAAAGAGCGTAGATCAGCTTGAGAAATGGCTGGGATGGAAGTGAAGATGAGCCGTACTTGGGAAGCAAGCACGACTTCAGAATGAGATTCAGAACCCAGGCATTTGGCTTGAACGACTTCGAAGGAACTCCAATGAAGGCAGGAGGGATCACATGGAAGATATCAGAAAGTACGGACTGATCCAAAGAGGTGATATCATCAACAGAAATATCCGAAGGAAGGAGACCACACGACGAACAACCAAGTATCTCCCCCAAGATTTCTGCCGTGAGAACTATAGGAGTTCCCAAGACAGTAGTCTCGATGGAGTGACTCGCATCGTACTGGCCTCGGACACGATTGGCATAGAACAATTTTACCAGGTGAGGAAATGGTCTAGGGTTGGCCTTAGGGTCGTATCGTAGGTAGTCCAATAGGCCACTATAAGAGAGGAGGTCAGCTAAGCCAAGGAAATCTGAAAACTGGACATAGTGCTCCAATAGCATCGGGCAGTGTTCAATACGGTTGTAGGCCGCTAGACACAAAGGGTCGTCGTGACACAACGATATGTCAACACCACCCGCTGGCATTGGGCCCTTTCCTTTAGGCTGGCGAGTCCTAGGACGAAGTGGAGGAGTAGGTTCCCTATGGCCAGGCTCATCCTCAGGCACAAACTCAGTATCGGAATCAGGAGGAGTAGAGGGTGTGTGGAGAATGGGCTTCCTAGACTTATATTGTTTTCCAGGTTTGACAGTCGCCGTCCTCTGCTTTTTCAGAGGAGGCGAAGACGGAGAAGCTTGGGTTGATTTAGCACGGCGCTTGGGCTGAGACGGATTCCTAGGGTTGGAAGGCCCTACAGTCAAGGGGGATGCCCCAGAGGAAGTGATAGGGATCCTCTTCTTTGCCATGATCGTGGCACGACGAGAACAATCAAACGACGAAGATTGGACAACCCTAAGCACACAGCCCTAAGATAGGAAATCCGAAATAATCAAGCCCTAGATGAAATTCGAAACCCTAGAAGCCAGATGAGATCTAAATCAAACCCTAGAGTAGGAAAAAGAGATCTAGGAGAGGGGTTATACCTAGGAGGAGGAGTCGACGGCGGCGGACGGCGGGGATGGCCGGAAAACTGGCCGGAGACGACGGAAGTCGAATGGGTTTCGAAAGGGTTTTGGGGTTTTTGCGGGCTGGAGAAGAAAACAACCGACTAGAAAGAAGTTTAGTCGGATGAAAATTGAGTTAAGTCGGTCGGGAATGGTAAATGACACGTTTGCCCTAACACACTTAGTCGGTCACAGTTCAAGCACTGACCGACTAGATTACGATCTAGTCGGTCGGTCAATGAGCTTGAACCGACTAAGTCGAAACAGAGGCAAACAGGAATTTCTAAGGCTAGAATTAGTCGGTCGCAGTATAAACACTGACCGACTAGTTTTCAATCTAGTCGGTCGGTAAGTGTACTGAGACCGACTAAAGAAAGAAAAAGATAAGAGTTAGAATAAAGCTTGATCTAGTCGGTCTGAGTTCAATAGCTGACCGACTAGATGAGCATCTAGTCGGTTGACTAATGAACTGAAACCGACTAGAAGAGTCCAAAAGTTGATAAATGAGTTCTCTTCATAAACCACTTGGATGAAACATCTTAACTCTCTCATTAGTCATATAAACTACCCCATAAAACGTCGAAATCTCAAATACGACTTTCAAATACGAATTCGACCAAAAATTCAAACATATCATATAAAATTCCCAAAAATTCAACAAATCTAGCATGAACGAAATATCGTGAAATATAATAGCATGCAAGATAATTGAATTTAAATATGAATCCTATATCTCGGATTCACCCATAATCCCCAATTCCCGACGCAACCGCACAAAGGAGTCCTCCTTTAAGGGTTTCTTGAAAATATCGGCGATTTGCTTTTGGGTTTCAACGTACACTAAAATGATGTCCTTCTTAGCAACATGATCATCTAAAAAATGGTATCGGACATCTATGTGTTTAGATCGGGAATGGTGCACCGGATTCTTTGAAAGACAGATAGCACTTTGGTTATCCACCATGATAGGGCTAGTATCACAATGAATACCAAAATCCTTCATTGTGTGTCTCATCCAAAGAACCTGGGCACAAGCGGCACCGGCGATAATATATTCCGCCTCGGTGGTTGAAAGTGATACGGAATTTTGCTTCTTGGAAAACCAAGAGACAAGAGAATTTCCTAGAAAAATGCAAGTGCCACTAGTACTTTTCCTGTCGGATTTGCATCCCGCATAATCAGCGTCACTATATGAGACTAACTCATATGTGCTAGATTTCGGATAAAGTAATCCAAAATCTAAAGTGTAACTTAGATAGCGAAAAATACGTTTAACCGCTACTAAGTGAGAATCCTTAGGTTGAGACTGATAACGAGCACAAATACAAACGGCAAACATAATATCGGGCCTACTTGCGGTAAGATAAAGTAAACTACCTATCATACCTCGATATAGACGAATGTCTACATCTTTTCCGCCCGTATCTTTATCAAGATGCGTTGTAGTGCTTATAGGAGTCTTTTTCCCGGAGGCATTCTCCATTCCAAATCGCTTTAGCAACTCCACCGTGTATTTCGTTTGGTGGATGAAGATTGCATCGTTCAATTGGCGAATTTGGAGACCTAAGAAATATTTGAGTTCGCCCATGTGGCTCATCTCAAATTGTTCCTTCATAACATTAGAAAACTCTTCGCAAAGAGTGAAGTTAGTAACACCGAAAATGATATCATCAACATAAATTTGAACTAATAAAATATCATTATTCGCATGCTTAATAAAAAGTGTAGAATCGGCTTCGCCCATTTTAAAATTCAAATCCAAAAGAAAATTCTTTAGGCGATCATACCAAGCTCGAGGAGCTTGTCTCAAACCATAAAGAGCTTTCTTTAGTTTAAAAACATGATTTGGAAATTTTTCATTTATGAAGCCCGGAGGTTGAGAAACATAAACTTCCTCAACGACATCTCCGTTTAAAAATGCACTTTTAACATCCATTTGAAATAGTTTAAAATCCTTATGGCATGCAAAAGACAATAATAATCTAATTGATTCTAATCTAGCTACCGGAGCGAAGGATTCTTCGAAATCAATACCTTCCTCTTGTCGATAGCCTTGAGCAACTAACCGAGCTTTGTTCCGGACGACGACTTGGTTTTCGTCGGTTTTGTTCTTGAAGATCCACTTTGTCCCTATGACGGTGTGGTTCTTCGATGGCAATGGAACAAGCTCCCAAACTTCATTTCTCTCGAATTGAATGAGCTCCTCCTCCATGGCTAAGATCCAAGCGCTATCTTCGCATGCTTCATTAATATTCTTTGGCTCTATCGAGGAGGCAAAGGCACAATGAGCGAAGTAGTTCACTTGCGATCTCGTCTTGACACTATCATAGATATTGCCAATGACTTGCTCATGAGGATGGTCACGAACGGTATGAAGCCGTTTGGGAATACCTTGATCACTGGGAACATTCTCAACAACTTCATTAGTTGGGTTAGTCTCAATAGAATCAATAGAATTATTAGACTTAGAATTATCAAACGAATCACATAAAACATCCATAGAATCATTATCATTTGAAATTCTAGTTGGAACAAATCCTTCATTAAATGAGACATGAAGCGACTCCTGGATCGTTGAGGTTCGTTTGTTGAATATCCGGTAGGCTTTGCTACGCGAAGAATATCCAACAAAAATCCCCTCATCGGATCTTGGATCGAATTTGTCCAAACTACCATACGTGTTCTTAATAAAACATTTCGAACCAAAAACACGAAAATGTTTAACTTGAGGCAACCTACCAAACAACAATTCATAACAAGTTTGTTTAGTTCCGGGCCTCAAAAGTATTCTATTAAACACATAGCAAGCGGTGTGTACCGCTTCCGCCCAAAATTGATGGCCAAGTTGGCTATCATCAAGCATAGTGCGAGCACACTCCACTAGCGTCCTATTCTTTCTCTCAACTACACCATTTTGAGGAGGTGCACGAGGGAAAGAGAAGGTGTGTGTAATACCAACTTCATCACAAAATGTCTCAAAAGACTCATTCTCAAATTCACCTCCATGATCACTACGAATAGTGACAATGGTGGTTCCTAAGAGATTTTGTACTTTCTTAACAAAAATTGTGAAGTTTTCAAAAGCTTCATTTTTATTGCACAATGAAAATACCCATGTAAATCTTGAATAATCATCCACGATGACAAGTCCATATCTTGCATTTCCTAAGGAAGCAACTCTAGTTGGCCCAAATAAGTCTAGATGTAATAGCTCTAGTGGCCGTTTAGTAGAAATGCTTTTCTTAGGTTTAAATGAAGATTTAGGAAGCTTGCCACGTTGACAACAATCACAAAAACTTTTCTTTTCAAAAACAAGCTTCGGAAAACCTTTAATGGAATTTAATTTTGAAAGCTTATAAAGTGTTCCAAAGTTCACATGTCCAAAGCGTCGATGCCATAAGTGTTGTTCACTTGTGTTGGCAACGAGACATTGTTCATATGACTTAGGAAGATCCAAAATATAAATATCTTTATGACGAGTGCCGGAAAATAATAATTTATCATTATCTTTTCTTAAAATATGACACAATCCTTTCGCAAAGCTAACTTTGTAACCTTTGTCACAAAGTTGGCTTATTGAAATAAGATTATGATTTAAGCCATTAACAAGATAAACATCACTAATTAATGGTTTAGAAGGGTTACCCACTTTACCAACACCTATGATGGTTCCGCTCTCGTTGCCTCCAAATACGACGCGGTTTCCATTCGCAATGGGAACCACTCCGGAGAGCAATCGAGCGTCACCCGTCATGTGTTTGGAGCACCCGCTATCGAGTATCCAATTCCCTTTGGAGCTAAATTTAAATTTGTTGCTCCTTTTCTTTTTCTTTTCCTTGAGTACCTAAAGATAGAGAATTTCATATCATGGTACCCAAGGTCATTGGGTCTAAAAGATTAGACCTTTGGAAGCCAAGTCCAATTGGACCTAGACTTCCCCACATAATTTCTACTATGCACAATATCCGAAAAATAAGCATTCATATACATTTGTTTTTCGTCCATGCTTGTGTCCTTTGGGCTCCAAATTGTGAAAATCTTGGGAGCCCTCATCCTATTGGGTGCATGCATGCGACGTTGATTTCTACGTGATGCATGTTGTGGATAGGCATACGGAACATGATGGAATGGTGCACGACGAGAATTATTCATATGATGAGGTGGGTGAACATATGCATGTGTGGGAACACGTGCGTGAGGGTGTCTCACATGGTGTGCACGTGCCCGAGAATGTGTTGCATAAAAATCATCATATGTGTAAGCCGGTGGAGTAGGACGTGTGTTCCTACGTGGCATGATATTAGTGTACATGTAGGCATGCCCCTTCTTTGGAGGTCCACCCAAAGTGAGTTTCTTTCCGAAAGAGGGTGTGGACGAGGTGGAAGCACTATTGGTAGATGAACTACCAATAGAGTGTTTGCTCCCACTCGTTGAGGCTTCGGAAGTTGGCCTAACAAAAGTAGTGACCGACTTGGATGAATTTCCCATCATATACCCCAAGCCAATGTGGTGTTTGGCCGGAAGTAAGTCTTTTAGGATATTATCCAAATGACCCTTACCTTTGTTGAATTCGTTGATTCGGCCTAATGTGTTCTCATATTTCTCTTTGAGAGAACACATAGAAGTATCCAAGTTGGATACTTGCGATGTGAGCACATAAACACGAGATTTAAGATTCTCGTTCTCAATACTCAAAGTCGAGTTTTGAGACGTTAAATCCGCTATCTTATGTTCTTCCGTATCCTCAATGCTAACATGTTCAAGTTTAGATTTGAGATTGACAATCTCATTTCTTAACTCTTCAACAACGGTGTCATTGTTGGTGATGATAGTCTTAGGTGAGGTTTGAATGCTAGCTAGGTCATCTTTTACTTTAGTATATCTATTTACTAATTTAGTGTATTTTGACCAAATTTGAGAGTTAGCATTCCTAAGATCATCCATGGTTACCTCATCGCTTTCGTCATCACTATCATCGGAAGAGGAGGATCCTTGATCATGCTCCTCTCTTGCCATGAAGCACATGTGCGCTTGCTCCACTTGCTCATCGTCCGACTCTCCGCTTGAGGAATCCTCGGAGTCGGTGAATGTAGCTCCGACAAGTCCCTTCTTGTTTCCTCTCTTGTATTTCTTGGACTTATCGAATTTAGGCGCCTTCCACTTCTCCTTTTGTTTATTGAGGGGACACTCCGCTTTCATGTGTCCTGGCTTATTGCACTTGAAACACAAAGGAGAGGAAGAAGCGTTAGAAGAACCAAATTTAGCTTTGTTCTTGAAGTTACCTTTTCGGAAGAAACGGTTGAACTTTTTGGCCATGAGTGCCATGGACTCCAAGTCCAACTCGTTTTCCGAGTCTTCATCATCGGTTGATGTGGATGTGGATGGAGCGGCCTTGAAAGCAATAGCTTTCTTCTTTGGCTCGTCTTGCTTTATATAGGACTTCATCTTGTCCTGCAACTTGAGCTTGCTATCCTTGCGAACCTCGTAAGACATTAGAGTACCCATTAGTTGTACAACGGTATAGGTTTCCATGTTATTACCTTCCTCGATGGCGAAGGTCCGTTTCTCCCAACTAGAAGGAAGTCCATCGATGATCTTCGAGACTTTCTCCTTTTGGGTGTAGGTTTTGCCGAGAGCCTCCAACTCGTTTGTGATGTCGACGAAGCGAGCGTAGTGCTCCTTCATCTTCTCACCCTGTATCATATGAAACAACTCGTAATCTCTATTGACTACTACGAGTTTAGAGTCTCTTACCCTACTCGTCCCTTCATGAAGTATGAGGAGGGAATTCCAAATTTGATACGCACTCTTACATGTGCATATCTTATTGAAATCCTCAGGTTCCAAGGCGCATTGCAAGGCGTTCATTGCCTTGGCATTACTCACTTCCGCGGCGACCTCCGTGGGAGTCCACTTCTCAAAGTCTTCTTCGGTAGGCTCGACGTATTCCTTCATCGTGGCCCTCCATAGAGATGCACTCCGGAGGAAGGTTTCCATCCGGCATTTCCAGTATCCGTAGTTGGTACCGTTGAAGAATGGAGGCCTCGTCGAGGAATGTCCTTCCATTACCGAAGACGCTCCTTCACGGTTCCTGAAGGTGCTATAGTCGGAAGGTGGACGAACGGTCTTGTTGTCGTTAGCAGACATAGCTAAGTATCTGGCTCCGATACCAAATGTAATGCCCTACAAGCTACTGCACAAGTACTAGAGGGGGGGTGAATAGTACTTTAAAAATAACAAGGAGTATAATTCCAAATTAAAGTGCAAACAACTACCAAATCAATTTGCGGAAGCTTAAATTGAATGACAACACAAAATTACCAAATGCAAACAAACGATATTACTGGGTTCGGATCCACCCAAGTCTCTCCGACTTGTTCCCGGTGATCCTACGTCCCAATCACCCGGATCCCCTCCGGATACTTAGGTTAGAAACCCTAACCCAAGATTTCCACTATGAATATCTTGTGAAAAACCTTCACAAGATCAAATCATACATGCAATGGCAAAGTGAATCCCACAACCCGGGATCACAACCTTCTCTCACAACCGAGAGAACCAATAAGCAATATAAAAGAGTTTATATGAAATAAACAATCTTACCACAAAATCCTATACCTTGAGTTTTTCTTACCCAATAGGTGAAAAGAAGGATTTGAGGAAGATGAAGTCACCAAGACCTAGCACCAAGGAAATGACCAGCAATGGGTGCCTAGGAGAGATTTGGAGACTTGGATCAAGCTAGAGCTTGAAGAGCTCACCAAGAACAAGCTTCTCTCAAAATGGATTCTAGATCTAGAAAGTGAGAGAATGGATTTCTTGTGAGGAAGAGAGATTTGGAAATGAGTGAGAATAGCTATCTCTTTTGATCTCAAATAATCTCTTAATGTCAGCTCTAACCTAGAGAGAAATGACCTAGGTTCGTATTTATAGGAACCCATAAAAACAAGTTAGGTCAATTCCCAACGGATAGAAATCTGAGGCAACTAGTCGGTCAAAGAACAACCACTGACCGACTAGTTCATCAACTAGTCGGTCAGTCAATCAACATGGACCGACTAAGTGAGGAACTGAGAAGAAAGAGAAATTCAGACCTAGAAATCTAGTCGGTCCAAGAAGACTTTCTGAACGACTAGTTTCACAACTAGTCGGTCAGTCAGTGAACGTAGACCGACTAAGAGGCAAAATGAAATAGTCTGAATACAAATTGACTTAGTCGGTCCAAGAACAAAAGTTGACCGACTAGATTGTCAACTAGTCGGTCACCAAACGTTCTTAGACCGACTAAACGATAAACAGTAGCTTAGGAGAATTTTGGCCTGAACAGTAAATCACAACTAGTCGGTCAAAGAAGCATCACTGACCGACTAGTTCACAAACTAGTCGGTCGGTGAGTCAACGTAGACCGACTAACTGTAAACAGTAAAGTCCAAGAAATTAAGGAATCAAACTAGTCGGTCCAAGAAGAGTTGCCGACCGACTAGATCACCATCTAGTCAGTCAGTACTTCTTCTTGTACCAACTAACATGCATAAACAAGTCCGAATCGAAGCGCGATGCTTCGAGGAAGTTAGAATGAACTTGTACTAAGATCCTAGAGCTACGATATGAGCGTTATAAAGATAGAAACGTAAGATATACTCAAGGCTTAACATTCTATATATCGAAGCTAAAAGACTATAAATAAAACCTTAAAGAACGGTCTTCGAGAGCTTCGATTAATTCTTCATGACTTCCAAAACGGTCCAAGAGCTTCAACGAAGCTTTAGGCAATGAATACGAGCTTTGAGAAGTCTTGAGATGTCGCTTTGAATGTTCTCGTGAATTTGGCGACGATCTCCAATACTGCGCTCACAAATTGTTAGTTCATGAATTATTTATGTTTGCTCATCATCCAAAACCAAATCCGGGGAGTCCAATATTCAACACTTTCAAATCTTTCCCGTTGCAAATCTTGATTCTTCCAAGGTCATTTTCGAATTTTTCCCTTGTTAAAAAGTTTCCACTTGATTTTAAATTTTGTTTTAAACCTTCTTTCAATATATTTCCATTACTTCCATTTGAGCTAAAAGTCATTCTTAGATTTGAAGACTTTTGGGTCGTAACTTTAAATTACTATATGGTGACCATCTTTCTAACATATATCGTCCGCACTTGATTTTAAACTTTAGTACTATTTCGATAATTCAATATATCACCTTTTCTACTATCACGAAATTCATTTTAGCTATTTACCGTACGTACTTTAAAATACTTCTTTCAAGATAAATAGAACTCCAATTAATTTATGAATATATACTAAATTACAAGTTTGTCGTACCCGTACTTCAAGTCTTTTGCCAACCCATTCTTGTGGCAAATCCTTGTTCCCCCTAAAAGTATTTTCGATGTTCCTCTTTCGCTAAGTTTAAATTTGTTCGCGAACTTTTAATATATATATATATTAGGTTTCGTACTCTTTCGCGGCTTAAATTTATTTGTTCTTTTAAACATTGAAACTTTTGTCGAGATTTTTTATTATTAGTTTATAATATTCTACAGCCTATATTTTCATATCGATATAAATGACTTGCCTCCTTTCATATACCAATTTTCTTCTGAACCGTACTTTTGTTTTCCTAACCTGAATTATAAATTTCTTTTCTTACTTATGCCATTAAAACTTATTCGAATACCACATCATGTTTGCTTCTTACATACCTTCCAAGCCACATGGGACTTCGGCTTTCAGCGAGTCGATTTTATGCTCAACTTTTCCCTAGTTCAGATTTTTGTAAAATTACTTTTCGAAACCCTTTCCTGATTTAGACATCCAAAATTCGGTTTTAAAGCTTATTACCAATTTAATAATCCTATATATGTATATATTTTCCCCCACTTACTTCCATACCACTAAGATGTTATTATCTTTCCATTCGTCATACATATTTCTAAAAATGACTTCTAAAGTAGAACTTCAATTAATTTTTATATATCAGTACTACGACCGTTATGCTCCTCGTTTCCCCTATTACTGATTTTTGTAAAAATCATTATTTCATAACCTTTTCTGATCTAGACCCTCCATAAATTTGATTTTAAAGTTTCACTACAAATTTTGATAATACTACTAATAAGCTATTGTTATCTTTCCGTTCACCCTACACGCCTTTAGAATAATTTCTAAACTAAATTGAATTTCGAATGTTTTCATATATCCGCATTAGGCTCATTAGCTCGTATGTTAAGAGCTTTGTGTAAAACAGTCTCTTTTTGGCAAATCCTGGTTGCACTAAAAGGTAGTTTCAATATTGATTATTTGAGCTTTTTCCTGGCTTAAAGACTTTGAAAGTATTTGGCATGAGTTTAAAATTCTTTCGTTAATTTAATTTCGTTTCAAAACTTTTGCCAACATTATTAAATCACCGCCGTATAATATTTTCTAAAACTACGACCTCAAAATTCGTGTGAATGATTCACTTTCTTTTAATGACCTTACGTGAGCCAATAAACCGTTTTCTCCTATTATGTATATTCGACTCAAACTTATTTCAAACAATTTGTTTTGTCGACCTCTAAATATTTTTATACGGAAAAGGACTCCAACTTTGAAGTATAACGGGTTTCAAACTTTTCGTATTTTAGAATATGTTATTTACACTATTTTTCCACGTGTCCTAATGGAGCATCATTACATCATTACACAACCGTTTTCATGCTTTTCGATCCTTCTATTCGTTACGCTCTTGATTTCAATTTCTTCCCTTTTGTCTAGCCAATAGAGCTTGTCGTCGCTGTGTCGACCTTAATATAGTTTGGTGGGCCCCATTAGTGTAATTTGATGTGTCGTCGTAGTGTATTTAGTTTCTTGGTGCATATGTAGTTGTTTGTGGTTGGTATTGGTATATTGTGTGTAGGTAGTTATGTATTAGCTGCATGAGTGTAAGTGTGATATACATATGATAGTAGGATTATAATGTTTGATTTGGTATTACTTGTTTTTATGAGATGTCGTATGCGTGTATACCATGAGGTATACCCGACTACTGCATATCTTAACTTATGTATGAAGTGAATGTGTATTGATGTATCAATGGATATGGTATGAATATATATACGATGCTTGGGTGTGACTATAGGTAAATACTTTTATTAGGGAGGGTATTGTAATTATAGGTGTGCTGATGTTTGTAATAATATCATGGTATATGAAGTGATTGAAATATGTGATATTACCTGGTTAGATATTAAGGGTGTTTGACATTTAGGTATGTATGTGGCTATGTTGGTAGACGTGTATGCATTAGCTAGTATTGGCATATGTATGGATGCTATGTTACGTATATGGAATTATTCCGCTATGATTTTGAGTCTCACTCAAGCTTGAGTGGGTACACTCTATGTACATTGGTGTATTGTATGTGGTTGGTGTATAGTGATGGATGATATATGTATAATGTTTGGATTGTTTGTGCCTGGTTGTGTTACGCACACGACTGTGGGTGGCCATACCAATATATAGTTATGTGAGTTGGTCTTGTGGTATAGTTATTCACTAAGGATTTGGGTGCGTGAATATATGTGCGCTAGCTAAACTAGGTGCGTGGATGTGCTAAGCATATAGTGGTGTGATTGGTGTATATATGAATGAAATAATAGCGTGTGTGGGTGTGCACCATGCATGGGTAAGTATGTGATAGTTATAGGAATTGGTGACTATGGTATGTGTGGTGTGTCGTGATTATAGCTATAGGACTATATATATGAAGTGGTATAATACGGTGAAATGTGTGCATGCATCTGAATGATTATAAATTGTGAAATTATAATGATGGTGAATGTATATTAGATATAGTGAACTTGTTTTAACAATCGTATGGTGTGATTTCGCATGTTGATTGTTTGGCGTATACTAGGAGATATAGGGACTAGTGTATTCTCAATGTCTTGTCCATAGGTAGTTACTTATACGTGTAGATTCCGATGGTATTTTCTAGTATGAAATTATTTTCAAATAAGTAAGAGACTTGGTTATTTTCATATAGTGTGTAATAAGTGTTTTATAGTTATATGGAATATACTTGCCTATATGAATGATTTGAATACGTGAATGGAGTTGTTTGATTATAATAAGTATAAGTGTACTGTGTGCGTGAATATATATTTACTCATGTGGTGTTAATAATTGACTACCTAGAGTATATATATATATATAAGCACTTGAAATGAATGTACTTGGTTGAAATTTTGATGTGATATTGATTGATGGTAGTTACTAGGGTGACTAGATATAGCTATAGTTAGAAAGTCCGAGGACGGACTTTATTCTAAGGTGGGTAGGATGTAACGACTGGTTTTCGTGTAATTGGATTATTTATATTATAATATATGCTTGGTGGATTTTCTCCTTGGATGTGTGGTTTTCGTCGCCATAGCTTTCACTTTCGATCGTTTCGTCGTGATTTTCTATTTTCTTCCTTCGATCGTCGATTTCGGAGTAAGTCATTCGTGACGAGCTTCAAATCGCTCATATCTTAGAGTATAAATCGATCCTAGAAGCCATAGAAATCTTCCCGAAGCTTCGCGCTTCGAATCGACACTTTTCGTGCTCGTTAGTTGGTTCAAGAAGGGGAACCAACCGACTAGATTGAGATCTAGTCGGTCGGCAACTCTACTCAGACCGACTAGTTCCTTGGAATAATTTTACCTAAGTTACTGTATCTGTTTAGTCGGTCTAAGTTCATCTTTCGACCGACTAGTTGTCAAACTAGTCGGTTAAGTTTTGTACTCAGACCGACTAATTCCTAGTTCTTCTGTACAGCCGAGTTACTGTTCACTCTTAGTCGGTCTAAGAACGTTCATCGACCGACTAGATGTTAAACTAGTCGGTCAGTATTTGTTCATGGACCGACTAATTCTAAATCCTATTTTCGTTCAGAAGTTACTGTTTACACTTAGTCGGTCTGCGTTGGTCGACCGACCGACTAGTTGCCAAACTAGTCGGTCAGTGGTTGCTCTTTGACCGACTAATCTGTGTTGAAACCCTAATTTCTGGGCAGCCGCCAGCCCATCCTATTTATACACCTCCCAAACGTTTTCTTCTTCCTCCACTCGACCCAAAACCCTAAAATCTCCCCCTTTGAGCCCCCATCTTCCTCCAAGCCTTATACCTTCATTCCAAGCCCTAGATCCATCATCTAAACCCTCCATCAACTCTTTCCACCTCTCATTTTCCCCAAAATCTCCATCAAATCCCCAAATCCCCCAAAAACCCTAGTTCTCCAAACTTCACCATCTATTCCAGATCTGATCCATAGGTTCTCCGGAGTGTTTCTTCCGCCTCCTCTCGGTAAGAAATCGACCTCTCAATGTTTCCATAACCTATTTGTATTTTTATGAAACCCTAATGAATAAATGTTGTTTTGTTGCTTGTTTCCCCCATAACAGCGTTTTCCCCCGTAGATTAGCATCCGCGAGACGAACCTTCGTGATCGTCATCCCCGGTGCTAGGCAAGTGAAACTTGCCACTTAGGGTTTAGGCCATGTTTTAGGCCATTGCTTGTTGTAGGCGTAAAAGAGACTAGACGACGAAATGATACTCGCCTAGGCGCAAATTGGGGAACTAGCTTGACAACGAAGCTAGTTCCGACATCTAGCATGTTGCACAATTACCATGTCATGTTTACTTTCCATTAACGGTACGCAAATTAATTGTCATGTCATTGCATCCTTTAAGTATTTTTGTGAATGCGTAGCTTCGCTACAATGCTTGTGTTCCTGGCTCGTGTTCCAGAAGCGGGTCATGTGTTGGTTGATAGCCAATGCCCGAATTGCTTGTCTCCGGCTAGGTGCACCCCTACGCCAATTGTTTATGAATCATGATATAGAATACGAGCTCCCGTGCGGGGCAACCCCGGTTCATTTACTGAGCTCGTGTGCGGGGACCCTGGCTCGATTACTTGACTGATAGTTCCTGGCTCGTGACCAGAAGCGAGCATAATGAGTTGGAAACCCCAACGCTCGATATTGAATTGTGGAATAGGAAAACAAGCTCCCGTGCGGGGCAACCCTGGCTCACTTGCTGGGCTCATGTACAGGGACCCTGGCTTGTTTACGTGTGGGATGGGGTAAGAGTTAAGCGGTCATTCAACTGGGAGTCTGCCCGATCAGCAACTGCAGTTGTAAGGCGTAAACTCTGGGTTTGGGGTAGTTGTTAAGCGGCCACTCAGCATGAATGTGAAACTGTTCAGCTGTAAGGCGTAAACATCTACAAAACAACGTGAATAGTGAATTGATTGAGATTGTTAGTAACTTGGCTACTCTTGTCTTGTCTTGTCCCGATAATTGTTCTCTTGTACAAATTGTCTTGCCATGTCTTGTTTGTACACCCATGTTATAACTGCCATGTCATGCATACTATAACTGCTAGGTTGCTAGTTTACTTTCCTTTCAGTTTCCTTGCACAAGTCTTTCCAGACTTGCTGACATGTGCCCCTTTCTCTTTGGGTGTCGCATGTTAGTTGCCGGGCCAGAGCTTGTTGCAGAGGACGTTGTGTTTGCTGAGGAGGAGTCTTGTAGACACCGGTGACTTGTTGAGTTTTCCTTTATGTTTTAGGATTCCTGTTAGTTGTTGGTGCGTGGCACCCTCGTATGTATGTTATTTCCTTGTTGGCCATGTTTAGGCCTTAGACTCTTTTCCTTTAGCCTGGTGGCTTTTCTGCGATATTGTAATTTGTTTATGGACATTTGGAGATTCAATAAAATGTCGTCTCATTTCCTTATTATCATTGTTGTTTCGTTTCGCTTTGCAAGGACTTGCCATAATAAGTGTTTTTATACGCTTATCAGACTTGGAGCTTCACAGCTTCAAGTTTGTGCGGACCTTCTCACGTCTCGCCTCCACATTTTTGGGAAGCGGGGCGTGACACCTGCCTCTTGAACTGCGTCTGTTGAATGGGCCGATATATCTGATTAGGCGGGGGTCGTCGGCTAGGTCCAGCAACAGGGGTTGGAGGTGGTTGTCTTCTGTGAGGGGCAGCCAACCCACGCCTTTCTTCCCTCTCCACAAACTCATGTTCACGAGCAGCAGCTAGAACTTCGGTGTGGGTAGATAATGTACGTCCAACTAAATTCCGACGGATCTCTATGTTGAGACCCTGCTTAAAGCGTCGAGCCTGAGCTATTGGAGTGGCAACCAACTCAGGAGCAAAGCGGCTCAACATGGTGAACCGGGCATCGTATTGTTCCACCGTCATGGAACCTTGCTTCAACCCAACAAATTGCGTCTCAAGCTCCATCTGGGCCTCCGGAGAGAAATATTGGGTGCGAAAAAGTTCCGTGAATGTCTCCCATTCGATTGGTCGCTGGAGACGCTTTTCTGCAGAGCCCCACCAAACTCTGGCCCCATCCGTTAGTTGGGACCTGGCAGTATCCACCCAGGCATGCCTCCCGATCTGGGCGGCTCTCAAGTTCTCTTCAGTACTTTCTAGCCATTCATCGGCCTTCATCGGGCCATCTTCTCCGTTCCAGGTCTTCGGGTAGAGGGAGCGAAATTGTCGGATGCCTCCCGTAGGGTGATATTCGCCTTTGATAGCTTCGACCATTTCTCGCAATGCCATATCCGAGATCTGATGCACTGTGGGAGTTGGCCCGTTGTCGGTCGGGTTGCTGGCTTCAGACTGATAGGCTCCATTGGGGGTCTTTGAGGTATTTCCGTCCATTCTTGAGCGTTGAACACAAAAGACCTGTACATAATGTTTAGTAAGAATTGGTGTAGAAAGATTCTAAGAAGGTCAAATGAAAGGTCATCAAGACAAAGGAAGGTTGATAGTGGAGAAGATCGATGACGTCACATAATCGTGATTCACGTCCTTACGGTCCAGCGGACACGGCCAGGGAAGTGACTAAGCCAGGATCACTTATGCCCAGTCTAGCTAGGTTGATCCAACGGACTTTAGCCAAGCACATTGACCGGTATCATGGTCCATTGAAGGAAGATCATCATTCATATGAGTGCCACCGACACAGAAGGATTTTTTTTATCCTATCAAAATTTTGTTAATAACTTTTTATTAAGGCAGGATAGGTCAACTCCATTGGGGTTCTCCGAGATGTTCACGTCCGTCTTTCGAGTGTCGAACCTGCATCCATAGAAATGTCAGCTTAGTTGAGTATCGTATACGATACATCCTGGTTTTACTATACTGTTCACGAGGTATTTTGCACGGTCCTGCGTGGGCCACCAAACTTGTAACGACCCGCTTTCAGGGGCCCGTTACTTGTTTGATATTTGCAGGTTCCGCAGTTTACCAGTGAAATCCGCATAGTCACAACGCAGAGATGTACCAACAACACTCAAACCAGCTTACAGACATTATTACAGTCCAAATTAAAGTACAACAACAACCAACACTCTCTCACACCAATACATGAAAGGAAATATTGAAAGGAAATGCAGAAACGGAAATACATAGTACAATACACACTCTGACAGAAAAGTAACTAAAACTCCGCGGCTTCTGGATCGTACGCAGGCTCCTCGTACTCTGGAGCAATCTCCTCAACCAGATCTTCGTCTGTCGATGCCACAAGTGGAACCGAAGGTAAGTCACAAAGATTCTAAACAAAGAAAAGAAGTACTGTACAAGTATGACAAGCAGAAGTAAAGTAAAGTACGGTGTAGTGTCTGTACAAGTGCAGAAAGTAAAGTGCATGACTGTAAAGAAATAACTGTGCAAGCTCTGCTAAAATTACGTGACTCAAGTCGGAGAGTACAATATGTGACCGTTCAGTTTGTCTCTTGCCTGGGTGCTACCCAGACGAATGCCGGTACCCAGGCAGCAGTATGGTTTGCCGAAACGCAGGCAGCAGGACAGGGCGCCGAAACACAGGCGATAGGACAGGTAGACCAAACTCTAGTCACTCCCGTACTCTCGCAAACTATGAGTTACCCCAAAACCCGGTGATGTGTCAAGTACAAGTTCTTTACATGATCGTTCCACGAAATGTTCCAAGTCAAGTCCAACACAAGTAAGTGGCGTATGTTTCCGTGCTTCGAGCACGTAGTAGTGCGGTGCTACAAGTTCGTACGAGCACAGTGGCTAGATTTCTAAGGTTAGAACCTATCGTGACTTACCAAAATTAATACCGTTGTAGTAAGCCGGAAGAGGATCTAGGGCTTCCTCAGAAGTTGGTACACCAGAGTCTGTACCTGCAACACAAAATACTTATTTTAGAAAAACACGACTTTTTCCTATTTAATAATTAGGTTAGTTTGATTTTTAAACTCGTTAAAACGGTGTCGGAAAATATTTAAAATTTTTATATAAACCTAAAATAATTATTTAGATTTTACTGCAAGAGGGGAGAATTTTCAGAAGCTTCTGCATTTTTTTATAATTTTTAGAAACTTAAAAATAGCTTTAAAACCCTAAAATACCTAAGTGATGTGTATTTTCCGTAATTTCTTACGGGAGCAATACAAGTCGGAATTACATGAATGAACAGTCAAAATGACCGTCTCGAAGTCTATTATCACATATAATTTTATCACATATTATTGTGAGTGAAAACAGCGAGTTATGATTTTTAGAATGTTTTATACGTATTTAATTTTCAAGTTCAAAACTTTATTCTGAAAAAAATAGGCGTCTGCTCGCAGTGAGACTAGCGTCATTGGATCCGAAATATCGTTTCTGATTTTCTGGAGCTATCCACACATTTTTCTGGGCCCTGTATAATTAGTTATGGATTTATAACCAATTAACCCTATTTAATAATTAATTGAAAATTGAAAATACGAATTTAATTCCGTATTTACGGAATTGCCATCGAGGCAATTCGCACACCCACCGTCGACGGCAGCGGGGGGGGCTTCTGCGCCGGAGCGGGGGCTCGGGGCGGCGGCGTGTGCGGAGGAAGCGGCGGCGGAGCTCTCCGGTGGCGGCGACGGCACGACGGAGCTCAGGGCTGTGCAGGCGGCGGCGGGAGGCGCTGCGGGATGCTGTGGGGGCTTCGTGCGGGCGCCGGAGTCGGAGAGAGGGCGGCGGCGGAGCCGGCAGTCGGCGGCGAGCTCGTCTGAGCGGCGGCGACGGCAGGGCGGAGGGCGCGGCGGCGGTCCGGAGGGAGAGCATGAGAGAGTGTGTGTGTGTACGAGAGAGAGAGGAGAGCGTACGGGAGAGAGAGTGAGCGGCCTGGGGGGTTTTTAAAAAATTAGTTTTGTGTTTAAGTTAGGTTAGTGTGGGTATTTATAGGGTTAATATCTACTATTAGCATTAAATACACCTTTAGTTAGTCAATTAGTATTAATTAGGGTATGTTAGCTTTAGGACTAAGTGTAGAATTTTTTGAACGTGTCCCCTCCCATGTGTTAGTCATGTTTAGGGTTAAAAAAAAGATTTGATTAGGTTAATGTAATTAACTAGGGTAATTGAGGACGGTAAAATTGTAACGAAATTACGAATTTGCCCCTACTATCAAACGTGTCCGAAAAATTACGAAAACATACCCACGGGACCGTATCGTCGCGAGGATGGCGAATACAAAGTCTGTTTCCGGGTTTGGACTACGGGGATACTAGTTTTTGGCCAAAACATTTAAAAAGCGGGTTTGTGGGTTCTCTATTGAAATGTTATCAGAAAATTACGAAATTAATGTGGGGAGTCCTAAATGATCATAGGAGGCTACGGCAAAAGTTTGAAAACGTTTTGAAGACGTTTGTATAGAAAATAAATTTATCGAATCAAAACGGTAATTTTTTTGAAAATGAATTTTAACAGAAATGTTTTGGGCATTTGAGAAAATCCGAAAATACTGAAATACAATATAATAAGTCTAGTGCTTTAAAATATTTTTATAGAAATTTTTTTAAATCATTTAAAACTCCTGACAAGCCATTAAAATATATTAAATTTGTAATTAAATGTTTTGAAAAATTACGAGTCGTTACAGGTGGACAGTAGACACACATGTGACCACTTAGTAGATGCGTCTATTAGGACCATAAAGTACCTGAACGGACCACTTGATGGGTGTATTGGCCCACAAATGTCTATGTGGATTCTTTCCAGAAAACTATGGGACTCCACGTCCACTTTCAGTGGAGAGTGTCTTGTAATCAGTTTACCCTTGTAACAGGGTGGACACGGGAATTTGCCTTTTTGAAGCATCTTCAGGTTCTTCAGGTCTATGCCCCTGGAGTTCTTTATGATGCGGTACATCATAACAGAGCCAGGGTGTCCCAGTCTACTGTGCCAGAGTTGGAATTCTGGTGTTTGGGGGCACTGCAGGTGCTCCGCCATGCATGTTTCTGGAGTTTGTATACTTGTTTGGTAGAGTCCCGAGGGAAGTCCCTTGAAACGTTCCACAATGGTTTTTGAACCATTTGTAAGAGACGTTACAAGCAAGTATTCCCTTTTATCTTCCTCGACCGTCTCTAAGTGATATCCGTTTAAACGGATATCTTTAAAGCTTAGGAGGTTTCGGATAGATTTAGGGGAGTATAACGCATTTTTAAGTGTGATTTGTGTGTTACCGGGGAGCAATATAATTGCTTCCCCTGATCCTTCGATTATGTTTGTTGGTCCTGAGATTGTTCTCAGTGGACCAGAATAGCTACTTATGCTCGTGAAGTAGTCTATGTTTTGAAGGATCGAGTGCGTCGATGCACTGTCCACTAGGCAGATTAATTCCATATCTAAAAAAAGACATGCAAGCAGTAAATGATATGAAAAGAAAAGATCTACTTTCATAAAAATAAATGCTCAAAATATCGTTTGACATGGAAAATAAAACTAGATACGATGCATAAAAAGAAGATACATTGCTAGTACATAGAAGTGGTCCAGAACTAGAGAGTGTCATCTCCCATGAAGTCTTCAGGAGTCCATGAGGTCTCTGGCAACGCTGTGCTCTCAATCAGGTTTGTCTCAGCTCGAGGCTTGAGGCTTGCCTGGTAGAGATCCTGGAGGTGTTTCGGGGTGCGGCAGATTCTGGACCAGTGGCCCGTCATTCCGCATTTGGAGCTCTTATCCTTCCAGTCTTTCTTGGGAGTGCCACCTTTGTTGGACATCCTTTTTTGCTTCTTATCCGCGAACTTCTGGTTCTGAGGAGGAGCTGGGGGGAGTGGCCTTCTTCCGCTGCTTTTGTTCTTTCCATTTCTGGAATTTTGCCTTTTTGTCCATCTTCTTCTTCTGGGAAGACTGGAAGTGTGCCTCTGCAGGAGGTGGCAGTGGAGCGGAGCCAGGAGGGCGCAGGTTGTGAGTGGCAACCAACAGGTCTCTGTTCTGTTCAGCCATAAGCAGGCATGAAAGCAGATCAGAGTACTTCGTGAACTTCCTCTCACGGTATTGTTGCATAAGGATCATGTCCTTCTCATGGAAAGACGTGAACGTCTTTTCCAGCAACATTTTCTCCGTCACCGTTTCACCGCACAACTTTAGGCGTGAGGTGATACGAAAGAGAGCTGAGTTATACTCCGCTACAGATTTGTAATCCTGTATGCGGAGATAAGTCCACTCGTACTGCGTACGGGGGAGTATGACATCTCTCTGATGTCTGTACCTCTCCTCGAGTGCGTCCCACAGCTCGTAAGGATCCTCTACAGTGAGGTACTCGTCCTTCAGGGTCGAGTCTAAATGTTTCCTGATATATATAATGGCTTTCGCCTTTAATATATCGGAAACTTCCTCTGTATGAGGTGCTTCTTTTGAAGCATCCTTGTCGGCTGAGGCAGTACTTGTTGTTGCCTTCTCAATCGTTGTGAGACTGAAACCATAAGAGCGCAGATGGAACTTCAGGTCCAACTGCAAACTCAGGTAGTTTGACTCATTGGCCTTCAGGACCAAAAAGTTGACATTTGCAAGTCTGGCCATTGAATGATCTAGCAATATATAAAAACAGCATGTATCATTAAAACTGATTTAAAAATAGACATCCACGCATGTATTGCAAACATTTTTCATAACATGGATCTTATTTAAGTAAATTCAACATACATGCTTTTTACAGTTTCATAATGTGAATAATTAACAAAGGTTAACATTCACGCATGTTGTTAGGCAGTTTCATTGTAACATTAAACATGGTATTAAAATAATTAACATCCACGCAATTAATGCATAAGCAATGAAAAAGAAAATGACTTAGGACTATGGGGATCAACCAGCCGACACCGAAATAAAAAGAAGTACAGTCCGAAGTTACATCAAAAATTGCAAGAAAGAATAAAATACAACTCGGGAACTTCAGAGAGAAGCCCCTATCTTCATTGTGCGTACGCCTTCAGCTCCTTTTTGGTGTCCTTCGGTCTTCTTTTTACATTTATATCCTCACTTACAAATTTCTCTCAAAAAAAGGAAAAATTGCAGGAAATTAAAAAGTGTCGGAAACATGGCTGATCCCTAAAAACATAGCCTAAAATGCACATCCACACAGATAATATATTGAAAACATACAACCACGCAGATAATCATATCACAGGCATTTAAAGATTAAATTACACAATCTAAATTGTGTGTGACGTGCTAAAAAATTATTTTTTTTTTAAAAAGAAAACTTTTACCTTTGATCCATATTTTAATGTTTTGTTTTACCGCTATAAAACCCTTTAAAGTTTCTTTTAATTATTTTGGGCTTTTTAGGGCCAAAAATAAAAAAGAAAAATTATTTATGTAAATGGGCTAATTTTCTGGCTTTTTGGGCCATGAAAACAACCCATTAGGGTTAATTGGGCCTCCCCGAAAAATTGGCCCGTTAAGGGCTAGGGTTTCCGGAAAACCATAGGGGGGCCCGCGGGGCGTGCCGTCGTGACGGCTGGCCGCGGCCGCCGTGGCGGCGGGGCTGCGGCTTCAGGCCGCGGTCGCCGCGGCCTGTGGCCACGGCAGTTGGCCGCGGCGACAGGCCGCGGCCGCTGGCAGCGGCCTGAGGCCGCGGCAGCGAGGCCGCGGCAGTTAGTCGCGGATACAGGCCGCGGCCGCTGGCAGCGGCCTGAGGCCGCGGCAGCGAGGCCACGGCTACAGGCCGCGGCCTGAGGCCACCGCAGCGTGGCCGTGGCCGATGGCCGCGGGTGCCGCCGTTTAGCCCTTCGGGCGTGCGGGGTATGGATCAAGGTTTGGGCGGTAAAAAACAGATTTTTCAAGGATTTAGATCGCTAAAAATAGATTTTTATTGTTTTTAGGCATGCGGATCTAAAAAATGTGATTTTTACCGAGTTTTAAACTTTTTGATCCTAAAACATGCAGATCTAACGTGAAAAGCAAGTTTAGATCTAAAAGTTTTGATTTTTACCTCTAGATTCGACAAGGGAATCTAGTCGACGGTTGGTGAAGGATGCCCTTTTTGCTCCCCGTTGAGAAGATTACGATCTTTTTGAATCTGAGCGATTGATGGATCTCCTTCCCCGCGAGCCGACGTCTCCTCCAACGAGCGTGATCGTGCTGATAACGTGTTGTGAAGGGAAAAGTAGGGAAATATGTGAAGAGGGTTAAGAGCCCCCTACCCTTGTATTTATAGCTTTCAATAGTGAGTTGGATACCCAATTGGCCCAATGGGCCTATTCATAACATTATTTTATTTATTTTCGATCACCTCTCTTTTTTTCTTTTTCTTCTTCTTTTTTCTTTTTTCTTTTTTCTTTGGGGGCCGAGAACTGCAGCAAGGGCCGCAGGCTTCAACTTGCCAGAATATCATTTTTTATTTTGTGGGTCGAGTCCTGTAGCAAGATTTGCGAGCTTCAGCCTGCCAGAATATTATTTTTTTTGTTTATAGCTCGAGGCCCGCAGCAAGGTCTGCAGTCTTCGGCCCACACAAATTTTCCTTTTATTGCGTTGTGGGCCGAGGCCCGCTGCAAGAGAGAGAAAAACTTTTTTTGTAAACCCTAATAATGGTTTTTGGGTGGGGGCGTCGTCGCCAGCCACGGCAACACACAGCCGCTGCAGCGGCATCATAGGGAAGGTGATCGGTTGTCTGGAGGCCGACGCCCCCCCGAGGGGTCCGACGGCCTGGGGTTCGTCGGACGGTCGATGAAATATAATTTTATTTTGGCAGGCTTAGTGGGGCTGGCGTCTGGTAGGCCGCCGCCTTCTCCCCCAGATGCTGTGGGTGGGGGCTGGCGGCCGGTAGCCGTCGCCCTCTCCCCCAATTTTTTATGTTGATTTTGGGTATCAAAGCGCAAAGAATCATGATCATGATTCTCTTTATAGATGTTTTAGATATACCTCAAGATCGATTGAGACAGACGCTAGATTTCGTTGATCGTCTACACGGAAACAAGATATGATTCTTCATCGACCCAACGGCAGCGATCTTCGATCCTCCCTCATTCGCCAATGCTTTCGCAATGTCCTCTCTCTCTCTCTCTCTCTCTCTCTCTCTCTCTCTCTCTCTCTCTCTCTCTCTCTCTCTCTCTCTCTCTCGGAAGTGCGTTCTGATAACGTGTTGTGAAGTACTGCTTTCTGCGGGAGACCGTAGATCTTTATTTATAGGGAAAAATTCATACAATGGTGGGATACATAATTCATGTGGGATACATAACTCATGTAGAATACAAACGCGTAATCTGATACATGATAGGATAGGGTATACATTGGCCTATGATGTGCCTACAAAATACCATTCACAACACATTAAAATTAATTTTTAAAAGGGTATTTTGGTCACAAAAAACCTGGTGATGAAGTACTTAATAGCCTAAGAGGATCTCTAATAATGTTTTGGAGAGCATAAATAAATTTAGAAAGGTCATGATACCTTAGAAATAATTAGGAATGAAATTTTTTTGATAGTTTAGAAAACTTTAGCCTTAAAATGATATATTTCAATTAGTCCAAATAGATTTGTACATATGATACATATTTAGACTTTTGGACAGTCCCTTGTAAGTTTAGTACTGCTAATTAGGTTTAGAATGTAATCTTTCCCACAGAAAAATAATTAGGCCAAACAAAGAGGGTCATGGAGCAGGTTCTCCCACTCCTTAACCCCTCCCGAAAACAAAGTTTCATCCATGATCTCCTCCACTTCATAATTGAAGTGGAGGTCCAGAGACCTCAAATATTTCTCCTCATCCTCATAATTTTTAGCTTCAACAATCTCATCTTGTTGACTCTTACCTGTACTGATCAACTCGTTCAACCATTCTTCTTCTTCTTCTTCATGGTTGTTGTTTAACTCGAGGGGTTGGGATTTGCCATCAGCTTCATCGATCTCTTGCTGTGGATTCTTTGGCCACATCCAGGCGCTGGAGGCTCTCTGAGGCTGGGGCTTAACGACTCCGGCGTTGGCAACGCCCGCCTTCTTCTCAACTTGGGCTCCTATTTTCTTTCTCAAATAAGAGTTCCAGTAGTTCTTGATGTCATTTGCTGTCCTTCCTGGGATTCTGCCGGCAATTAGCGACCACCTGAAAAAAAAAAAAGAATTCTTGAGATCACATGCAAACATCGTTGTCGACGCTTGCAATTGCACCCCATGGACTGAACTAATGAACGTGATTATGTTATGCACTCAGAAGTACCTGAAAATTATTGCACCAAGGACTACCGAGTGCATACGCTCTCAACGTAGAGTTCACTCAAGTAAAAATTACCAAGTCAGTGAGAACTCTATTATTTCTAACTGGGAACTATGTTATGCAAACTACATTTTTCAAAATTTGTTATGCAAACTACGTTTTTCAAAATTCTATTAATTCAATTAATTCTAACTGGGAACAATGCTATGCAGACCAGTCAAAATTGTTTGTCATCCTGTGATGTGCTGATCACGTGACTGTTCAATTACAGGCCGACAAACGGCATGGGTTAAGTGGTATGATTAGCGAGAAAAGGGGGGAAACAGATCGATTACCGGTTGCCCAAGAGCTTGTGAAGCCGCAGGATAAGATCGACTTCATCCTCGTTAAACTTGCCTCGATGGATGGACGGAGAGAGATAATTCAGCCACCTGAGACGACAGCTTTTTCTACACCTCTGCAGACCTAACCATTGAGAACACAGACACACACAAGGAGTTGACTGAGCTCAAGCTGGAGGATGATTGTGTAGGAGGAGAAACCCATGCATGGACAGAGAAGTGCACACTTACCAGCTCTCTTGGGGACTTGATTCCACTTCCCCACTCCGTATTTCTCAACGCACTTCCTCAGTAACTCTTCTTCTTCTTTGCTCCAAGCCCCCTTTCGAACTCCTCTTGACCTAATTAGCTCACCTTCCATTATTAGTATTTGCTGTGATGGTTTGATTCGATGGGGGCGTGCCTGGTTTTAAAAAGCGAGTACATTGCGGTGTGTGGTTCGGCAAGGCGATACGTAGTGCAACATCGGTTAGATAAAGCGACAAGATGGTTTCCCTACCTGTCCATTTTGCATGGGCCTGATACGTTGCGCTTGGGCCACCCGGTGAAAATAGGCCAATCAGAGGGTACTTTGTTTCTACTTGAGAATTGCTGACTGCAGTGCGGTGCAGTTTCTTTTATTTCTTTTTTATATAATCATGTTCCATTTCAAACGTCTGGTTTGAGATTATTTTCCAAAAAAAAGCAAAGGAATAGATCCTGTGCACCGCACTCTGTGCGGTGCAGTTAGCAATTCTCTTCCTACCTTAAACTGGCCAACTAGTAATCCATCGGTGTTGGTCTGAATGTACTAAAACGAAACTTTATTACTTTAAGATAACGTATGATCAACATAATCCATGTTTGAAAGTTGAGTGAAAATGGTATGTATGTGTGTATGTCAGAATAACGGGTATCGGCTGACCAAAGAGGAAATTTCCTCATTCGATGGCGTCAAACCCACGCCCTCTCTATTTTTTCTCTTCGATCCGAACGGTTCATTTTCAAGTGATTCCAAGGAGTTTTGTTCGTTCATGACAATTTAACTATTTAATCCGTAAGATAAAATTTTGTAACGTTCCGATGAACGGTCAGAACCGTCTATGGTTGGCCCCAAGACTGCAAAATTGTATTTTTGGAATGAGATCATCGAAAAAAATATATACAACAATGCATCTACCCAAGCATTTAATTGTGTTGTTTTCGGTCTCTTTCGCCCTTTGTTTCTAGTTCTGGAATATGTTTTCTTTCATTAAAAACCATGGCCCCCAAGATAAACTTGGCCCTTACACGTTTATCTGCCCGCCCCTCATATGACAACATTAGCCATCTGGTTTGCACCTTGTGGGCAGAGATTGTGAGAAAATCAATCCATTTTCTTTCATTAATGGAACACCACTAGCTTTATTTTCTTCGGTGATTATGGCATTGAAGCACTGTGCTCTCAAATGGAATTTTACTTCTGATTGCCTGCTAAGATTGTTCTTTCCAGACGCGTCCAAGATTTCAAAATCAATGCTCGCGATTTTAACCATTTATCTAGAAAAGCACAATTGCATGAATATGAATTAATATATGAAACTGTAAGATGTTTCATGCAGAAGCGATTTTTAAGCGAACAGGCTAATTGTGTATATCAGCAGTCACCAAAAATATATAATGTTCACAGTCCAAATAATACAGTCTCTTTTTACTTAAATGAAAAGGTACAACTTTGGGAACCACTTGGGTCCAATAAGAATCTTCATCATCAGGGGTGACCTCCGCCTTCATGGAAGTATCCACCAATCTTGGGCATTACATTATATTCATCACTACATTTTTCTCTTGTATAAAAAAAGATAAGTGCAGGAAAATAAATATAGGACTAAGGCCGATCCAAAACCGGAATATGGACATTCATGCAAAAATTGTGCTCAAAGCATTTTCAACGCATATCACATATCAGACATATAATATTCACATGATATGAAATTTCAAATTTTTTATGCTTAATAATTAATTAGACCACGAGCCAATGTCATACACCGTTATGTTAGGTAACTAACCGTAGAGCGGTTACTGGATCCTCATAATTATTAAGCAAATGCTTACAAAAATAAGTCAAATATATGCCAGAAGTATGTCAAATAATATGTGATATACATCATGAGAACATGATTCTAAAATAGGCATCAAAGTTAAGGATTATGCTGAAAAATAAAATTATAGGCAGTGGTAATAGGGTCTGGTATAGAAAAAATTTGAAAAATTGAGCAATACGCCATTATTTTATATTTATTTTATTTATTTTCGATCGCCTCTCGTTTTTTCTTTTTCTTCTTCTTTTTTCTTTTTTCTTTTTTCTTTTTTCTTTGGGGGCCGAGAACTGCAGCTAGGGCCGCATGCTTCAACTTGCCAGAATATCATTTTTTTGTTTGTGGGTCGAGTCCCGTAGCAAGATTTGCGAGCTTCAGCCTGCCAGAATATTATTTTTTTTGTTTCTGGCTCGAGGCCCGCAGCAAGGTCTGCAGTCTTCGGCCCACACAAATTTTCCTTTTATTGTGTTGTGGGCCGAGGCCCGCTGCAAGAGAGAGAGAAAAACTTTTTTTTGTAAACCCTAATTATGGTTTTGGGGGGGTGTCGTCGCCAGCCACAACAGCACACAGCCGCTGCAGCGGCATCATAGGGACGGTGATCGGTTGTCTGGAGGCCGACGCCCCCCGAGGGGTCCGACGGCCTGGGGGTCCTCGGATGGCCGATGAAATATAATTTTATTTTGGCAGGCTTTGTGGGGCTGGCGTCTGGTAGGCCGCCACCTTCTCCCCCAGATGCTGTGGGTGGGGGCTGGCGGCCGGTAGCCGCCGCCCTCTCCCCCAATTTTTTATGTTGATTTTGGGTATCAAAGCGCAAAGAATCATGATCATGATTCTCTTTATAGATGTTTTAGATATACCTCAAGATCGATTAAGACAGACGCTAGATTTCGTTGATCGTCTACACGGAAACAAGATATGATTCTTCATCGACTCCCTCGTTCGCCAATGCTCTCTCTCTCTCTCTCTCTCTCTCTCTCTCTCTCTCTCTCTCTCTCTCTCTCTCTCTCTCTCTCTCTCTCTCTCTCGGAAGTGCGTTCTGATAACGTGTTGTGAAGTACTGTTCTGCGGGAGACCGTAGATCTTTATTTATAGGGAAAAGTTCATACAATGGTGGGATACATAATTCATGTGGGATACATAATTCATGTAAGATACAAACACGTAATCTGATACATGATAGGATATGGTATACATTAGCCTATGATGTGCCTACATAATACCATTCATAACACATTAAAATTAATTTTTAAAAGGCTATGTTGGTCACAAAAAACCTGGTGACGAAGTACTTAATAGCCTAAGAGGATCTCTAATGAATGTTTTGGAGAGCATAAATAAATTTAGAAAGGTCATGATACCTTAGAAATTAGCAATGAATTTTTTTGATAGTTTAGAAAACTTTAGCCTTAAAAATGATATATTTCAATTAGTCCAAATAGATTTGTACATATGATATATATTTAGACTTTCGGACAGTATCTTTTAAGTTTAATACTGCTTAGGTTTAGAAGGTAATCTTTCCCACACAAAAATAATTAGGCCAAACAAAGAGGGTCATGGAGCAGGTTCTCCCACTCCTTAACCCCTCCCGAAAACAAAGTTTCATCCATGATCTCCTCCACTTCATAATTGAAGTGGAGGTCCAGAGACCTCAAATATTTCTCCTCATCCTCATAATTTTTAGCTTCAACAATCTCATCTTGTTGACTCTTACCAGTACTGATCAACTCGTTCAGCCATTCTTCTTCTTCTTCTTCATGGTTGTTGTTTAACTCGAGGGGTTGGGATTTGCCATCAGCTTCATCGATCTCTTGCTGTGGATTCTTTGGCCACATCCAGGCGCTGGAGGCTCTCTGAGGCTGGGGCTTAACGACTCCGGCGTTGGCAACGACCGCCTTCTTCTCAACTTGGGCTCCTATTTTCTTTCTCAAATAAGAGTTCCAGTAGTTCTTGATGTCATTTGCTGTCCTTCCTGGGATTCTGCCTGCAATTAGCG
The DNA here is from genome assembly GCA_030789695.1 of Scilla litardierei. Classification (NCBI taxonomy): domain Eukaryota; kingdom Viridiplantae; phylum Streptophyta; class Magnoliopsida; order Asparagales; family Asparagaceae; genus Scilla; species Scilla litardierei. The sequence continues at coordinate 8,390,132 of CM061141.1, forward strand.
ACCACCTGAAAAAAAAAAGAATTCTTGAGATCACATGCAAACATCGTTGTCGACGCTTGCAATTGCACCCCATGGACTGAACTAATGAACGTGATTACGTTATGCACTCAGAAGTACCTGAAAATTATTGCACCAAGGACTACTGAGTGCATACGCTCTCAATGTAGAGGTCACTCAAGTAAAAATTACCAAGTCAGTGAGAACTCTATTATTTCTAACTGGGAACTATGTTATGCAAACTACATTTTTCAAAATTTGTTATGCAAACTATGTTTTTCAAAATTCTATTAATTCAAGTAATTCTAACTGGGAACAATGCTATGCAGACCAGTCCAAATTGTTTGTCATCCTGTGATGTGCTGATCACGTGACTGTTCAATTACAGGCCGACAAACGGCATGGGTTAAGTGGTATGATTAGCAAGAAAAGGGGAGAAACAGAATAATTACCGGTTGCCCAAGAGCTTGTGAAGCCGCAGGATAAGATCGACTTCGTCCTCGTTAAACTTCCCTCGATGGATGGACGGAGAGAGATAATTCAGCCACCTGAGACGACAGCTTTTTCTACACCTCTGCAGACCTAACCATTGAGAACACAGACACACACAAGGAGTTGACTGAGCTCAAGCTGGAGGATGATTGTGTACAAGGAGAAACCCATGCATGGACAGAGAAGTGCACACTTACCAGCTCTCTTGGGGACTTGATTCCACTTCCCCACTCCGTATTTCTCAACGCACTTCCTCAGTAACTCATCTTCTTCTTTGCTCCAAGCCCCCTTTCGAACTCCTCTTGACCTAATTAGCTCACCTTCCATTATTAGTATTTGCTGTGATGGTTTGATTCGATGGGGGCGTGCCTGGTTTTAAAAAGCGAGTGCATTGCGGTTTGTGGTTCGGCAAGGTGATACGTCGTGCAACATTTGGTTAGATAAAACGACAAGATGGTTTCCCTACCTGTCCAATTTGCTTGGGCCAAATTCGTTGCGCTTGGGCCACCCGGTGAAAATAGGCCAATCAGAGGGTACTTTGTTTCTACTTCATATGGGCTTACTAATTGTTTCAGGATGTTTTCTCACCACAACAGGTGGGTTGACTGGAGGGCTGGAGGTCAACGCGATCACGCGGGACACGTGTGGCCTCCAGGAGCGGGATGCAGCTCGTTCGGCTTGGCGAAGAGCATGCGGATCCGAGCGTCGCCGTGCCGAAGAGAATCCTCGGCAAAGCGACGGCCTCCGTATGGGTGGAGATGAACGGGGTCGGGGGCGAGCGCGTTCAGCTCCGGACTGATTGGACGACGAAGGGTAGCATCGACGCAACTGGATCTCCTTGACCTGAACAGACGAGAAAGCCCGTCAGAGAGGTCGGACCTTGGTTCCGACCAAGTCGCCTCCGATGCCTAAGTCAGAACGGATCTGAAGGGTGCTCGGTGGGATCGGTATGGCTCACAGGGAGGCCGACACGCGAGTCCTAGGGCCGAGCTGTGGAGAAGAATTATGAGGTGGAAGATAAGGTCATTCAAGTAGAATACCTCGGAGTTTTCAGTATCCAGAGCGTGGTCTCATTCCGCGTCGTTCTTCGAGTTGCTTTATAGGAGTCTTCCACGTCCACGTCTCCTCGACGTTCCCCTATTTCGTCCCGATGATTCGCCACTTTGAGGGTGCCTTCATAGGTCATGAAGGTGTGGCATAATGGGGCTCTTTAATGGTGATTAAGGGTGTGCGTTTTAAGTAGAGTGGTAAACTCCCGCTAGCGTGGGTAAGCGGTCGCATCCGCTTCGGTCCGAGGCCGGCCCGATTCCGAGTCTTCGTGGGGGCCGCGTTCTCTCCAGGCCCATAGGCTCGCGGCACGGTCATGGACCGTTCGGTCTTGGCCCATCTTGGGAGAGTCATATCACTAGTAATTCACGTGTCCCACCATACGCCCATTATTTTGAACTTTCTCACACAGACAAATACAGCACAAAGAGTAATCTTATATCCGCATAACATTAATTTACCCAAACATACCCCTTACAATACATTCTTTCTCGTCTCCATCCAACCCCATGCTTTTTCTCCTTCTAAAAAATTTAGACCTTTTAATTCCATTTCTTAAATCTTCAAGAATCAATCCTTGCCCTTTTTGTGTAAACGCGCATTAACTTTTTTTTGTATCTACTTTTAGATGATATGTGCACAAGAATCATGGGTAACAAGCAAAAACAATATTCTCACATACATTTCTGGATGATGTAAAATGAGTTCGGCTGTGTGCTAGCCCAGCAATGTTACTGTAGTTGATCAGTCGGCTGGTCATCGATATATTGATATGTGTTTACGGGTGTTTTCTCACCATAGTTCGTTGATCGTCGGCTGTGTGGTCAACGTGGTCAAGGGGCCGACTTGGGGGTCCCTTGGGTTCGCCGAGCCCTCTTGTTCTCGGTGCTGGAGAGCTGAGGGGAAGCCTCGGCTCGGTGGGTCGTGCTCGGCCTCGGCTGGGTCGCGCTCGGCCTAGGTCGGATCCGCGTCGAGGGGTTGCCTCGGCGCCTTGCAAGTGGGGTGGTGCCTGAGCAGCCGTCCACCTGACGACTGCGATGGGGTTAGCCGACCGATGCTGAGCGGTAGCCTCGGCGCCTCGGATGTCTTCTTCCTGGACAGATGAGGAAACTCGTCAGGGAGGCCGGACCTAGGTTCCGGTCAAATCCCCTCCGATGCCTAAGTCAGATCAGGGTCTGAAAGGGTACTCGACGGGGGAGACCCGGCTTGCAGGGAAGCCGGAACGTCAACCCAGGCGGTACGAGTAAAGGGGGAGGGAGGAAATGGAGTGGCGAAAGCCTAGGTCGTTGATGGAGTACCTCTCTGTTGATTAACTAAGTTTCGATCCCCCTCTCCGTCGCCTTGGCCTTCCCCTTATAGGGTCTTTCGTGATTGCCACACGTCCTGCCTCCTCTCACGTCCCCACGATCCGCCTCCGCCTCCTCCTGCTCGCACGTCGTGGAGGGGTGGCCCATTAACGGGTCCGTTAATGGCCATCATGGGATCGCGGATTCAGAGGGGCGGTTAATCCGACCGAATGGGGGCCAGTCGGGTGTCCCGAGGTCGAGGTGGCTGGGCTTTCAGCCCCGTCCGTGGGCCCCCTTCGGGCGGGCCCGTCTTCTCTAGTGGGCTTCCCCTTTGAGGTCGGACCGTGGGCCGTTGTACTTCGGGCTCGTTGATATTAGTCGTAACAATTGCCCCCATCGTCCGGACCGTTCGGGTGCGTCAGTCGAGGTTTCGCTATTAAATGAATGTCATTATTACCGCTCCGTTTAAACTTCCGTTGGTGCGGTTTTCGAAGCATCGCCGTCGTTTTGATGTCGCCACGCGCTCTCCCTTGACGGTTCAGATCCCACCATCGATCCTCTATATATTTGTTCCAATCCCTCGGACTTCAACTCTTTCGCGCTCATTCCTTCTTGATCTCTGTTCTGCCAGCTTCTTCTTCCCGACATTTGTCTTCTTTCCAGCTCTTATAAAGGTAATTCTTCCACTCTTTAACTCGGGCCATGGCCATGCTTAGAATAGGTGATATACGCCCTGGCGGACCGGCGCCTGGTCCCGATCGCGCCCGTCCCTTGGGGCTCCAAGCTCCTTTGCCGTCCCCGGGGGTCCCGGATAAAGGGAAAGGAAAGCTTTTTCCGGATCCCGTTGGGGACGATGTGGCCTCGTCTTCCGAGCGATTAGGCATCCCTCCATCGATCCTCCGGTCGTCATCCATGGCCCCTTTCTTAGTCACTAGGGAAATACGAGAGAGGTACTTATGTCATCCCTATGACGTCCGAATTCCCTTTAGAGACGAGCGGATCTGCTTCCCGCGGAGTAACGAGGTCGGCGTCTACGTCGAGATGTTCCATCAGGGGCTCCGCTTCCCCCTCCACCCTTTTATTATTCAATTCACGGACTCCTTGAAAGTCGCCCTATGTCAGCTGATGCCATCCTCTGTCGCAGTGCTGACCGGGTTCATTACGCTTTGTATCACCCACGGCCTGGAGCCGTCTCTCCCCCTCCTCTTTTACTTTTACCGGATCCAGTCGGTCGGCCTCGGATCTCGGCTGTACCTCCGAGCCCGTGCAGGGCGAGTGTGCCTGCTCCGTCTACCCCCTTGGTCGGGGAACTGGGACTCTAGCTTTATCTGTGTTGTCTTTCCCCAGGCCTCGGTGATCTTGACAGGTTGGGGGAGTTCGCAACAAACCGACATGGCAGCAACCTTATCCGAGGCCGAGCGGGCCGCGGCCCGCCTCCTATCGTCACTTTCTCTTGATGAGAGGTCGGTCTGGCATTTGCTGGATGACCTACTTCTTAAGTGCACTCTGTGGTCCCCCGGTTAGTTGTCTCCCTTCATTTCGTATAACCTCTGGCTCACCCTGATTTTTCTTCCTCTCGCAGGGATGGCTGGCCGTGAATTCACCCACGATGTCGACGAGCTTATTCGGCTGGGATCTCGCCGGGGCCGTGGGAGCTCTTCCGGGCGGGCGCCTCGCCACTCTGTGGATGTGGAGTTGCGTCTGTCCGAGCCTCCTTCGGGGAGGATTGAGGCAAAGTCTCTCCCACGGGTCGCCTCGGGTCCCCCCGGAGGAGAAGTCACTGGGGCCGACCCCCTCCCCGTTGAGGGTTCTGGATCGGCTCCTATGCCGTCCGCGGGTGGGAGTCGCAAACGCTCTCCCCCCGTCACCGCCGACCCCAATGGGAAGAAGTCGCGGAAGAAAGGCGGGTGCGCCGCTTCTCCGGCTTCTGCCATCACGTCGACGGATCCCGGCAAGGCGATCGCGCCGGCCGTCGCGGTCGACCCTGCTGCCCATGCCGTCGACATTCCCTCGGCCATCCCTTCGGTCTTGGGGGCTATCTACGTCCTGCCAAGCGCCTCAGCGGGCCTCGCTGATCCCCCTGGGGGTTCGGTGCCCCTTGATGTGGCCTTGGCGAGCCGGCCGACGGCGGACTCCGTCCCTCCGGGGGACCGTTCCCTCTTGGAGTTGTCCCTCGTGGACATACTGTCGGATTCTCTGGTCGATCACCTCCGACAGGTTCGAATTCCTGCCCTTTTCGGACAGTTGTCTTGCCATTTTATCTTCCTTGGTATAATCCACCTCCCTTTCGTTTGCAGGCCACCACGATGGCTGTTGAGGCGCAGCGCCGGGCGACCCAGTAGAAGCCTCGAGGATTCCCTAAATCGGGAACGCGCCCGGGCTGGGGAGGCTGACGTAGCCCTTCAGGGTACCCACATGGAAGTTCGACCGCAACGCCGTCGTGCCGATGAACTCGAGTCTCAAGTACATGATCTCAAGTGAAAGCTTGGGGATGTCCATGACTTGAGCCGGGAAGCGGAAGAGAAGTTCCGGCGGGAGAGGGATGATCTCTGGGGCCAACTCGCCGAGCTGCGTCGGAGGCTCCGTTTTGCCGAGGAGGCTGAGAAGGGCGTCGACACGGCCATAAGGCCGAAGATTGCGTCGGTTCTGAGAGAGGTCTTCAGAACTTATGAGGACCTCCTTGCCCCTCGCATAGTGGAGGTCGTCAGGGAGTCATTCCGGCAGTTTGCGAAGCTCGCCCGGGCGCCGATCCTCCCCCCACCGGGACACGTCGATCCCCACTGTTCGGAGCAAGGCGAGGCCCCGGACGACGCTGTCTCTCGCGCTCCGGACCCCTGAAGAACCCCTGTAACCTGTCCCCTTTCTTGGGTGACAAATTTTGTTGTCAACAACAGTGCTCTGGGCCCTGGGCGACGCTGTCTCTCGCTCTCCGGACCCCTGAAAAGCCCTTGTATCCTGTCCCCTTTCTTGGGTGACAAATTTTGTTGTCAATAACAGTGCTCGAGAGGACGTTGTTGAGTGATATGTAACCCATACCATTAATGAAAATGATATCTTTTAGTCAGTTTTTCTCGCACCACTGTTCTCTTTTTCGGGGGTTCTCCCCTTTGGAATAGCCTTCAATGTTCCTAGACCAGACGGGCGTCGCCGCCCTTGTCTAGGGGTGCTTTCCCGAGTTTGTCTGGCTTGGGACGTCGTTCTCCCCGCCGAGTCCGACCGTCAGGGTGATTGTCTTCAGCCAGGCGAGCGGGTAGGTCACTCGATCCGCGAGGAAGATCATCCCTTGGCTTACGGCCGGCTGTCATACTCGTCGGCTGGGGGGAGTTGCCCCCAGCCCTATGAACGGGTGCTTCGCCCGGTCCGCGGGGGAAAGCACCCCTCAGCTTATGACCGGGCGTCGTGCTCGTCACCTGGGGGAGTTGCCCCCAGCCTTAGGAGTGGGCGATTTGCTCTGTCAGCGGGGGTGAGTACCCCTCGGCTTACGGCGGACGAATGAGGTTTGTTCGGTGGTGAGGGGAGTTGCCCCTCGACTTACGGCCGACGAAGGAAATTCGTTCGGTGGCGAGGGGAGTTGCCCCTCGGCTTACGGCCGACGAAGGAAATTCGTTCGGTGGCGAGGGGAGTTGCCCCTCGACTTACGGCCGACGAAGGAGATTTGTTCGGTGGCGAGGGGAGTTGCCCCTCGACTTACGGCCGACGAAAGAGTGAGTCGGCTAACCGGGAGAATTGCCCTGGCCCTACGACCGACCGATCCGTTCGTTCGGTGTCGAGGGGAGCTGCCCTCGACTTACGGCGGACGAAGAAGTGGGCCCCTGTAATTCGGGCTGGTCCATATTAGTCGGACCGCGGTTACCTTGATTGAGTCCTCCTTCGTGTCCTGAATCGTCTGCTTAAAACAGGTGATAGAGTTTGCGTTGACAGTGTATGCCTTCATTTCCGTGAGACAATACATTTGGAGTAATGAAAAAAGGAAAAGGCGACAAGACACAGGGGGGGTTCTGGCAGGGTAGTCCTCCCCGGTGGAGTGGCGGCTGTTTACTCTATCTCCTTACTCGATGATACGCGCAACTGTCTGGACCGCGTTTACCCCTTTTCCCATGTCCTGTTGTTTGGACGTTCCTTCTCCCGAGGCGGGGTCGTTGGCAGAGTTCTTCAGATGCCCCCGGCTCACAAGCTTCTCGATGTCTTTCTTTAGGTGCCAACAGTCGTCGGTATCGTGGCCGTTGTCTTTGTGGTACTTGCAGTACTTCTCTTCATCCCTCCCGCCTCTCTTCGTCCTTCGGGGAGGTCGGCTCATGGGTCCCTCCTTCTGGGCTTGCGCTAGGATCACGTCCGGGGCGGCGGTCACCGAGGAGTGCCGAGGCTCTTCCCTCCGTGGTCTTCCTCTGGCCCTCTTCTCTGATCGATGCTCCTCCGTGCCGCGACGCTCTTTCTCACCGTGCTTGGTCTCGCGCCTGGTCTTTCCCTCATCCTCGGCCAGGGCCTCTTCTGTCAGCATGAAGCATTCTGCTCGGGCCATAATTCCGGCGAGGTCCTTCGGTGGGTCGCTGTGCAGTGATTTCTTCAATCCCCTGTGTCGCTGGCCTTTCTTCAGGGCCGCCTTCACGACCAGTTCGGGGTAGCTGTCCACGCTCAATCGCTCCACATTGAAGCGACGCATGAAGTGCCTCAGAGATTCGGCCGGTCCCTGTACCACATTGAACAAGTGTTCCGAATCAGGTCTTACCTGTCGCCCGGCCATAAATTGTTTGCAGAACAGCTGGGTGAGCTCCTCGAAGCTGTCTATCGACCGAACGGGCAAGCTGAGGTACCAGGTTCGGGCGGCCCCCGTAGGGTGGAGTAGAAGCCCCTGTAGAGCAGGGTGTCGTCGGCTCCCTGGAACGTCATGACCACCTCATAGTCCATCACATGATCCGCGGGGTCGCTAATGCCGTTGTACTTCTCCAGCATCGGTACCTTGAAGTTCGAGGGTATCCGCGCCTCGGTTATCCTCCGGGTCAGGGGGCATCGCTCTCCGCTGATGCACCCGGGTCGCTCCCCTTCGCCCGCCTCCTTGCCGTTCGGCTGCAACGGGGGGGGGGGGCGACGGAAGCTTGACCTCCTCTTGGGTCTTCGCCAGCTTGGGTGCCGGACTCGATCGGCGCGAACAGTCTTTCCGGCTCTCCTGGTGGTGGGCTCGTCGGCTGCATCCACTCCGGTCAGACCGGACGCTCGCTGATCGGCGATCATTTCGCTTACGTTTGTTCGATCTCGGACGTGCGGACGAGGCCGTCCTTGAGACGTCGCCCGTCCGCTCCGAGTCCCCCCCATTTCCCTCTCTGAATGAGGTGGGAGTGGGAGATCGCGTCGGGGAAAATCCGGGCATGGTGAACCTCCTTTCCGTGTTTTGGACTCCTTTTCTGTGGTCGGCGACCACGGAAAAGCGAAGAGGTCGACGATCCTCCTCCTGGCGGCGGGCCCGTCCCTCCCCACCCTCGGGGGTGGGAGTGCTGCTAACGAGCTGTTGAATCGCCGCGACTAAAGTTTGGATGTTGGTGTTGGTCTCCTGCGCATAGGCTCGGAGTTGCCCCTGCGTGGCCAGCAGGGCGTCGTCGGTCTCCCCGGTAGCGTGACCATTCGGGTTCTCGATGGGGGAGTGGTATGCACCTTCCTCCGGGATGGGCGGCATGCGCCCCAGGCCGTTACCGACGGATTCCATTTTGGTGGTTTGACGTGGGTGTTAGTTCGGTTCCCACAGACGGCGCCAGATGTTTACGGATGTTTTCTCACCACAGTTCGTTGACCGTCGACTGTGTGGTCAACGTGGTCAAGAGGCCGACTTGGGGGTCCCTTGGGTTCGCCGAGCCCTCTTGTTCTCGGTGCTGGAGAGCTGAGGGGAAGCCTCGGCTCGGTGGGTCGTGCTCGGCCTCGGCTGGGTCGCGCTCGGCCTAGGTCGGATCCGCGTCGAGGGGTTGCCTCGGCGCCTTGCAAGTGGGGTGGTGCCTGAGCAGCCGTCCACCTGACGACTGCGATGGGGTTAGCCGACCGATGCTGAGCGGTAGCCTCGGCGCCTCGGATGTCTTCTTCCTGGACAGATGAGGAAACTCGTCAGGGAGGCCGGACCTAGGTTCCGGCCAAATCCCCTCCGATGCCTAAGTCAGATCAGGGTCTGAAAGGGTACTCGGCGGGGGAGACCCGGCTTGCAGGGAAGCCGGAACGTCAACCCAGGCGGCACGAGTAAAGGGGGAGGGAGGAAATGGAGTGGCGAAAGCCTAGGTCGTTGATGGAGTACCTCTCTGTTGATTAACTGAGTTTCGATCCCCCTCTCCGTCGCCCTGGCCTTCCCCTTATAGGGTCTTTCGTGATTGCCCCACGTCATGCCTCCTCTCACGTCCCCACGATCCGCCTCCGCCTCCTCCTGCTCGCGCGTCGTGGAGGGGTGGCCCATTAACGGGTCCGTTAATGGCCATCATGGGATCGCAGATTCAGAGGTGCGGTTAATCCGGCCGAATGGGGGTCAGTCGGGTGTCCCGAGGGCGAGGTGGCTGGGCTTTCAGCCCCGTCCGTGGGCCCCCTTCGGGCGGGCCCGTCTTCTCTAGTGGGCTTCCCCTTTGAGGTCGGGCCGTGGCCGTTGTACTTCGGGCTCGTTGATATTAGTCGTAACAATATGGTTCTACCCAAAAATACGCTCACACCTTGAACCCTTCAGAGAAGAGGAAGATGATAAGGGGGATCTAAAAGAGCAATCACCTACGAATGAACCAATAGGGATGGCCATACGAAGATGACGAGCATGTACTTGAAAGGTGACATCGTACGACTTGGATCTGAATCGAGATGTATGGTGCTCTATTATTTTGAAATTAGATTATGATCAAGTTGCTCATTGCTCTCGCAAGCATGCATGGTCCCCCATGCCCATGCATGCAAATTCCGTGCTTTTTTTTTGGGACCTTTTGCATGATGGAGACACTAACGTGGCAGGTGTTCTCTTGCGACAAGTCATGGGTCCTCCACCGCATGTAACGCTACCTACGAAAAATTTCCTTCTTGATGCTCAGATACAAGATCCTGACAAGCTATCAAGAGGTTGGGGGATATTCTTAAAATATTCTTTCAGAAAGTCGAATGCATGAATGTTTGATTGGTTAGCAAAACATGGCCTCAAGTGTGCATGCGTTATTCGTCTTGTGGAGGGTCTCCAATGGACCTTCACGTTTTACTACCTCTAACATTTAATTATGTTGTTTTCGGTCACTTTCGCCTTTTGTTTCTGCTTCAAATTCTGTTTCCTTTCATTAAAAATCATGGCCCCCCCGCCGATTGATTTTGGCATCGTTTTCGCGGGAAAAGGCGACAGGATCAAATCGACTGATGGCCCATGAGATGACATGCGGTGATTTCCCTGTTGGTGATAAGAGTACGTACCGATGGAAATCTGATCATCAACCCCCAGCCTCTCCCTTGTTTAACGGCCAAATTGAGAAGCATCCTTTCTCTTTCTTTCCCTTTCCCCAACCCTTTTCTCGAAATAGCATCCGCAAGGACGGGAATGGGCCGGGCCGGGCCGGGGCTAAATACATACCTAATTCCTCAGCCCATTTCTACGGTTTTCTTTATAAAAGTTGTTGCATATGAAGATTCAAATGTCGCATTGGTTTTGCCCTCGTGTTTTGGGGAAAACGCCTCATACCAAAGGAGATATTAATATCATATTGAAGCCCCAAGAATCCCGAAACTCAGCCGATGTGGAATTATTTGTTGACAACCCAACAATGTCAGTTGACCATAGCCGCTGGTTTTTATCTTATGGGCAAGAGATGCGGCGATGGGAGTAATAACAAGTGATCGATCGCTCGTGTCGTACTTTTAAGGAGAAGGGAGACAAAGAAATGCAACTGGAACTTGGAACTACGTTTATGTGCCCCTCTTATGACAGCATTAAGTCATCTGGTTTAAAGATTAATACATTTTCGTTCATTTCTAGAACAACACTACTACAACTAACAAGATTTTTAATCTTTGACCACATCAACACAGTTCTCTTCTTTGGCCCAATTCTCCTCGCGACATTGTTCCGGCACCCACCTTCGAATCACGTTCTCTTCAACAGAGAAGCGATCCAAGCACGAGGGCAGACTCGCATCGCTCCCATTCTTGTTTACGCCGAGAACCAGCAATGTCTTTGCGACACTTCCACCTATCCGGAGGCTGCATTGCAGATCAGACCACGCCCTCAACCGCGCATTGTTCACACCATCGCCGTCGTCACCCTCCAACGCGACAAGCACTACATAATCCGAGTGAACGAGGGCCGGGTGGTGACGGTACGCGACGAAGTCGCCACCGTACTGTGTGCCCGATCGCACCACCCAATTCTTGGCCCGAAGATGTGCATACGCCTTGTAGAATTCAGGAAACCGGGACGACCTACGCACGCTGTACCTCCATAACTCGACTTCGCTCAATATGTGATCGTTATGTGCGACAACGTTTAGAGCTTCCAGCTTATGATGCAAATAGAAGGCTTCTTCGAGACCGAACTGAAACCACCGCGTGCTCTTCTCGCTGGTGTCGATTTCTCGGCCGAAGCACGAGCGGTTGAGCAAGTCGGCAAGCTCTGGCGTGGCTTCGAAGAGCAAGTCGTTGGAGCCGGATAGCATTGCTTTTGCTCCGGACAGAGCGAGAGCTGGTTGTAGCTGTGCAACAATTTGCGACATGGGGTTTGCTTCGGCTATGTCCGCATTGTTCTTTCCCTTCCATCTTGGGCCCATTGATTTGAAGGCAGACAAGGAGATAAAAGGACAGAGGTAGATCTCTACCTGTACATCATGGAATAAAGTCACATACAAAGAAGAAAAAGGGTCGTGAGGGTTGTGTGCACGCTGTAAGTTCAGTTGTGCATTTAAGCAAACAGTTTGTGGGCAGGAATTTGTGAAAAAATCAACAGAGTTCACGACTGCATACGCTCAGTCAGACGTGAACAAATTAAGATTAGTTCTACGTACCTCTTGGTTCAACGCTGAGAAAACGAGGCGGGCTGGTATGGGCAGAACCGGTACGCGCGCTTGGTGGCTCGTCAGGCCCCCACGCCCACCGGACTCCGGTCGGTCAAAAGAAAAGGTTGTGCGTTTTTTGAGGCGGAAGTAACGAAGATATGGATGGCTAGAGGTGGAGCAAGCGGCAACTGCATATTTGTCCAGTTATACTCATCTATTGCTATTGGATCGAGCAGAACATTCCTAATGGTTTGAATGGCTCCAAACTTGATGTACTTATTTCAGGTGAAGTACAAATTGTGATATCCAAACATGAAGACTGTTCATTTACGCACCAAAGGAAATGGTCCGCTCACAGCCATTTATTTACAAGTTTGCCATTACACCGCGGACGACCCGCTTTTTATTCCGCTCACTCACCACTTATATGCAAGTTTGCCACTTGTTCTTCTTTTGCCACCGCCCCCGCGCACAACTCATGGTGGCAAAATGACCCGGGGGCCCGTCGGGCCGGCCCGGGCCCGGGAGTCCATTCCCGGGCCGAGCTGCGGCCCAGGCCCGGCCCCAGGGGCCGGGCTGGGCTGAGGTGCCCGGCCCGAGGTTTTTTGTTAAAAAAAGCCTCACAGAGGCTCAAAAGGGGGGGAGAAGCCGGGCTGGGCCGGGGTTCTCCCCGGCCCGGCCGGATTTTGAATGGGCCCGGTCGGGCCGGGCTCGGGCCCAGGCCGGGCCATTTTTACACCCTGACGTACAACCACTTATTTTCTATCTGCCCACGTCGGTGACGACGACCGGGAAGACGGGGACGAAGACAACAAGGAAGATGGGAAAAAGAGGAAGACAACGACAGGGGAAGACGACGGCAACGGGGAAGGCGACAACTCATCCCGTCTCCATCATCTTCGCCGCCAGAGATCGGAGGCAGTGGCTCTTCGTTGCCGTCTTCCCTACCGGAGATCGGAGGCTGGTTGTGCATGTGAGAAGGAGGGGGTAAAACTGAAAAATTTTAAATTGCAAACTCGTAAATAAGTTGGTTGTGCGCTGATGATTTTTCCATGTGCGCAAATCAACCCTCAATATGTTAGAATCTTAAATTTTAAAAACTCTTGGTTTTTTAAACCTCAAAGCTTTGAAAGAAAAATTTGTGTCTGCATTTTTTTAAATCCAAAGGATACTTGAAATTAAGAGGGATAGGTGCATGATCTAACCCAACTCCACACTCATCAATTGCATGTTCACTTGTCTTGCACAGAAAGACTCCGCCATTGTTTGTACAGAAATTTGGCGCCCCATATTTTAACTTCGAAGAAGAAATGATTTTATTTGTTAGACATGAAATTAGCTAAACATTTTATTCGAGCTCCAGAGAAATTTAACAAAATGCAGCCGCATAGAGATTACAATTAAGAAAATGGACTTAGTGATCTTGCAACTACAGTTTGCATGCAACCATCTTTACTACATCATAAAATGAACGCCAAAATCAAACTGATCTTAAAAGCTCGAAATCATTTGATATATGCTACTCGAAAAGCACAAACTTTAGTCTTTTCTGATGTAGGCTATATGTTTTTTCCTCTTTTACTTTTTTTTATAAAAAGAATGGTCCATGGGTATACAAAGTTCACCAGAGGAAAAACAAACCCGCTGATGTTGGGGGAGCACTCCCAATGAAGGACTGAATCATTCGGCCCATGCTTGGGCCGGATCTGTACCACGTCAGATTCAACCTCTGCTTCTGTTGGGTCTCTGTGGATGACAAACTAAATACTAGAGAGGGGGTGATTGGTGTTTTAAAGACTTGTGCACAAATACAAATTATACCCTTAAGTTTGGCCTAGGTGACTTGTTAGAGTTACCTACACAAGTAACTACTCAACACAAATAGATTGCTTGCTATGAAATTGGGAGTTAAATGCAGTGAAACATGGAGCACAATGCAAGCAAAGAGTAGAGTCAAGCACAACACAAACACAAGGAATTTTTATTCTGCTTCACCCACTCCCTGTGGCTACATCCAGACCCCAACAACGTTGGGAATTCCACTAACCAACCTCTCTTAAACAAGAGAGCAATGCCTAACCATGAGGGCTTCCAAATACACTTGCCTAGTTCCTCTTACTGGGTCTTTCAATACAACAAACACCTCTCAAAGAGGACCTTCACAAATGTTTTGATTACAACACTTTGTATCAAAATTATACTTACCACACCAATGCACTTACCACCACTTAGTGGATTTACAAACTTCTTTAAAGATGGTTGGTGATGCTTCACAATTTCCTATAGCCAAAATAATTAGAGCTTTTGATAGTGGCTAAGGAAAAATCTCTCTTTGATTCTTTGAAAAGATGAAGATTAAAACAAAAGAATCAAAGGAACAAGCTTTTGATTTGTTTCTGTAAGTAATGAAGATTATAACAAGAGAAATCAAATCAATTTAAGAGCCCAGATTCAATGATTAAAAGCTTTTGAAAACTTAGAAAGCTTGCCAGAAAATTGTGGGGGGGGGGGGGGGGGGAGGGAGCTTTGAATTGTTTTGAATGCTTAGAAAATCTTAGAAAATATGATCATTCATTCATCTAATAAATTCTGCAACTCCCTCTATTTATAAGCCTCATAACCGTTCATAAAATATCCCACAAATACCCTTGCAACGACTACAAAACAGTTAGAAAACTAAATTTCCATAAAATCTGGAAGTCCGTCTGATAATTCAAAGTAGTTGACTGACACTATGGAAGTAGTCGTCTCCTTTTATAACTGCAGTCGGCTACTTTCACAACTGCGGCCGACTCCTTTTATATCCAGAGCAGAACACTTCCTAGCACATTCATATTAGTAAACCAAAATGGAATATTAGTCAGCTAATATTCTGATCCATGGGTTTGGGCCCTAAAACTTTGTAAAAATATTTCAAAATAAGTTTAAAACATTTGTAAATCATTTAAGATATTTAACTGAGTAAAGTGTGCGATGCTCCATACTTAAGGCCTACAAAAATCTAAGACTCAAAAAGAAACAAATTACATCAAAATACACATTGTGACTTCTTGATGTTCTTGAGTACTCTTCTTCTTCATCCCTTAGCTCAAGCAAAGCTCAAGCAAAGGTCAAAGGCTCTTTGACCTTTGCTTGAGCTTCCACACTATCTCTCCAAGCTTTTGTCTTGAATTCTTCTCCTTGCCTAGGCTCTGTGTTGGCTTTTGTTGACTTTTGATATAAAGTTTCATACTCTTGACTTTATAATATCTACACACTTAATGAAATGGATTAGTAATATTGATCACTTGTTGATCATCATCAAAACTTCATTTGAAATCAACAGCTCCCTCCCAATGGAGGACTGAATCAGGGGCTGAATAGGGACTGACTCGGCAAAAATCAGACGTCTGATTTCTGCCACGACAGGGGCTGAACACGGGCTTAAAATTTTAAGCCCCCGTTCGGCCCTTCCTCTCCAATTTTTTTTTGCAAAAACGTCCTCCACACTGGATTAAGCCCCAATTTCAGCCCGCATTCAGCCCGCCATTGGGAGTGCTCCAAGAACATCAGAAGAGAGGATTAACTTTTACAATTAGCACCTAATTCTTCTTCAGAATAACAATGAATCTTTGCAAACCACTCTAGTTTTCATATGTTTTTGCTGTCTCGCAAATTTACCCTAAAGTTTAGGTTCAAGGTAATTAATTTAAAATATAAGGTAGTTTTCTATAAAAACAGGCCAAAGTACAAGATAATTATCGCAAATTTAGCCTTTAAAAGAGAGAAGAAATGAACGACACTACTCACTCCACAACAAAATACAAAAAGCTTTAGGAACCAAACAATGTTTTACAAACCAAATCAAAGCAAGCAAGTTATAAACAAACACTAAACAAGATCAGGCTCCCTCAGAAGTAAATTGGACACCTCTCGTTCACATAGGCAGGAAGCAAGTTGCCGTCAGCACCCACAGCCAACTCACAGCTAACATGCATCCTATGCTCGCCCGTGTCCCACATCTTCACCTTGAACCGGATGACCGACTCCAGCTCAAACCGCAACGGAACCTGGCCGGTCTTCAGGCCGCCGGCGATCTGACTCAGCACGGGCCCACTCGCAGCGGCCCCCAGCTGCCCTTCTATGAGAGTAGTGTTCTTCGCTGGCTGATAGTACCCAGGCACGACCGGCCCGGACGCAATCACCTGGTCGAAATAGTAGACCGAACCGTTCACGTCGCCGTAGTAGATCCCGATCTTTTGGTTCGGGTTGCGGTCCGACACGTTGAACGAGATGGGCGAGCCGGGCTGGATCAGCGTGAAGGAGTGGAGATGGAACCGGGGCCGATGGGGTCTGAGGCTGAGCCAGAGGATGAAGATGACTAGGCCGGCGATCAAGAGGAGGGAGAGGAAGATTGAGCATACGCACATTGCGAACCTGGTGGTGAGACTCTCCTTGACCCGGTGGACGTAGTGACGGGTTCGGGTCCGGCGGGGGGCGGTCCGAGGCAATTCCGGTTGCCGTTCGCGGGGGAATTGGAGGACGGTGGACATGGTTGGATGATGATGATGACTGCTTCGAGGGCTTGTGGGTGGTTGGATTGTGAAGGAAAGCTTATATAGAAGTAGGGAGATGCTCACCGCTGCTGGCTTGAGTTTGAGAGGAGGGAAGGAATAAAGGCTCCATAGGATGAAGTCGGTGCTTTTCAGCTCTCACTGCATATAGAGTTTGTGTGTGATGAAAAGAGGGAAGGAATAAACTTTGTATGAAGAACAATATATTTGAGGACAATGAGAGTAGAGTGATGGAGCTTTAGTGTTTTATGTTTAGATATGAATTATTGCTAGTATACTAAAAAATTGAGAATTTAGAGAATAAGTAGGGATCAAGGTTGTATGCTGAAAAGGGAGTGCTACTGTTTTTTTTTTTTTTTTTTGGTTGCTTTTGGGTTGTAGATGTGAGAATGGGGAATGTTATGAAACTTGGAGAATAATTGAGAAACTTGAGAAACAGGTTACATAGGAAAGACATTGATGGAAACACTTTGAATGTTTAAGGTGGCAACCCCAGCCTTTTTTTTCCATTGTTCAACAGAAGAAAGACCATAGAGTTGGCTGCTCATTGCTGCTCTCTGGCATGCTCTGGGAGGGAGCATGCCAAAATGGCTGGGTTGGCTGGCTGATGCTAGACGGAAGCGGAAATGGATGTGATTAGAATTTGGCGAAAAGAAAACTTGCAAATTGATAACTAAATCTGATTATCACTGTCTTGCACGTCTCGCACGTGGAGATTTTTCGGACCTCTCATACAGGCAACGAAGCACATTCGCACACATCGATACAAAAGATTTAATTGTCTGAGAAACTTAAAAGTTTACACCAAAAATTATATACATTCATCTATTCATGAAAACAAATAAGTTTGTGGCATGTATATATGCTTACAACTTGGGTTCCTAAAAAAACACATCCAATGTGTGACTAGAATTCTAGAATAACTTAAAAAACTGAAAATAAATAAACGACTCAAACAAGCTTTAAAAACTCTAAGAACTCAAACTCTATAAGATAACCAAAAGGCTCAAATAACTAAAAGACTCAAAGGACTTAAACGACTCAAACAAGCTTTAAAAACTCTAAGAACTCAAACTCTATAAGATAACCAAAAGGCTCAAATAACTAAAAGACTCAAAGGACTTAAACCATATCCCTACATCAAATATAAAATCTAAAATTAAAAAAAGGGAATCTATCTCAACTTTAAATTGGATACATATCATTGGTAACTCCGACCAGTTCATGCGCAATTTCTCTCCCTAATTTCACACCATCTTAGACAACCACATATACACACCCTTCAACCACAACCCAACCACTCCATATTTACAACCTTCTACCTTACGACATATACACTCTTGTCAATCACAATTTCAATGCTTCCAGTTGATAGATGTTAAAATAAAATAAAAAGTAAATTGATCCATTATTCGATAAGAGAAGATAGAAAGGAGATACAAAGATTTCCAAAATAGAGAAGTAAATTAATCCATTATCCTAATAAATATTTAATAAATTTCCAATACGATAGCCAATACAATCACACCAAATATAATGAAAGTTCTATAAAATTTCAATACATCTCTATTTAATCGAACGTGTAAATATCAAATACAATATTCTATTCAATTGCAACGCAAAATTCAAAGACAATGTCGATACACATTCATCTTAATACTAATTACATATAAACTCAATGTAATATAAAAAACACTCGTAAACAAATAAAAACAACAAATTGTAAGTGTGGAATATTGTGTGAGTCCAAGGGGTTTGCTCGTTCATCCACCAGTCGCAAATTTAACGGTTTCGTAAGAATAGAATTTTTCCGACGATGGGATGAACGTGCAAAACCCCTTAGGTTCACTCGATATCTGGTATAGTGAGATTTTAGAATATGAAGATAGAAAGGAATGGGGTTTGATCATCTCAGAAAATAAATAAAGATGAACTTTGCAATGTTGTATATATGTGGCTTAACCATATGTATCAAATGTTTCCTTAATTCTCACACTCACACTAGTAATTTCCGCATCCATATGGCAAGTGTCTCATCACACACACCCGCTATGTCACGTCAAGCTACATGCAAATGTAGGTTCATATATGTTATTAATTCATTCTTACCATAAATTCCCATACTCGTAGTAATTTCCTTTCTTCATGTCATAAATTCATCTAAACATCCACACATAGACATACAAACACACACAAACTCCCCGTCCCAACTATCCTTCACCTCCATCTAGGGTGGCAATTTTGGGCCTGGCATGATAGCCCGACACGGGTCCGGCACGATAAGACCGTGCTTGGGCCGGCAATTTTGGCTTGAAATCCTTATCGGGCACAGGCCAAGGTATTCGGCCCATTGGACGGCATGGAATCCTTTTGAGTTTGCTTGACTGCCCCACTTCAACAGTTCAATTCGTATTAATGAGTACTAATCCGTATTCTGTTTCAATTTGTATTATGTTTCTATATACTCCAACCCGACGAGAGGCTCTCATCATTGTATACTATATAGTATTCCCGAGTGTTAATAACTTTAATTTGAATTTGAAAGGTCTTTCATAGATATAATTCTTAATAACATTTAATTGGAGTGTACCTACTCCATAAAATAGCCAGACCAAACATGAACTTTGAAGAGAGATAACGCACGTAATTCTTTCAACCCTTTCGAGCCGGGCCGGACGGCCCGAATTTTTATCGGGCCGTTCCTGGGCCGCACCGGTCATTAAGAAAACCGGACCGGGCTGGCATGGCACGATAAGACCGGCCCGGCCTGAATTGCCACCCCTACCTCCATCCCTCCCCTTTCAATCGCAAAAGCCTGGGAATTTTTTCCAAAAATTTCTGAAATGTTAATCCTAACCATTGATTATTCTAACCCTACAGACACTCTTATCTTAGTCAACATCCTAATCCGAAAATATCGTTGTTTTGTTTTATATATTATACTATTTATCATATGACATATGAGAGATATTTAGCGTATATAATGATTGATTATTCTAACCCTACAAACACTCTTATCTTAGTCAACATCCTAATCCAAAAATATCTTTGTTTCGTATTATATATTATACTATTTATTATATGCCATATGAGAGATATTTCTCATATATAATGAAGTGATGTATTTACCATCACAAAGGACATGAGAGACAAAAAAATACATCTCTTACTCTCTTTTATACAATGTGAAGTAAGGATGTGTCGCATGGTCATCGCATATGAGAGAAATCCATCACATCATATTATTAACACACATACACACACAAGACGGTTACCACAAACCCTTATATGTGAGATATGTGATCTTGTGATATATATACTATCATAAAACAAAATTGTATGATCCACTTCAACTCCCTATCAAACTTAGGACCAACAGTTCAATTCTAGAATTTACCAGGTTCAATAATTAAATTTTTTTTAATTATTTCTTAATGGTCAGTTTATTTTATCAATTGTGACCATGTTTCAAATCCACATGTTGACTAGGTTCAGCAATATTGATATCTAAATATAATTATATTCTTAAGTTTCTATTTCCCAAATTTCTAATGACCTCGGTCTATGAGAGCTAATTACGCTTCTATTACTTCCTACACTACTGGCTGTACCAAGTAGCATGTGATATTGTCTTAAAGTAATGCATAATAACAAGGAGAGGTCAAACATATCAATCTTTAGAAATCAAGAGAAAGAGCAGAAAAGATAAATTTAGTCTGCACTCCATACAAAAAGGCATACAATTTTTTATTTCAGTTTTATCAGGACAATGCAAAGCCAAGTCCAAAAGAACAAAGATTGGTATGGTGACCTGAATCGCTGAGTACTGACCTATTCACCACATCTAATTTGTATCAGGCATAACCTCCACCAGGTAACTTAATGGACTACTAACCTAAGTGCCAGAAAGAAGTTAAAATTGAAAACTTAGCAGCCATTGAAACCCATGTGCTCATCAAACTATTCATTTAATCGGCGCAAGCATCCCTAGAACTACATTAAAGAATAAGCAATCCCCAGATGAGATCTTAACTCTGAAACCCAAGGAAGTTTCTCATCTTTCTTGCTTCTCTCACAAAAATAGTTAGTGCCATCACTTAGAGAAACCAAGAGAGGCTCCCAAGGACCACAACACCAGATGGCAGCAACTCTCTCCATGGCCATACTCTTGCTATCTCAGTCCATCAACACAGCCCTCTCCCTCGAACTCCACTTCTACAGAAACTCCTGCCCCAGAGCTGAACTTATAGTTAAGAGTGTGGTTAAGAGGCATGTCCAAAAGGACCCATCAGTGCCCGCTGGCCTTCTTCGTCTGCATTTTCATGACTGCTTCATTAGGGTAAGCTGCCGCTATTTCCTCCTCTAAAAATTTATTCGTGTTAGATTATAAAAATATGTCCCTTAGACCTCATCACAACTCTACAGTTTAGTTTTTTTGATGTAGTGTGGATGAATTCAACATTCAGATTGATTGATATACGCGTATACATTGTCATCCCACAACCCATTTCAGAAAATAAAGTTAACCACATATTTTGGTGTCTAGGGCTGTGATGCTTCCGTTCTTCTCGACAGCACAGATGAGAACATTGCAGAGAAAGAGGCACCTCCTAACCTGACCCTAAGAACATTCGACGTGATCGATGACATAAAGGCCGAGCTAGAGAGGGAATGCAAAGGAGTAGTTTCATGTGCCGATATACTAGCCATAGCAACCCGTGACGGGGTGGCGCTTGCTGGCGGTGCGGCGTACGCTCTGCCCACTGGGAGGAGGGATGGGACAGTGTCAATGATGTCAGATGTTCACCTCCCTGGGCCTTCCTTCAGTGTTGAGGATGCATTGGCTGCGTTCCATTCCATCAATCTAGACTTGGTGGACCTCACGACGTTACTGGGTAAGTCTGATAGAATCCAGCTGTAGTAGACCTATTGGATATTGCACACGGATATTGGGGATATCTAACAAGTCAAATTTGATGAAAGATTACTCCAATTAAATACAAAGTCCCTTCAGACTCTGTTCTAGCTTCATTACCCAATTACAGCAGGCCTGCAGTTGATGACCTAAATGCATTTACCTAAATGCAACTATTAGTTACCTGGATTTTATGTTTTCCCATCCTCTCTCTCCAGGTGCACATAGCATTGGTTTCTGTCACTGTGGTTTCTTCCTCAGCAGGCTCTACAACTTCCAAAACACCAGCTTGCCTGACCCTCAGATTGATCCTGTTTTACTCAATACTCTTCGAGAGAAGTGCCCTCCTCAACTCCAGCAAGTCAATGATGTAAGGAAAGACCCGACTGTGTTCATGAATCAGGCCACAGCAACGCCTTTCACTCTGGACACCTCGTTCTATCATGGCCTGCTCAATGGGAAAGCAACTCTGCAACTGGACCAGGCGCTTGGTTTCACAGACTTTACAAGCAGACTAGCATCGCGGTATCTTCAGAGACCAAAATCATTTAGGAGACAATTTTCCAAGTCCATGATCAAGTTAGGGATGGTGGGTGTGCTATCTGGACTACAAGGAGAAGTCAGACTTGATTGCAGGAGAGTGAACGTGATGCAACAAAAAACCTGAGACCCTACTCTTGTGTATGAGCCTCCAAAGTTCATAGATGTTAATGAAGAACAGAGAGAGCGTACTTAAATAGTATGCAGATTAGATTTGTGATGCCAATCAGCTCTTCTGCAGCCTGATCTGATTGGATCAGATCCACTGATCAGGTCCACGAAAGAAGGGTTTGGGTTACGAAACTGACGCAGTAAATTGGTATGCACTTTCCTATAATTCTTATCATGTTCATGTTATTTTTCTTGTTTTCTATATTGCTGAAATTATGTATCTTAAAAAAAGTAGTTGTTTAAATCACTGCTTTTAAGTTGAATGATAAAAGTTTTACATTACAAGAAAAGTCCATCAGTGTCTTTCTTGGTGATAATGAAAATCAGATCACAAGCATGATGATTCATGTGAAACCAAATGATACAACTAATATTGTCCAATAACAATTAATACATGCGAATATCTTGTGGTTGAAACACCAAAAGTTCAAATTCTGACATATCCCAACATTTCCATATATTTATTGAAAGAATATATATCAACCTTTTCGGATCGAATTTTGAGGGTGACATGAAATAGACCCCTCTTTTTGGAACCGACCAAACTAACGTTTCTTCAAGATGCCATGATCTTTGTCAACGTACGCTCAAGTTTCTTCAAAACATGCATGGTAACGGTTGTGATGTTAAGCATCAAAATCTGATAACAAAAGTGAGCTGAAGAGGGATTGGTTAATTTAAATAGTCTTTCATAATGATGATGCATTGTTGAGTGGATTAGAGAGAGAGAGAGAATAGTGTGCTCAATAATACTTATTGAAGGATTTCAGAGAGAAAGAAAGATAGTTGATTATGGGGATTCCGGTAATGGCTGATTTTGTTGTGTTGCAAGAAGAAGAGAACTCTTCTCTATTTATAGGAGTCACCATCATCCCTCCACCCCATAACCGCTCCCATAATATCACGTATTAATCCCACAATAAAACCCATAATAAAACTCGTAATAAATCTCGTAATAAAACACGTAATAAATCATGTAATAATTCACATAATAAATCTAGCAACATTATTACAGCAATTATTACGTATCTGATTTATTACGTATTCCAACTAACTTGTTGGGTCGGGTCGGGTACTAGGCCAGTTCAGGCCAACACATCTGCATCTCCCACTTGGCCTTAAATGGCCAAGTGCATTTTGTTTATACTCCCACTATCCGTGAGATATAACACATGATGTAATTCACAACTCCCACTGTTCGTGAGAAATGCATATTTTATTCACCGAGTACAATCATTATTCATGATTGTCTCCTTTCATTATTCATGAAAGTTTTCTTGACTTAGATATTTCTAAGTCTCATCAAACCAACATGTTTGATGAATGTACCTGCTGGAATATCCTTCGTCAAGGGATCAGTAATCATATCACTTGTTCGAATATAAGTCACATTGACTTCTTTCTTTTCCACCATATCATGTATGTAATGATATTGTATCTCAATATGACTTCCTTTGGAATTGTTTGCATCACTGTGAATCAAGCTGATTGCTGATTGATTATCACAGTACATCTCAATTGGTCCATCCACCAAATTGAGATCTAAGTCCAATAGAAACCGTCTGATCTAGACCGCATGAGTAGACGACATACTACAGGCTATATACTCAGCTTCTTGTGTGTATCTCGCTACACAACCATGTTTCTTGCTACCCCAAGAAACAGCTGCACCACCAAAGAGGATCTTATGTCCTGGAGTTGCCTTTTGTCATCTTTATCCCCTCCGAAATCTGCATCGGAGTAACCAAGAACCTCAAGCGAATCTACTTGATAAACCAACTTATGGTGCACTGTACCCTTTATATATTTCATAATCCTCTTAACAGCTTCCCAATGAGCTTGACCAGGATTACTTTGATATCTACTAACCAAACTAACTGGGTACGCCAAGTCTGGTCTAGTACACAACATTGCATACATCAAACTTCCAATAGCCTGAGCATATGGAACATCCAGCCGACTTTGTCCCTCTCCAAGACATTGTTCTTTACTTAACGGCTTCCCCATAACCAATGCTGTAGGAGCCGGATTGGAATTATACATTCCAATCTCCTCAATATTGTATACAAATACTTTTTTGTTTAAACTTAACATTCTAGACTTCCAATCTCTAAGGATTTGTATTCCAAGAACATAGGATGCATCACACATGTCCTTCATCTCAAATTCACTACAAAGTGCTGATTTAATTTTCTTCAGCACTTCAATGTCATTTCCAGCGAGCAAAATATCATCCACATACAAGGATAATATCGCAAAAGTGCTCCCACTTTTCAAGACATACACGCAATTATCCAATTTATTTGCAACGAAACCAAGTCGGATAATTGTATTGTGAAATTTGAGATACCATTGTCTAGATGATTGTTTTAAACCATACAAAGATTTCTTCAACTTATAAACTTTGTCTTTCTGTCCCTCAACCTGAAATCCCTCAGGTTGATCCATATATATAACTTCCTTCAACTCTCTGTTGAGGAATGCAGTCTTGACATCTATCTGGTAGAGTTCCAAGTCAAGATGCGCAACAATCGCTAAGATTATCCGTATGGATGCAAACTTAGCCACCGGACAATAAGTCTACTGATAATCAATCCCTGCTATCTGAGTAAATCCATTTGCAACTAACCGGGCCTTGAATATATCAATAGACCCATCAACCCGATATTACTTCTTTAACACCCACTTGCATCCTATGGACTTCCTCTCTTCTGGTAAGTCACATAGCTCCCAGACATTGTTTCTCTCAATTGAGTCAAGTTCCCTTTTCATGGCCTCGAGCCACTGATCTGACTCAGATGAATTCATTGCATCTGTATAATTTAAGGGATCAGCTTGCTCATCTATATCAATATCTACAGAGAAACAAGATGGTTCACATGAATAGAGATAATAATCACCCATCCATGCAGGTGTTGTTCTGGGTCTTTTGTTGCCACTAAGGGTTGCAGGCTGGACAGGTTATGTTGGTTGATTTGCCATAGGTATATTCTCATTTACAGGTTCATCTTCCATAGCTGGATGATGTACATCATCCACTATATCCAAGTCATCATTAGGAACATCATCTAAGTCCAGCACGTGTGGCACTTTTTCTTGGACTTGTTCCTTTTCTTCTAGATTTTCTAGAAAAGTAGCATCTCTACTTTTAATAACTCCTTTGTTTTCATGGAAGAACATGTATCCTTTAGATTTTTCAAAATATCCTATGAATATACATCTAACGGTTTTGAGATCCAGCTTCTCTCTAACCTAATACGGAATGAGAACATGTGTCACGCAACCCCATTTTCTCAAATGACTTAAATTGGGTTTGTATAAATTCCATATCTCGTACGGTGTTGTCTCGACTGATTTTGTGAGAATTCTATTCTGAACATAATTTGCAGTCAATATGACTTCTCTCCAAAAATCCTTGGAGAGACCAGAATGTGATAACATACATCTCACTGCATTCATTAATGTTCTACTCCTCCTTTCAGTCACACCATTCTGTTGTGGCGTATAAGGCATAGTTGTATGTTTCTTTATATCGTATAGAATACAGTAATCCTCAAATTCCTTTGAGTTGAATTCTCCACCTCTATCAGTTCTTAACACCTTTATATTCCTTCCAAGTTTTCTTTCTACTTCCGCCTTGTATCTTTTAAAACTTTCAAAAGCTTCAGACTTTCTGTTTAAAAGATACACGAAAGTATACTTGGAATAATCATCTATAAAGGTTATGAAATATTCCTTTATTCCCTCGTGTCTTTATGCTCAAGGGCCCACAAATGTCAGAATGGACTAATTCCAACAATTCACTAGCCCTTCGACCTTTCAAGAATGATTTCCTGGTCATCTTTCCAGTTAAACAATGTTCACAAGGTAGTGTCCTTACACCTGTCAGTTCTGTTAATAAATCCATTTTGATTAACTGATACATCTTATTGTTACCAGGATGACCTAATCTCATATGCCAAAGATCATAGTCAGACAAAAGACACAAGGAATAGTTCAAATCATAATCTTTATTGCCAATATCAGATTTTACAACAGAAAGACAGAATAAATCATGTACGGGCACAAACTTGCCCATAGCAAACACCTTCTTGTCTTTCCCAATAGAGACCATATTGTTGTACAATCCAACTTCAAGACCCTTCCTTCAGCAAAGCCGGAACAGAGACCAGATTTCGTCTTATGCCATATGCATAAAACACATCTTTGAGGATCATGATGCTATCCCCAAGATCCAATCTGTATGAACCAATACCTTCTACATCCAGATAGGTATTGTTCCCCATGTATATCCTTTGGTCTCTCTTCTTCAGTTCCTGAAAGTCGACAATTCCTTCCTTCGTCTTTGCTATGTGTCGGGTTGCACCCGTCAATCCACCAGCCTTCAATGTCTGTTGTTGCAGCGTTGCATTCAGTGACGCCAATGAATTCCTGCTTTCCGGATCTTCCTTGTTCTGGACGTTTAGAGTTGCCATTATTTCTTGCCTGAGGACAGTTGGCTTTGAAGTGACCATACTTCCTGCAGATGTAGCAAGATCCAGGAGGTCCTTTCTTCCCACGAGCTGATTGCTGGCTGGATCCCTTGAAGGAGTGCTTCACATGTCCAAAACGCTGGTTCCCTTGTGCCTTACGGTATTGAGCAGCATTCGCCTCTTCCTCCTGCACAAGGTTGACATCCAAGCCCTTCCTCCTAGCCAGAAGGTCTTGTTACATTGCTAACTGAGCTGACAAGTCAGTTACACGCTTAACGGTTCCATTTAATCAAAGCGTAGTGGTAGTCATATCTAGAGACGACGGCAGACTATTCAGAATAGTTACCACCTGAAGCTTCTCAGGAATTTCAGTTCCTACGGTAGCTAGGTCCTTAGCCATGACAATCATCTTATTCACATGTTTGGTGACATTGTCATCTTCCTGCATACGGCATGAATTATACTTATGCAGCAGTTGTATGTTCACGTCAGATGTAATATCATACTTCTCCTTAATAGACTGCCACATAGCCTTAGCAGTACTACAGTTTTTGAACACTTTTATTAGGCTATCGTCCATTAATATGAGCATAAGACTTCTAGCTTTCTTGTCATTAATTTTCCACTGTTCTAGCTCTCTCTTCTGGGCATCTGTGGGATTCTCAGGGAGAGCATGAATAGTGGTCGCAATGACACAATCTAAATTGTCATGTGTAAGTCCATATCTGATTTGTTGATGCCACATGTCATAGTTGGAACCATTCAGATGTTCTATCTTAGCCAGTTCAGAAGCAATCAATTTGCTCGCTATTATAAGTCACTGATTAATGAGATAAGTGTGGTTCAGAGGGTGTCAAAAATATGTGACCAAATCAACTAAAATAATATCTAATAACCTAACCTAAAAATCCAATTTTACTTTTAATGAGAGTGACAAATTTTAATTAGGTTATATGTACAGAAGATAAACTACAATATAATGTGATTAAAAGGTCTTTACCCTTTTTTAATTAATGGGTGAATCAAGTTTTATATTAGGTTTATGTTGTTAGTGGGGACACACTAACTATACAAAAATAAATTGCATGATTAGAGGAACCTGATTGATGCGTGAAAACCGTCGCGTGAACCAACGCAGGCACGTGGAGGATGCGGTTGCAACGACCTGCCCACTGACTCGGGATCAAGTTGTGGGAAGTTGTTAGACGGGTGTGTGAAATGTCGATGTTGCCGGATTCTCGGTAAAACTGTAAATCCACAAATCTCGTGATCATATGTTCTTGGAAAATTTTGCGCGTCGCTGAAACAAGGATTAGCCCGCCACTTTGTGTTGATGCTTTGTACTCGACAAAACTCTACAGGTCGAAGATGCTTGTGAAGCAATCATTGGCGCTTTGATTCCGATGCACTGTTGCTATCTGAATTGCATGGAAGAAGCGACGATGGGCCCTGGAACAGAAATTTGTGGAGACGCGGATCTAGAAATTTGCTCTGATGCCAATGAAGGATTTCAGAGAGAAAGAAAGATAGTTGATTATGGGGATTCCGGTAATGGCTGATTTTGTTGTGTTGCAAGAAGAAGAGAACTCTTCTCTATTTATAGGAGCCACCACCATCCCTCCACCCCATAACCACTCCCATAATATTACGTATTAATCCCGCAATAAACCCCGTAGTAAAACTCGTAATAAATCTCGTAATAAAACGCGTAATAAATCATGTAATAATTCACGTAATAAATCTCGCAACATTATTACAGCAACTATTACGTATCCGATTTATTACGTATTCCATTTATTACGTATTCCAACTACTTGTTGAACCGGGTCGAGTACTAGGCCATTTCAGGCCAACACATTTATATGACCTAAAGATAAATCATAGACTATGTGACTAATCTCTTCAACAAGGTAAAAATATATCACAATTTGAGTACTATCTATCCAAAGTCTTGGTTGATGACCTGTCATGATTGTAAGGGTGGATGTTAAAGATAATGACTGTATACTGTTTTTGTATGCTAACCCCTATCTTTGTTGTGTAGTAACCTTTTGTAGATTTTAAGTAGTTAACTTTTCATGCCTCTCTTTGCATATATATGAACCAAAGTACATATTTCAATGGATAATACAACATCCCGAAATTTCCTTTCTCCAAATATTAAGACAAGGCATAACATATAGAGTAATATAACCGGGTATGTGTTGGGGATGATTGAGATCACATTTCTTGGGTTCATATGCCCTCTTGATAGGCTTATAAAGGACGCAATCGCCCCGCATAATCTCAAGATCGTTGAAAGCAACGAACAAAGCAAACAGTGTTCTCAACAAAACCCACAATACAACAATAAATATGAAAATAACATAAAACAAAAGAATAATATGCACCTGAGACCAAAATTTAGACTGGTTCTGCCTAAAACTTAGTACACGTCCAGTTGGAGAGATCGTTAATGCTTCAATATTCTTGGATTACAAGCTATGACGTTTGATTCAAGAGTATAACCAAAACCGCTAAGAAATCAGAGAAGAAAACAATGTCTTTTGGCTCTCAAACAACACACCCACAGCCCTCAGGTATGTTTTACATATAAACACAAACTTTAAAGAGAAATTTGCTCAGAAATCGCTCCACACCAGAATTGCTTCAACATCCTAGCCGAAACACCGTATATAGACCTAATGGGTCTGTGTTCAAAATCGGATCCGAATCCGATTCGGAATCTGCCTTCATCTGTGCCCCACATCCGCAACAACTGTTCGTTCGATCAAGTGGTAATGTGCTTGATGAGTGCCGCATGTCCCATACGGGATGAACTGTGCGCCCATGCACGTTGGTCCACACCTGCTCGCGTGGGCCACGCCCCACACTACAAAAGACAGGGTGAATTGTAGCGGTTAATGTAGTAGCGGTTTTGAAAACCGCCGGAAACGACTTGTAGCGGTTTCGAACCGCTAGTATGCAAGAAGATTTTTCCAGCAGGTCGGAACCGCTATAACCCAAAATAATCTCTCCAAATGCCCGCGAAAATCCCGTCAAAGGACGCGAGAAACTGTTTTTACTACTCGCGGTTCATAACCGATAGTAAAAATGTGGGGCGGTCAAAGACCGTTATAACAATATTTTAATATTTTGACGGTTTGAACCCACTGATAACAATATTTTGACCGCCAGAAAATATTTAATTTTTTAAAATTAAAGACCCACGAGAAGGTGCATTTGTTGCGGTTCAAAACCGCTGTAATCACTAGTTTCCGACGGTTTAATACTAGCGGTTCTTAACCGCTACAAACAGTGGTACTCACGCTCAGTTTTGTAGTGGTTACTTAAACCGCTTGAAATGTTATTTGTGGCGGTTACGACCCGCCAAAAACAGAATCGAAAACCGCTACTAACATCTGCATCTCTTGAAGTGCCAGAGCATGCCCGCGGTCTGCCCACCTGCGGTCCGCACGTCAATGGGCCGACTTCTTCGGGTCTTTTATTGTGGGCCGAACTATTCCAATTTAATTCCGAAAATTAATTCAGCTAGGCTGGGCTTATGAAAAACCTTGTTTCGTGCAGCAAAAAGATGTCCAATAAATCTCCAAAAATCCTCATAATCCTAAATTAATCTCGACATATTTTTAGTGTTTTGTATCATATTTATCAACACTCTCCTTAATACAAACACACCGTAAAGCCCAAACCAAGCCAAACACTCAATCTTCTCTACCTTCAAAAATAAACCACTTCATCTTGAGGTCAGTGCATTTGGCTAGTAAGCTTCGCACTAAGCATCACTAATTAACTGAGTGTACAACAAACTTATTTTTTCGACTGTGAATCTCTGAATTCGTCATATCTTTTGAATCCATACCTAAAGCAAAACCTGTAATGTCTCTCAGTACCATGTGGTACCCTAGCACCTTTTCAAGAAAAACAAGTTTGAGCACCACTCAAACTTCGCCGTCAACCTGTCCACCGTTGGTTATCAATATGTCGACATCTTTCCTAACACACATCCACCCTGAGTTTGCGTCAAAACTCATTGCATCTATGGTAAATCTATCTATCGTAGGATCTCCATACACATGTAATACATAAGCCAAATTCATATAGTCCTCATAGCGAGCAGGAGATTTTACAATGTGCCACCCACTCTACTAGCAATAGAATCATTCATAGTAGCTCTAGACCTCCACATCAACTAGAACGCTCACTGCCATCACTGCATGTAATAGTAACATCATGTGAACTCTCCCATCAACGCCACTCTTTTACTAACATCAATGACGATCCTGCGATTTAGAACAAGTACTTCCACCTCATTTGGTACCGTCTTACCTCTATCTGTTTCGATACTTTCTGAAAGCTTTCCATGCAGCACCATCAACTCATCAAATATCACCCGTCAACCCTCCAAGATCTTCTTTGCATCCGGACTTTAAAGTTAGTAACCTTCGACAACATCCATGTATCCTAACATGACACACTTCTTTCCGTTGCTGCGGAGCTTGTCACTTTTCTCCTAAACATATAGTGGAAATCCAAACACCCGAAGAAGATCTAAATCCATTGGCTTTCCAGTCTAAACCTCCTCTGAAATTTTTATGTCTATAGCTGAAGATGAAATTCTGTTTATCAAATAAACTGCGATAAATATAGCTTCGGCCTAAAATCCCTTCGAAAAATCCGACGTAAATCTCAGACATCTCAACTACTTTAGAAGTGTTCTATTTATCATCTCTGTAACTTCATTCGACTACGGATCTTCTGTTATAGTGAAGTACATCTTTACTTCCGGCTCATTACAGAATTCATTGAACTTAGCAAAGTAATTTCTCCACAATTGTTAGATCTAATACTTTCAGCTTCTTCCTTGTTTGACTCTCCACAAGGGTCTTTCACGCTTTGAACTTCTCAGATACCTCCGATTTTTCTGTCATCACATACACCAAAACTTTCCAGAAGAAATCGTCAACGGACGAAATGAAGTAAAAAGCTCCACCTAAAGAGTAAACCGATGCAGGACCCCAAACATCGATGTGAACATACTCAAGAATTCCTATTGTGTCTTGCTTCCCCTCACTAAAACTAACGTATGTCTGCTTGACATAGACATAATCCTGCAAAACTCTAGCTCATTGAAGTTCATTTCTTTGTTCAAATCATGCTTCCTTAAGGCCTTCAAGCTTTTATCCATGACATGACCAAGTATGAGATGCCACAGCTTGGTCGAATCAGTCTCTTATGAACTTTCAACCCCGATAATGGAACCTTCAGTGTTTGTTGTCACCTTCAGCAGATATAAGGAACTGACTTTTTGACCTCTCATCAGCCCCATTAAACATATTTTCAAAGCTTCATTCTCAATCGTAACCTTGCAACTTATGCAATCTAATGCCCCTAAAGAAATCAGTGACTTCCTCAGCTCTGGAACATGCCACATGTTAATGAATGTGTGCACCATGCTATCGAACATCTTGATTCTCACCGAACTAACTACAACCTTGGACTCTTTACTTTTGCCCACAAAGACTGATCCATTCTCCTTCCTTTGGTAGGTATGAAAATGCTCTCTATTTGGCATCATATAGAACGATACTCATGAATCCATGACCCAAGCATGATTCATAACATCTAAAGAGCACACTATGAGAACATCATTAACCTCGCTCTCCGCGTCCTCTGTATGCTCAACTGCAACTGACAATGATGCTAACATTATTGTCTTTGTTCCTTCTTTCTGGACAGTCTACTACCAATATCCTGGTTTCTTGCAAATATGGCACGTCGTGCATCTAGTCCTCGATCTCAATCTCCTCATGTTGCTGCCTCTCACATTGCTTCGCCTCGAAACAAGTACCCCTTGACTATCTAAATCTCCTCCACGCAAACCACCTCAGGCCATCTAATCTCTCAGCTCCTCAATGTAGAGCCATGCCTTTATGTCCTCAAGAATGAGAGTATCCCGACTATAGACCATGGTGTTGACAAACATCATGTATCGCTCTGGAACGATATAAGCAGAATCATCGCCTCATGATCCACCTTTATAGTCAATCCATTGGCCATCATCTTTATCATTAATTTATTGAAGATATCCAAGTGATCCTTCGACGTGGTCATGTCTTGCATCTTGAAAGTGATGAACATTTTCAACAAAATAAGCATATTGGTGAGTGACTTTTTCAGATACAGCTTCTCAAGCTTTTTCCATAATCTCTAATAGTTATCTCTTCAGACACCTAATAAATTTCCTCATCTGATAAACTGATAAACTGAGCTAGATGGTTGTCATCCACTACAAGCAAATTGTGTGTTTTTAGCGGTTCGCGATTGCGTTTTTGGCGTTTTTGGCTAGTATTAGAGGCGTGAGAAACTACGTTCCTACCAGTTCTGAACAGCTACAAATAAACAACCCGCCTGAAACTTTGTACCGTAACAGTTTTGAACCGCCACTAACGACATTGCTAACAGATATTTAACTGTGAAATATAATTACAGATAATTATTAGTGGTGGTTAAGAACGACCACTAACTGATATAGTTTTTTTTAAAAAAAAAATTATATCAGAAGTCTGCTTCAAAGTAGGAAATATCCATTTGTTTAGCGATCCATTGCTCATGTACTCGTAAACCAGAAGTCTGCTTCAAAGTAGGAAGTAAAAACATGAGTTGAAACGGGCATCTGTTATTTGCTTGAATGAGTTAAGAAAAATCGATCACTGACCGATGAGTTCGTTCAGAGCAGAAGCCGCAGAGAGTGACTAAGTTCATGGATGCATCGAACCGATGGTGGTCACTTCTGTAAGCTGTAACGACCTCCCTTTCGCCGTGAGGCAGAAACCTTTCGAGCTTCTTCACTTCGATGAGAGTCCCATCTTTGAGCGGTCCCTTGTACACACTCCCAAATCCCCCTGATAACAAGATACATGGAAGCATATCAATAATGAATTAAAACATCAATTCCTAATAAAAGT
Organism: Scilla litardierei; assembly: GCA_030789695.1. Taxonomy (NCBI): domain Eukaryota; kingdom Viridiplantae; phylum Streptophyta; class Magnoliopsida; order Asparagales; family Asparagaceae; genus Scilla; species Scilla litardierei. The sequence goes on from CM061141.1 coordinate 8,423,551, forward strand.
TTTAAAATTGATGACCAATTAACTGTTCCTAGCAACTGAGAGAAATTCGCGGTTGCAGTCTGCAGATCATGGAAGCTAAAAATATGGTGGAGCTCCCAGAAAGCTCAGAGCTCGACCAACCCCGGCCACCGCCTGATTCTTCGCTTCTGACGGTCATAACATAACAACAGCCCTAACAACACAACCAAAGAAGCAACGGAAGAAGATCGGGCTAGGACGCCGTCGCCGTTGAGGTCGAGGGCCGCGAAGCGGGCGTCCACGCTCTTCTGGATGGCCGATTCGCCGGCCACGACGGCGGAAGGTGGATCCGTCGAGCACGATCACTTCCATGGCCTCTCCTCTCCTCTATGGGATTTGGGGAAGCTGAGGTTTTATTTTGAGAGAGAAAAGAATGGGGGTGTTTGAGAGAGAGAGAACGGGAGAGGGGTTGAGGGAGCCTCGAAGGAATTAAACCTCGGCCTTTTAGGAGCCGTTTCGAACCGTCACTAATAATCCGAGTTTTTAGTAGCGGTTCCGAACCGTTACAAATGCTCTGCAAATATATCTCGTTGCGGTTTAGAATCATTGCAAATCGATAAATACTTTTTAAATAACTAAAAAAATTAACTGAGAATTTGTGAATTAGTTTCTATCGTTACAAACCGCTCCAACAAAAAAAAAATTAAACAAAAATTAATTTATGCGCCGAGATTCTTCCAGACACTTCTTTTGATATGTTTTAGCGGTTTCGAACTACTTGAAACATATCGTATCTTTCTGGCGTTCGAAACCGCTAAAACGGAAGAGTTTCTAGTGGTTTTTTTTAACTGCTACTAAAATAACCACTAAAAACATCTATGCCTTTTGTAATGATCGCCAAGTCCTCCATCTACATCTTCTCCCTTTTTGAGATATGTACTGGTGATGTGTTCGTGTCATATACCACCTTGTGGACACGATCCTTCCTCAAGATTGTCTTCATCTTGTACTGTCATATCTCGAAGTTTTCATAACCATCAAATGTATCAAATGTTTCAATCTTGTACTGCGCTCATCCAATCGTTGCATATGAGCCACCAACATACGAACTCGAAACAATTGCTTTTCTGATTGCACTATCTTTTGTAAAGAGCTCTCTGATATCGCCTTAGACTTGTTCACCAACCTTTCTCTGATACAACTTGTTGGGTATGATTGATATCACCTATCGTTGGCCCATATGCCCTCTTGATATGCTTGTCAAGAAATTGTCCTTTTGAATTTCAAGATCGTCGGAAGCAATGAATAAATCAAATGACGCTCTCTTCAAAAACCCCAACACGGTATTATATATAAAAATGTCGCCAAACAAAGAAATAGCATGCACTTGACACCAACATTTATACTAGTTTCATAAAAAACTTGATGTTCGTCCAGGTAGAGAGATCACTAATACTTCAGTAATCTTGGATTAGAAGTTATACAGTTTGGTTCAAGGGTATAACCAAACTTGCTAAGAAATCGAAGAAGAAAATAAGGACTTTTGGCTCTCAAACGACCCACCCACACCCTCGGTTTTCCATCTATATGTTCTACAGTTATCCGCAAACTTTACAGAGAAATTCGCTCAGAAATCGCATCAGAATTGCTTCAAACCCCTAGCCGAAACACCGTACATATTGCTAACGGGTCTGTGTCGAAATCGGGTCGAATTCGGATCCGAAACGGATTCTGAACCCTTCTCATTTTGCGCCCCGTGTCTGTAATAACAGCTGGCCGTTCGATCAAGCGGCAACACGCTCAACGAGTGCCACCTATCCCATGCAAGACGAAACATTCGCCCATGTTTGTTGCACGGGTCGTGCCTGCTCGCCTGCCCGCGGGCCATGCGTCCATGGGCCGACTTCATTGGCCTATTCTTGTTGGCTGAACTATTCCGATTTAATTCCGAATATTAATTCAGCTGGGCTGGGTTGGGCTTCAAAAAAACCTTGTTTCGGGCTTCAATAAATCTCCAAAAAAATCGTTATTGAACCTGGATTAATCCCGAGATATTTTTTTTATTTTGTATCATATTTTTCAAAAATACGTGCCACTCATCTACTTGTCATGCAGAGTCATTGAGTCAATGTTATTTTCACAAACAATGAATAATTTACACAATTTACTCAAGCACTAAAATTTCTTAACCACAAAGATTTTCGAAAAGTGCTACTGAACTACAGCATTGATTTTTTTACTAGTTGCATCAATTTGTCAACTGTTTAATCTTTTAAAAAAATTAAGAAATTGTTAGGATATAATTAATCAGCCATCACCCGCCAACTATATATGAAAATTGGAAGTTGTTGAGAATTTTCATGTCATACTCAATAATTTTAGAGCAAATGAGGATTTTCGATACTCAACTCAATTATTTTTCAATACAAATATATGAATCAAAAGAAGAAAATAAGCATCGCTTTTTGCCCACCGTTACTCTCAAAATCAAAAAGAAAAATGAAAAAAATAAAGCACACATCAATTGAAAGCAACAAGGCTAGCTAATTCACAACAGCACAGGTCTTCCTTATCTCACCCTGGCTTCCTGTTAACACCTCAATATTCCCCATCTTCACCATTGACTCCCCGAAATCCTTGAAGAACTCGTACGGGCCGCTCTTCGCCTGGCGAACGACGTAGGCTTTCGTCTCAGGATCGTCGAGAAGAGCGGCATCGGTTGTGAGCAATCCCCTCCTTTTCGCTACAAGTTTATAGTAGTCGGCGTCAAAGCTTCTGAAGCTTCCAGGATCCAGCTCTGCAATGGTCGTCTCATCGTCAGGCTTGCACTTGCTCTTCAACCGTGCCAAGTATTCGCTATCGAGCGTAGGATCCGCGTCGCCCTTCCCAGTGAAGTTATAGAGACGGCTCGAGAAAGATGAGCAATGTGAGACCCCAAGAGTGTGCCCACCTAGTTGCAGACAAGCTTAGTTAAGAGTTTGACATCGAATGTTAGGTATCTCATTGTGTGAAGTTTACCTGATAGAACCACTAGATCCTTTGCGTTCAGACCCTTTTGTGCGAACGAGGCTTTCAGTTGAGTGATGTTGAAGAAGATTGCAGGTAAATTTGTTAGGAAGTCGTTCAGAACTGACTCGGTTCCATCTCTTCGTCCAGTTGGCACTTCCCATGATGGCCCTTTCGTCTGACAGAAGACTAACATATGTCAATAATATGTTGCTATATGGTTGCATATATTATATATAGCATGATATATATATACCAAGTATACGGCATCTCTAGCTACGAGGGCTAAGATGTCAGCACATGAGACGGTTCCGGGGCAAGCTCTCTCCAATTTAGCCTTGATGAGGTCGATGACACCAAAACCTCGAAGGCTCAGATTAGGGATGGAGTCTCTTTCGGCTGGGTTGTTCTTGGTAGAATTCAGTAAGACTGATGCATCACATCCCTGCATATTGCAATACTGAAATTAGACTGGACAATGCATCAACCGCAGTAGCTAGCTTTAGAAACGTACCCTTATGAAGCAATCATGGAAGTGCATCCTTAGCAAAGCTCCGGCCAGACTAGGCGCCACCGAGACAACCCGTGTCATCTCTTTGCGAACTATGGCTTCGACGTTGGGACACGTCGCCTTGTAGAATCCAACCTTCAAGCCTCCTGCATGAGTCGGGCCGGACAAGAGAAGCACGACGGCCAGAGGGAGAAAGAACTTGACACAGAAATTAATGGAAGCCATATTGGAGGGCAAAGGATGATAGAAATGGTTATGAACTTGATACTCTATATATGCAGCTTTGGGTGTTGGGCTGTCAGCTGTATGATTGTATGGTAGGTAGACATGTCGTTAATTAATAATGTGTTTGTATATCGAAATAAGAAAGTATGTAGAGTTGCTCCATGCCTCCACATCTCGTAATGACTTGATTATATCCAAGTTGTGTTTAAACTGAAGATAGTCATTGAGAATAGACTAACCAACGACATAATCATATGTACATAAGGTAGCTTCTTGTGATTTCAAATCTTGTAAGATGTTAACAGTGTGAGTTTCAGTTCGAGAGGTTCTGTCAGAATTTCACCGATGAACACGTCTTAAGGTTGCGGTGTGATCCATAGCTTTCACACAATATTCTGAAAGCAATGAGTCCTTTTTTTCCCCACATGGCACATGACATTATTATTTCAACGTCTTCAAACAACTCAGTTGTTAGGAATTAATCCTATTTGACTTCAGGCATAGAATATGAGAATAGCCACTGCGGATAACAGATACGAAGTTGAACAAGAAACAGTCTCCACTAGCTAGCAATGAGGCAACTTGCAAGTTCAAGAACTGGTCTTGAACTAATCCCGTTAAAATTGTTGAGCAGGTATCAATTCTGTACGATTACTATTTTTATATCGAAACCGAGGGTTTGAAGCTTGCACCACCGCATCGAGTTGCAGAGTTGGCATGACTTTCTGGCTAGAAGAAAAATGTGAATATTCAAGTTCAGTGTCAACTGAAAAGAACATGTTGAGGTCTGCACAATATTTTGAGGAAATACAACCCTATGATCAATTGGTTGTATTTAATTATTTTGAGGTAACGTCAGCATACACTACTACAAAGTGTGCCATTAGCAACGGGTGATATTGTCGGTGTTGAGCTTATCACCGACCGATTTACCCGTCGGTAACAACTGATACACCCGTCGGTGCTAATTGGGTCGGTAATGATATCACCGACGGGTGAAAACCGTTGGTATTAATATTTTTATGATTTTTCACATTTAATATTTTAAATATTTCCACGTCATTTCCATATCATTATACACAAAAACATGCTAGTTACATGCGTCGGTGTTGACAAACACCGACGGTATGAACCGTCGGTGTTAAACAAACACGAACAACAACCGTCGGTGTTAGAGATAAGGACGGTATAAACCGTCGGTGTTAGAGATAAGAACGGTATGAACCGTCGGTGTTAGACAAATACCGACGGTATGAACCGTCGGTGTTAGACAAACACGGACAACAACCGTCGGTGTTAGAGATAAGGATGGTATGAACTGTCGGTGTTAGAGAAACACCGACAATATGAACTGTCGGTGTTAGCATGTATTGATTTTTTTAAAAAATTACAAAAATAAAATTCCTAACAAACCAAAATAAGCATCATCACAATATCCACAGCAAACAAATAAATCATCATCCATCCAACAAGAAAAAGAACGATGAACAAGAAAGAGGTCAATCACATCTTTATTGTGCTATAACTTTTATATTTCAAGTACACAATGATTTTACAAGGAAAAGAATATGACAAAATGCTTCCAGTTAACTTGATTGGGGGCCTTCATTTATCAACTCGAGCACGGTATAAAAAGAGAGAGCTGAGATCTCTGCTCTGGCGACTCAATCCCAGGTTACACATGAACACATTGAAACATTCCGAAGCTTATTCTGCATCCGAAAATCATAACTTGCCATAACTTTATCAGCCAAATTGACTCATTTGCTTCAACCTTCAACTTGATCTCTGTAGCACATCCTACCACGAGAAATAACCACATCATAACTTTTAATTAATCATCTACATTTAATCCCATAGAAGAACTTGCCATAACTTTATTAGATACAATCAGCCAAATTTCCTCACTTGCTTCAACCTTCAACTTGATCTCCTCTGTAGCACATCCTACCAAGAAAAATAACCACATCATCACCTTTAGTTAATCATCTACATTTAATCCTCCACTGAAGCTCTTTTGTGAATTACCAAAGCTATTTAATGGATATACAATCAGGCATTAGTGCAAAAGCTCAATTGTTTGAACATTTAATACAAAGATCACATACACGATGTTATAGAATTAAACCCACATAAACAGGGAACACAGAAAAACTACATTGTTACTTACCCATTTATCTGGTTTGTACTTGTGTTGCAAACAAAAATGATCAATACATCAGCAAAAGTGCTGTTCCAAATCCATACTTTTTGGCCATCTAGCAACAAACCCCCAGCTACCTAGGCCACAACCGAATTAATATAATCAATACTTCACATTCCGAACAGATAAGAAGGTAAATTGCTAATTTAAGACAATTGCAAATCACTCCACATGGCATGAGTAAAATATACTATGTATTGAGTAGTTAAAAGTGAAGAACCAAACCTTCGTTGCTATGGTCCTCAAAGAGCTAGCATTGCTTCCAAAATCTGGTTCAGTCAAAGCCGGAGGTACATACTTGATCAATAAAAGCCAAACCAATTCCTTAGACTTTAACTAGTTATATAGACTGATTAAGTACCCAACACGCAATTGTGCATAGCTGAGCTAACAATGGCATGTATTTCTGCTTCCTGTTCCTCAGATCCACACAATGTTATTCTTGACAAAAGAAAAGGCAACTATAACAATGCAACTCAGCTTTAAAACAAGTTCTCAAGCAACTATCATTAATTAGCATATGGAATGCACCAAGATAAAAGTAGAGCAGCTTGCATCAAACCTGGCCACTTCAGCAGTTGCAATATCACTTCCGGTAATAGAGAGACCAGGACACCCATAATGTTGTTTCAACCAACTTATGCATCTAGGTCCATTTTTGTACGCCTGAAATCAAGGTCAAGAAACTGGATGTACCTTTATTGTTCATTCAGTGACATTAAGGGCATCATGCTTGGGAATAACTTGAAAAGGAAATTCTGCTTTCTCCCAATACTGAAGATAAAAGTATCAGAAAGCAAACTAAGAGAATTAACAATCAGAAACAGTAGAGGCAACACAATTAGTAAAGACTCCTAGTACTAAAAAATAAAAGTAGCACTAATTGAACCAAAGAAGTCACCAAATAAGACCTAGGACATAATATGACAAATAATAACCGTAGTAGTAAAAATAAATACTAGAATAATTTTCTTTTCTCCAAATAGAAAGGATTTCAAGAGTTGGCAACCACCCACACTCACTGATCAGTGTCAACCTTATCAAGCATTGCTGTCCCAAATTGTGACATGTCAACATGTCCATGTCATCAACTAACCGAAACTGAACAAGGCATATAAAATCTTTTGCCCACAAGGTCATGGGGAAACAAATATGCAAGCAATTCAGGCTCAGGAAGCAAAACAAACAGACAAATGAGATTTGTTCACATGTTTGACTCATACAGTACAAAACCAATGTAACTAGCTTGTTAAGTAAAAAGCATGATTACAAATGATCCAAAAAAAAGATCTACATTGTACTTCATCAACCAAGTTTAAATATAATATCGTCATGATAATATATTTTTAATCACATTTATTTCTAAATTTAATTATCCATCTATATTGAACTTTTCAATAAAGCACAACATGATAAACTAATGGAACTCCATGTGCAGTGGTGGACCCATAAATTTTCTTATACGTCATATGATACCCTCAAAGATGTATAACACACCTCCTTAGAGCATCGGAAACAACCATGCATTGCTAGCATGTAAATTAAAAATAAAATATAAATCAAATGTAAACTAAAACATCATATAAGTTAAGCTACCTATGAGATGCCAAATTAGAACTGAACATGAAAATGGCGCTAAAATCCCATACTGTATAGCGATCTGAATGTATAGTGAATCAATAAATTGCCTACTATTTAAGTATTTAATTAGAATACCGAAGAAAGAATAGCATGCAATGAAACTACCTATCCAAAATTAACAGCCAATGTACATGTCACAACTCTCAAGAGTATGTCTTATTAAATTTTAGTTGGTCTCATCATCAATCTCCCCATTTCATTTCCCCTTTTTATGCTGGCAATGGACTTCTTAGATAACTTTGTGGATCATTGCTGTGGGAATTTCCTTGAGCATGATGGTAGAGCTTAATTGCAGGTCAAAAAAGAAGATCATTTCAGCAAATTGCATTTGGTCCCATTCTTTTTTGTTTTGAACAACATGATCATCTACAAAGAATTTGCAGGTTACAAATCCGAACTAGCTTTGACATAATAAACCTGCAAACAGCAAAGAGATGATTTAGTTATGGAGAAATAAATTTACCAGCCTATATTCAAATATAATGAGATTACCATAGGTGATGATACAATCACCATAATTGATAGTATGCATTTGAGATATTGAAAGCAATGCATTAACTCTTCTCACCCGCACTGTAGAAAACGACCATAAACTCCCCCTGCCAATTGTAGACTGTTTGTAAATCATGGCTTACAAAATTTGTAAGTCATGGTTTACAAACAATCTACAATTGGCAGTGGATTTTATTGAAACAACAGATACACAGTACATGTCTTCACATAATTCAAATTAATAGAGAAAACCACCATCCTAGCAATCACTAGAAAGCATAGAATCAAGCAGCTCTAACTGATTATACAAATAATTGAGTGTAAGGTTTTTTTCGGTTTCAAAATCTTTTTGTTGTAGAACACGAGGTAGACTATTACCATTCAGCACAGCATGGTAGATTCTCTTCTCTGGTAGCCCAATATCTGAAAGTAGTAAATTACCCTGCAGAAAGACAAGTGAATAATATACTGAAACTATCAATAGCTAGGAACCCCTTCAAAAATGATGAACCCACATCAAAAATTACTACAAAAAACACATTTAACCAAGAATAACTAGTAATGAAATGGTATTACCCTATATTAATCCAAATTTCAAAATGCATTACATTCACAACAATCAAAACACCGAAAATCTCACAAATGACAAAGACTCACATCAAAATAACATAAACGTGAGATTAAAAAGCATCTCACCAAGTTAAGGAAGGGCAAGGCACTAGGTGCAAGTGCCATAGTCACGCTTCTGAGATGGCCACCAATCCATGGTAGCATACAAACTATGGGGAACAAAATTAGGGCTTAAGGCATTGGGATTCAGTAGAAAATCAAAATAATAATAATAAAGGAAGGAAAAATAAACAAAGTTGAAAGCTTTTTACCTTAGGATTCTGAGAAGAGATAGGAGTTATCAGAGATCCGATTAGGGCCAATTGGGTCGGATCAAGTCCGGGAGATGCATAGAAAGAGAGGATGACAGAGGCTCTCTTTAATGACGATAGTGAGGTTGAAGGCGAAGGCTTTGAGGGAGGAGAGTAGCGGAGGCCGGAGGATTGTTGGATTCTATATAGCCGGATGGTGGCAGTAGCAGCATGGTCGCCATGTATTAGAGCTTGGATCGGACATGAAATCTAAGGCCCTCGCCATATCCCAAGATTGGGATTAGGATTGTGATTCTGATTGTAAGAGAGAGGGATAGAGATCATTGGTAGCCAGAGGGGGAGAGAGCTCTCTTACCTCAAAGATGGAGATGATAGAGTATGTCGAATGACGATGTATGGCGGATACATCACAATCCCGTTCCTGAGGCGTGAACTGATGGCTTCAGATCTAGGTTTGATGTCCAGGGTTTGGGAATTTTTTTGGGGGGAGAATGAAGAGAGAATTTGGGGAGAACGAGAGAGGAACAGGGAATTTTGGGCCAAAAAGAGGGCGGGCTAAATTTTGGGATGGCCAAAAAGAGGGCGGGCGGTGGATAATATTTATTTTTATTTTCACCTTATACTATTTGGAAATGTTTTTAATACACCGATGGTTATAACCGTCGGTATTTGCCTCAATATTACCGACTGTTAACATGAACCGTCGTTGTTGTGGCATATTGTAGTAGTGATATTTCAGAACAGGAATGGCCTTCAGCCAGTCTTTTGCTCCAACCCAAAGGATGAGACATTCAATTACGGCACATATTGATCATCTGCCACAATCCTCTTTCTGCAATGGATCTCCCTGCCATCTGAGCCAGGAACAAGGTTATAGACTTCACCGAAGGAAAGCCAGTTCTGCAACCAATGTATCCATCTACCTGGAAATCCAAAGGATATTTAGGTTTGCAAGATGCAAACACATTCCGTTGTATCGTAAGCTTTCTTAAAGTCTAACTTGATGATATGTAATCACATAGTGAATCACCTCTTGGGCAGTTTACATACCTCCAATTATGTATTTTTGTTAGAACAAGATAGATTGAGAGGAGTGTGAAAGTTGGCTCGATTGAGACGCTGAATAAGTATTGAAGCTGTGCAAACGAGCTATCTTGTGCATGGCTAGCTTGTTTGTGCTCTGGATCCCGCCTATGTGGCTCTGCACAAGTCAGATACGGGGATTCCAAGCTAATGGACTTTTACATGCACGGATTCTCAGATCGGAGGATCGGCAGCTCGTAGTTCATCAACTCTATGATCCGAGCTTCAGATAGCTCGGCTCGACACTTCGTCAGCTCGGTCTCCGGCCAGGAATTTGACAGCACGGAGGGGCCGACCATAGGATGCAGTGTTCTATTCGACGCAGAGTTGTGATTGGATTAGAACTTCATTCGAGCCGGAATAAGTGGTGTTTAGTGGTGTTTAGGCGAGGGTTTTGAGGCATTGATATTTGTGTGATAGATCGTTATTGTGACATTGAGAGCTGTGAGCCGCTGTTGTTGAGAGTCAACTTTGAGAGATTATGTTGGGAGCTTTTTAAGAGATCTTGAATGCTTCTTCTTCGTTGTGAAATTGAACAACTGAACAATCTCGCCTGACTTATGCATCGAAGGGGAGACGTGAGGTTCACCCCTTAACCTAAGGGGTTGCCCCCCGGGACCTTTGATGCTCTTGTTCCATCGTTTCAGATGCAGGAGAAGGATAGCCCGTTGAAACCGACCTTTCAGGGCTTGACCTGTTGCGGAATTGCTCGTCCTCGCAGACCGGTCCAGATGCCCGACAGTCCGATCCGGCCCAACGAGAATCCATGCATCAACATGTACACTATATTTTATTCTATCGGATATTTGTATAATTCGAATTAATTGGGAAAAACCCATTTTTATATCACGATCCGTATCGATATGTCCTTACACACAATATATATTTGACGGTCCAATCCTTATTCTAAGAAATACAAATACGAATCCAACTTGAATAATAAGATCCATCCATTTACAGACCCAATTCATTAATCTTGTCTCACTACTCCATAATGTATGAATGCTCATTGAACATAAAAACATTGTACGAAATTTTTAGTTACATGGATATCATACTATCTAGCGTTGCGTTCCTCAAAACATGGTACTTTGTGTGTGTGGAATTTTAGACATCTGAATTAATCGCATAAACTGCCTTCATTATGGCTTTTTCCCCACTCTATATCATGTTTTACAAGAGGTTCAAAATTATGGATGATATTATCCCCACGTGAATAAATTACTGATCTATTTTATCTTGCTAATTTTGGAAAAGTTCCCTTGATTGCTGAGCTGTGAAAACAAAATAACGAGATTGTTTTCTACTGTAGAAATTTCCAATTCTAAAAGTTTCTTCAAGAATCAACTATACCCAGAAAAAAGTCGAGAAAATTCAACTTTCAAAATTCTGTCAATTGTTGATATTATTATTTTTCCCGCCACAAAAGACCAATACAAAAGAACAACGAATCCGTTTTAAAAAGCAAACGTCGTCATCAAGATTTCAGGAAAGTGGGACGTGCGGCCAGTAGTCGGGCTCTATTCCCAACTCCGTTAACGGCCGCAGTACAATACCCATTCTACCCTTTTCTCTTCTCTTTATTTACTTGGTGCTCTCCGCTTATTTGAGGCATCCAATAATCTGAAAATCTGTCTTGCTGACAAAATTATCATCTCCAATTAATTCCCTCCATTTCTTAAATATCTGTCTTTCTCTTTTTGACCGTCTCCATTCATTTTTAGTCTCGCGTCGTCGGATGACTCCGTTAAAATCCACACGAAAACAAAGTGGAAATCAAATTTATGTTAATGGCGGAAATCCCCAACTCGGTGAGTTATCTCTCTCTTTCTCCCTCTACCAAATTTCGTTTCTACTCTTTCTCGGTTCTTCTTACATGGGACGTCGATCTAGGGTTTTGCAGTGGGTTATGCGGCCAAAGAGACATCGGAGTTCGTCGCTCTCGACATCGTAAACCTCGCGGTCTCCGCCGATAAGGATTCAAACTCCACTTCAAGCCCGCGTGTCATCGTACCTCGCCCGCGCTCTCTCTATCTCATTGAAAGTTTCTAACCAATCCGTAATTTAATAAATGATCGACTAATCTCTGGTTCTTTCAGAAAAGTTTTTCTCGAAAAGGATCGATCAGAGTAGGGTGCGAGAACAAGAAGGCGTCGCCGGCGGCACCGGCGGCGATGGAAGGAGACGCCGCCGCTCTTCTTCCCATCAGCGGTGAGTTCTTTTGGGCGTAATACCGATTCGGCCGAAACGACACCGATATTTTTTTAAATTAATCGAAAGCCAACGTTTTTCTATCGTAATTTTGTTGCATCATCTCTGATTGGTAACTTCCAACGGCTGGGGCGTTTGTGACCTGCTTGTTTGTGAAGCATCAAGATTATTTTTTACGGGGTTTTTATTTTTTATAAACAGGCATTTCAAATCATGTCTTATTTGAAAAGTATACTCTAAATCATAGTATTTGTTGTTTAGTCCCCTACTTCATATAATTTTTTGAAAAGAGTCTCGAGTCTCTAATTGCAATATTATTTTTAGAAATCTATTATACAATTCAGGATCTTTGTCCTACGTGACGGTTTTTGTCCCACGTGACGGTTTTTGTCTAAGTCATATTTTTTGTTTCTATTATACAATTTAGGATCTTTGTCCTACGTGACGGTTTTTGTCTCAGTCATATTTTTTGTTGCTGACTGGTACTCCACATAGGACTTGGGTTTGGGATGGGTTTCTGGTTATTTTTTTTGCATTTTAGTCCCTGCCTTTCCTCTTTTTTCGCCGATCAACCTCTCACACACCCACGCTTTTTGCACTTTGTCGACCGCTTCTCTCTGCATTTGCGCCTGGTCGACGACTGTCTTCGCGCCCTCCGGGCACGGATTATGACTAATCAGTTTCCAAGAGAGCCTTTTTTTTCGAGTGATTTATACGATTTGAATGACTAAATCGTAAATATTATGATTTTAAGTATTCTTTTCGAATAAGGCATGATGTGGGGGTCTATTTATAAAAAGCACTTTTTTAAAAAAACACTGATGCAGAGGATGCGCAGGGGAGAGGCATCTGGTTAGCGTACACGTGGCGTGCCCCGAGGATCCCGTTGCGGTGTCTCATGGTGTAACCCGGACATCGGCGGCAACCACCAAGTTCAGGACACTCGGCAGTAGGCGGGCGTCAGCGCCGTGGCTCGACCCGAGGCGAGTGCTATTCGCCTTCGCCACCCTGTGAGTTATCTGCCCATCAAGTTCATTGAATTTACTAATACGGCCATTATCCGATCAAAATAAGTAGCGCATTTATTCACCATTATCTATTGAGTGGGGCGGCGTAATTTAACTGTAAATCGCTTGTGCGTATGACGGGGGACCCACACTAGTTGTGTGTGTGCACACCGCCTTTGCCGTCGCTTTGGAGTCACGTTTAGGAGGGTGTTTTTTGCCACTTGACGAGAACGCCACTTTGAATGGAAGGATGAGGTCCATGAGGATGTTTTCGTTTCCCTTACTGGGTCACTTGTGATTGAGACGGTTTAATTGATGCTGTGGACAGCATCCTCTTTAAGCGATAAGTTGTAGTTTTGAAGTTTTAATGGTTACAATTTTGTTTGATTTGCATCTTTTATTAGTGGGCGTCATTCTCCAATTTGATTCATCTCCCCTCGAAGGAGGGGTAGTGTGTCAAGATTAGACAGAGTCCAATCAGCTCTGCCCAATATTGTGTATGCGCGTGGGTAACGGTAGAGGAAATAAAACATCATACGAGAGATTTTCGTCTTTATGGCGATCAAAATGGTTATTCTGTATAATATTTAGATGGCCAATCATCTTAAAGTTGTTTTACATGTTTTTAAATATAAGTAGATCAAAAACCTTTGCTACTCATATGTTACTTGCATAAGAATTGGATCGTTAAAATTTAACGGTTTTGTAATAAGAAAGCTTTTGTCACCTCCTAAATTAAGAAGCAAAAAGCTTAATATTCAATAATATTTTGGTGCTTCAATGTTTTAAAATATGAAGAATAAGTTGAATAGTGCCTGTTCATTGATGCATGGGCATCTTGATGTACTTGTGCTTTTGTCCAACCAGACTTGACAAATTCAATTGGTTGTTGACATAGCATAAAGAAAGTAACAATATCTATGTATTAGCATCCAACTAATTGTAGTGGTCAACATTGGGTGCAATATCTCACTTACCGTTTTGGCATCAAAAAATTACAAAAATACACAAATTAATCTTTCAATTTGATTTATGCATTGAATTATCTTTCATACGGCTCTCCCTAGAATGTGTGGGGCTTCCTTCACCAAGTCAATTCCACTTCACACAGACTTCGCATGCCATGCACACCATATACGCTAATATTATACAAAAAAATTCACCAGGAGTTCCTCTTTGTGCACAGGTCCAGCGTGGGAACCCTAATTCTGTTATACTTCACGCTCTCCATGGACAAAATGCATGGCGGCAATGCTGATGCCCGGTAATCACCTCCATGACATCTATTTGTGTGCTCGCCTGGATATTTTATATCTCCATTATAATACGGTTTGAATGGTTAACTGCCACGTTTGTTTGCATTTGTAAAGTAGAAGAAAATAGAAAGAAAGAGAGAGAAATTAGGGCTAGGCTTGTTATGGGGGAAAATTTTAGGGGAAAGCTCTTGGGTCGGATACACAGCAAACAGATGGTCACGGTAGAGAAGATTCCTTTGTCAGTGGTTCTTCTGTTTTATCTTATGATAAGAAGATGTTGATGATGAAGAATGATGGTTGGGACAATATTAGCCCTTTAATTTTTACAAACCACCTGGAATAGCTACCTGTTTGTTTCCCTTGCGATGTGATCTTTGTGTTGTTTGGTGGCATGTGACTGTGAGAAGTGCCTATTCTTTCTTTAGGGCAGGCCTTAGTCTTGGTTTAGATTTTGATTTAAATACTCTATTGGTATTCTTTATATGTAAATAATCATATACTTATTTTGTAATTGTTAAGGGTATTCCTGCAATCCTTTATTATTCATCTATAATCATTTATCTTGTTACTGTGAGAAGTTAATTGGTGCTGTTTGAACGAACAAGGTGGATTTACTGGGAAAATTCAACCATATTAGTTTGGGTCACTTACTGTTATTGCGTACAGTGTGTATTGCTTGCTTACAAGTATAGCCCCTATAAATGTGAGCGAATCATCAAATGTTGTGTCAGACAAACTTGGCAAATCTATAGTTATAGTCTAAATTTTGTAAGACTATCATGGCCTGATTTCATAAAAATAACCCAACTTTGTAAACATACCAGGAATTCATGGCAGCATTCTACTACCAATAATCCCCACAAGAACAAGAACCTTGCGAAAAATGATGAAAGCGATTAGTGTCCCTAATAATAAACTGTCGGGAAACAACCTTAGATATCAGTTTGATCGCATTATGACAATCTCCACACACTCTAAGGTTCTTTGCAATCCTTATCGGCGCATTTGGAGGAGCTTTTAGCAAACCAAATGCAATGGCTAGCCTCTCGCTGTGGCTACATAGCAACTTCCTCTTGTCATCCTCCTCTATGTCAAGCATCACATATTTAGTGGAAGGCACATATCCGGCCCTAACTATTAGGTCGCTTAATCTCCCCAACATCTTGTAAATGTCCTCGGACTCCATGTGTGACATATCATGAGCCCCAAACACATGGACCTTGTTCTTCACCTCAATCCAACTACAGCCAGAATCTTTCGACAACCCCTTGGTAACCATCAACCGTCGCACTCTTCCCACATCATCCCATCTCCCTGCAGATGCATATATGTTGGATAAAATCACATAGTTGGAAGCGTTGTACGGTTCAAGCTCAAACAACTTGCATGCCAATCTCTCGCCAAGCTCCTCGTTATGATGCACTTGACAAGCTCCAAGCAACGTTCCGAGAACCCCACCATTTGGTCTTACACTCATTTTCTCTATAAACCTCTCGGCTTCATTCAGCCTTCCTGCTCTCCCCAGCATATCAACCACGCAGGCGTAGTGTTCGACACGAGGCGTGATACCAAATTTTTCCGACATGGTCTCAAAAACCTCCAGCCCCTCGTCGACAAGCCCGCCATGGCCACATGCAGAGAGGATCACAACCAAAGTGACATAGTTTGGCTTCAGCCCTTGGTCCTGCATTCTCCTAAATAACCTCAAGGCCAGGCCAAACCTTCCATTCATGGCGAATCCTTCGATCATCGAAGTCCAAAGAACAATATTTCCATCTCTCAAGCCGCCGAAGACCTTAAAAGCCCCATCAGGGTCCCCGCACCTAGAGTACACAGCAACAAGGGCAGAACAAACAATCAAATTGGAGCCAAACCCATTCCGAATGACATAACCATGGATCGCTTGGCCTCTCCTCAAACAAGAAAAGAATCCACAAGCAGGCAACACTGAGACGATGGTGTGTTCATTGGGCTTAATGCAGCCTTCAAACTGCATCTCGGAAAACAATGACATCGCCTCAGAATACCTTTCCAGCGAGGAGCACGCTCGAATCATGGAAGACCAAGAAACGACATCTCGAAGATGCATCCTATCGAACACCATCCTCGCCCTATCGATATCCCCATGAGACCCATACGCATGGATGAGTGAGTTGTCAACCGACAATGCGTTGCAATGCCTACACTTGACCAACAACGAATGCAACTGGCCGGTCGAGTCGGCAAGACCCAGTTCAGCAGAGGCCTTGAACAATGCCGAGAAGGTGTAGCCGTCTGGTTCGACGCCAAGTCTAAGCATTTCACCAAAAATGGCAAAACCCTCACTCGGGTTCCCATTCCGAACGTACCCGCTAACCATTGAGGTCCATATGAAGGTGTCCAGGTTCCTCTTGGGGATTCTATCGAACAGGTCTCGTGCATCATCAATCCGGCCGCAAACAGAATACAACTTGATAAGTTTAGGGAGCAAATCTCGGTTTCTCTCGAACCCAGCTTGTTGGATCTGGGAATGAAGCTCTCTCCCTCGCTGCAGAGAGCGGGAGTCGATACAGGATTGAAGAAGAGTGCTGAATTTCGATGAGGTGATGGGTTCAAGCCTGCTTTTGGGCAATTCGAGAGAATTCGGTTTCGGGCTAGTTGAAGAAGATGTCGGAGAAGAAGAAAGAGACACAATAAATGGGATGCTGCAGCTTGTTTGAGGGAATGCCATTGCCTCACCTTCAAGAGGTCAGAGGTGTGGTTTTCATACAAATCCCTCAATTAATGACCGAACTGCTACTGTATTAAGTATTACCATGGCCCTGCACAAGGATGGCAGGCACAAATCCAGAAATGGTCCAAATTTTCGAGCTACGGTGTTCATCTTAATGGTTAATTATCCATACGTCTTGGTGGAGGCCCGTGTTCGAATCCTACAATAGATATCCCTTTTTAATTTCATTATTAGGGCTCCGATAGATCACTAGTTTCTTCATGTTTGAGTTTAAACAATCAAGACGAGTGTACCCGTGTTCCACGTTCCATATTTCCTGCTCTCTGATGGATTAAAAAGAAGAATCAGTATAACAAATATCAAGACGTGCTTGGACCAGCCGTTGATGGGCCCCTGATCGCCAGCTAGAAGTTTTCCTCGTCGCTCTTATTTAAAGATTTGGGAAGGCCCAGATAATTACGATGGGCTGCCACTCGGCTGCACACCGAACGCCATTTGGCAATAGTTTTCAAATCTTCCCTCGTTTACTTCTAAGATCAACTAATAGAGGCCCACAAAATCGGCGCTCCTACAATAAAAAAAATCGACCGAACTTGCAAAAACAACCATATAATTTGAACTGTTGTAATGTTATCAACCGAAAAAACACAAAAGAAAAAGCTCGTCAATCTAGCAACACAATAAAACTGCACACTAATTATAGTTCCAGAGCTTATATATAATTAGCTTCGTTGAAACCATCCATGCATCCAATTCTCTCTTTTATTGATACGCATATAGTTAGATACATCATGAGCACCCTCATGGAACCATTATTTTCTTAACCACAGGCCGGAGAGCTAAGAAGCAAAGGGCGCCTCCCCCGGCATCGTGCAAGTATGAGGCTCGGCGTTGCACATCGCCGGCAGCAGCCTCCCCCTCATCACCATCTCCACGCACCGCCCCCGGCACCGATCTTGGCCTCCCCTGAAACCTTCCTCCCACTTCACCTCCTGGACCATGTTTCGGATGCTGCGGCACCTGCAGTCCTCCCTCACCTTCTTCAGCTGCACGCAGCACTCTTTCGGCGCCCCCACGTCGACCGTGAGTCCCGTCCCAAGCACGGATGGCTGCGGGCCGTGCCGCAGGAACGAGCGGCACCGGTCGATGGAGTGCCGAATCATCTCCCAACGGCAGGAGGTCTTTGCCTCGGTGGTGGTTGGGCCTGAGAACGCGAGGAGGAGGAGGAGGAGGAAGGCCAGCAGCTTCATGGTGACTGGCACTAATTAATTGAGTTATCAGATGGGGTTTTGAAGGGAGATGAGATGGGTAGCTACTTATAAGAGTTAGGGTTCTTGAACGAGAGAGAAATGTGGCAGTTTGGGTGCAAAGTGGATTGCATGCAGGATGCCCACGTAGAAACAGGGCTTGGAGCGTTGTAGAACCGAATATACTGGACTTTTTTTCAGACCGACAAGATCCAAGGGGTACGTGTCAGTAAGAAACTATAATAATCTCTATGCTAATGCCATTTCAACATGATATGACAATATCCAGGTTTACAATATAAAGCAATGAATTCTCAAAACTAAAGCAAGCACTGATTAGAACCCTAAAATCAAGGGTTACAAAGCCTATAATTTTACGAAAATCCATATGCTATACTTAATTACATATCAACGAAACTGCATTCAAAACTAGAAGTAAAATACAGGTGTTCCCGTCTAAATTTTATTAAATATCTTCCACCTCATGCTTTGATGATTTTGGGTAGCCATCATATTCGAGCTTTACCCCCAAATTTGCTGAAACAAGTCTAAACTTAAGCCTGATTGCATCCATCATCTCTTGGATCCCCTCGTTTTCTGGCTCAAGGAGTGGATACTTCTGCACCATCTCACCCAACTGTTCTATGCTCTTCTGGAGTCGAGATGAGAAGGCTCCAGGATCAACGCGTGCAGCTGATCTCCACACATCAACGCAGCCGCGGTAGAAGCCTAGCTCTTCCCCCGCCTGGAATCCCAACTTCAAGCCCACTTCCCTCCCTTCCTCCTTTCCCGCGATCAAGCCATCGTTGTAGCCGTCTCTGAACCCTTCCTCATATTGGGTTTCATCTAAAAGAACTGATGATTCGAGAAAGTCGTCTGGGTCTCTAGGTTTTGGCTCCATTTTTCGCCTACCAACCAACTGTAGTGATCAGAGAACTAGCCTGTATAAAGAGAGAGCATTCCAATCAAATTTTTAACAAAATTATATGAACATTACTCCTAGCAACAAGCACAGAAATATGCAATGCTCTATACGCGATATTGATTTTATCACTTGATTGAAAGAAAAGTTCCAAGCACTTTATGCGGGTCATAGTCTCCAGGAGGAATAAAACGAATTCAAATCACTAACGATAAGCAAATTCTACGGTTCTTCTCGAACTATAATACGCTAAAAATTATAGTAGTGGAAAATGCATATATGTGACAAAGTATAGCTCAATCGAATGCTATATTGCTGAAATATGATTGAGTTATTATATTTTTTTTATGAATTCTAATAAGCCATTTTTGGATTGGAGAAAGGTGGGACGGAAACAAAGTACAAGGCAAGACAAGGCAATGTTTCCTTCATTTGGTATGTTCCAATATAAAAATATAACCCTCGTCACAACTTCGGAGGTTTTGGTTAGTTGTAGGGTCTTTAATATGTTATCAGAGCAATTCTAGTTCAAAATTCAAATCTCATCCAATGGGCAATTAAAAAGCGGATTCAAAAATTCTACCACACAAAATCCAGTTTTCAACCCATAAAAAGGATGGTTAACCAGCAAGAGCATGATAGCAGAAAATAATTTAAAGCTTAATATGGTATCAAGTTTAATAACAGTTTTCAAATCCCACTAGACACAATTAGAAAATAACAGATTTAAAAAATATGTCGTCGTGCAATAATCCAAGTTTCTATCCCCTTATTTTTCTCTCTCCTCTCCTTTGTAGACATCGGCTTTCACACCAAAACCCCCGTGGAAATAAAGAAAAAATGAATCCACCGTCTCAAATCCCGCTAGCTGGGACCTCCTTTGCTCTCGTTCATCTTCATCTTCGAAACTCCTCCTATATACATACATACATACATATACATCTCTCTCACTTAATAGCTTTATTCTTCCTTTTTGATTTATCATAAGCTTTTGCTTTGAAATTCAACCCGCCTTCTCTCTCTTGTTCTTCACACCCTCCCTCCATTCACATCTTATCCAATCCTGCAATCCAATCCTGCATACCTAAAATATCATAAACCAATCTTTACCTCTAAAGCCAGATCATTGCCAGGTCCTAAAATAATCAATCTATCCCCTCTTATAATCATGTAACAGCAACTAGTTTGATGAAGAGCGTCTTTGGTCGTCACCTGCCAACTAGTAGGAGCAACACTCTTGATTAAGGTTTCTTGTAATTTTTCATATTATTTTTTGTTTAATTTTATTGTTCGACTTTTTTTGGGAAATGTCTCAATGATGCAAGCAGAAAAGAAATTTTACCTCAAAAGAAATCAAAAATATGGAAACTGGCCTATTGAAATGTAGAGAAAACACAAATACTAATTATTGTATTTGAAAAGAAGTTAAACTTCCGCCATATAGGTTTGATTATTGATATATGGCTATTCTCCTCAAGACTGACATATGAGAATAAGTAAAAAATGTTTTTTTAAGGTAAAAATGCACCTACAGATTCAATCTAACGCATCTTTCGCTCTAATTTTTGCTATTATAAATTTAACACTTCCTCACTCCCTTTATGCCTCTCAAATTTTTTCAATGTATAAATAATTATTTCTTGTGACATTCTCTTAAAATTATTATTTTTCCATGTTAACAATTATTAATTTATTATTAATACATAATACTAGATTATTGTTACGGGAAGAAGTAAATAAAATTTCATTCATTTAGATATTCCAATATCAATATTTTTCTGTTTTAAAATTTAATACAATCAATGCATATTTATAATCACGAGAATTAAAATATCTGCATAATTTGAAAGAGATTGGAATAGCTTTATAAATAAAACAATTATTATTTAATAATTGTTAGTGCACGGGTTCGAATCCAATTTGGATATTCGCATACCCGACCCATTTAGCTCCCGCAACCCGATACCCACCCCCCCTCCCGCTCATAGCGGGGTACCGCTGAGTCGGACGGCTGGGTCATTCGACCGTTAGGATGTCGCTAACATTCAGGAGGAAAGTTAATCGGGCCGAGTAAATGGGCAGCCATTAACTCGAATCCCGGAGAAAATCGTGCACTAATCAATGAGAAACGGTTACACATCACCTACAAATAGCCCAAAGAACAAAGGTAGATTGGCTCCAATTTTCAAGGAACGAGGTCTAAGACATAGAACTCTACTTTCTCAGCTTACATTTCTTATATTCGAGCTTTCGCCGCCAGTCTTGAGACGAACCTTCTTAGGTCGATCTCAGCTGCACCAAGCTCACCCTTTTCCTTAAGTCCCATACTAACTTAAGCATCGGAGGGGATTTGGATCGAAACCCAGATCCGACCCCCTAACGAGTCCTTGTGGTGCAGATCGACGGTCGTCGTCCAACGCCGAAGGGCGACGTCGAGCTTCCAAACCTCGAACGATCGACGCAACCATCGCTCGTAATTCGATGGAAGGTCGCCCCAGCCCCAACTACCATCACTCGACACTGATTCCTTCAACCAATGGTCCCACTCCAACTGCCGACGAGGCTCCGACTCATCATTTCAAGTCTACGTCAGCTTGACAACTGTCTCAGTCAATTTTGGCCTTAATAGTTTTGCGCCATTTGTGGGAAACCACGAGTCGACATCCCGATCGACGAACTACTCGACCATGTCAACCCGCCCATCCACATCCTTCGAGGTTGCCACGAGACCTCCCAGCATCGGACTCATCAGCATGATAACGGGAGGTCACCAGCACCCGATGTTATCAACCACTCTCCAAAGCTCCTACGCTGGGAGGTTGATGACAATATTCGTGGGGCGAAAACGTCCCAGAGATTCTACACCACCTATCTCCTTCTTGGATGAAGATCTAGAATGTGCAGAACTGCCGCACGATGATGTCGTCGTCGTCACGGCCATCAAAGAGATCGTTGCGAAAAGGTTGCTTGTTGACACCGGAAGCTCGTGCGACATACTCTTCTTTACTACGTCGGAGAGGATAAAAATGTCATCCGTGGAGTTGACATCTTGTACGGGACCCCTGGTAGGATTCACCGGACATTCCGTCCCGATAGCGGGCATCATCACCGTAGTGGTGACCCTCGGTACGCATTCTCGATAAATCACTCGACTAACCAGTTTCATGGTGACGGGATCATCGGAAGACCACTACTGAACGCCATAGAAGTGGTGGGCTCAACCTTCCATCAGATGATCAAGTTACAGACCCCCGAGGGAGTCAAAAAAGCAAAAGGGAATGAGAAACAAGCGTGGTCGTGTTACACGCTGTCCACCGCCCTAAGGAGAATCGAGCAAGCGATCCAGTGGACCCACAGCTCGAAGATCGACGACCTGCCGCAGTCGAAGAAACGAAGAGCATCCGAGTCTCCAAAGAGGAAGGAAACCCCGTCTCTATTGGGTCGCTGCTCCCTCACGACCTAAAGGAACAGTTAATCGCCCTCCTAAAAGAGCATGCCGACATCTTCGCCTGGACCCCAAAGGATATGTCTGGCATCGACCCCGAGGTGGCATCCCACAAGCTGGAGGTCGACCCGACCTCCAGACCCATGAAGCAAAAGAAGAGAAACATGGGAGGCAAGAAGATGAAAGTTGCGATCGAAGAAGTCGATCGACTACTAGAAGCTGGCTTCATTCGGAGAGTCAAGTACCCTGAATGGCTCTCAAACGGCGTGATGGTCAAGAAGGCGAACGGCAAATGACGAATGTGCGTCGACTTTACTGACCTCAACAAAGCGTACCCGAAGGATAGCTACCCTCTGCCACGAATCGACCATCTGGTCGACAGTGCTTCGGGCTACGAGCTTCTCAGCTTCATGGACGCCTTCTCAGGACATAACCATATTCAGATGGCACCGGAGGATGAGGAGAAAACTTCTTTCATCAGTGATCGAGGTATTTTCTGTTACACCAAAATGACATTCGGTTTGAAAAATGCAGGGACCACGTACCAACGCATGATGAACAACGTCTTCGAGGCTCAAATAGGACTAAACCTAGAATTCTACGTCGACGACATGATAGTCAAGTCGAAGAAGCCAAAGGATCACGTCGCAGACCTCCGGGAGATATTTGCACAGATCCGACGATACAACCTTCGGCTAAACCCTACCAAATGTACCTTCGGAGTTCGGTCGGAGAAGTTCCTCGGTGTCATGCTGACAAATCGAGGAATCGAGGCCAACCCCGACAAGATCGCTGTCATCATCACGATGAAGGAGCACTCGACTCTTAGAGAGATCCAGAGGCTGAACGGAAGGATAGCAGCCTTAAGACGGTTCTTGTCTAAATCAGCCGAGAGATCATTGCCTTTCTTCAAGGTGTTGAGAAAGGTGATAGCCTCCACGTCAAACGGCAAGAAAGTCATCGAATGGAATGCAGATTGCAAAAAAGCTTTTTCTGCGTTGAAGGAGTACCTTCGCACCCCACCGCTACTAATCAAGCCAGATAAAGATGATCAGCTCATCATCTACCTGGCCGCCATCGAGGATGTCGTAAGTTCGGCGCTCATCAAAGAAGACGTAGGGGTACAACGGCCCATCTACTACGTCTGTCAGGTTCTCCGAGGTGCGGAGGTCAACTATTCGATGATCGAAAAGATGGCTTTCGCATTGGTCCAATCCGCAAGGAGGCTGCGACCGTATTTCCAAGCACACATCATCTTGGTCCTCACCGACACTCCCTTAGAGCAAAACCTGAAGAGGCTTGATCGTTCTGGGAGGATGACGAAATGGGGGTCGAACTTAGCGAATTCGACATCCAGTTTAAATCAAGGACCGCCATCAAAGGCAGGCTCTCACCGACTTTATCGTCGAACTCACCTACAACGATGGCCCTGGGAAGAGGTATATATAACTAGCACACTACCTAAGACTACCCCCTCGTCCTCAACAAGCATCAACCCACCAAGCAGAGCGAAAGACGCAATTGAAGACGATGGAACCTGGATCGTACAAGTCGACAGTTTAGCCACACAAGATGGAAGCAGGTCCGGAATAATGGTCCCAACATCAGCGGGCGATATATTCGAATACGCCCTTCGCTTCGATTTCCAAACCACTGATAATGGTTCGAAATATAAAGCGGCCATCAACGGACTCCGACTGGCTCGAGCCCTAGGGGCAAGAGTGGTCCAACTACTCAGCGACTCCAGCCTCGTCGTCCACCAACTGAACGGGACCTTCGAGACCCGCGAAGACTCGATGCAAAATTATATGCACATCGCCAAAGCAGAACTCGCCAAATTCGCACGCGTAGAAATCCATCATGTGCCAAGGTCGAAGAATCATCGAGCCGACGCCTTGTCGAAACTTGCATCCTCCTCCCCTCGGAACTCGGTCGGATCGTGTATGTACAACGTCTACTCCATCCCAACAAGCTGGCACAAGAGCTGATAAGCCTCGACCAAGAGATCACTTGGATGGACCCGATAATCTGTTACCTAAACACATGAGAGAAGCCGACCGACCCAGTGAAAGCACGAAAGATAGAACAAAAGGTCTACCAATTCGTCCTGCTAGATGGTTCATTGTACAAAAGACAATGGACCAGGTATGACATCTTCCTCTATCTTAAATCCTTAGCCCCACAGAAAGCGCACTACGTGATCCAGGAGATCCACGAGGGCGATTGCGGAAACCACTGCAGAGGAAAATGCATAGCCTTAAAGGCCGCAAGACAAGTGTATTTTTGGCTAATGATGTTCAAAGATGCCGTCGAATACGTTCGACGGTGCTCGACCTGCCAAAATTTCTCAAAGGTCAGCTCCGCCCCCACCAACTGATCTGATCCACATCGTCAGTCCAGTTCCTTTCACCAAATGGAGACTAGACCTCCTTAGACCATTCAAGCCAGTGAGTGGGCAACTGAGATACTTAATAGTGGCAATCGACTACTTTACAAAGTGGATCGAAGCGGAACCTCTGTCCCGAATCACCTGGAAGGAAGCTCAAAGCGTCGCCTGGAAGTCCATCGTCTGTCGTTTTGGCATCCCACAATCCATAGTGACGGATAATAGGACACAGTTCGACAACGCCGGCTTCAGAGACTTCTGCATAGAGCTGAAGATCAAGTTGCACTTCGCCTCCGTCGCTCATCCCCAGTCGAACGGCTTGGCAGAGTCAGCCAACAAAATCATCCTCGGGCCCCTGCGGAAGAGAATAACTAGGCTCAAAGGAACTTGGCCAGACGAAATCCCCGTACTATGGTCGTACAGAACGACCCACAAAACCTCGACGGGGGGAAACACCGTTCATGTTGGCCTACGGATGCGAAGCCGTCGTCCCAGTCGAGGTCAATGAGCGACCGCTTCGTCTCCAATACTATGATGAAGAAAAAACTCAGAATGGCTCGAGCTCAACCTACAACTGATGGACGAGGTCCGCGAACGAGCTTTAGCGACACTCATCGAACAAAAAGGACGCATGGCCCGCTATTTCAACTCGAAGGTCCGCGAACGCAGCTTCCATGTGGGTAACTTGGTGCTGCGTAAGGCCGCCTTCACTCCCGAGATTCTCAAGCATGGGAAACTCGGTGCGAAGTGAAGACCCTACACAGTAATCGATGTACTCGGTCCTGTCACCTACCGACTCGCTACTTTGGATGAAGAGAACTTCCTCATCCCTGGAAGACTGAGCATCTATGGAAGTATTATCAATGATTGTACTAACGGGGTAAAATGATTGAAATACATCTTCATCTTTTATCTTATGCATGTTCATTATAAATACAAAGTAGATCGTTCTTTCACATCAGTCGAAATACTCTCGTCGGCCGTAAGTCGAAGGGAATTCGCCCCTCGCCACCGAACGACCCTCGTCGGCCGTAAGTCGAAAGGGCTTCGCCCCTCGCCACCGAACGACTCATGTCCTCAGCCGTAAGCCGAGGGATCCCCCTTGCCACTGAGTGACCCCCAATACTCGTCGGGCGCAAGTCGAAGGCCTCGCCCCTCGCCATCGAACGACCCTCGTCGACCGTAAGTCAAAGGGGCCTCGTCCCTCGCCACCGAACGAACCATGTCATCAGCCGTAAGCCGATGGATTCCCCCTCGCCACTGAGCGACCCCCGATACTCGTCGGCCATAAGTCGAAGCGGCATTGTCCCTCACCGCTAGACGACCTTTGCGCATACGTCGAAAGAGGTTCGCCTCTTTACCCAAGGAAATGTGATTCATGGTTTAAAAGGTTACATTCATTGATTGAATACGCCTAACCTATCCACGACATAATTTGCCTAAAGATTTCTATGAAATTTCAAGTTAGGTCGTTGAGTGGCCATACACATGCAGATATTCAAATAAAGGAGAAATGCAAATAAAGGAGAAAGGAAAGGCTGCAAAAAGTTTTTTTATTTATTCAAATAAAAGAAAATTACAAAACAACAAAACAGAGGGCATGTCGGCCTAAGAGGGAGGTGAGCGCTTCCTGACACAAAAACGCTGGTAAAAGCCTTCATCGCCTTTGTGAGCTGTGTCGTAAGCTCAGCCTTCTCCCTCACATCGGCCTCATCGAGCCCTACGACTTTGGCTTGAAGCTCGGCCATCTCCGCCTTGCAGGCTTCAGCCCACCTCTCAGAGTCGCAAGCGTTGGCCCGAAGCTCGATCGTCTCCTTTTTGTAGGCGTCAAGCTCCTCCTCGAGCTGGGACCTCTCCAACCGCTAGTGAAGCTCGACAGATTTGTAAAGGTCCGATAGCGACGACAAGCTGTCCTTAGCCTCCGAAGCCTCCCACTCGACCGTCGCCTTGTCTGTGAGGGCCTTCCCCAAGGCCTCATCTGCCTCCTTCGCCTGTGCCTCGAGGCCGAGCGCTTTGCGCTCCGCGTCCGCCACCCGTCGACCTGCGTCGATCAAGTCGACAGCTTGACAGCGCAGCACGGCTCCGAGAACAGACATCTGCAAAAACGATGGTTAGTCAAAACGACTGACTTAGACGTCGATAAATGAAGGCTCAAATAACATACCTGGAATCCGCTCCCCATGAAGAAGTTGGCCACCCTTTCGAGATCCAACCTCTGCAGGAGCTTCAGATCCTTGGGGAGAATCGAGTTCTCCACCAACCTGGCAGTCGTCCCGAAGTCCCTCAAGGCTGACTCCTCCTTTCCTATAGCGAAGTGTGGTAGATGAAAGTCACCTTGGACAGGCCCCGAGGATCGAGACAAGAGCCGATTGAGCAGTAACACTCGATCGAACTCCCCAGGGATCGAGCCAACCAAAGGAGCAGGCGACACGATGTCACCCCCATGCCATTGATCCAGAAGGGGCGCCATGGAGGCCTGAGACACCGAAGGGGTCTCCTCCACCTCCAGAGGCCCGAGAGGAGCGACCCCCTTACCTTTTCCCATGGGATCCTCCTCCTCCACTCGCCTCCTCTTCGGAGACTCCTCCCCGTGGGATGGCATCTTTCTCTTTTGGCCAACCGCTTCAGTCGGCTTAACAATGTCGGCAGCATCGACGTCGACCACCTCCTGCGGCACTCCGACCACAACAAAAGCCAGGGGCACAGGGGGCCGCACGAGAGCCTGGCTGGAGGCCTCTCTCGAAGAGGCTCGGGAAGAAGACCTGGATGCATGCCTAGTCTCTCCCCTTCAGAAGAAGAGCTCTGGTGCACGTGGAGAGGAGACCGAGAGCCGGAACCATCGGCGTGTGCGCTCGACCGGTCGGCGCGGACACCCGACCTTTCGACCGTCCTATTCTTCTTCCGATGTTCCTTCCAGACTCGGTCCAAACTAGACTCGCCACTGTGTCGGCTACCGTTGGTCATATCTGCAGACAACAAACATAATTATCGCGAGTGACAGAGATAAAGATATATATTCGAGATACATTACACAGGTTCCATAGAAGGATCTTTAGCGTGTGATCATCAAACAAATACTGAATCGACCTATCTTGTCTTGGTCGACTCAAGAGAGACTTCATTGCCTCAGCCTCGCCCGGGGTGACAACCTGGCTTTGACCTCCTCCAAAGACAAAGGAGACTCCCCGCAAGCTCAGGCTTCGGAGAACTCCAACCATGAGTAACGGTCCCAAATCAGGAAGAACGACGAATACGAAGGTATCCGTCCACCCATGGTCAGAAATTGGAAGGTCGTATATGAGCTCGTACCCGGGCAAGCAGCGATATGGTACCACACTCGTTGAGAGTTGGCTATTATCCTAAAGAAATACCCGAATAGCCCAAGGGTCGGACGGACTCTACAAATCTCGCACAACTCGATGAAGCCAACTAAGAGATGGAAAGCCTGAGTAGCGAGTCTACAGATGGAAAGCTCAGAAGAGCACAGAACTTCCATAATGAAGGGGTAAAGGGGGAATCGAAGTCTTAAGCGAAAAGCTCTGAGATACAACCCAACTCACTTTTTCGTGGGAAACTCTCTCTCATCCGAATTGGGCACTCTAACCCTAAAGGGATCACAGAAGCAACCTCGCCAAACCTCGACAGTCAGATCAAGGGGGAAACCTAGGGGCCATTTCTAAGATGACTTCGGGAACCTTCTACCCCCGATCCCTTTGGTGAATGGGAAGGCTTGGCCCGATCCAAACTCCTTTTCATTTCCCAGGAACTTACATGCATCGAGGGGGCCGGAGGCGCACCACAAGCTCCTCATAGGTCAGCTCCTTGAGTACGACCGGAGCAAACATGCCTGACGGACCTAAAAGAGAGTCAGAATCGAAGAAGGGATATACCTTGAGAAGGAACAGGCGATCTCCAGAGAGGCAACGCTGGAAGCAAGCTTGTGAAACAAGGAAGAGGATGAAGTGGAAAGATCTCAACCTTTCCCTCGTTGTTTCTCTTATATATGAAGAAACCCAACCGGCTGACATCCGATGCACGACACGTGTCCGAGGCCAGCCATCAGAAACGGCAGAGATCACTACAAAGGCGAAAGAGTTTTGGCGGCACAGATCAAATAAGATGTTTCAATAACCATGAGCATTTAAGGAGATTACTCATCATTCGGTCTCAGTTGGTGCGATTTCTGAGGCGTAAATGATGGTGGCCATTGTTAGTGTACGGGTAAGAATCTAATTTGGATATCCGAATACCCGACACATTTAGCTCTCGCAACCCGATACCCCCCACTCATAGCGGGGTACCGCTGAGTCGGGCAACTGGGTCATTCGACCGTTAGGATGGCACTAACATTCAAAGGGAAAGTTAATGGGGCCGAGTAAATGGGCAGCCGTTAACTCGAATCTCGGAGAAGATCGTGCCATAATCAATGAGAAACGGTTACACATCACCTACAAATAGCCCAAAGAACGAAGGTATATGGGCTCAAATTTCCAAGATACGAGCTCTAAGACATAGAACTCTACTTCCTCAACTTACATTTCTTATATTCAAGCTTGCACTGCCAGTCTTGAGACGAACCTGCGTGGGTCGATCTCAGCTGCACCAAGCTCTCTCTCTTCCTTAAGTTCCATACTAACTTAAGCATCGGAGGGGATTTGGATCGCAACCCAGATCCGACCCCCCAACGAGTCCATGTGGTGCAGATCGACGGTCGTCGTCCAACGCCGAAGGTCGACGTCAAGCTTCCCAACCTCGAACGATCGACACATCCATCTCTCGTAGATCGATGAAAGGTTGCCACAGCCCCAACTACCATCACTCGACCCTGGTTCCTCCAACCAAGGGTCCCACTCCAACTGCTGACGAGGCTCCGACTCATCATTTCGAGTCTACGTCAGCATGCCAACTGTCTCGGTCAATTTTGGCCTTAATAATAATGTTTCATTAAAACATTTAAAAAGTAGTTTTTACTCACTTATAAAATTGCAAAAGAACGAGCCCAATTTTTTAAGTCAGCGATGAACTTTTTTATATATAAGTCAAGAATTATAAAACATATATCAGAATAATGTATACATATTACTAGCGCAGGAAAATTTCCCGTGTTGACGTACATTTACATCATTTTATTTATCTTTTTAATTTTTTCCTGGATATGTTGTACATATTATGGATGATCACCATATTAACAATCAAGTGAATCCAACACTATTTGACCATCGATCCAATTGTTACAAAATCAATGGTTACCATTTAGACTGATAGAACTTTTTGTAACGAGTGGATTGATGGTCAAATCCATCTAGGGTTCACCCATATTTAAGGATTTGAGGTTTTAAAATGCGTACAAACCTAAACCAAAAAATTTGAAAAAAAAACTCGGGTTAATGTGTTTTTAGTGATAATTCTAGGAAAGAGTGTGGACGTCCTCTCTTAATGGCGTCTTGGAAGGGTGGTTGCCCCTTACAATTGTAGCCAAAAGATATCTTTTGTCTCTATTTTTATCAATAAAGTTCAAATTTGCTTCCGGATCTATTAATTTGGTATCAGAGCATCGATCCATGGCGGCGTCGACGATGACCAAAGATCGAATTGATGCAGTGGAGGAGAAACTTAATGCAAAGATTGATGGGTGAAGAAAACTCTAACGAAGAACGGAGACGCGGTTGCAAAATTGACGGCTTCTATTGATCGGATCAGAACTTCCTACGAAAGGTTGAACGCAAGACAATACAAACAAAACGAGGCCATCGCGCAAATCATCTTCCAATTATCAATTCTCACGGGGAATGAGGCAAACGACGGCGCAAACCCTAGTTCTTCAAAAAAGGTGGACAAGAAGAAGGAAAAGATGGAGAAAATTGACGATGGATCATATCCCGAGGATGGAGATATTACGAAGAAGAAGAAGGGCGATGGGAAGAAGATTACCGCAAAACAATCCGTAGGAGAGCTGAAGAGGGTCGGCGCAACCCTCGAATCCACCGGGAGGAGCGGCCTGCTCTAGAATTGGGCGGGGACAGCCGCCCCGCCCCGGAGGAGCATTGGCAGGGGCGGCCGATCCTGTCGGACAACCCGAATAGGCCGCCAGCCCTCCGGCAGCCCCTACAAGGGCCACCAGGGCCCAGCAGCCTTCGGTGGCCCCTTAGCAGTAGCCAGGGGGTTTCACGAGCGCGGCAAGCCCCAATCTGTTGTTTTTCAGCCTTCCGTGACGTGTCCCGGCCACGAGGAGCACTATCCGTCGTCCAGCGGCTATCCATGGCAGGTGCATGGTGATGTGACTCACTATGGGGATGAAGGAGGATACGACTACTATGCCGACGAAGAGAGAGATGCCTATGGTGGTGGAGACTGTGGAGGCTACAGAGAGATTCTTCACTGTGTCTTGCATGACAGAGCCACAGAAGCTAAAGGCAGCAACTGTATGCATGGAGGGGAAAGCCTTGGGAGGTATCAATGGAGGGAGTAGTGACACCCATTTCACAGTTGGGAGGAGAATAAGGACCGCATCTTGGAGAGATTTCGAGATCCTCACATGGAAAACCTCCACGAGTAGTTGTTTGCACTCAGGCAGGACGGGCCCGTGAGGAAGTACATAGAGAAGTTTGAGCAGCTGTCAGGATGAGTAAGAGGAGTCATTGACGAGTCACTGGATGGCACATTCATGAAGGGCATAAAGCCCATTATCCGCTCAAGGATTCGGCCATACAAGCCCCAAGGGCTGGTGGAGGTTATGGAGGTGGCACAGAAGTTAGAGGACCACCAGGCAGAGGATCAGAGAGCCATGAGCGGTTGCGGTGGACAGTTTCAGCGTGGAGCTTCAACAGTTACAGGGGTGAAGGCTACCACATGAGCAGACCATGCTGTCAAGGAGAAGGCTGGGGAGAAGAGCAGTGCACCGTCAGCAGAGGGACAGTTCAGGAGGATGACTGATGCTGAGATGATGGAGAAGTGTCAGAAGGTGCTCTGCTTTGGATGCGACAAGAGATTTACCCCAGGCCACAATTACGCAGGACGCAAGCTGCAGGTGTTACTGCTGGAGGATGAGGATGAGGGCACTGAGGTGGAGGACGAGACCATCGAGGATGAGGCTACAAAGGACTCTCAGTTGGATGTAGTAGATCTATCTTCAAAACTCTGTGATAGGTTTCACCCCAAACCATACTATAAAGTTGAGGGGCACATTGGTGACCAGGAGGTAACAGTTCTCATTGACAGATGGGCTACCCACAATTTCATCTCCTGAAGTGTAGTTGAGTAGCAGGGGCTACAGCTGGTTGATAATGGCAATTTTAGTGTGATGATAGGGACGGGCAAGAAGGAGAGTAGCAGAGGTCTGTGCCGGGGGGCTGGTGCTGACATTGCAGGAGAGACAGGTGTTAGCAGATTTCTTACCCCTAGACTTGGGTAGTACGGATGTCATTCTGGGCATGACATGGCTGCAGACGTTGGAGAAGATGAAGGTGAACTAGACGCTTCTCAGGATGGAGTTACAGGAGGATGGGAGAGCAGTGGTGTTGTCGGGGGACCCCAGTCTATGCAGAGCATTGGTCTCACTGAAGACCATAGTACATTCCATTCAGGCAGAGGGTGAAGGCTTTCTGGTGGAGTTACACATGATAGCAGGCGATGGTGGAGCTAGGGCATGATAGCAAGAGATGGTAGAGCCTCACACAGTCACGGAGAGGTGATGATATTCAATTGGCGGCATTATCTGTTTCAGTACTTCAGGACTGGGAGCCATTGCAAGGGAGGTCGAGGGGGACCAAGAGCTGGCAGGCATTCGGGCAGCACTTCTACAGGGGTCAGCGGATCACTCAGGATATGCTTTGCAGGATGGGAGATTGGTATATTGGAGTCGCCTGGTGTTACCGAGGACATCCACCCACATCCCAGCCATACTACAGGAGTTTCATTGCAGTGCCGTGGGCGGGCATTCTAGGGCCCTCAAGACCTATAGAGATTGGCTAGAGAGGTGTATTGGCGGGAAATGAAGAAGGACGTGTCGAAGATGGTAGCTGAGTGTGACGTGTGCCAATGTCACAATAACATCAACATATATATAAGAAAATTCCAGAATCATTATGGTAGATAATAAAAGAAAAATTAGTTACATTTATAGATTGATAGCACCAACAACAAACAATTGTCCCCAAAGCGAAAATTGTCTGTTCATTTTGGTGCATGTTTGACTAAAGATTTATCCTTTTAGACAAATGCATTATCTTGCATTCTTTTTTAAATTATGTCATGGCTACATTAACTGTGATAAGTAAAACTCATAGTTATATAAAGTCAAATTACATATATGATTTTGAATAAAAATAGTAGTGGACTAGTCATGAACCGTGCCCGTGGGCACGGTTCATTTAAGATTTCTCCCACGAAATCTTTGTGCACCGAAAAATTATTTCCACAGCTAAAATTTAACAGAACAATAAATTAGCGTAAAATTATTTAGCGGCGCGGACGCCTTCGGCGCAGAACAACAAATAAGCGTAAAAAAAATTTTAGCGTAAAAAAATTTAGCGGGCACCTTCAGCGCGGGCGCAGAACAACAAACATCAGGTTATTTTGTTTAATTTAATGGATCATTGCTTCTTCACAATCTTTCCCAATGCACTTTTAAATTCAAAAATTTGGTTTCCAAGGCACTTTTCCCCCAAATTTAACCTCCACAATCTTTCCCAAGACACTTCTAATTTCAAAGTTTTGGTTTCCAAGAAACTTTTCCCATCAAAATTTAAGTTTTCCTACTAAAATTTTCACAAAATCCACTCTCAACCATTGATTTACTAAGATCAATTCTCAGCCACTCTTTGTCTTATCCTAGTCAGCCCTAGAATTCAAAAAACGTTGACAAATGTATAATAGATGACTTTTTTCCTTCAAGGCAATGCCTTCAAAATGCCCACCTCATCCTAGATCTTCGGATAAAAAAGATAATATGACTCAAATAGTTTTGGAGAATTTCAAGAAGATAAAAGAAACCAATCCTCCCTATTATTATGATTATAAAGTCAATAATAAAAGCAAGCTGACTAATGTATGCTGGCCAGATAGTCTTTCAAGAAAGGCATATAAACTTTTCATGATGTGGTTGTCTTTGATACGACATATGAAACAAATAAATATTACATGATATTTGCTCCAATCACGGGTGTAAACCACTATAGGCAGTCAGTGAATATTGGTGTAGGATTTTTAACAAATGAGATGATTGGGTCATTAGTTTGGTAGTTTGAGAAATTTTTAGAAGCCATATGAGGAAGGCAACCATGTGCTATCATTACCGTTCAAAATCCAGCTATTGGCAATGCTATAAAACAGGCTTTAGATAAGATCCGACACAAATTTTGCAATGGGCATATACTTAAAAGTTGTCAGAGAAAGCAGTGATTGATTTGGACTCGAATGAGGATTTTTATTAAAAAAAATTTCATGCATTTGGTCATCAGATACACCTTAACAATTTGAAATGTGATGTGAAGAAATTATTCATAGATATGGGTTAGAAAAATGTTTGTTTATCAATAATGCATGAAAATCGTGACAAGTGAATAACTGCATTCTTTAAAGACACATTTTTAGCTTGAATGAGTACGACTATATGCTCTGAAAGCATGAATTCATTTTTCGCCAAAGAAATATTTCGGTGTTATATGTTCAGTTTGAAAGAGCACTGGAGCATCAAAGGCATAAGGAACTGGCAACATACCATGAAACTATGTATTCAAAGACACAAATAAAGGTGGAAAATTCACTAGAGAAATATACAACAGAGATGCACATCATGCAAACTACTATTCATTTCAAGATGAGCTTTTCCATAGTTGTGTTAATTGTGGTGCAAATAAAATCAAGATGAATTGATGTCTATCTAACTTGTTCAAGTAAGTGGGCCTTTGAACACCTATGATCACGGGAACTTGTTTAAGACACATCAAAACAGGTAGCTCACTGTACTCGTAAAATATTTGAGTAAAAGGGAATTCCTTGAAGACATATCATTGTTGTCTTGAGAAATGTTTGTATTAATATACTTCCTCTGTACTAAATCATGAAAAGATGGACTAAGTTATCAACAAGAACTCCAATGTTTGATGATGATGGGATTAAGTTATGTGATACTTCTAATGATATATATTGATCTAACTTATCATCTTTCTGGAATATTTTCTTAGAGCGCACGCATCTTGCTGGACTCTCCAATGAGAACTTCTTACTTGCAATGGAGAGATGAAAGAATATTAAGGAAGGATTGCTGAAAATGAGAAAAAGTTCAAATACTAAAGCAGATCAACTAAAAGAGAATGTTCTGCTTGCAAATTCTTCTGCTACAATTCCAGATAAGACAGATGTCCGCCCTCCAAATATTTCAAAGACAAAAGGAAGTTTGGAGAGGAATAAAGGAAGGAAAAGAGACAGACATCGAACAACAAGAAAATAAAAGAAGACTTTGTCGGACAAGTAACAAGCTTAGTTATCACAATAGTAGCAATTGTAACAATAAATAGAACCCTAAGTATGCCTTATTTTTTATGGTAAGAGAAATTTTGCATTTAAAATTAATTCTAGTTTATATTTTTAATGGTTTTATAATTTTTTTCAAGAAAATTAAGATTTCATCATGATGGCTATTTTTGCATGTTCAAAAGGTCTAAGAGGGATGCCAATTTCCAATTACAACGTAGCTTGAGTTCATGCTAATTGCAAAGGGTGAAAATGTTTATTCTTTTGTACTGAAGTTATGAGCTGACAATATCATGGATTATTGTACTAAGAGATGGCGACTTTTCCTTAAGTTTTGACGTTCCAAAATTATAAGAAAAACTTTTAAAAATTCAAATAAAGTAACCGAAGTTTTTTAGAATACTATAGTTTCTTGCACTCATTGTGAGATGTTATTTTGTGTTTACTGATATCGAATAGTTGTGATATCACTCTATTTATATCCATGAAAAAGATAGAAAATTAATCTGTTTGCTCTGCTTTTCATACTTTTCATTAATGTATCTGGGTTAGAAAATGATTTCTAGGAAAAATTGAAGTAATGAAGATATTTGCAATTATAAAAATTAAATAACTGTTAGTAAACTTGTAGTAATACCAGTTATACATGCACCATAATCGAAAATACAACTTACGCACAAATTTTGTCCCTTCTTCACATGCTTGTATTTTAATATAACATTTTCCAAACAAGATTTAAAAATAAAACTAGGATAATTTCTACTGATCTTGGTCACTACTTCAATTCATTGCAGCCTACTACCAAAATTCATAGCAAGTTATATAATTTCAAGTTTTTCCGACAAAATTTAGTGATCAAACTTCTAGCTTTTTCCAGTTGAAACTTCCAGACTTTAAGACTTAACAATAAATATTTACTTTCACATTTGTGAGTCAGTGAAGCAAACAATCCTTCAACTTTATAGTAACTAAAATAAAAAACGACCAAAAGAAGATGAAGACTTAAGAACTCGGGTTTCTACAGCTGTTTGAATTGGGAGTTCCACCAGTACATTGACAACATCGAAAAACTAATAAAAACCGTTTCATTATCTAGTAAACAACCTCGATCAGTAACAGACCGATCATTCATTATTCATTATAAAAACACAACCTATTTGGATTCAACAGCAATCACCATTCAGTCGCCATCTCAATTCCACCCATCAAAACAGCCACAACATACCAAAAATCATTTTTTACCGTACATCAGATGCATAGAAGCACCATTCACTAAAAAGATTAAACCACATCTCGATTCAAACCCAAAAAAATCTCACTTGAACTAGAATTCTCGCAAAGACTGTAAACGACCAGATAGTCATCATTTAAAAAAGAAACCCTGCGAATCTCCCAGATATCCCAAAAATCCCAAAATAAAATACTTGTGAGTCAAAAAAACCGCAGCAAAAATAAAGAAAAAGAAGGTGGTGACGTACCTGCCCGTTGTCCCCGCCCTTCCGCCTATGTCGCCCTGCCGCCGTTGATCGGCCAATGCGCCGCCGTTGATCGGCCAATGCGCCGCCGATTGGTAGCGGGAAGGAGTTTGAAGCCCTAGACAACGAAGAGCAGCCGAAACGAACGTTTGACTTTCTTTTTGGGGAATTTTTTTTCCCCCCGAGAATCAGCAGATTTTTACGAGATTCACAAAAAAAAATAATCTATTATACATTTGACGGTGTTTTATGAATTCCAGCTATTATACATTTGACAGTGTTTTATGAATTCCAGGGCTGACTAGGATAAGATAAAGAATGTCTGAGATTTGATCTTGGTAAATCAATGGTTGAAATTGTATTTTGTAAAAAATTTAGTAGAAAAACTTAAATTTTGATGGAAAAAGTGTCTTGGGAACCAAAACTTTGAAATTAAAAGTATCTTGGGAAAGGGATAAGTGCCTTTGGAACCTAAACTTTGAAATTAGAAGTGCATTGGGAAAGATTGTGGAGATTAAATTTGGAGGGAAAATTGCCTTGAGAACATAAATTTTGAAATTAAAAGTGCATTGGGAAGGATTATGGAGAAGCATGGGATTTGTTGTTCGGCGCAAAAACAATTTAGCAGAACAACAATTTAGCGTAAAAATACCCTTAGGTTTGTTGTTTCGCGCCCGCGCCGACGGCGCCCGCTAATTTTTTTTACGATACTTTATTCTGTGCCGAAAGCGCGGGGACCAAATTTGTTGTTTGACGTCGAATTTGTTGTTACGTGTCGAATACACATGCACCGAATTTGTTGTTCCGCGCCGAAAACGCCTGCGTCGAAGGTGCCCGTGCCACTAAATATTTTTATGCTAATTTATTGTTCTGTTAAATTTTAGCTATGAAAAAAATTTCGTTGAACAAAGATTTTGCGGGGGCAATCTTAAATGAACCGTGCCCTCGGGCACGGGTTATGACTAGTGAACTTTTAAATTGTAGAAATTTAAACCCTAACGTTATATGTCAGTTTTAACTTAATATCTTTTTTCATTTTTGGTCCAAATGACTAAACACATGGCACCAAGCGATAAAATTTGGCCGATAATGCCCCTCCCATCATTCTTCATATGGAAAATCATAAAAAAAAACCTATCGTTTGGGGTATATTTCACGTTAACGTTGTCACTTCATCGACCTCGTTCCATCTCCTTACAGCATCATCTCTCCTCCAACTTCGATCCGATGAGGCAGAGTCCACCACTACCTCCGACTCCAATACATGAAATGCCATCAACCGACCACCTCCTCTACCTTCAGCCCACTGTTCTATTCTTGAAATCTATGTATCCTTTCCCTCCATTACAACATCAAAACTGTCCCAACCCAAATCCGTAACGATAGCAATTGCCTCCAATGGCCATCAATGTGGCAGTGAACCTACACTGTTCCAACCTAAAAATAGCCGAACTTTGTTGCTACAAGCATACACCTTCCACATGCAAGACAAACTGACGTCAGATCCTTCATCCAACTGCTCAGTTCACCTCAACTATTTAATGAAAGGTCAGAACTCCGCTTGCACGCCATCTGTTCGAGGACTTGCTCCTATGAACTCCATATGACATAATGTCACTTCCTCGCATTCCCGTACGTGGATCGCATGCCGCATCGACGTGCTGGGCCAACTATAAACATGAAGCAACATTTTGTGGGCCTCTCGTGTGCTTGACTATGAGCTTCATGTTGCATGTCAAGGAAAGCATGTTTAGGCCATACATATTAGTGAAGTAAATATTCTCAATAAAGATGACAAAATAGTTATCTTCAAATTTTTTCGGCATCAAATGCCTAGTTTCTATTACCTTAACGGCAACATAGATGAAGCATTTTTTTAAATAAATTCTCAAAGTTAGTTGATATTTAGAAACTTGCAACTTAATGCATTTGGCATTTGTTCTAGGTTGCATCTGATAGTTGTTTTCTACCGAATAGGTGTGTTCGGATATTGTTGCACTTTATGGCAGTCGCACAATGATAGCAATCTCTGTAATATTTCCACAATTAATGCATTATTGACCTACCAAGCTGTTGGATGTTTGGTTTTTTGTGTCTTATATGGAAAAGCTCAGCATGAGAGGTCAAATATCGAGGGAGCCTGGACTAACGAACCGCTCAAATTTGACAATTCCTACGTTAGGGAGCTAATGGTTGAATTCAGCATCTCATTATTTATGGTTGATAAGCCCATGGAAATAGAACTAATTGTTAATAATCGATAATATGCTGCCACAAAAAATTGCTGAATGAAGAGTCGGATGACATTCTGAAGCATCATACTGACAAACCTCTATTAGAAGATCCCGTCTTCAGACGTTATGTTGAGCTCCATGTGAATGTACTAATAAAGATATGAAAAATATGCAATAGTAGCGATTGAGTTCCTATATAGTCGATGGATTTGGTTAGATATCTCATCTCTTTTACTTCAGGAATCATTATTAACTGGTGAAAACTCTATTGGCTTTTGACCCAACAACGAAGCTTTCTTCAGGGACGCCACAACATCACACAAGAAGCTCTCTGAGCTGAGATTTGCTACTTTTAATGCTGTATTTGGCACTAGATTTGAACCAAGGAAAGTGTGATAGTGGCTCAAGGTGCTGTCGGAGTTGCAGTTGCTGCTGCCATGGTCATCCTGAGTTATTCGCATGAAATTGCAAAGAAAGAAAAATGAACGGAATATTAAACATACATGTAGTTGCACGCCTCATACATACATGTAGTTGATGTGGAAATTAAGCCTCATCCCGGTATCATCATATCGCCTTGGGATGAATAAGCAGCAACAATTCACAACACCCCCCTCTAACGAGCATTGTCTTGATGGATAACCATTTGATAGGTACATCTAATAATTATTTCGTTAAGATCAATTGTCAGTGGAAGAGCATGTCATTGTTCATAATGCCTGTTGTAAGAGAAAAAGTCAGAAACATGATCATTTTTCACCGTATGTTGGCAAAGCCAAATTGAATTCATTTTAACACTCATTCGTCAGTAAAAATTTCCCACGCAATTGAAACTACTGAAGAGCTTAAGATTAATGCTTCAAATAATATGATTTTTAAGTATTGACACTTGCCAAATCTCGTTGTACGATTCTTGAAGCTTGTAGATTTCCATCAGCTCTGAACTAGCATTGGGTTCATATGTAAATCCAAACTCATACATATTAGAGAAGCCCATTTGTTTTCCAAGCAATATTCTCATCTTGCCAAGTTAAAAAAAGGCATCAAATAAAAAAAGACGTATAACATTAGGGTTACAATTTGTACAAATTAAAAATACAGGGTATTAATTTGAAAGATACACCAAACGTTTTGATATTTTTTGTGAGTTAATATCAGATGCAAAATATGTATACTTAACGCCGACTTCGTCAATTAGCCAAAATATACAAAAAGGTACTGTTGTGTACGACTTAAAAATTCAGAGTATTAATTTGAAAGATAACCCAAACGTTACTGTTGTGAACGGTTATTTAACCGTAGTTGGGTGAGATTCTGGGCTATCCTAGAGATAGGCCCATATCATTGTAAGCCCATATCTGTATTCCCCAATTGCCTATAAATAAAGAGCTGGGGGCTCCTCCCCCAGTAGTTGATTCATAACATGTTATCAGCACGACTCTAAAATTTTTTTCTTTTCCACAAAATTTTCTTTCCGTTCGTTGCGAAGGCGTAGGCGAGACGGGAGATCCACGAGCGCGGTGCAAGGCTTCCTCCATCAAGGGTCGTCATCCGCGTAGGGCTTCGAGCAACCGTCGCTATATCCGGAGGACGGATATAGAGGTAAAAACACTAAAAACGATATTTTTTGATCATACGTATGATTACCCCTCCACTAGATCTCGGAAGATCGATATGTGGATTATTTGTCGCCTTGAAAACGACGGACTTTTCATCCCAAAAACTCATTTTTTAGGGCCAAAACCCTAATTTTGATCTCTCCGGCGGCTAGCCGTCACCGGAAACCCCCCCCCCCCTCGCCGGAAACCTCCCCCTCGCCGGAAACCCCCCCACCTTGGCCGCCTCCCCCTGCAGGGGGGCGGCCCCCGCCGTCGCCCCTGCAGGGGGCGGCGGCCCCCGAGGCCGCGCCCCCCTGCAGGGGGGCAGCCCCGGCGGCCGCCCCCCCCCCCCCCTTGCAGGGGGCGGCGGTGGCGCCGCCCCCCCCAAAACCCTAACTTGTTGATTAAAAAAATGATAAAGCATGTGGGCCTGAAGCCCACAGGCCAATTATTTCTTCAAAAAAAAGAAAAAAAAACAGATCCGTGGGCCTGAAGCCCACAGAAGATCTGTGGGCTTCAGGCCCACAGAATTCAAAAAAAAAGAAAAAAAGAAAAAAAAGAAAGAAATCAGAGTCTGTGGGCCTGAAGCCCACAGACCTGTTGTGGGCTTCAGGCCCACATATTTTAAAAAAAAAGAGGCTTATGGGCCTGAAGCCCATAGGTCGACTGCGGGCTTCAGGCCCGCAGGCTGGTTTATCTGAAGAAAAAAAATTGGGGGAGGCAAAGGGCTATAAACTTGCCTTAAAAGGCAAATTATTAACCTAAAAATTAATTTAAAATGGGGATTCAAGGGCAAAATATTCGTGAAAAATCACGGTAAATTACGGGACAAATATCGGGCAGGCGAGGACTTTTTGGGGATTCTGGGGGGGCTTTGGGATGATGAGGGAAACTTTTCCCTCTGACAAAGAAAATGTTTATTTTGGGCTCTTAATCAATTTAATTGATTAAACCCATTCAATTTACAACCTTTGCATTGTAATGATTTTTTCTGCAAAAATCATATTTATATGCTTTGCATCTCTGGTATATTCTGTTGGATATTATATGCGTGGTTGTGCATTATATTTAAAACTTAATAATTAGGAAGATCCTGCGACTGCTCTGCCGTTAGTAACATAACCTAACGGTGTATGACGTTGCCAAGTGGTCCAATAATTATTAAGTGTTTAAATTATTTATCCATCTCTGCGAATATTAAATGCCTGTGATGCCTGTGATGAAAATGTCTGATGAAAATGTTGATGAGCACAATATTTCTGCATGAATTGCTAAATGTGGTTTTTGGATCGGCCGTTTAGTCCCACAGTTTATTTCCCGTACTTTTCTTTTATTTTTGAGAGAAATTATAGTGAGGAATTTATGTAAATGTCAAAGAAAGAAGACCAACTTCCATGGAGACGGAGGCCACGCTTGAAGATGAAGATATCATATGGGACCCACGGGGTTTCCAAAATTGTATTTTCATTTTCGTTAAGCTGCAAATTTGTATAATTTGGACGGTTGACTTTTTTGGACTCTTTTCTTGTGGGACTGGCCGATCCACACATTTGGCTTTTCGTTAAATATTGCCTCCGCATGAAAATGTTTTCTCTGATTAATTATTAATTCATGCATGTTTGTGCTCTGCTAGATAAATGGCTAATATTGCAAGCGTTAATTTCGAAGTACTAGAAGCATCAAGTAGAAACTATCTAAGCTGGTAGCTAGATGTAAAGTTTCACCGGCGGGCAAAGTCCCTCATCGCTGCTGTGACTGAAAAAGAAAATGTTTGCGATATAGAGAAGGCGCAAGCCATCTATATTCGCCGCCATGTGGACAAGACCTTAAAGGCTGAATACCTTACGGTCACAGTTCCATTTGAGCTATGGACTGCCCTTGAGGACATGAATAAACATCAGAAAGATGTTATACTCCCAAGGGCACGATATGAGTGGGAGAACATGAGACTATAGGACTTTAAGTCCATTGATGAGTACAACTCAGCACTTTTTAGCATCACCTCACGCCTGAAGTTGTGTGGTGAGAATGTCTCAGAAGATCGCATGCTGGAAAAGACGTATACGTCCTTCCATGAAAAAGATGCGAAACTCATGCAGCAATACCGTGAACACAGGTTCACCAAGTATTCTGAGCTGCTGTCATGTTTACTCATGGCTGAGCAAAACATAGAGTTTCTTCTCGCCACTCACAATATGCGCCCTCCCGGCACTGCCCCCCTACCAGAAGCTCACCATTCCTCTTCCTTCAAAAAGAAGAGAGATAATAAAAGAAAAGAAAGACCACAGAAGGGGGGTCAACAGAAAAATGCCAAGGGCCATGTACAGCAGCAACGAAATAATGAAAGTAAGCGGAAGTTCACGTGGCACAGAAATGACAAAAATGATTCACCCCCACCCAATAGGGAATGGGAAGACCAGTGCCATAATTGTGGCATGAAAAGCCACTGGTCCAAAATGTGCCGAACTACGCAGCACCTCCAGGATTTGTATAATGAGAACAAGAAAAATAAAGCTGAAACAAACCTGATGACCTCTGATGCTCCAGTCAAGTTTTCAGCTGACGACTTCGAAAATGATGACATGCTTGTTTAGCTTTTACTTTTATCTTAGCAAACTGTTTAGAACATTTCATGTTATGAGAGCTTTTGCATTATGCAATCTGTTTTTGAATAAAATTTTTAGTATACAATAAATGAAAATGTTTATCTAAATATGCATGTGCCGATACGTTTCATCTTTTGAAACTGCTCTCATAAATGCTTAGTAGACAATAAACACGTACGATTTCTTTCAATACAAAGCCCAATATCAGGGCTATATTGAAGATCCAGTGAATGCAACACAGTTGCCCCCAAACGACACAAAAATAATGGATGCACTAATCCCTCCGAATTCCAAAAAGAAACTTTCTAAGTTTCAAGGACATCCGTTTCAACGGATCCCACTTGGAAACAGCAAATGTAAATGAAAAATTACCGTATGCAACGTCTCAAGAAAAAGGAGTAAAATCCACACTTGAACGTTTTGAGAGCCTTATAGGCCTCTACCATACGAAGATTCGGAGAAAGGAAGCAGAATTAAACGGAGCACCTGAAGTGCCCTACATCAGCCGAGTTTTTACTCTGGCATGATGGACTTGGCCACCCTGGATTTGTGATGATGCACAGCATCTTATCCTATGGGTATGACTTGAAGAACCAGAAGATTCTTCAGAAGGGAAAATTCCCGCACATCCCTTACTATAAGGGAAGATTAATTACAAGGCCATCTCCACGAAAAGTTGAAAAAGGATCTCCACGCTTCCTTAAAAAGAATACAAGGAGACAGATGTGGATAAAATCCACCACCCCTAGTGGGCTATTTTGGTACTTCATTGTACTGATAAATGCATCCTCAGAATATTCGTACGTATGTCTACTACAAGACCCGCAACTTAGCTTTTCCAAAGCTATTGGCACAAGAATAAAAATGTTGCGGGCACATTTCCCAGACAATAAAATGTTGTAAATAAGTCTGGTTAATGTTGGGAAATATACCTCCCAGTCTTTTCAAGAGTACTGCCAATCAACGGGAATTGAAAATGAACATACAAGTGCCGCATGTTCATACCCAAAATGGGTCGGCAGAGTCACTGAAAAGTAGACTCCAATGGACTGAACGTCCATTAAATCCCGATTGCCT
Organism: Scilla litardierei; assembly: GCA_030789695.1. Taxonomy (NCBI): domain Eukaryota; kingdom Viridiplantae; phylum Streptophyta; class Magnoliopsida; order Asparagales; family Asparagaceae; genus Scilla; species Scilla litardierei. The sequence continues at coordinate 8,468,201 of CM061141.1, forward strand.
ATGGATGCATGGGGACATGCAAACTCTGCATGCTGCATCGTAAATGAAAATAAGACCATCTGGAGGTCAGAGTCTCCAATGCAATTTGCATATGGAATGCCACCGAATATTTCTCATCTGAGAATCTTCGGTCGCGCAGTCTTAAATCCCCATTGCACCACCAAAGAGGACCAAAACGGTACTCAACGTCGCCTAGGTATCCATGCAGGGTTTGACTCACCCTCACTTATAAGATACCTAGAACCCCAAACGGGGGACGTAATTAAGGCACACCTTGAAGACTGTGATCTCGATGAGACGAGTTTCCCAAAAATAGGCCCATATACTGGAAAATCTGGCGCGAAGAAAATTATAACGTGGGATACAAACAGCTTGACCCACTATGATCCGGTAACAATTCAATGTGTAGATGAGATCCAGAAGATCTTCCACATTCAGAACACTGTTCACTAATTACCGGAATCATTTATTGACAACCAGAAGATTGTCAGATCACACATCCCTGCTGCAAAAACTCCAGCTAAGATTGACATCCCCGAGAATGGATGCAATCCACCAGCAGCAGAAGTGGCTGATCCTCAACAGAAAAGAGGCAGACCACCAGGCTCCAAGGACAGAAACTCCTGGAGACCTTAAGACAATACTACCATAGGAAAATGAGCTCATGTCCACACCATCACCCTTCCCGGAATCCACTGCAGAGGAATTGCCGGAAAAAGTGAAAGTAAGTAAATGTTGTACGTACTGGGGAGGTGTTGGACAGATAGAACATAAATTGTCGACAATGTATTCACGTATCATATTGCCATATACATCACAATGGCGATGATGTTTATAAATTATCGTTCCACACTTCGTTGCTAGAAGGCAAACGTAGAGATTGTCCAAACGTGGAACGTTGCAATAAAAGATGAGCTGGACTCACTTATGAAACGTGAAATGTTCGGACCTGAAGTCCAGACACCAAAAGGTGTCAAACATGTGGATAAAATAAAGTATTGCAAACATAAGAAAAATAAATACAAAATCGCATGCTATACGTTACAACCTATAGCCCAAGGAAAATTTCGCTGAAACTAGGGATCGAACAAATTCAAATGAGCATATCTCATAAATGATGCATCAGTCTCCCTAAGTTATCAAAAGCGAATACCTTACGATTTAGCGAATGAAAATTTTTGATTTGCCGTTATTGGATGTTGTGACGGCATATCTTCGTGGATATCTTGTAAAGATAATTTCCACATTTCCTTAAAAGCCCTGAATAGACTTCGGGACGTCTATTCAAATGAAGAAACAATAAGTATAATAAAAAATGTACAACCAAGAGAATCACTTGACAAGTCAATGATTCCTACTGAAGGTTGTCTTTGCATCTGTGCAAAGAACATGATTAGAGATCTTAGTTGTAGACAACTAACATCTCATCGGATCTCCTGAAGAGAAAACCGAAATAAATGTACAAGCATGACTTTTAAACATGAAATAAAAAGACCTAGGCAAATATAAAGTCATGGCTCATAGAATCCTGTTATAAACGCCCAGAAGCGCGTTGGAGAAATTAAAAGGACCATTGTCATCCAAAGTACACCTACGGTGGTATACTCAATGGATGTACAAAAAAGAACCCTTCCGATCGCTGGAAGAGGGGGAGGATATAACTGGTCATAAAGTCCCTTATCTAAGTGCAATCATGCCTCCTGGCTAAACTGCACGCGTCCCGATATAGCAGTTGCAGTTAACTCATTAGCCAGAGATAGTTGGCACCTCAATAGGGCCATTAGACCGGAGTCAAGCCTTCTGCGCTTCCTCCAAGGGTCGAAAGATTTGGACTTACAAATTATAGTAGCATCCTCCAATGTTTGTGCAAATGCAGGTTACAGGTCCGGTCCATATACTGATAAATCACAGAATGGGTACCCACAGTTGGATGGCCATCTACTGCAAATATGCAAAGCAACTTATGAAGGCAACATCATCCTAGCAATTCCGAGATCCTCACCATTCCAGAATCACACCAATGGTGTATTTGAGGGCGCCTGGTGGTACATCACATCCCGATGACGACTGGGATAGAGGCTGGTTCTGTGGAGCTGACCATATAGTCTGAAGACCACATCAGAGGCGACGAAACTTAGCTCACCTCTCCAGAGTTTCTGGACTCAGCAGCTGCTTGATGGTGATAAAATTTGTAATCTGTGTACATTTTCGGAATATTGTAAATAGGAGTGATGAGATAAGCCTAAGAGATCTGAAAGCCTAAAAGCTTTTACAGATCAGGGGGAGTTGAGGGAATTTGTACTCTTTTCCCTTAGCTATGGTTTTTCCCACTAAGTTTTCCATAGCCAAAGGTTTTAACGAGGCAAATCAAATCAACTCTGGATCCCGAAGTATCCACCCCTCTGTGACGCTCAGAATCCAGAAGTATTCATGAGCAGAGTCACTTGTACAAATCAGGGGGAGTTAAAGAGCGTTTGCACTCTTTTTTCCTTAACTATGGTTTTTCCCACTGGGTTTTCCATAGCTAGAGGTTTTAACGAGGCAAATCTCACCAACTCAGGATCCTGAAGTATCTACCCCATGTGAGACTCTTATACGCTCAGAATGCTGAAGCATTCACGAGCAGAGTCCACACCTATGGCTGGATAAGGGGGAGTGTTGTGAACGGTTATTTAACCGTAGTTGGGTGAGATTCTGGGCTATCCTATTGATATGCCCATATCATTGTAAGCCCATATCTGTATTCCCCAATTGCCTATAAATAAAGAGCCGGGAGCTCCTCCCCTAGTAGTTGATTCATAACAGTTACGATATTTTTTTGTGAATAGCCCTATTTTTTAATGAGTTGGGTTTGGGCTTGATGTTGGCCGTCAACTTGGGTCCATGATCCAATGAACGAATTTCACGGGTCGGGTACCTTCAAACCTTCATGACTCGACCCATATGTGACCCGACTCGGACCTGACCCGATCCGACCCATTTGCTACCACCACCCTCTGTTTCTCTCGCTAAAATCTTCTTCTGAATAGTTCTCCAGGATCAGTATACCTACAACGATCTCCTATCTTCCTCAGCGAGCTAGGGTTTTTATCTCCTCCGCTTGTTAGGGTTTAAGATAAATCTCGCTCAATGGCAGACTCTCGGGTAATACTCTATCTCGTTCAACAGCGTCCCTTCGTTTTTTTGTTTTATTGGATTACAATTGAGCTAGAATTAGTTTTACATTATATGCACATTCTATTTGCAAAGATGTTACTTTGCATGCGGACATTTGATTTGTCTCTCTTTCCATCGTCATCTTTTGAATTTTTGGTTTAATAGAGGATTTTCTTGATATACGATGAGATAGAAACGGCAGACATTTATGTGCGATGTGTTGAGACGGAACCAACATCATTCGGGTAGAATTAAGTAGAAAATATGTTAATATTGCAGATAAATGGAGAAGAGTCTGAACGAAAGGATACCAAGTTGAGCAGCATATCGTAATACTAGGTGGCTTGATTACTAGGTGCTTGCCAATGATTTCGATGCCGGCTGTATTGGCCGATATTATGGGCCGATATATCGGTCTCGGGAGGTAACCAGCACGATACCGAGTTTTAATGGGGGTTTAAGAAACCTGATATCTGACCATAGCATGTGATTCGGTCGATATATCAGCCTGATATATATGGGGCCGATATTTGCTTGTAATATATTAAATTTGTAATTGGGTTTGGATTGAAGACAACCCAAACCCGATAACGAATAAAACTCAACCCCGATAGGACTAAGCTCTAAGTTGACTCCGTTGCTGGAAAGGGAAAACGAAAGAGAAAGAGAAGAAGATGATTAGGATTTGAATATTTGAACGATTTTGAAGAAATTTTGTCGCAAAATTCATCTCATATGGAAGAATCAAGAAAGAAATACATCGGTTAATTTTACATTTTTAATGAATTTTGATAATTTTTTCATGAATTTTATTGATGTAGTTGCGTCTAATGCTACCACTACTACTTATCATCCTCCCACTTCTACGGCTGTCTGTGCTTCTGTTGCTACTGCTGCTGATGCGTCTTCCCATCTTCATGTTTCTATGGCTGCCTCTGCTTCTGTTGCTATGTTTTTTTGCCGCCACTGCTCATCATTCTCCTCCTTCTCCACCATATACTTCTCATGCTTATATTGCAAATACTAAGCTTAATTAGTCTATATAAAGATATTAAATATATAAAATAAACATGAATTGTCTTTATTAATTAAGCATGGATTGTCTCTTGCAAATAATAAGCTGGATTAGTAGTGATATTTTCTATATGTTTCATGAAAATATTAATTCATTGAATGATATAATCTTACTTATCTCTATGGAATTTATGAATGGACTCGAATTCGATTTTTAATATTTTTATATCTTAATTTGATAATTTCTTAGTGTTTATATCTTTGATAGAAATTGAAAAATATATTTGAGAGTGTCTAGCAATGCTTTATCCATCACCAGGGGAATAAACTTTTGGATTATAAGGAGAAAAGATGATCCAATAAAGTAACATGTAAGTTTTGTGATCATGTCATGAGCGGTGGTATTAGCCGTTTCAAGACACATCTTGCAGGAAAAAGAGAAATTTCTACTCATTGCACAAAAGTTTTTGAGGATATTAGGTTAGAGAATTGAGGTGTTAAAAACCATACAAGTATCAAAAGAGGTTAAAGAAATAACGATTCAAGCTCTTAGAGATGAAGTGGCCATCGGAGACGAGTAAGTTAACGTGGATTCTCCACATAATATTTGCTATATAATTCAAACGTTCAAATGACTTATGGACAAGTGCATATGCAAGAGATTAGAAAGTTGGAGCAAGTGAGGAAAGATAAAAAAGTGATGTGCAAACCATTCTTGATGAACATTGTAAGAAGAAGGAAAAAGAAGATACGATGTATTTTTGAGATAAGATTACTATTTGCTATGGTGAATCATTATTCTTTTAATTGGATGCTACAAGTAGTTGGTAAATATAAATCGAATATGAAAGGTCTGATATCTTATGTGGTTGCTAAGAAGTATCCTCCGAAGGACGTAATTTTAAGGAGAATTTAGAATCTTTTCTAAAGACTTGTAAACTAGATGGATGTAGTCTCATGATGAATTATTGGACCCTTCAGAGGGATAGGAGAGGGGTAGGAGTTGTATGAACATAACCATTCATAGTTATGCAAGGATTATGTTCCATGATTCTAGAACACATTTATAATATACATGATGGTAAGTATATCTATGATTAGTGAATGCAACAATTGAGAAATTAGGATAACAAACTATTATGCAAGTGGTGACCGATAATATATCTAACAACATGGATGTAGTGAAATTGTTAGATACAATGTGTTCATCTATTTTTTAGACTTGTGCTACACATACAATGAATCTTTTGTTACATGATATTGGAAACATCAAGGCCATTTGAAATGTCATTCTAAATGCTAGAGTGGTCACCGTCTACATGTATAACCTTAAGATCATTCTTGATATGAGGAGAGAGAAGATAGAATGCGATCTTATTAGGCCCATATGACTCGGGTTGCTACGATAATGTTATCCTTGCAAAATCTATAAGAGAAGAAGTCCAAGTTTAAATATTTCATCATTCCATCAAATGTGAGAAGTTGAAGTTCTCCAAGACTACTCAAGCAAATATGGTATAAATGAATACCCAATCTAATTAGTTAGCATATTATCGTAGTTATTAATTAAGGTTTTTGATTACTTTGTATGTCTAAAACATTATTAATAGCTATTTATTTTGGAAGAACATATTGCTCACATTGAATATTTTTGACCAATTATCAAAGTTCTTCGAAAGGTAGATATTGACACTTCATTGATGGGATAAGTATATGGAGATGGGGAGATATGCAAGAACGCGATCACGTTAAATTTGAAGCACGATGAGAAAAAATTCAAGCCGACTCAATGCTAATTGATAAAAGATGGAATGAGAATTTGAGACTTATTTGTATATAATGGGTTATTTGTTGAACCCTTACTTTTATTACCAATGACAAGAGGTGATTGATGAAGATGATGCTTTTGCAAATGAATTTACAGAATGCATGTTTAAGAAATATGATCATGATCTTGAGATCCACGATAAGATTAGTTTCCATTTACCTTTGTATCAAAATTGAAGCTGATTTTTTTTGAAAGGAATGCATCGTAAAGGCAAGCTAGTTTTTTTTCACTTAATCCATGTACGGCTAATTTACCAAGTCTAATGTCCTATTATTGTAGGTTTTAATATTGTAAAGTTTAAACTAAGTGAATATTAAACTTGATTCTTGATTTTTAGTTAATTAGTGACTATTACATGATGGCACAACCTCAGATTTGAAGATGGTAATAAGATTTTTTTGATTAACTACTAGCTTGATTGATTGTGAAAGAAATTGATGAGTTTTTAAAATGATAAAAAATTAAAAAATTCTTTTATATCATCCGCTACTCAGTCCTCATAATAGCTATGACTTTTTCATTAATAGATTCATACGAAAAGAAGAATAAATAAACTAAGTAATGACAAATTAAAAGTCTTGGTTTATGTCAAATTCAATGCTTAATTGAAAGAAAAATTTACTAACAAAAACAATGATTCTCTTCATGCTTGTTCCATGATAGATGAAATGGTGACTAAGTTGATTTATATTTCAAAGTCAGCTAAAAACAATGATTCTCTTCATGCTTGTTCCATGATAGATGAAATGGTGACTAAGTTGACTTATATTTCAAAGTCAGCTAATACTTCTATTGAGTTAAATGATGAGGATGGCTACGAAGTCTTCCCTATAGAAAGGTTAAGATGGTGGCAAGTTAAAGAGGTGATATGGGTTGGTCCAACATCAAGAGCTAGCAAAAGATTGAAGACTTCAAAGAAAGGAAAAATTATCGCATCATCATCAAAATGGAAGGAAAATGGAAAAAAGCATATGCTCGAGAAGGAAGAAGCTTTAGAATCTTTATTGGCTTGGTCATTAAATTCATCTTGTGAGGTTATAGAAGATGTTGATGGATAAGAGATGAAGAATCAGGTAAGTCACTCTTACTATTAGTTTTTTTTGATTCATTTTGATTCGTGCTATATTTTAAATTTTTAATATTTTATTACTTTGTAAGTAGTATGTTAGTGTTAGTTATTAATTTTAATGCGTTATTGTAACTTTATTTGATAATATTGATGATATTTTGGCAATATACACAAATATGGATATTTATATGTTTTAACTACTCTTTAGTTATTGAGATTTGTATATTTATAAGGGTAAATGACATTAAAATACCATAACATTTGGGCCATTTTCACTTATATGCCCCAACGTTCATTTTGAAACTTTGCTACCCAAACGTTTGATGAATTGTAAAACGTGATACCTTTTTAAAGTTTGCTGTCAGAAAAATTGATTACGTGATATCACGTGATTGAAAATGGACAATTATGCCCATCACCCTCCATTACATATTTCCCGCTGGCGGGGAAGCCCAAAATTTGTTGCCAAGATCAGTTTCTTCATTAGGGTCTATGTCATGGAGGCAGGGAGGAGCTGCTACACGGAGGAGCTGCACGGAGGAGCTGCTGCACGAAGGAGCTGCTGGGAGGAGCTGCTACACGGAGGCAGTGAGGAGCATACGGGTAAGGTAGAGTAATTTGAAAGATAGAATGTTTAATTGCAGAAAAATTTGTACTAATTATATGTTTTGTTGTTATTGGAAGGAAGGAAATGAGTGTTGGGGATAGCAATAGTGGTAGATCTCGTAAGAGTTTTGGGGATTTTGAAACCGATAATGAAGATTTCAAGTTCTGCAATTGTGGGTTGCAGGCGCCAAGGATGATGTCGTGGACAAGAGCAAAACCAGGAAGAAGATTTTGGTCGTGTCCAATTAGGGATAAGGAGAACAACATCAAATTCTTCATATGGAAGGATCCATCCATTCGGATTGGTCAAGGATGGTGATACTACACTTAATGGATGTGAATGAGAGTAGGATCAAGGTGGACAGTTCAGAGTTTGCATTGACGGATAGAAGGATGATAGATAGGGAGAATACGTTGGATAAGGCAATAGGGTTGTGTGAGGAAAGCAATATTAAACTTCAGAGCTTCTTAAATAAGTGCAGATCAATTAAGCTCTATGTGATCTCACTAATTGGTCTTATAATTATGGTTGTAGTGTTGATGTATAACAAGCCAGAGTGAACCCTAAATGTGTATCAGTTATGTTACACTAAATGTCTTATAACAATGTTAAACTTTTATTAAATGTGATGCAACATGTATCTGTTTTGTTAACATCAATGTGATTCAGTGTATCCATGATTCTGAGAGAAACTGATATAACCATGTATCAATTCTGGATTAGTGTATCTGTGTAGGCAACTTATTTACATGATCATGTTTCCTAGAATGTGGACATGTTACTTAGAATGTGGACATGTTATGCAACATGTTATCAAGAATGTATATACAGAAATTATATAACCATGCAGAAGTGTATCCATGATTCTGAGAACAAGCTTAGTATACACATTACATGAGAACAAGCTTAATTCTGAGAACAACATGATTAATTCTGGAGCAACTTATGTACATGATTCAATGTAATAACCATGCATCATGCTTGTAAATTATATGACCAAAATACTGGAGCACAAAAAAACTGAAAAATTGAAACAAGGTAGCATAACAAAAAAATGCCAGGTAGCATATAAACTCAGTGCATCACAATATGCACATTTCAACATATGAGACTTGATGTACATGGTGAAGCACAATATCACATGTAGAAGCACAATACACATATCAGCACAATGCACATATCAGCATAACACACATGTAATATGCATAATTTCAGCTCATTAAGCACATGGTGAAGCACAAAAGCACATGGTGAAGTACAATACACATTATCACAATATGCACATTAACTTTGCATCACAATAAGCTCACCATTCCACATTGCAGCACAATTAGCAATTGTAGCACAATATACACATTACATATTTCAAAAACATCATTCCATATTGTTTTATACATATTGTACCTATAATCCATCCCAAAAACTCCATGTCAGAACCTCCAGGTCATAAACTCCATTATCCATATCAAAAACTCCATGTCAGAACCTCCATGTCATAAACTCCACTATTGATACAAATTGTCCACATAAACCACCACATTGTACCTATAATCCATCTCAATAACACCATGTCAGAAACCACATTACACTTAAAACATTGCTACACCCAAACATGTTCATAAAATCACATCAGATTCTGGAGGCTGCACCGCGGTCTCCAATTTCTTTCCTCCAAATTGGATAAGTTGCTTTTGTTTTCTTCATACCTCCTCTATGGCTTTGGCCTTGCTATGGTGGAATTGTCTGTAACGAAATAAACAAACATATATCACAAGGAATATTTCAGTTAAATATGCCTTAAGTAAACAAGTTGTAGGGGATACAATTGAACTTACAAAATGATGAACTTGATGCTGTGCCACACTACTGCCAGCTCTAACTGAAACATTTCTAGGAACATTTTTCTTCCACCTATGTGCCTCTGACCTTACTGCTGTGTAGAAAGAACTTGATGTGGCACACTACTGCCAGCCCCAATTTAAACATTTCCAGGAACATTTTTTCTTTCACCTCTGTGCCTCTGGCCTTGCTGATGTGGAGGAATTGTATGCAAAGAAATATACAAACATATATCACTAGGTGTACTACGTGAGGAAGTTGATGCTAATTGAACATAACTATGTCAGTTAAATATGCCTTAAGTAAACAATTTGTAGGGAAAAAAATCTAACTTACAATTTGTAGTTAAGTATGACATTGATCCCAGCACCCATCAACAAAGACAAAATCTGACTGACTCTCTTTGCTAGGCTCCTTAGGTTGAGCTGATGGCCTGCCTCTAGGAAGTCCAGTTCTTGTAAAGGGCTTTGATACCACTGCATTCTTACAGCTCCTCTTGTTGTGACCTACTTCTTGGCACTTTTGACATGTTTTGGTCTGGCCTTTTCTAGAAAGTTGGCTTGAGTTAGACCCAATTTCAAACTGTCCTCTTTTCCTCTTATTGGCAGGCCTACCAAGCTGCTTGGTAAGCTGGGGGTCCTAACTCGGAATAATTTGTCTTAGGTCAAAATCTTGAATATGGAATGGGTGAGATCATTCCTGCATATGATAGCAAATATGTAGTCCTTGTGTAAAATCTATGCACATAATTTTTTGGCTGTTTATTTTCAGCCATCTTTGCTGCATATGCATGAATGCAAGGGATCCCTGTCCTATCCCAATATCTGCAATCACAAATCATTGTCAAAACATTTAAAGTGTATACACCATTATCAGATCTTACTTCATACTGCCACTCTCCAGTATACACCACAAGTAGAGTAGTACTTTTCTTTTGAACTTCATAATTTTCTCAAGAATCCTAGGACATGTCTCTGCACTCCACTTGGCAGCACTTGTTTTCTGCTTTTGAAATCTTATCATCAACTGCCTCCTAATCATTTATAAGCATGTTATGATAGGTTTATCCATAGCCTCCAAAATAAACTTGTTAAAAGATTTAGATATATTGTTAATTAGTAACTCACAACTACTATTATCTGTGAAGTAGCATCTACACCATGCCTCCATCCTCACCCTACATAGCCACTTCACAGCTGTAGATGTCTTGTAGTATTCTTCAATGTCAGCTACACAGTCTTCTTCTACATAAGCTGTTGCAATCTTCCATAACATTTTTCCATATAGCATTGGCCTGAACTCCTTTCTGAAACTATTATACATATGCCTTACACAAAATCTATGGTGTACTGTAGGCAATATATATATCTTTAAATGTCTCCAAAAGTCCCTACATATAAAATCCACACTTATAACTTAGTTACAAAAACTTGATTGTATTCTATTAATGCAATATGTATAGTAATATAGTAGTTGTACCTTTTGTCTATCTGAAATGAATGTGAACTGGTGCTCATTGTTCACATCCAGAGCCTCAAGCAAGCAAGTCAAAAATCGAGTCCATGTGTCTTTAGATTCATTTGTGACAATAGTTATGGCCAATGGAAACATTCATTGTTCCCATATCGACTGGTAGCACTCAACAATACTCCTACAATTTTTGTTTTCAAAAAAGTTCCATCCAGACCAATGAAAGGCCTGCATCCCTTTTTGAAACCCTTGAACTGACATTGGTATGTGATAAAAATGCCATCAAAAATTGGTTCATCCTCATTCTCACTTGACATTGACCTAATCTTGCAATAAGTCCGAGGGGTTCTCTGCATTATTGCATGTGAGTAGTTCCAAAGTTGTTTGTACTGTTTCTTGTATGATCCTTATATATATGCATTGGCAAATCTCCGTGCCCTGTATAACTAGTTATCTTGCTTAATATCAAGGCCAAAGTCTCTACTCAAAAACTTTCTCAACACATGAATGGGCAACTAGGATTGGTCTCTGAAGTGATCCACATACTTGTTGGCAATCCATTGGGAGGTCACTTGAGTATTGCTCCTAACAACATGTCACTCTACATGTTTTGTAAGCTTCTTCACTACCCAATTCTCTCTGTTGCTATCCCCTGATCCTGAATAAATCCAACCATACTTGTTAATGCATTCTACAGTTATTCTTCAGCCCTCATTCTTCTTTAATGTAAAGTCAGTCATTTCTTATGGCATGCTCTCTCAACAACTCCCTAAATTCATCAGGTGTGGCAAACTTCATGCCCAATTCCAATTTAGGGTTATCCAAATCCAACTTCTGAACAAAATGCCCCATTGCTGTGCTTCTCATCATCACTCCCTTGCATGCTCCTAATCACATCAGAGTCATCTGAATCTCTTGCCCATTCATTATGAGGTTCACATTCATGGCCTCCAAATACATGCATTCCATCAGTATTTCTATGTCTGGTATGCACAATGTTTTCAGCCCCATCTTCAGAAAATCTTTCCTCCTCCAACTCTACATCACCTTCACTGCTTCCACCATCATCATCTGCATCATCATCATCTGTAGGTTCATATTCAGAATCTGTCTCTAAATCAGTGTTGTGTTCTTCATGTATTCCCTCCACTGGCTGCACAAATGCATGATCTATTGGCCCATCAATAACTTCTGCTTGGGATGGCCCAGCCCTTGCATTCTGAATCTCTGCTTGTGATGGCTTATGCAATGTACACTCAGTCATACAATGTGTTGTCTTCTTTGTTGCATTAGCCATTGACTCCTCATTATCTGATTGTGATGGCTCCAGCAATGTACCCTTCCTGAAACATTGTGATGTCTGATCTGTTGCATCAGCCCTTGCATCTTTGCTTGTGATGGCTGCATCAATGTACCCTCAGTGAAACATTGAGATGTCATTTCTGTTGCCTCATCCCTTGCCTCTTGAATATCTGATTGTGATGGCTCAATAAATGTACCCTCAGTGCAACATTATGTTACCTCTTCTGTTGGCTCATCCATTGCCTCATCAAACTGCTCTTATGCTGTATGTACTGTTGGCTCAGCCCTTGCCTCTTCATTCTGCCATTCAAAATCAAAATCATTTTGAAGTGAGGATGGAAAGCTAGGGTTAACTTCAATTTCCGCACACATTTCAGCATCATATCTGTCTGTAGTTTGCATCATACTTTGCCCAGTTTCAGCTTCCTTTCCCTTCCCAGTTTCCTCTGTGCTTCCCCCTTATTTGGAATTGAAGATGGAAAGCTAATATCATATTCAAAATTTCCTCCATCTGTGTTCCCCATCTGACTCACTCAAGTTTACAATGTCATATTTTGAAGGATAAATGTCTTCTATTTGATGCCCTTCACGTTCATGTGCAACATACAAGTCAACAGTCCTACTCCACTGCATGTTCAATATTTCTGATGCCTTCACATCATCATCTATTCTCATGCACCGCCCAAAATCCTTTCTCCATGACTTGTAGTATATGAAGCACCTTCCTTTATGTCCTAAATCCTTTATCAGCATGTTTAAATTGCCCAATGTCAACAATCCAACAATACAGTCTGTGTAAAATGCCTCTTGCCCACCTTCTAACACCCTTGATAACCAAGTCTCAGCACTCCAACATGATGTATCTTCAAATTAACCGTGGCTCTGTAAAAAACATTTAACATGTTGCATAATTAGCATAATTTATCATTGGAAATTATTGTGCACATATAGCATGGCACATGTTGCATGTTGCATAATTAGCATATTAACCATTGTGTACATATACCATGGTGCAACATGCATGTTCCATAATTAGCATTATTAACATATCTAATTATTGAAAACTATTACTACTTAGCTCACTACTAATCCATCTTCTAACTACTTACCATACCTAGCTAACTACTTAGATGCTTGGCAAATTCTACTACTTAGCTAACTACTAACATCATTTGTGCATTAATTAACATAATTAACATTATTAACATGCATAGCTAACATACAAATTGACAATTCACTCAAATTCATTTTGGTCCGACCACTCAAATTCATGATCTAACAATCCACTGAAATTTTAACATGATCCAACCACATATATCATTTACCACTTTAAATTTACATATTTTTGTGAAAAAATAAAAAATTACTCACCATCGTGAGCTTTGATCACAATCAGATTCACTTCTCTTCAATATTCTTCTAGCCCCGACCACCAGCACCCCCTCTTCCTGTCCTCTGTTGTCTGATGACCTCCGATCACCGAGTTCTTCAGCTATGTCTCTTCAATTTCTGAGCTTTCACCCCGAACTCCCAATTCCATGTTCTTCCCCCAATTTTCACCCTAGCTTTTACCGCGTTTTCCGTTTTTACACGGTGAAAAAATAGTTTAACTCATTTTCCCCGTGTGTTTAAGTCAGGGGCATAACGGTCAGCTTTTAACACAATCATCCCCAATTAACCAAATTTCATTTAGGGTAGCAAAGTTTACCAAAATGAACGTTATGGTATACTAGTGAAAATGGCCCAAACGTTAGGGTATTTTAATGTCATTTACCCCATTTATAATTTCCAATGAGGAACATGATATTGGCATGTATCCTCGAAATAGCCCCCGATATTCGCTATCCGATATGAAAATTAGTTTGATATGATCCCGATTTCTATAAGTTAAATCAGCCGTGCTTGCATATCGTGAAGAATTACTGAGTTGATAAGCATATCGCTTGTGCATATCCAACATGGGTGCGGCTTCTTTTTGGGAGTATCCATCCACGTAGGTGAAAACACTTTTGATAGAAGTTTCCGTTCATATAGGCATTACATTTAGTTATAAAATCAAAATGAACCTAGAAAGATGAAATGATGTAGTGCATAATAATAAGAAAGACAAATGCCACCGATTTTCCTCTCTAACACCTTCAACTTTGGTGAAAAAGGGTCATATGGAAATAACAAGAATAAAAAAAAGATAAAGATCCACAATTTACCATTTAAATCATCCTTTGATTGAAGCACATCACATTTTGTTGGTGAATATTGCCTCCAAAGAGAAAAGTTGAGTACTTTTCAAGGATTCATGCTTGAGAAAGTGATTTCCCACACATGATGTAAGCACACTAAGCTTGATAAACATGTGCTGGTTTGAAACATATTTACTTTTACATCTTCGACATGAGGAGCCTTATTGGTTTGTATTTCAATGCTATTGTTCACTGCAAACTTTTGACCAGTAATTGTTCTCATTATCATGTGTTATTAATACATTGGCTCCAGTAAATTCTGATCGCTAGTCAAGTTTGCACATGATATATCGCATGTTCGATCAGATTGTCAATCGGTGGTTTACAAGCCAACATGATTTACACATTAATTACATGGTTTGAATTTTTTCAAATCATTTTAGGTGAGCATTGGCTTCTTGCTTCCTATTGGGAGCAATCCTGCGGTAAATAATTCCGCTCCAAGTATACCACTTTATGAAGGCATCAACACTGTTGGCCGCAATAATCTTGTTGTATCTGACAAGAGGGTAAGCAGGAAGCATATCAGTCTGCATGTGTCGAATGATGGGTCTGCCGAAATCATGGTGGTATGTGGCTTCTATAAGCTTTTGTACAGTTGCAGTTATTGATATTCTAATGGCAAGTATTCCCCCCTCCCCCAAACGCGCGCGCGCACACACACACCCCCTGCGGGAAAGAACACTAATTTCGGCTCTACTTGACCTGGCCCTGTGTATTCATATCATTTGACTGTTCCATTTGTTTTGGAAGTTGGCATACATTATCCAATAACAACTTTAAGATATAGAAGACATTTTTTAATGATGGTATTGAATAACGTTTATAAGAGCTTACATATGCTAAACTAGTTTTGCAGATTTATCGTGGTCAGCTCTTCAGCGGCTAAGAGAAAATTGGTCTTTATTAGTATGATAAGTAGCTTTTCGAATGCTCTTGTAGGAAGGTCCAAATCCTATTATTTTCAAATCTGGGGTTCAAAGAAAGAAGCTTGTTTCTCAAGAAAAGTGCTTGATTACTCATGGGGATATTCTTGAGTTGATTCCCGGGAATCATATGTTTACGTACACCACTGATGGCAGTCACCATGATTCCTCATCAAAACTCAGGTGCTTCCCAAGTAAAGGAAAAAGGCAAGCTGACGATGGCCCTTTAACTGTAAAGAGAAATCGCCAGATCCTTGAAGACGAAGATGTTGCAAGAGCACTTCAGGTTTCTCATTCAATACTAGTTTGAATGCATTTTTTTATTTGGTGTACTATTGTGTTCCATATTGGATCTTTAGATCTTTTCCATATATTAGTTGACTGCTAGCAGTTTACTTCATGTGTATCACCTAATTTTGAGGTGATCAGCTTGTTGTAGAGATCACCCACTTGTTAGATGCAGGAAGAGTACTTCTAATTATCGATCTAAGATAAATTTGTTAATTTAAAATTTAAAATTGTGTTCACATAGGATTTTTTTTAATGACACACGAGTAGCTTAATGCTTCATGTGATGGTTGTGTTTTAGGATTCTAGGTTCCTTTTGTAGTGTGCCATGAGATGGTTGTGTTTAATGGTTGAATAAGTTAGAACAAAATATCTGTGGAAGTAGGGGACTTGTTATTACTTATGAGACTCTGTTTATAGTTGACAGCATTTAATCAACAATAATTGTGCTGCTGATGTAATGGACAAATCGCATGGTTGCAGTATAGATAAAATTCACAAATGCAAAAGCTAAAACTCGTTAAAGGAGGATGTGACACCTTCTAGTTGATTGCTTCAAATGGTAATGTCTCTGTAGGATAAAACAGAAATCCCCAACATGTTGTGTGCCGTACTGTGTGGCTTGACAGAAACAATTTTTCTAGAAGTGCCAGTCACAAGTCATGGGACTTGTACGAACCAGCAGGATTTGTTTTGGGTTAGCATTCTATATTTCTGTAGTTGAAAATTGGTTTAACATTTTTGCGCAGGGGGAAATGAATCAACCAAGTATTAATGAAAGGAACACCCACAAAATTATAAAAAGACGAGATCATGAAATTTCCCAATGTCATAACTTGGGGTTTCTTTTGATACCTTTGAAGGTGCATTTAGCGTTGCTGTTAATTAACACTTTTATTTCTTTTTGTCACGCCCTAGTTTTCGGTAGGAATTGGTGCGAGACAAGCCGCGGTGCATTTTGAACCCAAAGAAAAACTAGTCATATTCCCTTTAAGCTCAATTTACACCGTACGAGAAGGCGTGTCATGTAAGTCACATGAGAGTCACATGAGAACGATAGCCCGATTACAATTCATTTAAAAGAAAAACGTGATGTCCAGATACAAAGAAGTCCAGATACAAAGAAACTGAAAATTCAAAAATAGATCATATGCGTGGCAATTTAACGTAAACAACCCTACTATAACAATAAACTAAAACCTAACTACTAATACTTCGTGTGATGCTCTGCATACACCGGATCTTCGAGATCTGGTCTTTCTTCATAATCATCTCCAGCACATAATGAAAGCAAAACAATAACCATCATCAGATTAGTTTAGTTGTAGAGCCTAAAACTACAAATTACAAAAGAAGACTTGTCAGATCTGCATATAAAGTATGTAAATAAGGCACAACAAATAGGAATAATATCATGATCACCAAACATAGTAGTAGAGAAGCATACTATAAATAAATGATATGAAAATATGTGACATGGAGATAATGTAATGTTCTAACAATGTCTATATGACTAAGCAAATGGATCTGTAATTCTATACTAGTGCTGTAACTCATGCTTTGAGGGTAAACTATGCAACATATGAACTCTCTCATACCAATGGAGGTGCTCATCCAGGCCAGATACAGTTAGATACAATACCACGAACAGTCAAATACAGTAAGGATGGTCCAGTTGCTCCCACACCTTCAATAACATGAGTTACCACATGCCAGGTATCTAATACAAACCAATTTAATCATATGTGATGTATGTAGAATATAGCGTACAATGCCATGTAAAATAGTAGTGTCAGATGTAGTATCAAGAGTAGTGTCACAAGTGTACGTGTAAAGTGAATGTCATGTAAATAAATGTGTAATGTATGTACTCAAATCAAATGCTCAGGGTCAATTATATTCATGTATTAAGTTAGATTATATCGTGGGATTTACTTAGCACATATCATATAATGAGATCAAGTCTCTATGTGTAGCCCAAAAGCAATATCACGAGTCAATCTCTAAAATCAACAATAGTGCCTATGTGGTCAAGGACAATGTCTGATATCAATTCAATATAATGTTATATCCGAGTGAATAAGACCAACCAATTCAAACATCAATTTTTCCACAACATGATCATAGCATGGCCCCATGAATTGACTATAGAGATTAATTGGGATCAAATTTTAATCATTTATGCACGCTTACGTATATCTCACAATTTATAACGAGTCGAGTTTCAAACCAACATTTCTCAGAACAAAATTAGCATCGAAATATATATATATATATATATATATATATATATATATATATATATATATATCGATACATAACAATATAAATTTCCACCGAATTGGGACAACTAAAACATACGACCAATGGCCCGACCCATCAGGAAAACAGATCTAAAAGTAGCATAAAGAGGCCGAACCAAAGCACAAAGCAACCTACAAACAGAGGCACCAAACTCAACAAACAAAAGCCTCAAACCTAGCAACGAGAGGTCCGAATCGCGGGCTAGCACATAAGCAAATGGCTGTAGAACAAAACCACCAACAGCCATCACAAGCAAAAAGCAGAGGCATCAACCAGCATACGACGGCACCTAACACGAGGCATCGGCACCACAATACAGTAACTAGCACAAGGCGATAGCAACACAAAGCGGTTGCATCGCAAGCGACGGTAGCATAGGCAAACAGATAGACAATAAGGCACCCCGCAATGTTGAATTGAGGCGGTAGCATAAGGGCATCAATACAGCAAACAGACGTGACCACATCCACAAGAACCAGAGGCAGAAGCATAAGGGAACAAATGCACATGCAACAGCTTAAAGGGGCGACAACACATACAAACAGAGGCGACAACAGAAGTAGCAAGATGATGTGTCCGCAAGGCAACAAGCCAAGGAGCACAAGGAGGCGACCATGCCACAATCAAATGGGCAAATGGAGGCATATAGAGAGGGGTGGCAGGCAAAGACCGCAAGCAGCACAATGATGCACACAGAACCACACCATAGAGAGACAATAAGGTCTCAAAAGCTACACACCCATTTGCAAATCTTACAAATTTCCAAGCTCAGTCCATAATCATCGCAAAGGGTATAATTTCAGTTAAGATCATAACCATACATGAAAATCCACATTTGAAACTCACGACCAAGTGTTAAGCCACAATTTTTAGCAGTTTCAATCACTATCCAAGCAATCAAAAGAAGTGGCCAAGTTTATCGATGCTTCAAAAATAATTTTAAGGGATCTAATTTTCACTGAAGTATAATGGTGTCGAAATGCCGGAGATCTCGCCGCCCAAGGTTAGAGGTCTCGATTTTGGTTTTTGGACTTCTGAGGAATTTTAGGTTTCCGGCATTTTCGATCGTTTTGATGGTTTCAGAGTTTTGTTTCGTGTGTATCGACAGTTTCAATAATTTTGTTTTGGGGTTTCAAAGATTTATGTATGTATATACATATATACATACATATAATGACGTATATATATAGTTACACAATATTTTATACATATAAATACACTGATAATTTATCCTAAATATATAGTTGTATAAAATTATTAGCTGGAACATATCTAGGACCACAGCCAGCCCTTTATTATTTTATTAGTATAAAATAATAATTGTACAAAATGATGAGGTATAAATTAGACTGCATAATACAAAATGAAGAAAATAACACAAAAGATACAAAAAATTTCATTCTAACTCATTATCGTCTGTTTGTGATACAACGTAGTTATGTTGATAGCAATATTACATTTGTTTGGCTTAAAAAATGATATTATAATTTTCATGTGCGGAGGCTCGGCTCGGCTCGAAGAAAGGCATGTCATGACTGCCTTGACTTTTGAACCATACATGTAATGATTAGCATGATCTACATAGACATCAGAGTGTCTGCACGGTGTGTAATAATCATCATGATTGTCTAAGTTTTTACTGTAATACGATTCATGAATGACAAGATTATCATAACATCCATAATAATCAGAACATTGATACGCGGGATTATTAGACTGTCTACAGTCGGCATCTATCCTCCTTTCTTTATTTTGATGCTACCTATCATGATTTCCATGCACATGCAAATGAGATGTATCATAAGCATGGTCCACACTTCTCTAAGTAGAACGACTGTATTTTGAAGCACCATAGCTTGCATCTGGAGGACCTTGTTTATCGTGAATCATCATCGCTTTCGTGCCAAGTTACTATCTTTTTTGCTCATACATATGATTTACTTCGCTTTGATTTGATCGCGGTTGATTGCTTTTTGTTCGTTCTGCTTCCATAATCACTTCGTCTAACCGAGAATTGTATTTGTCATCAAGTATGACTTCTGTCTCACTGGTCCATTCCTCCAACGGATCGTCATCGTAAAAAAATTTGATCTAAGTGAATCAGTTCTCCTCTTGCAGTGTATTTCTCTCAGCCTCATATTATAATGCACATAACCCAGCTTTTTAAGATTTTTATTGTTAACCTGCTCTTGGTCTTTGTGTGAATGAGTGAGAATGTGGTCCAATTTTGTTCGTAGTTTGAAAATAAGACCTTTTAGTTTAAAACACGCACAACTAAGCGTTTAAAATTTGGAGCTTGTTCTCTCCCAATGATTGACCACCATTTAGCTACAAAAGTACTTTTGGTAAGAAAATATAGAGCAGTTCATGGGGAATATGCAACGAACTAAAATTCTTATATATATATATAGAATTACCTGTTGTATTGCATACGTGCTTTTTAGGAGTTAAATGTACCAACTTTCATGTATAACTCCACGTATAATTATCATGCATACCTCCACATATAGTTATCATGCATAATTTCAGAATGTGAACGACTGGATTGAATCATATATCAAAATAAAAATATCTAAAAGCCATTTACATCTCTATCTATTCCAAGTTGCCTTGAAATATTTGGTTCTAACATCTCAAGCACGTGTCTAAATCTAATCAGCACCTTGTTATTTATTGCTTTGGTGGAGTATTGGAAACAAGGATTCAGAAAATTACATGCACTTGAATTACTGTATGTAAATAGGTGATCTGTATACATATTCATAATAACTACAAATATAGAAAAATCAGTATTTACTTGCGGCTTGAATATCTTGATATAGTTGTCTATCTCATCTTTTGTCGAACATGTCCTATCATTTTCTGTATCGTTTATCAATATTCTTTTTATTTCTTCTTTTACTCGGCATATAGCCTTGTAAGAATAACACATCTCAGCCTTATCATTGTTGATCATTCTTAAAACTTTCACCATCGGCTCAAATTCGTTGATAACATTAATGATTTCTTGTCAGAAGTCATCACCATGAATCGGGTTGTATACGTTGATGGCAACAATCCTATCTTTTGGTTTGAGCGTATGAAAGTTTTCGAATCCGTCTCTTAAGATGATCATTCTTCTTAGATCATCCTAATGCACATAAATGGAGTTCAATGTAATAAAGTGGGTTGCAAATCTTGTGAATGCAGGCCTAATCAACTCTTCACCTTTTTTCTATTAAGCTGAGCACTAAACTTTGGTGTATATAAATCTTATTGCCATTTGACTTTGAGAGATGATATTTTTGATATCATCTTATTTTGACATATCTGAAAATATCAAATCAAACAATGCACCACACATGAAGTCTAATGCAGATTTTTGCATCAATAAATGTCCAACTGATTTGTAGTTTGCTTCATTATCGGTAACTTCTTGGACAACCCATGGGTTCTCTAATTATGTCTACATATTTATCCATTAGGTCAAATATGTATGAACCTTTTTGAAAGCTGTCGGTTCCATACATCGAGTTAAAGAATATTGTCCATAGTAATCTTCCTTCGATTTTGTGTTGTCCAACCACTACATATTTATGTGCAACTATACTCATCCCAATAGATATAAAAGGTTTCAATATATGTTTTGGTTACTTCAACCTCCTTGTCTAAATATATGTTGGAAAACTCTCAAGAAGTAGGTGAAAGTCATGACCTACTTCAGCGAAAGTATCTGGCATGAGCTGGTAGTATAGATTCTATATACTTTTGGTCGCATTGTGTGGAATGGGGCTATACTATAAAAATTTGGCTACACGTCTACCGAGAAAGCTCTTGGCATTTTTCATAACATCCATTATTGTAACCTTTAGTTATCTAGGTTTTGCCTTTCTTCGTTAAAGTAAAATGGTTGGTACTACCTAAACTGGATTTGACAATATCAGATGGTTTGTTGGTAGGTTCATCGAGAATAGAACCACATTTTAGAAGATCAGGCAATCTATCGATTAGTTCAGCACGAACTGTACTTGATTTGTCTAGCCCATACGATCTTGTTTCCATTCTTCTGTTCGCAAGTCTTATTTCTTCTTCGATAAATTCTTGCATACTTGCTCTTAATGCTCTTCTAAGCTCCTTCTCCTCATTAGTCTCTTCCTTCTCCTCATCTGAGTTTACGGGTTTTTAGCTTTAAACGGGTTTGGGTTTAGATGGAAAATATAATGAAATAAAATTCAAAAATTATGGATAAATTCTTATAAATATTAAAAGAATAGAATTTATATCGGTGCAAATTTTAGGCCATTACATCCTATCCTTTTACAATAATTTCGTCCTCAGAATTTCTTAGAGTAGGATACATCAAATAAATACGGGTAATGCTCACTCATCTCATCCTTTTTCTCCCAAGTGAATTTCCCATGTGAGTCGATGCCACATCACATTCACCAGATTAACCACCTAGCTCCAGAGGGTCTTCTATGCCAGTCGATGATCCTCACTAGCCACTGATAATACGTTAGATCCGATCACACATGAATCTCAGAATGATTCACAACGTGATTTTGGTCTCCTATGTAGTTTCGTAATTGAGAGATGTGAAATATATCATGCAATCCTTCCAATGATAGAGGTAATGCAAGGCGGCATGCCACCCCTCCCACTCGCTCTAATACGCTGAACAACCCAATATAGCATGTGCTGGGCTTCCTTTTTCGATCGAAATGGATAAGTTCACAGTTAGGCGAGAACTTCAAGAATACATGGTCTCCTGGTTGGAACTCCAAATGTCAGTGCTCTACATCCGCTTAATGCTTATACCGATCTTGAGCAACTCGAAGCTTCTCCCGGATAGTTTGCACCACATCCACCGCTTTAATAATCATCTCTGGCCGTACCAATTCCCAGTCATCAGTATCGTCCAAACTCATGGGAGAACAACAATTCATCCTATACAGAACTGTAAATGGCACCATACCAATATTAGCCTGGTAGCTGTTATTGTATGTGAACTCCATGAGGCGTAGGAGATCTTTTCAAGACCCCTTAAAGTCCAACATATAGGCTTGCAACATATCCTTCACTATCTGTATTGTACACTCTAATTGGTCATCTGTTTGAGGGCGGTAAGCAGTGTTGAAGCTCAAGCTGGTGCCTAGACTTGCCTGTAAGTTTTTCTAGACGTGGGAGGTGAAACGAGTATACCTATTGGAGACAATACTTATAGGTACACTAGGCATCCCTATAACATCATCTGTGTACTTTTTGGTAAGTGCCCGAGTGGATTGCCCGACCTATAAAGGAATAAAATGCTCCGCCTTGGTCAGTTAATACACGATCACCCAAATGGTGTCATTAGGCTTCGAGTTCTTAAACAGTTCAGTCACAAAATCCATCGTGATGTGCTGCCATTTTCACTTTGAAATTGGCAATGGCTATAACAATCCAGAAATTTAGTCATGTTTAGCCTTCACTTGCTGACACACCAAGCACTTAGCCACACTACGAGCTACGCTCATCTTCATCCCATAACACCAATAATTCTGTCAAAGGTCATTGTACATCTTGGTTCTGTCCGGATGAATTGAGTATGAGGCGCTATAGATTTCCTTCACCATCACTTCCATATCCATCTCATGAACAACATGCTGCAACATATGCTGAGTCGTAAGAGTCATTACCATCGGAAGACGACTCAAGACATCTGGTACAATATTGACCTTTCCAAGATGATATTGAAGATCAATATCGTAGTCCGCCATGAGATCTAACCATCTGTGTTGCCTTGTGTTGTGCTCCTTCCGTGTAAAAATTTACTTCAGACTCGTATGATCTGTAAATAATCTTCACATGCTCGTCCAACAACAGATGCCTCCAAATCTTAGGGTGAAAATAAATGTCGTCAACTTTATATTATGAGTGTGGTAGTTCTTCTCATGAGTCTTTAATTGACTTGATAGATGGCTACGATTCAGTCATGTTAATGAAGTATACACTTGAGTCCCTTGTCGGACGCATCACAGAACACTTCAAAGCCACACGTGCAGTTTGGAATGGTCAGAATGAGCGCAAAAGTCAACTTCCTCTTCAGCTCTTGGAAGGCATGGTCATATGTTTCTGACCAGACAAACTTAATATCTTTTCTCGTCAATTGCGTCATAAGCTCCGTGATCTTTGCGAAGTTTTGGATGAAATTGTGATAGTAGCTTGCTAACCCCATAGAGCTTCGAATTTCAAATACTAACTGATGGATCAATCAATTTTGAACAGCAGTCACTTTCTCTGGATCTACCGAAATATCTTCTCCATACACCATGTGGACCAAAAGGCCACCTTGTCCAGTTATAACTCATACTTGCTAGTTATAACTCATACTTGCTGAACTTGGTATAAAGATAGTGTCGCCTCAAGGTCTCCAATACCTTCTACAAATGCTATGTATGCTTTCCAGGGCTCTTCGAGTACATCAGAATATCATCCGTGAACACCATTATGAACTTGTACAGATACTCATAGAAGACTTGGTTCCTGATATTGATGAATGTCGTCGGTGCGTTAGTCGCACCAAACGGCATTACTAAGTATTCATAGTGTCCGTACTTAGTTCGGATGGCGGTCTTATGAATGTCGTCTTTCTTGACTTTCACATGAAGATATGTGCTTCTCAAATCTAATTTCGAGAAAACTCTTGATCCTCCAAGCCAGTCAAAGATACCATGATGCGGAACAAAAGGTACTTGTTTGTTTAACTCCCGATAGTCGATGCACATTTTCTTATATCTATCCCTTTTTTTGACCTACACTGGTGCATCTCAAGGAGACATTGGGATGTATCAACCCCTTCTATACGAGATCATTCAACTAAGCCCAAAGTTCTTCTAGCTTAGGTATGAGCATGCGATAAGGGATGTTGGAGATGGGTTGCGTGCCTGGCATTAGCTCCATCTAGAACTCTATAGCATGATCCGGAGGAAATCCAGTAAGATCGTCCAGAAATATGTTTGTGGATCCTCAAACCCTGACAAGTCTCTCTGGTTCTACCTCCATATCAACCACCACTGCTTCAGCTGGTATAGCTCAGACTCAAACTGGTCCCATTGATTGGTTGTCGCTGACTAATTCAGACTTAAAGTAATCGAGAATCACAAACACTACCCTCCTTCGACGATAGTCGATGGTGGCGTGAAAGGTTCCCAATCAATTCATCCCCAAAACCATGTCGAAACTTGGCATGTCAATGATCAGGAAGTCCGTGAACAGCTCACATCCATGTATCATTACAGGGCACAAAAAACATCCACTGGAAGATCACAACACACCACCACCGTGTTAATGTCCCAAGAAAAGTGGCTCAATAGGAACAACATGGAAGGTTGCAAATCGGCTTGATAGAAAGCATTGGGAAGCCCATGATTCGAATAGTGCAAGGGCAAGTCTACCGGTTACAATTACCACGCCTAGCGTTCACATGCAATATCTTAACACAATATTTTAATTGCATCATGCATAAAATGAAAATAAAAAATAATTTAAATCATACATACATGTAATCACCTGACTAGTTGCATCTGCCTCCTTAGCGGCCATGGTGAAAAACTGGCGTATTGGGAGATAAGGCTTTGCCTGTTGGAATCCTTCTGTTGAGCGGGGAGTGGCAATCCTTACTACGTCTCGATAGGAACCAAAGCCGGTGCCACTAGTCGGTTGATCCTTTGGGGACACTCTGATGGTATGTCCTGACATTCCACATGCCAGTCGTTGGTTGAGAAGTAAGCGGCACTGCTACTTGGTATGCCTCGTCTTGCAGCAATAGTGTCATACCGGTAGCGGTCGGCTGTGGTTCGGAATCCTTGGTCTCTTGAACTGCGTAGTCTGCACAGGCCGATGGACTAGTCTTGCTAGTATTAGGGGTTTGCTAGGGCCCGCAGGTGGTGTTGGGGTGTGTCGTCTTGTGTCCATTGGTACCATTGCAGTGTCCTCGAAAGACTCATGTCTCCGAGCTGTTGACAAAAGACATCATATATGTTCAGGCCCCCACCACAATTAGCTTCAATTAGATTTCAATATTCAATCCATGCTAGACGCGTTTGGCCCGAGTAAGAGGGTTGGCCACCAGTTCGAGACATGTTAATTGCAACAATCCAATCTTTTGGTTTGAGCTTAGGAAAGTTTTCGGACCAATCTCCTAAGATGATCTTTCTCCTTAGATCATATAGATGCACATAGATAGAGTCCATTGCAATAAAGTGAGTTGCAAACCTTGTGATTACATGCCTAATCAACTCTTTTCTACATGTTTCTTTTCTCATTAAGCTAAGCATTCAACCTTTTCTGTATATAATCATGTTACCATTTGACTTTGCGTGACGATATTTTTGATATCTTATTCTTTTGATATATCAGAAAATATCAAATTAACATAGTACGTCGCACATGGAGTCCAATGCAAATGTTATCTTTTTTACATTAGTAAATGTCCAGCTGATTTGTAGTTTGCTCTATTATCGATAACTATTTGGATGACTATATGTTCAATTATGTCTACATATTTATCCATCGGGTCAAATATGTATGGACCATTGTGAAAGCTGTTGATTACATCCATCGAGTCAACAAATACATGTTGAAGGCACAAGAAAATTAATAATCTTTTTTGTATCCTGTATTATCCAACCATCACATATTAGTGTGTAACCATACGCATCCCAATAGTTATAAAAAGTTTCAATGTTTTGGTTTCTTCAACCTCCATGTCTAAATATGTGCGGGAAAATTCATAAGCACTGCGTAGACGAATGTTGCGACCTACTTCTGCAAAAGTATCTGCCATGGGCTAGTATGGAATATTGGTCATATTGTGTGGAATGTCGATGTAGTATAAAATTTTGGTGTTACACATATTTAGACATTTGAATTAGTCATGCTATGTTGATGATCAGGAAGTTCATAAACAACTCTCGAAAACCGCGTCGAAACTTAGCATGTCGATGATCACGAAGTCCATGAATAGCTTTCGTCCACATATCAATACAGGGCATAGAAAACATCCACGAGAAGATCGCAACACATCACTGTCCGTGTTGATGTCCCTAGTCAAGGTAAGTGGTTCAACAAGAACATCATATGAAGTGACAAATTGACTTGACAAAAAACAGTGGGAAGCTCCTGAGTCGAAAAGTAGAAAGGCACTATATCGGCTACCATTACTATGCATAGAGTTCACATGCAATGCCTTAACACAATATTTAGTAGTACCATGCATAAAATGAAAATACAGAATACAATTTTAATCATACATGTAATCACCTACTGATTGCCTCCACCTCCTCAAAGGTTGTGTTGAAAGACCGGCGTATGGGGAGGTTAAGCTTGCCTATTGGAAACCTTTTACTAAGCGGGGAGTGACGGTCATCGTTGCGTCTCGGTAGGAGTTGAAGCTGGTGCCACTAGTCGGTTGATCCTCTAGGTACACTCTCTAATGGTACGTCCTTACACTCCACAAGTCAGGCATTGGTTGAGAATTAGTCGGCACTTCTACTTGATATGCCATGTCTTGCAACAATAATAGCATACAGGTAGCGGTCGCCTGTGGTTCGAAACCCCAGCCTCTTCAATTGCGTAGTCTGCACAAGTCGATGGACTGGTCTTGCTGGTGCTGAGGAACGTCTGCTTGGGACCATTGACGGTGTTAGGGTGCGTTGTCTTGGGTCTGTTGGTACCATCTCTACGTCCTTGACAGACTCGTATCTCCGAGCTGTTGACAAAATGTCGTCATATATGTCTAGGTCAACCATAATTAGCTTTTGTTGGATTTCAATATTCAATCCTTGCTAGAAGCATCTGGCTCGAGTCAGAGGGTTGGCTACCAGTTCAGGAGCAAACCTGCAATCACAAATTAATCATTAACAATGAAGATTAAACAGGTAAGTCACAACAAGGTAAAGTAGGTTAGAATGCATCATCGCTGAGCTGGAGAGGGCAACGTCATACTGCTCCACAGTCATGGAGCTCTGCTCCAGAATCCCAGATTGTTGAACTTTTGTTACAGCTCCATCTCTGCCTCGGACAAGAAATACTTGGCGTTGAAGCACTCCTTCTGGGTGTCCCACATTATAGGTTGCTGTAACTGTCCTTCCGGCTGCCACCAGACTCTGACACTGCCTGTAAGTTGAAGCTTGGCCAGGTCTAACCAAGGGTTGTCCGGAATACAAGCGGCTTTAAAGTTGTCTTCTGTGTTTTAAAATCACTCAACTTGGAGTGGTTCCTCTCTTCGAATTAAGGTCCTCAGATGCCGAGACAGAAATTGATACACTCCCGAATCAGCCTGGAGTTCCCTCAACAATGCTTATTGAAGTAAAACTGGTAGTTAATGATGAAGGTTCGGCAATCCCTGCAACACATTTCGATCTCTGGGTTAGCCACAGAGCTAGCCCCTTGATTGGCCACGGTGTTGGTTCTCGTATTGGCTGTTTCTATGTTATGCCATGTCACCTGTGTATTTCTGTTTATGGTGGTAGATGAGTCTCCACCCGCACATCCCATGTGCGTATATAGTGGTGACATCCTGCATCCAAAGTGTATCTCTAGTTATTACGAGTGCAATTTATTAGTACATTCATGCTCAATCCATACCGTTCTCATAGTAGTTAATTTGGACATGCATGGGTCACCAACAAAATCTATCATGACCCAATTCTCAGGAGAGATTGGTGCAAGACAAACTACAATGCATTTTGAACCCAAAGATAAAGCAGTCATTTTTTTCATTTAAGTTCAATATAGACTAATCGTACAAGAAGGCATGTCATGCAAATTATTTGAGAACGATACATATATGCACAATATACTGAAAAACTAGATATGCTCGATTTCAACTCTGATACAAAGAAACTGAAAATACAAACTTAGGCCATCTACCTCACAATTTAAATTAAACATCACTACTATAACAATAAAGTAAAACTTGACAGCGTGATGCTCCACATGCTTTGGATCACTTTGGATCCTCTAGATATGGGCTTTCTCTGTATCCACATCTAACACCTAAAGGAAGCAAAACAACCATCATCAGATTAGTTGTATATCTAATTTTTTTTACAAAAAGACATGTGAGATCTGCATATAAAACTTGGAGTTATATCATGATCCCCAAACATAGCAAATAGAGAAGCATAATGTAAATAAATGGTATAATAATATGAGACATTGAGATAATGTGATGTATTAGCAATGTCTACATGATTATGCATGTGGATCTGTAATTATATTCTGGGACTCATGTTTGATGGTACAATATGCAGCATATGAACTCACTCATGCCAACAAGGGCACTCACACGGGCGATATACTGTCAGATATAATAACAGAAATAGTCAAACATGAATAGTCAAATATATCAAAGGAATAGTCAAATACAATAGAAATGACACTCGTTGCTCCCGTACCCTCAATAACATGAGTTACCACATCCCTAAATATCTAGTGCGAACACAAATAATCATGTGTGATGTATGTAGAAGGTAATGTACAATGTCATGTACAGTGATAGTATCAGAGGTAGTCAAGACTAGTGTCACAGGTGTATGTGTAAAGTGAATGTCATGTAAATGTGTGATGTAAGTACTCAAAATCAAATGCCCAATGTCATTTATATTCATGTATTAAATTGGATTGTGTTGTGGGCTTTCCTTCGCACATATCATATAATAAGAGACCAAGTCTCTATGTGTAGCCTAGAGATAATATCACGAGTCAATCTCTAAAATCAAGAATATTATCTATACGTTTAGGGACAATGTCCGATATTAATTGGATATAATGTAATATCCAAGTGAATAAGACCAACCAATCCGAACATCAAATTTTCCACAACATGACCATAGCACGTCACACGGCTTGACTTTAGAGATTAATTGGGATCAAGCCCAAATTTTAATCATTTATGAACGCTTAAGTATATACCACAATTCATAACGAATCAATTTCCAATTCAGTTTCAACCCAACATTTCTCATAACAAAGTCATCACAACAAAGTTATCATCGAAATATAGATATAAATCGCTATACAACAATATAAATTTTTAACCGAATAGGGGCAGCTAAAATCCATGGCCAACGGCCCAACCTATCAAGAAAACGGGTCTAAAAGTAGCATAAAAAAGGCCCAACTAAAGCACAAGGCAGCCCACAAACAGAGGCACCAAACTCAGCAAACAGAGGCCCATGTCGCATGCTAGGGCAGCAGTAAATGACTGCACAACAGAACCACAAACAGCCACACAAGCACAAAACATGGATAGTAACCAGCACAAGGCGACGGTGGCGGTATGAGGCGACATCCAACACAAGGCGACAGAGCACAAAAGGTGACAACCTAGACAAACAGAGGGACCGGGCAACCAACAAGGTCTAACAAAGGCAACAACACAAGGGCAACAGCACATCGAACATAGGCGATATCACCGGTAACTAGAGACAACAACACAATGCCACAAAGGCCCAGACATCTATATAAAGGGGCATCAACACATACAAACAGAGGTGGCAACACAATCAACCAAAGGCGGCAACACAAGAGGTGGCAACAAAAAGTAACAAGCAGAAACACCCGTAAGGCAGCAAGCCAATGAGCACAAGGAGGTGGCCAGACTGCAGCCAAAGAGGCAAACAAAGGCGTATAGAGAGGGACGACAGGCAAGGACCGCAAGCAGTGCAAGGATGCAAATGGAGCCATAACAAGGAGAGATCGCAAGGTCTCAAAAGCAACACACACTTCTGTAAAACTCATAAATTTTCAAGCTCAGCCCATAATGATCGTAAAAGGTATATTTCCAATCAAGATCACAACCAAACATGGAAATTCCTATTCTAAACTCACGACCAAGTGGTCAAATCCTAATTTTTAGCAATTTCAACCGCAATGCAAGCAATCAAAGGAAGTGACCGAGTTTATCGAGGCTTTAAAAATAGTTTCAAAGGATATACCTTTCACCAAAATCGAAGGGTGTCGAAATCAATACTGGAGACCTCATCGTCTCGTCATTCTCTATGGTTGCAGTTGCCTTAAGGGTTGTGATGATGTTCTAATGGAAATCAGGCATTAGGAAGTGAGAATGGAACTACGATAGAAGAGAACGAGAGAGACCTAAGAAATTTCTTTGAAAACTCTATGGCTAGGATTTCATGTGTGAGAGAGGAAATAAGAGAGGATGGAGAGAGTGGGTGAGCTGTTGCAGGATTGTGGGTGGCGCCGGAGTGGGTCATGCCGCGTTTCCACATTGTTGTGGGACACGCGATAACGGTCCACACGAAGAGCAGCGGGAGGAAAGAAAAGAAAAGGAAAGAAGAAGAAGAAAAATCGGTAGAGCGAGAGAGAAGAAAAATAAAAGCTAAATGTTTAAATATTGGGTCGGGTCGGGTCGGGTTTAAACGGGTTTGGGTTGTCGGTTTTAGTTTGAAATGGGTTTGGGTTTAGAGTGGCAAAAATATAATGAAATAAAATCCAAAAATTATGGAAAAATTCTCAAAAATCGTAGAAGAATAGAATTTATTTTAGTACAAATTTTAGGCCAATACACTTTTAAAGCAAGTATTTTTTTTGTAAATTTTGTTTGGTAATCCCCTCGAAAAGCCCAAAAAACCGTAGCTTGACGATGCTAGATTTTCTGGCTACTCAACCACAGAACAAAAAGCCTCCCCTTCTAATTTTTAGTACAAATTTTAGGCCAATACACTTTTAAAGCACGTACTTTTTTTGTAAATTTTGTTTGGTAATCACCTCGAAAAGCGCCCAAAAAACCGAGCTTGACGATGCTAGATTTTCTGGCTCCTCAACCACAGAAAAAAAACCTCCCCTTCTAATTTTTGACTCCCATCACCTCCAACATAATATAATTTATGACTGAATTGTTCTATGTTTTTCTAACTAACTTCATCAATTTTTTCTGTGACATCCATTCTTATCTAAATTCATTCCAATATTTTATTTCAAAATATTAATATTTTTGAGAAGCTGTTACGATCCGACTTGGTCCCACGTCGGACAAAACAAAAGAAATGAAATGTTTAAGTATTAGATGGTCTCTCCACCTAATACCAATTATTTTTGGTTTGGATGCTAGCTCATACTTAGCAATTGGGTTGTGAGTTCAATGTTATGGGCCTAATATGAGGTGTGTCCGTAGCTAGGCTAGTGTTAGGGCCTAGTATGAGTTGGGTCTCTAACAAATGGGCTAGGTTAGGGGCTTAGTATGGGCCGGGTCTCTAACAGAAGCACTTAAACTTTTGAAGTAAAAACTCTTTTTGAGAAGCACGTTTATACAAGTCTTTTTTTCAAAAGGGCTTGTCCAAAGGAAACAGCAATGCTAAACACAACTTGACTTTGATACAATGTTATCAATGGCGAATGGCGGCCTATAGCGGTGAGCCAAAAATCCGCCATAAAGGGGCCATGCCATTCCGCCATAGCGGCCGTGGTGATGCCATTTGCAATTAGGCCAAATGGATGGCGAATTGCGATTAGGTCAAAAGAGGGCCACGCCATTCCGCCATGGCAGCCGTGGCGGCGCCATTTGATAACACTGCTTTGATATAACAAGGACAATATATTGGATGATGCAAATAGATGTTGTTTTTTGGAGATAAATTTGTACTGTTTAATTAAATGGTTTGTAGGCTGGTAAAGTCATATGTACAACTTGATGGGAATCCATTTAGATCAGGATTGAGTTTCAAAATTTGAGTCAATTCAGACTTTAGTTTTTGAGTCTTCTTTATTACTTTTATTGTATCCATTTTTATCTCTCTTAGGTCTTTCAGTTTCCTTTTGTAAGAGAGTCTTTTATTTTAGAGTTTGAGTCAAGGTATGAATTTGAATATGAGTCTGGACAAGACATTATTTTTTATAAACATGAGCTTGTTGTAGAATATTTTATTATTGAAAAGTAAGGAGGAAAATTTGAGTTTGTAAACTTTGGTGGTTTATAAGGAACCAATCCATTGAATCTTTTGCATGCGAGGTGCAAGACTGGGTGAGCGAGTCATCTGGAACTTTTATACCCTTCTATTAAAAACACTAATTCCTTTATCTTAAATTACCAAGTTTCTTCCATCACAAACCCTAAACCATTCTGTTTCATATTATAAGTTTTTTCACCATAAGTTCTTGGGCATGTTTATTGTCATCTAAACTAGTCATCTTTTTTTTTCAAGTCAATATTGTTGAGCATAACTTGCACGGTCAGTATGGTCTAGAGTGTTTGCTGTGATTAGCTTTGTCACCTTTAATCATACTTCTTCCTTCTGTTGATGATTTCTGGTATGTAAGAATGTCTAACATGCTAGAAAAAAAATACCATTTGTTGAATAATATTATACCTCAAAAACATATGTTACTACCAATGTTGAAAATAATGTAACACTGAGGGTAGCACTAGATCTTAGATAGCACAGAAGAAACGTGTAGGGGAAGTTACATGATTTTTTATTTTTTATTTAAAAATATAAAAATAATTCTAATATGTTTGTAATAAATATGATAAATATTGTAATTTTTAAAAACTGAAAAATAATAATAAAAATGGTAATGGCTAATAACACGTAATATCAACATTAGTTAGCAATTAATAACAAACATTCATTATTATCACCAAGCATACGTAGTAGCAACACAAAAGAAGTCATAAAAGTCTTATAAACAATGTAAAATGATCATTTTGCTAACAACTTAAAGTCTTATTCAATTATAAACTAAGTTAACAATTAGAGAATCACGACTTACATATTAGTTAAAACAACATATTTCCGCATCTAATTTCACATGAAAACAAGTTCACAATAAAAAGGAGATCGAGATCTTTTTATGTTTTTTCTTCTTTTTTCTGGCTGTAACGCAGCTATGTTACACTGCAGTTTAACACAGTTAACGCATGTTACAATGAACACCGTAGGGTTACGTTGATTTTGGTTTACACAAAAAGGTTAGGCTACATTACATAACTTGGTTTTTTGAGTTATGTAACTGCATATTTTAGACATTGATTGCTGCATTACTGCTGTTTGATGGTAAAGGTTAAAATTGATTCATTATTTTTTGAGTAAATAAACATTTTGTTTTATCTTTTGTTTGACACTCAAGAAAACCATCTTCATATATGTGGTCAATCTTTTGTTCAGAGATCAATTATATCTTAGTTCTTGTACAGAATGAGCAAACTATCAGCGCAGCATGTTATACCACATCAGCGGTTGCTGGATCTAGTGGCTCTCAGTCAGATGCTATTACTGCTTTGGCCTCTTTTGAGGGAGCAGAGCCCATCCGCAGTTTTCACGTCCCCAAGTGTAGGCTGCCTTTTATCTTTAGGCTCATGCGAGTCCAAGGCCTTCCTGCATGGGCAAATACTTCTTCAGTTGCTATTGACGATGTCATACAGGTAAATCTTTTGGTAATTTTGTAGAAGAAATATGCAACAAGTTTGACTTAATTTTTATTTGAACTTACAAAGTGGCTAACTTTTGACTGGCTTAATGTATTAGTAGGGGAACGTGCTTGTTGCTATTCTGTCAAACTATATGGTCGACATTGACTGGTTGATGTCTGGTAGGTTTGCACTGATTCGGCAACTTATCTGTTGTAAAGTTCCTGTGTTATTTTATATTTTCACTTGTTAAATGTACAGCATCAGGTGCTGCCACATATAGGCTGTTGGGGGAAGATTTTGCTGCAACATTAACATTTTTATCCTTCAAAAGAGTATTTCTTTCAAGTTTGATTCTGTTTGATTATAAATGTGTCATCATATAAATGCATGGAGACTATTCATTCTGACATGGTCAAATTTACAGTTTCCATATGTGTGGTGGTCCCTTTCTTTGTGATACTGGCTATTTATGGAAGGGCTGATAATACGTGTAAAGATATTATTTATTTCTGTTAATTCCGATCATTGAAACAAGAAGTGAAAAATGGAGTGTTTGAGGGCCAAGTTTGTAATTCTATTAGCAAAATATATTCGAGTTTATGTATGAAATTTATGTAGGAATAAAATCCTTATCTTAGGGATACAATTTGGATTTGTGATGGAATGTTTGAATATGAGATAGAGTTTTTTAGATTTGAGATAGTATGTGAGATAGAATGTTTGAATTTTGAGATAGAGTCCTTAAAAAAATATCTAGTTTGGATTTTATTCTGATAGCAAATTTACACTCACAAATTTACATTTGAGTTTAATCCACAATTTTCCAAAAAAGCTTAGCTTTGGGGCATATGTCGGCTGCCCATCCATTAGGATCCATTCGAGTCGACTAAACATGTAAATCTAATCCACTCAAATTTAAATTTGAGCAACCCAAATATAAAATTTATTTCATTGAATATGATCTAACATGTCTAAACTAAGAATTGAGTTTTAAGCTAAAACCAAAAATTCCGACTGTTTCGGATTGGTTTTAAAGGGAACAGATCCAAAACTTTGCTCAAACCTCGGTTTTGGCCGAAACCTAAAAACTATTAATAACTGAATTTATCTAATAGAGACCCCAATAAAATTGAAAAAAATTTAAGTAGAGCATCTGAATTCATATTGAAATTGAAAAGAAGGAAATCAAGTAGAAATCACACAGATCTAACCTCTTCCAATGAGAACGAGCTTCCTTCGGATTGCTTCCATGAGATCCATGTTGTTTCGAGGCTGCTCAAACGCTACACCGATGAGATCATCGCTGCATTGAGGCTTCGATGAGATCAACATCTTCATCTTCAATCGTCTTCCTCTTCCGTCCTCTTTTGTCAATGTTGGTGTCTTCAGTACGAGGCAAGATCAAAGAGAGAGACAATGAGGGAGGCAGAAGAGAGAGGCAATGAGAGAGGCAGAGATTGAATTGAGAACGAGAGAATGTGAGAGATCGATAAGAGAGAAGATGTATGAGCAGTTGGGTTATTTTTATATCCTCGCTATTGGGCCTCTCATGTGTGGTTCAAATAAAAAAAATTAGGTTGTGGGGTTGGGTTGTGTTATGGGTTTGGGTTTGGGTTTTAAGTTTGTAGTGTGTTTGGGTTTAGGTTTGAATTTATATTTAAATATAAATTAGTAATGAGTTTAAATTTTAAAAAAATTGTTATGAATATATATTTATACAAATATATGCATAAAAATATAGATAAACAAAGCCAACAAAACTAACAAAATTTGTTGAAACTAATTTTTTTGAATGGAGCGAAGTCGAAACCGAGTTCTCGGTCCAAACTATCTACAAACAAATTTTCAAATAATTTCAAATGATTTGGACATATTTTACCTATGTATTGAGTGGCAACAACTTAGTCTATTTTATGACAATCCTAAACGTTTATTTTGCATGGGTAAAAACGAATCTAATTCAGTTGAAATTTTGTTTTGAAATTTTGTTTGTAGGTAGTTGGACATGGTAGATTACATCCGATGGAATTGATTTTCTAATTGGTTTACCTAACTTTATATTTTAGTGGGTTTATCTACTTGCTTGGTCTACTCAATGTGATCCTAATCACCTTATATATATGCTATCCTTGCACACATAATTTCAAATGCTTAGGATATGTTTTACACATTTAACAATTTTATGACAATCTTGAAATGTTAAATTCTGCAACCATATTTTGAATGAGTAAAACATGTCCAAATCGTTTGAAATTTGAAATTCTATTTCTAGATAATTTAAGTGTGTTATATCACATTCCATAGAACAAATTTTTCATTTGAATTATCCATTTTTAAATTAGAGTGAGTTGAATCTACATGTTTGGTCCACTCAAATGGATCCAAATTAATGTAAGGGTATCATACGATGACGTGACACAATCTCATTGGTAAGAGGGAAAGGGTCACATTGGGGGCAAAAGTACAGCACTTATGACCCTTCCTCTCTTGCTATTAAGATTGTTCCACATCAATGTATGTGAGAAAACTCTCTCTTATGTCATATGATTCCTGCCTGCATGCGCATTCTGACATTTCATTTTTACGCTATTCTGGGATCAGTTAAACATGAGCACATGGTTTGCTCTCCATTCTGTTATTGTTGGTGATTTTGGACTTGTCAGAAGAAAGGGGAACTGGAGTAAACAGACTTGTTTGTCGGCTCTCAGCTGCAAGTAATCATTGTTTTCCATTATTAACTGTTAGCATCTACTGCATGTGGCTCAGATAATACATTATTGCAGCATGCCATTAATTATATAGCTGTTTATTCAATTAGTTCATACATACCTTCCAGTCTCTAGTATCTTCAGCGAACTGGAACCATCATCTTTTGTTTATTCGATTTTTATTGTTTCATTTTATTTCTTTTTCCATATCATGTTGCCTTTGTTTCTTTTTTTATTATAATCTATTTATCAATATGTGATATATCTTTGATTAATTGGAACAGTTTCAAGGTTTTATTTGTTTTGGTTGGATGAAGCCTTTGTTCCATGTTGCTTATATTTCATTAGACAAGCAGAAAATTATGAACTCGGGACTAATGTAGTATTCATTTGAAGATTCTAAAAGGTTCTGTTAAAAACATTCCCTGTGTCTTCCAGTATCTTATTTTCTGTATTTAATATCGTGTCATACCCATTCTAGTCTATAATCTCTTCTCATGTTTGTCAGTTTTTTTAATTTTTCTTAACTTCAATCATTTCTCACTTTCATGCATAGCCTAAGAGTAATTAATTCTCATTTTATAGCATGCCCAGACTTGAGGAAGGTTCCTCATGTTCTTGTTGTTCATGGAGAAAGTGGTGCCACTGTGGAATATCTGAAGGTACCATAATCTGGTAGTATAAAAGTTTTGTTTGGCCCATCAGTGTTTTGGACATGACAGCTTCTAATGACTGACATTGTAGATGAACAAGCTCGCAAATTGGATTTTGCACAAGCCTCCACTTCCTATATCATATGGAACTCATCACTCAAAAGCAATGCTTCTAGTATATTCGACAGGGGTGCGGGTTGTAGTACATACAGCAAACTTAATTCATGTTGATTGGAACAATAAAACGCAAGGCTTATGGATGCAAGATTTCCCTTTGAAAGATAAAAATAGCTTGAGTAAGGGATCTTTGTTTGAAAATGACCTAGTTGATTATCTCCACACACTGAAGGTAATTATATCCATCTTATTTGTAAGCTTCAAGTATATTGTTTATTACTGTTGTCGTGGTTGTTTGGATGTCTATCTCTCAGTCTCGTGTGTCCACTATGTTTTGCCGACTGTCATGAATATTAATATAAAGAAAGAGGGAAAAAGCAACAGCATCTTTTCATTTGAAATACATAAATATTTCTTATTTATGTTTTTTGAATCTAAGATCACATCTTTGAGAATAACTGGCACATGCAACCTAATTCACTGAATAAAATTTCTTGTGATTCTGGTCTTGATCTATTAAAGTTCAGATTAGAAACTAATTGATGACATAAGAGAGGGACTATGAACAAAGTCATGAGTTATTAGATATTCAATTTAATGAACAATTTGAATCCACAAGCTTTTGCATATTATTGTCATGGAGCATGCCTAGGGTAACTGAACCATATGGAATTGAGGGGCACCTAGCATGCCCTATATGCTTGGGAACTTTGTTCGTATTGGTTATGACACAAGGATTGGATATAGAGCCATCCACTGTATGCGAGGATTGCCGTGCCTGTTGGCATGTGGCTTTTCTCGAAAAAGGTTAAAAAAAACTATTTGCATGAATCTTACAAAGTAACTACTGGCCATGACATTGACAACTCGGTAATTCTCCATTCCAATTTAAGTGTGTCTGCCTTAAGGGCGGTACATAGTTGGATCTAGCTGAGGTTATGAGTTGTTGGTTTAATATGTTCAGCTTTAGATTTTGTTCAGAATGTTGGCATAAAAATCCTTCCGAAAGGATTTTATTGCTGATAAATATCATTTGGATTGCACCTATTTTCTAATGTAGAGAGATTCTTCATATTACAATCTATTGTATTTGTTTGGATGCTATATTAACTCAATCACAAATCATTAATTTTAGCCAAAAGTAATCTTGCAAATAAAAGAGAGCATTGGAAAATAGGGTGGTTTCCAAATGGATTGGTCAACTTTTCGGATTGTAACACGTGGGATTTTAGTCATGAAATTGAGATCCAAATAAGCTGATCCTTTGGATACCCCCAATTGACTGGAAAAATGGACTCTAGCATTAAAGTCTTTTGAATTCGGTCTTTACAAACATGCCCTTACAG
Source organism: Scilla litardierei (assembly GCA_030789695.1). Classification (NCBI taxonomy): domain Eukaryota; kingdom Viridiplantae; phylum Streptophyta; class Magnoliopsida; order Asparagales; family Asparagaceae; genus Scilla; species Scilla litardierei. The sequence continues at coordinate 8,507,464 of CM061141.1, forward strand.
CTTTTGATGTATTAGTGGCTCTTATCAAGGTATATGGACTATATAGAGCACACTTGTTTCAAGTAGCAAGTTGAAGAAGCCAAGATGAGGGGTGGCATATAATGAAATGGTAGTTAAAATTGCATGGAAGGTGTTTGATAATTTTGTAAATTAACAGTCCTGTTATTTAACTAAAATAATGATTTTATGGAGAGCTACATGATATGAAAACTTCAGCAGATTACTATTATTCTCACAATTAGCAGTATGAGTGTTTTCCGAATTTATGATTTATAAATGCTGTTTGGGTTCGTAAGTGTTCTTTTTAAAAGGTCATCTCTCATTATCTCTGCATGCTGAACTTTTATTGAAATCAAGTTGATCTTGAAGTGCTTCTTGATTTAGATTTGTTGTTCAATTCTTCTGGCATGGACAAAATCTTGACTTAATTTTTTTATGAATATGCAGTGGCCCAGTTTCAGTATTAATCATCCTGTGATTGGCAATGTCACCATCAATGCATCATTCTTTAAGAAGTTTGATTTTAGCAGTGCAATGGTATCTTCTCATTCCTTAAGATGTAGATATAATATTTGACCAACATAATGTTGCCTTAACAATCCTGTGTGTGAATGTCCTCTTAATGTCATTATCCAATTCCAATGTTGGAGAAGTACGTTGCTTCATGCACAGAGATATAATTGTTGTCCATAAACCAACTTAATGTTGTCATAATTGTTTTCTATTCTGATTCTGGACAAGTCATTCAAACGGATGCATGTAAGTTGTCCTTATTCAGCCTTGGGAAATTATCTCCATTGTTAATGTTCCCATATACTTTGCATTATTAATTTATTAGAAATGTAAAGCGTACAATAAATGTTCCCCGTGGAGTGAACCATTGATTAATCAAGTTATTTGACTGTTAGACTGCAATCCATTAGCACCAATCTTTGAGTAAAGTGGTTATCTACCATGGTCTAGTATCACCGCCAAGGTTCGGGGTTCAAATCTCATCATTTGCAATATGTTCATTATTCCTGTTCATTCTGCCTTCCAAATGGTTCATCTTTACATTGTAGATGTTTTCCATGTGGACCCAAAGGGCAACACGTTTTTTGTTTTCCATTTTGTTGTTGTTTTTTGTTTTTTTGAGGTTTTTTTTTGTTTTTTGTTTTTGTTTGTTTTTGTTTTTTGGTATTGGGGGGGGGGGGTACGAGTGTTATGTTTGCTTGATACATACATTGTTAGCCCACTTATCGGTTTAAGCTTTTGGTCAATGTCGTTTCTTGACAGCATTGTGATCTAAGCTTTTGTGTAAATTGGTTCTTGACAGTATTGTTTTTTATTTTATCTGTGCTGCTTGCTTTCCTTTTGTTTTCCGTTGGTTTTCTGATGGGCCTCTGGCCCAGCCGCAGCCCCTGCGGGTTTACACCCGCAGGCCCAGGCCGCAACCCCTCTTGGCTCCGAGTCCCCTAGTCCTAGGATTGTCCAATCCCCCTAGTCCTAGGATTGCCTAATCCCCCTAGTCCTAGGATTGCCCTAGTTTCTATTATAAATAGGGGGGAGTCTCTCTTGTATGCCTATGCTATTTTGATAATCGGTATTTGAGAGACTCTTAGGGTAAACGAGTGCGGACGTCCTGTAGGCGTCTTGGGAGGAGGGCACACCTCTTTTGTGCCCAATTATCTTTCTATTTGCTTTTGTTTTCTCTAATAAAAATTCCATCTTGTTAGTTCCTAACAATTTGGTATCAGAGCACGTGACGATCCATGACGACTTCCACAAGATCGCAAGACAAATTTGAGGCCTTGGAGGCGAAATTCACCGGCGAAATTGAGGCACTCAAAAAGTCCTTGGCGGGAAACGACGAATCCATGGCGAAATTAACTACCTCCATCTCCCAATTGGCGTCAAATCAAGCAAAACACGACGATCAATTCGCGCAATTGATGGGAGCCCTAAATCAATTGACGACGAACCCCAAAGGCGAAGGAAACCCTAATCCAACACCAAAGGCGACACATTTGAAGAAGAAGAAGGAGAAAGAGGAGGTTCTTCCTCAAAGTCAACCCTACTACGTGGAGGAATTGGACGAGGAAGACGACGACGAGCCGTGGAGGGTGGACTACCGCGAGGAGGTGCGACGGAAGGCGGTGGAGAGCCAAAGGGAGAGCGACGGCCCTAGCCGCCCAAATTGGGATCACCACGGCCAAGGGGAGCACCGGCCAAACCCCCTTGGGCCGCGGGAGCCGCGGACAACACTTGCGAGAGGCGGGGGGGGGACCCCGCCTCTGCCGGGCCCCGACAGGGAGGGCCAGGCCCTGCCGGGGCTCGGCAGGGCCCGTCAGCCCTGCCGGACCTCCGGCAGGGCCCGCCGGCCCTGCCAGAAGCCCGGCAGAGCCTGCCCCCCTCCGACAGCCCCGGAGGGGGCCGACTGAGGCTTACAGGGGGCCAGAGCCCCCCGGTCAGTTTCACAGGGGGCCGGAGCCCCCCCGGACAGAGCTACAGGGGGCCGGAGCCCCCCCGTACATTTTTTCAGGGGACCGGAGCCCCCCCGGCAGCCGCCGGGGGGGGGGGGATTTTCGCCGGGGGCTCGGCCAGAGACAGGCCCCCCTGGACAGCAGCCCGACGTCGGGGAAGGCCGCAGACAGCCACCTGACACGAGTTTCGAGGCCCCTGGGCGACGGACAGCGTATGAGAAGGATCACTGGTGGATTTCGGGAGATTTTGGAGACCATCCGGAGCGTCGATCAGCAGCTGAGGACCCCTTCTACGGTGACAGGCGCGGGAGAGGATATTCTTCCAACGTCAGGGGTGGCTACGAGACAGAGTTCGGCGACGACGCAGGTTGGGACGATTTTGAGGGGCGGCGTGGAGATCGTCAGGGAGACTACGGGGGCCACAGAGGAGGGCCACCCAGGCGCTATGAGACACTGGACGAGCGACGACAGCATTATCGTGGGCAGCACAGAGAGGAGGGGCGACCTGAGCAGGGGCGCTTTGGAGGAGATTGCCGCGTCCGGAAGCTGAAGATGCCGCTATTTTCCGGGGAGGACCCACACGCCTGGTTATTTACCGCAGAGAGATACTTTATGGCGCATCACATGACTGAGGCCCAGAAGTTGGAGGCGGCAGCGATCTGCATGGAGGGGCGTGCATTGGGATGGTACCAGTGGACGGAGAGGCGGCATCAGATCAGGAGCTGGGAGGAGCTGAAGGACATGGTGCTGGAGAAGTTTAGAGACCCCGTCTGGGGAACCTACACGAGCAGCTGTACGCCCTCAGGCAGGAGGGGCCTGTGCGGGATTACATTGAGAGATTTGAGACACTGGCCGGGCGAGTCCATGGGGTGTCTGACAAGTCACTGGAGGGCACTTTTCTGAAGGGACTACGCCCCAGTCTGAGAGCAGCAGTGAGACCCTACAAGCCCAGGGGGGCTTTCAGAGGTCATAGAGATGGCCCAGATGGTGGAGGACGCACAGACGGAGGATAGGCGGGTCCGAGACAGTTACAGCAGTCAGACTTCGAGAGGCACCACATCTGGGGCAGGAGGAGCAGGTACCATGGCAGGGGTGACCCAGACGAGCCGAGAGAAGACTGGGGAGAAGAGTAGCACGCCAGTGACTGGGGGCAGTTCAGACGCATGACGGACTCATAGATGAGGGAAAAACGGCAGAAGGGTTTATGTTTCCGGTGCGATGAGCAGTTTTCGCCAGACCACCGGTGCGCGGGGCGCAAGCTCCAGGTGATCCTGTTGGAGGACGACGACGGCGGGTCTGATGTCGAGGAGGAGGCCGCTGAGGGAGAGGAGCTGGAGGACCAGCAGTTGGACGTAGCGGAGGTGTCCCTCAACTCCGTGGTAGGGTTCACACCAAACCAAACCATGAAGCTGAGGGGTGAGGTCGGCGACCAGGAGGTGACTGTTCTGATTGATAGTGGGGCTACCCATAATTTCATTTCCAGGAGGGTGGTGACACAGCTTGGACTTCAGCTGACAGACTGCGGCAGCTTTACTGTGATGATGGGGACGAGGAAGAAGGAGAGCAGCCGCGGAGTTTGTAGGGGGTTGGTGCTGACCATGCAGGGGATACAGATCATTGCAGACTTTTTACCCCTATACCTGGGGAGCACAGACGTCATCCTCGGCATGACATGGCTACAGACCTTAGGTGAGATGACCATAAATTGGAAGCTGCTACGGATGGAGTTTCGGGAGGCAGGACGAGCAGTGATACTCCAGGGAGACCCTAGCCTCTGCAGAGTTTTGGTCTATTTGAAGACCATGTTCAGGACCATCCAGACAGAGGGAGACGGATACCTAGTAGAGCTGTACTCTTTGACAGGTGAGGGAGGCGCAGAGGCCAGTACATCAGCCCATCCCAGGAGAGGTTCAGCAGCTGATGGACCAGTTTGAGGAGATCTTCCAGGAGCCTCGGGGCCTTCCACCACCACGGGACCACGAGCACGCCATAGTTCTACGAGAGGGTGTCTCCCCGATTAGCGTGCGGCCCTACCGATACCCTCAGCATCAGAAGGATGAGATAGAGAGGATGGTTTCCGAGATGGTGCAGGCAGGAGTGATCCAGCCGAGCGTAAGCCCGTTCGCCAGCCCAGTGTTGCTAGTGAAGAAGGATGGTAGTTGGCGGTTTTGCGTGGACTACAGGGCGCTGAACAAGGAGACGGTCCCTGATAAATTCCCGATACCTGTGATTGATGAGCTCCTGGACGAGCTACACGGAGCAGCCTGGTTCATCAAGCTAGATCTTAAGTCAGGTTATCACCAGATACGGATGCGACGGGAGGATGTGCCCAAGACGACGTTCAGGACGCATGAGGGCCACTACGAGTTCCTGGTCATGCCCTTTGGGTTGACCAACGCCCCGGCCACCTTTCAGGCTCTCATGAATAAGGTATTCCGTCCATTTCTCAGACGATTCGTACTAGTCTTTTTCGACGATATTTTGGTGTACAGTCGTACTCTGGAGGAATATTTGGACCACCTGCAGGTGGTTTTTCAGGAGCTGCAGTACCACCAGCTATATTTGAACAGAAAGAAGTGTCTATTCGGGCAGCCGCAGGTGGAGTATCTGGGACACGTGGTCTCAGCAGGAGGGGTAGCCGCCGATAGAGCGAAGATAGCGGCCATGCTGGACTGGCCGCGCCCTACTACTCTCAGAGGGCTACGGGGCTTCTTGGGCCTTACAGGTTACTACCGTAGATTCGTAGAGGGTTATGGGACGATCGCCTGGCCATTGACGGAGTTATTGAAGAAGGATCAGTTCCACTGGGGGGAGGAGGCGACGACAGCTTTTGAGGCCCTGAAAAGGGCAATGACCACTGCCAGTATTGGCGTTGCCCGACTTCACCAGACCATTCGTAGTAGAGGCGGACGCATCAGGACATGGGCTGGGAGTAGTACTGATGCAGGAGCAGCGTCCCATAGCTTACTACAGCCAGGTGCTGACCACGAGGGTCCGATTGCGATCGGTTTATGAGAGGGAGCTGATGGCGATAGTGTTGTCCATACAGAAGTGGATACCATATTTATTGGAACGGAGCTTCATAGTGCGTACGGATCAGCGGAGCTTAAAATACCTGTTAGAGCAGCGGATGGTAGCAGAGGAACATCAGAAGTGGCTGCGAAAGCTGATGGGCTACAGGTTCGAGATCGAGTACCGCCCGGGATTGAAGAACAAGGCAGCAGATGCGTTATCTCGGCGGGAGGAAGAGACGGAGTTAGCAGCCCTTACGATGTCGATCATAGAGGATTGGGGCCCACTGCAGCAGGAGGTGGAGCAGGACCCGGAGTTGGAGATTATACGAGAGGCCCTTTTACAAGGGTCGACTGAGTACCCGGGATATTCTTTGCAGGATGGGCGGCTACTTTACTGGGGGCGGTTGGTGATACCGATGACTTCTATTTTTATACCGACCATCTTCCGGGAGTTCCACGGCAGTGCTATAGGAGGACATTCTGGAGTCCTCAAGACCTACCAGCGGCTATCACGGGAGGTCTACTGGAAGGGACAGAAGAAGGATGTGGCAAGGATGGTGGCAGAGTGTGACGTGTGCCAGCGTCACAAATATCAGGCCATGTCCACAGGAGGACTACTACATCTGCTATCTTTACTAGATAGAGTTTGGGAGGACCTCTCTATGGACTTCATCGATGGATTGCCTAAGTCGGGCGGTTACAGCGTCATTTTTGTTGTGGTAGACCGCCTCGGCAAATATGCACATTTTATCCCGCTTAAGCATCCTTACAACGCCGTTTCAATGGCAGAGATTTTTGTGAGAGAGGTCATTCGTTTGCATGGCCCGCCGAAGTACATAGTCTCGGATAGAGACAAGGTATTCCAGAGCAAGTTTTGGCAGGAGCTTTTTGGACTACATGGGACGGCCTTGAAGCGGAGCACAACTTATCATCCCCAGACTGACGGTCAAACGGAGGTAGTCAATAGGAGTGTGGAGACATACCTACGATGCTTCATCTCGAAGAATCCTAAGGAGTGGGCACGTTGGCTGTCGTGGGCGGAATACTGGTACAATACTTCATATCACACAGCGGCGCAGACTACACCTTTCAGGATTTTGTATGGTAAGGATCCTCTGCACTTACTTCATTACGGTCATGAGACTACTCCGGTATCAGATGTCGAGCAGTACCTGGCAGAGAGGGACTTGATTCTAGAGGAGCTGAAGCTCCACTTGGCGAGGGCTCATCAGGTGATGAAGGCTCGGGCAGACTTACACCATCGAGACGTGCACTTTGAGGTCGGTGATATGGTCTATCTAAAGCTAAGGCCCTACAGGCAGAGGTCGGTGGCTCATAGGAGGAATGAAAAGTTGACGCCAAGGTATTTTGGACCTTTCGAGATCGCGGCGAGGATAGGACCGGTGGCCTACAGATTGCGCCTACCCCCAAGATCTACCATTCACCCAGTCTTCCATGTCTCACAGTTGCGCCAGGCCATTGGCAACCACACCTCTTCCCCTACATTACCAGAGACCCTTACTGCGGATATGGAGGTGAGGATGGAGCCCGGGTTGCTAAAAGGGGTTCGGCAGAGTGACACAGGCGAGAGGCAGGTACTACTGCAGTGGAGGGGCTTACCAGAGCACGACAGCACGTGGGAAGACATGGATGATATGGTGGCGCGCTTTCCAGACTTCCACCTTGAGGACAAGGTGGCTCTTTGGGGGGGAGTATTGATGGGCCTCTGGCCCAGCCGCAGCCCATGCGGGTTTACACCCGCAGGCCCATGCCGCAACCCCTCTTGGCTCCGAGTCCCCCTAGTCCTAGGATTGCCCAATCCCCCTAGTCCTAGGATTGCCCAATCCCCCTAGTCCTAGGATTGCCCTAGTTTCTATTATAAATAGGGGGGAGTCTCTCTTGTATGCCTATGCTATTTTGATAATCGATATTTGAGAGACTCTTAGGGTAAACGAGTGCGGACGTCCTATTGGCGTCTTGGGCACACCTCTTTTGTGCCCAATTATCTTTCTATTTGCTTTTGTTTTCTCTAATAAAAATTCCATCTTGTTAGTTCCTAACATTTTCTCTTATGCTTTATCTTTGGTGTCTTTACATTATCTTGCATTTTCCTTCTATTTATTCATTTTTCTTTCAATATCATTGATGCCCCATGTTCTTCATCTTTTAGTATTTCTATTTTTTTCTTTCGTTGTTTTATTATCCTTTACCTGGTCACTTGATTACTATTTATCATTCTGCTCTGTTAAACATCATATGGTAGTATGTGCTCTAGCATTTAGGTTTCTCTTCTGCTGTTTTTGTCAAGTACTCGAGATGCAAATTAAATCAACCTACCATCCTATGATAAGGGGAATGTTTTTTTAAACCATTTTCATTAATATGCTGTCACCTTTTCTTCTAGTTTCATATAGGTTATCTCATTATAATTGTTAGAATTGGTTATCACATCTTTTTCTTTGGTTTTTTTGTTTATATGCTTAATGGTTTATCTTGCTGTGTGACCATTGCATTTGTTTGATGCATTCAATATGTTGAATTACCCAATCCTATGCGGTAATTGAAATGTGAATTTTTAATACTGTTATCCAAAATATCAACTTAACTTTTACTCTGGATGCTAGATTTTTTCATCCGTTATTCCTAACCTTCACTGTTTCCAGGTCAGGTTGATATCATCTGTTCCAGGTTACCATACGGGGCCAAATCTTAAAAAGTGGGGCCATATGAAACTGCGTAGTGTTCTTGAGGACTGCATATTCGACAAAGAATTTTGTAAATCTCCACTTGTCTACCAGGTCTAAGAGCCTTTTCCTTTGTACAAATACGACCTCTTTTAGTGCTAAATTTACACTGTGCAGGTGATTCTCATCATTACACATATATTGATTATAGCTTCTTTGTTAACTTGCTAAACATGCAATAGTATGTCTTGTATTCATACTTATGTGGTCTTTTATTGCAAATTTGCACTACAGTCTCAAAAGTTTTAGCAATATTATCCATCTGCTTTTAGAAATTTAATTTCAAAGATAGTCATGATGTTTCATGAATGCAGATCTCCATGGGAAACATTTTGTTGGATCTGGAATATGGATTCCTCAAAAGCTTGAGTTAGTATACTAGCCGGAATAAGGATTTGTTAGGGATTGCTAAGAAAAAGAAATTCCTTTGACCGAAGGGACAATAAGGAAAATAAGCATGATGTAGGAAGGACAACATGCCTTTGACACTGTATTCTGTCCGAGTGATCCAAACATATGATCTGACTATTGGATCACTGACTAACAACAATAATATCGGGATGTGACATTATTCAGCCCAACCAATCATGAGTTACCTATGGTGTGGGGTTCAATCCAAACACAAATATTTCTTGTCACTTGTGTTCACTGGCTATGTGATTAAATCAAGTAAAAAAAGTAAATACAGACCTTGACATTTGTTGTCTGCAAGGTTCTAAATGGTGGATGTTGGATTCAAGACGCTCACGAGTATTCCACATATCTGATAAAAGGACGTCAAATGTCGGGCACCATAATGAACAAAAATATACATTTCATGCATAATTGATATACTAAAAGCAAAAGCAATATCCTAATAGCTGATAAATTTGTAAAAGCTAGATGTTAAAACTTTATAAGGCATATTAATGCCATGTAACCAAACAAACATTAAAGTACATTTAGCATAGAATTAATAAACATAAGGAATAAATAAGCAAATACATGTACAATCATGAGACCATTATAATTCATGTACAAAGTACCACATCATGGGTATATTGAGAAAAATATCAGATGAAATATCCAATTATACCCGGCATGACAAAAAATTTGACTAAAATTGGTATATAGGATAAATTAAACTTTTATCTTAGCAACTTGTGCTCAAAACAGACATGACGTTCAACGGGGGTGGGGTGTGGGGTGGGAGGCATGTAGGGGATACTTAAAATAATGGTTATCTGGATACATATTTAAATGCTAAGTTAATTTGTGTATGTATTTCATATTTGTTTCTGGCTGAACAGACATATGGACATACAGCAAAAGGTCAAGTAGCTCTTTTTTAGTTGGTACATGTAGGCTTCATAAGGGATCACTTTGAATAAATGTAATTTTCTTTTCATTAGAAAATTACTCAACTAATAATGACAAACTATCATGACATTTTGGTTCATACCTCATCAAATATTTGAACTTGATCTCTTTGACATGACATGGTTCATACCTCATCAAATAGTTGTACTTGATCTCTTTGACATGCCAGAACATTCTATTCATGAAGAACTATCGGGTTAGAAAGAGCCCTTAAGAACAGATAAAAACATTTACCGTGCCAGTTTTCTATATTTTATTGTTGGACATAAAATGTTTCAATTTTAATTTTATCTCGAATGCAGACAGCTGTATCCTTATTTTTTCCCTTCTTCACATAGAAACTTATAATGCATCTCTTTATGAATTATGACTATTATTTAATAGTGGAATCTAAATTGGTTGCCTTCTGCAGTTTTCATCCCTTGGTTCATTGGATGAGAAGTGGTTGGCAGAGTTTGCATCATCAATGTCGTCAGGTATGACCGGTGATAAGTCACCTTTGGGTATAGGAAATCCACATATCATCTGGCCGACTGTGGAGGATGTCAGATGCTCGTTAGAGGTATTACAGGGAATGAGAAAGCAAATATTAAGGCCGCACATCTCCTTTTGTTTCCCGTACAATTTTGAATTTATTAATAACTTGTTTACCTTCATAATTTCTAATAACTAAAAGTCTAAAACCACACTATGAGCTTGGTTTTAAGTATATGTACATTTGTTTGTTATATTGTGGTTGTTGAACAAGCTAAAAGGCTAGGATAGAGCTGTTGAATGAATTGAAACCCATTATAATTATTCTCTTGATTCAATTTCACTCTGAATTTTTTTTCGACAAATGGAACTTTCTTTTCCTCTGCAATGCAGTTTCTTCTATATTTTTCGTTCATCTCAAGTAGATCTGGTTATATTTTCAAGCATTTGGTTCACCTCAACATGATCGCACAAAATTCAATTAATATCTACCTGGATATGATATGTTATTGTCGTTGCCACATCACCTCCCACTGAAATTATCTGTACATTTAATCAGAACTCAGCTAGAATGTTTATGGATTATATTATTACATCATCATCATCATCATTCACTTGGTGGGTTCACCATTACATTTTTCTGTTGATTATATTCGTCAGTTACTAAGGTTGTGCATCATACCTTAGGGTTATAGAGCTGGTAATGCTATTCCAAGTCCACAAAAGAATGTAGAAAAAGATTTCTTAAAGGCATACTGGGCAAGATGGAAGGCAAACCATGTAGGCAGGTGGTATGTGTCCTAATTCCTGTACCGTGTACGCAATCAAATCTTTGAATTATAATTTTCGAAGTATGCTTTTCTTCCATGGCATGTCTAGTGATATTGCCTCTTTATATGTGGTAGTTTCTTCACCCAATGTAACTTCTTTCTCATATAAAATTGCATCCAATTTGAGTAGAAAAGCTGTGTAAATGGCTTTTAACCAGTGCAACAGGAAAAAATGTTCAAGTTTCAATAGTTGACGATCTAACTCATTCTTTCTAAATTCTTAATAATTTCAGTAGCATTTCTATCATGGAAAATCCAGTGATTATCAGCTATTCTAAGGAAATTGCAATTTTATCTTAATAGCTGACAGCATTGCTGCAGCACCATGTGGTCAGGGTTGAGGGACTTAACAGAAATCCATAAATGGTGCACTAATGTATCACAGAACTTTAACCTTAAGCGCATTGTGCACTAATGGATTTTCCTTGTACATAACCAAGATGTCTGAAACATAGAATTTAAATGGCAATATAGTGTGAGAATCAGCACGTAATGGCAACAAAAAGTTGGTTGATAACTAAGATGTAGAATAATGGTATAAACAGTGCCATGACAAACCAAGGTCACTTTTGAAATAGCCAGTAGAATCGACATGAATATCAATATTAACTTGAGATGAATTTCTAGTGCATGATGTCATCCTGATTATTTCAATGTAAAACTGAGACATTTCTATGGTACTACTACACCCTAATTAAAATGGCAATAAATCTACCTTTGGGATTTATGAGGCATTGCCTTATGCCCAAAGATAATTAACAACAAAACAGGGACAAGATCTGGAACTACTATTTTGTCGTGATCTTGTTTAATGATATGTAACTCCGCGAGAATAATAACCATGAATATAATATTGTCTTCAACATATGTACATGATAAAGTGTGGGCTTAGTGAGAAGTGTTCGGTAAACTTGCTTATGCCCAGCTTTGTGGATTTCATTTATTAACTATTTATTTATCTTTCCTTTGGGTGGAAAAATTGTGACTTGCTCCATTGCTTTAAAGTTGCAGCTTGCTACTTTGCTAGTATTTTTGTAGTTGAGGACCCATTTTGCAATCAGAGACTTGTTTCTCCATCTAAAACTAATTGTCCTTTTTTTCAATTAATCATTCTGATGCTCAATTTCATTTTACTTTTCAGTCGTGCAATGCCTCATATAAAAACCTACACTCGATATAATGGTCAAAACCTTGCGTAAGGCTTCTCTTCCCATTTTATATATGCTCATTGGTTTTAATGGTAGAACATTATTTCAATTCACGCTGGTTAATGTATATATGAGCCATGACGGGTTTCATTCTTGGTAATAGATGGTTTCTGCTAACTTCAGCCAATTTAAGTAAAGCTGCATGGGGCGCATTACAAAAGAACAATTCACAGCTAATGATACGCTCTTATGAGGTAGAATACCAAATTATATGAGATTGGAGATCTTTCTCCTTTATGTATTTGCGTCTGTTTATTAGCTCTCAATCTCCATTGTTTTTTTAATCATCCAAATTTTGAGAGCATGAAACCACTTTTAAAATAATGTTTCATATTTCTATGCTATGGTGGCTAAATTTTGTATAAACATGGTGCTTTGGACCGAGGCTATTTTGACATGGTAGTACGCGATTACAGTTCGATTTTTTATCGCTGGGAGTTGGGTGATCTGTCATAAGGTTCATGTTGCAAAAGCTTTCCTATTGTTAATATTGTGTGCTGGTTACCGCCGACCCCCCCAACCCCCCCCCCCCCTCCCCCCCCACAAAAAAAAAAAAACCCAAACGGGGGGGGGGGGGGGGGGGGGGGGGGGGGGGTGGGGGGGGCCCCTTAACCCATTGCTGTGACCACCACTCATCGACTCTTTATTCTTAAATTGCGGTGGTGTTATGGGATTATAAGTGTTGAAAAATTGTCATATACAAAGGTTAATTGCATAGCTTATATTTACAAGTGTACTTCTAATTTTTCAGTTGGGAGTGCTGTTCTTACCATCTACTATCGAGAACCATGGAACAGTATTTTCATGCACAGAGAATAGCGACACTAAACAGGTGGTGTGCATGGCATCAATGCCACTTCAAAGAACTTGCAGCATGAATGTTAATATCATATATATCTTAACTTTTTTGCTATTTCCTTCGTTTCAGTGTGAATCTATGACATCAGGAAACAATGGAAGCACCAAGACAAAATTGACCAACCTTTGTTATGACGAAAATAGCAATATCCCATCATCAGAAGTAATCAGATTGCCAGTGCCATATCAACTTCCCCCTCAGCCATATACATCTGAAGGTCCGATATGCAGCTTAAATTAGATACTCAAAATAGTGATATGCATTTCTTTCAGGATCTTTTTATTGTAGCCTGATGTGCGGATTGTGTCTCGTTCTCCCTTTTTCAGATGTTCCTTGGTCATGGGATAGGCGATATACTAAGAAAGACGTATATGGACAGACTTGGCCCCAGTAGAATTAATTGTATGCCAACCAAGAACCTCCCCATGTACATTACCCATTTCAGTTCGAGGATGGATGCTTACGAAAGGGAACGATACCTTACTTGTAGTTGGTATTGTCTATTGCTATGATTGATCTCGGCTTTAAGATTGTTTTTCTATTGTAGGAAGCAATTTGTTAGGTTTCAATGCGTAGTTGATGTACTACTGTGTTCTACTACCAAATTGATGCTCATTTGCTAACGGTATCGTTTCAAGAGTCAATGTAAGTTCTGTTCTTCTAATTAGTTGCCCAGGTGCTAAATTGATTGTACAAAGGTATGTCATATGCACGCACTTACTCGAATCTGCAGTGTATTGTGAAATAAACGGAGCTGCTTCTTTTTGGCCATAAGTTGTTTCAGTAATTTGTTTTCTTTAGTTTTGTCCTGGCCTTTTTTTTGCCCAAAATTGTAATAATTCAACTCAGATTTCTGGACTCGGCAACTATAGTCTTAACCTATTGATGTTCTTCATATAACTGAAAATAAAAGTGAGAGAGAATCAATAGAAAGGGAATCAAATCAGACTTGTTGCTACAAAACTATATCGAGCTCTTATTCCATGTTTACTGAAACTTGCCGGCGACACTGGAAGGACCTTTTCATGGCTCCTTGATCAGGAAGGTTACATAATCTTCAAAATAGGTAAGCCAGCAACGCTCTCCGTCGGCGCATGAGAAGAACAGGTAGACGATCGACCCGTCAGAAACCCCCGAGTCCGCGAGCATGCACCGCCCGTCCCTGATCAGCCGGCCGTTCTTGTGCACCAGCACCATCCTCTGCTCCTGAAGGCTCTCCTTGCTCGCGATCTCCTGCTTCAGCTTCTCGACAGTCGCATCCTCATCCACCTCAACGTAGAAGAACCTCCCTGTCAGTATCTCCACCCCAACCTTCATTTCTCAACGCACATTTCAACACTAATGCATGAGATTTGTTGTCAAGCGTTTGTTTTGTATTTATTAGTTACTCCTTTGGGCGATTCATTACAACAATGAAACAGAACATGGCGAAATTAAGAGAGTAGGGGATTCTCCATCTTAGCTTGTTAGACTCGCATAATAACTAGGGGTGGAATCCACAGGGGCTTTTGGTAAAAGATTATCCGCCGTCTTTTTTCTCGAAATGTTTGAAACAGATCAAGCTATTCGAGCAAGCAAGGCTGGTTGTCAAGCAAGAACCATGTCATCATCTCCAATGGCAGAAGCAGCTTCATCTCATGCAATAATTTTCGTCACTGAAACCAGGAACTGATCCTCTAGTTAAGATGATACCCGTATGTGTAGAGGATTTTTGACACGAACAATAGAGCATATCGGTGCTCAGGTGAGGTAATACAATATGGCCCCTTCATCAAACAAGCAGCGTAGACAAATGCTAACATGGTGTTGAAGCAGGCAACTGAGGTGCCTGGTGGATGTATTGCTCGGCCTTGGGTTTGTGCATATGGGTACGTAGAGGATAGGATCCATCGTTGGTAAGACCTATGCATCAAAGAAAAGAAAAGCATTAGTCGAGCTGAAGTATAGATGGGTCGCACTGGTTCGACTCCTCTGACGTTCAAATTAGAATTAAAAATGTCGTTGTTGGTCATTTCACGAATGGATCTGTTCTAATTTTGATGGGAACGTGTTGGATATGTGTGTTTGATTCATGTTTTAATTGGTTTGCTTTTAAAGGTTGGATTTTGATTTGATTTTATTAAGTTTCTATGCTTTTTCCATTTAAAGCGTAGAAACCTTGTGCTTTTCATCAAGTTCACGAAAAAGCTATTTTTTGTGATTTGTTGTTGTTGTAATAGCAGGCAGTTAGCTCGTCATCGGCCCCTGTCATCGCATCCTGGTTCCGCCCCTAGGCCCTATCTGACAAGCCCTACTCTCTCTCCTCAAAAAAATCACTCTATTTAATACTAACAGTATCCTCACTTCACCATCTTTATATCCATCAATCCCTCAAAACCGAAACCAAACGTGAACTTCCATCCTTTTGTTTTGGGGTCTTTTTACTCCCCGACGTTGTCGACACACGCATCTACAGTTCTCACTCCTTTTCGGTTGTGCATGTGGACCGAATTCTATTCGTGTAGATTTTTTTCACGCCGTACACTATGTGCACGGGTTATGAACTTGGCCATTTGGAATCTAGTATACTAAAAAGGGACGCAGACTGGGTTTGTCCTAGTCAGCGGGGGTTGTCTCAGTCATAAGCTGACTGGGATAAACCAGTCATAAGCTGACTGTGGTTTTGGGCTTTGTTTTGGCCCTTTTGGGGTCCTTTTACCCCGACACTACAGACACATACACCCACAGTTCTCACTCCTTTTCGACTGCACGCGTACACCTCATCCTATTCTTAAGGTTTCTTTTCCAGCCGTGCACAAATTTTTCCTAGTCCATCCTTATTTCATATTCTTCAACATATTCCAAGTTTTCTTCGGTCTGAGTCCATGAACTTTTCCAACACAAAAATCGAAACCCTACTATTTAACACCAAATTCTGAAATGAAAAGCGTTAATTCGGAATGCTACGACCTAAAGATCGTGATAGTCCGACCTTCCATCCCAGTTCGCCAAATACCCTGTCGGCTCGCCGCTTCTTCGCAAAGGCCATCTGGCCCATCGACAGGACGCTCCTCGCCCCAACCTCGGAAGCCACTCGCTTATTTTCCCAGGCCAGCAGGGCGCCTGTCGACCCTAAAGCCCGACGCGACTGGGGGAAGGGCACACTCTGCCTCGACCGGCGATAAGGGAGCACTCCGCCACGGTCCCAGCTGGTCGCGCGCCCGTTCTCCCCCCAGCTCGCCGGGAATAGCGCGTGAGGTGTACGACAGGACCGCTCGTCTACAGTCATGAGCGACCCGGCGACCCATCGGTAGCCTCGCTCTTCGGATGCACTCCGACGACTCTTTGGCATATCGGACACGACAAACAACCTAGTACAAGGACGCTACTGACACTTTCGCCGTCCGACCATCTGACAAAATACCCCCTGGCCGCTGCGTCCCCTGACACTTGGTGCTTTCGGCCCTGAAATCTGATGAAAGTTGTAACAACCCTAGTGTGCAAATACTAAGTAATCGTTAAATTCATCCAAGTTTCTCGTACATGTGCACACCAATCCCGGGGAATGGAGAGATTTGCAAATTGCCCCTCGATTTTTCATTTATCCCCAAATGAGGGTATCATTGTAAGATTGGGTTTAAGGCAAATTTCTTTAAGTGAAGGGTTGTTGTGAAAAAGGGAAATGAGATATTTGCAATGGCAAACTTGTAATAAAATCAAGCTTTTGGATGGCTAATTTTGAAAAAAAAAGAAAGAAAGAAAAAAGAAATGAAAAGAAAAATAGAGTATGGCACTAAGTTGCCATACCAAGTACACCTAACCCCCCATCTCTCCCTTCACCCTACACCATAACCCCCCACCCCTCTCCCCTCTCCTAGGTCCCTTTCTCTCCCCCTCTCTCCATTATTTTCAGCCCATGGCTGAAAATAGCTAGGGAAAAAAAAGGGAAAAGAAAAAGGAAGAGAAGAAAGAAGAAGAAGAAGAAGAATAGGAAGAGGAGAAGGAGAAGGAGAAGGAGAGGGCTACTACTCAAACCATCAACCATTCTTGAAGCTCCAAAGAGGTAGGAACTCTTCACTCTCCTACTCTAATTATAGATGATGGAAAACACCTTATATGTATGAGTTTTCTTTGAAATTTTGGGAAGAATGTTGTAGAACTAGGAATCTTGATGCATGCCTGAAATTTACTGAAACTTTAGATAAGTTCTGGGATTAAATGGCTATTAGGAATGCTCTGAAAATTTTATATGATATTTATCTCGTAGTTATGAGAAACTTTCATGTTCATCACTTTTTCTGATTCGAACTAGAAGTTGGGGTAAAAATTCGACTTGTGCAACATGCCAGGAATTCTATCAAACTGTACACATTTCAGTAAAACGAGCACCACTACCTGTACACATCTTGGATTTTGTTTATTTTGGTCTTGTTGAAAAGATAACAAGTTTTTCTCAAAGTCCATCGCGACTTTTATGTCGAAATTCTAGCTAGAATATGCCCAAAATTGGCTTTGAACACAGACACAGAAATCTGTCTACAGAACAGTTTTGACACCCTTTACCTAATAATTCACCATAAATCACATACTCCATAGTTTTGCATGAAATTTTATATGTGAACTCAAAACTGCCATATCTACAATTTTCATTCAGTAAGTTTTGTTACATTCTCACTGAAAATGGCTGTTAATCTTTGATGTTGTGACTGTTGACGAAATTTCAGCAAATTGCATTGTTTGCTAATGACTAGATTATTGTTTTGGTTTACTTCGGAACATGTCGTTAATGTGGATTCATCAGTGATTAAGTGCTGTCTATGGGTATGCTACTTTATGTTGCAAGTTTGGAAATGGATGTTTATGTTCATGGCTTATGAAGCTCGCAAGTTGTTGTGAACATCCCGATGAAAAGAATGCATTGGATCTCATTTTACATGCTTCATACTCTAGGTTTAATGATTAGTAAAAAAAAGACAACCTAGGGTGTTCTCGTTCCACTCGAAGTGGGTGAGTGCCCTAGGAGGGGTTGGGGAAACCAAGGTAACGAGTGAGCATGCGGGGGATGGACTGCTGAGTTGTGGGCCACTCCCGACGAGCCCTCAGCGGCGGGGAGTTGGTGCGGTTGTGGTTGAGATTGGTTGTGTTGGTGAACGGCTTCTTTCGTAAGAGCTTGTCTCGGGAAGTCGTAGCATTCCACCCATTTTACCGGGTGAGGTCCAGTCCCCGATGTCTGACCCGTTACTGAGGTTTCGAATTCATGCATGAAAACTAACCTATAAAGAAAAAACAGTAACTCTGGAATGTGATGCCTTTTCCTTTGTTGTGATTCCTTGTTGTGCACTATGATTAGAGTAGTAGAGTTGTGGAGTTCCTACTGGGCACGCTGTGACGTGTCCTCCCCCCTACAGGTCCAGGCACTGGTTCTCTGGCGGCGGGCCCGGGAGTGGAGACCCCGGAGGGCAGCTCGTCTCAGCAGGGTCCGTAGTGTATGGTCAGTGTGGGTCGCGTGGTGTAGTCTTGGGTTGTGTGTGTGTGATGAACGTAGTGTTGTACCCATGTTCCCTTTGTACCCCGTAGGGTTGAGTTGTACTTTTGTGGGAGCTTTTGCAGTTAGGGTTATACAGTGGACTTGTGCGGTACTGGCCATGTAGTAGCGGTGCTCTGTGACTCTTGGATGTTCTGTTCGTCGTATTTTACCTTACTGCCTGTGTTGTAGTGTCTTGTACTATCTTTCTGTGTTGGAGCTGTATTGTTCTGTTAATCGTTCAGTCTGTACTTTACTGCCTGTGTTTCCTCAGCGTTTGCAGTGGCCTGCGTGACTTTGGTGTGTACTTTAGCGCTTGGTACTCTAATACCGCGGCTTGTCACGCCGACCCTCCCTATTTTGGGCAGCGGGGCGTGACAAAAGTGCACCTGACCGTTGCGCCGTCTGACAAAAGCATGGCTGACACCCCTGATCCTGACATCCTCGTCCGAAGCTTCCGCTGACAGTTGGGCCAGCTCAGCACGCCAGGTCAGCCTCACCTAACTGCCTCCATCAGGTATAAATACCACTTCGCCTCCCACGGGGAGGGGGTTGGTAAATTAACTCTCAATCTCATTACTCACACACAAGAGCAATGGTCGTCCATATCTTTGTTCTTCCACCGATAGCTCGTCACGTACGGCGAACTCACTCTTAGTCCGACCTGCGTGCCTAGCCCCCGCTTTAAGTCCTATTACTGACTTAGGCATCGGAGAGGCTAAGGGTTGAACCCCAACCCGACCTTTCTGACAAGCTGCTCCTTGTGCAGGCGAGCTCGTCTTCATAGGTCGCGTTCAACTCCTACCCCCAGCTGTGCAGACGTGGAGCATAGTCCTCGTGGAATCGTTTCCGTGGTCGGCCTTGATAGTGCGCCCAGCCTCATCACTACACTCATAACCTGTCAAATTGCCTACCCTAATCCACTCATAACAATAACCATCGTGCCCTTGGTTCCCCACAATACAAATTCATTGTACGCGAGTTTTATCCCGCAACACGGGATAATTGGGGTTGGGTTTGATTAGATACTAAGCATGTGCCTAACTAAGTCCGAGTTAAATTTGAAATAAAAAATGTCAAGGACTCAGTATGTGCATGTTAATAAATTTGGCACTTCAAATAGAAAATATTATGGTTTGAAAGGTTCTTTTCGAATTACAAAAAGTCAAAGGACCAGTCTGCAAATAGCCCAATGTTATTCGGGACTTATCCAGAAATATCTTAACGGCAGAATTGACTAACGGCGTCAACTAACGGGAACTACCATTTCCCAGAGCTTTCCGAGTTCCGACGCCTCACGATACCGCAAGGACACGGAAAGAGTCCGCTGCCGTTCCGAGTACGCCTTTACAGCTCAATCTTACACGTGTCAAATTTCTGATGGTTATACTTTTCTTGGTTGTTCCAACGCCCTTTGTCCAGATTCGACGTATTGGGTCGGCAATCTCGCTATAAATTGAGTCCCCAGCAAGCCCATCTCCTCGTCAATCTAAAACTTTATTCTCTCAACCCGCTGTAAAAAAGAAACTCTACGCCCTTTCTTTCTCAAGGTCAGATCTTGATCCATAATTTAATTTCGTCTCATTTTATTTTTTTAAAAGATTTGTGTTAAGGTGTAGATAGTAGGAATTTCTGTATTGTTCTGAATTTTTATGGTCTAGGGTTGTTGTTTCCCTATAATCTGTGGGGAGATCTTAGATCTATGCTAGCTTGTGGGGGTGAATTTGGTTCAACTTGAGGTCGTTGGTTAGTCATCGTGGTAGAATCAGATGGAATCGGATCTAGCTCGTGATTTTGGTAGATTCTGTCGAAATTCTATAATTTATGGGATTTTTTTTAAGACGCGGACCTGTTTATTTCATTAATCTGCAGTTTTCCTAATTTTAGACCGTAATATTTGATGATCTAGGGCATTTTAAATTAAATTTTGATTTATATTGTGAAAGATAATTCCAGATCAAGTTCTGTGGTTATAGTTGTGATCTGATCTTAGGAAGCTGTGTATGCAATAGTAATATGTGGAAATTGTTTGCATCTTCTTTCTAAAGAAATATTGTTATCCATTGCTATTTTGTTGTTAAGTCTTTCTTAGATTGATGCTACGATGGCTTTTGTCGACTCAGTTTTATATGTTTAACCCTTCTAATCATATTTACAGATTTGTTTAGATGTTGGCATGTTTGGATAGCCCCAATTAACTGGGTCAATTGTTTGGATTAAAACGGGATCTTTCTTTTTAATCATAGGTTCTTTTGATCTTAATGATCTTCATTAGTCATGAAGCTGCTATTATGGTAGAATTAATGTGCTGTGAGGCCACTGTTTGGTAAACATTAATAATATATGATGAAATTATTATTAGGTCCTTGTTTTATACTAATTATTTTTTACTTCTTGGAACATAGATTTAATGGATATCTATGTTTATCCCAAGCAAGACAAACCAGCACATAAGACTATTTTTTTAGTTTAAGAAATTTTACCCTAACAATTACATTGAATTTTATGAAAAATGAAAAATTGCTTACCAGTTTTCTTACATCATCTTCTACTGTTATACAGATGCAGATATTCGTGAAGACCCTCACCGGCAAGACCATTACTCTCGAGGTCGAGAGTTCCGACACCATTGACAATGTTAAGGCCAAGATCCAGGATAAGGAGGGCATCCCCCCAGATCAGCAAAGGCTGATATTTGCTGGAAAGCAGCTTGAGGACGGCCGTACCCTGGCCGACTACAACATCCAGAAGGAGTCCACCCTCCACCTCGTCCTCCGTCTCCGTGGTGGGATGCAGATCTTCGTGAAGACCCTCACCGGCAAGACCATAACCTTGGAGGTCGAGAGCTCGGACACGATCGACAACGTGAAGGCTAAGATCCAGGACAAGGAGGGCATCCCCCCTGACCAGCAACGGCTGATCTTTGCCGGAAAGCAGTTGGAGGATGGCCGCACCCTTGCGGACTACAACATCCAGAAGGAGTCCACCCTCCACCTTGTGCTCAGGCTCAGGGGAGGGATGCAGATTTTTGTGAAGACCCTCACCGGCAAGACAATCACCCTTGAGGTCGAGAGCTCCGACACGATCGACAATGTCAAGGCCAAGATCCAGGACAAGGAGGGCATCCCTCCAGACCAGCAGAGGTTGATCTTTGCGGGAAAGCAGCTTGAGGACGGTCGCACCTTGGCCGACTACAACATCCAGAAGGAGTCCACCCTCCACCTTGTGCTCAGGCTCAGGGGAGGGATGCAGATCTTTGTGAAGACCCTAACAGGCAAGACCATCACCCTTGAGGTCGAGAGCTCGGACACGATCGACAATGTCAAGGCAAAGATACAGGACAAGGAGGGGATCCCTCCAGACCAGCAGAGGTTGATCTTTGCAGGAAAGCAGCTCGAGGACGGTCGCACCCTGGCCGACTACAACATCCAGAAGGAGTCAACCCTCCACCTTGTGCTCAGGCTCAGGGGAGGGATGCAGATATTTGTGAAGACCCTAACCGGGAAGACGATTACCCTGGAGGTAGAGAGCTCCGACACCATCGATAATGTCAAGGCAAAGATACAGGACAAGGAGGGGATCCCACCGGACCAGCAGCGGCTCATATTTGCCGGGAAGCAGCTGGAGGACGGCCGCACCCTTGCGGATTATAACATCCAGAAGGAATCCACCCTCCACCTTGTCTTGCGTCTGCGTGGTGGGATGCAGATATTTGTGAAGACATTGACAGGGAAGACCATCACTCTGGAGGTGGAGAGCTCCGACACCATTGACAACGTGAAGGCCAAGATACAGGACAAGGAGGGGATCCCGCCGGACCAGCAGAGGCTTATATTTGCCGGGAAGCAGCTGGAGGATGGCCGCACCCTTGCGGATTACAACATACAGAAGGAGTCCACCCTTCATCTGGTGCTCCGCCTCCGTGGCGGTATGTGAGGTGGCCTTGTCTCGTCTCTTGGCTTCGTGGTGGTCCTCGTTTCTATGGTCTAGTATTATGTTGTTTGTTTGAGAAACCTATGGTTTATCCGCGTCTGCTATCGTCCATCTTAATGCGATGGGCCTTATTATCATGTGAACTCATCTTCTGTTTGCTTGTTTACTTCTGTTTTTCTTCTTATGTTGTACGTTTCGGTGTTATGTTGCTGCTTGCTAAATAAAAATCTATCCTGGTTGTTTAGTATGTGGGATTTATTGTTTAATGAACGGGGGACTGTGTTTATCTGGCGAGGGGAGGTCATTTGCATTGATTGCAAGGGTGATTCACGTATAAATTGAGGTAGTGAGTAAATAGAATGTAGGGGAAGTCATTTGCATCCATCAAATGCATTCTCCACTTCCATTTGTCTTCTTTAGTGTCTTGTAAGAGTGAGAGTTAGAGAAAGGCTGATGTAGCCATTCCTTTTCTTTTTAATATATTGGAAATGAGACTTGGTCATTTTGATCGAGTGAATGTGTTCTAAGTGTTGCATGGGTTTTAGTCACGTTGAGAAACAATCTGTCCATGATAGTTGGTAGCAAAGCTTGCGATTCGGGGGAAAAAGATGTTGATCAGCGAGATTCCACTTCCAAGCGACTCCGAGATGGCTAAGGGCATCATTAGGCTGCCTCGCTAGGAGAGGTCCAACAACATGATGTCGTCGTTCGAGGCACGACTGGACATTGTGGGACTCATTGTGGTTGAGGCGAAGGATCAATTTGAGGCCGTGGAGGAAAAGCATCGGGGAGCTGAAGTCCGGAAGAGACGAGCTTCGGAAGAAGATGCTAACGGTCTTGAACTCAATCGTTGACATGCTCCAGAAGAGAGATGATCTCTAGTATCAAAGGAATGCTACCTTAGAAGCTCAAGTGGATGCTCTCATAAAGGTGTTCGACGAACTAAGAAGAGAGTTCAACAAGTAAAACCGACAAAAGATGGTGTGTGCCAACAGAGCAGTCGTCACCTATCCCTTTTTGCCAATGGTGGACGTTCCAAAACCAAAGCCTTACGGAGGTATGCGAAATGCTCGTGAACTCAATAATTTCCTTTGAAATATCGAAAAGATATTTCGATCTTGTTGGGATTAAGACTGATGCTTCCAAACTCCTGCTTCCAAACTCCTCGCGGCCCGTCTTTACCTCTGAGATGTTGCTACATTGTGGTGGTGTAGACGCTGCAACAACGTGAAGAAGGGAACATGCATCATCAATACATGGGATGAGTTTAATGCAGAAAGCAAGAAAAAGTTCTACCCTGAAAATGTGGAGAAGAAGTGCCAAATAAGCTTCGTCGTCTCACTCAAAATGGTTTCATTAGAGACTATGTGCAAGAATTTTCAGAGTTGCTTCTTGATATTCCCGACATGAGCGAGAAGGGCTTGCTCTTTGCATCATGGATGGCCTCGCGAGGTGGGCTAAGATGGAGCTTCAGCGACGGGGAGTTCAGACTCTCGCTCAAGCAATAGCAGTGGCAGAATCTTTGATCAAGTTTAAGAAGGTAGACTTTGTCGAGCCCAAGGATAATAAGGTGAACCATGGCAAACGTAGGGAAGAGAGACAGTTTAGAGACTCAATCTAAGCCAAACCAATGAAAGTGCAAGTCTATTGAGTGAGTTAAGGAGTATCACTCGAAGAAACTCCAATGCTACTTCTGTGAAATGTTAGGAAATGATTTCCTTAACTTATGTTTTGATGATGAACAAATATTGTTTGTGGTCTAATGAATTACATTTCGTATGACAATCATTAGACCAAGTGACTTGCTCAAGATTACTCAAGCATAGAAGATAATGATATCATAGCAAGACTTGGCATATGGAGGCGTAACCTCAAGGCAAGTGATTTGAATATGATGGATTCAATGCCAAGAGGATGAGAAATCAAGTCTACTACAATTCAAGAGCTTGAAAGACATAATATGTAAATTGTTGAGTGAACCTAAAACTTGTGCGCATCTGGATCTGATTGTGGTACGTTAACGGTTTCACAAAATATCGACATTAAGTTGACAACTATGGTCGATACTTGAAGGAGAAGCCCCTCTCCCGCTGCTCTTTCTCTCTCCCTCTCTCACTCGATAAAGTCATGATCAGAGTTACGTTGGAGAAAATGAACCTCAAAGCCAAGTACAGTTAACCTTTCTTTCGTTGTTATACATAGAGGGTCGAACGATTTTCATTCTCAACTCCAGAGACGTGTAAGCTTACGACCTACATAGAGGGTCGTAACATCATCGTATTCTCGCTCCAAGCGATCAACGACCCTAAGTTCTATCAATCAGGGTTCCACTCAACCTGCTGACGAGACTTCACCTCAACAGAAGAGCCCACATCGGTCCATATATTGTTATCGCCATTTTTTTGGCCTTAACAATTCTCTTTCTGGGGAGGGAACCGTACGCTGAATCACATTCTCTTTCTGCAAATGGAATAAAACTTCTCAACCTGCACCCTCCACCGTGTCATTCTTTGATGGAGGGATCAGATGACGCCACATTAGCTCCCATCTCACCCGCTATGTTGAAGAGTAAGCTCTCGGGTCCAGTTGCCAAAATGTAAGAGCCCTGAATTTCTTTTAGAGTTTTGTATTGGACTTTGATTCCCCGGTCCAGGCCCAATATGATAGAAAGCTGGGTCCACATAAAAATCAGATCTCGTTTGCTGTCACGAATATTCGAGGCCCACCAGCTGATGTGCGGTCATGTAAGACAACCACGTTATCGGTGCCGTGCACCGCGTGACTCTAACGCGATTGTGATAGCACATGGCATTCGGTTCTCTCACGTGACGAAAGTTACGAGAAGCGTCCAGTGGGTCATTTGGAAACACACGGACCCCTCGTCGGCGATCCCAAAAGCATCTGATGGAGTGATACTAACCGTTATTTTTGCTGCTGTCACTATACTTTTTACGCGTTCCGGTTCGGGTAAAAAAGAGCCGTGCCCTAAAAAAACGAAAGGAATACGCGGAGTAGCATACCGCTAGGGTCGGGTCACCGCCGGTTCTCCACCCTCTTGTCGATAAATATGGCAGAATGGCTACTCTCTTTATTGTAGTCCTTGAAGTATATCGCTAGGGCTTACGAATTACGATCTCGCCGAAGCAGCTTCCCCTGTTTTATATTCAGGTGAAAATTTCCCCATTTAATTACTGATTATGATCGATTTGAGAAACTGATGTTCTGTTTGTAATTATGCTAATTTCTTGCGGTAACTTGTTCCTTTTGTTCTAATTGATATATATTTTAGGAATCTTGTTAATTGTTACGTTCCCTTTAATCTGATCGAAAGATTCGACCCTTTTATGGTAGCCATAGTTGATTTCTTGATTTTCAAGGGAAGTTTAGTAGATCTGTTGCCGGTTCTTTAGGTTCTTTGGAAAGTTAGGGCATTGGATCTTCAGCCATAGTTGACCCCTGGTGCACGATTTTATATTGATTTCTCGAGCGATTAAGTCTTTCTATGAGGAACATACGAGTATTGCTACTACTTCATTGGATCTATTGTGAATTAGCCTTTTTCGGTTTTTGGTCTGTTTGGTGCTGTTGATTTATAGTCGGACAATTATTCATGACTTTCCTCATATTCATATAAAAGGTAGGTTAAGAGGATCTGGTATTTGATTGGTGAAGTTCGTCAGGGAATTTAAAATCTGTTACCTTAGTTAGGATGCTTAAGTTGGCTAAGAAATCTGTGATATTTATTATGGTAGAAATTGGATGTCCAACTAGTATTTAATATTTCTTTTAATCTAATCCGGTAGGGAGTTGGCCCGACTCTTTTGGAAATTGGGAGAATCATTTATAGGTTTATTGGTTTACTGGGAAATTAAGGGTTTTCTTTTCCCGTCATTTCGTTTGTTTTTTTAACCTTGCATGTTATTATATGGATATCTTATTTGGGTGGAGAAATTTGATATAGTTGTTATATTTACATGTTTTATCTCTGTGCTACTTGATATGGATTTCATAAGAGATCAATCAATTTTCCTTTATAGTTATTATTGTGACATCTTTTTCAGAAGGAGAAATTTGATTATTTTGTTTGTGATGTTTTCTCCTTATATTTGTTGTGGATATGTTAAGAGCTGCCCATTCTGCTTTTGTTACATATGATCAATTTCTCAATTTGCAGTAAAATTATTAACTTCTCTAATCATATTGAAACTTTTGGAGCTACATTCTTTTCTCACGTTGTATCCTTGAACTCTTGTGGCATATAGTTTACTTGGTCTGTTTTAGATGTTTTAGATATCAAATACTTGGCAACGTCTGAGAAAATATTGATTTTAGTCAGGTTTGTCGGATCATTATGAAATGTCCCCTTGGTTTTACTAATATACATGGAAATAAACACCTTATTTGAAACCAGAAATTATGGTATCTGATGAGACTTTAAAAAGACAATAATTTATTATATTTAGTCCTGTTAAAGAGCACCCATATCCATTTCGAGCAAGTTTTCTTTTGATTGCTCTTGCTTTTAAGTTGTTTATGATATGCATTTGGGATGCATAAGATTTGTTTCATCATTTATATGAAATCATAGTAAGCAGGATTAATGGATCAGCTGTCTACCAAACTTTGGATTCGTTTGTTTGCAATTTTCTGTTGCTAATATAAAATCGATGTGATCTATGGGCACTTCCTGGTGGTATTACTCAAAGTACCAAGTATTGTAAATCATACGTAGAAATCCCCTTTACAAGTCGTATATATCCTATCCAAAAATCTTATTAGTTCAACTGTTAAAATATATCGATAGAACATTGTTGTACTGCTTCTGTATTTCACATATGTGCATGTAGTTTTGGTGGTGATTGATTAAAGGTGGAATCTGTATTTGCTTCTTCGTGACTTTGATAGATCCTCATTTGGCGAACGTACTTGAACCCCCCCCCCCCCCCCCCCCCAAACCAACAAAAAAAAACACCACGCCCCCACACCCAACCCCCCCCCCCCCCCCCCCCCCCCCCCCCCCCGACCCGAAAAAAAACCGACAAAAAAAAAAACCAAAAAAAATAAGAAAAACAAAGCAAAAAAACTTAGAGGGCCTTTTATTAATAATACTGGATGTGGTCATGCCTTCTCGAGTTCATGAAATGCATGTTAGATATACTTCTTGGATGTGTTTTAGACATGTCATCCTTCAACATCTTTTCTTACTCGCTAATGGGGTTTCATTAATATCAGTGCCCGATCACATAGAGAAGTGAAAAAGACGGTCAAGCGTAGCCAAAAGGTCGTTTGCATCATCAACAGCCAAGAGTTCATGTCTGATCTCGACGTTCAGATTCCAACTGCTTTTGGCAAGTTCCTAGAATTTGTCTTCCTTTTTTTTTAAATTTTTGTTGTAGCAATTAGTTTGTTCTGAACTTAATTTTATAAATTTTTTTGGTTTAGACCCTTTTGCTGAGGCAAATGCTGACGACTCTGGTGCTGGAACAAAGGAGTATGTGCATGTGCGCATACAACAGCGCAACGGGAGGAAGAGTCTGACAACTGTGCAAGGATTGAAGAAAGAATTTAGCTATAACAAGATCCTGAAGGATCTCAAGAAAGAGTTCTGTTGCAATGGTACTGTCGTCCAGGATCCAGAGCTGGGACAGGTAAACCGACTAAACACTTGAGTTTCAAACACCGAGGGTAGTTTTTTTTGGCTCTTAAGTGGCTGAAGTTTTAACTAATGTATGGTAGATAACTTTTGTCTGTTCCATTGTGAATTTATTTCTCTATTAAAAAGATAGGTTTCCTTAATGACGCATTTGCATTCCGCTCTGTGTTATAGCTTTTAAGCAACATGTTTCTCACGGCGTTTCTTACCGACCAGTTTAGAAGTGCTAGTAATTTGCGACCTTAATTACCTCAGTTTCAAGGATTTGATGAATCTATACCAACACCTTAGGCTTAATGATTATGATTGGTGGAAGCATCAATTTGGTGAAATACTGTGCTCTAGTGTTTGATTGTGCATGAACTAATCAATCATAATATTCATGACATGCAACAGGTTATTCAACTTCAGGGCGATCAAAGGAAGAATGTGTCTTCTTTCTTAGTTCAGGTATTTAGCTATCGCTTGATTTGGCTTTAATTTTGTGTTGGTTGAGCGGTGAGACATGTTTTTAAATTTTGATCTTTGTTGGTGTAGGCTGGCATTGTGAAGAAGGAACACATCAAAATTCACGGTTTCTGAGTAGCTGTGTATGAAGAAGATGCACGAATAGCGTATGGAGAAGAATAGAGTTTGAAGACCTGGAGATAGGCTGATTGCTTTTAGTATATTTGGTTTTCCTATTACATGCTTGACCTTCTTAGTTTGTGGGTTTGTATGTGTGTGCTTAAATGACTCGTCTATATCTCCCTGCATATAACCTTGTTATGAGCAGGAGTTCATCATCAACTTTAAGCAGTGATTTTACTCTTCATGTCTTGTGGCTCGGCTTATGCATGTATAGTTGCTTTCTGTGGATTGCGTGTTGTTGATAGCGTTTGGGCATGGATTACGACTTACTTTTAAATACATCCGAATCTGTTAATTCGGACTGCAGAAACACGTGTTCCATCCAACGGATCCAACGTGCTCTGAAACCTCTCTGTATGACTCTAATGTTGGTTCAATGGATGAAATGCCTAGTCCTGGGCTCATGCTTAGGACCCTAGCTGCCCTGGGAACAATGATGTAGGCCCTCATCTTTTATCATTTTAAAGTTCGGTTTCATGTAGGAAATTTCCCTCTCAAAACTGCTTGTGTGCAAAATTTTCCTGGTTAAGAATCCCCAAGGCTGAGCCTTGAAGGGTTGTTTTGTTCTCCTTGTTTTGAAACCCGGACACCGTGAACCAGAAATGTTCACATCCAGAATATGGAATCAATGGGCTTTTATAGCTAGAATCAACTCAGGTATCATAGACAAATCTAAGAAATGTAAACACAAAGAGTATATAATAAATGAATGACCAATAATCATCATTCTCAAAAATCATACACAACCTATATCCCCATCTGAACTTTTACGAAAACAATTCTCCAATGCAAGCTCATAATGTATATATCTAAGATGGAGCCAGTCGTCTAGTCTCTAAGGCTACACTCCTCTGGCAATGTTGAGTGGGTATCTCTGATAGTCCTTGCAGTAGTCGTAGATAACGAGGTTTCTCCCCACTCTGCTGGCCGTCGGCGAGGTTCCAGGTCTCATACTGATCCCACCAGTTCTCCGTGGTGGTGGAGACACATGCAGGGACACATGCAGGGTAAGGGTCCTCCCACCGGCAGCCATCGGCATTGTAAGTCCTTGTAGCTGGATACAAAGGGAGCCTTCTTCCAGTCGGTTTTATCGAGCCCCCCTCTAGTAGCCCAATCATCGGCGTTCCATATGCTCGAGAACATGTACATTGGCTTCTCGCTAGGGAAGAAATCATTCAGCTTGCCATTGTTCTTGTACACTCGTATAGGGACGCTGTCCACAAAGAACCTGTAATGCACATGAGAATGCTGCAGTCGGTTGAAAACTAACTTGGTTGCTAGAAAAATGGGATGGTTTACTGTCAAAACTTCCGATGATATGATATCGATAAGTTCTGAGTTACTGATGTCGGTTCTGGTTCAACCATGATCAATTTAAGACCCCGCTTAGATGCTACTGCAGGATCTGCAACAACATCTTCATTGGATTTCTATATATTTTGGTGGGTCTCTTCTTTGGGTCTCTATATGTATGCAGAATAACTGGCTTAAAGCAAAGCAATTCCTTTCTATTATATTACCACAAGAAGTCATACATTGCAGAGAGAGTCATGTTGGGCATGTGATTGTGATCATTCCCATATTCTTTCCTCAACTCTCCCAATTTCTAAATTATCACCAATCTACATCTATCACTCACATACTAAGCGGCGACGACACCGGCAGAGTCGCCGCCGACCAGCTTGCGCTTCATGCTGAACCGCCCAAACCTGTAAGCCACAGCCTATACATTGCCCACTTCAACCGTTCATTAGAATTTCAGACGATCAAAAAAATGCAATGAGAGAAGATGTTTGTATCGATACCTGTTTCCTTATCGAGATAGAGATGCCAGGTTTGGCCATCTGGGGATGTTTTCAAATGGTCTTCTGCGTACATTACATCGAAGTTGTCATTGGAGGAGGAAGAGCTTGATGCTGCGTTGGATGATACCAATGATCCTGCAAGGGAAAGTAAAAGAAACCACGAAGAAAGCCATAACACCATGGTTAGTCCTCAATTGGATCGAGGAGAGCTTTTCGAATGGTCTCTCAGCTTTGCAGCTTCTCACTCGTTCTAAATAATTGGTAAGCTTCACATTGGGTCTCTCACAAATTTGGCTTTGGACTTTGGGAACTGCTAGTTTATCAGAAGATAAATTTAAGTTATCCAAGAGCATGGGAATAGCTCATTCTTCGGAAAGACTAAACTAAGCATTCTGACAACGTGATATGCGCTTCCATATGATGTACTGTCATTGTATTTTTTCCATTAGTGGTTCTGAAACACAGCTTTCTGGCAGGTCATTTGCTGTAATTGCAACATAGAGAGATGAAAGAGGTTAATAAGTTAGGCTAAAACAAAAAGGGCTGAATTTTACTCCAAAAATGTGCCCAAAGCACAACTCAAACAACAATAGCAGTAGGTCACAACTTGCGTCTTGAGATGATGATCTTGTTCATCAACCAAAGGAATTATGTGATCTCGAAAAAGTATTCAACTTTGAAGTTTGAAGCCTACATGAAGTAAAAGATAATTCGGGCTATGCATATACTATTAAACTTAAGTCTGTCTTGGTTTTGCAACCAATGAAACATGGATTGCTAGTCTTGTAGTTCATTGTTCTTGGTATATCAAAGAACATTTCTTGGTTCCATAAATTTCTACAGATAAAGATCTAGTTGTTGTTTTTCCTGGGAGTAAACAAAATCATAGCACCTTAATTATTTAGTTCCACCTTCACTTGAGCCGATGTTGATTTCTTCGAAATGAAGTGTACCCAGCTATAGATACAATCAACATCACACTTAGATCAAACTTCCAACCTGCACCAACAGATTCAGCTGCAAGACAACTTTGTATTGACTGGAAATTACTAATACCAAAAATCACTAATAAAATAGGCTGGGGTTTTTGAGCTTGAGACCCCACCATTACCTCAAAAAAATACTGAAAATTACTAAACAAAAGGTATCATGCTTCAAAAAAGAAGAAAAAAAAGAAATGAGCCCAAATATAAAATTTCATCAACTTAACCAATTTGATTTTGAACCATCTCCGTAGTTATCATTGCCATTTGTTTTCTTTTCTATTTCATTCTCATCTTAACAAACCATGTCTGGTGATATATTATCAGCACACCCTGTTAGAGCCTAAATTCACCATGCAATTTAGATTATTCCTAAAATCCCAATCAAAGAAAGATAATGGTAAATTTCATTAATTTCATTTGGGTAAAAACTTCATTTATGATATGTCATGCCGTATTCCAAACACTAAATGTATTATAACAATGATCGAAGAATAAAAACAAAGATCATGAAGCAGGAGCTACCGAGCTATACATAGTAATAGCATATGTTATCAATGAGTTATCAATGAACTAGAAATAACCCGTGCATATAGTGCACGGGAACATCCAAGAACCCCCACTCACATGATGCGGGGCCCACAAACAATGACAAAAGAGAGAGAATAGAGGGGTGGTGTGGGTATTATCCAAGGGTAAAAATGGGCCAGATTGCTCATGTCAGAGTCAGGTAATCTCAAGCTCAGACCGGTCTGGCCTATAGGTCTTTAAGGCAGGTCTTCGAGACATGTCAGGTCTTTCGGGCAAGACATGCCTTCAAAGCAAGTCAGGTCTTCTAGGCAAGTCATGTCTTCTAGGCAAGTCATGTCTTCCAGAGAGGTCTTCCAAACTGGTTAGGTGTTCCAGGTCGGTCTTTTCCTTTCTCCCATCACACACATCCTCCATCAATCCATCAACTCACTCCAATCAAACACATCAAATCAACCCTATCTCCATGCATCAGAAGCGTATGAGAGCGCCTTGTATGGAACTAGCCGCAATGTCCGAATCGGATATAAGAAAGGTGCCAGCCAATTCTAGCTAGCCTGGTGGAAGCCCTGCTCCTTCGAATGAGGGTTCGGTACATGCCATTCCGTTTGATTTCTAGTAAGAGGGTAAGTCGCCTTCCCCTGTCAATGGAGGAAGATGAGCAAGATCGACGTTCTTCGACAGGACCCAACAGGACACCCAGAGCTACACCCAGAACCCAGTGGACCCCCTAAAATCCCATCACAACCCTCAATCTCCTCCAGCATGAGGTGGCCAATCTATCAACCACTTTGTCCTAGTCAGCAAATGCATGTAGGAAAACTCCCTCAAATGTATAATAGATTTAAATTATCAGCAAAGATGCATCTCTTGTCAGGCTTACAATGTGAAGCTAGTTGGGTTAATTCCCCGACTCAATCCAACTACATCCAAGCATTTTATCGCTCCTTTGTTTCTCATTTGCACTCTAATGCTAGATGTGTATTCTCACGACCCATGAGCTGCATTAATGTTCGACTTCGACAAGAGAACACAAGTGATGTATTCTCTGGTCCAAACTCCAAACTGAATCCAGTTGATATTCTTACTAGCCTTATATTACCATAAGAGCTACAAGCACTTAGCACTGCCCACCAAATATGAGAATTTGCTCCATACATCATGCTATTCATCATCGATCTTTCAACCTCCTCTAGGTACCCCCACATTGCTTAAAAGATCAATCACACAAGAATAATGGTCCAATTGTTGTTGTTGTTGAAAAATTGATACAAAACATCAAAAATATCCCAAGTTAAATCTAGGATTTATGAGTATTTTTTGAAGAATACTGAAGATGTTTTAGAGCACAAATCAATAAGTTTCTGAAGCGCAACCTACATGATCTCGGATTTACGCATGCATAGCAGCTGCGCAGCCTAGATGAACAATACGGCCCAAGGCACGGGTGCGAGCAGAGCCCAGCGAGTGAGGGTGCCAACAAAGGCCCGCGAGTGCGTGGCTCACAAGCGCGGGGATGGCTTGCAGCAATATGCATCACAAGTACACAACATCATGCGTCATCAAACGGGCCACACGGCACGATCAGGACCGTTCTGCCTTGATCCGACAGACGAGAGCGCAGGGAGTGCAGAGTGGGCACCGCACGCAGTTTGGATCCAAATCCGATTCAATTTCGAGTTTATACAAACCAGTTAGTATAGCTACATGTTTCAGCTAGGGTTTTGATGTGATTCTTATGAGGTTTTCGAGAGAATTTTATGCACAAATTTGCGATCACATGTAAAAAATATAGAGGGCAAGCTGAGGGCCAAGGGAGGGTTGTTTCAGAGCTTTTCTCCATAGTTTTTCTTCCCGAATTCTTAACGGAGTTGGTTTATCCCCTTGAATCAAAGGGCATAACTTGTAATCCAAGATTATTGAAGCATTCATGATCTCTCCAAGTGGAGGTACACCAAGTATTGGTTGAAACCAGTATAAATCTTGGTGACAGGTGTGCGTTTATCTTTTGTTTTACGTTACTTTCATATATATTGCCATGTTACGGGTTTGCAAGAAAAAGTCATCTGCTTTGCTCGTTGCTTCCAATGATCTTAGAATTTCGTGGGGCGGTTGCTTTCTTGATAAGTCTATCAAAAGGCATGGGAGCCCAAGACAGCTGATCCAGTACCCCGAATGATTGTTATCAGAGCATAACAACAGTAGTAGTAGTAGTATTCCGTACTCTTCAATCATAGACATGAAAACTGAATAGCCCTCTTCAGCCAAACCAGCACGACTGCAGCCTGAAATAACAATGATGAAATTTGCATTATCAGGCATAATTTCTGATTCATGCATCAACTTGAAGCAATGGATGGCTTCATGCTCATTTCCATTCTGTGACTAAGAAGCAATAATTCCATTCCAAGATTGGTTGGATCTTGGAACATCCAACCGGAAACTTTGGTAGATGGATCCAAATCCCCGCATTTTGCGTACATTGTAATAAGAGAATTTCATATGGCCATTTCGCAACCAGAACCAGATTTCAGAATGCAACTATGAATCTGCACTCCAAATCCTAGAGTTGTTATGGTTGAACATGTGCTTATGACAGTGGTCAGAGTGTAGCAATTCGGCTCAGGTACTGAATTCAAATGGGTTTGTGCACATTGGGTTCATCATGACTGATTTATGCAGAAATGAATTGTTGCATTTATAGAATTTTCTTGTGTTCATAATAATTATAATATAACAGTCAAAATTATTAGTGTGTACATTTGCATGAGTATTTGGGAAGAAAGGACCTTCAGCGACATGAGCTTCTCGAAAGACCTTGGTGGCGGTGTCCTTCGCATTCTCTTTTCATCTCTGTAGAAGCTCCTTTCTCTCCTCTTCCCCTTCACTCATCCCTTGACTTGTAATCTTTAGACTTAGATTTATTTCCTAAGCATAGAGTATCCTTAACATTCATGTAGGTGCTCACCTTGGCAATTAGGTCATTCATGACCTTGAGCATCTTCATCACGAGGCTTTGTCTCAAAAGGGAATGCTTGATTGCAGTATAGAGGCATTTCCGAATGACGTTGCCCTGCCCTGTTGCACCGCAGGATTCCTTTGAAATGTGTGAACCTTTGAAAGAGAGGAACATTGAGCCAGGAACTCTTCCACCAAATTGAAGATTTTTTAGTAAACGGGTATTTAGAAAATATCTTAATTTGCCACTATCAATCTACAATTAGCATTTCATGATTATCTGAAAAACTTCTTTTTTGGGGCTTATTATACAGGTAGGAGAAATTGAAAATATGATGGAGGAACTCTTCAAGCAACTGAAGAAGCTTGAGGTATGCAGAGTGCTTCTTTCATGTATATCCTTAATTGAGCAATTTACTTGGGACTTTCGACTATAATCACTTGCTAATCGTTTTCAGGGAGCAAATCATTGAGTCCAAGTTCATCAACAAAGCCTCTGCAAATCATGATTATTGATCTAAATACTAATCATCAAGAAGAATGTGACTCTCTTCCAGCACTCAAGCAGCGCATGGAGAGAATGAGGATGTGAAAATTTCATGCAACATGAAAACAAAGCTTGAAGAAATCAACGGAGTTGTAAGATTTTGTTCTTGAGACCTTTACGGGGATATAAT
The DNA here is from genome assembly GCA_030789695.1 of Scilla litardierei. Classification (NCBI taxonomy): domain Eukaryota; kingdom Viridiplantae; phylum Streptophyta; class Magnoliopsida; order Asparagales; family Asparagaceae; genus Scilla; species Scilla litardierei. The sequence goes on from CM061141.1 coordinate 8,543,084, forward strand.
GTTAGCATTACTCACATCTGACTCAAATCCGTAGAATTTATCAAACAGGCAAATTTAAACGAATGAACGAATGACAATGACTGTGTAAGGATTACAAGAACACTAAACGAACGACGATGACTGTGTAAGGGTTACAAGAACACTGACCAGCAAGAATGATATTTGCTACAATTACATTGCCTTGAAAAAGAAACTAGAGGACAGAACGAACGTTAGGTGACAATTACATTTCCTAACAAAATTTCCAAATTTTTATACGGCAAAATCATATGCAGAATCTCCAGCAGACCATCCAAGATGAATACAGAGAGATCATTGTGAGATGGGTCTTCAAATGTTCCCATTCTTTTCATTAAAAAATATTGAACATTCTCATACTTTTTTTTTAATTTTACAAACTCTCTAAGGTCTATTTTTTGCATTCTGAACCATCACTAGGACGAAGCCAACTGAAGTCTGTACTCAATGCAACTATCATTTTAGAGAACTTTTTGTGTTTCACATCTCAGTCAGACTGTTCAAATGACCGGCAACCTGATTGAGACATGAAACAATGGGCAAATATTACAAAAAGCAATTCAAGAGATGGGAAGAGGACAGGTTCGGCCTACTATTGTTGATACCCTATAATCTGTAACCCCAAAAAACAAAGAAAGAAACAAAGAAAAAACCGCGCCCACCCTCCTTCATCCTTCCTTTTTTTCTATCAGGGTATATTTGTAATTATTTAATATAACATGCATAAATAAAGAAGAAATACAAAATAAAAATTAATATAAAAATGCAATTCCAATTGCTGGAAAAGGAAACATAAGACAATATAAATAGAAACTCATATTAATTTAGAATTCAAGTCTATTTCCCTAGTGCGCGTTGGCGTGCGCGTGCATGTGCGCTTGTATAACTGATATCCAATTGATCACAAAGTAACGGATGCCAGAATTGCAAAGTTGTTATGTTGGCAATACAAGTTTTGCTGAATTTACTGTGTTCAATTGCCAATAAAAGGTGATACTGATACATAAATACATGTCTGTGGTTTCACATTAATACTATACTCAAGTTAAAACAAGCGTGCAAGAATGCATATAAATTAGGGAAAACTAACCAGATTATTTATAAAGCCCATCCTCTAACAGTCATCTATACATTCAATCTTTGTAGCACCATCCTACGGTAGATAGAATACAAGATTCATGCTTAGTAATCGATACATTCAATCTTTGTAGCACCATCCTACAGTTGATAGAATACAAGTTTCATGCTTAAATCATGCATTTAGTTGATTGACACTCTTGGAGAAAATTCAAGAAAGACATGATGCTGCCAAGGAGATTGAGAAGTAGCTACTTGAACTACATCAGGTAGATGTCACATCCAAACTGATAAATTTGTTGCGAGTGGCAGTGGTTTATAATCCTAATTTTTGTTTTTTTCCAGTCACTGTGTTTTCCTGGATGTGGCAGCACTGTTCGAAGCATAAGGAGAGATATCAGATAACATTGAGATTCAGATAGGTCTTTGTCCAACAAGCATATAAAACTATAACAAGCAACAAAATAACATGGCTTCAGGGCGGATGCATTTATTTTGCAGGTCGCTGCAAGAAAGGCTATTGATCTATGCTGTGCAAAAATACTCGCATATAATATATTTATCACTTTACTTACTGGGCATGCACATTTTAAAGAAGATATGGTAAACTCAAGATAGTAATAGCAGCCCATCCTATTGATCATTAAAACGCTATGATGCAAATTATCGGCCTTGCCCAGAAGTTGTGGTTTTAGATTAGATGATCAATAGCTAATTACATAAACATTGGGCTAATATCTAGGGTACCATATGTGCACCATGCTTTACATGCATGTGCATATGGCATGGTTTTATGATTGATCCCATGTTTATAACCAATGATGACATGTGTCTGTGTATTTTAGTTGTACAAGAGGTAACTAAAGACAGTGGCAGAGTCCTAAAGACAGTGGCAGAGTCGGGTGCGTTTTGAAGGTGGATCAAAATTATATTATAGAAAAGAGCTTATAAATAAAAAAATAAAGACAACCAAAAACCTTATATATTCACAAGCATTTTTTTCATAATTTTTAGGAGTATCAATTGACACCCCTTGATTGCCCTTGCTGCGACACTGCAAAAAAAAACAATGTTTATATCCCTGGTCTTGCAATTTCTTGATGCATTTTACTTATGAAAGCATGTCACAATTTCTTTTTGCAGTTTGTATTTGAACACAGTTTCCATTTTCAGATCTCATCTCCTAATCATTAGAAGTAAACTAGATATTAGGACCTTGTCAGCATAAGTTCAATTAGTTAGTGCATACATCTTTGGTGTTGATGCATGCCTAATAACTTGATTGTTCGCTTCGTAGCCTTTAGTACAACAATACAGTCATAAAAAGCATAGGGATATCGATCGGATGTTTTTAACTGCTCCATGGAAAGAACTCAATACATAAGCTTTACCTGGATAAAAGGATGGAATTTTGTTCTGTTGTTTACTTTTTGACGAATTTTTCATCAAATTGTAAATATGCTTTCAGATGACTAATGCAGTGAACCATGTCCAATCTGAAACTGAAGCGCTCCAAACAGCATAGATCCTGCAAAGATCCTGCAGAAGAAATCAACAAAATGCATAATGATTGCCATTATCATTGTACTCTCAGTCCTAAAGCAATGGCAGAAGTAGGAAATAAACACATGTCCTCTTGCTTTTCTTTGTTCAATTGACTCCTGAATAGTGAAAATAGAGATCATGCAAATGTAAATTTCCAACCCCATGTTCTTTATTCTTTCCATAATCTTATCGGCAACAAGTAAAAGTTTGTTCCATGGCTTCTTGCTTAAGGCTGAGCCCTAATTTGGTCATGAGGAAGCGAATGACAATAGTGGGAATGTCGATATTAGTCATGTGGCTGTCATCCTACTTGTTGCACTGGACGCCACCAAAGTATCTCATGCATTGTGAAGCTGCTAAATTTCTGTGTGATCGTGTTGGATTATCCCCTCCAATGCATGTGTGACTTTGAATCGAAAGCTCTTGTCATGAGCATTAAGAGCGTAAATATAAAAGCACTGGCCTTTGTTTACAAAGGATGAAGTTTTTTATGACATAGAGAACCCATCATGCCAGATCTACTTTATTAATGATCGTTTCTTTAAACAAATCCGGAAATCAAAAGTCTGTAGGTGGCATCGTCAGGTTTAAGACCCAACCTCAGCATTTCGTCATGAGCATTCATAGCTCTCCTGAGCTCCTTTTCATGACAAAGAGACTTTATCGCTATTACAAAACTAGAGCTATTTGCTATAGTTTTCACTTGCATAAACTCAAAAACTAGCCTGGCCTCTTCAATCCTCCGTCTAGAAAAAAGAGCCTCTAAGAGCACATTATAAGAGATTACGTCGAGACATCCACCGGATTTCTTAACCTTGTCATGAAGCAACATTGCTGAATCAATAAGGCCACTTTTACAAAAATGCTTAACCAAAGAAGCACAACAAAAAGAGTCAAGCAGAATGCCCTTGACAAGCACAAAATTCACCATATCACTAGCTTCAGCCCATTTTCCTTTATTACATTGAGCATCTATATAAATCGAAAGATCATCAGCACTAATTTCAAATCCTTTTCCAATCAAATCCTTCAACACTTCATCTACTTCATCCGAAGGCTCTCCCTTGCACATCCCACTCAAAAACACTTTACAAGAACTGCGACTCATGGTGACTCCTTCTTGCAACATAACCTTGTACACTTCCATGGCTTGCCTCCCTCTTCCTTCTTTCGCAAACACTCTCAAGAGACTTGCATATACACCTTTCCCAAACTTAAACTTCACTCTCCGGGCCTTCCTGAAAAACATCTCTCCTGCAAATGGTTTCTCCAACTCGCATAAACTACTGATAATCCAATCATAATCCAAGCATGGCACAGTCGGTAACAATCCTCTCACAATCATTTCTTTTGATATCAAACGAATCACTCCGACATCTCCAAATTTATACCCACCATCAAGAAACGAAGCATAAGTAGCAAAAGTCGGCATCAAATTTTTTTCATTCATGTGATTCAAAACCCACACCGCAGATCGAAAATCTCCGTTCTTACAATAACAACCTATAACTAAATCATAGCAAGAAACCCCGCAAACTCCCAAATTCAACAACTTATCAGCTCCCTTAAGATTCCCTTGACCACAAAGGATTCTGCAAAGCACAGTCCAAGTCTGCTCATCATGCTCGAACCTGGCCCGAACCAGAACAGCATAACAAACCAATGCCAACTTCAACTCATTAGACGAACACAAAGCATCAAGCAACCCATTGCAACTCACAGTCGAAGGCACACATCCAAGAACCCTAATCCTCTTCAAAGTCTCCAACGAATTCGGAATTAATCGCAAGAAAGAGTAATTTTCAAGAACAAAGCTGAGAACTTTGGATCGAGAGTGCTTACAGGCTGAAGCGGCACGAACCATCGAGTGGAGCACGAGCTGAACCGGTTCGGATCGAAGGACCGGTTCGAGAATTTTCTTCGATTCATGCCGAGCCTTGGATTCGATTAAGTAGAGGGTTAGCTTGGAGATGGAGTGGATATCGGGTCGAAATTGCAGGTCGGATCTTGCGAAGCGGAAGAAGTGGAGGGCAGTTTCGGGTTGACATCGGATTCGGGCGAGGATGCAGAGAAAGAGGGAGGAGGGGAGAGGGGAAGGGAGGAGATTGGGGTTTGATTTGAGGACGGATATCGGGTCGGATCTTTGGAGGAGGAGGGAACCGATTTGGGAGGCGAGGATGCGTTGGCGGGTTTCGGATCTCCATCTGAGAGGAGTTGGGAGTGCAGAGAAGGGAGTTGAGAGCGTCGTCCTTCTCATGTTCAGTATTGAGGAAGAAGCAGCAATCATTTTATAGTTGGGCTTTGAGAGTAAGCCCACATAATATAGATTGGCCCAATAACAATGAAGGAAATAACCAGACTAATGTTTAACGATCTATCCCCTAAGTTCAAGTAGGTTTGGGTTTAAACTACAAGGTCAGCCCAAGTTTAGCAGAACGAGAATTATTCATGTTTACTACATGATCTAAGTGGAAAAGGGTGAAATTAAAATTTAGATTAAATGAAGGTAGTGTTAGGAAGATGGCCTATAAATTGTTAGGAGTGATCGGGATCACCTCTCTTGAGCTCATATATCCTTTTGATAGGCTTATCAAGACGACAGTCGTCACACGGAATTCCAATATCGTTGAACCAACGAGCAAAACTAATTCCTTTCTCTACAAAACTAGTAACACATCAATATATATGAAATGTAACAAACATGCACCTGACACTAAAATTTATACAGCTTCCACCCAATACTTGGTGTACATCCAGTTGGAGAGGTCACTATACTTCAATAATATTTGATTACAAGTTATGACTTTCGGTTTAAGTGAATAACGAACCCCCTAAGGACTGCGAGAAGAAAATAATAGAGAAATCGCCACTTTGGCTCTCAAACAACCCTCTCTTAACCCATTAGTTTCCCTAAGTATTTCTACATGTAGCCGCAAATTTGTATAGGAAAATTCGCTTAAAAACCTAGCCGAAACCAAGGTTTAGATACTCTTACAACCCTTAACGGGTCTGTGGAGGATTTCAGATCCGCGACAGCCGCATGCACGCCTCCACGTGCACGCCCAACCCACTCGGTCTCGTCCATCTAATCGTCGATCGACACTCCACGCTCTGCTGCTGGCTAGATTTGCTATTGCCCACCTAGCGCGTGATCGTGTGCGCGTTGCTGTCGCATGGCGCGCGGGTGCGTGCGCAACGCACCCACGGGCCGCGCCCATGGGCCGCACCATGCACATAAAAATACCGATTGAGATGAGCTTCAAAAAAATCAGTGTCTTGTGCTCTAAAAATACTCTTAAATCCTATATTAATCTTGGGACATTATTTATATCTTGAACCTTGATGGTCTTCAAAAAGTCTACTCCAAAAACCCCACTTAAAAAAGACTCTACTTGTATGCAAACTTTAGTCTTTAGCTAGCTAAATTGTTTTCATATATACATATCCAACTACTAGTCTCTCACTTCAAATATAGCTGTATTTTACCCTAAATTTGACTTTATTTTATTATATTAAATTTTGTATAATTTATAAATTGATATCTTTTTGAGTCGGTGCATTGCTGCACCGGCATATAGACCAATGTACCATTTCTATACCTGTACATAATACACATGTAATTAAACCTGTAACCCTTCAAGTCGAACAAAGCGAACTAACATTATTACAGAAACCACGAGGTGACAATAAAACACACACATACTTCATTCAAAGGTACGAGTTCGAGTGTTCCGGCGGAGCTCTCAAAGGCTCAACATTAAAACTGACAAGCCCAATCCCCATGGTCTTATTACACATCCTACACATACTTCCTCACATCCTTGCCTTGGCGACCACCATTTCCCCGCCTCCACCGACGCCGGTCCATGTTTCCTTAAACTGATCCTCGGTTACTCCTGCATCAGTTAAACCAATCAACAATTGAAGCCCCGTACTAATGAGTCTAATGAGAGTATATGCAAGAAGTCACCTTTGCCCATGGCAGCAGTCGAAGAGATCCCACCCTGCACGGTCCTGAGCACCCTGTCGTAATAATTAGCCCCCGACCACCTCTGGTGTGCCAACGTATCCACCCCGTTGCTCCTCTCCTCCCTCTGAATCCTCTCCACGTAAGCCAGCATCCCCCTCATCGCGTAGTCCCTCGCAAACGTGTCGATCACCAGCGCGTCGGCGTGGAACCCAGCGAGCGTTATGAACTGCCAGCAGAACCCGAGCCTCGCTATCCTCGGTATGAAGTCCCGCATCTCCTCGTCCGTCATGCCGGACGCGTCCCAGTTGAACGACGGCGACAGGTTGTACGCCAGCATCGTCTCCGGCTGCGCCGATTTCACCCCCTCGGCGAATCTCGTGCACTCGCCCATGTCCGGGCTCGCCGTCTCCATCCAGATCAGGTCCGCATGTGGGGCGAAGGCCCGACCCCGAACGATTGCGGCCGCCACCGACCCTTGGAACCTATAGAACCCCTCCCTGGTCCTGGGCATGTCCCAGTCCCAGAACAAGCCGTGAAGGCCTAACCGTTCGGCGTTCTCTCTCCCATTCTCGTTGGACATGCACTTGTCGTAGCCCGAAGCCGTGGCCCATTCGCTCAATCGCCTCCTCTTCTCGTCTTCGGCAACGTTCAGTCGACCGATTGCGTCCTTGACGCAGTCCGAGAAGGGCTTGAGTTTCGCCGCAGCGAGCCATCCGTCCTCGATTGCTTGCAGCTCGGCGCCAGTCTTGCCGGCAGCCACGGCCTCTGCCAGCACGGTGGCCAGGCTTCTCCCCTTGAGCGCAGGGTTGGTCGCGCCTACCAGAAAAGCAGGAGGGAGAAAAAATTACGATCTTGAATCAGAGACTAAGGCCAACGAGGGTCGATCGATCACCTAGTATGAACTGATGGTCCCTTGAGTCGACATTGGTCTGAATCAAATTCGCGCCAACGGCATCGGTCCTTGCCACGAGCAGCGTCTCTGTCCCCATAACGTCGAACTGCAACCGCGCGGCGACCAGCCGGTTGATATGCTCGCCGACGGACACAAGAACCTTGCCGGCCATGTGCCCGCATTTCTTCGTGACCGACGACTGGTCCTCGATGTGGACCCCTGCGGCACCCCGCTCGACGAAAAGCTTGCATAGCTTGACGGTCGCCGTTGCGCCCCCGAATCCCGTGTCCCCGTCGGCGATGATGGGCTTCAAGTAGTCGACGTATGGCGTTCTGGCCCGCTCCTCGCGGCTCATCGACATCCTCGCCTCCCTCTGCTTGCGGTCGTGGTACTGTTGCGCGAAGAACAGGTGTTCGACCTGTTACAACGCAGAAACATGACCGTCAACTCTGGAGTTTGGATGTGCAAGGTTCGGATGAGTCTACAGCACCTTGTTGGGGACGGTGTCGTAAGGGTAGTCGGCCAAGTCGGGGCCGGGCTCGTTGGTGGAGGTGTGGGTGGAGGAGCACTGCCAGCCGGAGACGTAGATGGTGTCGAGGTGCTTGGCCATCATGGTGACCTGCACGGGGTCGAGGGCGCCGAAGGTGCGGGAGGCCGTGCCGTTGGACTGGTGAGTCTTGAGGGTGCGCCATAGCTTCTTGGCCAAGTCGTTGGAGGCGTAGGACTGGCGGAGGGAGCCGCGGAGGGAGACGACGTCTCGGGCTGCGTAGGGCCGGCGGGTGAGCTTGAATCTCTCGGTGTTCCACCACGCCTGAACCTCGGCCACCTCCGCCTCGAATCGGCCTTCTTCTTCCATAATCTGAAGGACATTTGGGGAATGATTTCAGCTAGCCTTCGAATATGTGCACCGTGCGCCGCATAGCAAACAGATGGATCATGCATGCATATCTAAATGTGAGGAGTTCGAACCAATAGTCTTAATAGTCTAAGATTGAATCCTTTAAGATATTAGCACTTACAGTCCAGTGATTCAAAAATCATTACAAGAACAGGATATTATTAGCTAAAAAATGAGATATAATTAGCGAAAGAGAGGGCAAATTGACATGCCAAATTAAACTGCTAATTAATACGAATTCAAATTAGAATATTAAAATCACATTATTTAATTTACTGTTAGGAATATAAAATTTTCTACAGTAAAATTTGGACCACTAAGATCTATTTTATTAGCTAAAACGAAGGACAATATTTCATTCAAACTTACCTGAGAATGTGAATCCATCAAACTATACTACTTCGTACAACTGCGGAAAATGAATCTACCACACAAATGATCCAATACATCAAACAGCAGTGCCCTAATTTGTGATCACTAATCCCCAAAAATTTACCTGAAAGCCTAGCTACATGTAATCCAAAGCAAGAACATAAACCCACAGACCCATCTCCCATTACTCAAAATAACCCAAAAATACCCAATAAATTAAAAAGCCTCACTGTCATGATACCTGGCGACAAACTTTGATCACTTGATCTATTTTACTACTGTGTCCAAGATTTCATGCATGCATGTTAAGAAAAATGTGAACTAACCATTGAAGGCGCAGAGAAGGATGGAGCCATGGAGGAACCCTTGAGAGAGGTGGCACTCAATTAGGAGCTGAGCTATAGCTACAACAAATTCATGCAAGTATGAATGAATTGTCTCTCGCTCAGCCTCTCCATTTATATAGGAAATTTTTGAACCCTATCCTTTCACACCCGAGTTAGTCGGCATGGGAGTTGTCGTTCTTTTTCTTCTCCCCTTATTTTTTTTCCTCCCCCAAGAAGAAGAAAACGAAAGCACCATGATGTCATTTTTCTCAGATCTTGGCTGCAGTTAGATGACACCTTCACTAGGTCATGAGTCATGACTGAATGCTTCCATTAGCCATTAATGCATGACAACCCTATTAGCAACTGAATCATACACTTGTCTTGCATCTCATTCTTTTCTTCTCTTTTTTTCTCTCTTTCCCCCCACCTTTTCTTCTTCCTGACAAGTGTAGATTGTGTCCATCTGTTTCACCAAAAAGATAACAATGAAACTGAATACAAAATAAGTGTAACACCTCACAACAAATAGAACTTTTACAAGGGGTGGATGAACATGCAAAACCCATTGGGTTCATGTAAAATTTGATGTTTTGGTGTTTTAGAATGTGGAGAACAAAATGAACTGTTCTGATCTTTCAAACAAAAAATGAGTATGGAGTTTTAGAGGGTGACATGGGTTGCTTATACACATATATGTTTCCCATTATTCTTTAATACAGGTGACAATCTTTCAATATAAAATAAATAAATAAGGCTTTTTTTGGTAAAAATTGATCGTAAATAAATTTGGGAGTTGGTTAGGCGAACCTACTGTTTCACTCGCGTGCACAACTACTTACTTACAAGTTAGACATTCAAAAGTTAAACCCTTTTTACCCACGTCGGTTTTTAGTGTTTGGAATGGATGGTGTCGAAGATATTGGAGAGTGTTGGGGGGGGTGGGTGGCAGGGGGAGCGGGTAGTCGGAGGAGGGGTCGGAGGAGGGGCTGGTAGGTCTGATGATGGGTGCGGAGGAAGGGGATGGGCGGAGGAGGGGGATAGAGAAGATGAAGAGGGTCGGAGGCGGAGGCGGGGCTGTGTAGTCGGCGGAGGCGGGGCTGGAGAGGTCGAAGGATGTTGCGGAGGAGGTGGAGGGGGCTGGGTTGTTGGTGGAGGGACTGGGGAGGTTGGAGGAGGGAGCGGCGGAGGGGGGCGGGGCTGGAGAGGTCGATTGAGGAGTCGGCGTTGCCGTCGGCGACGGTCGGCCGTTTTACTCACCGTGCACAACCATTCGAAAATGGCTGTGCGCATGGACTAATTCTGAGTGGCAAACTTGTAAATAACTAGTATAGTGGGATGTGCGAGTAAAACAGTAGGCACAAAGACGTTCCCATATATTCGAGTGGCCCCTCCACATGGCCGAACGGCATATAATCAAAGACGATAGAATGCGGATCATTAGGGAACATGGTTCAAACCAAATCTCAAAAACTTGTTCGCTCGGGAGATTAGTTTAAGTAGACATCTGTTTTTGATCACCCTCGTGTCTTTTGTATGGCCCGAGCTTACCCTAAAATACAATTGGTTGGAGATCATATGAGATGCATATATAGTTGGCTATCAATAATAATGAACGTCTAATCAAATAAGAGTCCAAAAAAATTAGTTTCTTCGATTGCCGGCGGGTTTGAGTTTGTTCAGCGGTGACGAAGGAAGGGGATGGCGTTGGACTCACAATAGGAGCAACGGATAGGATAAGGTTGGATGCCATGAGATCATCAGTTGTTATCTTATCGTTTCACTTCATGAGGTGTACCTTCTTGCCTCTGCTCTTCTTCTGCATCGATCGATTGCGTGCCGAGCTCTTTCTCGTTTGGCATACGTGCACACATGCAGCCAGGCTCGCAGCTTAACACACTGCCAACCCATGTTATTTGTACTTTAACACATGCTTTGTCCCCCCAGACAATACACCCATCCACACACTTCTCTCTTCTTTTCAGCTACACGCAGGTCTCGCGTCCTGCGTGTGGATTTTTTTCTTACGTCCACATGCACTACACATAGAGTTCTCCAAGGGTTATTTCCAGCACATTCACGCAACAAGAGCTTCAAAGATGTCGACACTGGGGTTGGTCGACAAACTCGCATTCCAATTGATCATGAAATTGATTTAGTCAAGAATGTGCATGGAGTTCGCCAAGAGTGAATAAAATTGATTCCCAAATTAAAATCAGAGCCTGGCATTTGCACAGAGATATCAAGGCCTAGTTAATGGTGCTCCTCCCCAGCAATCCAATAACTACAACAGCAGAAACCCAAGTCATCGAACCTAGAAAAGGCACCAGAAACCTTCGCAATGCAACAGTAGAAAAATCTCCATCAGCTAAAGAAAAGCAATTATGAAACCAACCATCCAGATAAAGAGGACACCAATAATATTTTGTCATAATCAGATATCGGGCAGCTTCTCTAAAAGTTAACCCCTCGAATATAACTAGTACTCGATATTGCTGACATCCGCGTGCTTGGGGAGTTTAAAAAAAGTTGCAAAGTGTTTGCATCAAATAGATTCCATTGCATCCTAGAAGGCATTGAATAACGGGACATCATATTTTTATTTCCTGGAAATGCCACAAAATATAGCAAAGAGTTAGATGTCTCACTGGGTTATAACTTATAACAGCTAAGCATGGAAAACCACAATGATCTTAAATAATGACACACAGCCTACATGACAGCAAATATATAAGGAAGAAATCAATTGAATTGAAATATGTATACTAGAACAATCTACCAAAAAATTCTTGGTCTCCTTCGCCTTCACAACATGGGAAACACTATTAGTATAACGTAATCTTACTCTGTGCAACCCGTTGTAAGAATTTTCTGAAAAAGAGTAGACAAATGACACCACAAAGCATTTTTTATGTGGAATTTTGAGATAAGGCTAGATTTTATGTGGAATATTATGGGAATAAAAACTAAAAGAACCTACTAAATAAACTTACAGATGTTGAACATCTCAGATTAGCACAATTGAAAGTCTATGACAACTCAGGTGATCATAAAATATGGGATTTGACACAAAATATCACCATAGTCGAGTACGTTAAATGTCAAACACAAAACTGCAATGGTAACAAACAATATTGTGATTTACTCCAACAGAATTATGACAAAAGAAATATTTTAACCAGCATCTGCTGGTATTATCCATAAAGCCTTTCTTCTTACAGCGACTACAGACTACTATTTATGCCATATAATTTAGGGGATAAATAAGATTAAACACACATGTACTTTTTCCAATTCTAGTTTAACATTCCATGCACTACCATTTCGAAAATAACAACTCCTGTCTGACAATTTTATTAATTTTTCTTTAATTTGTACCCCATTTTGCAGTAATTTGGGGCACATGAGTTTCTACATAGTTAAACTCAAACTAATCTGAGATAAATTGACCCAATTGACAGTAAATGAAGCCCGAATTAACAGAAAAAACAATCGATGAGTGGTTGTTATTCCAGAAAATGATAGTACATGGAGTGTTAAACTAGAATCGAAGAAAATATAGGGGTGTTTAATCTAACTTAAACTAATTTAAAACATACATTCCTTGTTTGCAAGAAAAGGTAAGCGATTGGTTGTGGTAAAAGATTGGTATTTCCAGCTTGAGGCACATTTAAAAGGGGGATTATTATGCGAATGTGCTACTATAGAATAAGGCATATGTTTTGCATCTAAATGTACAAGTCTACCCATAATAAGGGCATGCCATATATTTTGACAGACCCTAACCTCTAGCTTAAAGGAAAGAGTCGGAGAGATTGTAATTTGCCGCGGTCAATCAGGGACATGCATAAATTAGAAGTTATAATCTGTTATAAAAATGTTGATATTTGTATAAGCATTAATGTACAAAAAGGTCTTCTCAAGGACCTGCATTTCATGGTTAAAATGTTAGATGAGCGCATATAAACTAGGTCTAAATGGTTCAATAATATCCGATATGATTAGAGTGTGCAGCGCAGAAACTGGAAACGGCGATGTAGAGTGCTCTAAAAAGTAAAAAACCATAGACCTAAACTTCACAAATTCAATTCCTTGACTTGAATGTAACAAATCATCATCACAGCTACCATAGTGGGGTAGTAAAGCCTCGTTGCTAAGGATAAGAGGTCTACATTTTAAACCCCGCTTACACCAAACTACGCCCTAATCTCTAGAAGGGAAAACAAGAAAAAGTTACAATCTATCTCACTCTGAAAAATTAAGAACAATTTTAACACATTTCAATGGATATTGGATGTTCCTGATTGTCTTTTATAATGCATTCATACAATTAAAAACAGAGAATATAGATCATAATTAACAGCCAACCGTATTTGCACTGACTATTGAAGAATTGTACATGAAATTCGAGATTACAATAAATTATCATATCAAGATGATTTCATGTGAATTGCCTATTCACCAAGAGAATGGATGACTCTAGAACAATCCACTTTATGAATTGTTATCATTTGCCGACTAGTCATTTGTATCAAACAACACTGTATTAATATATACATGCGCATATATTCATACTGCAGCATAGGTTTGACCAACTACTGAAAGTTGAAGTCGTTGCAAGATCAGGTTAATCTATCCACACGGGTGGGCTTGTGATTCATTTAGCACACCTTGAATAGCCTGCCCAAGAAATCTCATGAACTACCACAAGGCACCAGAAATACATACACAACTTGCACGTTAATTACGCCGTCCTTAAAATGATACCATCTCAAAGGAACTTCTGGACTATTGGAAGCATGCTAACTTCATTGGCAACATTATGAACCAAAATCCATAACGTGAAGCTGCATAAAGGAAGAAATGTGAAGCAGCAATAAAACATGAACTAATGGATTTGGTAGTTAATCCCGAGGAGGATTTAATTATCGGATTGAAGACTCTACCTGCAGGATTAAGACACCTGTAATCAATTTTAGTGCACATGATCAACAGGCTTCTTAATGCCGCTGGAAGAGTCATCAATCAGGTAGGTAAAATCCTCCTCGGAATTAACCTGACCATTCTGTAGGATACAAAACAACTTAAGGAGATAAAGATTCTTCTTTCAAAGGATGATATAAACATGGAAACTATAGCACGGTTTCAAGAGTTTAACCAACAAGAATATTGGACATTGATGTAATCCTCCATATTTATCTATGCACCCTCAAAGGAAGAAGGTAAGTGTGAGAAGTATCATATCATTAGCACGTGTATGCAGATGCCATTAAAAATATCATAGGCTGAGCTGAGAAAGAGGCAGACACCGGAGCTCTAATGATAATTTATTCTTATAAAGAAAGTAAGGCCTTTCAAGAATCTGATCTGATGCTCCAAGCGTAAGTATTTGATGAGGTCCTCACGTATCAACGAAGACGTCGCAAGAAGGATCGCGGGATGGACAGCTAGGCCGATGGCATTTTTGTGAAGTTTTGGGTATTTTTGCAAAGTTGGTTTTCGGTGGGTTAAATGTAATTTGGGCAAATCTGCCCTTATATATTTGGGAGAGGGTTTCATTTGAGAGGTTATGCAAAACTTGAGTGTTAAAACCTAGCTTAGAAGAGTAGAACGCATAGATCAAGTGAGAGTAAGCTCTCTCTCTCTCTTAGATTCAAGCTTGGAGAGTTGGTTTCCTCTCAAAAGAAACCCATATCTTGTATTCCTCTTTTGTTATTATAAAAATATCATCTTTTGTCTTCAAAACCCTAGCTTTTTCATTAAATTGGTACCAAAGCAACATCCACCGTGGCGAACACAAGATCCATGGAGAATATCGATGCCGAAGAAGAGAAGGTTGGAGAAATAGAAGCCATGAAGGAGAATCAACAAAAATTGGAGGGTGATGTGGAGTCTATCAAAGGGAGCATCTCATCCATGGAGAACCTGCTCAAGGCTCTCATAGAGAATCAAGTGAATCAACGCCACGAGGAGGAGAGGCCGAAGAATTACGAAATCCGGGGAAATCATTCAGATCTAAGCCGAAAGGAGCCACCTGTGAACAAGGGAAAAGAACAAATGGTGATTGTGGAAGAAGATCTGCCGGAATCAGAAGAAAATTGGCATGCGTGGGTGCATTTCCCCATCCACCGGCTTGGGAGGGGGAATCGATTGTTGCCAGGAGACCGACCGCCCCCAAAACCCTAACTACGGCGGCGGTGGACCCTTCCCGGCCACCGCCTGGCCTCTCATGGGACAGGCGCCACCACCGGACCCCGACGAGCCGCTACGGACCTCGCGAGGCCCCAACGAACTTCTGGGGGCCTCACGAGCCCCTAAAGGGCTTTCAAGGGGCACCGCTCCCCTGCGGCTACGCAGGGGTCTCGCTGGCCCCCTGCGCTGCCGTAGGGAGGCGACAAACCTTGTCTGCAACCGCAGTGGAGCGGGGGGGGGGGCGTTTTTCGCATCCGATCGGTGGGTTTATTGGTGATTTCGCAAGCCAGCGGCCTCCAGCGGCTTTCCGGGGGCGACGTCCCAATGTTGGGGGCCCCACGGTTCGATGAGGCACACGGACAAGATTTTGGTGCCCGACAACCCCCCAGGTGAACGATGACCAGTTTCAAAACTACGGGTAGCATAAAGGGAGCCCGAGGAGCGTGACGGGTGATGGAGGATGGCCAAGGGGCCGTGGGGAGGAGGACCCCCCACAAAATGCATATCAACAATTCCACTATGGTCAACTTAGAGGGAGAGTGGAACAAGGATGTGTGGATCTGAAAACAAAGTGCAAAGCTGAAAATGCCGGTCTTCGACAGGAAGGACCCCCACGGGTGGGTCTATCGTACGGAGCGGTACTTTGAAGTCTACCAGATGACGGAGAGGGAGAAGGTGCAAGTGTTGGGTGTATATTTGGAGGGGAGGACGTTGTCTTGGTATTTGTGTAGGCAATAATGGCGCCCTATACAGTCAAGGGGAAGAGTTCATATATTGCATGCTAGATCGCTTCAGGGACACTAAGGACGGCCGTCTGCACGAGCAGCTCTTGACTCTACGACAAGTGAGCACGGTGAGGGATTATCGGGGGAAATTTGAGGCACTTTCTGGCGATATGAGAGGGATGATGACTGAGGAGACCTTGGTGGGGAGCTTTATGACAGGGCTGAAAACTGAGATTCGGGGGGAACTTCAGGTGCAAAGGCCGAGTAGACTGCTAGAAACGATGGACCTAGCTCATGTAGTGGATGACAAACTAGTAGCAGATCGACCAGTCAAATGAGCTTGGGGCGGGACAGCTTTTCGTGGCTCGTCACCTCCAGGAGCGCAGCGGGCCCCGGTATGGGGGATCCATACAAGGGAAACTCTGGGAAGCAAGGAGAGGAGCAGAGGAGCGCCGCCTAGTGGACAGTTTCGACGTATGACCAAGGTGGAGATCCAGAACAAAAGGACAAAGGTGCTATGTTCCTGGTGTGACGAGAAGAATACCACATGCCATCGCTGTCGAGACCGGACCATTCATAAACGCTAGTAGAGGACGAGGAGTTGATGGAGGAGGAGCCAAGCGGGGGTGTGAAGGAGCAGGAGCCCTCTTATTTGGACGTAGCGGAGGTTTCACCCATCTCCATACTGTGGTTCACTCCGAACCACATTATGAAGTTGATGGAAAGTATCTCTGAGCAGGTGGTGGTATTGATTGATAGTGGGGCCACCCACAACTTTATTTCTAACTGCGTGATGGAGCAACATGGGTTGCAGTTGGTTGACACCGACAGCTTTGAAGTGATGATGGGGACAGGGCAGGTAGAGCGGAGCAGGGGAGTATACATGGACGTGATTTTGATCCTCCAAGAGATACATGTGGTGGTGGAGTTCTTGTCGCTCGTCATAGGCAGCACCGACATGATTCTAGGATGAGATGGTTGTAGTCCTTGCGAGAGACGAAAACCAACTGAAAGCTGCTGAGGATGGAGTTCCTGCACGGAAAAAGGTGGTGACGCTTCAGGGAATCCCAGTTTGTGCCGATCCAGGATTTCCTTGAAGACCATGGCGAGTGCATTCCAGTCTGAAGGGGAGTCTTCTTGGTGGAGCTACAGGGCTTGGTGGTGGTGGAGGCGGAGCATGACATTCCATGGGAGCTACGGCCGGTCTTATTTCAGTTTGACGGCGTGTTTCAGACGCCTCACGGGATTCCTCCCCCATGAGACCACGCGCACGTCATTGTGCTCTGAGAGGGTCTCTCTCTCCCATTGGTGTTCGACCATTTTGCTATCCACAGGCGCAGAAGGGATAAATCGAAATGATGATAGACGAGATGCTTCGGGTGGGGCTGATACAGCCGAGTGTAAGTCCTTTTTCTAGCACGATGATGTTATTGAATAAGGACGGCAGCTGGAGATTTTGTGTCGATTATCGGACGTTAAACAAGGAGACGGTGCCAGACAAATTTCACATTTCTGTGATCGACGAGCTGCTAGATGAGTTGCACAGTGCAGTGGTCTTCTCTACGATTGACTTGAAGTCTGGATAACACCATATCCGGATGAGAGATAAGGATGTTGCGGAGACTGCTTTCAGGACACACGATGACCACTATGAAGTTCCTAGTCATGCCTTTCAGCTTGACCAATGCCCCTGCCACTTTCTAAGCATTGATGAACCAAGTGTTTCAACCCTATTTAAGGAGATTTGTACGGGTATTCTTCGATGACATTTTGGTCTACAGCCGGTCAATGGAGTCACATGTGGAGCACCTGACGACCGTGTTGAGGGAGCTGCAAGAGCATCAACTGTTTACCAACCGAAAGGAGTGCTTGTTCAGCCAGTGGAGAGAGTACTTGGGCCATATTGTTTCCACAGATAGCGTGTCGATGGACAGTTCAAAAATAACGGCCATGGTGGATTGGCCACTCCATACCACACTACGGGCGTTGCGAGGATTCTTGGGGCTGACGAACTGCTACAGGAAGTTCGTCAGGGGCTACAGCACCATAGCGTGGCCATTGACCGAGCAGCTGAAGAAAGACAATATTCATTGGGGCGAGGAGCCCACTCCAGCATTTAAGGCCCTAAAAGGGCCATGATAAACGTTCCAGTGCTTGCGCTCCCAAATTTTAGCCGGCCGTTTGTGATGGAGACAGACGCGTCTGGCTATGGCTTGAGTGCCGCGTTGATGCAGGAGAGCAGACATGTGGCATATTTTAGCCATGTGTTATCGGCAAAGGCTCGGCTCAAGTCAGTTTATGAGCGCGAGCCGATGGCTATTGTGTTGGCAGTGCAGAAATGGCAACCCTATCTACTAGGCAGGTGCTTCGATAGATCAGAGGAGCCTCATATACCTTCTGGAGCAGAGAATGGTCACGGAGGAGCTTCAGACGTGGTTGACCAAGTTGCTAGGTTACCACATTGAAATCCAGCACAGACCGGGGATCGAGAACAAGTCGACATATGCACTATCGCGGAGGGAGATTGATTCACACTTGTCGGTCTTGTCGGTGCCGGTTCTGCTCGATTGAAAGCGCGTGATGTAAGAGATTGAAAAGGATGAGGGTCTAGCAAAGATCAGGACAGCAATACTACAAGACCCAGCAGCACGTCCCAGGTATTCGCTAGAAGGGCAACGTCTCTTATACAAGGGGCATTTGGTGGTACCGAGGGGGGTCGGTTCATATCTTGAGGGTGCTACAAGAGTTTCATGGGAGCGCGGTAGGTAGCCACTCTGGGGTCCTGAAGACCTACAGCGCTTGGCTCGAGAGCTTTTTTGGGAGGGGATGCGGAAGGATGTGGCAGATATGGCAGAGAAGTGTGACATATGCCAGCGCCACAAACATCTATCGACAGCTACTGGAGGTTTGTTGCAGCCTCTCTATTTGACTGATCGAGTTTGGGAGGAGGTGACCATGGATTTCATCGAAGGCTTTCCGAAATCAGAGGGGTATTCGGTCATCATGGTGGTGGATAGGCTGAGCAAGTATGCACACTTTGTGGCACTACAACATCCATATACTGTAGTGACTGTGGCGACGACAATCATCAAGGAGATTATACGGCTTTATAGGATTCCAGGCTCTATTGTTACGGATCGAGATAAGGTTTTTCTGAGCATTTTTTGGAAGGAGTTATTCAGGACACTGGGGACAGTACTGAAGAGGAGCAATGCTTACCATCCCCAGATTGACGGCCAGATGTAGGTCGTCAATATGACCCTTGAGACGTACATGCGATGCTTTGTCTCTGAGTCTCTGAAGCAATGGGTGAGATGGATGGCTTAGACGGAGTATTTGTACAACATATTTTTCCACACCTCTGCTCAGACCACTGGATCATCCGTATTTACTTCACTATGGTCACTGATCTACCACAGTTTTCCAGGTGGACCAGTATCTTGAGGAAAGGGACCACACATTGAAGGAGTTGTGACGACACTTGACGAGGGCACATCAGCTTATGAAGAGCAGGGTAGATGAACACGGGTGAAATGTTCAGTTCGAGGTGGGAGACATGGTGTATCTGAAGCTGCAACCTTACCGACAGAGCTCCTTATCACGAAAGCAGAACGAGCAGCCGCCGCCCCGATACTTTGGGCCATACGATGTAGATGCCAGGATTGGCAAGGTGACGTATCGGCTGAGGTTGCCACCAGATTCAGCTATCCACCTCGTTTTTCGCATGTCGCAGCTTCATCGAGCCATTGGAGACCATGCATCTTCCTCGTCACTGCCTCTGATGCTCACGTATGATATGGAGGTGCTTCTAGAGCTAGCCGAGCTGAGGGGGTTCACTCAGGGAGCGCGGGAGCACGAGAGGTGTTGATTAGGTGGATCGGCCTTCCAGATCATGAAACATGCTGGGAACCTCACGATGTTATTACGCAACAGTTCCCAGACTTCCACCTTGAGGACAAGGTGTTTCTTTTGGAGGGTAACGATGATGTCATCACGTATCAACGAAGACGTCGCAAGAAGGATCGCGGGATGGACAACTAGGCCGAGGGCATTTTTGTGAAGTTTTGGGTATTTTTGCAAAATTGGGTTTTCAGAGGGTTAAATGTAATTTGGACAAATATGTCCTTATATATTTGGGAGAAGGCTTCATTTGGGAGGTTATGCAAAACTTGAGTGTTAACCCTAGCTTAGAAGAGTAGAACTCATAGACCAAGTGAGAGTAAGCTTTCTCTTAGATTCAAGCTTGAAGAGGAAATGCAAAACTTGAGTGTTAAACCCGAGCTTAGAAGAGTGGAACACATAGATTACGTAAGAGTAAGCTTTCTCTCTTAGATTGAAGCTTAGAGAGTTGGTTTCCTCTCAAAAGAAACCCATATCTTGCCTTCCTCTTTTGGTATTTATAAAAAAACTCATCTTTTGTCTTCAAAACCCGAGATTTCTCATCAGTATTGAATTTTCAATCACTAACAAATGTTTCAAAAACCAAAAATGTATACAAAGAGTCAGACCTTAAGCACATCAAAGAATAAGTTTTGCATCAAAAAAATATATGCACTGCATGGCTTTTCATTTTAATATAAATTTTCAGGATCGCAAATAGAGTTAAATGAATATAATAAGGATATGAAAAGTATAAAAATAAGTCCAAAAAAGTACAATTAATCGAATGTGTGTGTAATTTCATGATCGAAAGAATGGAAAAAAATGGTGGGATGGAGGGGATTGTTTCCCATCACCAGCAAACAGCCGTTTATTGTGGTTGATTGCAGTTGGCACTCAGGGTAATGGCAACAACTCAAAGACCATGAAATGAAAGAGAACTTGTATGGATTAGCAACTGACTTGGGCTCCAACACGTTGAAAATCATAAACCACATGAAACGGTAACAGGGAACATAGAAAACGGAAAATGAAGGACCGGAGGTTAATTTCTTGCTGAAGCATGCACTCTATGTGTGAAAGCAAGTTGCAAAAGAATAAGATTTAATCTCAGCAGCTATAAGATTCGTATGTTGACATTTCATTAATATGTGCAGCAAATTGCTAGTGCATATCTCAGATGCTTTCAAAGCAATCCTCTTAACAAACTGTTAAAATATTGACTTGGTTTAAAATTTCATTTTTGTTGTTGCTGAAATAGGTCCTAACCAGTGACCACTAGCTGATAATCACATATTCACAGTATTGCTCAAGAAAATTATAGTCGGATTTCCACTGATTCCATATTTGCAAAGGCAGACCAAGGGCATCCCATACAAAATTTGAAACTGAGAAGCATGCTAATAAGCAAGGTTCGAAGTCACGATTTTGGTCTCGAAATCGGACAGCGGATTGTAGTATTGGTATTGGGTGAAACGTATTGAATTTATGTATTGGTTTCCTCAGCTTAAAATAGTGGCTAGTTACACATAGATGTTCATCTTCAATAAGGATTTCAACATATAGATATCATTTCCATCATCCCACACTCTTTTCTTTTTTAATCCACTCAATCAACGAGCCAATATTTCAAACCTTGTTTTTGACTGTTAAGTGATATTTTTTTCCCGTTATAGAATTTTAAATTTTGATAATTCAAACATTTAATATCTTCTTATATTAGCTGTAATTAGTTAGTATTGATAGTACCCCAAGTTTTGGATGGATTGTATCAACATGCTTGAAATCCAAAACAATACGAGAGCAATACATGTCAGTATTGGTCAAGATTTCAAACCTTGATAATAAGACCTCCTTTGGTTACATGCATATCTGACTGAATAAGAAAGAGACTCTGAGTTACAGAATTCCCTCGAAGCCTTGTCCATCCCATGGAATGTGCAACAGTGTAGGCTGTTAGAGTTTTGCTCTTTCATCCATGTCATAAAGTAGATATTCAAATAACTTCAATGAAATAAGATATAACTATCATGGTGGCAAGATACTCATTTGGTGCTCACAAAATTCTATGATCTGAATGTGACAAGAGAAAAGAGAATTTGACCCAAATTGCCTCTGCAATATCCTTCGTTGAATTTGGGATGGACACTATATGACTTCGACAAACATGAACAATCAACAGCCCCATTGCCAAGCCACATATGCATTGACAAGAAGGCCGCTTAGCGAAGACTATTAGTAGACCATTTTCAGACATGCTATTTACTGCTAAGGAAGTAGCCTTAGTGCCATCATCAGTGGTTTAGGCACCTCATGATTGATGCTCAAAGAAAGCAGAGCTATCAATGTTGTCTCCAAAGATCACATTGAAGACCTAACTCACCTTATAAGGAGCTTCAATTCACTGCTCAAATGGTAGCCAAGCTCGACCATCCACTATGTGCCACAGATGACGAAATAAGGAAAGTATGATATATCACTGATGATGACCATGGCACCATATCATCCATCCTCTTTGACATGATTATACCATTCCTACGATCAGTTAAAAAAATTCCTTTTCCCCCAAGATGTAGCACATGTTACATGCAAGAACACATACAAATATCGAATAGAAACAAGTCACTACCCACTACCTGTATTGCCAGCGGTGTTGCTCTGTTGTAGTTTCTCTTATGTGTGCTCTTGACTTTTCAGTAAGGAATCATATTTGACAAGCTGTGCAGCCTCAAGTTCATGCTTACAAACCATGCATAAGTTTATCGCGGCTATACTAAGAGTGTGGAAGCTTATTCGATTGATACAAGTAAAAAATGCAACAGGATATGGATGCTCCATGTGCATCTAGAATTTGCACAGTTCCTCCCAGTTATAGTTCAGTGTAATAAGAATGATTGGATGATAAGATGCAATGAGAACGATTGAGTGATAAGATGCAATGAGAATGATTGGGTGAGCCAACCGTGTATCTACTATAAGTAAGCTACACTTTGTCCACCAAAATAAATAAGAAGAAACCATTCTTCTTCAACATGGTATCAGAGACCTAATTATCTCAACCTAACCTTCCACCAAAAGGTGGAAAAGATAACACTATTCATCGTTTCTTTAATTCTTTCCGCTCTTCATCCGACCTAAATTGTAACCATCAGAACAAACTGTCATCACTCGACGATGTCGTCTTAGTGTTCACCGCTACCACTCGATAACATCGCCATCGCCCATCATTCTCTCAAATATCATCTTCACCGTCACCACTTGATAACGATGCCACCGTGACAGTGTCATCACTCAATAATGATAGCAATGCCATTACTTGACTCACAGATCGCATCTTCGTCTTCCCACTTTCACCCTATAAGTTCTCTTTCGAACCTTCTCTCATCTTCTCTTTTAGAGCTTTGTTGGCATTGTAAAAATTTTAAATTAAAAAGTAATAAATAGTACAGTATATTGTAAATATAATACAAATTATATTGTAGTAAAAACCAAAAAAGGGATTGTAATTGATAGGACTTTTTATTATGTATTTTTTATTTGAAATGTACTTCAAATTCTAAGGACCGGCTAACTTGGATGTGACGCCTAGATCCTAAGGAAAGATTGTTTGTGTATGTGTAAGGTGTAAGTGCTATATCCTAATGGAGGATCGTAGGTGGAGTATATGATTTGTCCCGTTATTTTAGAGGATTAGATTGCTTGCTTAGCTGAAGAGATGACGTTTGAGTCAAACATGTGATTCAAGTGTTCATATCTGAGAAGATCATATCACTGATCAAAAGTTAATGACAGATAGCACCAATTTTTTACAATGACAAAGACTTATCGAGAACCACATTGTTAGCAGATGAAGGAGATTCATCTGCAAACGACACTCCAAACCTGAAGACTGTATAATGGATATATGATGATACGGGTCTCTAAAATCAAATAGTGAACATCAGAAAATCGGATGCAGGATATAATCATGCATACGATGATGGTCAAAGAAATATAGAAGTGTCTGATAAAGCTCTATTCACAAAGAAACAACCTAAACAAAGCATGAGTGATGTTCGGCGAGTTGTTCTGAAACAACCAAAAGGAGAATTGAACTCTTGCATAACTGTACGGTCACTACAAATGATCGCGTGAAGAGTTAAAAGCATTATTCATTGTGAGTGCTAATGTGTAAAAGTTGAACATGCAATGAGAACAGATATTTATGTTCAGGTTCCTTGGAGTTTTATCATATGCTTGTGTCTGCACGACCTTAGGTGATAAGGAGTTTAGTGATCAACTCTGTATCAGAAACTTTTAACCTTCTTCAAAAAATAAACTTAAATGATCCTTGCATGATAAGTGCAAAGGAGATACAGAACAGTACCACTTTAACACTTCATCAAAGAAAACCAACCGGATAAGGAGGAGATCTTGGAGTGACTCGTCGTAAGGGTCGCTGACGAGGCCTGATTCGTGGGTTGTGAACGCCTTGCTAGAGTTAGGCAACATAGGACATGATGGATTAGTCAGTGAGAACCCATTTAATGATGACATTAGAGTATAATATTATTATCAGAATGTATGACATATGAAGCAAACATGTTGGGAGCTATAGAGCAGAATGTTAGGTCCTTAGTCAACACATGTTGCTTTTGTAGATAATTAGGTTCAGCTACAAGAATAATTTTATCCAGAAAGGAGTGATAAATGGCTGATGTTCCAGTAATTTTAAGAGTTGATGTCTTCTTTATCTTCAGTCCTTACAGCTACACTTGTCAAAACCGATAACTCCACTGCTTTCATTTCATACTCAACATCCCAAAATTAGGTGATAGATTCAAGTGCCTCCCTGGTAATCCTAACACTTCTCCTTTCAAATTTAATTCTTTCTTGTCTAGTGTCAATTTGACATATGAATCTGTTTCTTTAGTTTGTAATGTTGGTGCCACACATGTAACACATAAATTGTCACCACAAGCTATTTATTATTTACCGGATTTCCCATTCAATTTGTTATCGCTGAGTGAGATTACAATATCATTGAAATGTTCACTAACATTCTTTTCTATCCATTATGTCTTTCGGGAGATCGGGAAGACAAATGTGATTAGCACATGGCGTGAGTCGGACGGAGTATATCATCTTGATGGGCTTCATAGCTTGGTTGCATTCTTTGGTATTATATCCCTAATCGACACTCATATTTTTTGGTAACTTGTTAGCCACTATGTTAGGCTGCATTTTGTGTTTTGGTGCACTTACTATTCAAAGTGCATTTATAATTAATTACCTTCCTTCTTGTGTTGATTTGGATTGTTTCCTTAAGATCTCATTGATGGGGAACCAAACACGGAGAGAGTTTACTCTGTTTTAAGAAAAAAGGTGCTCTCCCTTTATTTCTCTTTTATTTCATGACTTATTACTTTCTCTGTCTTCTTATAATTTTTTAGTTCATGATACATTAAACTTTTAAACAGTCTTCCATCTGCAAATTTGCCTGCAGTTTTACATCTCCTCTTCTTTTACATACTAACAAGTCCTGCATATTTGTAAGTGCATTTCTGCCTAAAACAGAAGCTTCAGCCTCATTGACTTTTCACCATACCAAAACACTAGATTTCCCTTGCAACCCCCAGCATCCTTTACCCATTTATGGCTTTATGCTAAATATTTCAGTAATATTACTTCATTATTTTTATACAATATATTTTCGGCCAGCAACATGAATCATGTTTCTACAAATGAACCATTTATTTTTCATCGTTTAGTTACTTTTCCTAGTCATTTACAAATTAAAAGATTAAGAATGTTCTGCCAATTCGGCATAATTCCCTATCGTGGGAGGATCTCAAGGCACATTTGGAAGGATATCTATTGGAAATATAAGTTCTGTAACTTTTCAATTTCATAGAGTTTGTTATAGGTGTCTACTCCATAACGATGAAGGTGGAAAAATGTCTTGAATGTAGAGACTCATTATGACACCCACCAAGGGTGTGTGACATATGGGGTGTCCTCTTGCAAAACGGACTCCAGGATCAATGCATAGAATACCTAAAAACTGACACATGCGCACTCATAAAAGAGGCATTTCAAAGAAATCAAATACCCTTGAAAACCCTAAAAACGTGGAACAAAAGCTAGAGCAACAACAATCTATTTACCTTTGGCTAATTTGAGAAAATGACTTGAAGAAAATCATGATGAGCACAAACCATGATCTGGCAGTATGTCAATAATCCCACCCAACTATGAACTCCACTAAGATACTCATGAATAGTATGAAATGGTTATCATTAATCCAATACTGACTTCTTATGTCTTAAATTCAACCTAATTAACTTGCATACTTGCATCATAACCCCAAAAACCCCTAATGTATAGGAAGAGCAGACATAGTCCAAAAGTAAACTGAAACTGAGTATACATGAAGCAAAATATAATATAAACTTCATATTATTCCCAAATTTATTATATAATTCGTTGTAAGCTCAACTATGGTCAAATGTGAAAGAATGTCTAGCTTTCCAATATTGATTACCTGAGTTTTCCTTTCAAACTCTGACTCCATTTGTGGAGAAGGATTCTGAGAGTTGTCTCATGCATTCACAAAAGAGTAGTTGGGTTCTCCCAATAAATTAAATAATAATGCATCGTGCATGCATCATACCAAGGTTAGTGTTGATGGAGAAACCGGATAGGAAAAAGACATAAATTCTAGTTGTAAGATAGCCAATGAAAGTGTAGCTGTAATTGAGATATCACTCAGAGAGATTGATAGCAAATATTTGGAGGTCACATTCTATAATGTGTGTGGCCCATAGCATGTAAATTATTTCATCATTCAAGCTTAATGAGGGTTAAAAGAGTTTCTATATAACAAAGAGCAAAGGAAGATACGTCATAAATACAATGCGAACAATAACTAGTTTCATTATCTTTCTCTTATAGATATGCACTAAACTAAAGTCCTTGTCCATTGCCAATTTCATTTCTTAGATGCATGATCTATAACCTTTTTGAATATTTCAAGTAACAAGCTTTGAGTTCATACCATTCATGCTCGCTCTATCATTCAAAACGCAAAAAAGAAAAGCATCAAATAACTCAAGGCAGAATTCAAACCTCGCCCACCTCGATCCCTACCAGCTCGACGGCCAGAAGGCATGTATGCTATATCCGGTCTTCCAACTATCAAGAGAGATCACCTTACTCACGGCCCAATAAGACACCACCATTGCCACAAGCATAACCACTCTCTGCACCCCCACATTCCTCACCTTCACCAAAACGTGCGTCACAAACGCCAGAATCATCCCAACAACCGTATACAAGAACCCGATCGCGAACCCCTCAGCCCCCAATTGCATCCCCGAACCCTGATAAAAGAACACAAATTTTCCCGGCTCGTTCCTGTCTGGCAGAAACATCGGCATATTCCGAATTATGTTGTGCATCGCCCCCGAAACACTGAAGAAGTACACAAACACTGCCAAGCTCATCCACAGCTTCGGATCGTGGATCATGGTATCGCCGGCCAACACTCTCTTGATCAGGAACGGCGCTGAGATCAAGAATGCGATCAGCAAGAAGGCCATTTGTTTCTTTGAGATCGGCGGCGGGCGGACGATTGGGCCCACGGAGACCCGGGCCTTGGTCTCGACGAACCGGGACATGGACTCGGCGAGCCCGGCGAAGTCGGCCTGCTCCATGTGCTCCGACTCCCGCAGCGACTTGGCGGTGGGGCCCACGTGGCGGATGTGGGGCAGGGTGTTTACGCCAAAGAGGGTGAAACTGTGCTGGGACTCCCCGAACTCGATGTCGCAGAAGAATACCTTGTCGGATTCGGGCGTGGACCCGGATCCAGACCCGGCATTGGAGGCCAGGAAGGAGGATGAGACGAGGGCGAACTCGGATCGGAGCTGAGGGAGGTGGAGGTCCTGCTTGGATCGGAGCTTGGCCGCGTCGAAGAAGATGACGAGGGAGTAAGGGCGAGGGGTCGGGGCGTTGAGGATGAAGCGGGCGATCGATTGGTCGCTGAGATGGATCACGCCCGATTCCGATTGGGATCGGAGCGATCGGAGTTCCGACAAGAGTTCTGCAGTATCCGATGCGGAGGAGTGAGAGAAGCCGAAGATCAGCGTTATGGAAAAATAGAGGATGAATTTGAGATCCATTGTTGCGGTTAAAAATTCTATTATTTTTTTTCCACTTCGTTTCCGTTTGATATGTTTTTGGATCCAGAGAAAAAACAGACAAGGTTTTTGGGCTGGGGGAGAGACGACCGGATCTGATACTTCGCGGTGAGGAGAACTAAAAAAAATGGTTTAAACGGGTCGGGTTTGGATCCGATATATACATTGATACCTGGTATTTTAAGTTGGTTGTGCAAACTTCGTTTTCGGCCAACTTTTTAAAAATTTTACTATTTGCTTATGAAATAATTGATATAAAGGGATCTAGGGTGACTCATCTAAGGATACGTCCTCATTTCCCTCGTCTCCCACAATATTTTTTGGAATTTTTGTTCCTGGGTTTGTTGTTCACCGCATTGATAATCAACATACCAAATTTCAAGATATTCTAATACTTTTTGAGCCCCATCCAATCCTTACAAATTCAACGATATGAAATCGTGCTGAAAAAACAATGAGGGCTCAAAAAATATTGGAATATCTTGAAATTTGGTATATTGATCATCGATGAGGTGAATAACAAACACATGAACAAAAATTCCCAAAAAAATTATGGGAGCTATGAGAAAATAGGGACACCCTATATCCCTTTTACCCTTGATAAATATACATTATCGGGAATGAAATTTATTGAAAAAAACTGCACAAATTCTCACATGGAAATGCTTTGTGCACGACCGTTTTAACTCTGCAATTGAACCACTAATTTACAAGTTTGCCATTACTCTGGCATACAACCCATTTATTTACAAGTTTGCCAATGAAATTATTCAACGTGCACAATTAGGAACAAATTTTCGAAAATGACTTTGAATGTGCGTAGTGAGTAAAACAACTGGACGACGACATCACCTCCTCAAACAACATCCCCAGCCTCACGTCCCCCACATCCGACATCCCCAGCCAACTCTTCCTCTCTTGCGCCTAAGGATGAGAATGGGCATGCCTAAAGCGCGATTGGGCTTCCAATTGGGCATGCCACATCATCATCCCTACCAATCATTCACAAATTCACAAATTCACAAATTCGAATTTGTGAAAGATTGGTAGGGATGATGATGTGGCATGCCCAATTGGAAGCCCAATCGGGCTTTGGACATACCCATTCTCATCCCTACTCGCGCCCCCGTCCACAGCCCCCTCCACCTCCTCCGTCATCCCCAACCTCGTCCCCTCCACCTCACTCTCTTCCGACTTCCCAAGCATCATCTTCCAATCTCTAGTAAATCATCATCGAAGTCCTCATTTTGGTGGGGGTGTGTTGTAAAAGAGGAAGGTAAAAGATGAATAACTGGTATGTGCGCATAATGCATAATGCAATTGAATGACAAACTTGTAAATAAGGCGTTCCTGCGCAGAGTAAAAACGGTCGTGCGTAAGGCAATTCCATTGTCGAAAAAGTTCGATCTCATCGATCGATCAAAATCGCTGAAAAAAAGAGAGGAAAAAAGGAAAAAGAAATAAAAAAATGTTGGATGCCGGCGTGGAGGACCAGGAGAAGTGGCTGGCCGAGGGCATTGCCGGACTCCAACACAATGCCTTCTACATGCACCGAGCTCTCGTCAGTACTCCTCTCTTAAACCCTAACAATTTTACTATCGTCGATCAGAAACCCTAACTCAGTTCTCTCTATTCATTTATTTTTAAAAAGGATTCCAACAACTTGAAGGAAGCACTCAAGTACGCCGCTCAGATGCTCTCCGAGCTCAGGACCTCTCGCCTCTCTCCCCACAAATACTATGAGCTATGTATGTGATATAATCTGATGAATGCTCAATTGTTGGTGGCTTCTTGAATCATTTTGTTTTTTTTAACGTGCTTGTGTTTGAATTGGATTGAAGTTATGAGGGCGTTTGATGAGCTGCGGAAGCTTGAGATGTTCTTCAGGGAGGAGACGAAGAGCAGGTGCTCCGTGATTGATCTGTACGAGCTCGTGCAGCACGCTGGCAACATCTTGCCAAGGCTGTAAGTTGTAATTATAGTGTTAATTTATTATTATTACTATTTGATAATGTTAAAGGTCTCGTTTATAATTCATCAAACATCAATTCAGTTCCATAAAACTAAAAATTGAAGTTGTTTACTGGTCCCATGGGTACAGCTAAGCTACATTCGGTTGTTTGCCAACCAACTTGTAAGGTCATATGGCAGTTTGCTCCGATTTGTTCATATAAAGCCCGATGGTTTATGAAGGCCAAGAAAAATGTAATAGCCTTCCTGCCACCCCACCCCCACCCCCACCCCATTCTTCTTCTTTTTTTGTACCGACTGTTTGCATAAGTAGTCAACCTTGTTTTGAAATCATAATAGCTTAGGTGCAACTGATCTAATCTAGCGGTGTCTGTTCATTTAAAGAAGATTACGTAAAGATTATAAAGAGGTGGAAAAGGAATAATGAAAAATGAAAGCTAAGCTAGTTACTTAATTGATATTTAGTTTGTAAAATTATAGGATGAGAACGGACCATATCCAGAGCTTCATGCGACCTCTGGCGCCTTAACTTTGAACCTGATTGATATTGCAATATGATAATCTGATAAAGTGAACTCACAATGACACTGATGATTGGAAATTAAAGTGGCGTTGTTGTTTAGATGACCCTGAAGATTCTTATTCCTAATGGTTTGTGTTAAAAACTAGAGAGAAAAACAAAGAAGTTAAAAGATTTGATGCTAGCCTTTGGCATGAGTGCCTGACAACTCTACTTCATTGGTACTCTACAATGGATCATTTGCAAAATATGAGCAATGAAATGAGATGGTATGTCCATCCAAGGTTAGCTAATTGATGCAGAAGACTACGTTCTAAACTGTCAAGTTGAGCAATAATTTGGTTTAAACTTTAAAGGTAAGTGACATAATATTACATTATCTGGAACAAGGAAACAAGACCATGTCACTATGTTGGGCACAAGTTATGGACTTGCTCCGGGGTTGTTTGTTTTGTGGGTCCATGCAAAGTGTAATAGCAAGTTTAATAGCATACCAACCTTATAAAGCATAGAAAATGGAGCAAAGGGAACCATCTATTGCTGCCAGAAGTTTCTTGATAACATTTCAATTGATAATGAAAGTTTCAAGTAATGTTGAAAATAATGTAATGTCAAGTGTAACGTTAGATCTTAGAATATTACATAACATATATAACGTAAAACAAAGCACAATTACATGATTTTTGAACATAATTCTAATATGTTTTTAATAAATAG
The DNA here is from genome assembly GCA_030789695.1 of Scilla litardierei. Taxonomy (NCBI): domain Eukaryota; kingdom Viridiplantae; phylum Streptophyta; class Magnoliopsida; order Asparagales; family Asparagaceae; genus Scilla; species Scilla litardierei. Next base: position 8,574,363 of record CM061141.1, read on the forward strand.
AATAAATATTATAATTTTAAAAATATCTAAATAATAATAAAAATTATGGTAATGACAAGTAACATACAATATCAACATGTATTAGCAACTAGCAACAACCATGCATGAATATCATCGAATATACGAAGTAGCAACACAAAAGAATTTACAAAATAATAATAAATAATGTGATACGACCATTTCGTGGACGGGCCAGGCCCAAAACCGAGCGGCCCAAGCCCAAGTCGCAAGCCAGAGGCCTTAAAGGAGAGCGGGCCGAGCGACGAGGCCTCCACGAAGACTTGAAGTCGGGTCGGCCTCAGACCGAAGCGGGTGCTACCACCAGCCTATGTCCGTGGGAGCAAACCGCTCCCCGTAAAGCGCCCCTTAATCACCATTAAGGAGACACATTACGTCCACCTTCATGACACATGAATGCTCTATCAAAGAGGCGGATCGTGGGGGTGGAAATGGGGGATGTTAAGAAAGCGTGGACATGAAGACTCCTATAAAGAGACTCGAGGTACAACATACAGAGGGATCACTTCCTAGATACTCAAAAACACTGAGGTATTCCGCTCACACGACCTTGTCTTCCACCTTATACTTTTCCTTCACAGCTCGGCCCGAGGACTCGCGTATCGGCCGCCCCGTGAGCCATACCAATCCCACAGAGTATCTTTCAGGTCCGTTCTGACATAGGCATCGGAGGGGACTTGGTCGGAACCAAGGTCCGACCACTCTGACGAGCTTTCTCGTCTATTCAGGTCGAGCATATTCAGCGGCGTCGAGGCTATCCCTCAGCATCTTCCCTGCCGGAGCCGAGCACTCTCGTCCCCGAGCCTGCTCGTCTCCACCACAAGGAGGTCGTCATACTGCCGAGGCTACCCTTTGGCAAGCCGATGCGAGGTTCCGCCCGTCTCTCACCGAGCAAACGCGCCATCAACCGATCCCGAGGAAATCATGAAAAATGAAAGCTAAGCTAGTTACTTAATTGATATTTAGTTTGTAAAATTATAGGATGAGAACGGACCATATCCAGAGCTTCAAGCGACCTCTGGCGCCTTAACTTTGAACCTGATTGATATTGCAATATGATAATCTGATAAAACGAACTCACAATGACACTGATGATTGGAAATTAAAGTGGCATTGTTGTTTAGATGACCCTGAAGATTCTTAGTCCTAATGGTTTGTGTTAAAAACTAGAGAGAAAAACAAAGAAGTTAAAAGATTTGATGCTAGCCTTTGGCCTGAGTGCCTGACAACTCTACTTCATTGGTACTCTACAATGGATCATTTGCAAAATATGAGCAATGAAATGAGATGGTATGTCCATCCAAGGTTAGCTAATTGATGCAGAAGGCTACGTTGTAAACTGTCAAGTTGAGCAATAATTTGGTTTAAACTTTAAAGGTAAGTGACATAATATTACATTATCTGGAACAAGGAAACAAGACCATGTCACTATGTTGGGCACAAGTTATGGACTTGCTCCGGGGTTGTTTGTTTTGTGGGTCCATGCAAAGTGTAATAGCAAGTTTAATAGCATACCAACCTTAGAAAGCATAGAAAATGGAGCAAAGGTCATCATCTATTGCTGCCACAAGTTTCTTGATAACATCTCAATTGATAATGAAAGTTTCAAGTAATGTTGAAAATAATGTAATGTCAAGTGTAACGTTAGATCTTAGAACATCACATAACATATATAACGTAAAACAAAGCACAATTACACGATTTTTGAACATAATTCTAATATGTTTTTAATAAATAGAATAAATATCATAATTAAGTAACTACCTTATACTTCCCCTCCACAGCTCGGCCCGAGGACTCGCGTATCGGCCTCCCAGTGAGCCATACCAATCACACGGAGCATCCTTCAGATCCGTTCTGACATAGGCATCGGAGGGGACTTGGTCGGAACCAAGGTCCGACCCCCCGACGAGCTTTCTAGTCTATTCAGATCGAACAGATCCAGCGGTGTTGAGGCTACTCCTCAGCGTCTTCCCTGCCGGAGCCGAGCACCCTCGTCCCCGAGCCCGCTCGTCTCCACCACAAGGAGGTCGTCGTACTGTCGAGGCTACTCTTTGACAAGCCGACGCGAGGATCCGCGTGTCTTTCACCGAGCGAACGCGCCATCCACCGATCCCGGAGGTCTCGTGTCCCCCTTTTGACCACGTTGACCTTCCATCTTCGGGTCAACAATCCAGCGGTGAGAAAACACCCCGAAACATAATGTAAAGAAAATAGTTTGCTAATCATAATTTAAGTCTTATATAAATCACAATCACAAAAAAATTAAATAGAGTATCTGATACGAATCGCTTGCCGTTTGGATCAAATCAGCGAATAAATGAATAAAACATCGATTTAAAGGTGGAAAAATGGAAAATAGTGGAAGAACAATGAGAAATCAAAGAACTTGATAAAGATTCTTCGAGACGAATCAATCTCTCAGCTTTTATTGAACGCCTAAAAGCCTAAACAGCATCAAATTGATAACTAGATTGTTCGAAGACAAATCAAGCATAAACTAACAATGACGGTTAGCCCTAATTATAAAGGAAAACGGGGATTTACTAATTTGGTCTGACTAGACCAAAATACCCCTGATGCGACTAATACCGGCCCCCACGTCTCATCCTGCGAGAGTAAACAATAGTGGGCTCCCCGCTAGCCGCATCCCCCGCGAGTGTGCCCGGTCCAAGCGGTGCGTCCGCATCAATACCCCCCCTAACAGATCCACCTTGTCCTCAAGGTGGAAGTCAGGGAACTGCTCCCGCATCACGTCGTAGGCCTCCCAAGTCGCATCACAGTCCGGTAGACCCGCCCAATAGATTAGTACCTCCTTCCGCCGTCCCGGGCCCTGACGAACCGCCCTCACATCCACCGGCTCAAGTAGCACCTCCATGTCCTCCGTCAATGTAGGAGGCAAAGTAGAAGACACCGCCTGATCTCCGATAGCATTCCTCAGCTGTGACACGTGGAACACCGGATGTATTCCTGAGGACGCGGGCAACTCCAACCGGTACGCCACCTGGCCAATCCTGGCTACCATCCTGTATGGACCAAAATATCTGGCTGACAGCTTCTCATTCGGCCTCCTCGCCAACGACCTCTGCCGGTACGGACGCAGCTTGAGATACACCATGTCTCCCACCTGAAATTGTACATCTCGTCGATGCCCATCGGCCCTGGCCTTCATCACCTGCTGAGCTCGTAGCAGATGCTTCCTCGGCTCCTCTAGCAAACTATCCCTCTCCCCCATGTACTCCTCCACCTGAGACACTGGAGTCTGTCTGTCACCAAAACGGAGCAAGGGTGGGGGATCCCTCCCGTACAGTACTCTAAATGGCGTCGTCCCTGCCGCAGAGTGGTACGAAGTATTGGACCAGTACTCTGCCCATGATAGCCACCTATGCCACTGACGTGGTGTCTCTGAGGCGAACCACCGCAAGTATGTCTCTATGCTGCGGTTGACCACCTCCGTCTGGCCGTCGGTCTGGGGGTGGTAGGCCGTACTCCGCTTCAGGACCGTACCCTGCACCCTGAATATCCCCCGCCAGAAGCCACTTATAAAAACCTGGTCCCGGTCGGACACGATGGACCCTGGCACCCCATGTAACCGTATCACCTCCCTCGTGAAAGCGGTAGCTACCGACACTGCAGTGTATGGATGCTTCAATGGAATAAAGTGAGCGTACTTACTCAGGCGGTCCACTACCACAAATATCACCGTGTAGCCATCGGACCGTGGTAGTCCATCAATGAAGTCCATTGTCACCTCCTCCCAAACCCTCTCCGGCAGTGCCAATGGCTGTAGTAGGCCCGCTGGGGCCATAGCCATGTACTTGTGGCGTTGGCAAACGTCACAAGCTGCGACTAGGCGCGCGATCCTCTTCTTCATTCTGGGCCAATACAGCTCTCTGGCCATCCTCTGGTAGGTTTGCTGTACCCCTGAATGGCCCCCTGTCACCGAACTGTGAAACTCCTGGAAGAGGACAGGTATGAACTCTGAGCTCCGTGGTATCACCATCCTCCCGTGGTACAGCAATCTGCTTCCTGCTAACGAGTAACCAACCGGGCCGTCCTCGCCACTCTGCAGTCTCTCCCGGATCTGTCGTAACTCCGCATCTGCCTCTGCCTCCTGCAACATCGGCTCCCAACCCAACCACATAGGCAGTGACAATGCCCTCAAGTCGATGCCATCCTCTCTCCGTGACAAGGCATCAGCAGCCTTGTTCTCCAACCCGGGTCTGTACTCGATGTCGAACCGGTACCCCACCAGTTTGGACAACCAGTGCTGGTGCTCCTCAGTGACCAGCCTCTGCTCCAGTAAGTACTTGAGGCTCCGCTGGTCCGTGCGGACCACGAACTCCCGCCCCAACAAGTACGGCCGCCACTTCTGAATCGAGAAGACTATGGCCATCAGCTCCCGCTCATAAACTGATTTCAGTCGTGCTCTAGCGGTCAGCACCTGACTGAAATAAGCTATGGGTCTACCCTCCTGCATGAGTACCGCTCCCAGCCCGTACCCCGAGGCATCCGTCTCGACCCTTAATGATATGCTGAAATCTGGCAAGGCTAGAACCGGTGCCGTCGTCATAGCCACCTTCAAGGCCTCAAAGGCCTTGGTGGCTTCCTCCCCCCACTTGAATTCGTCCTTCTTCAACTGCTCGGTGAGAGGCCACGCAATCGTGCTGTAACCCTTGACGAACTTCCTGTAGTAGCCCGTCAACCCCAAAAAACCCCCTCAATGCTCGTAGCGTAGTAGGAAGCGGCCAATCTAGCATAGCTGATATCTTCGATCTGTCGGCCGCTACCCCCTCTGCCGACACTACATGGCCTAAGTACTCAATCCGCAGCTGTCCAAAGCTGCACTTCTTCCTGTTGGCGAAGAGCTGATTCGCTAACAACTCTTTGAACACTATCTCCAAGTGGCCTATGTGCTCCTCCATATCCCGGCTGTAGACCAGGATGTCGCCAAAAATACAAGTATGAACCGCCGTAGGTAAGGCTGGAACACCTTGTTCATGATGGCCTGGAATGTCGACGGAGCATTTGTCAAGCCAAAAGGCACGACGAGAAACTCGTAATGACCCTCATGGGTCCGAAAAGTGGTCTTCGGCACATCCTCTGGCCGCATCAGTATCTGGTGGTAACCCGCTCTCAAGTCGATCTTCGAAAAGACCGCTGCCCCATGTAGCTCGTCTAGCAGCTCGTCAATCACCGGAATAGGGAACTTGTCCGCGACAGTCTCCCTATTCAGCGCCTGGTAATCGACGCAGAATCTCCAACTCCCGTCCTTTTTCTTCACCAACAGCACCGTTGAAGAAAAAGGACTCACACTGGGCTGTATCACCCCCGCTTGCAGCATCTCCCGTACCAACCGCTCTATCTCGTCCTTCTGCGAATGCGGGTATCTGTATGGCCGCACGCTGGCCGGAGCCCCATCCCCCCGTAGCACGATCGCATGCTCGTGTCCCCTCTGCGGTGGCAGCCCCTGTGGGCTCTGAAACACCTCCTGGTACTGCTCCAGTACCGGCTCCACCTCCCCTGCGGTCTCTGTCTGTTGCTCCTCCTCAGCCGACAACCCCTGGCACTCCACCAGGAAACCCTCATCCTCATCCTGCAACGCCCTAGTGATGGCCTTGAAGGCCACCACCGAAAAGCAGAGTGTAGGGTCTCCGGTCAGCACCATCGTCCGGTCGCCGTCCTGGAACTCCATCCGCAGGAGCTTCCAGTTCACCTTCATCTCCCCCAACTTCTTCAACCATTGTACCCCCAGAATGACGTCCACATCCCCCAACTCCAGCGGTAAGAAGTCCTCCACTATCTGTATGCCCTGCAGCATCAGGCACACCCCCTTGCAGAGCCCAGCGCTCTCCTCTATCTTCCCCGTCCCCAGCAACACTGTGAATCTCTCCAACGTGCTCAGATCTAGCCCATGACGATCCACCAACTTCCTAGAAATGAAGTTGTGAGTCACCCCACTGTCAATAAGGACCGTCACCGCCTGCTCCTCCAACGTCCCTGATAACTTCATGGTATGATTCGGAGTGAATCCTACCACAGAGTTCAGGGAGACCTCCGCCACGTCCATGTGTACATTCACCTCCTCCTCCGCCACCTGCTCGGGCTCCAGTACCTCCTCCTCATACTCCTCGTCGGGTACGATCACAATCTGCAGCAACTTGCTCGCACATCGGTGACCGGGGCTGAACTTCTCGTCGCAACAGAAGCACAACCATGCTGCCCGCCTGGCCCGCATGTCCGCCTCTGTCAGTCGCCTGCCTGGTACCACCCCTGGCCTGACCTCTCCTTTAAGCGCCACTGGGACTCCTGCTGCTGGCCGTGGAGGAACTGGTGCGGCCGTACTGCGCTGGCCCTGGGCTCCCCAAGCCCCTCTGATGCGCCTCTCCTCTGTGTGCTTCTCCTCCGCCATGTGGGCTAGACGGAGGACATCCTCCAAGTCATTGGGCCTCTGCATCCAAAGCTCTGCCCGTATCGAGGGCTTCAACCCCCTCATGAAGCTCCCGATCAACACCTGGTCAGACACCCCCGCAACCTGCTAGCCAACATCTCGAACTTCTCCACGAAGTCTCGAACTGTCCCCTCCTGTCGCAGTGCTGACAACTGCTCATAGAAGTCCCTTCTGGACTTCTCCTGGAACCGGTCGAGAAGGTAAGAAGAGAGCTCCTCCCAGGAACGAAAAGGAGAGCAGGCTGTCTTCCACCGGTACCAGGCTATGGCCTTGTCCTCGAAATAGATCCCTATCGCACGCAGGACCTCCTCCTCTGTCAGCTGCATCACCTGGAAGTAACGCTCGGCCTGGTAGACCCATCCGTCAGGATCGGTGCCATCAAACGTCGGCATCTTCAGCATCTTCAGCCTTCGATCCGCGTTTATGTCACCGCACTGTGCTCCAAACCCCCTACCGTGGTGTCCTCCATTTCCGCCACGGCCGCCTGCCGGTACCATCACGCCCCCTTGCCCCCCTCCGGGGCCTCCGTCGCCTCCCTCGTACAGCTCATCAGGCCATTGAGGCCGCTCCATATCCCCCTCCGGGATGTAGTTCCCCAAACAATCCAGTGGTCGTGGTGGCTGGAAAAAAATTGGCTCTCTAGCCCCTCCGTGCTGCTGTCCGGGCGCTGTCCGGCCCTCCAGATGGCCCCCTGGGCCCCAAAATTGGGCCGCAGGAGCCCCAATCGTCGCCCCGTGAGCCCCTCTCCCTCCGTCGGGCCTCGCCGTCGCCCCTGTGGGCTGAACAAACCCCGCCACGGCCCCAAAAGGCCTCAGTGGCCTCGCGGGGCCACCAAAACGCGTCACCGGGTCTTCAGGAGGGGTGGCTCAGGCTGTGGCGTCACCCCGGAACCCTACCGGACCCGCCGCACCCCCGAAAGGGGTCCCCAGCCTCCCGCGCCCCCCAACGGGGGCGCCCCGCCTCCTGTGCCCCCCGACGGGGGCGCCCGGCCACCCGCGCCCCAGGCGGGGGCGCCCGGCCTCCCGCGCCCCCCGGAGGGGGCGCTCCGCCTCCCGCGCCCCCTGGAGGGGGCGCCAGCCTCCAGACACCCCCGCCAGGGGGTGTCGCTGCCGCCGAGGGGCGGGAGTGTCCGTCGAACCCCCCAGGCCCCGCTGGGCCTGTCGTGCTCTCGGCAGGCCCAGTTGGGCCTGTTACACTTCCGGCAGGCCCAGTTGGGCCTGCCGTGCTTGCCGCGAGGGTTTGGTGGGCCCCGCTGCCTTCCCCCGCAAACCCTAGAGGGTTTGGCCAGCCGTCTTCTTGGTTTGGAGGGTTGGTAGCCGCCGTTTCGACGACAAATCCTTCCGAGTTTTTGCCTCGATCTCCTCCGATAGCCGTCGAGATGGTTTGGAGCATCGTCATCATCGCCGGGATCTGTGCCACCTCCCTCGCCACCTCGATCCTCATGTGTATGAGTTCGATTTGGATATCCTCTTGCATATGGGCGTGATCATTGCTGGAGAGCTCCATGGCCGTCTTCAATGATTGAATATCCTCGCCCATGGATCTCTTCAATTCCTCCATCTCGTGGTTGATTTCTTCGCGAAACCCTTGAAGCCGTTCTTCCGTCGCGCCGCCTCTTGTCCCTCCCGCCATTAGATCTCACCGCTCTGATACCAATTTGATACGAATCGCTTGCCGTTTGGATCAAATCAGCGAATAAATGAATAAAACAGCGATTTAAAGGTGGAAAAATGGAAAATAGTGGAAGAACAATGAGAAATCAAAGAACTTGATAAGGATTCTTCGAGACGAATCAATCTCCCAGCTTTTATTGAACGCCTAAAAGCCTAAACAACATCAAATTGATAACTAGATTGTTCGAAGACAAATCAAGCATAAACTAACAATGACGGCTAGCCCTAATTATAAAGGAAAACGGGGATTTACTAATTTGGTCTGACTAGACCAAAATACCCCTGATGTGACTAATACCGGCCCCCACGTCTCCTCCTGTGAGAGTAAACAATCGTGGGCTCCCCGCTAGCCGCATCCCCCGCGAGTGTGCCCGGTCCAAGCGGTGCGTCCGCATCAGTATCATGACTTACACATTAGTTAAATACAAAAAGATCCCATACAAGTTCACATCAAAATAAGTTCACATTAAAACGGAGCTCAAAGCCTTTTAATGTATATTATTTCTTCTTTGGCTGTAATGTAATTACGATATGCTACAATTTAGCGCATGATAATATATGTTACATTAAAAAACATAATTATGCTGATTTTGGATTACATGGAGGCTTTACATAACTAAAAGGTTGTGTTACATTGCGTAATGTGTTATTTGAGTTACGTAACAGGTTCTTTCAAACATTGGTTTCAAGTAATCTATAACTAGATGATTGCACTTTATCCACTGGCTATTATGACCATGAAAACAGAAGATACACAAAGGTAACCGGAATGCGGTTATTGTTTAGAATATTTTCACATCACATGCCAGCCATTATGATAGAAACATAAAGCCAACTAGAACGACATTATTTTTAAAAGGTATATAGAAGAAGAATGGTATCCTTAATAAGAAAAGGAATGGCAACAACGGGGATCCTAGTGAATCATATCTTCATATATAGACATGGGATGACGGTGTCACAATATTCACATGACATATCCCACCAAACTTGCTACACAGATGTCCTAGCTGATGAATGAAACTCAAACACTGCTGATAGCACCAATTTCAAAGGGCATCATATTATGCTTTTCCTCACCCCCTCCCCCCCTTGAGTTGTTTCTCTGAAATTTTACTGAACTTGGAATATCCTTAAGTTGGTGGTGTTCTGGATTTATAAGCTTTTTTTTTTCTAAATGGCTGTTTGGAGCAACTGAACTGATGAAAGAGTTTGGCTGGTCTGGATTTTAACACATGAGGTAACTGAAAGCTCATAAATTCACTTACCCTTGTGGAATATGAGAAACAATGGAGATTCCAATGTAGTTGTCTAACTTCTGAAATTTGGAGTGCAACTTATTTAGAGTGTTGCATGATGGTAATGAGTATGGGTATTTGAAGGCTGAATGAGGAGAGAGATGATATCTTCAAATATGGAATTGAAAAATAGATGAATGATCCTGCAAGTTCATGTATGGCCTTTTGACCTTCTTGAGAATGTTGGATGTTGATTCCTTGCATATTTAATCCATGATTCTTCATTAGAACAGAAAACTGGACTGATACTGCTAAACAAGGAGTCAACCCTTACAAATCCAAAGACAACAGATGCCACACTTCAAGTAACCTCACGGTAGTGTTCACTATGAAACAAATACAGATTGTATATCGCCTTCAATGTAAGCTATTAATTTATTTAACTTATATCATGTTATGATTTAAAACTTTGCTAACATTCTGTAAATTATTGCTAAAAGGTCTGTTAGTGATAACATAGGCCGTATACATTCGCATAAATATTTTAGTCCACTATTTTAAAGATTGATGATCCCATATCTTTCTGGATTTCACTAAGATAGTCAATACATTAGTCTTAGTTTTATATTATGACTTTTAACTATTTAGTGATCTAAGTTAGATTTTTTTATTTATCTCATGATAAATAAAATTCATAAGGCCAGTTATTAAAGTTGTGTGATTAATGAAGCCAAATCATTTAAGCACTTTATTCTAGTAGGATGATACATACTTTTTGCTCCTTTACTTACTTTGTTGGAGACCTTAAAATATTGCATGTCACTGTATTCTGAACTATGTGTCACCCATGAATTTGCAATCACAACCATAACAAAAACAGCAAAGCCTTCTCATATGATTTTTTGTGACCCTTACATACTTCTATCTTTATTGTAGATTCATCTAATGATCTATTTCAGAATAATCTAATATCTAAATTCTACTGCTCATGAAATTCTTGTGTTCATACATCTCATCGATGTATTTTAAGTAGATTGTTTTTCCTTTTTCCTGTTATTTTCTCTCCTTTCTCCTTTTTTCTTCTATTTTCATCTAGAGTCTTGTTTGCTGCTTTCTGCAGGTATCTCCTCTGTACAGTAGGATCAGTATACATAAAGTCAAAGGAGGCTCCGGCTAAGGATGTCCTCAAGGACATTGTAGAAATGTGTCGTGGTATACAACACCCCGTTCGTGGACTTTTCTTAAGGAGCTACCTCTCTCAAATAAGCAGGGATAAATTGCCTGGTATCGGATCAGAGTATGAAGGGTAATAAGATCTCATGATTAATTTTGGATCTCTAATCTGGTAAACAGTTAGTTGATGGAAGCATGCCCCCCCCCCCCCCCCCAACCAAAAAAAAAAAAACACACACACAACACTAATCCAATAATGGGATATGGGTGCCTCTGACATGGTTCGCTGCCTTGCCTTACCTGCTTGTTTTGTTCTGATTGGTTATTTTCTATAATAAACTCTGGAGGATTGGATATCATTAGTGGGTAATGTTTACTGATCAATGGACACATGTCAACATAAACTGATTACCTAGTATCGTAGGATGTGTTCTTGTTGTACATTTGGGGTGCCGTATATATTTATTGGAGGCCTTTCCTCTATAGTGTGATTTGTATACACTAGGTGAAATTACTTAACCAATCAGTCGGCAAGTCAGGATTTGTCTGATCTCCATTTCTGGTATTCTCATTTTTCTTTTCCAATTAATGCAGGGTAACAAAGTTTCCTTTCTATTGTAACTGCCATCTGTAAAATATCTTTGTTTTCTAACTTTGTCCTTTAGATCTTTTCACCATTGCAGATGGAACCTTCCACCACACTTTAGTTTCGTTGCTAAACTGCATGTGGATATTATTCTCAGGCTTCTTTTGGTCTGCCTTGTTAGTCTTCCGCACTATGCCTTTATGTGCACAAACTCTAATCTGGTAAAGGCAAGGGATGTTAAACCCAAGACTTGCTGATGGATTTCAAATGAATTTGTGATCAACTAGAAGCATGTTAACCTTTTTTTGCAATCATCTAGACGGAGCATGAACAAATCTAGCCTTCCTCATGAAATTGTATTTTCGCAGTAAACCATAGTTACAGCGCTGTCATTTTCATAGCTCTGTCATTTTCATCATAAATTACTTGGGAATATGTGTCTACTGATATATTGGGGCTCAAAAACAAATAAAATCTTTGTTCTGAAATAGTTCTAAACCATTGCCTTTTTGCTATCGTTTAGCCTGGGATTATATTGTTTAATGGTTCCCAAAAATGGATAAGTAAAATGCATTACTAACCAGGTAAAAATGCAGAAACTTTCACATGGAGTAGTGTGACATAAGAATACTGTGTTGAGACATAAAAATTTGAAATTTCGTTATATTTTATTTAGTGATGGAAAAAATCATTTAAATCTTAAAAGTAAATCAAAGTTTGAAAAATTGGTTGATATCAATGCATATAACCATTTTTGGATCGGACTTGTAGGAGGAATAAAAGCTACCCTTTTATTGGCATAAGTGAAACCCTTCTAGTTTTATGAAACACATGTTATCGGGCTTTTTCGATTATTGAGCGAGGTTGAGACATTGAACCTTGAAACAAAAAATTAAACTTAAGTCGGTTAATTTAAATAATTCATAAAAATGATTCATTATTGGAGTGAATTAGAAAAAATGAAGATAGTATCATAGATGATGATAAAGATTGTTGGAACTTGGTATATTCCATCTTCTATTCCATCTGGTTTTGATGTAACAAAAAATATATATTTATTATCACATCAAAACCATATGGAATAGAAGATGAAATATACCAAGTTCCAACATTCTCCCCCCTTTTGATGATGACAAACAATTAAAAGATATAGTATGTTTATTACTCTCCCTGAATATATGCCTTAAGTTCTTCCCCTTTGTCATCCACAAAAAGTGGAAAAACAAAATTAGCAGGCTACGAATTTTCGTAGTCAGCTAATAACGAAATGAAGAGAAATTGTATGGAAGTAAAAACATAACTAAGTAATACATAGAGAACATATAATTAAACAGAGACCGAGGGTAATACAACATCAACTTAAGCACAAACATAACATACTACATGACTACAAACATTTAAACAAACAACAAAATGAACGAAACAGAGACGAACTAAACATAAACGAACATAACATAACAAACGCCCGATTACATAGATTGCATAACATAAGATATCTGGTAGAGGACTAAGAACTAAACAGAAGATTATATAGTTTTTAGTACACCAAGCACCACGAGCAAAATAAGATCGGAAACAGGCAAACCAACGGCCGATTGAAAAAGTCCATGAAAAACACCAAAATAAAAACAGCAAAACACACATGATCAATACCCCAAACCGAACGGCAAGACAGCAGACATCGGAAAAAGACAGTAGCAAGGCCGAAAGAACAACAGAGCTTATGGATGATAGGACGAGGTGCCAGGGGAGGAAGGGCTGGGCCTAGTGCGACGAGATGGAATGACATTCTGGGCTTCTAAGGCAGAGACAAGCTGGGATTGGTTAGTCTGAATTTGGTCTAGAACCTCCAAATGATGCTTCAGAGTAGCATTGTAAGAACTAAACTGCATTTGAATTCCAGCAAAGCCTGCAGAAACGGTCTCGGTAAGGCGACGAATAAGCACGGTGTTTGTCTCGCGAGAGGGAGAAACGCCATCATTCGATGCAAGGAGCTTCGTGCTTGACTTCGGACGGGAAGAGCCTGGAGCGACCGTGGGGGTGGGAGTGACCCGCGGCTGAGACTGAGGAGTCTGAGTATGAGTCCCTCCGGACTCATCATCACTATCGTCGTCATTTTCGTCTGATTCAGCAGAGGAAGAGGGTGGATCGGGCAGACGCATGCTATGGACGGTGAGATCATCAAAGTGGATATCACTATGAACAAAGTACTCGCCTTCAGTGGGGACAGAAAATGCGTGAACGATAAGGGTAATTAGACATGGCAGATAAAAGTGAGAGGAGACACGCTTCGCAAGGATGAAGTACAAGAGATTTCCCAATGAATGGAAAAACCACTGAAGATAGCATACATTGGCCAGTCCCCAGTCTTTCGAGACTCTCTCTCTTTTCCCATGAATGATCATACCATCCTTGCAAAAATGGCCCCAAAATTCTACTCTCGCATGCCCGCAACAAAACTCCATCCCGACGCGCGCCTTCTCCACAAAGTTATCATCCATAACATCATGCCCAAATCAGGCTCCCTCAGTTACCTCAGTTCCTCCCTTGAGCACTGTTTGTATGCTATCTTCAGTGGTTTTTTCATTCATTGGGGAAATCTCTTCTACTTCACCCTTGCGAATCGTGTCTCCTCTCACTTTTATTTGCCATGTCTAATTACCCTTATCCTTCGCGCATTTCCCGTCCCCACTGAAGGCGAGTACTTTGTTCATAGTGATATCCGCTTTGATGATCTCACCGTCCATAGCATGTGTCTGCCCAATCCACCCTCTTCCTCTGCTGAATCAGACGATGACGATGATAGTGATGATGAGTCCGGAGGGGCTCATACTCGGACTCCTCAGAATCAGCCGCGGGTCAGTCCTACCCCCACGGTCGCTCCAGGCTCTTCCCGTCCGAAGTCAAGCTCATTGCATCGAAGGATGGCGTTTCTCCCTCTCGCGAGACAAACGCCATGCTTATTCATCGCCTTATCGAGACCATTTCTGCAGGCTTTGCTGGAATTCAAATGCAGTTTAGTTCTTACGATGCTACTCTAAAGCATCATTCAGAGGTTCTAGACCAAATTCAGACTAACCAATCCCAGCTTGTCTCTGCTTTAGAAGCCCAGAATGTCATTCCATCCCATCGCACTAGGCCCAGCCCTTCCTCCCCTGGCACCTCGTCCTATCATCCATAGGCTCTGTTCTTTCGGCCTTGCTACTGTCTTTTTCTGATGTCCGCTGTCTTGCCGTTCGGTTTGGGGTATTGATCATGTGTGTTTTGCTGTTTTTATTTTGGTGTTTTCATGGACTTTTTCAATCGGCCGTTGGTTTCCATGTTTTCGGTTTATTTTGCTCCTGGTGCTTGGTGTACTAAAAATTATATAATCTTCTGTTTAGTTCTTAGTCCTCTCCCAGATATGTTATGTTATGCAATTTATGTAATCGGGCGTTTGTTATGTTTAGTTCGTATCTGTTTCGTTCATTTTGTTGTTTGTTTAAATGTTTGTAGTCCTGTAGTATGTTATGTTTGTGCTTAAGTTGATGTTGTATTACTCTCAGTCTCTGTTTAATCATATGTTTTCTATGTATTACTTAGTTATGTTTTTACTTCCATGCAATTTCTCTTCATTTCGTTATTAGCCGACTACGAAAATTCGTAGCCTGCTAATTTTGTTTTTCCACTTTTTGTGGATGACAAAGGGGGAGAACTTAAGGCATATATTCAGGGGGAGTAATAAACATACTATATCTTTTAATTGTTTGTCATCATCAAAAAAGGGGAGAATGTTGGAACTTGGTATATTCCATCTTCTATTCCATATGGCTTTGATGTGACAATCAATATATATTTTTTGTTACTAACTCTATCTATGAAGATGTACAGACATCAAGCTCATTATATTTTAATAATACATGTGCTCACTTGACAAGGACTCTCTGAGAATACCAGTTTCGCTACTCAAATTACGTTTGGACAACGTATCTTCGGAATAATGTAATTTTATTTTTAGATAGCTTCAGGGCCTTGGCTATAATATGTCATATATCCCTAAGCGTCAAATTACATTATCTTTCAACCCATTACAAAATTTCCAATTTTTGAATTTGGTCGACTACGAATTTTCGCAGCCTGTTAAACTGTTATTTTACCGTTTGAGTCTAAAACTTTCTGGACAGTTTCTATCCATTTGTAACTTCTGAACCGTCCAGAACCGTTTCTAAACACTATAAAAGGATGGGTACCCCTCTCTTTTTCATTTACTCATTTTTCTCTTCTTTAGTTTTCATTTATAGAAATTAAGGCTCTAATTCTCTTGGGAAAAGTTGTTTGTGTTCTCATTTGTAAGAAGAAATTCTGATCTCTTTCTTCATTTGAGAACTAAAGAGCTTTAAGAGTGTCTCGCAAATTCCACATTTAGAAACATTGAAGTTCTCCTTTTAAACATCATCCTTTGAATTCATTCTTGATATTCATACCAAGGCTATAGATGTTTTCTATTTCATTATTTCTTCAACAAGGTTTGAATATCTAGTTGTAGAGATTGTACAAAGTTTGGGACACTGGGAGTGTCGCCATTTTTGTAAGTTAATGCTTGCGGGGAGCAAGTGATTTTAGTGGATTGAAAATCTCTACGAGGAGTAGAGGACTGGAGTAGGATCAAAAGGATCCGAACCAGGATACATCTTTGTGTTTACGATTGGTTTATTTTCAATACTTGTCATTTAATTTCTGTTCCATCTTTGCAAATTTTAGTAACGTTTTATTTGAAACAAGTTTTATAATACACTATTCAACCCCTCTTCTAGTGTATTTGTGTATACAGGCGATCCTACAAAGATGATCTATGAATATATAAACAATTACTAAAGATGAAAAACTAAAAATCTACCTGCAAGTAACAGTTATGTGTTGAGCTAATGCAACCAATGTAAAATCAGATCCTTTCTATGTGTATCACTTGATACTTTTTAATACACCGATCGATACCGAAATGTCACACCTTGCTAAAAACGATCTGAAAACAAATTTCCAAAGATTTCAACATGCTTTGCTTATATACAATGTAAGCAAAAAATCAGTGGCTTGTGATGTATGAGGATGACTTGGCCAAATTCATTTAAATTTTGGCCTAGATATTTGATCACATCTAATGGTTTCAATTTTTCATTAGGTGGGTGTATCATCGAAGCAAAATGGGGGTATTTGTATCCTTAATGCTTCTAAAACTAGCCAAGTTAAATTATATATATATACATCTATATTACATTTGACAACTGTTTTTGAATTCTAGGGCTGACTAGGACAAGATAAAGAGTGGCTGTGATTTGATCTTGGGAATGGAAGTTTGGCATGAGTTTTGAGAAAGTTTTGAGGGGGAATCCATTTGGTTGGAAAACTCAATATTTCGAAATTTGTATGGAAAAACGCAGCTGACCCTCTCTTACCTTGGGCGTAGCAAATCTCAGTATTTATAGTAGGGGACAACATTTATACGTGGATTTATGTGGATTTAATGCATTTTGTGGAAAAGCAAGTGCACTTATTGCATTTGCGTTTAATGCATTTGCATGCATTAGTCACCCTCACACATTTGCACTTAATGCAGCAGAGCAAGTGCACTTGCGTTTAATGCATTGGCATGCATTTGTCATGCTCACACATTATCGGCTCGAATGGTCAGGGCAATTTAATGGTCGCAGGGCCCACCATCAAGGAAGATGTTGCATAGCGAAATTTGTGGAACGAAATTTGTGAAGAGCTAATTTGTTGTTCCGCATCGAGTTTGTTGATCTACGCTAATTTGTTGTTCCGCGTCGAAAACGCTCACGTCGAATTAGCGTAAAAAATTTAGGGGGCGCCTTTGGCGCCCGTGCCAAATTTGTTGATTTACGCTTAATTTGTTGTTCTACGCCAAATTTGTTGTTCCGCACTGAAGGCACCCGCGCCGAATTTGTTCTGTGCCGAAGGCGCCTATGCCGAAGGCGCTCGTGCCTCTAAATATTTTTACGTCAATTTGTTCTTTTAAATTTTGTCTGTGGAAATTATTTTTTGGGGAACAAAGATTTCGCGGTGGAAAATCTTAAATGCACCGTGCTCGCGGGCACGAGTTATGACTAGTATATGTATATGAGAATAATGTGTATCATATGACATGTAAGGCATCTCCTCGTATATAATACGCAAAAAGTGGGGTGGTACAAACTTACATGTGCTTGTACTTGTTGTATCACCCCACTTTTTATGTCTTGGTATATGAGGAGATGCCTCATATGTCATATGATACTCATTATTTTATATATATGGGGGCAGAAACATGCGTGTCCAACTCTCTTAAATTTAAAAGTGGACAACAAAAATGAAACTCTGTTTGATTAGATGTAAACTAACGTGTCTACACTATATACATACACGAAATTTCAAACGATTTGGATATGTTTTATCTATGCATCAAGCAGCGAGAAATTAGTCCAGTTTATGACAATCCTGAATCATAGATTTGCGTCCACATTTTGCATGGGTAAAACACATCGAAAATATTTGAAATTTTGCTTACAGATAGTTTAGACATGTTAGATTACATCGAATGATTAGATTGTTTAATTTTAAATTTAAATGGGTTGGATCTTAATGATTGATCCACCCAAATGGACTTAAGTCAACATTTATATAACAAATATTATATATGTATTTTTCTTCACCATTAAATTAAGATCCAATCATACTAAGAACCTAACTGGTAATAAATAGTTTTTTGGGAATTATATAATGGGATTTTTCTTAAACATCAAATTGCTTTTTAGTGCCTGTACTTGGTAAAATATCTGTTTTTATTTATATTGAAATTCTTTTGGAATTGTGTAGCTATTTTTCTTATGATTATTGTTATTTCTTAGTATTTGATTATACATTTAAGTATTAAATTGGTGGTCCTTGATAAACCGGGAAAAATAGGATTGATGGAAAGAATATCTAGTAGTATCTATATAAATTTTTTAAATGGGTATATATGTAGGAAGTGCTGGAACCTCCCTAGACTTGATCCACTGACAAGCCTAATCAAACATTGCATATGTACAAATCTAATAACTAAAGGGTAGTTATAACATACTAGATGTCATTTATGTAGTACTAATGAAGGATGACATACTTCCTGCAAAGCGATCATGAATAGAATATATATATGTTGATTAGACTACATTTGGATGAACCAAACATGTGTCTAAACTACATACAAATAGAATTTCAAATAATTTGGACATATCTATATTACAATTGAGTAGGGTGATGTGACTTTGTCCCATGTGGCAATGTCACGTCGCCTCATGGGATCCACATCACCCCCCGACATGGGAAACCCTATTTCCACCCAAACCCTATTTCCACCCAAAAACCCCCAAAATCTCACCATCCTACTAAAAACACAATTTCAAATAACACCACAAATCCAAGTTTTTTCCCCTTTTACCCCCAATGATACCCACACATACACTCACATTTCTCGCTCCTTTTCGTTTGCGCGTGCACCGTATCCCGTTCGTGTGGGTTTTTTCACCGTGCACTGTGTGCATGGGTTATTTCTAGTTTTATACATGCATCAAGTAGTTGTAAATTAATTAATTTATGATTATTCTGAAACATTGATTATGCAACCACTTGATGCATGTGTAAAACATGTCTAAAACATTTATAGTTTTATTTTTAGATAGTTTAGATATGTTTGATCACATCCAACGGAACGGATTTTCTATTGAGGTTGCTCAAATTTAAAATTAGCTTAGATGGATGTTCATGTTTGGTCTATCCAAATGGAGCCTAGTCCACACACACAACAGAATTTTGGGTAACCCATTACTCATATAATATAAAAAGCTGTATTTATTAATTTGCATGGATGGAAGAAATAAAAGATGATAAATAAACGTTAACCATTAAAAGATGTGAAAGATGATAAATAGCAGGAAGATGAAGAGGACGAGAAATTGAGATCTCATGTAATATTTGTAAAAAATATAGATTTTGTTAATAATTACTTGAAGAAGTTCATCAACGTCGATGTCCAACAAAGATTTTTGCCACGATCCACATCAAGAACTCTAGATGATGCACTCGTTCTCTCTTTGTTTGGGTTCCTTTCCTTTTTTTCTTTTTGATTGGTTGGTCTAGGGGAATATAAAAGAAGTGTTGGATTTGAGTTCGACCCAAACTTGTATTAAGAAAATAAAAAAAAGGTCGATATATCAAACAACATGACACATATCAGCCAATATTGGAATCAAATGATATGGCCGATATATTTCAGCGATGCCGGCCCACTAGCTAAAGCCTGTGTTTTCGTTTTGTTTAAGACTTTCCCTTCTGACCGTCAACTTGCTTGATTCACTAACCCCGTCTTCCCATCCACCTTAAGGTCAGGTCGAAGCAAAGTGTTTTCTTTCAGAACCTCTTCCTATCGGAAAACAAGAACATGCTAGCTAACCTCTCTCTATTGGGCTCCACTTGTACGCTACCCTTCCCCCTTCTTTCCTTAACAGAGACTCTTGCTTCTGAAGAGCGGCTGTAATGGAATGAATGAATGAAGAACTTATTTGATCTCCTGATATCAATCAAAAATTTTCTTCGCGTATAAAGAAAGCTTTTTTCATTTTACTTATTCTTTATGCTTCTACCTTTTCAAGGTATTCGTCCTATTTCAGTAGAATTATTTCAGTACAACGACAGACTCGTGGATAGGGAACTATACTAGCTACCTATCTGATTTATTGTATAAATTCCAACGATGGAACCCACTATTTTTTTTTCTTTATTTAATATTGCTAGAATTTCTTATTTCCAGGTAACTGGACTGGAAGGAATAAAGAATCGTGGTTGGGAAGGTCATAATAGCAAAAGCCATTGGAATTTATATTTTATATATCGGAATAATTCGTTTTGTTATTAATCAACGGGGGATAAAAGGATAACTGAAAGAGGTAGTCAGCTAGAAATATAGCAGCTAGTCTAGTTAAACAGTCGCATGAAAGCTGGGTCCCATGAGACAAGCGTAAGGTTGTGAATCCAGTTCCTCTTTCTCGGTCCGAGAAGTGCATTGTTGGAACTGGGCTGGAACGCCAAACGACTCTAGATTCAGGGGTTTCTATTATAGCCGAACGCGAAGGAAAGATTATTTATACTGATACTCACAAGATCATTTTCTCAAGCAATGGGGATACTATAAGCATTCCATTAGTTATGTATCAACGTTCCAACAAAAATACTTGTATGCATCAAAAACCTCAGGTTTGGCAGGGTAAATGCATTAAAAGGGGACAAATTTTAGCGGATGGTGATCAGAGTCCATTGTGGAAGAATCTTCTGAGGAATTGGCCATGATATATCTGATCCATACATAATATCATGAAAAATGGATACAAATTTTTGACTGCTACTTAGTATCGGCAATGGGTCAGGACCAGGAACTAATTCGAATTTGGAACTTGACATGTCGGTTGTTTTTAACCGTAGGCATCTCGCCAGGAAGTTGGTGGGCTCAGCAGAATTTTCCTTTCTGGCTCCGGCCCCTCTCCCTATGGGAATTCTGGAGGGTGATCCCCGCCCTCGGTAGACCAGCCTCATTCTCGGTCTGCATCCTGGAGTGTTTTATTTCGTCTTTGGGATTTCGTTTGTGTTCCGCGAACAATGGGAAAGTAGGAATACTTTGGTTTGTCGATTAATTAAGAAGTATAGGGGTATTGTATTGGATATTTAGAATATTTATGTTATGTCCCAGGACAAAAAAATGGAATATAATAATAAAATAATAAGATATGAAGAGAACTACTATGTCACTACATGGTAGGGTGGAATCCACCCAATACGATAAGACGAGCAGATGTTCTTCTGTTTTATCTTCTTCCCTCCTTCCTGGGCTCTCAAGCTGCTTCGGACCGACGGGGGAGTACTCACAAGCGGAGGCAAAGACCCAAGTGATCCGTTTATAAAAAAGGAAAGGCTTCCGTTGTACCATTATGGGGCAAAAACGATATGCCAGTCACATTGGTCGAAATGTATATATATTATTGTTATTGTTATTGTTATTATATATAATAATGTTATCTTAAAAATCTATAATATGAAAAATGAGTTTCTTTATTTCAGATTTGAAGCTAAACATGAATTTGATAGGGTGTTACATGGTGGGCCTTAGCTCTTTGATGGGCTCTTGGTTGTGCTACAACGATGGAGTTCAACTCTAAGACAAGATCGTGACATTTTGACGTCGGTTCCTGTGTGGGTTTAGTAGCATGGAGTGCCTTTAAGCATGTGGAACTTAGACATAGTGAATATCATAGTATCTGTATTAGGCACACCATTGTGCCTTGATCGCTCTACTGCAAAGTTGGAGAGACTAACCTACGCAAGATGCTTGGTAGAGGTTGATGCAAAGAAGCCATTACCTTCATCTGTACTAGTCGAACTGGATGATGGAGAAATAATTACAATTGGCGCAAAGTTTGAAGGAGAACCGCCACGTTGCAGTCATTGTATCTGTTTCGGACACTCAGATGCTCAATGCGCTGCGTTAGTCAAGCTCCCTTCAATCCAAGACCCGAATGAAGTGGAAGTGTTGGATGTTGATCAGGTACCCAATGAAAAAGCAGAAGGGAAAGCAAATAGAGGTGACTAATGCGGAAATTTCTGGGGGCAAGTTTGGGGGATCAACAAGCCAAGCTGAGAAAAATGCCTACGCCCAGGTCGTGGATCAGGCATCTGCTGTAGTTGGGGGGGTTTGGATATCGCGACCATCCTGAAAGGGGATATTCAAAAGGGGACAATGCCAACAATTTCAGGCTCTAAGGGGGGTTTCTGTAGATGAGGATGAGTTGATTTCAGAAGGAGAATCTGTAGATGTCGAGGAGCTGAATGAGGCAGCGGTGCGGGAGCAATTACATACAGATGTTCATGCCAATGTCCAAGGTAATGAGGATGCCGGAATCTCAAACCTGGGGAGTAAAGCACAACCAAATGAACCACCAAGTTCTATACCCTCATTAGTGGAGGAGCAGGACTCTGAAATTGACAGGCTTCCAGATTCTATGACCTTTGACAACCCTGAATGGGAATTGGAGCAAGAGGATTTAAACATCAATTTGGAGGCAGCAGGTGTAACAAAAAAGACTGCAGCTCAACCATCTACGACTGCAAATACGAGGAAAAGCTCAAGACTGTAGCTCAACCATCTTGCGCGACAACCCAATACCCATCAATGACAGTCTTCATCTGGAATACACGAGGCCTCAACAACTCGGTGAGGCGAAGAGATCTTCGAGATAGATTTAAAGAACTAAAATCTACGACGGTGATTTTATTGGAGACTAAGTTGAAAACATGTTTGTTAAATAAGAAATCTTGCATTCCCAAACAATGGAATATGATAGACAATTTTGCTACTCATAGAGGAGGGAGAATCTTGCTTGGATTTGATCCGGTTGTTTGGCAAGCAAATTTAATGTCCAGTTCTCCGCAACATGTAACTGTTCGATGTTGTAATGTGGGTGGATTCTCAATGGTGCTTACGGCAATTTACGCTCTAAATACTAGTTCTGAGAGGAAGAGTTTATGGCATATGCCGAACCGGGATGCTGTAAACCTGAAGAATGAAGCTTGGATGATAGGAGGAGACTTCAACTGTGTACTCTATGCTAAAGATAAAATTGGAGGCGCAAATTGGAGGCGAGCATGGTGGAGGATTATAACAATTGCATAAATGATTGCGCCCTTCGAGAGCTAAAAAGCACAGGTCTTTGTTTGAGTTGGTGTAACAAACGACTGGGTAAGGGGCTGCCCAACTTGACAGAGTCTTCTGCAACGCCAAATGGATTAACAAGCTACCTGAATCTTTTGTGGAATATCTCGACCCCCATACGAGCGATCACTCCCCGATGGTGATCAATTTGCACATCTAGGTACCATCTAATCCCAACCCGTTTAAATTCTTCAACCATTGGACGCGTTGGGCAGGTTATAAAGAGCTTCTTGAAGAAAATTGGGGTCAATATATCTTTGGCACCCCCATGTCTTGCATAGTCCACAAGCTGCACCGGCTAAAATCTGAATTGCGCGACTGGGCTCGTCTGCAGGTTGCCGCAAACAGCATCCCAAATTGCCGCAGGCAGCTGGCAGTTCTTCGCACCCGACAGAATATTCATATAGACACAGAACTGCGGCGCAGTTAGCAGATGTTATCAAATGAGTTAGCCAAACTCTTAGGGATGAAGAAGGAGATGTATCGCCAGAAGAGCTGTCAGGATTGGATGAGTATGGGAGACAGAAACACAAAGTTCTTTTACACCTCTATGAGAGCAAGACAAGGGCCCAACAACCTGGGGCATTTGGTGGATGCAAATGTGACTCAGAATAGGTCATATGAGGAATTAAGAACAGAAGCTCCTAGATTCTACGAGGAGTTATACAATCAAAATAATTATTGGAGAATTTTTTCGAATCTAATTCCAAAACGAAAGGTAGCTGAGGCGGCTGATTGGATGGAAAGGAGGGTGTCCAAAGAGGAAATCAAGACAGCAGTCTTCCAAATTGGGGCCGACAAAGCACCAGTGCCTGATGGATTTAATGGTTTCTTCTACAACCACAGTTGGCACCTGATTGACGATGATGTTACAGCTGTTGTGCAATCTTTTTTCCGAGCTGGAAGCTTGTTCCACCAGGTAAATCATACTTTCTTAACACTAGTCCCCAAAAAATCTAATGCTATGGGGCTGGGGGATTATAGGCCAATTGCATGCTGCAACGTGCTTTATAAGATAATCAACAAGGTGTTATGCAATAGACTCAAAGAGGTAGTTCACGAGCTGATATCGTCAAATCAAGCTGCCTTTCTAAAAGGTAGGCTTCTATCAGATTATACCCTCCTAGCTCATGAACAAATAAGGGATTTCAGTAATCCTATGGGGGCCAGAGCCTGTCTCAAATTGGATCTGAGGAAAGCTTTCGATAGTGTAAACAGAGAAATTGTCTACTTCATATTGCACCAGCTGGGGTTCAATCACAGGTTCATCAATTGGATTAAGGAGTGCATTTCAACCCCCACCTTCTCCGTTATGATAAATGGAACCCCCGTGGGTTATTTTGAAGGCAATAGAGGACTACGGCAGGTAGACCCCCTCTCCACGTATCTATTTGTTATTGTCATGGAAGCCTTCTCTCTTCTGATTGCCAAGTCAATTACTACTCGATCCATCCATCCTATGAGGCGAGCAAGTTCTATTTCCTATCTCCTATTCGCTGGCGATCTTCTAGTTTTTTGTCGAGCTAACTTCCATTCATTACACGGGCTTAAAGCTTTGCTAGAAGAGTTTACCAATCTCACAGGGCTCCAAATAAATTGGGATAAAAGTGCCGCCATATTCAACATGTGTACTAAAGATCCAATGGGTTTAGCAGATTATCTGGGAGTTAAACTGGAGACAACTATCACTACTTACCTGGGATTACCTTTATCATCAAAATATCCCAAATCCCCCATGTACAGTAGATTGGTAGACAAGTGCAAAAAGAGGCTCGTTGGTTGGACATCGTCTCTCCTCTCCATTTCAGTTAGAATTGAATTGGTGCGCACCGTTATATATGGCATGGTATCTTTTTGGGTGCAAGCATTTCACATTCCAATTTCTATTCTACGAACTATATCTTCAACTTGCAGGAGATTTGTATGGGGCTCAACGTGCATTTGGTCCTGGAGGGATGTATGCACCCCCAAAGTGGAGGGGGGTAGGGCCAGTGTTCTAAATATCGGATATCGGTCGCGTATCGGCCTAGGAAATTTGATATCGGATTGCGGATATCGGGGATATATCGGGGATATTAACCAAATATCGGAGTGTCATACCGGAGGCTTAAAAATGATGATATATGCCATAGATGTATCTAAGAAGATATAAACTATACTAACTCAAATAAAAGTATGGTTTGCTTAGACTTCTCTCGTTAAACATGAATATCAGATATATTGACTAAATATTAGAGTGTCATATCAGAAACTTCAAAATGCTATCAAATAAAAGGATAGATGTATCTAAGAAAATATAAACTATAGGAGGTGTTGTTTAAAGTACCCAAAACTGAAATGATCCATGGGGCAAAAAACTATTCTCCTCAAGTGAGCAGATTAATACTTTAGTCCTCAATATTCCCCCTCTTCCACACATTTTTTGCTTGTAGTCAAATTAGTAAGTAAATCTGTTGCAAATTACAACTCTAAAATAAAATACATTTATTTGACAGAGGGCACCCATTTACGCAGATGACAATTGTGGCAAAACAAATATGATAAACTGAAAAAAACTGAAAATAACATCCAGTATGTTTGTCTACTGTAAAAATGTAAAAATCAAAATTAAAAATTCATAAAATGAAAAAATGAAAAAAAATGAAAACAGGTAAAGAATATTCACATTGATCGGAAAATCCTCACTTGCGAAGATCGAACGCCGTATGTCGAAGCTCAATCAACTAAAAACCCCAAAACTGCAAGGAAAAATAAAAATGAAAAAAATGGAAAAAATGAAAAAAAAGGAACGAATACTTACCTTGATCGGAAAACCCTCCCTTGCAACGATTGAACGCAGTATGTCGAAGCTCAATCGACAAAAAACCCAAAATTGGAAAAAAAATCAAAAAACTTAATTTTTTTAAAAAATGAAAAAAAGGAACGAATACTTGTCTTGATCGGAAAACCTGCCCTTGCAAGGATTGAACACTGGACGGTGAACCGCGATCGACTTCCAGCAGAAAATTTCGATTGATGGGGCTGATCAAGGCAGCGTAAGGAGCGGCGCAACGTGAGGAGCGGAGCAGTGATTATGGCAAACTTGCGATTTTCTCCTCAAAAACCCGATGTCATTATGTTTTAACTAATGGATTTGGGTCGGGTCGGATCCACTTTTCAGTGGACCGACCCGCTAACCAAACTTTAAAAAACAGTGAATATCGGCTGATATTTCAAAAGGAAATATCGGCCGCAATATCGACCCAAACCGGATATATCGGTGATATTTCCTCAAATATCGGAAACCTCATTAAAACAGCCTATATCGTATCGGCCCAGTGATAATTCCGATATTGCGGCCTGATATATCGGATATCGAACCGATATTTAGAACACTGGGTAGGGCTTAGACAGCTTTCTGATCTCAATTTGGCATTAGGGGTCAAATTGACTTGGCGGCTATTATCTACAGAAGGTTTGTGGGCAGAGCATGTGAGGGAAAATTATGGGGATACAGATGCTTTCTATGCGGCAGAGGGGAAGACTACTCATTTGGGAACTTGGAAGTTCATGCTCCACTGCAGGAATATTTCACAGAAGCTTATTAAAAGGGAAGTCTGGGATGGCCACTCCTCACTTTTCTGGCATGACAACTAGCTGCCTTGTGGCCTCCTTCAAAATTCATATTAGATCCCAGCTGGAGTGAGTAACAAGCTGGTTGCCGATTATTGGGGAGGTGCGGATTGGGTAGATTACCCTAATATTCTTAGTTTTCGGCCCATCTTGCAACAGATCAGGCTTAAGCACAGAGCAGACCCATGGGTTTGGACACATGGACCAGCTTTTCATTTTCGGGATGCTTGGGAGGGCGCTAGAAGACAAGGTACAGTCTTCCCATATTATAAACTGATTTGGTATAGTCATCATATCCCTAAGATGTCCCTAAACCTCTTGCGAGCTTTCAACAGGAAACTGCTTACCAAAGATATTCTCGTTAAATGGGGATTACATACGTCAGCAAATTGTGTGCTTTGTGATAATGCTGAAGAGAATATTGGACATATATTTTTCGAATGTGACTACTCAGGTTATATATTGCATAGAGGTCTCCTCAAGATGCTGGTCCGTACGCCCATTTTGCCTCTATTAGGAGATGTGGGGGACTACTACTTGGGACATTTTGGGAAGAAAAATGTTACGAGTTTGCTAGCAAAAACAACTCTTGCTGCCTTGGTCTGGCATATCTGGAAGGAGAGAAATAGAAGAATATTTGACAACACGAAAAGAAGCAAAACTCAACTGTTTGGAGACATTGCAGCAGATATTAGGATTGCACTAAAAGATCAGGACATGTCTAATGAAGAGGCGGCAGAAGCACTTTCAATTGGGAATTTAGAGATAATGGCTGAGGAAGAAACAATTTTTTGTTTTGTTTTCGGTATTAAGGGTATTATTGTATTCTTTCTTTTGATAGGAGCCAGGAATTGATAGTAGAGATTGACGGCGCTTGTGCCATATCCTCTCTCTATTGAATCCTGACCTCTTTTTGCTACCACGGTGTATTGATTGTACAGATTTACTTAATAAAGATTAACACTTACCTTTCAAAACAAATTAATGTTTATAATAAGCCACTGCATGAATGGAAATGCAGAACTTTATTGGGACAAAGACCTATGCGGGGCATACATCCTAATGTCCACTAACTGGTGCGTTTCATGTTATGTAATATGTAGCAGAAATCTTCTGATGTGTTAATGGTAAATGGAAAGTTGTGATCCTAACTCAGCTATTACTGTCGCAACTCAACTCCTTTTTTTCCCTGTTAAATTTTAGTCTTACCATGACCACACCACATCTGTTTTGAGTATAAAAGTGATAGCGACTGTTATGCTTCTAAAGTTCTAATCATTTTCTGGATCTAATTTTTAATTGGTAGTGCCATCTTCTAGGGATGCTGACACTGTTACAGACGCTGTTGAGTTTGTTCTTCAGAACTTCATAGAGATGAATAAACTCTGGGTCCGGATGCAACATCAGGTAAATATCTGTTAATGTTCCATGCTGTCTTATGTATGGTGTTCTGGTAAGTGGACATAGTAAAGTGCAAAACATGTTTGAGAGGCATGAATTTTAGCTTGTCAGCAGCTTCGGTCATGCAAGTGTTTTAGTGATTTTGAATTATTGATACTGTTAGGTGTTGAGTTGAGACTCGGAATCGGGCTTTCTGGTCTGCAGGGACCTGCCAGGGAAAAGGAAAAGCGGGAAAAAGAGAGGAGCGAGCTTCGAGATCTTGTAATATCAGTACCATTGAACTGACTAGCATTCCTCATGAAAGATTATACAAAAGTGCTTCATTTTTTGTAGATGAACCTTTTTTTGCTTATGCTGAAAATCATTTCTAGGTTGGCAAAAACCTGCACGTACTTAGTCAGATTGAGGGTGTTGACCTTGATATGTACAAAGAAACTGTACTTCCCCGGGTGTTGGAGCAGGTCTGTGTTTGCTAGCATGTTTCCAGACATTAACATTCTTCAATGCCTATCTTCAAAAGGAAAAAAAGCAAAAAAATTTCTTCCATGTCCCATCATATTTACTTCCAGTTGTATCGACAGGTTGTTAATTGTAAAGATGAGCTAGCCCAGCATTACTTGATGGACTGTATAATTCAAGTCTTTCCTGACGAATACCACTTGCAGACTCTTGAAACATTATTGGGCGCATGCCCCCAGCTTCAGGTTGGTCAAAACACACTTGTTAATGTTTGTATAACTGCTTGAAATATGCTAGTCTCTTCTTGTATCCGAAATTTTATGATAAAGCACTTGTTTCTAAACTTCATTGATTACAATTGAAGAATGGTCACATAGTATAGTGTTGTGCTATTGAGTTCTTTTGAGTTATAGATATCCTTTTAAATTTTTTCTGCCAATACAATTGATATCCATGCAAGAGATCTTCCAATAAACATTGAACTGTGATTCATTAGTTTTTTGGACATTTGAAGTTTAATTAACTACCTCAAAGTGAAGATGTAAAGAAGAAGTTGGCTTGTGAAGTATATGGATGTGGAGTCCAATGACATGTTTGGATAGCCTTAATCCAAAGAATTAGAATCATTTATGACATTTTGCCCATGGATTGAAGCAATCCAAAGGATTGCCTTGTTTGGATATTACTTTTTGACAACAATTCCAAATGATTATAATTTAGGATATAGGCCAATCCTTTGGATTAGAAAAGAGAGGTATTTGTGTCTTTTTTGGTCCAAATGATTATTCTTGGTTATGGAGTTACTTTTGGACAAAAAAAATAATGATATATGGTGGAATTAATACGTCATTCAAACAAAATTTTGGATTGAAATCCAAAGGAATTTTACCCTTTGGAATATGAGTGTATTCCAATAGATTCTCATCCAACAAAATAACCAACGGATTCTCATTATAACCATCCAAACAAGCCCTAAAGCAGATGTCAATATCATCAAATCACCAAGACCACTCAAATCTGTATTGCACCTATTGTGCCCGCCTTATCCATGTGTACAATGATAAAGTGTCTCATATGAGGCAGACTAAGTCCTCAAGGTCATCGATCTGAATGAACTTGTCCAACATGTTATTTTTGGTTTCTGTTTCCACGACCCTGGTCGGTCCATTTGCGCTTGTTGCGGTTTTGCATTTGTTGCGGTTGTTCATTAAGATCCCCAGCTTTCTGTCCCATTAAGCCCGTCTTATGTTTGTTTTAATAGCTATAAAATGATGTACTTAAAATCTTTCCCAACTTATTATCTAGTTTTGTGGGCTTCATTATTCATCTATACTATTATAAGTATATAACTCCAAACCCCCAATGAGGAATAAAATTTTAATTGGGATGCTAGTGGAAGCAATTTTATATTATTATTTGAAAAAATGATTTTAAAATTCAATTCAATTTAAATAATGACATTCTCATCATCAAATATGCAATTTGACAAGCTCATTTCCCAATAACATGTGAAATTATAAAAAACCCATCTTTTCTATTGTAAATTAATTAGTAAATCAAACTACTCAGCTGCAATAGTGTGTAAAATGTTAATTTCTTTGCACGTGCATATGCACCTGCCCAAACTCTAGTGTTCTTTAATTTACTTTTGGTGCAGCCAACGGTCGACATTAAGACGGTGCTATCTCAACTTATGGATAGATTATCAAATTATGCTGCTTCAAGTGCAGAGGTGAGTGCTTAATGCTCTGGGTTACGTGCGCACCATAAGAAGTTTTACTTGTTAACGCATGAATGCTGCAGGTGTTGCCAGAATTCTTGCAAGTTGAAGCATTTGCGAAATTGAGCAGTGCTATTGGAAAGGTAGATCGATTAAGTTAAATACCAAGAACCTGCACCTCAATTCTTATATTATACAAGTGTTCCATATGTGTATGATTCCAATCTAAATAGCGTATACACATACTTTTGTATTGATCTATATGGCTTCTTTGAATGCATTATTTCTCTTGCTATCTTAACCTGCTGTTAACTTTTTGGTGGTTGTAAATTTGCAGCAGTTCTTGAATTTCATTATTTTTAATAAATTTCTTGAAATGCTCATTGATGTTAAGGAAGGTTTCCAATGTTGTCTTTCTGTTACTTTCTTGTTTCCTTTGACATTTTGCCGATTATATGGCATTTAGTTCATCATTTTCATTTCTTTTTTTTAGTTTATTGTACTGCTTATTTCTCTTAGTTTTTTCCATACAGATGGGTCAAATGTCATTAGTTGATATTTTAGTTGCCAATATTTTACTTAATATAAATTATATACAAACACACATGCACACAAGTTGAATTGTGTGATTTTATTCATATTGTCGTCGTCGTCTTATAGCCTTCATCCCAAAAATTGGGGTCGGCTTCATGGACACAATATGAAGATAGAAAATATTAAAATAATAATGATAACAAATAAAAAGAACTAATGATAACAGTAATAGTAGCCATAATAATAATAACAAATAAAAAGAAATAAAAATAATAATCCCAAAAAATAAAAAGAAATAATAATAATAATAATAAATTTTCTTTTTTAACCCACATCATCTATACTATTACTAAGAGTAGGATCCTCTAGATATATAAATTTTATATTTATATACACATATTTTTAAACGATGCATCAATTTTTTCTGAGTAGCAAATCTTTACGAAAACTTTGGTTGCACTAAATAGTTTGCATTGCACGTGCATAACACCTATCCCAAATTTAGTAATATTAACTACATGATGCCAAGTCCTTGCCAAAATATACGGTCTGCTAGATGCACAATAAATTGAGTATTCGTTGGATATTGCTTTCTCATGCAACTTGTTTCTTGCAAATTTTTGATAGGTTATTGAAGCACAAGTTGATTTGCCTGTCGTTGGAGCTATAAGTTTATATGTCTCGCTTCTTACATTCACTCTTCGTGTTCATCCTGATCGTCTTGATTACGTTGATCAAGTACTGGTATGTTTAACTCACTGTGTGTTCTTTGAACTACAGAGGACCAGTATTTCCAGTTCAAGTATTCCTTAAAATATCTGAATTGGTATGTATACATAGAAACGCGATGGAAAATCTAAATTAGTAGCTATGAGATCCATCTTATCTTTGAAATTATTGAAGCATCTTTTATCATGGTTACATAAAGAAATTTTGTTGTTTACATGTTTTATCTTGCTTTGATTACTATATAAATTATAGTAGATTGTGTTAAATGTTCAGCCCGCGCTGACATCTTTCTGTTCTTTTCCACCAACAGGGTGCATGTGTTAAGAAACTTTCTGGCAAAGGAAAGCTTGAGGATAGCCGAGCAACAAAGCAAATTGTTGCTCTTTTGAGCGCTCCCTTGGAGAAGTATAATGATATCATCACTGCATTGAATCTTTCGAGCTATCCCAAAGTCATGGATCACCTTGATACTTCTACAAATAAAGTCATGGCAGTGGTAATTATTCAAAGTATCATGAAGAACAACACCTGCATATCAACCGCAGATAAAGTACGCATTTGACCTCTGTTATTTGTTTAAATGGTTATTCTTTCAAATTATATAACTCTCTTTTATTATAGGTGGAGGCATTATTTGAATTGATTAAAGGGCTTATACGGGATGTAGATGGGACTCCAGATGATGAGGTGCACACAGAAGTTAAACTAATATGGTCATTAGTTGTTTTCCCTTTTTCCATATGAGCATTGCACTTCAATGTGTGCCCGCTTAGATTGCCTGACATGCAATGCACCCAGCTTCTTCCCTTATTTCATCCTTTATTTTTTTTATCTCCGTGTAGCAACTGGCTCGTGTCATGCTTTCTTAAAGAATTTCTGACTATTTGTCTCTTCTTCTAGCTTGACGAGGAGGACTTCAAGGAAGAACAGAATTCTGTTGCTCGTCTTATTCACATGTTATATAATGATGATCATGAAGAGATGCTGCAGGTAACCAACTGCATAAAGCATTTATATATGAATGAATGTTAGGATGCATATTGGCCTTGTGGACGATGTGTGTATGTATCATCGTCATGCGGTGTGCATTGAAGATATCTTCTCTTGTGAACTAGTTTCTCATTGCATTTGGGGATTAATTGTAGAGAAAACAGTTGTTGGTAGACAAGAAACTGACTCATGAAAATTTTTGGTTTACTAAAGGTTTAATATATTGAAAAGAAAACTTAGAAGTCTTAAACTATCGATATGAAGCATCTGATATATTCGCAAGATTAAAAATGGATGAGATCTTTGCAGACGTCTTTGTACCGAGGGAAGGTTGGCAACATTTAAAAATAACATTCACAAGTTAGTCCATGGAAGTAGAATTCTTGGACTCTTTCTTGCCAGATGTGTTAGTTATTCTTTTACACATTATATATCTATATGCAATATTTATGTAATAACATGATATGTTTCCACATATTGAATTACTTAACAAGTGATAAGAATTTCCTTTGGGGAATATTAATAATTTAGGAACATCTTTATTAGTATTAGCAATATGCGTAATTACCAAATTAAGAAAACAAATGTCAGTTTTTAAATGATGGGATACTTGACCCAGATACAGTGCATGTGTCAATGTAGTCTGTTATCTGAAAATACAACTTAAGATTCTTTATTAATTCTCTTTCTTATTTCACATGATGGTTTGCAAGACAAACTGTGTTTGTTATTCTGGCATTTCAAACTACTTGCCATTAAACTTTTCTTTTAGTTTTGACTTAATTACGCTATCTAGTATCAGCTTCATTGAGTTTCCGATGTGAAGTTGAAGATTGAAATTACATTTGTGATGTATGCTGCTTACAGATTATATGCACAGTGAAGAAACATATTCTTCTTGGTGGCCCTAAACGCCTTCCTTTCACTGTACCTCCTCTTCTGTTTTCTGCTATGAAGGTTCGTGTTTAATTTTTTTTTATCTAAAATTTCTTTACAGCGCATATGCATTTGCTTTTTAAGTCAACAAATTCCATGTGTCAGCATGCATGCTTCAGGCAAAATCTCTGTAGCCTTATGGAAAAAAAAATGTGTGTACCACACATGTTAGCAGCAACTCATATAATATGGCATGTATTGTAACTGTACATTGTAGTACCGACAAAATCATTGGGCAATATGTAATTTATTTCTTACGAAACTCAATATTGGACCATGTGAGGTTTCCATTTGTCTTGGCTGGAGTCTTGTGTCAGAGAACTTAAAACGCCAACTGTGGGAACTGACTTGGTGCACAAAAGAGGAGATTGGATTAATGAGTGTATGTTTTTGTGAAGACTTTATCTTGAGATACCATGATTAATGGCCGGAGATGATAACATAGATAAATATATGATTGGAATGGTAAATTTGCAATTTTGATGTTTAGATAGCAATAACTTCGTTTACCTCACAAAACTTCATTTTGTGTGTAAGGTAACCATACATATGCCTTCTTATCTCTCTGTTACTGGTGAACTTGAATGTAGGACACCACATATGGCAATGGCTTTTTATTTATGTGATAAAGACGGCAATTGCAAGAAAAACCCCCACCTTACTCATTTTTCACACACTCACTATCCCCCCCCCCCACCCACACACACCCACCCACCCACCCACCCACCCACCCCCCCCCCCCCCCCCCCCCCCCCCCGAGACCGCCACCCAATTATCCATTGAACTATTCCATACAACCAACATAACAACCTAGAAACAGCTCTTCCATCGTACCTTCTTTAAGTCAGCTACATGAATTACTCTTCTAGTCTTTCAACCCAATTAAGGGTCATCTCATTTATTATGGAACGATAAGTTTTCATGCTGGCTACTGGTTTCCTACTACTTTTCCTAATACTACCCTTCTCTATCCATATCCCAGATATTGGTGGCAAGATATGATGCCTTCGACTTTGAGTTAGATCATATGAATCACCTTATCGTCTATTTGCTAAAGGATTAATGCCAATTTTGCTAACTATGTATCTTTGCATCTTGTGACACATCACATCTATATACTAGGGTTTTCATCATTTTTACTCTGTATTCATGCCAAAACTCATGCATGTATACTTTACTTTCTGTACATAACCATAATGGTTGCCTTACATATTTGCAGTTGGTCAGGCGTTTGCAAAGTCAGGATGGAGACGTAGCTGGAGAAGAAGTGCCTGCAACACCAAAAAAGATATTTCAGATGTTACATCAGGTATTCATGACGATTAGTCCCATAGCCGTATTTAATAATTTATATGTATATGAAGCGTAAAGATGGAAATGTTTGTTGTAAATTGACTAGGGGATATTTCTTTTCCCCGATTCAACATAGCCAGTTCCAAGTGACAATCTAATGACCTTTAGGGATTTATTGCACATGCGCATGTGCGTGTAAAGACATGTATATGATGTATGTGATCTTGGGTTCATGGAGAATAAAGATGGGATTTTTAAAGTGGAAAAAATGGAAAAAGAGGAATTTTTATTATGAGAAGATCTGAAAATAAAAGGATAATGGCCTCTCTAGGAGAGGATGCATCTCTCCTAGATTTTCCTTCGAGATGAAAGCCTAAATCTCCCGGCTAGAGTTCGTGGACACACTTAGAACAATATCTTCTCAATAATCCAGCATGAAAAACCATCTCCTACTCGGCCCTAGCTTTAATAAAAGGAAAATTACAGAAATTATAGATTTTACGAAAAAATCACTTATATTGAAAATTACAAAAAGTCCTCATTAAAAATGAAAATTTCGAAAAAGCACCTGAAGGGCATAAATGCAGAATGCATCATTACTTCGCCCCTGAAGAACCACCTTGTCAAGGTGATGTCGTGAAAACCATGGGCTTACTAATCCAGATGGAGGTTCTCGTCCCCTCCCAAATCTTTCTGCTTCACTATTTGGCCTTCTTCATCTTCAATGATCATCATCTGAAGAGCATGATACTTGCAACGATGTCCTGGTTCGTAGTTCTCATTACAACGAAAAAGAGTCCCTTGATGCGCCTTTCCTGGATTTCTGCCTCTGTGAGCCGCTTAGGGCTACTGTCCGATGAGGCTCGATGTCCTTCTTGTGGCTGGATTGAAGCCCTCCTGATATCGCATTCTTTTACCATGTCTTTACCGGGCTGCGAGAAATGGATCCGCTCCATGCGCGCCTGGCCCGCCACTCCTCTGCCAGCATGTCCTCCACCATCCTGGCCAGTCGCATCCGGCCTAATAACCCTCTGGACCTCTGTGTTCGCAACTTCCCTGAAATGCTGCATTTTAGTCCTTTCATGAAGCACCTCTTCAAGGACTCTCCTGAAATTCCATGGACACGTCCTGCCAAGATCTCAAATTTCTTTATGTAGTCCATGACTGTTCCTTCCTGTCTCAGTGCATAAAGCTGCTCCATGTATCCCCCTGGGTCTCCCTGAACCAGTCCAGGAGATATACCTTGAACTCCTCCCATGAGCGGAACGGCCGCTGCTGATGCCTCTATTTGTACCAAGATAGAGCATCCCCCTCCAAGCACACCCCAACAGCCTTCATCCACTCTGCCTCATAGATCTGCGAGACCTCAAAATACCGCTCTGCCTGTAAATCCACCCAACTAGGTCCTTCCATGCAAAGATCGGTATCTTCAATTTTCTGACACTGTTTTGAGCTGGAAACCCCCCAATTGCTCCTCGTCCCTGATGATGGTCATGGCGTCGTGGTTGGTGAGGGTTATGTAGGCCATAATAGTCTATTGCTGGGGCCCTATCCTTTCCCTCATCATTCTCCCAGTCCGCAGCTCCTCAGTCAGCTTCACTACCATCCCCGAAGTCCCCACGATCATTCTCGTGGTACCTGCATGGTCTTCGTAACCCACCTCCGGGACTCGACGTTGTCGCCTTTCTGCAGCAAACCACGGCCCATGGAGCCCTTGAAATTCTTCCACGTCATCCTCTGGTTCCGGAAGCCACTGCAAGCCCTTGAAAATCTTCGTCAAGGTCTCGACGGCTCCAGACGTCACGGGCCCCGTATGTTACTCCCACAGCTCGGCGGGCCTCTGGCGGGTCGCCAGGGGCCTGCGAGGGACCTATCAGCCTTGCACGGTGCCTGCTGGGGCCATGCGGACCTGCAATGCCATGTCGAGCCTGCAAGGCCACAACATTGGCCTACAGAGGTATTGCAGTCCCCTGTCGGGCCTACAAGGCTGCATGCAGGTGCCCTGCGTGGCCTGCGAAAGCGCCTGCAGGCCCCTGGTGGCTTGCAGGGCTGCTAGCAATCTCGCCGCGACGGTTAGGGTTCCCTTAAGGGTTAGGGTTTTCTCCCTTCGTGGGGGTTTCTTCTTCCATAAAGTCGGCATCGGATAGCAACCCTCGTTACATTCTTCCGTGTTTTCTTCTCTCTTCAAAGCCGTCACCTTTTGCCCGAGATTTGGTTTTTTGCCCAAATATGAAATTTTCACCGCCTTCATATCGAGAAATTCTCGAGTTAGGTTTGTAAGGAAGCACCTTGTTGTGTCAGGGCTTCACCTTGTTTCACTAGGGTTTGCATGATCTCTTCGAACCTTTTATCTGATGATGCCTTCCTCCAAAGATTTATTCCTCTATTTGATCTTGCCATCGAATTTTCTGTCCAACGTGTCGATCTTGTCCTTGGATCTCGTCGCCGCCTTGGATCGAAGATGTTCTGATACCCATTTGATGCGATCTAGGGTTTATGGAGAACAAAGATGAGATTTTTAAAGTGGAAAAATGGAAAAAGAGGAATTTTTATTATGAGAAGATCTTAAAATAAAAAGATGATGGCCTCTTTAGGACAGGAGGGCTCTCTCCTAACTTTTTCTTCGAGATGAAATCCTAAATCTCCCAGCTAGGGTTTGTAGACACCTAGAGCAATGACTTTCTCAATAATCTAGTATGAAAACCCCTCTCCTAGCCGGCCCTAGCCCTAATAAAGAGAAAATTACAGAAATTACATATTTTACGAAAAAGCCCCAAATACTGAAAATTACAAAAAGACCCTTCTAAAAACTGAAAATTCCGAAAATTCCGAAAATGCCCCTGATGGGCCTAAATGAAACACATCAGTATATTGGCAATTGAGTAGGGGAGAGTCCTTTTTCCTGATTGAGCATTGCCAGTTTCAAGCGACATGATATAATGACCTGGAATTTGTTATATTATATTTAATCTTTAAGATTGATGTATACGGTTTCTCCAGTCATCTGGTTGTAACTGTGAACATCAGCACACATGATACTTTTGATGTTTACTTCTGTTCTTATGCTGGCATGTCCCTTGTTTCTTTTTAGATACAATACTTGTAGCTGTTCTGCTACCTCTGGGTCCATTTCAAGTTGCTCCACTTCGAAAATTAGTGTCAGCACTTGCAGTTGTCATTTACGTCCTTCATGCTGTTGTATTGTCACTCAACCGCTGATACCTCTTCTTTTCCAGATTATCGAGGCATTGTCATCTGTTCCTTCTCCAGAACTTGCCTTAAGGTTGTACTTGCAGTGTGCGGAGGTACATCAGCTTTATATGATGACAAACATTTGTATTGACCACCACATGTCTACTTTCATGATCATCTGTTTGTTATTGTCCTATTCAGGTTGCTAATGATTGTGATCTGGAACCTGTTGCCTATGAGTTTTTCACACAAGCTTTTATACTTTATGAAGAAGAAGTTGCAGTAAGTAATTAGAGTTTATTGCTTGCTTTAGTTGGTAGAGATAATGGTTCCTTGACTGAATTCATGTAATTTATAAAATGGAAAGGCGGAGGAAACCTATTTCTTGTCATGTCAAAGTCCTGCAAACAGCAACTGTTATGTTTTTACTATTTGCTTCTGTTTTCTTTTCTTATTTTGTGATTTATTTTATTTGTTATGTGCATAACAGGATTCAAAAGCACAGGTGACCGCTATACATTTAATCATAGGAACTCTTCAGAGGATGAATGTGTTTGGGGTTGAGAACAGAGATACATTGACACATAAAGCTACAGGGGTTTGTGCTTTGCCTTCTATTTCTGTTCTATAGTGCTACATCTACTTGCAGTTGTGTATCTTAACAATGGTTTCTTGTTTTCTGTATTTATTTTTCTTGTCCAGTATTCTGCGAAGCTTTTAAAAAAACTTGATCAGTGCAGAGCGGTATATGCATGCTCACATCTCTTCTGGGTTGATGATCAAGATGGAATTAAGGATGGGGAAAGGTGCTGAATTACGCCATTATTATACACAAGCTTTTAAATCGTACCGTCTTATCTAGTTTCTCAGCGTCAGCCAATTTTGTGAGGCTTATCATGTTTTGACATTTTCATTTCAACCATTGTTGTTTCAAGTGATTGGTGAAGTATAACATGGTCTCATCGCAAGGAATTTTCAAGACATATGTTACCCATGGAGTTGTGTGTAGGAAATAGTTCATGTTGCTGCTTGCCCCTGACCTAATTGTACAGTTCTCATTTTTTTCCCCCAGGGTGCTCCTTTGCTTAAAACGTGCTTTGAGGATTGCAAATGCTGCGCAACAGATGGCTAGTGCAACACGGGGTAGCAGCGGGCCTGTCACGTTGTTTGTTGAAATATTGAATAAGTAAGTTCAGATGGTGCATGCTTGCATGGCTTTGACGTCGATGGAAAACTGATTTCAACCATTATTTTTTTAATTCCTCTTTTGTGGATCAGGTGCATATACTTTTTCGAAAAAGGAAATCCTCAGATCACGGGTTCTGTAGTCCAGGGTTTGATTGAATTGATTACCACTGAGCTGCAAAATGATAACTCGTTATCAGATCCATCCGCGGATGCTTTCTTTGCCAGCACTCTAAGATACATGCATTTCCAGAAGCAGAAGGGTGGAGCCATGGGTGAAAAATATGAGCCCGTGAAGGTTTGATTCAATAGGGCTGATCTAAGAAGAAAATATGTGATTTTCTCTTTGTGAAGGTGGGCCAAAAAAGAGGCAAGAAATCAGTGTCATAAAACCTAGAGATCTTGCCTGCAGTGCTGACGGATTGATGAGGAGCAGCAAGAGTGACTTTGAGCGTTGATAGTGAATATATTTCTGGTTGCTATTTTGCATTCGTGCCCGGCGGTGATAAATCAGTAAAAGGATGCACTTTGAATTTGATGAGCAACTAGTCGGCAGGATCATTTCTGTAGATATCAAAGACTTTCGTAAAATTGTCGGATTATTCATTTCATTGCGCTTTGATGTGATTAAAGATGTCGGTGTAATTTAGTTATCCTGATTTTAGTTTTATTTTATGTGAAATTGTTTCAACATGGAAGGATACGAAGGACAATAACAGGAGAATAATAACGTGAACGCAATGGTTATTACGACTCAAATCCAATGATGGTAGTGTATCTTTTGTTTGAATCATACAAGCTTCTCTCAAATTTGCAGATTTGAAGTTGGATCTATCTGTGGCAACTCAAATGATCTCTCTCGTTGTGTGGTCACCTCCGCTGTTGTGTGGTCACCTCCGCTGTTGACCCGAGGCGGCTTCTTCATCCTTCTCCCTATCGCTGCTCCCTTCGCTTCTTTTCCCTATCGAAGCTTCCTTCGCTTCTGTAGGGGGTAACCTTACCTAGATGCAAAGAGTCGGTGCAATGAGTCCTCTTTGAGTCCTCCTCTTTGAGAAAAGCAAACACCGACCAGTGAACTTTCTTCCGAGGACTTCTAAATGCACTCCCCTTTAACCAAGCTTCACTCCCATTTGGACAAATGAAGCGGTGTCTATCTCAAAAAAAAGCATCCCTATATATCAATTTTCTTTTCTTTTAAAATTTGTTTTCCACCCTGCATTGTCCCCTTTACGGTGCGCTTTCTTATTGTCGTCCCTTGCGTGCAACCACCGCAGCAGCGCATCACTTTTCCTATGCAAAAGTTTGAAGAATCTAAAGCCCACACTTTATCCATTGCTTAACGAGGGAGACTTCGCTGTGTGATTGATACAACAACCCCCTTCGTGCTTCCAACATGAGAAATATAACGTCCCACTCCTTGCATCAATAGAGCACAGAGGAGAGTCAAGGGGGGCGATGGGCAACAAAGAAGAGCAGCAGCAGCAGCAGCAGCAATTTGAGGCGGTGGCGAGAGCCTTTGTGGACCACTACTACCATCTTTTTGATACCACCAATCGCGCCGCCCTCTCCTCCCTGTACGATCACACCTCCATGCTGTCCTTCGAGGGCCAGAGGGTCCAGGGGGCCGAGGAGATCGGCCGGAGGCTCGCCCAGCTGCCGTTCGATCAGTGCCGCCACTCGATATCCACCATCGACTGCCAGCCGTCGCCGTTCGCTGGAGGCATCCTCGTGTTTGTCAGTGGGAACCTCCAGCTCCCTGGGGAGGAGCACCATCTCAAGTTCAGCCAGGTACTAAGCCTGTAAACCATATACATGCATCAAGTAATAGCAAATTAATCGATTTATGTGAATAGCAAATTAATCAAGTAATAGCAAGTACATGAGCTTGTATTTTCTGTGGTGCCCGTCTTTTTGTGTATTGCACCTGATCTACATGATTCTCTTTATAAAAAGAGCCTTTTATAGTAACTCTGATACATGTATTGGTGTTCACTTGGACTTGAATGCAGATGTTTCAGCTGATTCCAACACAGCAAGGGAGCTTTTTCGTGCAGAACGACATATTCAGGCTCAACTACGGCTGATGTTATCAAAGAACTGGCTGCAACCTTCAAATTAAAAAAAAATATTGCAGGTGGTCAAATATTATTTGAACAAGGAGGTGTGGGATTTTTAGGTGTCCAATCTGATTTCAATGCGTCGAAATAAAATCTAAGTATGATCAGCCAGTTGCTTCCATCATCAGCAGATATGACTGAAGGGAGAGCCAAGATGCAGTCATGAATTTAAATGCCTTTTTCTTAGTTGGCTCAATGACGACTTGTGTGTAGTTAAACAATGTCGATTGATAAATCAGGGTTTTGAACGAGGTTATTTAATTCTCTGATTTCACCGATGACTTGAGAATGTTAGGGTTTGTGTGGTTTGTGTTTCGTATCCCTTGAAATGCTTGAAATAGATAGCATGGAGAGGAACTACTGGGCGTTTAGTCTCGTATGAACCAAAAAAAAAATAGACCCCTTCAGCCCAAAAACTCCTGGTTTACTATTTCCATTATTGACTGCCAACATTCGCCTATGGCCGGAGGCATCCTCATCTTTGTCGGCAGGGAGGGATGAGAATTGGCCTGCCCAATTGCTCTACAAATAGTATAAAGAATTAATGGAGGATTGGTAGAGATGAGAATGTGGCATTGCCCAATTGGAAGCCCAATTGGGCTTTGGGCCCATTCTCATCCCTGTCGACAGGGAATTCCGGCGAAACATCAGCCAGCTGAGTGAGGCAACCACGTTGTTCTGTGCCTCAATGCACCATGTAGAACATCCCTCCAGTGAAAATTCCAAACCTTGAAACATCCTTGGAGCATGTTAAACCACCAGGAAAAAAAACATGAGGAGAGCAAGGAAACAAAAATTGAGAGGAGACTCCTATTAAGGACATGTCAATCAAACTAATACAAGGTTAAGACTATGGATCTGATTTTGAATTGTAAGACTAGAATTGCGATCTAGATCTTGTACAGATAAACGTCAATCAAGTAGACACTGCAAGGTGGATCAGCCCTTGCATGTCAAGGCTAGGATTGCGGATCTAAATTCTCTAATAAAACTAGGCTAGAATTGCGGATCTAAATTTTGTATATTTCCTCCTTACAATACCATGTACTTTTATATATCTATCATACAATACAATTGGTGAAATTGGTGAGGTTGTTCAAGGTGGAGGCTAAAGCGTGACCAGGACAAAGGTGTGCTCCTCACATCACCCCTCCTCCACCTTACCCTCCACCTCACCCAAAAACTCAACCCCCCAAGCCACTTATTTACATGTTTGACATCCCCTCAAAAAAAATCCCACCCAAACTCACTTATTGACATGTTTGTCATTCACCCCCAAAAAACCAAAAAAACAAAACAACCACTTATTTACAGGTTTGCCACTCCAAGTTTTTTTACATTTTAACCACCAGACTTTGCACTTTTTTCTCTCCCGACGATACCGCCACGAACACCCAAATTTATAACTCCTTTTCGATTGCGCGCGTGCACCGCATCCTCTTCATGGTGGTTTTTTTTTCACATGCACAATAGAGGAGGTTTGTCCTAGATGGCATGTTTGTCCCATGTGGCAATGTCACATCGCCACATGGGATGCCACCTGGACAAAAACCACATCCCCTCACTTATTTACATGGTTGTCATCCCTCCTCATCCCAAAAAATCACACTACAAGCTCAATTATTTACGTTTTTATCCTTGTGAATTTTTCCAATATAACCCCCAAAAATTTTGCATTTATCCTTTTACCTCTGACGATACCGACACATATACCCACACTTCTCACTTCTTTTCGTTTGCGTGCGTGTACCTGTAACGACCCGCTCTCGGGGGCCCGTTACTTATTTGGTTTATTCGCAGGTTCCGCAGTTTACCAGTGAAATCAGCATAGCCACAACTCAGAGATGTACCACAACACTCAAACCAGCGTACGGACGTTATTACAGTCCAGATTAAAGTACAACAGCAACCAGCACACTCTCTCACAAATACATAAAGGAAGTACTGAAAGGAATGCTGAAAAGGAATACACAGTACAACACAGACACCAACAGAAAAGTAACTAAAACTCTGCAGCCTCTGGGTCAATGTAGGCTCCTCGATCTCTGGGGTAATCTCCTGGATCAGGTCTTCGTCTGCCGGTGCCATAAATGGAACCGAAGGTAAGTCACAACAATTCTAGCAATAGAAAAAGAGGAGTGCACAAATATGGAGCAGTCTATAGTAAATAAGTGCAGTAAGTAAAGTAGGGTCAGACAAGCATGCAAGTGCGATAAGTAAAACACCTCAAGTCAAGCATGCAAGGGTGACAAGTAAAGTAAAGGTGACCGAGCAATGACAATAGCAATAACCATGACGATACCAATGACAATAGCAATAGGGAGAGTAATTGTGCCTAGCCTAATTTGTGACTTATAACGGGTAGTACAGTGAGCAACCAAGAGTCCACCTGATATCCCGGGTTACGATACTGTTCAACAAATCGATACTATTCAATACTGTTCAATACAAAGATCGGACTGGTCGCTCCCGCACTTCCGCAATTATAAGTTACCCCAAAAACCCAGTGTCTGTGCAAGTTACCGTACTTTACAATTTTACCAGTCATTTACTGTTCTTACATTTTCAATTACAATCTTTCTGTCAAGCAATGTCAATAATCTGTTCAGGTCAATAACTGTTCCGAGACTAGGTGTCAAGTCCTATGTTCATACGAGTACACTATCTATATTTCTAAGGGTAGAATTTACTGTGACTTACTATCTTCGAGGTGGTGGTAGTGAGCTGGGACTGGATCTAGTGTCGATGCACGAGATTTGCTACCTGTAAACACAAGAGATAACTAGTTAGAGAATACCCTATTTTCTTATTTATTTAAGTTGAGTGTCTGATTTTAAAACTGGTTAAAACGGCGATGAAAAGGGTCCTAAATTTTTATATAGACTATATATGATAAAAATAGTTTTACTGCAAGAGGGAATATTTTTCTGAAGTCTATAGTAATTTTTTATAATTTTTAGAAACTCAAAACTAGCTTAAAAACCTGATTTATTCTACTAGCGCGTATCTTCCGTAATTTCTTACGGGAGAAATACAATTCGGAATTACTCGAGTGAACAGTCAAAATGACCGTCTCGAAGTTTACTTTCACATATAATTTTATCACATATTATTGTGAGTGAAAACAGCGAGTTATGATTTTTAGAACGAATTATA
The DNA here is from genome assembly GCA_030789695.1 of Scilla litardierei. Lineage (NCBI taxonomy): Eukaryota > Viridiplantae > Streptophyta > Magnoliopsida > Asparagales > Asparagaceae > Scilla > Scilla litardierei. The sequence goes on from CM061141.1 coordinate 8,618,596, forward strand.
CGTATATACCTTTTAGGTTTAAAAATTTATTCTGAAAAAAGTAGGCGTCTGATCGCAGTGCAACCAGCGCCATTGGATCCGAAATGATGTTTCAGATTTTCTGGAGCTATCCCCATAATTTTCTGGGCCCTGTATCTCAAGTTATGGGTTTAAAACCATTATACCCATTTAATAATTATTTAAAATCACGAAAATACAAAAGTTTCTCATAATTACGCTATTACCATCGCGAGATTTACGCACCCACCGTTTCACATCAACGGAGGAACGTCAGGGGGGTCTGCGCAAGGCGAGCGGAGGCGGCGATGCGGGGCTGCTCACGGCGGCGGTCAGGCGCTGTCGACGACGAGAGGGGAGGCGGACGCGAGTGAGCGAGGCGGGGAGAGAGGGTGGCGGTGCTGTGAAGGCGGCCGACGGTGATCGAGCTCCGGCGTTGGCGATCTGAGGTTTCGAGGGGCGGATCACGGCTTGGGCGGCTTGGGCTTATCCACGGCAGCAGAGGAGGACGCCGGTGGGGTCGTCGGCATCACGAAGGCGATGGAGGAGGCTCGGGGGTGGCGGTGCTCTTGAGGACGGCGCTGCGGCTGCTCGAAGACGGCGACGACGGCCTGTCGATGGGGGCATCGCCTGGCGACGAGGCGTGCAGAGGGAAGCGGGCGGCTGTCGAGGTGGTCGGAGCTCGGAGAGGGGAAGCGGGTCTGCTCGTGGCAGAGTTGAGGGTGGTTGCCGCCTCGTGCGAGTGGGGGCTTGGCGGAGCTGGGGCGGGGGCGTCGTCGAAGCTTCGTCGGCGGTGAGGACATCGTCGGAGGGGGGTACGTGAGTGAGAGAGGGAGAAGATAGATAGAGGGTGAGGGTGGGTTCGTGTGTTTAGAAAGGAGGGGGTGCTTGCTGTGCCATGTTGTGAAGATGAACGAAGAAGGTGGGGGGATTTATACAGATTTAGAAATATAATAAGTATAGTAAATAGTTAATAGAAAATAAGTTGGGGGTTGGATCTAACAACCTATACGGTGGGTTAATGGGGGGTTGAGTGTCGGATCTGACCTAACAAAAGGAGGTGGGTTAAAGTAGGCGGTTAGGAAAATAATTAGGGGGTAAAAGTAACTAGATAACAGTAATTAGTAAATAGTGATTAGTGATGTAAAAAGTCATTAATAGATGTAATTAACAAAGCGGTGAAATACAAACGCGTTTTCACAAACGACTTCGAAAAATTACGAAAACATACCCACGGGATCGTATCATCGCAAGGATCGCGAATACAAGATCCGTTTTGGGATTTGAGCTACGGAAATATTAGTTTTAGGCCAAAACGTTTAGAAAGCGGGTTTGCGGGTTCTAGGCTGAAACAATATCAGAAAATTACGAAATTAATGTGGAGAGACCTAAATGATCATAGGATGCTACTGTATAAATTTGAAAGCATTTTGAAGACGTTTGAATAGAAAATAAATTCATCGAATCAAAACGGTAATTTTGGGAGATGAATTTTAACGGGAATGTTTTGGGCATTTGAGGAAATCTGAAATTGCTGAAATACAATATAATAAGTCTAGTGTTTCAAAATATTTTTATAAGAATTTTTGAAACTAGTTTTGTTATAAAACTCTGGACTAACAATTATAAAGAGAATTTAAAATTGTTGAAAAATACGTTAAATGCGTATTTGAAGTGTTTGAAAAATACAGGCCGTTACATTCTACCCTCCTTAAAATAATTCCGTCCTCGGAATTTAAAAAAAATCTCTTTTGTTTAAAAATCTCTTTTGAAAATAATTGATGTTATGAAGAAGCTCAAGCAAATAAATGATTGAAAAGATAGTGATCTAGTAAATCAGGTTGTAAATAACATGAAATATAATGTGACATCACAGCATCAAGAAAACAAGAGATGATGTCATGTACGAATACATACTATTGACACCACAATAGCTATCATAATAGCTACGATGATATACTGATTGCAAATGAACGAGTATAATATCAAAAGCAATAATTCATACCTCCAATCACCTGGTCGATAGCTTTGACATTTTCTGCGATCATCGTGTAGGCCCGTCATTGCGGAGGAGGTGGTAGGTGGGAAAAGGATACAAACACATGGAAAATTGGGTACAAGACGGAAGTGAGGGTTTAGAAAAGAAATGCGAGTTCATGAAGAATGTAACAACGCAACAGCATACACGTCGGGTCTGGATCGATACTCCACTGGTCCTTCTGATCGGCTTTTGCTGAGGAACACGAACTTTGGATGATTGGGTATATCGATTTCTACCCTCCTTTGACGACAGTCAATGGTGGCATGAAATGTCCATAACCAATACATCCCGAAGAAGTCAATAAAGAGATCTCATCTACAAATCACCACAGAGCATTGGAGGCATCCACTGGTTACCGGTAGGGAACTGCCAGCGGTCTCGACCTTCCAACGGGAGTCCGAGGTTCAACAGTGATGGCATGTATTTGAACGAAACGACTGGCCAAGAAGCAATGTGTAGCTCCTAAGTCGAACAGTGTGAGGGTAGGTTTACCGGCTATTAAGACGGTACCTACCGTGATGAGAATCAAGTCTAAGATTACGATTAGAGCGTATATATTGGTGAGATATCTCGTACCTGTGATTACTTGGTTCGTAGTCTCGGCTTCTTCTACTGTCATGGTATAAGCTTGGCGTCTCTGAGGCGCCTGTCGTGGAGTCTGCTGGTACACTTGCTGCTGAGGAGGGAGTAGTTGACGTTGCTGAGCAGATGATGGTGGTCGCTTCCGTTGTGGAACTTGAACTTCTAATGGTCGATAATTCGAGCGCTACTCTCCGTAACCAGAGTTCAAGCGTAGAAAGATTCTAAGAAGGTCAATCGAAAGGTCATCAAGCTAAAAGAAGGGTGATAGTGATGAAGATCGATGGCGTTACATAATCATGATTCACGTCCTTGCGGTCCAGCGGACACGGTCAGGGAAGTGACTAAGCTAGGATCACTTATGCCCAGTCTAGCCGGGTCGATCCACAGACTTTAGCCAAGCACATTGACCGGTATCATGGTCCATTGAAGGAAGATTATCATTCATATGAGTGCCACCGACACAGAAAGATTTTCTATTTTTTTTATACAACTAATTAATCCTATCAAAATTTAGGTTTTGTTAATGGCTTTTATTAGGTCCAGATAGGTCAGCTCCATTGGGGCTCTCCGAGGTGTTCCCGTTCATCTTTCGAGTGTCAAACCTGCATTCAAAGAAAAAATGTCAGCTCAGTCGAGTATCGTATACGGTACATCCTGGTTTTGTTGTGCTGTTCACGAGGTATTTTGCACGGACCTGCGTGGGCCGCCAAAACTGTAACGACCCGCTCTCGGGGCCCGTTACTTATTTGGTTTATTCGCAGGTTCCGCAGTTTACCAGTGAAATCAGCATAGCCACAACTCAGAGATGTACCACAACACTCAAACCAGCGTACGGACGTTATTACAGTCCAGATTAAAGTACAACAGCAACCAGCACACTCTCTCACAAATACATAAAGGAAGTACTGAAAGGAATGCGGAAAAGGAATACACAGTACAACACAGACACCAACAGAAAAGTAACTAAAACTCTGCAGCCTCTGGGTCAATGTAGGCTCCTCGATCTCTGGGGTAATCTCCTGGATCAGGTCTTCGTCTGCCGGTGCCATAAATGGAACCGAAGGTAAGTCACAACAATTCTAGCAATAGAAAAAGAGGAGTGCACAAATATGGAGCAGTCTATAGTAAATAAGTGCAGTAAGTAAAGTAGGGTCAGACAAGCATGCAAGTGCGATAAGTAAAACACCTCAAGTCAAGCATGCAAGGGTGACAAGTAAAGTAAAGGTGACCGAGCAATGACAATAGCAATAACCATGACGATACCAATGACAATAGCAATAGGGAGAGTAATTGTGCCTAGCCTAGTTTGTGACTTATAACGGGTAGTACAGTGAGCAACCAAGAGTCCACCTGATATCCCGGGTTACGATACTGTTCAACAAATCGATACTATTCAATACTGTTCAATACGAAGATCGGACTGGTCGCTCCCGCACTTCCGCAATTATAAGTTACCCCAAAAACCCAGTGTCTGTGCAAGTTACCGTACTTTACAATTTTACCAGTCATTTACTGTTCTTACATTTTCAATTACAATCTTTCTGTCAAGCAATGTCAATAATCTGTTCAGGTCAATAACTGTTCCGAGACTAGGTGTCAAGTCCTATGTTCATACGAGTACACTATCTATATTTCTAAGGGTAGAATTTACTGTGACTTACTATCTTCGAGGTGGTGGTGGTGAGCTGGGACTGGATCTAGTGTCGATGCACGAGATTTGCTACCTGTAAACACAAGAGATAACTAGTTAGAGAATACCCTATTTTCTTATTTATTTAAGTTGAGTGTCTGATTTTAAAACTGGTTAAAACGGCGATGAAAAGGGTCCTAAATTTTTATATAGACTATATATGATAAAAATAGTTTTACTGCAAGAGGGAATATTTTTCTGAAGTCTATAGTAATTTTTTATAATTTTTAGAAACTCAAAACTAGCTTAAAAACCTGATTTATTCTACTAGCGCGTATCTTCCGTAATTTCTTACGGGAGCAATACAATTCGGAATTACTCGAGTGAACAGTCAAAATGACCGTCTCGAAGTTTACTTTCACATATAATTTTATCACATATTATTGTGAGTGAAAACAGCGAGTTATGATTTTTAGAACGAATTATACGTATATACCTTTTAGGTTTAAAAATTTATTCTGAAAAAAGTAGGCGTCTGATCGCAGTGCAACCAGCGCCATTGGATCTGAAATGATGTTTCAGATTTTCTGGAGCTATCCCCATAATTTTCTGGGCCCTGTATCTCAAGTTATGGGTTTAAAACCATTATACCCATTTAATAATTATTTAAAATCACGAAAATACAAAATTTTCTCATAATTACGCTATTACCATCGCGAGATTTACGCACCCACCGTTTCACATCAACGGAGGAACGTCAGGGGGGTCTGCGCAAGGCGAGCGGAGGCGGCGATGCGGGGCTGCTCACGGCGGCGGTCAGGCGCTGTCGACGACGAGAGGGGAGGCGGACGCGAGTGAGCGAGGCGGGGAGAGAGGGTGGCGGTGCTGTGAAGGCGGCCGACGGTGATCGAGCTCCGGCGTTGGCGATCTGAGGTTTCGAGGGGCGGATCACGGCTTGGGCGGCTTGGGCTTATCCACGGCAGCAGAGGAGGACGCCGGTGGGGTCGTCGGCATCACGAAGGCGATGGAGGAGGCTCGGGGGTGGCGGTGCTCTTGAGGACGGCGCTGCGGCTGCTCGAAGACGGCGACGACGGCCTGTCGATGGGGGCATCGCCTGGCGACGAGGCGTGCAGAGGGAAGCGGGCGGCTGTCGAGGTGGTCGGAGCTCGGAGAGGGGAAGCGGGTCTGCTCGTGGCAGAGTTGAGGGTGGTTGCCGCCTCGTGCGAGTGGGGGCTTGGCGGAGCTGGGGCGGGGGCGTCGTCGAAGCTTCGTCGGCGGTGAGGACATCGTCGGAGGGGGGTACGTGAGTGAGAGAGGGAGAAGATAGATAGAGGGTGAGGGTGGGTTCGTGTGTTTAGAAAGGAGGGGGTGCTTGCTGTGCCATGTTGTGAAGATGAACGAAGAAGGTGGGGGGATTTATACAGATTTAGAAATATAATAAGTATAGTAAATAGTTAATAGAAAATAAGTTGGGGGTTGGATCTAACAACCTATACGGTGGGTTAATGGGGGGTTGAGTGTCGGATCTGACCTAACAAAAGGAGGTGGGTTAAAGTAGGCGGTTAGGAAAATAATTAGGGGGTAAAAGTAACTAGATAACAGTAATTAGTAAATAGTGATTAGTGATGTAAAAAGTCATTAATAGATGTAATTAACAAAGCGGTGAAATACAAACGCGTTTTCACAAACGACTTCGAAAAATTACGAAAACATACCCACGGGATCGTATCATCGCAAGGATCGCGAATACAAGATCCGTTTTGGGATTTGAGCTACGGAAATATTAGTTTTAGGCCAAAACGTTTAGAAAGCGGGTTTGCGGGTTCTAGGCTGAAACAATATCAGAAAATTACGAAATTAATGTGGAGAGACCTAAATGATCATAGGATGCTACTGTATAAATTTGAAAGCATTTTGAAGACGTTTGAATAGAAAATAAATTCATCGAATCAAAACGGTAATTTTGGGAGATGAATTTTAACGGGAATGTTTTGGGCATTTGAGGAAATCTGAAATTGCTGAAATACAATATAATAAGTCTAGTGTTTCAAAATATTTTTATAAGAATTTTTGAAACTAGTTTTGTTATAAAACTCTGGACTAACAATTATAAAGAGAATTTAAAATTGTTGAAAAATACGTTAAATGCGTATTTGAAGTGTTTGAAAAATACAGGCCGTTACATTCTACCCTCCTTAAAATAATTCCGTCCTCGGAATTTAAAAAAAATCTCTTTTGTTTAAAAATCTCTTTTGAAAATAATTGATGTTATGAAGAAGCTCAAGCAAATAAATGATTGAAAAGATAGTGATCTAGTAAATCAGGTTGTAAATAACATGAAATATAATGTGACATCACAGCATCAAGAAAACAAGAGATGATGTCATGTACGAATACATACTATTGACACCACAATAGCTATCATAATAGCTACGATGATATACTGATTGCAAATGAACGAGTATAATATCAAAAGCAATAATTCATACCTCCAATCACCTGGTCGATAGCTTTGACATTTTCTGCGATCATCGTGTAGGCCCGTCATTGCGGAGGAGGTGGTAGGTGGGAAAAGGATACAAACACATGGAAAATTGGGTACAAGACGGAAGTGAGGGTTTAGAAAAGAAATGCGAGTTCATGAAGAATGTAACAACGCAACAGCATACACGTCGGGTCTGGATCGATACTCCACTGGTCCTTCTGATCGGCTTTTGCTGAGGAACACGAACTTTGGATGATTGGGTATATCGATTTCTACCCTCCTTTGACGACAGTCAATGGTGGCATGAAATGCCCATAACCAATACATCCCGAAGAAGTCGACAAAGAGATCTCATCTACAAATCACCACAGAGCATTGGAGGCATCCACTGGTTACCGGTAGGGAACTGCCAGCGGTCTCGACCTTCCAACGGGAGTCAGAGGTTCAACAGTGATGGCATGTATTTGAACGAAACGACTGGCCAAGAAGCAATGTGTAGCTCCTAAGTCGAACAGTGTGAGGGTAGGTTTACCGGCTATTAAGACGGTACCTACCGTGATGAGAATCAAGTCTAAGATTACGATTAGAGCGTATATATTGGTGAGATATCTCGTACCTGTGATTACTTGGTCCGTAGTCTCGGCTTCTTCTACTGTCATGGTATAAGCTTGGCGTCTCTGAGGCGCCTGTCGTGGAGTCTGCTGGTACACTTGCTGCTGAGGAGGGAGTAGTTGACGTTGCTGAGCAGATGATGGTGGTCGCTTCCGTTGTGGAACTTGAACTTATAATGGTCGATAATTCGAGCGCTACTCTCCGTAACCAGAGTTCAAGCGTAGAAAGATTCTAAGAAGGTCAATCGAAAGGTCATCAAGCTAAAAGAAGGGTGATAGTGATGAAGATCGATGGCGTTACATAATCATGATTCACGTCCTTGCGGTCCAGCGGACACGGTCAGGGAAGTGACTAAGCTAGGATCACTTATGCCCAGTCTAGCCAGGTCGATCCACAGACTTTAGCCAAGCACATTGACCGGTATCATGGTGTTGGATATGGAAGACGTTTGTACACCCTTGTGGGGGATGTACGAGGGAATACGGACCTCGAACGTCGCGCACACGAAGTCATGTGCAAAGGGAATCTGTTCCCTTGCGGAGAGGATCTCTGTATGAGCGGGAAAGTCGCATTATATATGCATAAGTGCATGCGACATATGGCTAATAAAGGGGGAATATCTTAAGCTTATGTTGTACCATGCATATGGTACAACTTAAGCTTATAATGTGCCATGCATCATGGTACACCTTAATTAAGTTGTTCCAAAGGAACAACTTACCCTAAAATAACTACCTTGGGGGCTATAAATAAGACCCAAGGGTAGCCATTTTCCTTACACATTTGCATGAAATTCATGCATGCATCTTCTTCATAGCGAAGCTCTGCAGAAATATTTCCTCTCCCTCCTTCCAAGTTCTTAATCTAAAATAGAGATTTAGATTGTGGATTAGTAGCCTTACTCCGTTCGTGAGAAGACTCGATCCGTCGTGGCGAATCCGAAGGCAAAGTTCCGAGACTATCGTTCCGCATACGCAAGCGTAAGTCTCCACTTTAATTATCGATCCTAACTTTGTTTTGGACAGGATCCTTCATTGGTATCAGAGCCATATGGGTTCGCCCCGGTCAATCCACCGCCCCGTCGAAACTACGAACGAGTCGTTGTCTTTTTCACGAATGGGTCTCCTACTATTACGGATATAGTAGGAACGCTTCGTGACGGAGAGAACGCAGCGGTTGTTCTTTTCACGTTAGGGTCTTCTATCATTACGGATATGGTAGGAACTCTCCGTGACGGGAAGAACCGACCGTTCACGTAGTACGTTATTCATTTTTGGCACACGGCCATTAAGAGATAACTAATTTCTTCGACGAACGGGTGCTTCATCGAGGAAGGTGATGGAAGTTATTTCCATCGGGTAAGAGGAAAATTTGGTGCATGTGCACCATGGCCAAATGGGCCATGAAGGCCATGCACCCCCTCTCCTCATGCGGAGGGGGTTGGCTACGGCCAATAACCACCGGCGACCACCCCATCAAGGGGGAGGAATGAGTGCGGCAACCCCATTCAAAGGGGGTGGCCGGCTATGGCCAAAGGGGCCATGGCCGGCCAACGCCGAATGGCCTTGGCCATGGCCGGCCATGGCCAAGCCATGACCGGCCATGGCCAGGCCGGCAGTGGCCGGCCAAGGCCAGGCCGGCAGTGGCCGGCCTTGGCCAAGGGCCTGCCGGCCAGGCCGGCCCTGGCAGTGGCCAGGGCCGGCCCTGGCCGGCCTGCCGGCCCTGGCAGAGGCCAGGGCCGGCGCCCTGGCCACTGCCAGGGCCAGGCCGGCCCTGGCAGAGGCCAGGGCCGGTGCCCTGGCCTCAGGCCAGGGCCTGGCCGAGGCCAGGGCAGGAGCCCTGGCCCCGGCCAGCGGCCTGCCGGCCCTGGCAGAGGCCAGGGCCGGCGCCCTGGCCTCAGGCCAGGGCCTGGCCGAGGCCAGGGCAGGAGCCCTGGCCCCGGCCAGGGCCTGGCCGAGGCCAGGGCAGGAGCCCTGGCCCCGGCCAGTGGCCTGGCCGGCAGGCCCTGGCAGTGGCCAGGGCCTGGCCGGCCGGCCCTGGCAGAGGCCAGGGCCTGGCCGGCCCTGGCCGGCCAGGGCAGAGGCCCTGGCCGGCCTTTGGCCAAGCCCGGGTCAGGGCAGAGGCCCTGACCGGGAAGAAGTTGAATTCGAAAATTGGTCGACCAATTTTGTGTTTTTGGTCGACCAATCCGACAAATGGTCTGGGTCGATTGCAAACTTGCCAGATGACCCATACGGGGTAACAAATGGCCTTGGTCAAACTCGAATGTGTCGAGTAGTCCATACGGGGCTAACCACAGTGCCGACTAGTTCATACGGAACTAACGTTTTAATGAAGTTTTCATTGGGCTCTACTCCTTGAAGATTAGCCATAGTGCTCTACTTCATGCGAGATTAGCCATGTCATTGTGCTCTACTCTACGGAGATTAGCCAATGTACTTGTGACGTTGTGCTCTACTCTACGGAGACTAGCCAACGTGCTTTCAAATTTTTGAAAAAGATGTTTTTCAAATAGGTTATGTCCCGTCCTTAAATCGGGATAGCGCAATTTGGAATTCCAAGTCCTACCACGATCCGGCCATGGTTATCTAACCCATGGGTGTGTAGAACAGGTCTCGTGGCTTGGCAATTGTTGCGTTAAAATTCTTTGCGCTAATTCTCACCTATTCTATTTTGAAAGATAAGTTTTTCAAAGTGATTTTCCGCTGCTAATACCATACGGGTATTATTTCTGATTTCTTTTTACTTAAGATAAGTAAGAGGGATACTTTGAAAGTTACTTCTAGATGGTAGTTGGGAACGTAGTGAACTTCTCGATTCTAGAGTAACATTTCAACGCATCCAAGGAACTTATCAAGTGTTTAAAGAATCGAAACTTTATGCATGGAATTTTGATCGTGTTTTTCATTCTCTTTGCAGTTTTTTGAATTGAAAATGTCTACCGCTTCTAAGAATATTGTCGCAGAGCTTAACAAAGGTGAAAAGCTCAACGGCGACAATTATAAACTTTGGTCAATAAAGATCCAATATGTTTTGGAGGAGCAAGATGTGCTCGAAACACTCCAAAACATAATGGTAGAACCTGAGTTGGGCAATACGGCCCAACACAAAAGGGACCGGGAAGCTTATGACACTTGGACTCGAAAGAACAAAATAGCACGTATTACGTTACTGTCCGCGATGGACAATGACATAATGCGCCTATTTCGGGAATTCGACCTAGCTAAAGACATATGGTCTGAGCTAGAGATAAAGTTTGGTGGAACTTCGGTTACCAAACTCCGCTCCTTGAATATTCAATTTGATTCGTACAAGATGCGGCGAGATCATTCTATGAAAAAGCATCTCCGCCACATGGCGAATCTTATATCTGAATTAAAGGATGCGGGTGTTACGCTGTCTGACGAACAGCAGATCCAAGCGGTCATTCGTTCACTCCCAGATAGCTGGGATAACATGAAAATGCATCTCACTCATAATGAATGCATTAAAACTTTAAGCGATGTTTCGAAACACCTCGAACTCGAGGAAGAGCGGATTCAAGCCGCAAAACCAAGTGCAGAAGTGCACGTGGCCGCTAGTTCCTCACATGGAGGAAATAAGCGGAAACGCTTAAGGTTTGTGAACGAACGTAAGCAAGAACCGGAGACCTCAAAGAAGACAAAGAACAAAAAGTGGCAAAAGAATGTGCACTCAAAGAAGAAAAACTTGAAGAAGATCAAGTGCTTTAAGTGCAACAAGTACGGTCACTTCGCCCGTAAGTGTACGGATGGAAGTGACAAGGTAACTTGTAGGGCTAGTTACATATGTGTTTCTAGTTCCGTGTTTCTTGCTGAATCTAACTATTTTTGGTTGATTGATTCAGGGGCCACAGACCACGTTGCGAAGGACAGAAGGTTCTTCGTAGAGTATCGAAAGATAACTCAAGGAACAAAGTGGATATACGTCGGCAACAACACACGTGTTGAAGTCAAAGACGTCGGAACATGCAAGCTAGTTCTCGACAACGGCCGGACTTTATTATTGCACGACGTCCTCTTTGCTCCAGATATTAGAAGGAATATCGTTTCCGTGGTCATGTTAATGTCTTTAGATTATGAGTGGAGGTTCTATAAACAATGTGTTGACCTTGTTTGTAATAATTCTTTGATTGGTTCTGGTAATGTTTGTAATGGATTAATTGTTTTAAATACAATGTATGATGTTGCTTCTTCCATTAATGAAAGTTTTCATTTGACAAATGCTTCTAACTCTGAGTCTGAAATCATTTGTTGGCATGCAAGACTTGGTCATATTGGACCAACTAGAATGGATAGACTTGCCAAAAGTGGCTTGCTATCTAATGTTTCAAAAGTTGAAATGTCAACTTGCGAACATTGTCTTGTAGGGAAAACTTGTCGCAAGCCGTTTGGAACTGGCACAAGGGCCGAAGTTCCATTACAGCTTATCCATTCGGACATTTGCGGTCCAATGAATGTTAAGACAAGACACGGGAAGTCCTATTTCATCACATTCATTGATGACTTCACCCGTTTCGGACATATCTATTTGATATCCCACAAAAGTGAAGCTTTGGCTTGCTTTAAAAACTATATGAGTTTGGTGGAGAATCAATTAGATCGCAAGATTAAGGTTTTGCGAACCGATAGGGGTGGTGAATATCAATCAATAAGTTTTAAGGAACTTTGTGATGAAAAAGGCATAGTACATCAGGTAACTATGCCTTACACTCCGCAACAAAACGGTGTTGCGGAAAGAAGGAATAGGACATTGATGGAAATGGTCCGATCAATGATGTCTCAGGCAAATTTGCCTATCACCTTTTGGGGTGACGCATTATTGACGGCAGCATTCATCTTAAACCGTGTACCCTCGAAGTCGGTAAGTTCTACTCCTTATGAGTTGTGGAACAATAGAACTCCAGACTTAAACATTCTAAAACCTTGGGGTTGTGCCTCTTACGCACATTTATCCTCTCACAAATATGGCAAACTTGGGCCACGTGGGAGGAAGTGTATCTTCATCCGATACGCTGAAAACTCCAAAGGATATGTTTTCGTCGGTCAAGAGGACAATGGGGGTCTAATAGAATTCGAATCGAGGGATGTTGTCTTCTTGGAAAAAGAGTTTCCAAGACAGGGTGAGATAAGTCAAGACTTATCCTTGTTTGAGACTTGGGATCAAGAAGGATCGGAACGTTCGAGTGGGAGAATCCTTGGTGAAGAAGAAAATACGTTTCAAACTTCACCAATGGATGATACGAACGATACCAATCCTAATCCGAGTGGGAGTGATGTTATTCCAAGTGGGAGTGATGTCATTCCAAGTGGGAGTGATCAAACTCAAACAAGACGTAGTAATCGAACGAGGCTAATGGTGGGACCGGAAAGGTGCTCTCTCTCAAGTGCAAGAGTCCGTACAAGTAGTAAAACCTGGGAGTCCAGGTGTCGAATCCACGGGAAGAAATCTGTTGCAACCACAATTCAAATCAAATAGAAATCTATCGGAAAGAAACTAAACACTTCAACAATGGTGACGGTGATGGTGATGTGAACATGTGAACAAAATAAACATAGAACATCGTGTAAGAAAATATTTATAAAAAGTTTGCACATGGTATGGGTTCGTTAGGGTCAACGATTCGTATTAATTTGGTTGATAGGTATAACGCAATGAATTCTCCTTTTGGGAGCAATTCACCGGAAAATACCTAATATAACTCAATGAATTCTCCTTTTGGGAGCAATTCATCGGAAGATGCCCTTTTGGGGGTTCAAACAAAATATTCAAAAAGATCGTCGCTAAGATTATAATACGATATGAAACTCTCTTTTGGAGAGATCAAAACTACGGGATGAAACTCCCTTTTGGGGGGATCAAGACTCACCCTTTTGGGGCGATCGTCAACTTAATTAATTCTTTTGGAATCTAAAAAAGTCGATTTACGAACAACGATTACAATTTTAGCGACGTTTAACGATTAAACACAAGGAATTTCAACCAAACTAACACAAATCATAGCCCCTAACTACTCCAAACCATGCACAATAACAATTTAGCTACTCATGATATCAGAATAAACAAGTTTCATAACAAAATACTTCAAGTTCATAGCAAAATACGGTAGAAAAAGCATCAAATAAGGAGTTTAAGTTAAGAATTCATCACCAAATATCCTTGAAAATACATCAAAACTCTCTGGAAATAAGAAAATAGCCTCTGGAATTTTACAGAATTTTTCAGAGGGGAAATACGGCTTCTAGAGCCTCCAATACGCCCAAAATACGCCCCAAATTGCTTGAATACGCCCAAAAAACCCTAGAATACCTTATATACGCTCATTGCGGGTTTTAGGGCCTTATTGGGTTCGAAATCGTACCCGTTATCGACTTAAACCCATACCCACACCCGCATCAAATACTGGCCGTTAGATCTGAGCGCGATTCAACAGGGGCTCGCCACGTGTGCTTTGAAATTCACACGCGCCCGCTCCGCCTACGCTTTAACCCGAGATCGAATCGGATTTGACTTCAGCCGTTCGATCTGAGCGGAACATCGCTGGGATCGTGACACCTTTACAACAAAATCCCGCCTTCTTCGTTCTCTCGGCGTCGCTTCATTCGATGATGCCTGCCGTTCGATCATCATCTGATGGACACGATGGCGCCACGTCGTCGCGATTTTAATTCGGAAGCGGGGTGGATATCATCTGTTGGATGCGGCGGGGTGCAGCTGGATCAGCGACGCGTGTCCTCGAGACGGAGCGAAATCGGCTGCCTCGCTTTCAAATTGCGGGATGAAATTGAGCCGTCGGATGTCAATCCAACGGCGCTTGTGATGCCGCGTCGCTGCTTAATTACGACCGATGGATCTGTTATCGATGAGCGAGATGGAGACACGTCACCCCCTCATTTTGATCGGATCCGCTTCAATCCAGATCGTTGGATTGAAAAGAGACGGTCCCGATGCTGCCACGTCGACCCGCATTGAGTTTATTTCGCTACTGTGTGGGCCGTTGGATCTCGATCCAACGGCCACGAAAATATCCCTTAGTTTTAACCAGCGGACCGTTGGATTGAGCGGGAGTGGCCCAGATGACGCCACGTGGCGCGCTCTGATTGGTTCTCGACCGTATTTATCGTATTTTCAGTGTATTTCTTCATTTAAATGGTATTCTGCATTCAAAAATACATAGAAATTAGCACAGATCTCAGAAAAATACAAATAAATAGTCGTTGGAATCGTGAGATCGAGACGAAGCTAGGAAAAATATAAAATGTGCAGAAATACGTCGTTAATTGCTGTTTTGTGCTCAAATAGTGTGTTTTCTCTAATAAATAAATGTGTAGAAAATACGTATGAATTAGAGATAAATGTAGCATCGCATGAGCACAAAATAGGGCTAAATGGGGGGTTAAATATGTAATATTGAACCAGTATCAGCTAACACCTCTGAGATTTGAGGATGAATTTCCTCAAACATTCATGACATTACTACAAGATGATGACGAACCTGCAAACTTCAAACAGGCCGTCACATGCCCTGCTAAAGATAAATGGATAGCGGCAATGGAAGAAGAACTTCAATCCATGAAAACTAACCAAGTCTGGGACTTGGTTGATTTACCTAAGGGACGTAGAGCCATTGGGAACAAGTGGGTTCTCAAAATCAAGCATAAGGCTGATGGCTCCATCGAGAAATATAAAGCTCGCCTTGTTGCGAAAGGTTTCACGCAACAGGAAGGAATAGACTACGAAGAGACTTTCTCTCCTGTCGTGCGTTTTACCTCGATTCGCTTAATTCTGGCAATGGTGGCTTGTTTGGACCTCGAATTACATCAGATGGATGTAAAGACTGCCTTTCTTAACGGAGAACTAGATGAGGAGATCTACATGGAACAACCAAACGGGTTCATACAAGAAGAAAACAAACATAAGGTTTGTAAACTTCGTAAATCCATATATGGTCTTAAACAATCCTCAAGGCAGTGGTATATGCGTTTTCAAGAAGTTGTTTTGTCGTATGGATTCTCCATGCTCGACGAAGACAATTGCGTATATATTAAGAGGATTAAAAACAAGTATATAATTATGTCTCTTTATGTAGATGACATACTTATAGCCGGAAATGATAAGCGTCTTATATTGGATATCAAAGCTTGGCTTTCATCCGTCTTTGAGATGAAAGACATGGGTGAAGCTGCATATATCCTTGGGGTTAAGATCTCAAGGAATCGTTCCAAGAAACTTCTTTCTCTCTCTCAAGAGACGTATATAAAGAAAGTTTTAGAACGGTTTAATATGCAGGACTGCAAGCCAATTGATACTCCAATAAGCAAAGGCGAGGGTCTATGTTTGGAGATGTGTCCCAAAGATCCAAAAGAAAAGAAAGCTATGGAAAAAGTTCCATACTCCAGTGCTGTCGGGAGTCTGATGTACGCCATGATGTGTACTAGACCCGACATTTGCTATGCTGTTGGTATGGTAAGCCGTTACCAATCCAACCCAGGGCAGGCACACTGGAAAGCGGTGAAGAGGATATTAAGATACCTCAAAGGGACTGCGGACTATGCGTTATGCTATCAAGGCAATACCTTGAGACTCGAAGGCTATACCGATGCTGATTGGGCGGGTGATCTCGACGAGCGAAGATCTACCTCAGGCTTTGTTTTCTTACTCGGGAATGGTGCAATATCCTGGAGCAGCAAGAAACAAACCTGCATCGCTCTATCAACCATGGAAGCCGAGTTCGTAGCATTCAGCATGGCGGTCCAAGAAGCTGTTTGGCTTAGGAAATTCTTAGACAGGCTGACGAATGCCTCTGACTCGAGCACTGTTCCTATATACAGTGATAGTCAAGCTTCGATTGCCTATGTCAAAGATCCTAAATTTCATTGTAAGACCAAACACATTGACATTCGATTCAAGTTTGCGAAGGATTATGATAAACGGAAGGAAGTAGACATAGGATACATATCCACGCATGAGATGATAGCGGATCCCCTTACTAAGGCGATCCCCAGAGATGTGTTTTTCAAACACTTATCATCTATGGGAATGCGTAGGTGCTGAGCTGTATCATGTAATATTTCCCATGTCTATAGAAGATCAAAATTTAATTTGCATACAAGTTTCTTACAAATGATTTTATATATATTTGTGTTTAAGTCTCAGCTATTTTTGTGTGTATGTCGGACAGATTAAGGTTGGCTCTCTCACATGAGCAACCGCCTTATCTTATCAGATGGATAAGATAGAGATGAGACTAGTTTAAAGTCAAAATCATTAGACAAATGATTTAGAGTCTTGACTTAAACAAGATAGTCGAATAAAAGATCTGCATCATACGGATGCTTACAAAAGATCTGAGATCTGTATCACAAGGATATAAAGATCTCATTGGATTTTTTGAATCCTATCTGTCTTATGCAGGATGAGAGTCCGTGAGTATTTCACGAGTAGTATGGGGACTCAAAAAGATAGGCACTGTGGTGTCTGATCTTTTCATCCGTACAACATCATTAAGACATACTCTCCCTGGGAAAGGAGTGATGTTGTAATACGTGTTCATACCACGTATGCATTTCGACCACTGAGTTAGTAGCAATAGTGTTTGCCATTATGTGAGACTCAAAGGCCATACGGGTCTTAACATTTACCCTCAAGGACTCCAATTGGTTCCTTTAGATTTGACGAGATGATTGCTATCTTAGCGTGTTACTAATGGGCTATGGTAATTCGGCTCGGCGGGGCACGTTAGAAAAGCGAATCAAGTCAAGATCAGAAGGTTCACAAGAAGAGGAAGATTGATTTCATATTCACATTTGGACTTTAATGATTCAAAGCTGGCCAGCCAATTGTAATCCAGATGGGATTCAATTGTTGAATATAAAGTATAAGAAATGTGAAGAAATAATCTAGGGTAAAGCATGCGTTGAACTACTCAACTTTGCACCTTCGAGGTCGTTGTGTATCTCTAACAAGTGCACAACAACAGACTCTACGCGCATGACGGTCGCACGGTCTATTTCTCGGTATGATAGATGAAAGAACTAAGGGAAAGACGTTCTCTTACAATCCCCTCAAGTGTGAGTGGGAGATGTTGGATATGGAAGACGTTTGTACAACAGACTTTAATTATCGATCCTAACTTTGTTTTGGACAGAATCCTTCACATGGTCCATTGAAGGAAGATTATAATTCATATGAGTGCCACCGACACAGAAAGATTTTCTATTTTTTTTATACAACTAATTAATCCTATCAAAATTTAGGTTTTGTTAATGGCTTTTATTAGGTCCAGATAGGTCAGCTCCATTGGGGCTCTCCGAGGTGTTCCCGTTCATCTTTCGAGTGTCAAACCTGCATTCAAAGAAAAAATGTCAGCTCAGTCGAGTATCGTATACGGTACATCCTGGTTTTGTTGTGCTGTTCACGAGGTATTTTGCACGGACCTGCGTGGGCCGCCAAAACTGTAACGACCCGCTCTCGGGGGCCCGTTACTTATTTGGTTTATTCGCAGGTTCCGCAGTTTACCAGTGAAATCAGCATAGCCACAACTCAGAGATGTACCACAACACTCAAACCAGCGTACGGACGTTATTACAGTCCAGATTAAAGTACAACAGCAACCAGCACACTCTCTCACAAATACATAAAGGAAGTACTGAAAGGAATGCGGAAAAGGAATACACAGTACAACACAGACACCAACAGAAAAGTAACTAAAACTCTGCAGCCTCTGGGTCAATGTAGGCTCCTCGATCTCTGGGGTAATCTCCTGGATCAGGTCTTCGTCTGCCGGTGCCATAAATGGAACCGAAGGTAAGTCACAACAATTCTAGCAATAGAAAAAGAGGAGTGCACAAATATGGAGCAGTCTATAGTAAATAAGTGCAGTAAGTAAAGTAGGGTCAGACAAGCATGCAAGTGCGATAAGTAAAACACCTCAAGTCAAGCATGCAAGGGTGACAAGTAAAGTAAAGGTGACCGAGCAATGACAATAGCAATAACCATGACGATACCAATGACAATAGCAATAGGGAGAGTAATTGTGCCTAGCCTAGTTTGTGACTTATAACGGGTAGTACAGTGAGCAACCAAGAGTCCACCTGATATCCCGGGTTACGATACTGTTCAACAAATCGATACTATTCAATACTGTTCAATACGAAGATCGGACTGGTCGCTCCCGCACTTCCGCAATTATAAGTTACCCCAAAAACCCAGTGTCTGTGCAAGTTACCGTACTTTACAATTTTACCAGTCATTTACTGTTCTTACATTTTCAATTACAATCTTTCTGTCAAGCAATGTCAATAATCTGTTCAGGTCAATAACTGTTCCGAGACTAGGTGTCAAGTCCTATGTTCATACGAGTACACTATCTATATTTCTAAGGGTAGAATTTACTGTGACTTACTATCTTCGAGGTGGTGGTAGTGAGCTGAGACTGGATCTAGTGTCGATGCACGAGATTTGCTACCTGTAAACACAAGAGATAACTAGTTAGAGAATACCCTATTTTCTTATTTATTTAAGTTGAGTGTCTGATTTTAAAACTGGTTAAAACGGCGATGAAAAGGGTCCTAAATTTTTATATAGACTATATATGATAAAAATAGTTTTACTGCAAGAGGGAATATTTTTCTGAAGTCTATAGTAATTTTTTATAATTTTTAGAAACTCAAAACTAGCTTAAAAACCTGATTTATTCTACTAGCGCGTATCTTCCGTAATTTCTTACGGGAGCAATACAATTCGGAATTACTCGAGTGAACAGTCAAAATGACCGTCTCGAAGTTTACTTTCACATATAATTTTATCACATATTATTGTGAGTGAAAACAGCGAGTTATGATTTTTAGAACGAATTATACGTATATACCTTTTAGGTTTAAAAATTTATTCTGAAAAAAGTAGGCGTCTGATCGCAGTGCAACCAGCGCCATTGGATCCGAAATGATGTTTCAGATTTTCTGGAGCTATCCCCATAATTTTCTGGGCCCTGTATCTCAAGTTATGGGTTTAAAACCATTATACCCATTTAATAATTATTTAAAATCACGAAAACACAAAAGTTTCTCATAATTACGCTATTACCATCGTGAGATTTACGCACCCACCGTTTCACATCAACGGAGGAACGTCAGGGGGGTCTGCGCAAGGCGAACGGAGGCGGCGATGCAGGGCTGCTCACGGCGGCGGTCAGGCGCTGTCGACGACGAGAGGGGAGGCGGACGCGAGTGAGCGAGGCGGGGAGAGAGGGTGGCGGTGCTGTGAAGGCGGCCGACGGTGATCGAGCTCCGGCGTTGGCGATCTGAGGTTTCGAGGGGCGGATCACGGCTTGGGCGGCTTGGGCTTATCCACGGCAGCAGAGGAGGACGCCGGTGGGGTCGTCGGCATCACGAAGGCGATGGCGGAGGCTTGGGGGTGGCGGTGCTCTTGAGGACGGCGCTGCGGCTGCTCGAAGACGGCGACGACGGCCTGTCGATGGGGGCAGCGCCTGGCGACGAGGCGTGCAGAGGGAAGCGGGCGGCTGTCGAGGTGGTCGGAGCTCGGAGAGGGGAAGCGGGTCTGCTCGTGGCAGAGTTGAGGGTGGTTGCCACCTCGTGCGAGTGGGGGCTTGGCGGAGCTGGGGCGGGGGCGTCGTCGAAGCTTCGTCGGCGGTGAGGACACCGTCGGAGGGGGGTACGTGAGTGAGAGAGGGAGAAGATAGATAGAGGGTGAGGGTGGGTTCGTGTGTTTAGAAAGGAGGGGGTGCTTGCTGTGCCATGTTGTGAAGATGAACGAAGAAGGTGGGGGGATTTATACAGATTTAGAAATATAATAAGTATAGTAAATAGTTAATAGAAAATAAGTTGGGGGTTGGATCTAACAACCTATACGGTGGGTTAATGGGGGGGTTGAGTGTCGGATCTGACCTAACAAAAGGAGGTGGGTTAAAGTAGGCGGTTAGGAAAATAATTAGGGGGTAAAAGTAACTAGATAACAGTAATTAGTAAATAGTGATTAGTGATGTAAAAAGTCATTAATAGATGTAATTAACAAAGCGGTGAAATACAAACGCGTTTTCACAAACGACTTCGAAAAATTACGAAAACATACCCACGGGATCGTATCATCGCAAGGATCGCGAATACAAGATCCGTTTTGGGATTTGAGCTACGGAAATATTAGTTTTAGGCCAAAACGTTTAGAAAGCGGGTTTGCGGGTTCTAGGCTGAAACAATATCAGAAAATTTACGAAATTAATGTGGAGAGACCTAAATGATCATAGGATGCTACTGTATAAATTTGAAAGCATTTTGAAGACGTTTGAATAGAAAATAAATTCATCGAATCAAAACTGTAATTTTGGGAGATGAATTTTAACGGGAATGTTTTGGGCATTTGAGGAAATCTGAAATTGCTGAAATACAATATAATAAGTCTAGTGTTTCAAAATATTTTTATAAGAATTTTTGAAACTAGTTTTGTTATAAAACTCTGGACTAACAATTATAAAGAGAATTTAAAATTGTTGAAAAATACGTTAAATGCGTATTTGAAGTGTTTGAAAAATACAGGCTGTTACAGTACCACTGTTAATTGACGGTTTTTTGGCTCCGTGCACGGATTATTTCTAGTATCTCAAATACAGACAATGAAATTCAAATCCTAAAAACGTATACTCTTTAAACTAATCTCTTTATTTTGTAGACACTTCATATTAGACTATGTCAAAATAGAGACCATTACACAAATAAACATGCAAAGTCAATGAATCGAACTTCGAAGACACTATAATAAGAAGAGAAACTCTTATTGAAGTTTAATAAGGAGCCCAGATCCAGATTAAGAAAATTACAGGGCACATCAAACAGGCACATCACGCAAGATCAGCGCAAGCGCACAAAATATAAATTGTTAACAGTACTAAATAGTTACTGAATCCTAGTACATTGAACACAAAGATCTTGGACGATTTTGATGCGGTCGCAGCTCAGATCAAAGCTTACGAAATTCATCACGTAAACCCATAAGCTAAATACAACCAACGTGGAGATAATTATTCAAAAATCCCAAAGGGCACCGGCCACTTTGGAATGGTTTCATATAGAAAATGCATGCATCGATTGTTGAGGATAAGCCTGGCGCCAATTTTGATGACGTTGATGCGCGCTTTAGGAGCAGTGACAGCAACATCGATGATAAAACAATGTGTATCAAATTCCAGTATGCACATGAGGACGAAACCAGAGCTGTGCTATGCTATGTACACCGCGCGGCGTATATCGGGATCCGTGCAACACACAAAAATCTTTGGCCGGTGATATTTTGGTGTCCGTTTTACGCGTCGTTGGTATCGTTGGAAAGCTTATGAATAGTAGAATTCATTGATTGGCAGCCTTTTTTTAGCATTTTCAACACGTAGATCATGCCTTATTCGAAAGACCAAAATACTTCAAGGAAAAACCACGAAATTAGTGTTAATGGATTCTATTATTAAACGGTATTAACAACGTGTAAAACGGACATCAAACCACGGAAATATAGCCGGTCAAAAAGTTTATTTTTACAGTGTATATAGCTGGGAAGCAATCATATAAATGGTGCAAAGAAACAACCGACACAAGAAAGTGGACATATTATAATACGCACATGAATCATGGTGCTTGCCATGATGTTATCTGAAATGGTGCTCAGAAAAGGCTACGAAAGCCGCCATAGATAATGCTGCAAGTGGCAGTATAGACCAAGAAAATTAACAGAAGGGGTAGGTATTGTAGAAGAACGGAATGCAAGCAATCAAGAAGCAAGATTCATAATCAGATGATGAGGTAGAAGCAGGTAAGACTTTGATGTACAAGTTGCAATATTCTATTATCTTACAGTAAACCATCTAGTGTAGCCATCATGCATGTGAGCCTACTACTACGACATTACACCGCTCTTTGCGCAAATCCAATGAATTCAACTCCATGTTTCAATTAGTCCAACATGCAGTACTATTAGATTGGGCACCAATCTCGCCTATAAAAAACCCCATCGTAAGATGCAATGAATCCTACAAGCAAACCCACCCACCATGGCATCAACTCGTGAACCCCTCGTCAACCCTCCTACTACCAAGAACACCGCCTTTCTTCCCTGCAAAGCCCTTTCATTCACTCTCTGCATAGCTTCCCTCATTTGCCTTGCCACTGTCATCACACTCCAACCACTAAGAATTCATCATTCCACTCCACTCCAACCCTCCGACCTATGCACACAATCCCCTGATCCTACATCGTGCCATGCCATCGTCAGCGGCGCCATCGCCGTCGTCCGGTCTCAACCCCCCAGACCAGACCCAGACCAGATCATCCAAATCCTCGTCGACCAGTCTTTAGCCCAGCTGGATGAAACCACTGCTGATGCCACCAACATCCACCGCCAGCTCAACGACCTCACCCTTCGGCCTCCCCTCGCAGACTGCATCCATCTGCTTGAACTGTCGCGCGACCGCCTTCTAGACTCGGCCACCGCCACGGCAGCCGGAGCATACACCGATGCCCACACCTGGCTCAGCGCCGTGCTCACCAACCATGTCACGTGCCTCGACGGACTTGGCACCGGACCATCTAGCACACCGATCAAGGCTCGTTTGAACTCCTTGTCGACTTTGGCAAGTGCATCACTTGCTGTTCTCAACGCCGTTCCGTCCTACGCCGGTGACTCGACAGAAACTGTAATTGAGTTTCCATCATGGGTAACCTCCAAGGACCGGAAGCTTCTACAGATGTCACTGACAGATGAAATTCAAGCGAATGTGACCGTGGCAACCGACGGGAGCGGTGACTACGTTTCGGTGCAGGATGCAGTGAACTCTGCACCTGACAAGGGCAAATCAAGATATGTCATATATGTGAAGAACGGAACGTATCAAGAAAATGTGGTGGTGGGGAAGAAGAAGACTAACGTCATGATGGTCGGCGACGGCATGAATTCTACCATTATAACGGGTAGCCGTAACGTCGTCGATGGATCGACAACTTTCAACTCATCAACATTAGGTATGTTTTCAGTTTCTTATATTCTGATATGGATCTTATTTGAGTCCCCAAGGGACAATCACACATCTTTTGTGAACATTAATTTCTTCTCATACACATGCCTAAAGGATTTTACATTTTTATCTTTCCTTTTTCTCCCTCATTGTAGATATTCTTAAATTGGATTATTTATTCTAAGACCCTAAAGTAAGTTTCTTTATCTGTTTAATTATTACTGTTTTATATTCCAGAGATGATACTGCTGATAAGATCTTGAATTCTTCAATTTCTTTTCTGGTCTGACTTTTTGACAGTATACATCCCAGCTGTTCTAATCCATTGTTTCCAAGTTGTTTTAGATCAAGTTGCCTAGATTCACTACTTTTGTTTTGAGCTTCCAAGGAAATTAAATCATCTTTGAACATTCTTATTATCTTGATAACAATTACACGTGAACTTCATTAACTTCAGACTGTAACTGGGTTTGATGTACTTCAGCTGCGGTGGGGGATGGATTTATACTGCAAGACATAGGCATTGAGAACACGGCAGGGCCCGAGAAGCACCAAGCGGTGGCGCTCCGTGTAGGAGCTGACAGATCGGTCATAAACCGATGCCAACTCAGTGGCTACCAGGACACCCTCTATGCTCACTCCCTACGACAATTTTACCGAGACAGCCAGGTATCAGGGACAGTCGACTTCATCTTTGGCAATGCAGCAGTTGTGTTCCAAAACTGCAGCCTTGTTGCTCGACTGCCCATGAAAAACCAACAGAACCTGGTAACGGCTCAGGGCCGGATTGACCCGAACCAGAACACCGGGACATCGATCCAGAACTGTCGGGTAATTCCTAGCCCTGATCTCATGCCAATGGAGGCATCCATACCGACATACCTTGGCCGGCCATGGAAGAATTTCTCGAGGACGGTATACATGCAGTCATACATCGACAACCATGTAAATGCAAGGGGCTGGTTGGAATGGGATGGGGACTTTGCACTTGATACACTGTACTATGGGGAGTTTGAGAACATGGGACCTGGTGCTGGGGTGGCCGCTCGGGTTAACTGGACTGGCTATCATGTAATCACTGATCCAGACGTTGCGAAAAATTTTACAGTTGCAGAGTTGATACAAGGAGGGTTGTGGTTGGACTCCACTGGGGTTGAATACACTGAAGGACTGTAATTTGGAGTGAATTGAGAGGATGACTTCCTTCATGCTAGAAGGTTTTTCTCAAGTTTTTCCAAATAGAACCAGGTTGGGACATGCTAAGGCTGTGCTGTGGCCTATCTAATGTTCTTCTTGTAATAATTTAGTTGAATGGATTCTGAATGCCATCAGTTTCTTTGAGTTATGTTTTAGAGACTGCTTAGATGACAAGACATTTATCTATGGTGCATAAGCTCGAGAAATTTATTGCTTACACTAATCTTATCTGGTATATAACAAAATTCATGGAAGTTCAACCTTGCAACTACTTGTAGCTTAAACATATCAGCGGATGCAATACAATTATCCAATAGGAATGAGTAATAATTAAAGAAAGACAAAACGGCATTAAAATGCAAATAGAAAAGTGAGATTAGATTAGAATCAAAACATGTCAAAATAATACAATAGAAATTCTAGTAATTCAAGAAGTAAATGAGATGGAACCATGGCCAAAGTAGCTATCTTTGATATGAAGTCGTAAACACAGTAAATTATGGAATCTACTATATTTACACCTTCGTATCAAGATAACTTCTTTGGCCATGGTTCATTAATTCCATCCCTAGCAGCAAACTCATAATACCCATTCAAGTGCTGCCTCCAGTTTAATGGTAGCATATTCCTTCTTAGACATTACTCTAAACATGACATTATGTCCCTTAATACTAAGTTTAATGCTAGACCACTTCAAAGCCAACACTCAGAAGTATTCACCTTCTTGCTTACTGTTTGCATTAGTATTATTTCACAATCCTCTTGGTGTTCTTGCAGTAAACCAATGATAAGAAAGAGAGAACCGCATAAGAGAAATGACTACTTGGATACATGAATTTTTATTGTATTATTTTGACATGCAATGGCTTGTATTCCTTTGGTGTTTCATTTTTCTATCTGCACTTTTTTATGTTATTTATCTTTCTTTAACTATAACTTGTTCCAATTGAATAATTATATTGCACCTGCTGGTATGTTTAAGATACAAATAGTTACTAGTTCAATACTCCAATAAATTTTGTTATACACTATATAGGATTTTTATAAGCATTAACTGTCTTGAGCTTGGACACCAAAAATGCCATACCGTATAAGTAGTCTCTAAATATACAACTCAATGAAGCAAAAAAATCATAAAACCATACTCTCACATTATGGCATCAACAAATGAGCACCTCGTTTTTTTTTCTCTTAGCAAGAATACTGTTATTGTTCCATGCACACCCCTTTCAATTACACTCTACATAGCTTCTCTCATTTGCCTTGCTACTGTCATCATACTTCAACAATCAACATCCCAACCACGTCCAAACCAAGCCACCAGTCACGCTGGGGCCCACGTTGACATGACACGGTCTCAGCACCGGCCTCTGGCTGACCCATGATCGTTCCACATCCAAACCAGGCCACCAATAATGCTGGGGTCCACGCTGACAAGACCCACAGTCCCAGTGTCGACCTCTGGCTAACCATGGTCGTCTACGTCTAAATCAGGTCACCAGTCAGGCTAGGGCACGCATTGTCGAGTCTCACAGTCCCAGCACCGACCCCTGGCACTTGACCCACGGTCATGCCATGCCCAAAATGACAAACAGCACTCGATCTCAATCGTGCTGAGCCTGACCTCCAGCTCAGACTAGGGCCCCCTACTGGTCTGACCTGAGGATCCCAACGTCGACAACAGCATTCAACCCAGGTCATGCTAAGACAAGTGACAATCGTTCCAAGTCCTAAACATCCCCCAGCTCAAGCTGGGGACCTATACAACAATCCCAATCTCCCGATGCAGGCATCAACCCAACTTCAGTGATGCAGGGTCTAGCAAGCCCATGACACAGACAAGAGCCTATGAACCTGACCTCGAGGCTCAAGGCTGATGTCGCAACTAAACTAGTCCTGAGATAGGAACTATCCCACTCAACAGACCAAGGGACCAACACACGCTGATCAGCAGCGCACGCTCAGCAAGTGGTGCTCAAAAGTGTGATGTGATTCAACTGTTAGTCTCTCGAGTTCGAGATTGAGAGATGAACACAGCATTTTATCAAGCAGCAATGAGGATGGAAGATCAGACTTGAAACTTTTCTCTTAAAATTTTTTCAAGTTCAAATACATCTATGTTTAGGCCGCCACATGCAACGGTGAAGACAAAATGAAAGAAATCAAAAGGTTATACATGTTGCCCGGAGGCAGACTTCTCGACGGTCTGCTCATCCACAATGAGCTCCTCGCCTTGAGAAGCTCGGTCGGGAGCTCTACCATTAGCTGCGATGGAGGTCTCTGTAGCAGACAGAGAGTCAACATGCTTATTTGTCAGGAAGGGCATGATGTCGGCATGAGTGGGGTGTCGCCTTGAATGTATCTATCATATATTGCACCCCAACATCGAAAATGCCATATTGGATCGAGCTTCGGTCGTCTGTAACTCAACGCAGTGGGACTTCAACGTCGTGGCCATATAGACTTGAGCTCTCATCTGCTCAGCGTGATGGGCCTCGGACATCTTATTTCGTGAAATAAGGAAAAACATTTTGGGTTTACTAGATATTTAAAGTTTTAATGTTTTACATATGAAGATCAAAATGAACGGTACCGGTCATGCCTCCCATATGTAAATGTATGTGTGTGTGGACTTTGTGAAGACTAAAAAAGAAACGGTGACATTGCATAGGGCACACTTCTACAATGGAGACGGAAGCTGAAGAAGTAAATCAAGCTGTGTATTTTTTGTATTTTCTTTTAGTCATGTTCCACATTCGTTTCTTAGAAATAGGAGGACCAAGTGCCAATTTTGCATGACTCAACTCTGGATCCTACTGATGCAGGACGTGGTGGGAGCTAGGGATTTGGTGGAGAATTTTTGGGTTTCGGTGGATGATTTGAGGAAGAATGGGATAACTTAGGGTTCTTGGCTTCGCACCAAGAATTCCAAGGCTTTGCACCAAGGGGGGTATGACCTTTCACAGGTGGGGGATCACATGTTTGGGAGAACTTTATCATTTTTCATTCGTTCGTTCATTTAAAATAAAACAAGTCTAGCCTTTATATATGCTTACAAACCAAGACTTTTCCTATTCCACCCGATGTGGTACTAAACTCACCCAAAAGACTAAAACTTCAGAACATTCAAAATAAACTGAAAACTCAAACTAAAAATTAAATTAAAAATTACAATTTTGATCCCTATCACCTACCTTTTTCCACTTCCATGTACATGCCCTCACACAACACCCAAACACTAGCTTACACTTTCAAAACGTCCAACTAGAGAGATCAGCACACAGCAGCTCATCACATCCCAGATACAAGAAGTGACAGAATATCGAAGGGTAAACCCACATTGGCTTATGTTAATACTACAAGAAGACCATCATAGTGGCTACTACAATGAGGGGAACCACAGAACAATAAGAACTTCCCAATACCCCTTCCTCATCCATACAATTGATTTGTTCATATGTATATACTATGATAGGCACAATGGAATGTTGGCTATGTCAAAAAAAAAAAAGAGACTGCATTCTTAGAGGAACCGTCTAAAAGATATGATTAAAAAGGTTTCAAGGGTTTACACTGGGTTACAATGACATTTACCATCATATCCAGGATGCTTTGCAACTGAAAGAGAATAATGAAGGATATTGGTTAAGCGAAAAATAGATGGACACAACCAACTAGAAGTTAATGAGAGACATTTAAAAACAACAAATTCTTTTTCCCCTGTGATCAAGGAGGCGCAATGCGTAGATCCTTTACCTCTGTAGAAATTGAGAAATTCTTAATTACAGAATGGACCAATATCACAATACAGATCATTATTGTTTTGAATAACAGGAAATAATCATTATTTCACATAGCGAAAGCTTTTTTCACATGGAAGAAGAATTATGACATAGAACAAAAAAATCACATAGAGAAAGCTTTGTCATAACGTAGGAAATATAATTTTGACATAGAACAGGAAACAT
Source organism: Scilla litardierei (assembly GCA_030789695.1). Taxonomy (NCBI): domain Eukaryota; kingdom Viridiplantae; phylum Streptophyta; class Magnoliopsida; order Asparagales; family Asparagaceae; genus Scilla; species Scilla litardierei. Next base: position 8,647,138 of record CM061141.1, read on the forward strand.
CACCAGATATGTCCCCACCATCAAAAGTAGAACCATCTTCGATAAAAATCTTTCTGTTTCAGAAGAAAAATGGTCGGAACCAAGTTCTTGGATCTCCCATTTCAGGCTTTTTGTGAGCAATCACAACAGTGGGAGCCTCAACCTGCATTTTGAGAAGGCTGAATTCCAGGGCCAGTATGGGTTTTGAGAGTAGAACTGAAACGCTCCTGTTTAATGCATCTTCTTCTGTAGACACTCCGATGTTCTGATTTATGTCACTAGCTTCATTGTCATCAGAACTTCTGTCACGATCAAGATGTTTTGGTCCAGATATTTTAGCTGTCTCCACTGCTCGCACCCTGTGTAATGTATCCCCACACAAGATAACCGTCTTAAAACTCTTACACGTTACATTTCCGCGTCTTTTTCAGGGCTATAAATGCAAAAAAAAATTTTTCTTACTTCTATGCAGTATGAAATTTTAGCTAAAGCTGATAGTATCTTGGGAATAGCCAATCATATGCGATAAAATTGAATTAGAAGGATACGGAATTGCCAGCTAGAATTTTGATTTTGGTTTTACAACTTAAAATGTACAAAGAATCTAAAGCTTTCAAACTTACAAGTCAACATAGATAGTCTAGCTTGGCTTGATTGAATGAGGGCAATACCTTGTGAACATATCAGTGAAACCAAGTAAATAGATGAGTAAAAACCAAAAGGCATGATCAAAGAATCAGCAGATTACTTAGGGAATGTGGAGATAGAAATCTGGTGAACAGCTTCAGAATAAAGTTTACCTTGATGTGTGATTAAGGTGAACATTTTTCATAAGTGGCAATCAACTTAAAGCACAATATAAATATTCTTCATAGATAAATAGCATTCCTAGCTTAGGAGTAACATTAATTATTTTTACATGCCAATCAACAGACTCAATTAGAAATAATAAAAACTATCAAAACTTTATATCAATACGAAGATGTAAAATAAAGCCAAAAGAAGATAAAGCAAAATCATGCAAGGCTGATATAGGTCATGAAAGAAAGAGTGGATATCATAAGTGTCACCAACCTGCATTCAATCTGGCAACAGTACTTGAGAAGATTAGGATTGTGTACAGTTCGGCCGCTGAAAGTTTATAGACCAAGAAACCAGTGAGTCACACGACAACTTTATCTAATAACTGAAATATGGCATAAGATACTGAGTACTCACCTAAAGCTAGGAAGCGACATTCTGATACTTGGACCCATCCATTTCTTATTTGTTTCTGATTTTGGCACTGCCATCACCAGGCTCATGGCCAGAATAATAAAATAAAACACAAGAAGATAAAAAATTGGAAGCTCCCTTTTGGTTAAGAATATGTAGTTGCATATTTTAAACATGTTGACTCGTCCACTTCATACAAGTAATACGTTTCTTGTTATAGCAATTGGATGAAGTCAATCGAATCTCTTCAGCTTCAAATATCAATTCATTGAGTACGAAAAGATATCGCAAGCCAAAATAAGGAAATTAATTTTGAATGGAAAAAGTTATATCAAAATGCATCCTTGATCACCAACCCCATCATACAAATAACATAGACTGGAAACAAATATGATACTGTGGGCTTCATGCTTCTAGAACAAGAACAACACCATTTCCCCAAAATTTTGTAGTTGGCCACTTATCTACATTTTCTCCTTCAGCTCATCTAATAGCCACCTCCTCTCCTAAATTAAAATGTTTTTTCTGCCTCAATCAATGTTCATTTAGCAAATATCCTACAATATATGATTTGAAGGTCACTTCCCCCCATTAAAATAAGGGGTACCTGACACACCTAGGCACCACATAGGAGTCCATCTATGTCTGGCACTTACAAATGTGTAAACATATATTTACTTTAAAAAATGTAAATTATGAAGTATATTATTCCCCTGTTGTCTATATAAAATTTTACAGAATTAGGTATTTCATATATGAATCATAACACAATACCCATATTTATACATATCAAATGTTCACAAATTTTGAAGAAATATACATCCACGTGTCATTGTGCTATATTTTGGATAATTGCTGCATAACACACCCAGGTCCATGTCAGAGTTCGACAATCAGTTCATGTCTGCAACAAGTATCAAATCTCATAGCATTATTCACTCACAAATTAGCACTGCCCCACGTTACATTGATATCAAATTAATATGGCAATGGCATGCCTTAGTTAATCCAATGTTCACATGCTTATAAACCTTACAACCCAAATTGGGTAACTACTATCAGAATCATGTGTCTTAATTTCTCTATTCAGTTTTGTTCTGTTCAAGATTTAAGCCATCAAAGTAAATAATGATTTAAATCTCGATCCTTAGGTAATTCACAGAATGAACTCCCCTTCAAGCCACTGCACCAACCAACCACCCTCCTCTTTCTACCCCCCCCCCCCCCCCCAAACTCCCCCCCCCCCCCCCCCCAACTCCCCCCCCCCCCCCCCCCCCCCCCCCTCTCCCAACCAAAAAAAACCCCCTAACCACCTCACAAAAAGTTCGTGTACCATGGACTGCTCCCACTGTACATGTATTTCATCAGATCAAACTAAACAGCACTCTTCTTTTCTAAATCTCATAATGTGATCTAGCTGTAACCTGTGTAAATTCCACTCTTGAAAAGTATAAATTACAAATCTCTTGTTTGCCACTTCAAATTATGTTCCTAAAACTTTTGGTGACCGTACCACAAACAATTCCAACAGGTGAAAATAATGAAGTGCTGTTTCTGATTAGAAACTGAACGAGCAAAAATATCCAGTCCAGATGATGTGATGTCTTTAAATTCCTTTTACTATCTAGAACTAACATGGCCCATTATTAAAATTGGGGGTTAACCACTGATATTTTTAACGAAAGGAAAAGTAATATCAGCATATAAAAGACAATCAATTGATTCCCTTGAATAGGTCATTACTGTGCACTCACCAACATATGGAAGGCTAATGGTACAGAGAGACATTACAGCAGAATCCTTGCGCTCAGATATTTGAATCTCAGTACACTCCTTTGGGCCACAACAGTCGGAACATGTGCCACCAATCATATTACGGAAGCAGCCGAATTTATTTTTTGGTCCCTCTCTCTTTTCCACAGATCTCTGCACCAAATAAGAAAACAGATTATAAAAAACAAGAAATGTGCACTCACCAAATGAATTGTTAAATATGAACAAAAGAATAACCATTTCAGGTGTACTTGCATGAATGTGCATAAAGATAGGAAAGAAAGCTACATTGGAATTTCTTAACCCATGCATTTTATTTGTTGATTGGATAAAATGAATTGGATTAAGCACGAAAGGTCTCTGTCTGTCTATTGTATTTCTACAATGGGAGGATGGGATAGTTCTTCAAAGGTCACACTTTGATTGATAAACCACACACACGCAGAATGAATAAAAATAAAATAAAATAGTAGAAATGCGAAGATTATTTAAGAGAAAAGAAGCTCCTCCTAGCCATTAGACCACAAATCTTTACAAATCCTCTAGCAGCCATAAGAGCAAATATGATGAAAATATCCTATAGATAAAATTGAGAATGTAATAGTTTTACAACGAAAATATTGCACGTCTTTTAGTTTTACCTCTGAGAAAACGCCAACATGACTTGGAAGTCCTACTTCCTGCCAAGGTTTAGCTGATGTCAAGCAAGAAAAAAGCAGCTAAATTTGCTTTTCAAATCTGAAGGGAGATGTCAGTTTGCACCTTCTGTCCATGCCTACAAGCTTCATGACTGCTTACAAGTACTCTCGCGGCCCACCTAAGAATGTGGAGACAGTCACAATAATCCATTAGGCATCAATGGAACAAGTTTTAAGTTCTTTTAATTGTAAAAGTACAATCAGCATAAAATACAGAAGTAACTTTTGTTACATGTTTCTTCACCCATTTGTATCAGTTAAAAAATAAATCCAGATGGTAGGAATAAAGACTCACGCGCAAGAAGTTGGGGGATTCCATACGATACCAGCTATCACCACAAGCTGATAGTTGAGCAAATCAAAGAAGTATAATCAGAGCAAGCAATTGAATATGACCAAGGAAATATCTGTATATCCCATTTTCATGTTTAAACTCAACCAAAGGCAAAGAGTGTAAACATTTTCACGCTAAATAAATAGACAGAGGAACTCAGATGTAAAAGCAAATTGCCAATTAAGGAAGTCATTACTAACTATGTTTAGTTAATAAAAACCATGTTTTAACATGAACATATTGTGTCAATGTCTTTATACTAATAGTCAATACATCAAACCTCATCAAATGTTGCAGCAGGACTATCATTATAATGAGCAAGGAAGAAGCCACCAAGAGTATATCTGCAAAATGAACCATGTTAGCCATAGACTAGTGCTACAAGAAGATTCCTGAACCATTGCATACATCGACTTGAGGTTTGATATTCGGAGACCGTACCCGAAGGCTTCAACTAGTTTAAACTCTTTGGGGATGAATGTTCGTGCAATTTCTGCTTTCACAAGATGAAGTTGGTACAATGCACTGAAAAAGGAAAAACAAAAAACAAAAAAAGTTAGTTTTTACTCCAAAAAAATATGTACATTCGGTATTTTTGAATATGGAACATTCAAAATAAAAAATAGAATAGAAAACTTAAAACAGAAGCAACAGAGCACTTTCCTGCCTTTGAACAACCATGGTGGCCCGAGGGCATAGCCAGAAGAAGGATGCTTTTCTGCAAATTCTGTGGACATCTGATTCATCGTGTAAGGGAATTAACTAAGTAGTTGGATGGGGTAAACTGATGAATCAGGAGATAGCCTAGCAAAAGCAATATAACACATAGTAAATCCACAAGAAAACAAATCAACTGCTATGGCAACATGTCATGGATACTGTCAGAGACTCAAAATCTCAAATACTGTTAAGTATCCTATAAGCATCACACCTAGTTTTAAACCAATACCATCTTTAAGAAAAGGCTAATTTTAGAAAACTCCCTTTGAACTAATAACTAGAATCAGAAAATCTATCTGTGATCAGCAGATCCCGCTGAATTTTACTTTTTTGAAACATGATGTTGTAAATCCTTAACATTTTTAACAAAGTGCTTGAAATAAGCAATCCACCCTAACTTTTAACAAAATTCTTACTTTCTTTAACTTTTAACTATTCTGCATTTCTTTTGTTAAAAACTTTATCATCCTTGCTCCCCTATGAAATCAAGTCAAATGTTTACATATTCCTAGATGGGCTTTCAAAACTAAATCATGAAACGAATTTAGCAGGAGGGACTTCAACGAATAAATTTTAATCCGCAGATTTTTCTAAAATGTGGATGTTATGAAGTTGCAATAGAGTCACAGAGCTACGATAGATCCTAGGATCATGTGGTAAAATTTAAAGGATGATACGAAAGGAAAATTCAAAGAAAATATTATTAAGGAGGCTGACTAGGATTCCACAGGGGGGCACAAGTGATATGTGAACAAAGATGGCAAACTGCATTAGAACGATAATCCCAGAAGAATTTGATATATTTAAAGGTATTGCACTACCAGGTAAGAAGATATCCTGGTGAAACGAAAAGGTGAATGTTATTGTTAGAGCTAGATATGACAGCTATAAAAATCTCAAAAGATATATAGAGATGATGATACCTTATAAAGATATAAGTTAGTCAAGAAGCTAAAATATTTATCCAAGGTGCTAGATCCATGTATATGCCAATGCTTATAGTAAGTAATATAATTAATGAAGAAAAAAGCTTAGCACAAACGAGGGATGAACTTGTATGCAGTTAAGTACATTAATGATAAAAACCAAAAAAATTTAATCAACGCTAAGGAATTCATAGATAGTGTGTGTACTCTGACAAATTCTCTAATGAAAATTATACTCAGAATATATGAGATAATAAGGTTCCTTAGGAAGAGCTAAATCATATTTTTATGTGAAGAATCAGAGTATGAAATGTGTAAGAAGATTATAAGCGAATAATACTAAGATAAACATGTGGATTAGATGAGATTCCTATTGAGATGTGAAAATATATAGGAGATGTAGATGTTGTATAGCTAATAAAGTTGTTTAACAAAATTTAGAAATCAAATAAAACATCAAAAGAGAGTGAATGAGTGACACTTTAATACCATTATAAAAAGTAAAGACGACATACAAAGTTGATCTACCTATCTGAAATCAAGTTAATTACCATGAACTGTGACACTAGATGATTGAGTTTAGGTTGAGAAAAAATATCAATATATCACAAAATCAATTTATTTTTATGTTAAAACATTTTATATCAGACGCAATATAAATTATGAAGCAATATGGATTAAGTGAGAGATTTACATGTGATCTTTATTTTTCTGAAAAAGGCTTATGATATAGTTCCTATAAAGGTTCTGTGGTGAGTCTTAATGAAGGAGGAGGTCCATTTAAAGCATATTACTCTAATTCAAAATATGTATTAAGGAATCATTAACGTGAAGACTTGTAAAGAAATAAAAAATAATTTTTCAATCACTATCAGATTATGACAATGCTCAGCTTGAGCACACTCCTTGTTATAATGATGGATCGGCTCACTATGATATTCAAAATAAAATGCTTTGTTATATATTACTTGCAGATGATATTGTTTTGATAGATGAGAACAAAAGTAGTGTAAATATCAAGTTAAAACTTTAGAAGCAGCCAAATACTTGATGTTTCAGATGTAGCATAAATAATATCGAGTATATGACTACAAGTTTAGTCGAGTGAGATGAATATCGTAGCAGAATGAAGGTGGAACGAAGAAAGTATATTGGTAAATCCTTTAGGTATCTTACATCAGTTATCTAAGAGGATACATGAAATAAAAATGATAATAGAATCAAATCAGGATGGTTGAAATAAAGAGATGCAACAAAAATGTTATGCGATCAAAATATATCATTACAAATAAAGGATAAATTTTACAAGATGATGATTAGACTAGCTTTGTTATATGGTAAATAGTATTAAACTATCACCAAAAAGGATAAACATAATATTTATGTGATGCAGATGTAACTGGTGCTATAAATTTATGAACATACTTAAAAATATAAAGTAAAAATGAATATATTCGAGTAATATAGGTGTGATCACAATAGATGATTAGAACATCACTTGAGATGGGTTGGACATATACGTCAAAGACCTATTGATGCATATGTTAGAAAGATAAAACATATGAATGTTGAGATCGAGAGAATAAAATGTAAGCCAAAGAAGATATGAATGGAAGTGATAAGAAAAGATATGAAAGATCTTAGTTTGATGGAAGAGAAAATTTTAGATTGTAATGCATGAAAAATAAGTATCCGACGTCATAATTTGACATGATCATGATCTGACACTCTTTCTATTAAATCCATGAAACGGATCCTAATTTTTTGGGATGAAGTCTATGATGATGGTGATGGGTAAATTTTTCTAAAATGGGTTAGAATTCCCTCAGGAATATTCATTGATATATTTCAACATGCATTTTGAAATGCTGAAGAGAAACTAGGGGAGGATGAAATTCCTATTATATATCATAATCACCACGAACCCAGACTTTAAACCCAGACTCTAAACAGAGGTAGAATGAGAGATTAATTTCATCAAATGGATTAGAAATTTAACTTAAGTGATAAAAGTGAAGGAATGTGATTTAATTATGTAGGGACAGGGGTTATGTTGATCATTTATTAAATACATGATTATTTACCAGTTCTAGCAAACATACTGTAAGATGTTTTTCTTTTGAATTTTAGCCCGGAAGATGTTTTTCTTTTGACTTTTAGCCCAAAAAAAAAAAATCAAACGCATGTTATATATCGCCTTATGCAAATAGCCCATATGTATTTCAACATGCCCACAAATATAAAATTTTATTTCATATTTATTGAGCATATGAGTATGTTAATGTAACATTGATATGATCTTCGAGCTACCTAAATTGGATAATAATGTTAATAGTGTAATATGAGGTATTATGAGAATTCGGGGTTCAGTTCCACAAATTAGTTTCGGTGTTGATTTCAAACTCTCCAAGGAGAAAGGGAAGAGATCAAATTAGATTGTATTTTTCAATCAGATTTCAAATGCAAACAGATTTATAGGGTTTAACTACTTAAATTTCACGAGAATACAACACTGCAAATGATCCAACAAACTAATACGCTTAAACCTTTAAACCATAAAAGAGATTGAGTACTGAAAGTAAATCACGTGCATACCTTAGGGCAAAGTATAGCATATTCTCCCGCAAAACCCAAGTATTTCCTTTTCTTTCTTTTTTTGGTTTTTTTAGAAACTTTTCATTGAAAGATAGACGAGAGAGTGAAGGCGATAGTGAGAGCAACGGGGGTCGTTTGGATCCTATCTGATCCTGTTTTCTATCCAATCGGATCCCACCACGTGTCGCTTTCTTGATGTCAGCCCTTACCGTACCCTTACATAAAGAGAGTTGCTTCGCGCACCAACTGCTGTACTCCGCGCACATAGCACTCTTTACAAGTTTCATATTACTGGTTATTGATTATGTGTCTAAGTGGGTTACGGCTATTCTATACAGGTCAAATGAAGCGTCCATCGTATTTAAATTCATGAAAGAAAACATAATTGTGCGTTTTGGAGTTCCAAAGGCGATGATTAGCTATGGCGGCTCACATTTCTGTAACCGACTCTTTGCGATCTTAATGAAGATGTTTGGAATGAAGCATAAAGTGTCGACACCGTACCACCCACAAACTAATTGACAAGTGGAGTTGGCGAACCGGGAGATCAAGAATATCCTACAAAAGGCCGTCAACCCATCACGAAAAGATTGGAGCACCCGCCTTTCTGAAACTTTGTGGGCGTATCGCATTGCTTACAAAACTACACTAGTGATGTATGCTTATCGCCTCGTTTATAGAAAGCATTGTCATTTGCCCGTTGAAATTGAACATAAATCATTTTGGGATATTAAGAAACTAGATTTTGATGCTGACTCTTCTTCCTCTTTTCGTATGCTGCAATTGGTGAAACTTGAGGAGTTGATAATAGATGCATATGACAATGACAGGCTAGCCAACGGAAATATTGAAAGTCGGACATGATCGCATGATATGGATGAAGGACACCGGGTTAGAAAGTGCTACTCTACAACTCAATGTAGCACATCTTCATAGGAAAGATATGTTCCCATATATCGTGAAGACCGTTTACCCACATAGAGCAGTCAGCTTATTCAACCCTAAAGACGGCAACGAGTTTCAAGTGAACGGGCAACGCTTAAAACATTATCACGAGCTCTGGACACAAGATGAAGACACCGTTGAGCTTACAGACCCACCTTCGGGTGGTATCTAATTAGGTGTGTTCTATCCATAATTCCACTATTAGTAGTATTATATAGTTATAAATAAATTTTGTATATTTGCTTTTGAGTGAGAATTTTTCAATTTTGTTTCATGTTAGCAATTTTGTCTCTAATACCATTCGAACATTGAGGTCAATGTCCATTTTTAGTTGGTTGGATGACTATTGGGATTTTTGATAGGATTTCCTTTGGTTTTTTATATATTCATACGACGTACAAAAAATTTTGTTTGAATTTTTTTTCATTTTTGCTTATCTCTATTATATAAAACACACATGTTTTTGAATCTTAGGGCTGACTAGGACAAAAGGGTTGATAGAAGAACGGCAGAGATTTAATCTTGAGTAATGAATGGTTGAGATGAGATTTTGTGGAAAGGTTTGGAGGGAAAAACATTTCTGTGGAAATGAAAGTTTCTAGAGAGATGAAAATTTCTAGGGAAATGAAAATTTTTGGGGAATGAAAGTTTCTGGGGAATAGCAGAATACATGCAATTAATGCATTTAGGAAAAAAAACTTTAACTTGCACTTGATGATGCAGATCGAATGCTGCTGCAGATCGAACGATCTCTCCCTCAACGCGGGGCCCATAGTTTCTTCGACGCATGGGACAACAATATGAGAATAATTTCCCACGTCGAATGCTAAATTTTTTTACACTAATTTGTTGTTCTACGCCAAAGGCGACCGCGTCGAATTGGTTGTTCCGTGCCAAAGGCGCCCTTTCTGCTAAATATTTTTACGCTAACTTGTTGTTCCGTGCAATTTTGTCTGTGGAAATAATTTTTTGTGGAACAAAAATTTCGCGGAGGAAAATCTTAAATGAACTGTACCCGCGAGCACGGGTTATGACTAGTGTGTGTGTCTAATACAAAAGAGGGCTGTTGCCTGGGTTTGTCCCAGTCACAAACCCAGTCACAAGCTGACTGGAACAAACCCAGCCCAGTCAGCAGCCCCCCTTTAAAAAACCCCCTAAACCACGTATTTACATGGTTGCCATTCCCCCAAAAAAAACCCAACCCCCCAAGCCACTTATTTATGTGTTTCCCTTTTGCACCTTTTAGCCCCCGACTGTATCGATACACACACCCACGCTTCTCGCTCCTTTTTGTTGCACGCGTGCACCACATCCTTTTCGTGTGATTTTTTTGCATCGTGCACTGTGTGCACGGTTTATTTCTATTATACAAATGGTGAAGATGTCACATGCGACACTTTTGTCCCAGTCATACTTTTTTATGTGCCCCATGGGACTCCACCTCACTCCACTTGCCCAAAGTCCACCTACCCCCACACACTAATTTACATGGTTGCCATTCCCCAAAAAACCCCAAAAAACACCCCCCAAGCCACTTATTTACGTGTTTGCCTTTTGCACCTTTCCCCGGCGATACCGGCACACTCACCCACACTTCTCGCTCCTTTTCGGTTGCGCGTGTGCACTGCATCCTGTTCGTGTGGTTTTTTTGTGTCGTGCACTGTGTACACGGGTTATTTCTATTATATAAACAGTGGAGATGTCACATGTGGCACATTTGTCCCAGTCATACTTTTTGTGGGTGTCACATGGGACTCCACCTCACTCCACTTGCCCAAAGTCCACTCAAAACCGACCTACAAATGCATACTCCCATCAAAAAACAATGACCCAACCTCACAACCATCACTCAAAAATCCCAAACAGGGCCGGTTCAAGCATAAATGAGGCCTAAAGCGAAACAAAATCTGAAGCCTAAGTATCAATGCAAAAATTATAGGAGCATTCAAATAACTGAATCTCATTCAGTTTATTTAAACATTTTTCTAGCTTTTTGAGAAGCAAAGTTCTTTATCAAAGGTTTATATTCAATAATTTCAAGTATGTCTCTCTCAATAGAAAGAATACTCAATCCATTTAACCAATTTTGAGTCATGGTTGATCTTAAAAATGTTTTTAGTATTTTCAACTTGGAAAAACTTCTTTCTGCCGAAGCAACTGTTACTGGGACGGTCAACAATATCCTATATGCAATGCTTGTATTAGGAAAAGAATCCGTCTTATTGAAATAATCTAAAATCATAATTGGAGTATTAATTTCTGCACGTAAGATTTCTTTTAAGACTCTTAGCTCTGAAAAAAAATCACACCCATCAATATCGGAATGTTCGCCAACTTTCAAAAAAAATTCAAGATCTATGCACCGGCTCTTCAAAATACGTTCATGTGAACATTTTTCTAAATCAGATAAAAATCCAAATATCTTTTCATACTCCACAAATTGTTCAAATCTCGTTTTAATTGAAACAACAAGTTGATCAACTATATGTAGGAAAAACTCGATTCGAAAAGATTATTCAATTGAAAGTCTAACCTCATCATTATTATTTTCATCAAACCTTTTCTTTCTATGAATCACACGTTTCTCACGGAACTTGGGTTCAACATATAATTCGTTTGCAATTTCTTTTGTAGCATGCATGGCAGACTCAAACCCATTCTCCCTATATTTTTCAAAATAAGAAATAAGGCATTTTAATTGATCAATAGCAATGTCAAGATGCATATCTTTAGATTGTAACTTTTTGCTAACAATATTCACTGCAAATAATATATCATACCAAATATTCATAGACAATAGAAATTCAAAGTCTTCTATCTCATATTTGGCTAAAGAGTTTGCTACACTTTTTGTTTTAGCATCATCACTAACATTCGCTAATTCAAGAAGAGCATCCCTTATGTTCGGAGCTTGGAATTGTATGACCTTTACACTTTCAATTCGACTTTTCCACCGAGTATTAGAAAATTGTTTAACAGTAAACTTAGGCACATCGTCTTGCAATACCTTCCACCTTTTTGTAGTAGAAGAAAATAGACAATATACGTTGCACCACACCAAAAAAGATAAAGCTCTGGTGCATGAATTAGCCGCATCACATAGCACAAGATTAAGACGGTGACAACCACATGGTGTATAAAATGCTCGGGGATTTATATCTAGAATCCTCTTTTGCACGCCTTGGTGTTTTCCTTTCATGTAAGATCCATTGTCATAGCCTTGGCCTCTTATGTCACTTACATCAAAATTATGTATTTCTAAAACACTTATAAGTACATCAAAAAGACCTTTTCCAAATGTATCATCTACTTTCAAAAATTCTAAAAAATACTCCTCAATTTTGATTGGACTTACAGAAGTATTCACACATCATACAATAAGAGTCATTTGTTCTTGATGGCTTGCATTGAGAGTACAATCAAGTATGACAGAAAAATATTTTGATTGTTTGAATTTCTTTATTATTACTTGTTTAACTTCAGAAGCTAACAATTCAATCAATTCATTTTGGATAGCATGACTCAAATAATGATTATGAACCTCACCATGTTGTATTCGTCTAACATGTTCTTGAATCACAGGATCAAATTTTGCAATCATCTTAATAATGCTCAAAAAGTTCACATTATTAGTTCACAGATCTTCTCATTCGTCCCACGAAATGCAAGATTACATTTCGCAAGATGTTTAACCACAGAAATAACTCTCACTAACAATTGTTTCCAATGCTCTTTTTCTTTGTTGATTAGTATCGAAAGCTAATCCTATAACGTATGCTTTACATAGAACTATGATATAATTAACTGTCATTTGTATGTACTTAATTAAACAAGAGATATGAAGGGTAGACCGTAGTTGAAAGGAGACAAGATCCACCAATAGTTTTGGATGTGAGTGAGATGATATTAATTAGAAATTATTTCCTGAATGGTTCCATAATTAGTAGGTCATGTCTAAAACTATTCAATATGGTCTAAAACTATTCAACTTATATTTCATTTACAACCTAATACATTTAGCACATATTTGGCTCTCAAGTTTTTTTAACATAATTTAGAATTATTGCTAGAATTTAAAGATAATGTGGAGGGCTTAAATTCTTTTAGTAGGGAAGGTGACAGAAAATTAAACCTAACACTTGTAACCTTGTTGCCATCCAGTCAAAAAGAATGATGATAATCCAGTTCTATTGTTACAATGGAAAGAGTTCTGAGATAATAACGTAGCAAGAAAATAACTGTTTTGAGTCTGAAGTTGTCATTTTGCAAAAACCAATCTAACTGAAAGCCATCATCCAACAACCAATCTAACTAAATCCAACAACTAATCCATTCATCAAATTGCACAACATTAAGGTAAAAATGCATAAACCCCAAATCAATAACCATAGATTGAAAATCGATCAATTCCATAATTAAAATAGAAAATAAGATAAAATTTTACCGTAGATTGGAGCCGAATCAGTCGATTGGAGCGGATTGGAGCCGAATGAGCCAATTGGAGCCGGAGGCGGAGGTCTGACTTCTGAGTTCTGAGAGAGGGCGAAAGATCAGTGATGGGAGGCGACTTAGGCGAGTCGATGACGAAGTCACGAAGGTCCGACAGACTCTGACAGTCCAAGACCCCGATCGGAGGGAGAGAGACGGAGGGCCGGAGGGGCGGGGGCCGAATCGGCGACGGCGTCGATGTCGAATGGGCGATGTGAGCCGGAGGCCCGGAGGGAGAGTGTAGTAGGAGAGACGGGGAGAGCGAGAGGGATAACGAGAGCGAGACGCCGAGAGAGAGGGATAGCAGCGAGACCGTGAGAGAAACGTGAGAGGCTGAGAGAGAGCAACGGCGTTTCGGTTTTCTTTTGGCTATGGTTTGACTTTGCGGCTGCGGTTTGCCTTTTGAGATTTTCCTCAATATCTCTCAGCTGTGATTTACCCGTTGGCATTGGAGATTGGACTTGACCTGCGGCGGACAAAAATAAGGATGGGCAGAAATAGTGTTGGGCTTAAGAATAAAAATAATTAGGAGGCATCTCAAAATTGGAGGCCTAAGGCAGCTGTTTAAGTGGGCTTACTATAGAACCGGGCCTGATCCCAAAACCCCCACGACGATTCCAACACAACTCAACACACTATTCATACTCCTTTTTGGTTGCGCACGTGCATGCAACCTGTTCGTGGGGGTTTTTTCGGCGTCATTGTCACGCCACATTCCCACAAATATCTTGTATGACATTTCATACCATGTGAAATGAAGGATGGAGCCTGACTAGCCGCGGTATTACACCAAGCGTGAAAAGAAAATAAACAATAAGCAGGCCACTGGGAAATGAAGGATGGAGCCTGACTAGCCGCGGTATTACACCAAGCGTGAAAAGAAAATAAACAGTAAGCAAGCCACTGCGAATGCTGAGATCATACATCACATATATTTATACAAATAGAAAGCAACACATTCAGCCATCACAGAAAGTACATAACCACAGATTTACATAACCAAGTAGAGAACCACACACCAGCATCAAGTACAAAGTGAAACTAACTCAAGTATACATGAGAAGTACTACAAGCCACCAACGTATATCACAGCTACAAAAGACAACTCCCCCCCCACTCGACCCAACTCACACTACACTACACAGCCCAAAAAGAATGGTGTCCCCAAGTCAACTCACGTCTAAGGAATCTCCTGAGGGAGATTCTGCTTTGGTGTCCTCTGCTCAAGACCTGAAAAATAAAATAAGCACCTCAAAACATGCCCAGTAGGAAACTAACTAGGGTAGGGAAAATCATTTAGAGATTATGAGAGTAAATGCAATATGAGTACAAGCCACCAAGGTGAAAAGTACAACACACAAACGTCTAACAATAACACATATAAGGTTTATTAGTTAGCAGTTGTTAGTGATCCTTTGGAAGTTTGGGTATCGCCTAAAGATAAGGGTCTGGACCTCACCCCAAATTTGGGGCGAATACAGCACACGACGCAGTGGACACGGGCACTGTACGTCGGGCCTCTCAGCTCCCTCGTCCCTGGCAGGAGTGAGGCTCTCCACATAATAATACAACCTCCGTGTGTCCCCTCTACTCCCGGTAAAAGCGAGTGGGAATAAATATCACATATCACATATCTCTTTCCCCAACTTCTCAGTCCAGCCCCTTATAGTTAAGTTATACCCAAACTTCCCCCATCCCTATACCAGGATGCTCACCCGCCTTAGAGCAGATTGAGACATCCCAGTTAACAAATTATGTGTCATAATCTTCAATAATCATATGCAATTTCATAATGAAGTACATTGCACAACATTCTCATTTCTATTTTCCCGAGTTTCTTCAATTTCACATTCATTTGGGCATTTTAACGAACATATGATAGGCGCCATGTAAATGAAAAGTATCACACCACCAAATTTAGTAACAAATGACATAACTAAACTTTCTAATAGGTATCAACATCATTCATGCATATTGGAATGTAAAATTAACATCACCACATAATTCCAACTTCATCCAAAACATTCCAGTATACTGAAATTGCAGTAATAGCTACAAAGTCGGCATATTTAACCAATTTCTATTGTGATTTTGACAAAACTCACTGAATAGAAGTTGGAGATATAATAGTCCTAGACTCACAGATAAAAATTCAAACAAAAATATTAAGTATATGCTTTATAGTGAATTATTTGGTGACGTCTGACAAATCTGTTCTTCAGACAGATTTCATGGTCTGTATTGAAAGCCAGTTTTGGGCATGTTACAGCCAGAAATTCTAAATATGAGCACTCTGATGAAATTATAGATAAACTTGTTAGCTTTCCAACAAGAGCAAGAGCAGAAAATTCTATAGAGTGTACAGGTAATAACCCTCATTTTTCTAAACTGTGTACAGCTTAACAGAATTTCAGACATGTTGCAAACATAGAATTTTTTCTCCTACTTATTGAACTCAACGTATGTCAAATTATATATGAATTTGGGGTATAACTTCAAGATCTACAACCACATATTTTTTTTAGAAAGTAAATCAAACCACATAGATCAGAATTGAGGTAGAAACACACATACAGAATTTCTGTATTTTAGATGAGGGTGATTTGCTAGGAAAAACAAGGAAAAATTGAATCTTTTGGGCTATTGCACACATAATACATGAAATCAAGAACATGAGCAATATAAATAACATCATAACATACTCATAGCCCTAAATAAAAATCCCCAAGCCTAGGTTAGGATCCTACCTCAATGAATCCCATTTCTTCTTCTCTTCTCTTTCTCTTCTTTCCACCTTTCTTCCTCCTTGAAGAGCTATGTTTTTTCTTGGATTTTTGGAAGCCAAATTAGGGTTTTTGAGTCTTGATGGAGGGGAAAATGGGAGATTGGAAAATTTCGTTCAAGGGTTAGAGGTGGAAGAGAGAGGAATAGGAAATGAAAAAAAAAGAAAGAAAAAGAAAGAAAGTTAAAGAAAGAGCTAGAAATGGTTTACAAAATATATAACTCTAGAACTCTCTTAGGATAAGCATGCATAGGCTTAAATGACCAAAAATACCCCTCAAGTTTCAAGTATTTACAAGTTTGCCATTACTTTGTGCACACACAACTTTAGTATGTACGCACATTAGCTTTAGTCCAAATGACCGTTTTGCCCCTATCCTTTCTAAAACTTTACGTATATGCCACTATACCCCATCCCTTTTCACACTAGCCCTTCTCTCACTAACACACTCCTTCAAATTTACAAGCATGACATTACTTAACACACCCACCTTTACTCTACACACACTTCCACATGTATTGCCAAATGACCAAAATACCCCTACACTCTTCACGAAATTACATGACTGCCACCAGACACATACACGCCGTATCACCTCTTATCATCTCATTATACTCCATCTACTCGTGCGGAGAGGACTACCGTATCAGTCGCCGTATATGGCTAAACAGGCTATGACACACTACCCTCCTTAAAATAAAGTTCGTCCTCGAACTTTCGAATTGTAAGGGTCCTAATCTACTAAGAGAAATACTGCTAAATTTCAGGAGCTTCTCTATATAATACCCTACACCACGATCCTCACAAAATTTTGCACTTAAGTTTATCAAAAGATACATTGATACATGGATAAGATACTTACATAAACAGGTGATGGTATCTGTCTCTCATCTCGTCCTCATGCTCCCAGGTGGACTCACCAGGAGATTCTTGCTGCCACATAACCCTTACTAGATTAATGGCCTTCTTCTTTAGTATCTTTTGTCTCCGATCCAGGATGGCCACTGGTTGTTGTTCATAAGTCGGGTCGGGGCGCACTTCAATCTCTGAGAAGTCCACGAGGTGACTAGGGTCTCCCACATATTTCCGAAGCTGAGATACGTGAAACACATCATGGACGCCTTCAAGGGATGGAGGTAAGGTAAGGCAATAGTCAACCTCACCAACACGAGCCAAGATCTCGAATGGACCAATGAATCTCGGGCTCAACTTCCCTCATCTACCAAATCGAATCGTGCCACGTGTCGGGGAGACCTTCAAGAACATGTAATCGCCGGGCTGAAACTCCAATGGACGCCTCTTTGTATCTGCCTAATGTTTATAGCGATCCTGAGCGATACGGAGATTCTCTCTGACTGTCTGAACCACATCGATCGCTTCCACCACCAAATCGGGTCCTAAGACTTCACGGTCCCCAACTTCGGCTTAGCTTAGAAGCGATCTGCACTTCCTTCCATACAGAGCAACAAACGGTGCCATTCCAATGCTTGCTTGATAACTATTGTTGTAAGCAAACTCCACCAAGTGCAAATGATCTTCCCAAGACCCCTTAAAGTCCAGCATGCAAGCCCTCAACATGTCCTCGAGGATCTGAATAACCCGCTCAGACTGCCCATCTTCTGGGGATGATATGCGGTACTAAACTTGAGATGAGTCTCCAAACTAGACTGCAAACTTCTCCAAAAATGTGAGGTGAATCTGGTATCCCGATCAGAGATTATACAAATAGGAACTCTATGCAGCCTCACGATCTCCTGCAAAGAATATTATGTCAAACACCTCACACTACCAAGTATAGAAAATGTAAGGGTGACGAAGAGTTTTTACGTCCATGTATCTTCGAGCCAAAAGCTCGGTAGACTGTCCAACTCGGAAGGGAATGAAATTTGCAGATTTGGTCAAGCGGTCAACGACTACCCAAATTGCATCATTTCCCTTGGGTGTGCGATGTAGCCCAGTCAAAAAATCCATCGTCACATGTTGCCACTTACACTCAGGTATGGGAAGAGGCTGTAACAGACATGCAACTCTTTGGTGTTCGACCTTCACCTATTGACAAACCAAACACGAGGCCACACTCCTGGCTATACTGCGCTTCATCCCATGCCACCAGTAATGTTGTCGCAGGTCGCGATACATCTTTGTCCCTCCTAGATGAATTGAATAGGGGGCACTATGGGCCTCTTTAAGTAATTCCTCTCGAATAGCACAAGCTGGCACACATAGCCGAGATCCGAATCTAAGAGAGCCATCTTCATGAATGTGGAAGTCAGTTCGAAGTCCGGCCTCTACCTGTTCTCGGACTCTTCTTAACTTTTCATCCCCTAACTGCGTGGCTTTGATCCGGTCCACCAGATCGGACTGAACCTGCAAACCCAACATGGTTACCTTAACACCCGGAAGAACAACCTCTATCTCCATTTGTCGTAGTGCCCACTGGAGCTGATGTTGAGAGGTCAACATCATCACAGCAGGATATCTACTGAGTGCATTAGGGATTACGTTCACCTTTCCAGGGTGATACTAAAGCTCGATATCATATTCTACCATCAGCTCAAGCCACCGACGTTGCCTCATATTGAGCTCCTTCTGGGTGAATACATACTTCAAACTCTTGTGGTCAGTGTACACCTTGATATGCTCCCCTAGCAAAAAGTGTCTCTATAACTTTAGGGCAAAAATCACGGCTGCCAACTCCAAGTCGTGTGTAGGGTAGTTTAGCTCATGCACCTTCAGAAGTCTAGAGGCATAAGCTACAACACGCCCATGCTGGTGCAGGAAACATCCCAGTCATTTGCTAGAAGCATCACAAAAGATCTCGAATTCTCCAGAACGATCTGGAATCGTCAAAACTGGAGCAGTAGTCAACCTTCTCTTCAACTCCTCAAATGCATGCTGACACTCGTCAGACCAGACATAAGCAACATCTTTCTTAGTCAGGTGAGTAAGTGGTGCTGCAATCTTGGAGAAATCCTTGAGGAACTTCCTGTAATAGCCAGCCAATCCCAAGAAACTCCGAATCTTTGAAACCGTCCTGGGAACATGCAACTTCTCCACTGCAGCCACCTTTTCTGGATCAACTGATATACCTTCTCCTGAAACTATGTGCCCCAGAAAAGCCACTTTAGACAGCCAAAACTGCCACTTACTATATTTGGCATATAACTGATGCTGCCTCAAAGTCTCTAGAACAATCCTCAGATGCTCTGCATGTTCTTCCTCTTCCTTGGAATATATCAGGATATCATCAATAAAGACTACCACGAACTTGTCCAAATAGTCAAAGAATACCTGATTCATTAATCTCATGAAAGTAGCTGGAGCATTAGTCACGCCGAAGGGCATCACCAGGAACTTATAATGTCGATAACGAGTTCGAAAGGCTGTCTTCGGAACATCAGACCCCCGAACCTTAATCTGATGATAACCGCTTCGCAAATCCAACTTTGAGTAAACTCGGGATCCACCAAGCTGATCAAAGAGGTCATCGATGTGAGGAAGTGGGTACTTGTCTTTTATTGTCACCTTGTTCAATTCCCTATAGTTAATACACATTCACCAGGATCCATTTTTCTTATTTACCAAAAGCACTGGTGCTCCCCAAGGTGACACGCTTGGCTGTATCAACCCTCGCTCTGATAGGTCCTTTAACTGATTACGAAGCTCAGCCAACTCAGGTGGTGCCATCCGATACGGAGCCTTCACAATAGGTTGTGTGCCTGTTATCAAGTCAATGGTGAACTCCAATGATCGATCAGGAGGAAGTCCATAAATGTCATCAGGGAAGACATCAGGAAAGTCTCGCACAACCCTGGGTAAGACTGGCTCTGCCTCCATGGCCATTGCCTACACTTCTGCTTCCACTGGTGTTGCTCTGAAGCTTACAGGTTCGAATGTGCAACTACCGCTCCTGAATTCGAATTCTGGGTGATCGGGAATCTGGAAGACTACCCTCCTTAATTTGCAATCGATAGTGGCACAAAACATCGATAACCAGTCCATCCCAAACACCGATTCAAAGGTGGGCATCTCAATCACACGGAAGTCAGCATATAACTCCCGACCGCAAATTTCCACTGGACAACAACGGAGCCCTGAAGTACCCCTAATCACACCACCCCCTGTATGAATATTCTAACTAACAGCGAAGGAGTCTACTGGTATATCATGTTTGTCCACAAATTGTCAAGACAGAAAACAATGTGAAGCCACATAATCAAAAAGTGCCAAAGCAGGGAAAGATGATACTTTAACCATACCTAGGAACCAACAAGGAAATCAAACCAACGTCTATCATAACTAAGCAACACGTGATATAATGTAAAGAAAGGAGAGGGCTAGAACCATACCAGTGATAACCTGACCAGGGTTTTCTGCCTCTACTGCTGTCATCGTGAAAGCATGGGACTTTGGAGCAGAGTTTGTCTTCTTGAAGGTCTGCCGCTGAGGAGGCAAGGAAGGTCCTCTAGGGGCGGGTATACCTGATCCAGTTGGTGCCGGAAGTGAAGGCCACTGGGAACCAGGTGGAAGAACTTGCTGCTGCATCGGCCTAGCAGCCAGAGGTGCTATTGGGGTCGAGTAGGCACCCTGCTGCGGACAAAACCTACTAATGTGTCCTCGGCCACCACAAGTAAAGCATTGTCTAGATCAAACCATACACTCCCTCTACTCATGACCAGTCTTGCCATAGAATTGGCATGTCAGAAGTCTCTGTGTCACCGCAGGGGCTCTTGGCCTCTTGAACTGAGCCGTCTGTACTGGCCAAGATAATGCCTTCTGTGGTCCTGATGGTCGTATGTCACCTGTAGGCATTTTTCCTATGCTCCGCAAATGGATCTCATATAGTCTTGCCGCCTCAAGCACATCCTCCTGTGTGACGAGTTTCTGCGTAGACATCAGCCCTCTATACTCCAGATCCAGTCCCATACGGAAGCGTCGAGCTCGGGTGGCATCAGTCGCAACGAGCTCCGGGGCAAACTTACTCAGCAAGAAAAACTCGGTATCATACTCGTCCACGCTCCACTGGCCCTGATCAACTGCTCACAACGCTGCCTGAGCTCATCCTTTGCAGTCTCTGTAAGAAACTTGAACTCAAAACGCTCCTTGAAAGTCTTCCAAGAGATAGGACCTGTCAGATGCCGCTCTTGGGCATCCCACCAATCTCTAGCCTGATGTGTCAATTGTCTTTTTGTTGCATCAACCCAACTCTCCAATGGAAATCCAATAGCTGTGAGGTCATCCTCTGTACGTCGTAACCACTCATCGACCTCCAATGCAGTCTCCTTGCCAGAAAAAGTCCTCGGCTTCATTGCCCTAAACTGCTTGAAGCTTGGGGTCTTCTGACCCTGCATCTTGGCGAGCATCTCAGCCTGCTGACCCAGACTCACCTGGAAACCCAGCAAAATCTTCTCCATCAAAGAGGGCTCAGCGTGCTCCATCTCTGATGAAGATATCCAGTTTCCAATATCCATTCTGCAGAGAAAGAGGACAGCACACGTGGAATTAGTACCATATGTGATGGCATTAAAGTGTGTCAGATGTATCATCCTTTCGCATATCGCAGTGTAAGCGGATCTGCATGTGCCACCACTAAACCTGTCACGCCCCATTCCCACAAATACCATGTATGGCATTCCATACCATGGGAAAGGAAGGATGGAGGTTGACAAGCCGTGGTATTACACCAAGCGTGAAAAGAAAATAAATAATAAGCAAGCCACAGCAAATGATGAGATCATACATCACATATATTTATACAAATAGAAAGCAACACATTTAGCCATCATAGAAAGTACATGACCACAGATTTACATAACCAATGAGAGAACCACACACCAGCATCAAGTACAAAGTGAAACTAACTCAAGTATACATGAGAAGTACTACAAGCCACCAACGTATATCACAGCTACAAAAGACAACTCGCCCCCCCCCACTCGACCCAACTCACAGTACACGACACAGCCCAAAAAGAGTGGTGTCCCCAAGTCAACTCACGTCTAAGGAATCTCCTGAGGGAGATTCTGCTCTGGTGTCCTCTGCTCAAGACCTGAAAAGTAAAATGAGCACGTCAAAACGTGCCCAGTAGGAAACTAACTAGGGCAGGGAAAATCATTTATGGATTATGAGAGTAGAGGCAATATGAGTACAAGAAACCAAGGTGAAAAGTACAACACACGAACGTCTAACAACAACACATATAAAGTTTATTAGTTAGCAGATGTTAGTGATTCTTTGGAAGTTTGGGTATCGCCTAAAGATAAGGGTCTGGACCTCACCCCAAATTTGGGGCGAATACAGCACACGCCGTAGTGGACACGGGCATTGTACGTCGGGCCTCCCAGCTCCCCCGTCACTGGCAGGAGTGAGGCTCTCCACATAATAATACAACCTTCGTATGTCTCATCCACTCCCAGTAAAGGCGAGTGGGAATAAATATCACATATCACATATCTCTTTCCCCAACTGCTCAGTCCAGCACCTTATAGTTAAGTTACACCCAAACTTCCCCATATCCCCATACCAGGATGCTCACCTGCCTTAGAGCAGATCGAGACATCCCAGTTAACAAATTATGTGTCAGAATCTTCAATAATCATATGCAATTTCATAATGAAGTACATGGCACAACATTCTCATATATATTTTCCCAAGTTTTTTCAATTTCACATTCATTTGGGCATTTTAACGAACATATGGTAGTCTCCATGCAAATGAAAAGTATCACACCACCAAATTTAGTAACAAATGACATAACTAAACTTTCTTATAGGTATCAACATCATTCATGCATATTGGAATGGAAAATTAACATTACCACATAATTCCAACTTCATCCAAAACATTCCAGTATACTGAAATTGCAGGAACAGCTACAAAGTCAGCATATTTAACCAATATCTCTTGTGATTTTGACAAAACTCACTGAATGAAAGTTAGAGATATAATAGTCTTGGACTCACAGATACAATTTCAGACAAAAATATTAAGTATATGATTTATAGTGAATTATTTGGTGAAGTCTGACAAATCTGTTCTTCAGACAGATTTCAGGGTCTGTATTGAAAGCCAATTTTGGACATGTTGCAGCCAGAAATTCGAAATATGAGCACTCTGATGAAATTAGAGATAAACTTGTTAAATTTCCAACAAGACCAAGAACAGCAAATTCCATAGAGTGTGCAGGTAATAACCCTCATTTTTCTAAACTGTAACCATCTTAACAGCAAACATGAAATTTTTACTCCTACTTATTGAACTCAACATATGTCAAATTTTATATGAATTTGGGGTAGAACTTCAAGATCTACAACCACATTTTTTAGAAAGTAAATCAAACCACAGAGATCAGAATTGAGGTAGAAACACACATACAGAATTTCTGTATTTTAGGGGAGGGTGATTTGCTAGGAAAAACAAGGAAAAATTGAATCTTTTGTGCTATTGCACACATAATTCATGAAATCAAGAACATGAGCAATATAAATAATATTATAACATACTCATAGCCCTAAAAAAATTCCCAAACCTAGGTTAGGATCCTACCTCAATGAATCCCCTTTCTTATTCTCTTCTCTTTCTCTTCTTTCCACCTTTCTTCCTCCTTGAAGAGCTATGATTTTTCTTGGATTTGTGGAAGCCAAATTAGGGTTTTGGAGTCTTGATGGAGGGGAAAATGGGAGAGGGGAATTTCGTTCAAGGGTTAGGGGTGGAAGAGAGAGGAATAGGAAATGAAAAGAAAAAGAAAGAAAGTTAAAGAAAGAGCTAGAAATGGTTTACAAAATATCTAACTTTAGAACTCTCTTAGGATAAGCATGCTTAGGCTAAAATGACCTTAATACCCTTCCAAAATTACCTCTCAAGTTTCAAGTATTTACAAATTTTCCATTACTTTATGCACACACAACTTTAGTATGTACGCACAACAGCTTTGTCCAAATGACCGTTTTGCCCCTATCCTTTCTAAAAATTTACGAGTATACCACTATACCCCATCCCTTTTCACACTAGCCCCTCTCTCACTAACCCACTCCTTCAAAATTACAAGTATGACATTACTTAACACACCCACCTTTACTCTACACACACTTCCACCCGTATTGCTAAATGACCAAAATACACATACACTCTTCACGAAATTACACGACTGCCACCAGCCACATACACGCCATATCACCTCTTATCATCTCATCATACTCCCTCTACTCGTGCGTAGAGGACTACCGTATCAGTCGTCGTATAGGGCTAAACAGACTATGACAGTCGTGCATTGTGTGCACTGGTTTCACAAGTTGACTAAGACAAATGATTGGTCATAGATTTACCACATGGGCAATGTGGGGCCCCATTTGAAATGGGTGTTGGAATGTGTTTGTGTTTTGGGGTGAGTTGGTGTGGAACCAAAACAATGGACCATGCTTTTTTCCTTAATTACATTCATACCAACCCTTTTTCCATATGCACACACAAACACATCCCTCTCTAATATATATATATATATATAATTTTCATTTACCTTTTCCCGTTAAACCCACACAAGTGTTTTTTACACTTTTGACCCATGTGTTTCACCTTTTACCCCCCCCGACGATACTGCCACGCACACCCACTCTTTTTCCTCTTTTTCGGTTCCGAGTGTTCACCACATCCTCTGTGTGTTTTTTTCCTTCACCGTGCACTCTGTGCACTGGTTATTTCTAGTATATATATGTGTATATATATGTATATATATGTATGTATTTGTGTATATATGTATATGTATATGTATGTATGTATGTATGCATGTGTGTATGTATCTATATATTAAAACACAACTATTTTTGAATCCTGGGGCTGACTCAGACAAGCTGATGTCATGCTGATGTATAAAGAGGTTGATAGAAGAATGGCTAGAATTTAATCTTGGTAAAAGAAGGGTTGAGATGAGTGTTGGAAAAAACCACCACTTTTTCCTTTTGTTTTCAAACCCCCCACAATCACAACATTTGCGCAGAATACCACATATTTCTCCTTTTTGCTAAAAACCCTCTCATTTCACTTTTTACCCACACACCACACACACACACTCTCTCTCTCTCTCATGCACTTCCACCCTTCGCGCCGAAGGTGCCAGCTAAATTTTTTTGCGCTAATTTGTTGTTCCGATTCAAGGGCACCCTCACCGAATTTATTGTTCTGCGCCGAATTTGTTGTTCTGCACAAATTTGACTGTGTAAATAATGTTTGGGAACAAAGATTTCGCGGGGGGAAATCTTAAATGAACCGTGCATGCGGACACGGGTTATGACTTGTGTGTGTGTGTGTGTGTGTGTGTGTGTGTGTGTGTGTGTGTGTGTGTGTGTGTGTGTGTGTGTGTGTGTGTACATGTAAGTAAATATATTCATAAAGGAATGGACACATCAGGATAAGCAAACAGCAACTACCAAATTGGGAGAGGCTGGGAAGCAATCGCCCAGTACAGGCAATCGCCAAGCAAGGTCCGACACCAGTGAAGAATACATGATAGCGTATGGATCAAAACAAAACAAAAGCACCCATAAAACAAGGCACAACCCCAGGCCATCACTCGAGATTCATACGACATCAAGGGACAGTCAAACCAAGCTAAAGCAAAGAACATGTAGGCGCCCACTATGAGTCTAGATCCTTTACTGGAGGGGGGAGGCAAGATTCATTTTCAAGTGAGCAGTAGCCGGTATCTTCCTCACCTCATCTGACCACTCTGGATTATCTATATCAAGGTGACCATGAGGTCGGGAGAGATCAGTAGGCAAGGTGAGGGGGCAGTAGTCGGGACCCTATCAAAAATCCAAACACAATTGGCATTCACCGGGGCCCTGGAGGGGCCAGACGAATGCGTCACATGATCATCGGCTGTCAGGGATGCAGACACCAGGGCACAAGTCATCTATCTAGGAACGATTGACATACGGCTGACCACAATCCACACCCCCGCCAATAGCCAAGCTAGGTGTAACGCCCCGCTCCCCATGATACCCGAGAAGTACGAATCCGTCCCAGGTGATCCTAGAGTGGCAAGTGTTACGAAGAGAAATACGAAATAAACCAAAAGAACCAGCAAGCCGCTGCGACCGTGCTGGGAAGTATGCGTATTAATGCTCCAACCAAAAGTCAACACAGACAACACATGAACAACAGAGAAATAATTAAAAGACAATAATGGAAACTGGTTGATTTTTATTTATACATCATCAATATATTTCTTTACAATATCCTCAAGTACAAAACCCCATATACATCACCTTACCACTCTCACCAAACAAAACCAAGAAGGTACAACGCACTCTCACTCTCATCTCACTCACCAACCCTATTCTCAAGTACACAACATTCACATAAGCTCTACAACTCCAGCTTCCTGACACAACTCCTGCTATCAAATCAGACCTGAAACCGCAAGGTGGGACACGTCACAACGTGACCCAATAGGAAGTCTAACAACACTAGGTAGGGACCAGTCTCAGAGTTTCTCTACACTACGAAGGTCTCACTACCGATGATAATCATAACTACAGACTAATGCATAAAGTAAGTCAAAACTTCATAAGCAAGTACTGAAATAAAGAACCGCATAACGTAAAACAGGCAATATTCCATGTACTGAGCATAAAGGAAAATACTACAGAACTGATAAGCATAAAAGAAACAGACGCACGATAAATGCACAACCACAGATAATAATTTAAGGATTTTCTTTTGAACATTATTCTTCAAAGACTTTTCAGTTATAAAGGTGATTCGAAAACTCGGGTAAATAGTAGGACACTAAGGATCCGGACTTCACCCAAGATGGGTGAAAGTGGTACCTTAACCAGTGGTACGGGCACTGGAGGGGCCTCTCGTAACTCCCTACCCGAAAAGGGCAAGGTATGAGAGCGAGACAATCTATCATCTCGGTTTTTATTGGAACAAACAGAGCAAACCATCAATTACTGCATGGTGCATGATTCGGGATATAAATTGCATATTTCCCCCCCCCCATTTCTGGGCATTTTATGTGTATATCATGTTAATTTGGCTTTGATACGGGCGTATTTGTGATATTGTGTAATATTGAAGCTTATTCGTATTTTATACATAAAATGTGATTTTTGTGAACTAATTTTTGCTTCTCGTATTTTTCAGGTACTCCTGGGATTTTTCTGGATTTTCAGCAATTTTTCCAGATTTTTTGGGAATTTCTAGCTATTTTGGGTTTTATTTGGAGCAAAAGAGGCATTAGAGGCAATTCTGTAATTTTTTTAAAACAGAAAACAAAAAAATAAAAAAATAAAAGAAAAAACCCGTGTAGGCGGGCCGGCCCGCTGGCCGGCCCGCGTTGCCGCAGCAGCGTTTTATTTAAAAATAATAATAATAAATTTTAAAAAAAATTAACATGGGACGCGGGTCGGCCCAGCGGCCGGCCCGCTCCCGAGAATTGCGGGCGGGCGGGCGAATCAGGGCCGGGATCCGACCTGGCCCCGACCCAAATTGCTGCAGCGTGCGCGGATGCGGGTTTTGCTGGTCGGGCGGCTTCAAACCCGACCCGCAATGCTTATTAGGGGCCTGAGAGTGCGAATTTCTTGGGGGGAGTTCGTTTTTTTGATTTCCAGCTTCTGTTTTAGGCGATTTTTAGGGTTTCTTGGGGGTTTTTGCTCCCTCTTCTTCCCCAAGAGGCTAAGATAGGGTTGGAGGCCATTGGAGCTTGGGGAAAGCTTGGTGGAGGAGCAAATTGGAGGAGGCTAGGGCTCATTTGGGGAAAACTTGGTAAAATCTTTCCTCTTCCCATTTGTATTTTGATATCTCTTTATTGTAATGAATTTGGACGAATTTGTGAATGAAAATTCTGTTTGTTTCATGATGATAGAGTAGTATTGAATGGGTTGGGTTGTGATTCATTGGATTGGTTGGTAATTTTAGCCCTAATTGCCTCTTGCTCATTTTGAATGTTAATGTTGGATGTTTCATTAGGCACAATTTGATTGGCTAAGTCCCGAGAGGGCACGATTTGAGAAAATACCATGATCCTAATTTGATTATTGCATTGATGATGCATCCATCCATATTGCAAATTATCGTGTTCATGAAAGCTAAACTTTCCGATTGAGTGTCCTTAGCCGGATAATCAATTGAGTTATATGAGGTAATTAGAGCTTAATTAACGCCAAACTTAATGAACCCTCAACCCATGCTTTCTCTCCTAGCGATCCTACTCCACCTTTGGCTCTCTAACCCTACCCAATTAGGATAGATTTTTAGATTCTCCACACGTTTTCCTCCACTCATCCAATGTTAATTGAGATTGTTGTAAAACACTTTATTTTCCGTTATCGATCAATTTTGTGAACGTAGAACGATTTGTCACTGTGATCCGACCCGGTACTCATCGGTTATTTTTATATTTCATTGACACTCCTACGCTTGGGAGTGGAAGGCGTGCACTTGCGCGTTTTCCGAGTCAACCAATTGGCGCCGTTGCTGGGGACAACGGTTTCTGTTAGTAGCATTTTTTGATTGATTTTGAAAGCTTTAGTGTGATACTTCTATCTCTTTGTGTGTGTCTTTCCGTTTATTTATTTTCCACTTATTGAGTCGTTTGGTTGTTTATTTTCATATTTGAAATTTTTTTAAAAAAAGCATGACATCATCTTCAGATTCTTCGGACGTTGATTTGGAGGATATCCCACCCCGCCATACTTTCATGGCTCGGAGTGGGAGAACCCTCATTTACATATTAAAAAATTTGAAGAATGGATGAATTCATGTCTTGGTGGAAATATCAGCGATGATTGCATATACTTTAGATTTTTTCCCTCTTCTTTACATGATGATGCTAGATTGTGGTTTGATTCGTTGTCTCTTGACTCACATTTTACTTGGTTGTCATTTCAGGCTGAATTTCTCCGAGTATTTTTGCCTATCTTTTTAGAGCAGGTACAGGGACGGCAGGCCATGGAGCAGTACGTAGCGAGCTTTACACAGGCTGATGGAGAGGCCTACCATCAGGCTTGGCAGAGGTTCACTGATTTGGTGCTTGCGTGCCCACACCAGAGTTTCCACGAGGATCATCTCCTGCAGATATTTTACACTGGATTATTACCATCTGGGCGAGATTTGGTGCAGATGAGCTGCGGTGGAGAGTTCTTTGATTATTCGACCGAGGATTCATGGTGTTACCTGAGAGACCTTGCAGAGTGGGAGCAGACTGTGCCATCTGGAGAGCCGTCAGTTGGATATGAGGATGATGGCCAGTCCCAGTTTCCACTTCAGGATGCAGAGCAGCAGGTCCAGTGTCAGCTTGAGGAGCCACCTTTGGGCTCTTTTTCTTGCGACCCCATGGGATACAGAGCAGAGCAAGAGGATGGGTTGCATGAGAGCCAGGTAGATGATATTGACAGATTATATATTGGGGAGTCAGAGGAGATAGATGATGGAGTGTGTGTCGACCACGACGGTGACACGATGCATTTTCACTTTGAGGTTGAGGATGAAGCGGATGTACATGATGGCCAAGAGCAGATTGAGGACACCATGGAGCCTGAGCCACATTCCACTTCAGAGTTAGCTTCGCAGGTCGAGGTGATTGAGTACTTTGGGAGGACGACTGAGAACTATTTCTGGGATGCAGAGGATGATGCTTGCTTGGATTTGCCCGAGACATGTCTACCTCCAGTCCCGTCACTGATGTCACTTCCCTCGCCTCAGGATGCGCACTTGCCAGTCATCGAGGAGATATGTCAGGAGCAGTTACCATTTGTGGGGAGTGCCGCTGAGATAGTTGATATTGATGTCGAGGAAGAGGATAGCGACGGGGATTACGACATGGTATATATTGAGCCCGAGCTTCCTCCTACTCCAGTTTTCTCTCTGCAGCCACTTCCACCTCCTCCTGAGGCCGTGCATCATCCCGAGCCTATCATCACATTTCAGGGAAGTTCCCATCTTACTTTTTCCTCCACCCCCGAATCAAATTATTTATTTCCATATTATAATGATTCAGATTGTCGTCATTTGATCGTAAATTCTTTTATTCATTTCGACGACCCATTTTGGCAAGCTTTTCACTTGGATGGGCGCTCTCGCCCAATTATTTTTGACACGACCTATCTCCCACATTTTGCAGGAATCCATCATAAGGAGATGCTCGGGGTTGTGTCGCTTGCCACTAATGCCCGCAATGGAGGTAGGGCATTGGACGTGGCGACGCTCGCGGAGGAGCGAAATGATATGATCGAGCAGTTGCCACCGCCGTTATACATTCGGGATCCGCCATTTGCTAAGGTGTATTCTTTCCTTTACGTAGTGTAAATAAATAAAAAATTAGTTAGTTTGCTTTCGTATGCTTTTTTTTTCTTTTCTAGCATCTTTTGCCAAGATCTAGTACTCTCCCAACATTGAGGACAATGCTTATTTTAAGTTGGGGGGAGAGTGTTAGAATCTTTAGGATTGTTAGGAATTTGGTGTTAATTTTTTTTGAGATCCCTCCACATTTCGCCATCACCCATTGATTTTAAATGAATATCATATTTTGGCCTCCTTGTCCCACGCCATTTGTTTTGCGTAGTCCCTACATGCTTTATTGCCATGCAAATTTTCGTATTATTATTTTGGTATCGATTTCTCGATGTTTGATTGGCACGTTTTCATTTCTTTTCCAATTTGGAGTCAAATGCTAATATGCCATGTATGACCTATTTTATACGTCGTGATATCTCTTTGAAATAATTTGAGAAAAGTTTGGTGTAAGTAATTGCATGAGTTGGGATGAATGGTATAGTTTTTAATTGGATTGGATTTGGCCAATTGTGCATGCTTTGTTTTTCTCTTAGGAGTGGGTGGATGAGTTGCTTATTCATGTTGGAATGAGAAAAAAAGTTAGTATAAGTGAATGTTTCTTTCTAATCAAATCGAGTAGCCGGTGCCCCACGAAACATTGGGGAGGACGCGAAAAATGAGATTTAGGAGATCATTCCATCCATTTGCATATATAGCGTCATCGCGTGTATGCAAATGTGCCGGTGTTTGCATTTATGGCGTTATCGCGTGAAGGCAAAACATAAACATCAAAAACAAAAAAAAGAAAAGAAAAGAAAAGAAAAGAAAAATGAATGATAAATGAAAGAATAAGCTTCATGAATGATGCAATCTCATCCCCCACCAATTAGAAGAAATTTTCTTTTGTTTTGGCCACTTCCTTGAAAATTTGAAACTTTGACATCGTGATTTCCCGATATATGTGATACGGTGGTTATTTCCTTACTTTTCTTGGAATTGGATTGAAGATTGTGTCATATGTTATTTACTTTCATATATTGGGTATATTGGCTTTGGAATCAATTGGAAATACTATTTTTGAGTTGCCATGAAGATATCTTGATTTGGTGCATGCTTTCAATTTAATCCGAATTTATCGCAAATTTGCTAGGGACTAGCAAAAAGCTAGTTGGGGGTGTGATTCGGGATATAAATTGCATATTTTCCCCCCATTTCTGTGCATTTTATGTGTATATCATGTTAATTTGGCTTTGATACGAGCGTATTTGTGATATTGTGTAATATTGAAGCTTATTCGTATTTTATACATAAAATGTTATTTTTGTGAACTAATTTTTGCTTCTCGTATTTTTCAGGTACTCCTGGGATTTTTCTGGATTTTCTGGAATTTTTCCAGATTTTTTGGGAATTTCTAGCTATTTTTGGGTTTTATTTGGAGCAAAAGAGGCATTAGAGGCAATTCTGTAATTTTTTAAAACAAAAAACAAAAAAAAATAAAAAAATAAAAGAAAAAGCCCGTGTAGGCGGGCCGGCCCGCGTTGCCGCAGCAGCGTTTTATTTAAAAAAATTATAATAATAAATTTTAAAAAAATTTAACATGGAGAATTGCGAGCGGAGCCCGCTCGCAAGCGGGCGGGCAGGCGAATCGGGGCCGGGATCCGACCCGGCCCCGACCCAAATTGCTGCAGCGTGCGCGGATGCGTGTTTTGCGGGTCGGGTGGCTTCAAACCCGACCCGCAATGCCTATTAGGGGCCTGGAGTGCGAATTTCTTGGGGGGAGTTCGTTTTTGTGATTTCCAACTTCTGTTTTTAGGCGATTTTTAGGGTTTCTTGGGGGGTTTTGCTCCCTCTTCTTCCCCAAGAGGCTAGGATAGGGTTGGAGGCCATTGGAGCTTGGGGAAAGCTTGGTGGAGGAGCAAATTGTAGGAGGCTAGGGCTCATTTGGGGAAAACTTGGTGAAATCTTTACTCTTCCCATTTGTATTTTGATATCTCTTTATTGTAATGAATTTGGACGAATTTGTGAATGAAAATTCTATCGTTTGTTTCATGATGATAGAGTAGTATTGAATGGTTTGGGTTGTGATTCATTGGATTGGTTGGTAATTTTAGCCCTAATTGCCTCTTGCTCATTTTGAATGTTAATGTTGGATGTTTCATTAGGCACAATTTGATTGGCTAAGTCCCGAGAGGGCACGATTTGAGAAAATACCATGATCCTAATTTGATTAGTGCATTGATGATGCATCCATCCATATTGCAAATTATCGTGTTCATGAAAGCTAAACTTTCCGATTGAGTGTCCCTAGCCGGATAATCAATTGAGTTATATGAGGTAATTAGAGCTTAATTAACGCCAAACTTAATGAACCCTCAACCCATGCTTTCTCTCATTGCGATCCTACTCCACCTTTGGCTCTCTAACCCTACCCACTTAGGATAGATTTTTAGATTCTCCACACGTTTTCCTCCACTCATCCAATGTTAATTGAGATTGTTGTAAAACACTTTATTTTTCGTTATCGATCAATTTTGTGAACATAGAACGACTTGTCCCTGTGATCCGACCCGGTACTCACCGATTATTTTTATATTGCATTGACACTCCTACACTTGGGAGTGGAAGGCGTGTACTTGCGCGTTTTCCGAGTCAATCAGTGCATCACGAGTACACCACCGTCCTCTCTAACTCTAGTCAACTTCCCCTTCCGGGAGTGACAAAGCGAGTGAGAAATCTATCATCTGTCTGCTCCTTAAGTCCTATAATTTACCCGTGTTTCTCACAAACCTGTATCTGGAGTCTCACCCATTTTAGAATGGATTGAGAGCTCCAGACATTATCTCACTGCCTCATTCTTAGTTTATGAATCAATTTCTCATTTCTACCATTTTGGCGGTCTCAATTACCGCATTCACATCTTTTCATTTCTTTCATCATTATGCCGATGTCGAGTTTCAACAACGACCATCGCATCACAATTTTCACCAAAAGTGCATTGTACATGTTTTCCCAATATAATCCAATTTCGTCCATTTCAATACAGGGAAAATTCCAAATGAATGAGACATAAGTTCAACCATGTGTTGTACATGGCACATCACATGAACATAAAGTATGAGGGAAATAATATGAGATTCTAACATGAAGCTTGGAACATAACTGATGGAGCATTGAACATATAACATGCAAAATTACATAAAATTAATATAGTCATGGTACACCAACATATAGCTTGGACGTGACCTAACATGGAAGCATATTAATATGAGTACTTGAAACAGTAACATAGATATACACACATAGAGGCATACCACACAACATGATTTCCTTAGCTTGACTAACTAACATATAGTGGGTTTTCCATGGCACAAAAGCAAACTCAACATAATATGAATCCTTAACACATTAATATGGATGTTTAAAGCATATTCATACTAACATGGACATTAGCACATTAGCATACTAGTGTTGACAAGGAACTTAGCATATTTATGTGAATATAGTAAACATACTAGCAAAACTTGTGATACATAAACTTACTTAGTATAACATGGCAATTTGTGACCTGTCACCTTACGAATATAACATGGTACCCTGTAATATAGCAATTTACTAGCATACATGGCAACTTGTAACATGTCAACTTTATAATCATAACATGTAACATGGCAAATTAACTAACATAACACATAAACATGGTACATTACTAACATAACACAACATGAAAATGAACACAAATATGGTAAGCACTCAATAGTCTAGACTCTGTTTTTTCAGTTGATAGTCACAAACTGAGCAAATATATCACAAATTTTACATATAACATGACATTTTCATCCAATTGAAAGTTACAGATATGGATGTTGGGATTTCACTGATAAACTGTCAATCATAAATACAAACAGTGTGATTTATGGTGATTTATTTGGTGAAACATGGCAAATCTGTTTTCAGGTAGAATCTGTGAGCTTTAAACATCACAGTTTTAAGACATATTGTAGGTTAATTTATGAAATTGTGATCTAGATGAAAGTTATGAATAATGAAGTCAGCTTTCCAAATTGTGCTGGAACACCAAATTTCATGAACTGCAGAGGGAGTTATAGCTATTCTACTGAAGGGTGTCCAAACAACAAGAAATCTGACATGTTGTAGACTAGCCCATTTTCTCCTACTTTCTGGATTGAACATATGACATAATATATATGGATATGGGGTAGAATTTCATGAACTATATGACTATATTTTTAACAGATTTTATTTCGAATCAAAATTAACAGATATTCACAGTTCAAGTAAAGGGCAGTGTGCTGGACAAAGAAAGACAGATTGCAACTACTTGATTCCTACTAAAATATTAGAATTCTACAAGAACAACACTAAAACTAATCCTATCATAAGTGTTAGAAATCTACCTTGATATGTTCTTTAAAATTCATTGAGCTTTGGCCCATCTTCTCCTTAAAGAACTCTTTCTTCATCTCCAAAGATCCATCCTTCTTCTCTTCCAAACTTCCTCCTTCTACAATTTAATGGATCATGGTAAGGGATTTTTGGCATTGGTGGAGGAGGAGAGGGAGGAGCAATGGGAGGCTCCATGGATAGGTGAATAGAGAGGAGGATGAAATCATTTGATTTCTCTTTCTCTCTCTTTTTCTTTTGGTTTTCATTTTTCATTTTAATCCTCATCCCATCCTCATCACCATGGCATTTCATCTCCTTGTGCCATGTGTAGCATGAGGTGGCATGCTTATGCCATGGTTAGCATGCATGATGACACTTAAATGGGATATGTGTCTTCCTTAGAAATGTAGGATTTTTAGAAAATAACTAATTATCATGGCATATATGAAAAGATCCTTATACCCCTTACCAACTCAAGAAGCCTAATGACCATTCTACCCTTACTCCTTCTAGCTATTAACAATAATACCGTTCTATGAAACAACCCCTCAACTTAGTTAGATAATTACAATCATGCCACTGTTCATACATACAACTACATGTACATACAAAAATACACACAGGTATACAGACACATGTATATCTTCATACACACCTATTATACATCAACACATCCATACATACACCCATTTACACAATATTTATACATATACATTCAAGCACAAATATAAAATACATCCAATACCACCTTACATATAACTATACACTACCATACTCATCAATACATACAAGTATACTTAGTATACAAATATACATGCCACACACACATAAGCACAACATGCATATCCTTGATAATATCTCTAAATACATACGCACCTCAACCATCTATATCCACACATATTCACGTGTGTATATATATATGTATGTATTTTTTTTTTGAAAAGTAAGTGTGTATGTATTGATATGAACAAGGGCTACATCCAGGCAGCGCCAACAAGAAAGTCAAGGCGAGGGAGAGGCTGGGGAGCAGTCACCACGCACACGACCTACCAGGCGAGACCCAAGAACCAAAAAAGAGGGGGGGGGGGACCTAAGCTGGAGGCGCACAAAAAAACGGCCTACAAGATACCCCAACTCACGAAAAGAGAAGTATCCACAGTGTCTAAGTCATCCGGGATGCAACCAACAAGGGCGTCTGAGATATCCAAAGAGATCCTAGCCAGGAGGGCTGTCGCGGGAGACCTGAGAGATCTGAAGATACGGCAGTTACGCTCCCTCCAAATGTGCCAAACCGCCGCAGAGAAGACCAGCAAGGAAAGCCTACCACTGGGAGTGGACTTCCCCCTGGCTCCAAACCGCCGTTTCAGCGCATGGGCTTCAACGGTGATAGACTTGGATCCAGAAGGAAGGCCCAGACGAAGCCTGCACTCCGTCCAAACAGAAGCACTGTACTCACAGCGGAAGAAGATGTGGCGAGTCGACTCGGGGAAGAGCCCGCAGAGAGCACAAGTAGACTGTTCCCGAATTCCACGCCTGGCCAGCTGCTGGGTGGTGGGCAGACGGTCCGAGAGGGCACGCAGGAGAGTAAGGGAGAATTTGGGCGTGTGCCCAGGAAACCAGACAACCAGAGCAAGTCTGTCAAGGGGGGTGGATCGACGAACAGAGGACCAAGCGGACCGTAGAGAGCACCCCCCGACAGCGGACCACTCCGAGGCGTCAGGGCCCCCCAACACAGAACCCGACGCCAACAAGGGAGCAAGATGGACAAGCTCAGCAGGAAGGGACCAGTCATCACCATCCCAAAAGTCAGCAACCCGGTGATATCTGAGGGGGAGGGGAGGGGAATGCAGGTCCGCCAAAGGGCCACAGGGAAGCCATAGATCATACCAAAACGAAGTGGATCGACCATCACCAATGACCCGGCGATAGCAAGAAGACGCCAAGTCCCTGCAGCGGAGCAAATGCTTCCAGGTCCCCGAGTCCAAGGCCGAGGGAACACATTGGAAGAGAGGGGTGCTTTTCAGGTAAGCACTACGCATGTAAGAGGCCCATGGAAATATGTATGTATGTATGTATGTATGTACGTATGTACGTATGTACGAATGCACGTTTGTGTAAGGACCCTATGCTATGAGGAAGAAACACTAGAGGGGGGTGAATAGTGTTTTATAGAATTATAAGGAATTTACGCCAAATAAAACCCTAATTAACCAACAAATGCTGAATTAAAGAAATGATCAACAGCACAAAGAAGAATACAATGCAAACATGCAACGTATCCTGGTTCGGTGCCACCCAAGTCAAACCCGACTTGTTACCGGTGCCCTAATCCAGCAACACCCGAGATCACACTCGGATACTCTAGTAAATACCACTAGAGCTTTCCTTTAGCCCACATGCGGAAACCCCAACAAGTGCAATCGACCTACAATTGATGTCCGTATATCCCACAACCCGGGAACACGCAAATACCTTAATCCCACAACTTGGAACTAAGCATACACTCTCAAACCGAGAGCAAATACTTTTCCTTGACTCCCACAACTTGGGATCAAACCAACTCTCTCACCAACCGAGAGTACTCAACAAATTAGAAGTATATAGAATGACATATACAACTTGAAATACACTCATTTATGCCTTGAATAAGAACGTACTTGTAAAGGCTATAGTGTGTGTGAAGTGCTCAATGAGGGAGGAGAAATCTCTTAAGATGCTTGCCCAAAGATGAAAGCAAATCTAGCTTAGATGTGTGCTTTAGAGCATAGAGGGAAAGCGAGAATTAGAGAGCACTTGAGAGGAGAAGGAGGCTTGAAAATGAGACTTGAATGTTTTCTTAAGAGGCCAAGGGTTCTCTCATATTCAGCCTATCTCCTATATATATTAGCTCAAGGGAAGCCCAAAACCCCAAGCAAAAAGACCCAAAAATCAATCTCCCAACGGCTATAAACGGGCTGAAAACGACTCGGACAGTCGACTGTTGAAGGGGGGACAGTCGACTGATCCACTGTCGCCAACGGCTATAAACTGAAAAATACTAGCAGGACAGAGGATGGACAGTCGACTGCTGAAGGAAAACCAGTTGACTGTCCACCTTTGAGTTCTTCAATCCAATGCTTCACCTTTGTTGATCTACCAAGTTCTCCACTTGAATCAACACGTGTAGTCACTTTAGATCTTCTTGGATCTAATTAGTGACTCTTTAGCTAACTGCAATCACATGCGTTAATCACAATGATTTATGTTTGATCATCATCAAAACCAAGATGGAGAGTCCAATACTCAACAGTTTGTACGTACGTAACATATGTATGTACGTGTGTGTGTGTGTGTGTGTGTGTGTGTGTGTGTATTCACACATAGTCACACATACAACAAATCACATACAACTAGTTACAGCTATATAGTCACACAATTATCGTATTTAACACCCAGGGTATTACACTAGGCGTAGAATGAGTATGGTTTCTAGGCATAGGTGGCCAATCCGCACCAATGAGATCCACAACCTCACCCATAGGCTTCTCAACGATGATCTCTTCATCGACATCGAACACATCATCCCCAAAGAGACGGGGGGGCCCACAAGATGAAATAAAATATGTGCAAATCTCCCAAATTCACATTAGGGTGAACAACAACCCGCTTGATGCCAATGCTATCCGAAATGCCAACATTCGGCTCAACCACCATAGATGGCATACAGTGAACCACACCGTGCACCGCCCACATAGTGTCCTCGTGGCATTGCTCAACACCTTGCTTGAAGCTTAAACAATTTACACATCTAGTGGGTTCACCTTCATATTCGACACCCAACGAGATGATGGATCCATCATCAAACTCCAACCTGACATTACGAGGGAGCGGTAGCTCCGCGCTGACCTTAACAAAGCACCTAATAAATTCAAGCATGTCCATCTTAGAGGTAGCGGTGTTCATGCAGATGAGAGATCTGACCAGGCTAGCAACAATGTTAATGATCTACATGGACCATATGTTAATAGGGAAATTAGGGAAGCGAATCCAACGGGAACAACCTTGAGCATGTTGCGATCCAATGGCAAGTCACTGCTCCACCGACAGAGAATGTTGAGACACCCATCGAATAACCAAGCCCCCCCATGGAGGACAACATCGCATTCATCAGCACTATCAAACAAGAAGAAGAAGAAGCTGTTACCCCTCGAGAAAATTCGCAACCCATGTTTCACTCTCCACATTCCGCCCATAGAGGCTCTCATTTAGCTGAAGAATGGCTGGTTACCAAGAACATGGCCAACCAGCGTATTGTCACACCTACGGGCAGTGGCAGCGATGATGTGGATTGTGACACGACCAACATGCAGACCATCCTCCCCCAAAGCGGGAGTGACATACTTCATCCAGAGGGAGTCAGTAATTTTCATGCGGCTCGAGTAGACATCACACTAGGAAGAGGCTGAAGTAACATGGCTGAACGTGAGAGGTAATTTTGGTCTCAACGACCGTTCGGCGATTAGTTGATTGGCAACATCCATAGACATCACGGAGTGCGAAACAGAAGGTGGAAGTTGGTGGGGGCATTTTGTCGAGAACCAAACATGCAGGAGGGCACCCAAGAACAGAGGAGCCATGCCCAACAACAAATTGGCCCAAAAGTAGGATGGAACAATGGATGAAAAGACTTCCCATCAGATTAGAAGGGTCAGGAGCACTAGATCGCCGATCAAATTGGTGGTCGGAACAAACGGCGGGTTGCCGACCAGCACCCCCAGAATAAGAAAAAGGACCAACCAAATTGGAGGAGTTTTTGCCTAAAACCAGGTGCTTGGTAACTGGAATCCATCGCTTGCCTTTAGCTATTCCGGCAGCTGCCCTGTACCCCATGCCGTTCTCCCCCTTCGGTGAGGGAGTTAGCACCAACGCAACCCCATCGCAAGGGGAAGAAGGCATGAAAACAATCCCAGAGCAGGGAACCCAGCCACCCCCAAGGAGGGTTGGCCCAACGAGGCCCCGACGGCCGGAAGAGGAACCGAGATCCAAACCGTCCAATCGCCCGAAAATCGCCCAAGCAGTCGATTTTTAGGATATACACATATGCATGCATATTTATATAATTAGAATAAATGGGACAATGAATCGATTACATCAACATTTTTTCATTATCCATTCCACCCTTGTGCACAACATGGTGAATCACTCTTAGAATTTCCATAAACTAATCAAATTCTTGAAATTGACTATGGCTTGGTTGGATTGTGATTTCATTACATAGATTGACAATTGCATGACGCGTGTGAATACATTTATATTTGCATGACACTCACTTGCATGATTCCATTAACATATCATGACACATTCCTGTGTGATATGAAAGCCATTTTAGAGACGTCTGTCATTCACTAATCAGACATCTGAGCATTGATCAGACGTCTGCAAAATGAACGTCAGGCGTCTGGTTCATGTCAAATGAAAAAATATCATCCCCATGATCCGGCGTCTGCCTAATCACCAGACGTCTGGTCCTACCAGTGTTTAACAAAAATAAGTCTAGCATAAATCATGCGTTAGGCGTGTAATAACCAGACGTCTGATCCTGCCAGATTTATAAAAAATAAGACACATGCTTAATCAGCGGCTGAATGTAGGACTAAACATGGGCTTAAATTCTTATGCCCTTGTTCAGCTCACTATCTCCACTTTTTTTATTAACCCCCCCTCCCCCCCCAAAGCTCTCTATCTCCACTTTTTTTATTAAACCCCCCCCCCCCCCCCCCCCCCCCCCCCGGTGCAAGGATCAAACCCTTCATCCAGCCCTCCACTTGGGGTGCTCTCAAGGCAGTATAATTCTTTCCATTACAAAAATAAGCCCCCAAACAGGACAAAAAAAAAACCAAAATGGTGAGAAATA
This sequence comes from Scilla litardierei, assembly GCA_030789695.1. NCBI lineage: Eukaryota > Viridiplantae > Streptophyta > Magnoliopsida > Asparagales > Asparagaceae > Scilla > Scilla litardierei. The sequence continues at coordinate 8,688,164 of CM061141.1, forward strand.
AACAGCCCAGGGAAATGTCGGAATCATTTAGAACGGGTCTCTATGTCCGTCCAAAAGACAATCTACCAAAATGATACTAATTTTAGGATCGCCTCATTCTAACCTCCAATTATTTACCAAAATAGCCATACACTCTCCCTCTCCCTCCAAATCCATTCCCCCAAATTGACACATCGCTCCTTGCCTTACGATTTGGGTCCCTTAGAGGATGGCAATTCATTGAACATCTATTTCACAACGTCTCTTTGGCGAGAGGGATCCATTTCGATCGCGGGGGCATTGAATTTTGCTTGTTCAATAGCTTTTTTTTCCTTTTTTAGTTTGGCGGGCTAAATTTGTTTCTTTTTTGAGTTTTGATTCGATTGGAAATGTGGAGGGATCCAGGTATTCCCACAGATTCGTTCTATGAGGTCCGGTCCGAATGCGAGGATGTCCCCAAGACCAATTTCAAGATCAAGGTATGATTTTCTTATTTTGTTTTGTTTTTGGAAACTTTCTTTCTTTTTGTTTTTTTAATGGAAGCTTAGTTTTGGAACTAATTCATTAGGTAGGTGGTGAATTTAGCTTGCTTCTTCATTAACTGTGCTTCTGTTTGTATATGAAATGTCCAACCCTCTCTCATATTTTAAACATTGAATGTTCCTCATTGCATGAAATAATTCTAGTCACGCGATTCGTTGGCAAAGAACCGATCATGTTGGTTATATTCAATGTAACATGCGAACCCTTTAACTCTATTGCGATTTCCTACATAATGATGAGTTGCTATTATAGAAACATCTTCCTATTTTCATGGGAAAATTATTACATATTTACAGTGCGATTTGGATTTGCATGTTAAAAAAGATTCATATTTGTAGAAGAATTTTAATCAGAAAACATTAATATGGTTTCATGCTAGATGTAGTCATTTACGGGGTACAATTTTTTTCTGATTGTTACTGCAGAATGGAAAGACTCTTAGCGAAAGACGATGGCATGCTGCATTTAGTCCCGAAGGTTACTTGGATATAGGACCGACCCTTAGCCGAATTCAACGAGGAGTAAGGGCGTTTTATTCATCCTCGTGGCACTTGTTTTGAGTATTTATTTAGGATGAAATTTTGTCCAATTTCAATTTTTTAGTCATTTTTACCGTGTCATGATGCGTATGGTTGTCATATTACATGGTACTGCATGAAGTCATACTATCTCAAAAGGAAAAAAACCAGCGTATGATTTGGAACTTGGGAGCCAACTTTTCGTTTTGTTTATATGTCAATATATCAGTTGCTCTTTTATTTTTTATTCTAGTACTGCATACCCATATCAAGGTGTTGGCTAGTGTGGCACGGTAATAGCCTGTGAATGTTTGAGTCAAAAGCCTGCCCATATGCTTTTTGGGTTTTGGGTCCAATTATATGTCAATGAAATATTCGATTCCTCTTTCTTCTTAATTGCCTTCTTTCTTTTTGATGAAATTTAAGTCACACCAACTTCTTACTCTTTACAATATCGCCGTTTAAATTGATGCCTGGTATGTTTTTCGGGTCGGAGGGGGGGGGGGGGGGGGGGGGGGGGGTTGCGATGGCCAAACATGTAGTTGATGTCCTCTTAAGCTAACACCTGGTATATCATTGGCTCTCATGGGAGAAAACCCACAAATCCAGCTGTTCCACCTTAGCACCCATGGCTATGTCATTGTGCTAGACCACATCATCATCGTCATGCTCTACCAGGAGCACCCATGACTATATCAATGCACGTTACCACTAACATCCATCACTACATCATGTTGTACCTCATATGAAATTACATCGCGAAACTTAGACATGCATTTATCACTTAAATTGTCCATGATTGGCATGCACAAGCTCAACAACTTCGACTCTGATTCTATTTGTTTTCAGTTGAGAGCTGGCTCAAGGGGTAGTTTAGTTGGACTTCCAATCAACTTTCGGCCTAAAAGGTTAGCAATCAATAACCTCATCATGCTTGGGTTCGAATCATATCGTTTATTTCTAGATGGGACCTAAGTAGGACACCACCTCCTTAAATCTTCACCCTACTTTATCAACTTAATGCTTGAGAAGATGTGAGGCGGAAACTCAAAGTTTTTATGACAACATCATGAACTTGTGATGACTAACTTTACTGAAACAAGTATATATCATCGTTGTAACAATATTATAGGATTGTAGGCTGTAATAAGTCCTCTGATTATCGTCTACATCTTTACTATTTATGATGACAAATGATTAGGCATCATATGTGTTGACATGTGGCGCAAACAAAAACTGTCGTGTGATGCAAGCACAAGACCCCCGAAAAAAATGGAAGCAAGACATGGGTCTTAGAGCACTCCCAATGGATGGCCGACCCATTTAGCCCCTGTTGGGGCTGAATCTGTAACCCTCTGTTGGGGCTGAATCTATACCACGTCAGATTCAGTCAATGTGTTCTCCCGGTGGAGGGCTTAACATGGGTTGAATGGTTGCCACACCAGCCTTCAATGGCTGGATTACCAGACGTCTGGTGTCACTACATCAGACGTCTAGTAATCCAACCGTAATTTTTTTTCAAATTTAGAGTAGATCAGACGCTTGGACGATACCCACCAGGTGTCTAATCTACTTTTGGTGCACTAGACAAGTGTGTTTTCGGACATATCAGACTTCTGATGTTTCGGCACCAGACGTCTGATATGCCTGGATTTTATTGCTTCTAAGAGATCATACGTCTGACGTTCACTAATCAGACGTCTGATTCTTGTGAATCAGACGTCTGATTATGGCATAAAATGACAATTTTGATATTTTTAAAATTGGAACCATATGGCATAGAATGCAATAGCCATAAATAGTATTGCTTAACTTGAAATACGAAATGTATAAAGGTGAAATACTAGCTAAAAATTTAAAATAGAAAATTACATTGCCATGTATAGATTGAAATACATTGCTTTTCAATGACCAGATATGCTCCATCAAGTCATTTTAACTGTGAGTTTCATTACTTGTCACGAGTTCGACCTTTATTCTGAATATATCTTGGTAAGTCTGCGGTTGTCCCAGAAAAATATTGTCATTTTTAAAGTCATTCTCAAGTTGATCGTATTATGACAACTCATATTGTGCAGTGTACATATGTTATTCATCCTCCACAATCATATTGTGTAAAATGATACAAGCCCACATTATGTTTCTGATAGTATTTAGGGTTGAAATTTGGGGATTTTTATTGAAATCAAAGAGAAACACAAGATAAACGACCCCTTTCGAGAGGGAGCCGGCTCTCCACAATAGATCTACGACAAACAATTACTAAACTCACTAGATCTATGAACTATCACTCTAAAAACTAGGGGTTATCACTCAAAATCAGCATACCCACAACTGACGGCTGCCCTAAACATATATATGAGCACATCTGGTCATATAAATGAAAATTACTAAATCAGCCCAAAACCTTCCAAAAATAAAAATTACTAAATCGGACCAAAATCTTTCAAAAATGAAAATTACTAAATCAAACCAAAACCTTCCCAAAATGCCCGGCGACTAATTTTGCTCCGCTGACCCCGCTCCAATCGCCTTGCGTCTCCTCCGCTGATACGTAATGATCTCATCATTACTCTCCCCAAAAGAACCACCGTGTCCTCATGGTGGAAATCCGGTACTCAATGATATCATAGGGCTCTTATGTCGTCTCATGGTCTGGTAGGCCCGACCACCTAATCAGAACCTCACGATCTCCTGCCTGCCCCTGATGAACTCCTATCACCTCCGATGACTCCAAAAGCACCTCCATATCAGCTGTCAGCGTCGGTGGTAGCGAGGGAGACGACGTATGGTCTCCAATGACGCGCATCAATTGAGAAACATGAAATACGTGATGAATTGCTGAATCTGGGGGTAAACCTCAGCTGATAAGTCACCTACCCAATGCACGCCTCCATCTCATAAGGGTCAAAGTAACGAGGAGATAAGCTCTCATTTCTCATATGAGCCAGTGATCTCTGTCTGTATGGGTGAAGCTTCAAGTACACCATGTCACCCTTTGCAAACTGAACGTCCCGCCTGTGCCCGTCAGCTCGGGCCTTCATCAGCTGTTGCGACCGCAACAAATGATGCTTCAACTCCTGAAGCATCTGGTCTATCTCTTCTAACAACTGCTCCACCTGAGAAATTGGTGTGGAACCCCGACTGAAATGCAGCAAATGCAGGGGGTTCCTCCCGTACAACACCCTGAAAGGGGTTGTCTGAGCTGTCGTATGGAACGAAGTAATGTAGCAATACTACGCCCATGCCAACCACTTGGCCCACTGCTTTGGCGCATCCGAGACGAAACAACGAAGATATGTCTCGATACTCCTGTTGACGACCTCCGTCTGGCCATCAGTTTGTGGATGATATGCCGTGCTCCGCTTCAGCTTTGTCCCCCTGCATCTTGAAAAGCTCTTTCCAAAAGTGACTGAGAAAAACCTGGTCCCTGTCTGTAACGATAGCCTCCGGTATCCCATGCAATCGGACCACCTCCTTGATGAATGATGCTGCCACTGTCACTGCCAAGTACGGATGCCTCAATGCCACGAAATGTGCGTACTTGTTCAGTCCATCAACCGCCACCATGATAACTGTGTTCCCATCCGACTTCGGCAGTCCGTCAATGAAGTCAATGGTGACCTCCTACCAGACCTTGTCTGGCAACGAGAGCGGCTGTAACAATTCTCCAGGAGCTGTCGTCATATACTTGTGACGCTGGCAAACGTCACACTTGGCTACCCATGTTGCGACGTCCTTCTTCATCCCCTCCCAATAGATCTCCCTACTCAAGCGCTGGTAAGTCTTGAGGACACCTGAATGCCCCCCACGGCACTCCCATAGAACTCCTGTAGTAGTGTAAGGATGTGAGTCGAGCTCCTCGGTAAAACCAAACGTCCCTTATGCAATAGGCGCTGCTCGTCAATCTCGTATCCCGGATGTGCTGCTGTATCTTGAAGTAGTGCCATCCTAATCTTACCCAGCTCCCCATTCTCTGTTATCTCCCTCATCAGTGACTCCCAATCCAATAACACTGGTAACGACAGAGCCGCCAGCTGAGAGTCTACCTCCCTCCTCGACAAGACATCAACTGCCTTGTTCTCCAACCCCGGCCTGTATTGGATCTCAAACTTATACCCCATAAGCTTCGTCAGCCACTTCTGATATTCCTCTGTAACCATTCACTGCTCCAGCAAATACTTGAGGCTCCTCTGATCAGTACGCACCAGAAATTATCGGCCCAACAAGTATGGCCTCCATTTCTGAACTGCGAGGACTATGACCATCAGCTCGCGCTCAAACACAGACTTAAGCCGTGCTCTAGCCGACAACACCTGACAGAAGTACGCGACTGGCCTCTGGTCCTGCATCAGGACTGCTCCCAGCCCATATCCAGACGCGTCAAACTCCACCACAAATGGCTTACTAAAATCAGGAAGTGACAACAACGGTACGCTTGTCATAGCCGTCTTTAAGGCCTCAAATGCTGTAGTGGCTTCCTCCCCACAATGGAAATTGTCCTTTAGTTGATCCGTCAAAGGCCAATCAATAATGTTGTAGTGCTTGATGAACTTTCTGTAATAGCCCGTCAAACCTAAGAATCCCCGCAACCCCCGTAACGTGGTAGGGCGCGGCCACTCCACCATCGCCGCTAGCTTCGAACTCTCTGCCTCTACCCAGTCAGTTGAAACTACATGACCAATGTACACCACGCTCCGCTGGCCAAACAAACATTTCTTCCTGTTGGCGAAAAACTGGTGATGCTGTAACTCATGTAGCACCACCGTCAGGTGCTCCACGTGCGCCTTTCTCGTCTGACTGTAAACCAGTATGTCGTCGAAGAAAATGAGCATGAATCTTCGCAGGTAAGGTCGGAACACCTTGTTCATCAAGGCCTAGAATGTAGCTGGGGCGTTGGTCAACCCAAAGGGCATGACCAAAAACTCATAATGGCCTTCATGGGTCCTGAAGGCCATCTTCTCCACATCTTCCCCCCTCATTCGGATCTGGTGATAACCCGACTTCAAGTCGATATTCGAAAATATCGTGGCCCCATTCAACTTGTCCAATAACTCAACAATCACTAGAATAAGAAACTTGTCTGGTACAGTTTCCTTATTTAGTGTCCGATAGTCTACACAAAATCTACAGATTTCATCCTTCTCACGAGCAGCACCGGGCTGGAGAAGGGGCTAGTGCTGGGCTGGATTACTCCCGCCTGTATTATCTCATCTACCATCTTCTCGATCTTTCCCTTCTGAATCCGAGGGTAGCGATAAGGCCTTACACCGCAACACCCTCCTTGAGCTCTATGGAATGCTTCTGGTCTCGTGGGGGTGGAAATCCATGAGGTTCCTGAAAAACCTCCCCAAACTGGTTCAGCACCTGTCGTATCTCCGCCGTATGTCCATCTCCTGGCCCACTGTCTCCACTGCTAAACCCTGCAGCTCTACCAAGAAACCTCCACCCTCTGCCTGCAAGGTTCTAGCCATCACCTTCAGGGAAACCCACGAACGGCACAAGCCTAGATTCCTCTGAAGTGTCACCACCTAGCCCCACTCATGGTACTCGATCCGGAGCAACTTCTAGTTTGTCCTGGTCTCCCCCAAGCTCTGCAGCCATCTCATCCCCAAAATAACGTTTGTGCTACCCAGATCCAGTGGTAAAAAGTTCTTTACAATTCTGACCCATTGGAGGGTCAGCATCATGCCCTTGCATACTCCCCTCCCACGTTTTATTTGGCCGATACCCGATCATCACCCCAAAACTACCCGTGTCTATCAACTCCAACCCGTAATGCTCCACAACTCGGGTGGAGATAAAGTTGTGGGTGGCCCCACTGTCAATCAGCACCGTCACCTCCAGCTCCGATATCTACCCGATCATCTTCATAGTGTAGTTCGGTGTGAACCCCATTACGGAATTGAGTGACACCTCCGCTACATCCAAAAATGTATGTGCTCTTGCTCCACCTCTGTATCCTCCAAAGGCTGCTCAACGTCCTCCTTAATCTTTGCCACTCCGTCCTCCTCATGTACCAAGAGTACCTGTAGGGTACGCTCCCGACATCTATGTCTCGGGCCGTACTTCTCATCACATCTGAAGCACAACTCCTTTTCCTTCTTATTCGCCCACTCCATCTCTGTCAATCTCCAAAAGGGCCCATTAGGCTATGCGACGCTACTCTTCTCATTGATCGTCTGATTTCCCCCAGTCTGTATTACTACTGCTGGCTTCTACCCTCCTGCCTGGCATGTGCTGCGAAAAGTTGTCCCGCTCCAACCTCTATTCGCCCGCTGCTCAGCTGTGTTCTTATCCTCCGCCATCTGCGACAACTCTATAACATCCATCAACCCCCTCAGCCGCTGCATGCGTAGCTCAGCCCGAATGTCGGACTTAAGTCCCTTCATGAAGCTTCCCATCAAAGCTGTCTCTGGAACCCCCCTCACTGGCCACAGAGCGCCTCAAATCGCTTTATATATTCCTTCACGGTACCCCTGCTGCAGAGCCAAGAGCTGCTCGTACAAGTCACTTATATCGGTATCTCGGAAACAATCCAGTAAGCACTCCTTGAACTCCTCCCAAGATTTGATCTGCCACCACTGCTGTCTCCACTGGTACCATGCAATGGCCTTCCCCCTCCAAACAAAGTCATGTCGCCTACAACTTCTCAGGCTCAGACAATCAATTCATTTGGAAATACCTCTCTGCCCTGTAAATCCAAGCGTATGTGTCCTCTCCTTCGAAAATAGGCATCTTCAACTTCCTGACCCTGTTCTCCAACCCAATGTTTTACTGGTCCGCCCTCCCTCTTGGCAGACCGAAGTGGAATTGGTGTTGCGCATTACGTTGGGCCCTCCCTTCATCTCACAATCCTCCTCCTACACCGCCATTCTCCCAACCTCTTTCGTCCCCAACTGGACCTCGGTGTTCCCAAGGGTTACCCCAAGTAATCTATGACATCCTCCTTGTTGTCGGGCTCCTGCTGGAGGCCCCTCCCTTCCTGAATGATTCACCAGTGCCCATGTTCCTTGATGATGATCTTCATGGTACTTGGTCAAAAAATGGGAATGCGTCAGACCGCGACGAACACCTGAACCATGCTCTGGGGGTCGATGTGGACCCAAACCTGCTCCTGGGGGCTGTTGCAGCTCCCACCCATGCCCGGTGTTTGCTGCTCCCCTTTTGTGCCCTGGGGGGTCGCGCGGCTCCCCTCCTGTGCCCTGGGGGCCACGCGGCCCCCAGGATTGTCCCTGGGGTTCTTGCGGACCCCAGGTGATTCCTTGGGGTCTGCGCAGCCCCCAGGGATGTCCCTAGGGCTGCGCAAAAGGGCCAGATGGGCAGCCGGCCCCCCAATGAGGGTTAAGATGCCGATGGCCTTCTCTTGGCGCCTCGCTCCATCTGGATCTGCTCCCTCACGATCTTCACCGTCTTTTGCGGTCGTCTCCTTGCCTAAGATCACGAGCTTGCTCTTCCTCTTGTCCAAAGATGATTCCTTTGGCCATATATCTGAAGAATGAGTACCAAAGTTACCTTTTTGGACTCATCTTCCTCGCGACGAAGGTTGCCTTGGTTCTCCATCCACGTCTTCATCATTGCCGCGAGAGTGGAGACCTCCCCCTTGACGGAGTTGATCTTCTTATCCATGGCATCAACCTTCCCATCCCTGGCGTCAACCTTCTCCTTTAGGGCATCGATCTCCCCCACATTCTTCTCTATATCTTCCATCTTGGAGCTCGCTCTCGTAGCCGCCATGTCGGATCTTCGCTCTGATACCAATTTGATAGGAATTAGGGATGAAATTTGGGGATTTTTATTGAAATCAAATAGGAACACAAGAGAAACGACCCCTTTCGAGAGGGAGCATGCTCTCCACAATAGATCTACGACAAACAATTACTAAACTCACTAGATCTATGAACTACCGCTCTAAAAACTAGGGGTTGTCACTCAAAATCAGCATACCCACAACTGACGCCTGTCCTAAACATATATAGGATCAGATTTGGTCATATAAATGAAAATTACTAAATCAGTCCAAAACCTTCCAAAAAATGAAAAGTACTAAATCAGCCCAAAACCTTCCCAAAATAAAAATTACTAAATCAGCCTAAAACCTTCCCAAAATGCCCGACGACTAATTTTGCTCCTTTGATCCTGCTCCAATCGCTTTGCATCTTCTTCGCTGATACGTAATGATTTCATCAGTTTTCAAATAGGTTTACTTGGTACATTCGAGCTGGACCTTTAATACTTACGAATCTTGACTGTAAAATGTCGAATGCACGCTCTACATTCTTTCTTGCAGTCTCTTGTCTAGCGGTAAACAATTTTACGGACTACTATAGACGAATCGATTGGACAAACGCAGCATAATATGGATATATACCATCGGTTAATTAATATCCAAGGTCATATTGGTTACCGTTAATCGTAAATTGAACATGAGGAGCTTGATCTTCATAAATATCGTTAAATAATGGTGAACTATCCAATACATTTATATCATTGCACGTACCTGTAATGTCGAAAAATGTATGCCATATCCATGTATCATATGATGCGACTGCATCAAGTACGATTGTAGGCGATCCACCATGTATCATATGATGCGACTGCATCAAGTACGATTGTAGGCGATCCATGATCTCCATGTGAGTATTGTCCTTTCTATGCCGATGGACAACTTTTCCATTCCCAATGCATGCAATCGATACTCTCCAACATTCCTGGGAAGCCACACACTTCTCCTAAACTTAGTAGCCGGTGAGTATCAGCGGCGTTTGGCCTTCTCATATACTCTTCTCTGAAAAGCGAAACACCATTGACAAAATTATTAAGACATTCTTGAGCAGTGGTTTTGCCTATTCGCATATAATCGGCAACTGCATCAGTCGATACTCCATATGTCAACATTCGCACATCCGCAATATATTTTTTAATGGTGAAAGACCGATACGACCCAAGGATCAACACGTTGCTGGAAGTATGAGAATTGACTACTAATGACCTCAACTATGCAAAGAAATACATGCATCCTCATTTGAAATCTGCCTCGAAATTGACGATCATTGTACATTGATGGGTCAGAGAAGTAGTCTCTGTAAAGACGATTATGACCCGTCACCTGACCTCAATCTATGGTTGCTCTACGGAGTGGAGGCTCGACCATGCTTGGAGAAATGCTTGGATTGCTTAGGAACTCATTGAGCATAAAATTGCTCATGACGGCTATTTCTGCAATATCAACTTCATCTGACTTGTTAGATGAAGAAGTATTCGAAGACATTGAAATATGTTTCTCAAAGTTTAGTTTTGTATGTTGATGTGAGAGTTTTAATATTTATACCACAAGCACACTGTGTAGTTGTAGCACTTACTGGTCGATCCACATGGAGGTTGTCTGATTTAGTATTAGCCATTTCTAGGTTGTAGTTAGCTACGTGGTTATTTTTATAAAAGAGAGAATCGAGATGAAATGAAGGCTCTAGGGTTAGGGATCCCCTCTATTGCGAGTTGAATATGGAAGTGAACTTCTTCGTCTAGCTATCGAATTAATCCTAGAGTGAGGTTGTTGCACCTAGTGTTAACAGCTACCCCCACTGTCGTGATGCTATGCTAGGATTATTTATCCTATGGCAAAGCCAACTATCGTTGGTCATTGACAAACGTTAGATGCATTATGATCAATAATGTTCTCCAACCTTCCTTCATGTCACTGTCGTGGATAGAAGTTAGGTCAATACCCGGAGAACTCTAATCTACGCGCCCAACTGTCCTTGGCGACATATATAGCATAAATGAACAAAGGGATTGAAAATCCTAGATTATCTCCGACTGTCGCTGGTGACTAATCTAATTAACTACAATGGAGGTAAACAATATTTCTTGATTGATAATCAATCTGAAAAACATCTTAGAGGAGGGGGTGAATAGTGTGTATGGCACAAATTAAAAATTTAAGCACACCACGAAATCAATCCGAGTGCACATAATCATAGATTTTAACGAAGATGGCTCCCTGCCTACTCTCCGACCTCAATCCAGAGGATTTAACCCTTTTTGATAACCCTAAAAAAGAAACTTGATCATACTTATGGGTGATAATCTTACCGTTATAACCTGATCACACTTTCGGGTGGTGGCCAAACCGTCCTAACCTGATCATTCTTACGGGTGGTGATCGAACCGTACAAAATATCCAACTCAGAATATAAGCCCAACGATAACTTCTGGGTGAAGTTATTCGATAATATAATCTCATACAAATATAAATCTATCTGATCTAAAACAGAAGTAATAAATCAGAGAGATATTACCATAGCATAGCATGCGAGATCATGATCGTGTCAGTACAAACGGTTCGTCAATTGGAGCTCTGGATCAAATGTTAGAGCTTTGAAGTTCAGGGGATGAAATTGTAGTTCTGAAATCTGCATGGACTGTTCTGCAAAACTGCCGAATCCGAATCTGTGCTGGCTGGTTGACCAGAAGATAAATATTACCGTTACGTAGAGCATGAAGTTGTGGTCGTCTAGTACAAACGGTTCGTCGGTCTGAGCTCTGTAAAGAAAGTTATGCACTTTTCAGTGTCATCCGTCGAACTCCTTCCACGAATTTGAGATCTCTTTGAATCTTTGGGAAGGTGAATTCGGCCAGGTGAGAGGAGGCTTGATCTCTAAATATTTTTGGCTCAATATAATTCAATGGTATGCATCTCTAAGGAAGGGGTCTTCTCCTTTACAGAGATACGAGTTTCTCTTCAATTAGAACATTGGTTTTCAAATCTTCAATCAAATCTTCATGGTGCATTGAACTTGGATAAATTATTGATGAAGTAGAACTCCTTTGAATTTAATATACACATGAATCCTAGTAGGACTCAAACTTTATGTTGCACATTGACTCTAGTAGTCAACTAGAGTTGTTTGTGTACATGAACTCTTTGAATCCTACTTGCACTAGGACTCTTATAGTCACCTCAATATGCAATCCTTTATGAACTCTACTTCCTTCGTAATTTGACTTTCTAGATATGTTCGACCAAGTCTTTGCTCACATATCTACTCCTTTCTTTGACTTTTGTAGGAGATGTTTGACCAATGTAGTATTACCAAATTGCCCCTCCTTCTCCTATTGGACATCATTTTGAAGCTTTAATTCATAGAGAATTAGCATGATGTGCTTTAGCCATGGACAATGACCGTTGAGCATTTTTGAGACAAATTGAATGATGTTGAAATTACAAATTTGTCCTTTGGTCAATGTAGTCCTGTCTGAAAGTCACTTAACAAACACAGTGATAGTATATGACTTATTTGTCATCATCAAAATTTAATGTGTGACCTAATTAGTGGGCTAACTAGGCCAACACAATCATCCTAGGTAAAACCATAATTCGACAATTCAATAACTAAACAAATTAATTCATCCACATTCAATCCCCCAATATGATTCAACCCAAACCTTATTAAAATCTACGCAATGCACATTAAAAAGGCATCACAAAATTATACAAGAACAAAATAAGGAACATAATAGAGAGAGAATACTTAGCTCAAAAGGTGTGCAATCTCAAAATACATCTTGCGTCCAAGAGAAGAAAAAGCCAATAATCCCAAACCTACTCCTAAACTACCCTAAACTACTTTGCTGAAGAAGGATGAACAAAAAGTGGAAGAAATTCGGTCATCCCCCGCAAGCGGTACACACCCTAACTTAAATACAAAACCCCCAAAACCCTAGTGGGTCGGGCAGAATTCGAACCGACATGACAGTGTCGAACAATTGACACGGTCGTGTCGATTCAACACAGCAAGATGGCTTCCTAGTATTTTCAGAACATATGGTTCGACACGGTCGTGTAGAAGCCATACACGACCGTGTAACTGGACACGACAGAAAGCTGTTTCTGTGGTATTCTGTCTTCTGCCTTGACACGATCGTGTGATGATTGTACACGACCGTGTCGATCTTCTTCAGCTTCTTCATTATAACGGTCCACACGACCATGTGGACCGTCGTTTGGGGTCTTCAGCCGTGTCACCTCACACGGTCGTGTGAGATATATCACACGGTCGTGTATATCTTCATTCTTTAGCTTTTCTTGGGGCTGTCTTCTTTTCTGAGTGACACGGTTGTGTCGTGTGAAGCACATGACCGTGTCATTCTGTTGCTGCTGCTTCAATCCTTTGATGATGTTAAGTTCCCTCGCATCCCCGATCACTTCCTATGCTTCCATCATCGTGCTTGAGTCCCAAATCTCATTGTTTTCACCTGAAATTCGCAGAGGAAACCCAAGAATAAAAAGAAACCAAACAGTAGAAGAAATGTCGTGGAAGATGTGGTTTAATGGAATCAATGCATGGATAAACTATGTGAAAACCATATAAATAAACACCTATCATATGTAGTAAAGTGTTGTGTTGGAGGTTATATATAGGACTCTATATGACAAAGGCTAGTTTTTAACGACTAGTTTGCAACGATTATTTTTAAAACCGCAATATATTCATTCAAATTGTTGGGATTTGGAGCCTGAACAATCAGCCGGAATAAGTTGTGATTTAGGAGTTGCGATCTCCTCTGATTAACAAAATTTGGTTGCGATTTGCATTCATCAGCATCGAGTTGGGTTGAAGGTTGTTCGGCAGTTTTTGGCTGAAAAGTAGAATCTGTTTTTTCGTTGTTATCTGGCCTTTGGAGCTCGGTACGTAAATGTCTTCTGTACGTTAATGGCCATAGGTTCCGTGCATTTAATTACTCTCAAAATGTGTTGAAGGCTCTGATAAATTAAAACTCTCCCTATATATGTGCGTGAGTGCGTGAAAAGCTTACTTGTGTGTGTGTGTTGCCTTGTGCGTGAGTGCGGTGCGTTAATTAATATTTGAGGTTGCGTCCTTAATTGCTCTGTGCGATATTATTCGAGGGTTGCGTCTCTCGTAGCATCGTGTGTAATCTGTAATCTCATCTCATCAAATTAGTGAAGAACCACTGGCGTGGCGGCACCCCCAGATGTAGTCTTCGGACGAACTGGGTAAACAATTCTGTGTCTTTCTTTTGTTGTTTTTCATTCGATTTTTTTTATCATCGTATTATTGCGTAACAATTGGTATCAGAGCACCGGGTTAGGTGGAAGCAGATACGATGGGTGGAGAAAAAACAACGATTGAAAAGTTTGACGGATCGGATTATGGGTTTTGGAGGATGCAGATCGAAGATTATCTTTATGGTAAAGATTTGTGGCAACCTCTGGAGGATAAGCCGAAAGAAATGAAAGACGAAGAATGGAATGTGTTGGACAGGAAGGCGATGAGCGTGGTGCGTCTATCTCTTTCGCGGAATATTGTGTTCCATACCACGAAGGAGAAAACCACCAAAGGCATACTAAAGGTTTTAGCAGACATGTACGAGAAGCCTTCAGCAGCGAACAAGGTTCACCTGATGCGGCGTCTCTTCAACCTAAAGATGATGGAGAACAAAGTTGTTGCGATCACCTAAATGAGTTCAATCTGATAACATCCCAATTAAGCTCAGTCGGGATTGATTTTGATGATGAGGTTAGAGCCTTAATTCTGTTGTCTTCTCTATCAGAAAGTTGGAGCGGTACGGTTATTGCTGTTAGTGCTTCAACAGGGAAGGAGAAACTGAAGTTTGACGAAGTAAGAGATCTGATTATAAGTGAAGAAATTCGCAGGAAAGAATCGGGTATCACTTCGGGATCAGTTCTGAGTACAGAAAATAGAGGCAGATCAGAATCAAGGAATTGGAATCGAGGCAGATCGAAGTCAAGACATAAGATCAAGTCGAGGAAAGACAAGAGTTCTATTGAGTGTTGGTATTGCAAGAAGCTGGGTCATTACTCGAATCAGTGTAAAGCACCGAGGAAGGAAAAGAAGATTGACAACTCCGCAAACGTGACATGAGAGGAGATCAATGATGCATTGATCTTGAGTGTGTGCAGTCCATTAGAATCGTCGGTTTTGGATTCTGGAGCATCGTATCATGCATGTCCTGATAGTGATATAATGGAGAATTATACCACTGGAAATTTTGGAAATGTTTATCTTGCTGATGATGAGCCTTTGAAGATTGTAGAAAAGGGAGATGTACGGATCAAAGCACCGAATGGACTTGTGTGGCAGCTGCGTGGCGTGAGACATATTCCTGGTTTGAAGAGGAATCTGATTTCTGTAGGACAGTTGGATGATGAGGGTTATCATTTATCATTTGGCTCGGGTGCTTGGAAGATAACCAAAGGGTCCATGGTGGTGGCTCGAGGGTCAAAGGAGGATATTTTGTATATGACCACTATCAACCATGATAGTATTGATCTTGCAGGTGCAAATAGAGATGCAGACTTGTGGCATTGCAGACTTGGCCACATGAGTGAGAATGAGATGAAACAGTTGTGTTCAAAAAGTAAACTGCCAGGTCTAAAAACAGTTGACATTGGTTTATGTGAAGGCTGCGTATTTGGGAAACAAAAAAGGGTCAGTTTTTCGAAGGGTGGCAGAACCTTGAAGAAACAGAAGCTGGAGTTGGTACATAGTGATTTATGGGGACCAGCGCCTGTAACATCCCTTGGTGGCGCGTCATATTATATGACCTTCATTGATGACTCCACGAGGAAGGTATGGGTTTATTTTCTGAAACATAAATCTGATGCTAATGTTTTTAGAAAATGGAAAGCTTTGGTAGAAAATGAAACAGGTTTGAAAGTGAAGTGCTGAAGATCAGATAATGGTGGTGAATATGAGCTTGCTGAATTCAAAGAGTATTGTGCTATGAATGGTATTGGCATGGAGAAGACTCTTAGAGGAACCCCTCATCAGAATGGGGTTGCAGAACGTATGAACAGAACCTTGAATGAACGTGCTAGGTGCATGCGACTGAAGTGTGGGTTACCGAAAATGTTCTGGGCAGAAGCAGTTAACACAGCCGCTTTCTTGATTAATAAAGGACCATCAGTTCCTTTGGATAATGGCATACCAGAGGAGGCTTGGACTGGTAAAAAGGTAAACCTATTATTCCTTAAAGTTTTTGGTTGTGTTTCTTATGTTCATATTGATGCTACTGCTAGAAGTAAATTTGATGCTAAATCTGTGAAGTGTACATTTATTATATATGGTGGTGATGAATTTGGTTATAGATTTTGGGATGATCAGAATCGAAAAATAATTCGTAGTCAAGATGTCATATTTAATGAACATGTTCTGTACAAAGACAGGTTGGGCGCATCAGATATTGAAAGTGCAGGTACTCAGGTTGAAAGCCCTCGGGTTGTTGAATTATATATCTCAAATTCAGGTGTGAGCAAAGTTGTTCGGAATGATCAAGCTGTTGTTGAAGCAGAACCGAATTCGCCAGTATCTCCTTTGAGAGAAGTTGTTGAGGAAGAACTGAGTACGCCCGTAGCTCCTTTGAGGAGATCAGTAAGACATCAACATGCACCAGAAAGGTATTCCCCCTCTTTACATTATCTTTTGTTAACTGATAGTGGTGAGCCAGAATGTTATGTTGAGGCTATGCAGAGTGAGCATTCGAGCAAGTGGGAGCTTGCAATGGAAGATGAAATGAATTCCTTAATGTCTAATAACACTTGGGAACTAATGGAGCTCCCAAAGGGTAAAAAGGCATTGCATAACAAGTGGGTTTACAGAATTAAAGAAGAGGCCGATGGAAGCAAGCGTTACAAGGCAAGGATGGCCGTGAAGGGTTTTCAGCAAAAACAAGGTATTGATTATACATATATATTCTCCCGTTGTGAAGCTAACTACTATTAGATTAGTTCTGAGTATAGTTGCTGCGGAGAATTTATTTTTAGAGCAGATGGACGTGAAAATAGCTTTTCTTCACGGGGATCTTGAGGAAGACATATACATGAAGTAACCAGAAGTGTACTTGTCCAAAGGTAATAGTGAGCTTGTGTGTAAGCTAAAGAAGAGCTTATACGGTTTGAAACAGGCTCCAAGGCAGTGGTACATGAAGTTTGATGGGTTCATGCATGAAATTGATTTTGTTAGATGCAATGCAGACCATTGTTGCTACTTCAAGAGGTTTGACAATAAATTTATCATTTTGCTATTATATGTTGATGACATGTTGATAGCAGGTTCTTGTGCGCAAGAGGTGAATCAGTTGAAGGAGGAATTGTCCGAACGGTTTGCTATGAAGGATCTTGGAGAGGCTAAACAGATCCTAGGTATGCGGATTAATCGAGATAAGGTGGCAAGTAAGTTATATCTTTCTCAAGCTGAATATATCGAAAGAGTTTTGAAGAGGTTCAGTATGCAAGATGCAAAGCCTGTGAGTACTCCCTTAGGTAGCCAGTTTAGGCTATCTAAAAAGGAGTCGCCTAGTAGTGATTCGGAGAGTGCCTATATGAAGAATACCCCATATGCCTCATCAATTGGTAGTATCATGTATGCTATGGTGTGCACTAGACCAGATATTGCGCAGGCAGTGGGAGTTGTGAGCAGATATATGAGCAATCCGGGTAAGCAACACTAGGAAGCAGTAAAGTGGATCCTTAGGTACTTGCGAGGTACAACAGAGAAGGCATTGTGCTTTGAAGGTAAGAGTATAAAGCTGACTGGATATGTTGATGCAGATTTGGCAGGTGATCTTGATAAAAAAAAGAGTACGACCGGATATGTGTTTACATTGGGTGGTAAATCGATTTCTTGGGCTTCTAAGTTGCAAAAGGTCGTGGCTTTGTCTACTACAGAAGCGAAGTACATATCAGTGACTGAGGCTAGTAAAAAGATGGTATGGTTGCAGAATTTTTTGAGTGAATTGGGAAAAGAGCAGAAGAATAGTATTCTCTACAGCGATAGTCAGAGTGCTATTTTCTTAACCAAGAATCCATCCTTTCATTCGAGAACGAAGCATATTGAGTTGAAGTATCATTACATTCAACATCTCTTGAAAAAGAAGATTTTGCAGCTAGTGAAGATTCGAGGAAATGAGAATCCTGCTGATATGCTGACTAAGGCTGTGACCTTAAAGAAGTTAAAGCTATGCATGGCTTCAATTGGCCTTGGAGCTTGAGGACTTCGAGGCTTGGCCCCACCGTTGTTTTTGGGGTTACTTATTGATGAGAAGATGAAGAGATGCTTACACATGGGTTCAGTCTCCAAGTGGGAGATTGTTGGGATTTGGAGCCTGAACAATCAGCCGGAATCAGTTGCGATTTAGGAGTTGCGTTCTCCTCTGATTAACAAAATTTGGTTGCGATTTGCATTCATCAGAATCGAGTTGGGTTGAAGGTTGTTTGACAGTTTTTGGCTGAAAAATAGAATCTGTTTTTTCGTTGTTATCTGGCCTTTGGAGCTCGGTGCGTAAATGTCTTCTGTGCGTTAAATGGCCATAGGCTCCGTGCATTTAATTACTCTCAAAATGTGTTGAAGGCTCTGATAAATTAAAACTCTCCCTATATATGTGCGTGAGTGCGTGAATAGCTTACTTGTGCGTGAGTGCTGCCTTGTGCATGAGTGTGGTGCGTTAATTAATATTTGAGGTTGCGTCTTCAATTGCTCTGTGCGATATTATTCGAGGGTTGCGTCCCTCGTAGCATCGTGTGTAATCTGTAATCTCATCTCATCAAATTAGTGAAGAACCCCTGGCTTGGCAGCGCCCCCAGACGCAGTCTTCGGACGAACTGGGTAGACACTTCTATGTCTTTCTTTTGTTGTTTTTCATTCGATTGTTTTTTATCATCGTATTATTGCGTAACAATAACATACATAAGTTACAGTAGGCATGAACAATTGGAAATTAAAATACAATAACGAATAATTTTATAACTAGGACAACACTATTTTGAAAACAACACAGTCTCTAATCGTTCTAAAAAAAGTTCTTCCCGAACTGATAGCTTTTCCTTTCCCAGTAGTTTCGAATACATTCCTAACTTCTACGTGCCGACAGTGTTATCCATTGAATTAGTCAGTTTGCTTTGTGTATCGATGAATTCTTGCATCAAACCCCTCTTTTGGGCACCGGTTTCTGCAAATTTTGAGAACGTATATGGCAATCCTTCTGCCACTGAAGGCATTGCATTTACCTTCGCCTTCGCTTTTCTTTTTGCGGCTTTCATCTTGATGGGACGGATTACAACATGCACATCTTCAGTGTTATCACCAACATAAGTAGGTGTATTCGGCTCAGACAGTGTACCCGGCTCTGAAGATGATGAATAATTTCCATGTTCATTTATCTTCGCTCTTTTGGATGAGTTTTCTTGGCATACCAATATCAACCTTAGATCTTCCTTCAACATGTACCATACATACTCTAAGTTGAACTTCTTTGTCATGTCACTTTCATAAATTTTATGGGCAGTGAATATGACGTCATTTTCGGACTCACCACTCTTCTTTCGTGCCTTTGCTTGGTTGTAAACTCCTACAAACTTGGAAACGTGCACATTCAAATAGTGCCAATGATTTCTGTAATACTTGTAATCTTGAATGGCTCCACCAGTTTGGAACTCAACGACGTACTTTATCACCTTTGTGTCGGAATGTCGTGCTCGATTGATTAGTACCGATAATGGAGTCGTTGCTTACATTTAGATAAGCACTAATCAGTACATTGTCTTCCACGTTTGTTCAGCTTGGATTTCTTTTGTTGGCTGCAACTACCGTAGGTTGAAAATCCATCTCTTTTTGGTAGGCGGCTTGTCTTCTGGTGATCGTAGCCTCCCCCTATGCTCTTTTATTCCACAATGTGTGGAAAATTTAGGATACAGTGAGTTATATTGGAAATGTGGATTGTATGGGAAATTTAAATTGTATGGGAAAGTTGGATGCATATGAATAGATGCGTTATATTCTAAATTGGCCTCAAGTATTGAAATTTGTGGAGAAATTGGGTCGCTAGATAAACTTGAAGAATTTAATAAATGTTGGAAGTAATTGGGGTGATGTGAATCCATGACAACTGAGTATTTAATAATAAATTAGATAACTAAAGGAAAAATAAGATTGGAGATGTGTGAAACAAATGCTTGGGAAGTATCATTTATATAGAAGAGAAAAAGGCCAAAATACCGAATCAATTCATGCACAAAGTCCATGAAATAAACTCAAAAATCCAAGTCTCAACGGCTCTTTAACGACTAGTTTTTTTCCTGAATCAGACATCTGAAGTTCACTCGTTAGACATTTGATCATTGATCAGACGTCTAAGAAATGAACTTGAGGCGTTTGGTTCATATCTCAACGGCTCTTAACTATAGTTTTTCCCCTGTATCAGACGCTTAAGTTCACTACTCAGACGTCTGCTAAATGAACTTCAGGCATTTGGTTCATGTTCAATGAATTTTTTTTGGGAGTCCCGTTATTAGGCGTCTGGTGCTTACTCCCCAGATGTCTGGTTCTAGTAAGTTTTTTAAAAAATTATTTCTCGTCAGAATCAGGTATCTAATGTGTAACAACTAGACGTCTGATCCTGGCTTATTTTGAAAAAAAAATAATGCGCTTGCTGAGTCAGCGGCTGAATGTGAGGTTGAACATGGGCTTAAAATCTTAATCCCGTATTCAGCACTCTCTTTCTATTTATTTTTGAAAAACCCCCTTCACGTAGGATTATGCTCCGCATTCAGCCTCCATTGGGAGTGCTCTTACGGCATCCTGAGATGTTTCCAGCACCAATTATAAGTATGCCTCCACTACTTCCTTGTAATTACAAGTATGTCCTCACAGTCTTAGAACATGATCACGAAATGTTGCTGAACACACATTGGGCAGGGAAAAGATTTGACACATTATAAGCAAATAAAAATAGAACTAAAAAAGTAAATTCAGCAAGTAAGTCAATTAAAAAGTGCATTATTGACATATGAGTCTATAAAAAAGTCTATTTTGCATGTAGCTTTTATATGATTAAAAAATATAATTGCATTTACACTCTGTATTAAGGATTTAGGTTTCAGTTGAAACCATTTGGTTTCGGCTGTTTTGTCTCGGTTTCAGGTGAGGGTGGTACGAAACAGCAGGTGTTTCTTGGTTTCAGATGGTTTCGTTGAGTTTTGGAATTCGGTCCATTGGTTTCGGACGGGAAACGAGCAGTAATTGAAGAGTCGCTCCTTCCGATGCCGCTCATTTGTGTGGTTTAGCAAATTCAGTCATCGATGCTGTTGCTTCTTCTGATGCCATTGCTCCTTCCTCTTCCTCCCCATTCATTCCGTAATTCCGTCCATCACTTCCTCCTCATTCATCGCCGATGCCATTGCTTTTTCATTCGTCGCCGATGCCGTTGCTTTTTAATTTGATGACTGTAAGATAAGATGAGGGAAGAGGAAATAAGAGAAAATAGTGATCCCACCAAGATTTTTATTGCCCCATATGAAGGCTAGTGAGGCCTCGGGAGTAGGTGGAGGGCCGCTGCTAGTCACATTACACATTTTGCTAAACATATTACATATATTTACAAATTTGTCATTGTCCTTTTTAAGTTTAAAGAAGGGAATGACAAATTTGTAAATTCATGTAATATGTAATATGTTTAGCAAAATGTTTAATGTGACTAGCATCACTTGAAGTTTGCCCTTCTTTGCAAGTTTGTAAAGCATGCATCCTTTATTCACTATGCTAATTAGGGGCGGAACCAGGATGAGATGACGGGGGGCAATGGAGAAAAATATAAAGCATCGGATAAATATATTAAATAAATGCATATGAAGTATATTACATCAAATAACATTTAAACTCTCATTTAAATATATCAAAATATGCCATTACATTCTTACCATGTTAAAATACAGAACGTCTTTCTTCCATGTCACGAAAATAATTTACAATTGAATCCACACTAAATTTTTAGCAATTTCTTTCTCAATGTACACAAGCAAACAATCAGACAAGAAATCATCTCCCATCTTGTTACAAAGTGTAGGCTTGACTATATTCATCGATGAAAAAGAACGCTCTGTAGTAGCTGTAGAAATTGGAAGTGCGAGAATAAGAGTTATCACTCTATACACAAAAGGATACACTTCTGCTTTCCTAGTTTTTACCAACCATTGACATAGATCAAAAATTGTTATCAATACTTTAAAATCTGGAAGTTGTCGGATATGATCAAAATGTTGAAATTGAATATGCAACTGTGTCATCTCATATTATGTAAAGCCTTGTTGGTAAAATTTTTGTACCAATTTGCAAATATCATCAATTCTGAATGATACACGCATCTCTCTTGGATCTAACGCTGAACTGAGAATGATCAATTCCATTGTGTTATCATTGAATTTGTTCAATTTCTGCAACTGAAAGTCTATCACTGCATAGAAAACATCAACTTTATAATAATGTTCCACTGTAATTTCATTTTGTTGATGTCGAGCTCTTCCTCTTCTTGCAATATGACGATCACTAAAATCTGGTACAGATATATTGACTGATTCACAAAAATATCTCACAGTTGTAACCAAATTGTCCCAACCATCATCTCTTAACTTTTGAATGAGCATCTTAGTAGATGAAATACGATGCATTGCATTTAAGATGTCTTGAGATTGGAGTTACAAAGCTTGACAAAGTATATTAGAAATCTCTAAACCTTCTCTCATAAGATGCAAAATGAAACCAAAGTCAAAAGTAGTTATTGCCTCATAAGCTGAATCTGCATCACCCCGCTGAGCAGAAGTAGCTCCGTCCTCAATAATGTTCAATAAAACTTCACATGTTGCACTAAACATCTTCAACAAACTAGAAATTGATTTCAAGTGAGAGCTCCAACGGGTATCACCAGCTCTTTGCAGAGAACCTATTTGATTAAGTCCTTTTCCACTTTGAAGCTCATCAATCTCAAGTAAATGCGCAATATTTGAAGCATGAGTAGCTTTTAATTGGTCATTGCGCTTACATGATGCACCAACAATATTAATAATGAAATTTAACTTGGTAAAAAATGATAGACATGAATAATTTCCTTGGATGCAGCACCTAATGCCAATTGTAAACGATGAGCAAAACAATGAACATAATAAGCATGTGGATATTCATTTGAAACCAAAGCTTGTAAACCATTTCACTCGCCACGCATGTTACTTGCACCATCATATCATTGCCCTCGGATAGATTGAACATCAAGATTGTACTGAGAGAGCATCGGAAAAAACCCCATTTTTCAAAATCAATGCAGCAGTGTCTTTGACATGAATAAGCCCAAAAAGCACTCTTGAATGTAGCCATCTTTGTCGACAAATCTCAAGATAATTGACATTTGCTCTTTTTTAGATTCATCCCGAGCTTCATCAACAATTATGCAATATTTTGAATTACCAATTTCTTCACGAATATCCTTCCTCACTTCAGTTCCCAAGACATGAAAAATTTGTTTGTGTTTTTGGTGATGTATATGATGCATTTCGTGGAGCTTTATCCAAAACTGCTGCTATTTTATCATTATAAGAGGCGATAAAACTCAACAATTCTAAAAAGTTTCCACGATTACTTGATGACTTAGACTTATCGTAACGCCTAAAAGAGCAACCTTGAAATGCAAGCCACCTAATTGTCTCAATTGAAGCTTTCAAACGAAGTGTGTTTTCAATGACTTCCTGTTATATGAATTTCTCAAACCTTCTCGCGATATGAGATGATTGATTCGTAAGGTCTGCACATGCTTTCTCAGCATTTTTATGAGGTGAATTGAGATCTTTTCCAATATGGGCAAAAAATGCACAACTTTTTCCATCCTTCACTTTTTTCCATGATCGAAATCTATTAACAGTGAATGCATAGGATCCAGAAGGTCCATTTTATTTATGAAATAGAAAGCTTGATAGACAAAATATAGCATCTGCTGTAGGAGAATATTCTAACCAAGAAGGAAAAAAACTTAAAACCTTGATGCTTGAAAACTCCGTGAGTGTGTTTCACCTGATGTTGGTTACTTTGAAAGTGTACACTGATAAGGATCCGCTTTAATATAAGCTCTTCGAACTCCATCGCGCTTCTCAATTGGATACTTCCATATTTGTGGCCGTAATCCTAGATCACGTTCTAATGTGTTGATATTAAACTCGTCATCGATTTCAACACGTTGAAATTTTGGAGCAGGATCCTCCTCCGAATGCACATGACAATCTATCGATGGAGTTTCAACACTTTTCCTTTTAAAGAATGAATCGATTGTTGTTGAATTTTTCATCTAAAAATAAAATATAATATGGGTAAGCTCGAGCTTTTCTAGAAACAAAGAAATTCTTATAGTCGATAAACTTGTATAATTTGTGAAATATAAAATAGTTTAATAGACAATATTATATAGACAATAAGCAAGAGTAATTGGCATTACTGGAACTCAATTACCCTTAGTTGATGATGCACAATATCAAAAGGTATACTTAAATAACTAATTCAGAAGAAGAAAATGAGCCTACTTTATCAAGCTTCTAGAACGAATTAGCACGCCTCGGAAGTTGAGACCCACCCCCTGATCGCTTCTTTGGAGACATCGGCGACACCGCGATGGTGAGGACGAGGATCAATTCTAAGTTCCTACAAATCCTAACAAAGTAACCCTTAATCAAAAATTAAACTAATAAAAAAATCGAATTCAGATATATTGCCACGTAAAAGAACCATGGGTCTCCTCAGCTAAGCTGGGAAGGTTAAGAAATATTGCCAGAAAAATAAGCTACCTGATATGATCTTATGCTGAAATTATGATACTTGCACCAGCTTCAAGGTAATCTCAATGACCTTGTTTCAACGAGACAATATGACAATAACAAATAATTAATGTGTGTTAAACTGTCATTCTTTGAAAAGGGAATCCATGCATTTAGAAAGAAAAGAAAGAGGTTGGATAACCTTAATTTATATAACCTAAAACCTATGGAAAAACAGGCCTGTCGACCTGATCTAAGACTCCACAGATTAACAAGAAACATTATTCGCTTTAAATATTCTTAAATTGTAAAAGGACTTAAATTGTAAAAGGACTGCACCAAGCTTTTGATTCATGTTTGTTTCAATTAAGGATATAATATGAGTATCTGTCACTCAACTTGACAAGTGCTGGTTTCATTAATATAAAGGGAAAAATCCTCAATCATTTGCAATGCTGCTCAGATTTGTCAAGTGATCTACTTTCAAACAATGTGCTCAATTCTCATTGTCAGATCATTTTTAAACATTTTCTCACATGGGCCATGGCAAATGCCGCAAATCTTAACAACGGCTTCATTAAAATGTGCTATATAAAACAAGGAAATATAAGAAAGCAAAACAAACTGAATCATTATCATTTGCACCCATAATGCCGTAACTACTTAATTTCTCTTAAATTACTAATTTTCCTATGAAAGCAAAACAAACTGAACCAAATACATATCATGGAAATATATGAACCACAGAACCGGGTACAAGATCTCAATTCTCAAAAGCCTGTTTTGCCAATGAGCAGGGGCGGAACCCGTAGAACTTTCAATTAAGGATAAAATTTTCTTTAATTGCCGGGCTTTGAAAAAACGAAGAAGGTTTGATAAGGTTTTAATGACAGACGTCAAAATTTGAAACGAGTTATGCGATCAACAAACCAAATTCAGAACAAAAAATTCTAGGGGATGCTCGAATTGTGTTTAAAAAATTCAGAGCAAAAAATCCGTACCGTCCGACGTCCTACTTCGCAGAGGAGATCGTGTGGTGACATGCTGCTGCCCTTTCTCAGAGAAGAGATCCCTTTTCCAAACTTTTTAAAACATACTTTAGAGATCGCTGATCCGATGTCCTCCTTCGCCAAACTCTATTTCAGCCGCCGCAGGGAGAAAGAGAGAGGACGCGAAGATGGTTTCAGTTTCTTTCATCTTATTTTAAGTGGGGCCGGTCTCTTAGTTTTATGTTTGGGGAGCCGGGCTTTTACGGTTGAGTTTTACCCAGCCATTAATTTTAAGCTGCTCGGTCATCCAGCACTAATTTGACAAAAAATTGGGGGGGTGCCCCCCCAACGTTTACATGCGTCCGCCCCTGATGCTAATCACATTACACATTTTAATAAACATATTACATTTTATTTACAAGTTTGCCATTCTTTTTTTAAATATTCATAATTTTTTTGTTAAATTCCTGAAACCAAAATCGATACCCAAAAGGAAAACTATCGAAAATGTCGATACAAACGAAACGAAACTCTGAAACCACCGAAACGAGCGAAACCTAAAATTTAGAAGACCGAAACCGAAACCGAGACATGTAACCTTGTTCTGTACATTTAGAAATTATCCTTTTTAAATAATTAATGCCCACTCCTCAAGCAGTGCATGTCACTAGAAACCAATTAGTGCATGTCACTAGAAACCAATTAGTGTAATGTACGGTGACATATGTGCTTACATATGTGCTTACGATGGTTCGATTTTTGCCTTAACACAAAAAAAGTAGATGAATGCAGCCGATTATGAGTTTAAAAAAAATCATAATTTACAAATCTATTTAAGCTTTTTACAAAGGCTCTTTATAACTACACACTTTTGCATATTGTGAACCCTTTCAAGTGATAGTTTTTGCATCTAAATTTTGACATAGTCTAAAATGTTATTTTCGCGGAATGCTTTTGAAATATTTTTTTTTTGCATATGTATCCTATTGAAATTTTATTTTTTGTTAGCAGCCATCAGCTGTAGTTTATTCTCCGCACGATGTCCAATATTTGTATTCATTTATCATAAATTGTATTTTAACCAAGGTCTTGAATAATTGTGCAATTTGATAGAGTTATTGTTAGTAAAAATAAAATATTAAAAACTTCAGATAAATGATTACAGAGTAATTTTTTCAAAGTTCAACGTGGCAAAAACTAGTTTCTTTATAGTGTTTTAGCTGCAAAAGCTCATCTTCTCTTTTGTAACCTTCTTTAAAGTACATTTTACATCAGCGGCAAAGGGCGGATGCCATGAAGGTAAAAGTTTTGGCCCCCGATGTACGTTTTTCCATGCTTCATTGATTTTGTTATATGATGACATTATAGGTAGCCAGAAAGTTAATGCCATGTTTCCTTATGTTAGTGGGAGCATGAATTTTTTGGATCATCCCAAGGGATCATGTGTAGAAACAGTGGATAATTTTAAATATATATCTACTGCTAGACACGTATTCAACTTCTTCTTAGGCCTGCATAATTTATTATTTGTTTCTTATCATTTTCTACTGTTATTCTATTAGGGTATTCATCCTTCAATTAGGGGAGTGGTTTGGGAGTTCCTACTTGGTTGTTTTGATCCTAAAAGCACATTTGATGAGCGTGATCAAGTACGACAAAGACGAAGGTAGTTCTTTAACTACTACACACCTGCTTGAAATCTCTAAGCTTTAAATGTTCTACTTTTGAAATTTATTCTTTTTTGTCTTTCAGCTTAGCTCCAGAAATCCGCTGTAAATATAACATTATAGCATCCAGTCGTTAAAATAGGAAAAATACATATACCATTTATACTTATATGTGTTTGCACATGCTTATACTTGAATATCTGTCAAACTACAAGATAATTATTTGATATACATGTAATGCATAAAATCACATTGTTGTATGTTGTATATTATACTCTAGTGACGATGATTGCTAGTCGTCAACATCACCATTTTCATATATCTCTTTTATGTGTGTGCATGGGTGCACCCGTTTGCTCTTGCTTGTGTGTATGTGCGTGCGTGCCCATCTGATATAGATGGTAGTATATCTCTGGATGCATCCAGAGTAGTTTCGTTTTTTGGGTTCTATTTTTTGTCTTGTGTCTTTTTGATTTTTGTGTGTTATGGGGGGCATCGACCAGTAACATCTGTATCTATAGATTCTATACAACAGAAGGATATCAATTACTCTTTCCCACCGAACTATTTGAGATCCTTCCGGATAAGAGAACTAACAGATACTGATGAATAAAAAGAGACCACTGTGACATGGCTATGTAGAAGTCAAGTAATGGTCCAAATACAATAATCTACTTTACAGACATATTTATATGTATGTGTGAGAGCGTGAGAGAGACTGTTGAGAATAATAGGTATAATATGCCATATCGGCACATAAATCATAGAGTTTAATGGGAATCAGGTGGCGAAGGAGGAATTTCATCCTTGGTCCACCACCGGCCAAGCCCCCTCGCAAATTTTTTTTGAAATTTTTTATCTAATATGATTTACGCCTCATGGATGATCACCACACCAAAAATCAAGTGAATCCAACACTTTTTGCCCATCGATCCACCCGTTGCAAAATCAACGGCCGCATAACATAGAACTTTTTGCAATGGGTGGATTAATGGGCAAAAAATGTTGTATTCACTTGATTTTTGGTGCGGTGATCATCTATGAGGCGTAAATCATATTTGAAAAAAAATTCAAAAAAATTTCGGGGGGGGGGGGGGGGATTGGCCGTGGGCGGACCAAGGAGGAAATTCCTCATTGGCCACATAATTCCTATTAAATTCTAAATCATATGATGGGTTCGAAAATTTCATGCTTCTTAATTTTTTAGGTCATGAACACTGCCCATTTTGATCTTCATAGTCTAGAACCGAAGTACACCAAAGATTCAATGGACCTAATTTTTTTGCTTGATAAACTAGTCGTTGAAAAATTAACGTTTTATAACAATATAATTTTTTCACCAACATTTTTACAATAAATATAATTTTGGATTCACTTGATCTATTATTTTTCACCCATAGATCAATGAGCAAAATATTTTGGATTCACTTGATCTTTGATGTATCTGGGTTTTAGCATATAAATCTGGGTTTTAGCATACGAAGATTAAAATGAATGGTGCAGATCATTAAAAATACGTAGAAAGTGAGTTTTTCAACTGACAAATGATACACGTGCCAATATAACATATGACACCCATTACTCTCATGTATATATGTATTTGTTTGTGTATACACATATGTGTGTGTCTATAAAATCTATGTCTGTGTGTATATATATATACATATGAATATGTGTGTGTGTATATAATTGAATATGTATATATGCATGTGTGTGTATGCATATGTATGCGTATGTATACATGTGTTTGTGTAAATAGCGAGAGTTGAGCTTAGCTACTTTTGAATGCATTACGAATGCAGCTGTTCTGTCTTGTTTTCAATCATGCACTTACCAAATGGAAAATTCACACCATTAGATATGATCTACGAACTAATATTTATCTAGATGATAACTTTTGTAACAAGGAACCACATTCATCTTCGAGAATGCCATAATTCAAAAATCCCGAATGAAGTATATTGCCAAATTCTTATCCAATGTGATTCTTTTAAATACATACTCATAGTTAACAAAGAACAACTTATGGAGATTTTTTTTTGTTGGGCGACAAATAATGGTTCTAGCATATTAGGCTACAAATACATATTTTTCTTGCGACAAATGATCTTAGTACATATCTGATTAATAATTTCCATGCAGAGTACAATATGCTAAGTGGAAGGAAGAATGTCGAGAGATGGATTCTCATGTTGGTAGTGGTCAGATTATTACGGCCCCAATTATTACAGAGGACGGTGAACCTATTTCAGATCCTTTGGTGCTACTTCAAGCTGTTCCCAATCAAGCCGCATCAACTGATTCAGAAAGCAATGGGGATGCTATTAGCAATAACTCACATGTGGATACAGGTCATAGGATTACAGACAAGAATATAATCCAGTGGAAACTTACACTGCATCAAATTGGTATGCATTAACTAGATGAATAAGACATCTTTCCGTTAGCTGTTTGCTTCTTCAGCTATGATGCAATTTCCATGTTATATTGTCTGTGAAATTTGTTTGGGCATTTGTGTCATTTAAGACTATAGAGAGTAAAATTGAGCAATCATTTAAGATGCTTTAAATATTTCCATGCATTTATATGTGGATTTATCAATATGTGGTTTGATTAAGATTAGTAGCCTTTTGCCAGAACTAAGAATCTCTTTCTGATTGTTAGATCTTACACTAGCAGATATAGATCTCTTGATTTTCATTTAAATCATAAAATATAATGCTTACACCATGATTAGAGGAGATTTGGTCTGGTCTTCACTGCATTGTCCAAATTCCCCCCTTTTAATTAGTTATTTTGATTAAATTATACAACTTAAACTGCACCAGTTTTTATTCATGGGAATGTATTTTGCATGACAGGTCTCGATGTGCTTCGCACTGACAGAACTCTTGTATTCTATGAGAAGCCAGAAAGTCTCTCTAAATTGTGGGATATCCTAGCTGTCTATGCCTGGCTTGACAAAGATGTGGGCTACTGTCAAGGTAACTGCCGATGTGCCGTTTGCAAGAGATATGGAATGGTTGTTAGTGGGCCAGAATAGAATAGGATAAAGATCTGAATAGATAGTGTGGTTCTTTCACAATTTACACTATATATTGTTTCCAACTCACAACGCAAGTAGCTTGATCATGGGGTGAGTTAAAGGGAAACCTTTTGTGTACTGAGTCCGCACACTAGGGATGAGAATGGGCATGCCCAAAGCCCGTTTGGGCTTCCAATTGGGCATGCCACATCATCATCCCAACAAAATCCTTCACAAATCCTAGAATGATTTGTGAAGGATTTTGTAGGAATGATGATGTGGCATGCCCAATTGGAAGCCCAAACGGGCTTTGGGCATGCCCATTCTCATCCCTACCGCACACTAGGCTCACTTAGGATGGTTTCTTGCTGTTTCCAAATTCGAAGCATATTATTCCTTATATATTATTTTAAGATTTTGGTAATAAATGTAAATTATGGTCATGACCAGGAATGAGTGATCTGTGCTCCCCAATGATAATTCTCCTTGATGATGAAGCGGATTCATTTTGGTGCTTTGAGCGGTTGATGCGAAGATTGGTATATTTTCTATACTCAGACTACTACTTAAAAGTTTATTCGTCAGCCCACCCCCACCCCACCCGCCCCCACGGAAAGTTGGCAGTAAATAACTCCACTGTCCTTTATCTTTATCTGGCTAACCAGCCTGACCTTTATCATCTAGTTCCTGCTCTTGACTTTTTATGAAGAATTATATACAATTTATGCATTTTACTTGATTACCATACTTACATGTTGGTGCCCGGTCAGTCATCACAAAGCTAAAGATCATGGGTACTGAACCATGTCTAGATATATTTGTCTACTTGAGTTTCTAGATGATGATACCTTGGAATCAACTAGTGGTTTAAAGCAATAGGATTTGTTATGTATATGTTGTCATGTCTTACTAATCTTTGCTTATTCACCCATGATTTTATATAGTTGACTACAATCTGGCGATTTATTTACCTGTTTTCTTCAACTTGTTTTAATACAATTTTTTATGTGAAATTTAAAGCGAGGAAATTTCAGATGCACAGACCAATCTGTCGGGGTGGAGAGCCAACTCCAAACTTTAGCGTCAATAACTCAAGTTCTTGATCCAAGGCTTCATCAACACCTTGGTATGCCTTTGATTTGATTTGTATGTTATTAGTATGTGTTGTTCATTCTTAAGTTATTTCATGCAAGGCTTATTTTGTTCTCAGCTAGTTATGGATCTTTCCTACGCCATATATTGTGTATTTGTGTGCCATGAGAAAAGCAGTATTCCAAACAAACTGAGATTTGCTTAATGATATTGCTGTCTTTAGACTCTTTCTACCAGAACATTTAGGCACTTCCATATATTTATAACTTACCTTCTTCACCCCACCCGAAAAAATGTGTTGCTTCTTGTAGGTAACTAGAGCTTATGTACATGAGGAAAAATATCAAGTATGATCAACGATGCATAAGATTATTGTTTATTAATGGAGATATTCAATTGATTGAAGTTCACTATATATGATATGTTTGTTACAATTCCCCGACATCTTAAACAAACAGATTATCTTTCCACATATATCAAGTTATGAGCTCACTATCCATGGCATAAGTCGGTCGACGTAGGTGGCAATGTCGGAAAAGAGCATGATCTCCAGTCGCATGTCGCAATTGTGACACATGGAAAACATGGTGTGTGGTAGATGTCGGTGTTAACTTCAATCTGTAAGCCATTTGTCCTATCTTGGTTTCGACCTCAAATGGCCCGTAGTAGCGGGCCGCCAACTTCTCGTTGCGTTGATGTGCCAAAGACTTCTGTCATTACATTCTCAGCTTCAGGTAAATCTTGTCCCCCACAGCGAATTGTACATCTTAACGATGACCATCTGCCTTGGACTTCATGATCTGTTGCGCCATATTCAAATGCTGCTTTAACTCCTCCAGAACCCTATCACTCTCCTCAAGGTAATGCTCCACTCGGGACACCGGGATCGAAATGCGGTTGTAATGGATCAGTTGTGGAGGATCTCACCCATAGAAAATCATGAAGGATGTGGTTGTGTCGTCGAATGATATAATGTATTATATTAGTAATCCGCCTATACTAACCACATTGCCAACTGTTTGGGCGACTCCGACGCAAAGAAACGTAGGTACGTCTCGACACTCCTGTTGATGACCTTAGTCTGACTGTCAGTCTGTGGGTGGTAGGCTGTACTTCTTTTGAGGATTGTCCCCTGCATCTTAAATAGCTCTCTCCAGAAGTGGATCATTGATTGATGTTTTATTTATACCGCAAGCGTACATGTAGTCGTAGCAAACGGGTTGATCTTTGAGAGACGAAGGACTAAGTAACTTCGGACGGTGATAATTATACGTCAAGTTTATCAAGATGAAAAGATATTAGGGCCAAGTATCTCCACTATCATGAATTAATTGTAAGATTGATCTCAAATGTCAACTCATTAAATTAATGCATTGGGTGAGATTTTTGAACTAATTCCCAGCCATTGTTCTCGCCTACTCTTGTGGGAGAACTTGGATCATAGTCAAGGATATCTAAACTAGGATTCCAACTCTCGTTGCTAATCCTAATTAAGTAGTTCTAGTTAATTCAGGATCCAACTCTCTTTGATAACCATAAATTTATAGAAATTTAATAGTTAATTGAAAAGTATCAAATCAAAATCCCAACTATCGTTGGTGATTAGGGCTTGATAACAATTCAGGAGATAAATTAATATTAAGCGACTCCAAGACTAAACCCTAGTCAATTAATTCAATAAATTGATAATAGGGTGATCAATCCATATAATAATTTACAATAGGGTTCAACTCAACCTTAAGCAAAGAGAACAACTCACGAGCTACAGAGAAAACAATCAAGCAATTCAATATATAAATCATAAAAAAGAAGGAGAAAGAGAAAGAAAATACTTACTAAATTGAAGAATCAAATGAAGTTCCAAGCCATCAATCCAAATCGCCAAGAGAAAGTCTTACAAACAGTCTCGAAACAATGGAGTGGTCGTCAAAAGTATAAGAGCCAAGACCTGGAAAAAATGTGTCTATCTCTGTTACAAAACTGGGTTTAAATATCACTTTAAAAACCCATTAAAAATCGGGCCCAAAAACATAGATCGATAGGCGTACGGCCATGCACCAAGTTGCACGACAGTGTTGCAATTATGCAGGAATTGACCCTTTCTTTTGCGTGTTTTGCACGGCTGTGCTGGCTCCTGCAAGAAATTCTTCAGCTCTTTTGACAGCGGTGTTGGCACATGCAAGAAATTCTTCAGCTCTTTTGTTGACATTATATGGCCGGCTATGAGCTGTATATCCATGCCACTTTGGTGCATGTTTGCTGATACTCAGATACGCTCGCACGGTCGTGCAGAGTTCTTGCACGACGGTGTTGTTATGTTTTGGCTCCTTTTCTTCAGATTTTTCTCTCATTCAGATTTTTTTCTTCGTCACCATCCCCATCGCTCCTTGGCATCGTTTAGCGTAAATTGGCCTTGAAATACATGAAATACAACTCGAGAGTGGAGTGAAATAAAACGACCAAAGTGCATAAAGAATCAAAATAAAACATGAGAAGTTTTGAAAAATCCCTAACAAAATTATTCCAAAAAGCCTGCAAAATATGTAATTAACACTCGTAAACACATGATTCCTGTTAAAAACAATGGACACATGGAAAACCATGCAAGCGCACTACCTCCTTCATGAAATCTACCGCCACTGTCACATCTATATAGTGAAGCCGAAGAGCTACAAAATGAGCATACTTGTTGTGGTGGTCCATTAGACAAGTTTGACAAAAAATCCCTCCGACCTCGGTAGCCCATTGATAAAGTCCATGGTGATCTCATCTCAAACCCTGTTAAGAAGAGATAACAGTTGTAGTAATCTCGTAGGAGCCATCGTCAAGTATCTGTGACATTGATAAACGTCACAATTTGCCACCATCTGGGCAATGTATCCCATCGTCCTCGTCCAACAAAGTTCCATATCCATATGCTTATAAGTCTGCTGCACTTTAGACCGTCCTCCAACTGTACTACTGTGGAACTCTTGAAAGATCAATGGACTATGTGATGAAGTTCGGGGTATTACCAGCTGCCCCTGGTACAACAGTCTCTTCCATCCAAAGTATGGACTGAGTGCACCGTCGAACCATACAATAATGTAGCTCATATCTGGGCCAATCCATCGTCAGCCTCTGTCACCCTCCATAAGGGCTCCCATTCTCGCAACGATACTTAGATAGCCGCCATCTGTATCACATCTCTGCGGGACATCATTGTTCTCCATACTCGGTCTATATTGAATCTCAAGCATGTACCTAAAAAGTTTAGATAGTCACCTCTGGTGCTCCTCAATAACCATTCACCTCTTTAATAACTACTTGAAACTTCGCTGATCAGTACGCACTCTAAACTTCATACCAAGCAAGTAGGGCCGCCACTTCTATACTGCTAGAACGATCGCCATCAATTCATAGTCATACACTGATTTGAGTCGTGCCTGTGCCGTAAGACATGACTGAAATATGCCACGTGCCTTTAATCATGGATTAACACCGCTCCTAACCTGTATCCTGAGGCATCCGTCTCCACCACGAAGGGCTTGCTAAAGTCAGGTAGGGCGTGCACAGGCACCGTAGACATGTCCCGTTTTAGGGCCTCAAAAGATCTGGTTGCTTTATCTTCCCATTGAAAACCATCCTTCTTGAGCTGCTTGGTAAGAGGCCAGTCGATATTACTGTATCCTTTGACAAACTTCCGGTAATACTTGTCAATCCCAAGAAACCCCGTAAAGCCCGTAGGGTGGTGTGTCAGCGACGCTTTTCGACTTGTCTGCAGCCATCTGCAGATACCACATGGCCCAAGTAGTCCACACTTAGCTGTGCAAAGAGACATTTCTTCCTGTTAGCATACAGCTAGTGGTCTTGTAGCTTTCGTAAAACTATCTCCAGGTGTCCCAAATGCTCATCCATGGAACTGCTATATAACAGGATGTCATCGAAGAATATTAGGACAAACCTCCTCGGGCAAGACCAAAAAACCTTGTTCATGAGGGCCTGAAATGTGGTTGGGGCATTAGTCAAGTCGAAAGGCATAACCAAGAACTCATAGTATCCCTCATGCGTCCTTAAAGCGGTCTTCGAAATATCAACATCTCGCATCCTGATCTAATGTTATATCGACTTCAAGTCTATCTTTGAGAAAACGGCTGTACCATGTAACTCATCCAACAGCTCATCGAACATAGGGACTTGAAACTCATCTGGCACCGTCTCTTTGTTCAAAGTTCTGTAATTGATACAGATCAGTCAGTTGTCATTCTTCTTTTTCACCAACAAGACCTGGAAAAGAACTCACGCTGGGTTGGATCACTCCGGCCTGTTACATCTCCCCCTCCATCTTTTTCGATCTCGTCCTTCTGCATCTTGGGGTAACGATATGGCCTCACACTAATGAGAGAAACCCCCTCACACAGGATAATAGCATGCTTGTGGTCCCATGGGGGCAGAAGGACACTAGTTGTCTGAAATACCCCTCAAAACGGCTCAGAATATGCTCCTCATCCACCGGAATGCTCTACTTCTTCTCCGCTGCATCTACTGTCAATCCCTTAAACTCCACCAATAAGTCTCATCCCTCCATCTGAAGGGTCATTTCCATGATTTTGAATGAAACCATGGAACGACATAAACTTGGGTCACCCTGCAAAATGACTGTCTTCCACAATTTCTGGAATTCCAACCTACACAGCTTCCAGTTGATTCTAGTATCCCCAAAGACTATAGCCATCACATGTCCAAGATAACATCAGTGCTCTTCAGGTGCAAAGGTAGGAAGTCTTTTACAATCTGTACACCATGTATAGTCAATAACAGCCCTCAGGACACTTCCTTGATCTGCTCTAACTTGCCCGTCCCCAACACAACTCCAAAGCTTCCAGTGTCACTGAGCTGTAGCCCCTGCTACTCCACCACCATATGATAGATGAATTGTGGGTGAGCCCATTATCAACCAAGACCGTGACTTCCTGCTCGGCTATCCTTCTGGTCAACTTCATGGTGTGGTTCGGTGTGAACTCCACCACAGAGTTAAACGACACATCTGCCATGTCAAGATATATATGCTCCTGATCTTCATCCTCTACCTCAAGCTCCACCACGGTCTCATCATCATTCTCCTCGTTCAATATCATCAGCTGAAGAGTGTGGTCGCCACATCGATGTCTAGGCATGAATTTCTCGTCGCATTTGAAGCAAAGTCCATTAGCACGCTTATCCTGCATCTCTGCATCCGTCATGCGTTTAAATTGTACACTGGGTTGTGCCTGATTGCCCTTCTCCTTGCTGGCAGTGGTCCCTCTTGGTGATGCCTTCTGCCCTCCTGCCGGTGCCTGACTACGAAAGAAAGACCCGCTTCATGCTCATCTAGTGTGTCTCTTCTACATGAGTCTATCCTCTACCATTTGCACGAAATCCATCCGGTCAAGTAGTCTTCTAGGTCTG
Source organism: Scilla litardierei (assembly GCA_030789695.1). Lineage (NCBI taxonomy): Eukaryota > Viridiplantae > Streptophyta > Magnoliopsida > Asparagales > Asparagaceae > Scilla > Scilla litardierei. The sequence goes on from CM061141.1 coordinate 8,725,012, forward strand.
TGGGTGTGTAGCTCTGTCCGTATGCTTGGTTTCAGAACCTTCATGAAACACCTCTCCAGAGACTCTCCTAACACTCCCGACACGGCCTGCCAGCACCTCAAATCTCCGATGTATTCTCTGACCGTCACATCTTGTCTAAGAGCATAAAGCTGCTCATATAGGTCTCCTCCTTGGGCCTCCCGAAATCGATGCAGCGGGTACTCCTTAAATTTCTCCCACAAACGTACATGTCGCTGCTGCTCACTCTGTCGGAACCAGGACAAAGATTCACCTTCTAGACATATCCAGTGGCCTTCAATTAATTCACTTCTGTAAGGTGCGTCATCTCAAAGGATCTCTCTGTAATGTAAATCCACCTCGAAGGGTCATCTTCCTCAAATATAGGTATCTTTAGCTTCCTAACACTGTTGTCAGTGTGGAAATCCCCCGATGCTACTCCTCCCCGATATCTATCATAATGGCGCTGTCTATAAGGATCCCAGATTGCAAAGCGGTCTCCAAATCTGGCCCTCTCTTCTCCTTCGTTGTCCCTCCCAGTCGATGTCTCCTGAATCTGATCCTCCCCCATTGTCTGCATTCTTGGAAACATCCTCATGGTACTTGTCAAATTCCTTGTAGTCCAGATCGAATCGTCGGGGTCTCTTTCCTGTAAAATCCATGTTGTGATCATTTGAACATCCTCCAAGACCTCGTCGGTGCCCTGACGAAGCCGCACCCCATCCCCGAATCTCCGGTGGGCCACTTGATGGTTCGGAAACCCCTGGCCGTGAGGTCCCATGCGGATCCTCCAGTGCTCGGTGATGCCCTGACGGACCGTCAAGAGTTCGACGGAGCCCTGATGGCCCGCTAGGGGGTCTCCGGTGCGCTACTCCAGGGGCTGCAGGCCCCTTTTGGTGTTGTGGCGCACCCCCACCCTCGATGTTTTCTTCTTCATCGGACACCAAATTAGCATCGAATAAAGGCCCTTTTCTAAATCATCGACCGTCTCCTTTCACTTCTCCTTCTCAAAAGCTCTCATCTTTTGCCCTAGATCTGGTTGTACATCCAGATTTGACCCTTTTGTTGCTTGAACTTTAGATCTGATTATATGCAGTAGTTATCGCATCAGATTATCCAGTGAGTCTCCATCCTCACATCCCTCGTCTTGGATCCCTCTTCGATTGCCGCCCGAATCTCAGATTTAACCTCAGATCTGAGTTCCACCTTGGATTTCTTTAGTTCTTTGATCTCGCCATCGTATTTGTCCTAATTGACCCTTTTCGAAAGGAGGCCGCTCTCCAAGCGTATTCGAGTTCAAAGCCTAAATCTCACAAATTTAGGGTTCTATGGACTCCTAGAACAATTCCCTCACAATAATCAACATGCCTCCCTCAAACCCTAGCCATCGCCTAATAGAACATGAAACAATCTAGATTTTCCAGAAATTATGAAACTGCCCATAGTAGCCAAAAATGACGAAAATGCCCCTGGATCTAGTTGCGCGCCTCCGCCGACTCTGGTAGGTGATGACCGCATCAAACTATTTGCTTTGCGCTCTATGTAATTGATCACAATAAGTTGATCATTTTTTTCGGAAATTAAGGAGGGAGGGACGGAGGGCCTTCAACCAGTACTGCAACCATTCGGCCATAATTGTTGTAAATCAATAGTTTTAGTCATCCATTTCAAATTTGCTTTTTCTAACATTCCATTTTTAGGATAGAAACATTGGATTTGGCTGGAAGTGACATGCAATGCCTATAGGCTTTGACTGACAACCTGCCCAAGAACTGCTCTTTGAGCATACATTTTCATTAATAATTTCTGAAAATTTCCCTGGAGATTGGAGCCCATGAAATTCCTCACTCTGAACAATGATCAAGCTACCCCTGCTTTGTTAAATAGGCATATGACTCATAACCGTCCTATGAATTTTCCAAGTAAGCATTTATTAAAATTTTCCTTTTAGATTGGAACCCCATGGCATCCCACTCCATTATCAACAACATCAAGCTACACATGATTTGGAGAAGGAAAACACCAGATTAATAATAGAAATTTCTTGTCCATTGAAATTTTGTTATATTATGCAAATAATAACATGACAGGTTTAAGGAAGAAAAGTAACAAATTTGTCAACCCTTTCTTTGTTTTATTTTAACAAAGTGAAATGTGCAATAAACCTGAGACTTTCAATCATATGTGAGTTGGAAAGAGATTGTAATTTCATACATGAATGACAGGAATGTCAAAATCAATACATGGAGTGATTGAGTGCTGAAATGCTCAATTATCTTAGCCATCTAATTATTCTAGCTACACATTTTTCCATTTGCATTTTGGGATTTGCATTCTTTTTAATCTCAAGAAGACAGGAAAATCCTCATTAACATAAGAATTTTGCTTGCCTCTAAGATGTTCAACTATTTCCTTAATTTAAAGAGTATTGAGAACATTTGTTTGGCTTTTAAATGCAGAATCACTGGGTGGCGGTGACTATCTTTTTGCATTCCGTATGTTTATGGTGTTATTCCGCCGAGAATTCTCATTTGGGGATTCTTTGTACCTTTGGGAGGTGGGAACCATGAATTCAACTCTAAATAAATAGACTTACTTTAGATGTCTTGCTCAAATTTTGTTTATTGACTTTTCTTTATCTTGTGATCATAATGCTTATGTAGTTGCATGTTACTCCACTATTCTGATACCACTATATTTTAATAATAATAATAATAATAATAATAATAATAATAATAATAAATGGTATGTTTCATACGAGCTCATTACAATAACATTGCGTATGCATTAAAAATCATTCTTCATCTATACTTGATGCTGACATACCTTTTTGCTGACAACTAAATAATGATTGGATTTTCTGTTCTTAAAATGCATCGATCGTTTTTTCTGTTAGGAAAATTCATGTGGGGGTAATGTGTCAGTCTTGCCTCAAGAACCTTAAGCTCAATTCTCGATATTAAATGTTATCATTTCGTTGCATCTTCATGACCCATGTTTGGCCTGAGAAACATTGGAGGCTTCACTTGGATATTTATTGAGGTGAAAGTGCATGGCCATTGAATATTGGATGAGGTTGCCTACCAAGGTTTCCATATCTACTCTATCTTCTGATCATTGTTACAATAGACGGGAATAACGCTCCAACTCATCATTATTTTTCAAGACTTGTAGTGGTTTCAATTTAGTATGTTTTATAGTGTACCCCATGTTTTAAGGCTAAAGGCTTAATGATGCTGAGTCGTATGTAATCTAACAGGTAGATAGGACCGTTGTGTGTCTATGAGGAATGGAATTTTATGTTGTAATAGAAATGAATTTACTTCCATCAACTACAATCTCTCTCTCTCTCATGGTTATGATCCATGTACTGTACCTTTTCTATATATGCAAGATGAATGTTGTCCTTGCCTCAAAGTTGTATTCTTTATTTTACATCTCTGATCTTTTATCATCAAACGTTTACACAGATGATGTGGGCTCTGGAATACGACCCTGATTTCTTCTCCTTGTATGAAGCTCAAGATGCAGGAATTACCAATGATAACAAGGAGGGATCTAAAGAGGCCAAATCAACACGCCAGATGGGGAAGTATGAGCGAGAAAATTTGAGAAATGCATCCAAAACTGATGGTCCACTTCCCATTTCAGTTTTTCTTGTTGCTAGTGTCCTCAAAGACAAAAGCGCAAAGTTACTGCAAGAAGCACGTGGACTGGATGATGTTGTTAAGGTAATCATCAAGGAAGTTGTTCAGGATGCTTTTAATTATCATTCTTTATATGTTTGGGAAGAAAGCATATTAAATCTCTCCTATATAGTTTTGTAGTTTAGTATTTTGCTTAACTACAGGTTTTTTTAAAATAGATAACAGGTTACTCGCTTAACTTTAAATACCTGGCAGAGGCTATTGTTGATAGTTTAATAAACTGTACTCGTCCAACTCCAAAAGTTGGACACCATTGCAGTTTCAAAATTTTATTCCTGTACGTTTTTCTTCAAAAGATGGCAGAGAAACGAAGCATTTTAACTCAGTGGAGGAAATTGCAGTTGTAAGATTGCTGACTACAATTTGTGAAACTCTAGCTATGACTTAAAAGTAACTATAATTTAGAAAACTTCAAACCCAAACTGGCTTGTAATCGTTATATATGTAGATACCTATTTCAACCTGAATGGATATGATTTTGGATGTATAATTGCTGGGGGGTTTCATAATCTCTTTTCTGGGTTTCGCCACCTTGATAAGGTCAGATTTTTTTACTGCTGGTGAAGGGACTTCATCATCATGATATGATCATATGATCAGACTTGAGTTCTAGATGTTTGGACCATGAAAGTATGTAAGCCAATGTGGAAGAATTTATCATCCACATTCATGCCTTAAAATGGACCATCCATGCATTGGCTGTTAGAATGTTATCCTTATATTTGTTCAAATTGGCTCCCCATTCTGTCCAACCATCCTAGTACATTTAATAGGAGGTTAAAATGTTTTCCTTGCCTATGTTCTTGAAACTGGAGCTGAAATTCTCTAAAAATCAGCAAGTACCACATTTTATGCTGCATATTCAGCTCATTCACATTTTCTTCTTTATATTCAACTCATCCATCCCTAAGTGTTGAGAATTGTGATACAAACACATAAAAATTTAAATTCGGATTGGTTCCAATTAAGCTTAGGACTTTTATTATTTGGTTTTATGAACTACAACTAAATAAGAGTTGGATAAGGATATGCTTTATTGTATAAGAGTTATACTAGGATAGAGATTCTTTGTACTACTATATATATCACGCATTGTTAGATGAGAGGTGACTTAGTGGATGTTAGAGATTTCAAGATAGAGATTCGATGTATGTAGGAAAATAAAGAGATTATCAATGATATGAGTGTTCATCTTTCAATTCATTTCTCATAATGAATTTTTCTATCGGTGTTATATGGATGTAGGTCGTGTTTGATTGGTCGAACCACATAAATCTTGATGTTCGTTTTATTGATCTTGTGTGATTTTTCATTCTCTTGCTATCTTTTTTCTCTAGGGATCATAAAAACCTTAACAATTGGTATCAAAGCTTCATAGTGTTCGATTCGTGTTTAAGCTAGCTAGATGTATGAAGAAAATTGTGCAAAAATCATATTTGGCATCACAAGATCAGAGAAGAAGAAAAGGAAAAACAAGTTAAAAAAGCTCAATGTTATTGTAACTCTGGCTTGGTGGTGGCTTGGTGGAGAAGCATGTGATTTTTTGTTGGTGATCAGACGGTTGAGTTTGATTTGAGAGTAGATTGCTTGTTTGGTGATCTATTAGGATGATCTATGAATCAAACACCATTTTGCAATGCTCAAGATACAATGGAGGAAGTGGACTGGGCAAAATTTATAATTTGAAGCAAATACCAAAGGTCATTTCAGGATAGACATGCATCAGAAAGACCAGATGCAAAGTCAGATGATAAGAAGGTCAATGGTGATATTGATGGTACTGGTGAGAAGATGCAGTTTCATGATTTACATGATGTGCTTTGAAGTATGGTGTGATGTATAGTTTATACGTTAGCAAGTATGTCTTAGTTGTTTATCATGATGATTAGATCCAGGTGAAGCATGTTGTAGTGATCACAATTGTTCATAGCACGTGATATGGAGCATCATGAATGCTTGTTGGTGATTCAAATGAAGCATGTAGTAAGTGATTGTTCAGGGCATGACAAAGGAGTATCATGAATACTCAATAGAAGATCCAGGTGGGGCATGACGTAGTGATCATGATTTTCTGAGGTGTGATAAAGGAGTATCATAAGTGCTCGGTGTTGACCAAAATGGAGCATGATATAGTAATCTTGGTTGTTCAGGGCATGACAAGAGAGCGATCATGTGTGCTTAGTTGGAGAATATGATATGCGTACAACATGTTCTTAGGTGATAGATCATAGTGTATGTGTGGATTTACATATAAAGCAGGGAGGCGAAAATAATAGTCTGTCTCTAGTTTATGTGTCTCGCTAGATATGAGCTAATATTGGAGTGTTGTGATTATGTCCCGAACGCGGGGTATTGCATCCAAAGAATTTTGTGTTAGTGTTGAGAATTATGATTCAAACACCCAAAAATTTGAATCCAGTTTGGATCCAAGAATTGAATACATGTTAGAAGTCTTATTGAGTTTAAGACTTAAATTATTTAGTTGTGGCCTGCAACTAAATAGGAGTTGTAGTATGGTATATTTTCTTATGTAAGAGTTATACTAGGATAGAAATTTCTTATACTGTTACACACACACACACACACACATCATTGTTAGATGAGAGACGGCTTGGTGGAGGCTAGATAGTTTGGGATAGAGATTGGGAGTATGTGAAAAAGTGTAGAGATTATTGGTGAGATGCGTGTTCATATTGTAGTATTATTTCTTAATAGATTTCTCTATCGGTGTCCAGTGGATATAGGTCGTGGTTGACTCTTGGTGTTCTTGATCTTGTGTGGTTTTTTGTTCTCTTGGTATCTTATTTTTTACAGGGGTCACAAAATCCCAACAGATCGTCCTTTCATCAGCTCTTTGGTCATTATCCTATGTTGTTATTTATTTATTCAAAATAAAATGCAACATCTATGTGCTGAAACACGGTATGAATTATTTTAATGTGGGAACTACTTTGAGAAATTTGGGACATAAAAGTACAGTACATGGTAACTTGATTGTAGAATGATAATTAATTTCAAGAATGATTTGATGCATTATATGGAAGCTAGAGTAATTCATACGAAATTTCACCCATGTAGGCGTAGGGTTAGATGGAGTTCTAATAATTTGATATGCTTATTTTTGTTTTAGAAAAAATCGTAATATGCAATTATTAACATGCAGTATGGTCACTTCATATTTCCAAAAATTGATCCATTGCTTCTCTCCTTCACTTGACTTCGACTCATAAGCTGATCTCATTGTTTCCGCAATCAGATTTTGAATGACATCAGCGGAAATTTAGACGCAAAAAAAGCTTGTAGCGGAGCAATGAAACTTCACAAGAAGTATTTGAAAAAGGTAAATGGATTATTTTTGCTTTTAGCATAACATTTTATGTCGTCATGTTCTCATCCTTATCTCCAATCATTTCCTTTCTTTTTGACTATAGAGATAAAAAATAGCAGTGCTAGAAGATGCATATTTTACTGAACCATTATTAATCCAAGTGACATTTTAGATAGCATCTTGCACAAAAGTTTACGATGGTTTTGATCTCGATGAATCTACTAGTATTTCTTCAACAGTACAGAAGGAAAAAACTTTATTGTGAAGGTAGGCTAAATTAGGTCATATTTACTATTGTAACATTTTAAACCATGTCAGCCCCCCGCAATTGTTTGGTCTGCAAAATAGATGTTACGTGATCCTAACACTGTTTATGCACTTAGAAAAAAGTGACAGGCGGTTATCTAGTGGTTCAAATGTCGATAATTGAACAATGATGTAATACTGAAAATAATAATTATCCATTGGGCCACCTATTACGAGCCGCTGACCTTTTAATATACATGACTTCCAAGTGTTCATCATAGAAACCTTGTGTGAATGAGTGATTTCACCAACTATCACTAAAAGATAAAAGCTTCATCCTACATGGCTATAGTGATTTTGTCAATTACCATAAGAAACGTTTTCTCTAGCTTATTTAAAATTAATAATTTTTTCTCCCTTATCATTCCCAACATTTATTGTAGGCTTATGTATATTTCAGAGTCATTTCAGCATCCATTTTAGAGTACGGCTTATAGTTATGAAGCTTTGATGAAAGAACATGGAGGAAATAGAAATTTTGCAAGCTGAAAAAGATTTGAAATTTTCTACAAATAATGGAAAATTTAGATCTCCTTATATAGTTCTATATAGTTCACAACACATCTCTGCAACAGTGCATGTTCATATGATTATATCAAAGATTGCTAACGAAATGTGAGGGTATTTTTCTTTTGTCTGGTATAGGGTATATCAACATGTTAAACACTTCTCTGGAATTAATTTGTATAGTTACTCCATGCCACGACGCCGTTGGGTTTCTCCATCATCAAAGCGCACTTCCTGGTTTAGATTCATTTAGCAGGGAAATAAATTAGTGACATGTTCCTTCTTCCTTATCTTTTGATCAACACATTTATAAATGAGTTTAAAAAATTCTCGTATATCCTGCATTTTCTACAGGCCAAGAAACCATAGCTGCTGATATGAAAGGACAATTTCACCGTGCTGGATTAATTTTCTTGCAATTATGCGGAGTAGTTCAAGGCAGATCCTACTTCCCTAAGCAGCAGCTTGGAGGCCTCAGATTCATGTAGCCTACTAACACACAAATTTGTGGACATTGTTGTACTCGCAGTTCCAATGCAAATGCGTGTTGTACACACATGCATACATCTGATTATACCATTGTTTGGATAATCGCTGTATCTATTGCTCAGAATTCATCTTACATTATTGTACAGGCAACATTCTGATTATATTACATTATTGTACACACAACACTCTGATAAACATTATAAGAAGTTTCTGCTTGGCAGCTTCCTTCACATTAATAAAAATATAAAACAAGAGAATTTATGTTGATGCTCTGAGATTGGTTCTCCTTAATGATGCTATTTTACTTGTTAATTTTAATTTTTAATATTTTCTTACCCCTTCAGTGTTAAATTAGGTTAATCAAATGAACGTGTTTTATCGGTAAGTCTGCATTGGTGCAACAATGATCATCAAGTTAGCTTTCAAGATTTTCATCAACCATACAGTAACAACCAAATGTTCATATAACACAAACAAATTCATGGTAATGTAGAATGTTGTAACCATGATACATGAAGCACTATCGATCCGATTCAGCAGATAAAAAATGATCAAAATCTCATCAACAAAACAAAAGGGTAGATCATTATTTGATTCTACCGTGAGCGAGTTGTATTGCTTTGTTTAAATAACAACACTGAAGTCTGAACAAAGAGTCGGGTCGGCCGACGAAAGAGGACAGAGAAGCATAGAAGAAAGAAGGAACAAACAAACACATAAAATGAAAAAAAAAACAGAAAGGAAAAGAAAATCGATTTTTTTTTTGAGAAAGAAAGAAATAATCATTCATATCTAAACCAAAATAATCATGTTGTGCTGCCCTTGACGTCTTATATGACTTTGTGAGAACTGGAAGGAGAGGCTTAACAGATTAAGGTTACATGGCAATTGGTGTCAAATCATTTGAGCGAGAAGGAGGAAATTTTAATTGGATGGCTTTTCCGTTGGGCTTCGGGGAGAAGTTCTTTGCTTGTATAGATTAGTCACCATTGTATAATACGAAAGCGGCCAATGCAAAGTTCGAGAGGTTCAGTTGTGAATGGGCGAGGACTCGAAGAAAGCTTGTAGAGGGTTTTGATGTACAAAAGCCCCATTGTTTTTGCCTTGGAATCCCTTCACCAAAGCATCATCTAATTTACCCGTTGCATTTCATTTCTCACATAACTCATAATTTATAAATAACAAAACATACCTTGAAACAAAAAAGACTGCAAGCATGATCCATGATCCTGCTTGATCCTACATGTGATATGAACTGCAGATCATCTTATAAGTTACAGGTCGCCCTCTTCTCTCCATCGGTGCTTGTGTTAGGGGTATGCAAACATGCAAATCATTTGCCTCTCATCTGCTTTATTACACAAACTGCAATGCCTTGCGAAACGACTCTAGTTCTAGTTTATTAACAAGAACCCCAAATGCATAAACAAAGTCACAAGCAGAAGCCAACATCAACGAAAAAAACAGCAACGATTTCATCATACCAAGATAGTGTTTATTTACCAAGCACCAACGGAACACTGCGAGTACGCCCGCATACGGAAGACATGAACCAAAGCCAACCGACGATAAGTTCACATGATAACACCAACCATCGCACTATAGCGACAAACTATAGCAAATCCACACGATTACTAGAACAAGCCAAGAGACGAGACGAAGGGCCAATTTACATCCCACCACGGAGGCGAAGCACCAGGTGAAGGGTGGACTCCTTCTGGATGTTGTAATCAGCCAGGGTGCGGCCGTCCTCCAGCTGCTTCCCGGCAAATATGAGCCGCTGCTGGTCCGGAGGGATCCCCTCCTTGTCCTGTATCTTCGCCTTAACGTTGTCGATAGTATCAGAGCTCTCGACCTCCAGGGTAATGGTCTTTCCAGTAAGGGTCTTAACAAAAATTTGCATCCCTCCCCTTAGCCTGAGCACCAGATGGAGGGTTGATTCCTTCTGGATGTTGTAGTCGGCCAGGGTGCGGCCATCCTCGAGCTGCTTTCCCGCAAAGATCAACCTCTGCTGGTCCGGGGGGATGCCCTCCTTGTCCTGGATCTTGGCCTTAACATTGTCGATGGTGTCAGAACTCTCGACCTCGAGGGTGATGGTCTTGCCGGTAAGGGTCTTCACAAAGATCTGCATGCCTCCCCTGAGCCTGAGCACAAGATGGAGGGTCGACTCCTTCTGGATGTTGTAGTCAGCAAGCGTCCGGCCATCCTCCAGCTGCTTCCCGGCAAAAATAAGCCGCTGCTGGTCCGGAGGGATGCCCTCCTTGTCCTGGATCTTCGCCTTAACATTGTCAATGGTGTCCGAGCTCTCGACCTCGAGGGTGATGGTCTTGCCGGTGAGGGTCTTCACAAAAATCTGCATACCACCACGTAGACGGAGGACGAGGTGCAGGGTGGACTCCTTCTGGATGTTGTAGTCTGCGAGGGTGCGGCCATCCTCCAACTGCTTTCCGGCAAAGATCAGCCTTTGCTGGTCCGGGGGAATGCCTTCCTTGTCCTGGATTTTAGCCTTCACGTTGTCGATCGTGTCCGAGCTCTCAACCTCCAAGGTGATGGTCTTGCCGGTGAGGGTCTTCACAAAGATCTGCATCCCACCACGGAGACGGAGGACAAGGTGGAGAGTGGACTCCTTCTGGATGTTGTAGTCGGCCAGGGTGCGGCCGTCCTCCAGCTGCTTTCCGGCAAATATCAGCCTTTGCTGATCTGGGGGGATGCCCTCCTTGTCCTGGATCTTGGCTTTAACATTGTCGATGGTGTCGGAACTCTCAACCTCGAGAGTGATGGTCTTGCCGGTGAGGGTCTTGACGAAGATCTGCATCTGTAGAACAGCAGAAGATTATGTTAGAAAACTGTTAAGAAACTTGAATAAAAATACGATATTTCATCTTGAGCGAGAGAATCCGTTACATCTATGTCCCAATAAGTGAAAATCATCAGGTCAACAAGAATTTTACAATAATTTCATCATATATTATTAATTTTTACCAAGTAGTGGCCTCATGACATATTAATTTTATCATATATCATTAGTTATTGTCAAAGAGTAGCTTAATGACTTAAAAAGATCCTTTTTAATCCAAAGGATTGACCTAGTTACATATTACAATCATCTGGATTAGGCCTATGCCAAACATGCCTACATGAAAAAAAAAATCTGGAGATAAGATTATAAAGGGTAAAGTAACAGAAGAGTTAACAAGGAACCTTGTAGCATAATTCTAAGAAAAACAACAACATTTAAATGGATAACAATATTCATTTAGAAAGAATAGACACAATTTCCACAGATTAGTGTCGCATAAACACACTCCTAAGATCAAGATCACTAGTGCAAACACATATTATGATCTTATATTATATTTCACAATTGAAATCAAAACTTGAAAACACTAGACCCTCAAAGATCACATAATACAATTAAGGAAACTGCAGATTTATGGAATAAACTAGTACGCGTCTTAAAAATCCTACAAATTCCAGAATTTTGACAGAATCCACCAAAATTACCAGCTTGATCCGACTCTATATGATTAAACCACGATGACAAAACAAAACCCCAACTTGACAAGAATTATTAAAACGAAACAAGAACTCCCATATGCATAATCTAAATTATAGCGTAGATCTGAGATCTCCCGAAAGTTTATAGGGACACAACAACCCTAGAATGTAAAAAGTCCAGAACGATACGAAAAAATACAAACATATACGCCTTAACGCAGATCTTTAAAAAGAAAATAAAGAAAAAATAAATTTAGGGATCAAGATCTAACCTTGAGAAAAAGAGACGCGGGGTTTTTTCAGCGTTTGAGGGAGAACAAATTTACTTGATTGATGAGAAGAGGAGATTGCTCGGGACTCGATTTATAGCTGAAATTGCCGACCTAATACATGGAATGTAGACGAAGGCGTCGGAAACCTATGAAGTCTAACCAACAGAAACCTGACACGTGTAAGGTGGAGCTGTAAAGACGTGATCCAAACGGCAGTGGACTCGGTTTTCCGTGTCTTGGCGGTCTCGTGAGGCCTGCGCAAGATCGAGAAGCGGTAGGCACCCGTTAGTTGACGCCGTTAGTCAAGTTCGCCGCTAAAGAAGACTGACGAAGGCTGCGTCCAGAAGTTGGCCGCCCACCACGCAATTGTTAAATATTATTAGTTAGCATCAAGCATAACAATTGGTAGTAGGCTTGGCGACACAATAATCTATTCGGACAAGATAAAGAGTGGTTGAGATTTGATCTTGAGAAATGAAAGGTTGAGATGAGTTTTGAGAAAGTTTTACAGAGAATCCATTCGATTGGAAAACTCAATACTTTTGAAATTTGTATGGAAAACGCAAGGGTCAAGATTTTAAGGGGAAGAAATCATAACGGGTGGTTTGTTGGAAAACCCAAAACTTTTGAAACCAGCACAATCTCTCTCTTTCCAAAATTTAAATGCACTTTGGTTAGCAAAATTTGGTGACTAGCGTCACTATCAAGTCCGGACTCAGGCGTAAGTAATTATATGTAAATATATTTTGGATAAGTAATTATTAATTTATTTAAAGTCAACGAACACAACAGACAACAGACCCAGCATTGGATGATAATTTTTAATCTATTATTCAAATTTCAAATCAAAATGTTAATGTGTCACCTAATCTTGGTTGTTAATTATGTTTAGAACATTGAAATCAAATTTAGATTCCTATCTAAATACAAGGCGCCTGCGCTGAAGCTAAATTTTTATTCGTTTAAATTTTGGAAGGGAAAATAATTTTTGGGGAGAACAAAGATTTTGAGGGGATATCGTCGTCGAAGGCGATCGCATCGAAACTAAATTTTTGTTCGTTTAAATTTTGAAGGAGGAAATTTTTTTTGGGGAGAACAAAAATTTTGAGGCCACATCTTAAATAAACCTTGCCCGATGGCACGGGTCAAGGTGGTCAATGGGTCGGCCTGGCCCGTTGCCACCGGGCTACAGCCGGGCTCTGGGCCGGCCCGGCCCATGGGGAGGAACCCCCGATGCCCAGCCTGCGGCTCGTGGGCCAAGCAAGCCGGCCCTGGGCCGGCCCAAAAAAATAATATAAAAAAATAAAAAAATAAAAAAATCTGGAAAAATATTTATAAATACGTAAAAGTAATAAAAATGTTTTACAGAAGAAAAAATAAGTTAAGAAGTATATAAAATTTAAAAAAAAAATTTATAAGCACTATATAAAATTATTTAAAAATAGTTTTAAGAAGGAAAAAATTAGGGATTTTATAAATCGAAGTATATCTAACATAGTCTAATAGCACATCCACGCAGATATTATATACATATACAACCATGCAGATATATGACATCACAAGAATAGATTTAAAAATAATCTAACGAGTAAAGTGTGTGCTCAAATTTCTAACAATAGAATTTAAAACATGTAATTATGATCCATTAATTAGTATCTTTATTTAATTTTCCGTCCAACTCTATCACAATTAAATATTTCTTTAATTAGTGGGCTTTAGAGACCTAAATAATTTAAAAAGAAATTTTTGTGAAAAAATAGGCTAATTTTCGGGCTTCAGGGCAAAAAACAACCAAGAAAGAGTTAATGGGCCTCCCCCAAAATAGCCCGTTAAGGGCTAGGGATTCTAAAAACCCTAGGGAGAAGAGGGCCCAGCGGCTGGCCGCGCCCTGCATGCGCGGTCGGCGGCGCCCTATGGGCTCGGCCGGCCATGTCCTTTTGGGCATGGCCTGGCCGTGCACGAAGGCACGGCCGCTGCGCCTTCAAGGCGCAACTATGGATCATAAACCCCCAATTTTTAATGTTTTTAAGACATGCAGATCTAAAAAATTCGATTTTTACCGTGTTCATGAACTACGTGATCTAAAACATGCAGATCTACAGGAAAAGCAAGTCTAGATCTAAATAAATTGAGGATTTACCTTCTAAATTCGGCTATTGAATCTAGACGACAGTCGATGAAGGATGCTCTTTACGCTCACCGTTAAGAAAAACAAGATCTTCTTAAAACTGACGTTGGGGATAAACTCCTCCTTGAGAGCCGTCGTCTTTTTCCTTCGAGCAGATCGTGCTGATAATGTGTTATGAAGGGAAAAGCGTAATGTAAAAGGTGTAGAGGGTTAGGAGCCCCCTGCCCTCATATATATAGCATTCAATGATGGGTGGATACCCAATGGGCCCAATGAGCATATTCACAACAAATATAACATTATCAAAAATTCAAAATGAAAAAATGAAAGTATATTAAACAATTTTAATAATAAATAGTCTTTTAAAAAATATTGCACTTTAAAAATTACATATATGAGTTTGGAAAAAAATTGAAGTATACAATTTTTAAAAAATGATGAATATCTAACTTCTTTTATTTCTAAGTCAATCTATATTATTGAAAAAAGATATTTAATCCCGAAATTCACGAAGGTCCCCGGGTGAACCTTTAAATTTCATTTATTAAATTTTTTTTGATGGAGGACTTAAATTGGCTAGCCTTACCCCTCATACAATGGTCAAAACAAAAGACATCTAAATGCTAATACAAGTAAGAAAATACCAATACTAGAAAAAAAGAAAATCATTCAGCTTCTGTAGCTTCTTCATCCGAGTCTTCCGAAAGGTCCTGTTTATCTTGCGAGCAGTTTTCAGCATGAAACCAATCCTTTGCACATACCGCCGCTTCAACTATATTTTCCTTCAGCCTTGACCTCTTGTCACTCAGAACCCGATCACTTGCACTAAAATCAGACTCTGAAGCAACAGTAGAAATATGGACTGATAATAAATCACGAGCCATAATGACAAGAATTGGAAACCTATGTTCATACATTTTCCGCCAGGTCAAAGTATAAAAATTCTCATCATACAATTCTGACTCATTAAAAGGAAAAGTAATTTCTAAATACTTGGTCAACTCACTAGACGAATTATTTATAGATACAGTTTTTTGTTTTTTCTTCCCCAAAATTTGTCGGAGTTTACTTGTAGTATGAGCACTAATAAGAACATAATAAGTGAGTGAAGAACTGCCATATCTAGTGTAACGACCCGCTCTCGGGGGCCCGTTACTTATTTGGTTTATTCGCAGGTTCCGCAGTTTACCAGTGAAATCAGCATAGCCACAACTCAGAGATGTATCACAATACTCAAACCAGCGTACAGACGTTATTACAGTCCAAATTAAAGTACAACAACAACCAGCACACTCTCTCACGAATACATAAAGGAAGTACTGAAAGGAAATGCGGAAAAGGAAATACACTGTACAACACACACACCAACAGAAAGGTAACAAAAACTCTGCCGTCCCTGGGTCAATGTAGGCTCCTCGATCCCTGGGGCAATCTCCTCGATCAAGTCTTCGTCTGTCGGTGCCATAAATGGAACCGAAGGTAAGTCACAACAATTCTAGCGATAGAAAAAGAGGAGTGCACAAATATGGAGCAGTCTATAGTAAACAAGTGCGGAAAGTAAAGCAGGGACAGACAAGCATGCAAGTGCGATAAGTAAAGTACATCTGTCAAGCATGCAAGGGTGACAAGTAAAGTAAAGGTGACCGAGCAAGTAACTAGTAATGACGATAGCAATGAAAATTGCAATAATGAGAGTACTTGTGCCTATTCTAGTTTGTGACTTATAACGGGAAGTACAGTGAGCAACCAAGAGGCCAACTCTTGCCGCGGGTGCTACCCGGGCGAACCAATCTCTGAGAACTATGCAATAATCTGTGAACTGTGAACTGTGATCTGTGATGGTTGTCACCGGCACTGTTATGGGTTGCTAGAATCCGCACGGTGACAACAAAGTCTGGACTAGTCGCTCCCGCACTTCCGCATTTATAAGTTACCCCAAAACCCAGTGTCTGTGCAGGTTACCGTACTTTGCAATTTTACCAGTCATTTACTGTTCTTACATTTCCAATTACAATCTTTCTGTCAAGCAATGTCAATAATCTGTTCAGGTCAATAACTGTTCCGAGACCAAGTGTCAAGTCCTATGTTCATACGAGTACACTATCTATATTTCTAAGGGTAGAATTTACTGTGACTTACCATCTTCGAGGTGGTGGTAGTGATCCGGGACTGGATCTAGTGTCGATGCACGAGATTTGCTACCTGTAAACACAAGAGATAACTAGTTAGAGAATACCATATTTTCTTATTTATTTAAGTTGAGTGTCTGATTTTAAAACTGGTTAAAACGGCGATAAAAAGGGTCCTAAATTTTTATATAGACTATATATATTAAAAATAGTTTTACTGCAAGAGGGAATATTTTTCTAAAGTTTATAGTAATTTTTATAATTTTTAGAAACTCAAAACTAGTTTAAAACCCCAATTTATTTAAGTGGCGCGTTTCTTCCGTAAATTGTTCCGGGAGCAATACTCGTCGGAATTACTCAAATGAACAGTCAAAATGACCGTCTCGAAGTTTACTTTCACATATAATTTTCTCACGTATTATTGTGAGTGAAAACAGCGAGTTACGATTTTTAGAAAGATTTATACGTATTTAAATTTTAGGTTCAAAAAAACGATTCTGGGAAAAGTAGGCGTCTGCTCGCAGTGAGGCTAGCGCCATTGGGTCCGAAATATCGTTTCTGATTTTCTGGAGCTATCCACATATTTTTCTGGGCCCTGTAAAATTACTTATGGATTTATAACCATTAAACCCTATTAATAATTATTTAAAAACTATAATTACGAAAATATTACTCAAATTTACGACTTTGTCATTGGGATGCATCCGACGTTTCGATCGCCGGAGGGGGCTTTTCTCGCGGCGGCGGTGGGCGAGTGGGTCGGCGGAGGAGAGGAGGTGACTCGGGGGGAGGGGCGACGGCGAAGCGGCGGCGGCGACTCGCGGAGGCGGCGGTGGCGGGGGAGCGGCGGTCGACGGCGAGCTCGAGGGGGTCGGGGTCTCCGGCGAGGGAGCGGGGCGAGGGGCGTCGCATTCGGCGGGCGGAGGCGACGGGGGCGGCGGCGGCGGCTTCGTGCGGCTCAGTCGACGGCGGGGCGTCGGGCGGGGATCTAGGCGGAGCGGCGGTCTGGGTTGGGTCGCCGGCCTTCGTGGGAGCTCCGGAGTAGGACGGGGATGCTGTCGTCGGAGGCGGCTCTCGAGCGGTGGCGGACGTGGATGATGCGAGTGCGGAGGCGCTGTGGCGGCGATGGTGGAGCTCCGGCGAGCGGCGGTCGAAGAGAGGGCGACCGGCGGTCGAGGCCCGGAGGTGGGGTTGAGGGAGAGAGAGTATAAGGGTGTTACTGTGAGTTGGGTTACTTCAAAAACAAAGATGGAGAGAGATCGGGCCACTGTGGGTTTGGGTTGTGACGTGAATTGAGGGGGAAGGAGAGAGTAACCTGTTGTGGGCTTGGGGAAGAGAACAGGGGAGAGTGTGAGAGAGCTGAGAGAGATGAATCAGAGAGAGGGTGCCTGGGTTAATTGCAACAGAGGAGAGAGAGTTTGAGTTTTGTCTACATGAGGAAAGTGGGTTGAGTTTTTCTGAGCCTGTGGGTTTTTGAATGGGAGAGATGAGAGATACTGTGGGTTGGGTTGTGGGTGAACTGAGAGAGCAGGGGGAGATATATGAAGGGTTAGGAAATCAAATAACGTAATCAATTCAGATCCAAAGCAGTTGGATCTGACCAACTAGGGAGGTGAGTTAAACGGGTGGGGTTAGGGAATGTAATGAAGGGTAGGTCTGGTTTAATTAGGGGTAAAAGTCAATTAGTAAAAGATAGGTAGTAAAGGTGAGAAGTCATTAGTGAATGTAATTAGCAAGGCGGTGAAATACAGACACGTTTTTGCAAACGACTCCGAAAAATTACGAAAACATACTCACAGGTTCGTATCATCGCGAGGATCGCGAATACATGATCCGTTCTGGGATTTGAGCTACGAAAATACTAGTTTTAGGTCAAAACGTTCAGAAAGCGGGTTTGCGGGTTCTAGGCTGAAACGATATCCGAAAATTATGAAATTAATGTGGGGAGCCCTAAATGATAATAGAATGTTACTGTAGAAGTTTGAAAACGTTTTGAATACGTTTGAATAGAAAATAAATTCGTCGAATCAAAACGGTAATTTTGGAAGATGAATTTTAACAGGAATGTTTTGGGCATTTGAGAAAATCTGAAAGTGCTGAAATACAATATAATAAGTCTAGTGCTCTAAAATATTTTTATAAGAATTTTTGAAATCAGTCTTGTTAGAAAATTCTTGACTAACATTTATAAAGTAAAATTTATTCTTAAAAATATGTAGAAATACGTAAATTGAACTGTTGAAAATTACTGGTCGTTACATTCTACCCTCCTTAAAATAATTCCGTCCTCGGAATTCAGAAGATCGGTAATCGCCTAAGCAATTCAAACGATCGACCGGAAGGTTTGACGAACGACCACGACATAGGAAAATAAGTTGTTAATAGCATGAAATATAATGTGACATCACAGCATTTAAGAAAGCAAAAGATGAACACATAAATACATAATATCACCATAGTTTTTTTTTAGAGCTAGTCTCAAGACTAGTATTAACATAATAGTTACGATGATATACTGATTGCAAATGAACGGGTATAATATCAAAAGTGATAATTCATACCTCCAATCACCTGGTCGATGGCTTCGACATCTTCTGGTATCATCGTGTAGGCCTGTCGTTGCGGAGGAGGTGGTAGGTGGGAAAAGGATACAAACACATGGAAAATTGGGTACAAGACGAAAGTGGGGTTAGAAAAGAAACACGAGCTCAAGAAGGATGCAAAAACGCAACAGCCTACACGTTGGGTCTGACTCGATACTCCACTGGTCCTTCTGATCGGCTTTTGCTGAGGAACACGAACTTTGGATGATTGGGTATATCGATTTCAACCCTCCTTTGACGACAGTCAATGGAGGCATGAAATGATCTCAACCAGTCCATTCCAAAGACAACATCGAAAGTCGGCATCTTTATCACCATGAAGTTGGCAACGAGATCTCATCTACAAATCACAACGGAACAGTAGAGGCATCCGCTGGTTACCGGTAGGGAACCGCCAGCGGTCTCGACCTTCCAACGGGAGTCAGAGGTTCAACAGTGATATCATGTGTTTGAACGAAACGACTGGCCAAGAAGCAATGTGTAGCTCCTGAGTCGAACAGTGTGAGGGCAGGTTTACCGGCTATTAAGACGGTACCTACCGTGATGAGAATCAAGTCTAAGCTTACGATTTCTAAATATTAGAGCATGTAGCTTAGTGAAAAATCACATACATGTGATTACTTGGCCCGTATCTTCGGCTTCTTCCACTGTCATGGTATAAGCTTGGCGTCTCTGGGGTGGCGACTGTCGTCGAGTCTGCTGGTACACTTGCTGTTGAGGAGGGATTGATTGACGTTGCTGGGCAGATGGTGGTGGTCGCTTCCGTTGTGGAACTCAAACTTCTGGTGGTCAAAAATTCGAAAGCTACTCTCCGTAGCCAGAGTTCAAGCGTAGAAAGATTCTAAGAAGGTCAATCGAAAGGTCATCAAGCTAAAAGAAGGGTGATAGTGATGAAGATCGATGACATTACATAATCATGATTCACGTCCTTGCGGTCCAGCGGACACGGTCAGGGAAGTGACTAAGCTAGGATCACTTATGCCCAGTCTAGCCAGGTCGATCCACAGACTTTAGCCAAGCACATTGACCGGTATCATGGTCCATTGAAGGAAGATTATCATTCATACGAGTGCCACCGATACAAAAGATTTTTATTAATAACTAATTAAGCCTATCAAAATTTAGGTTTTGTTAATGGCTTTTATTAAGTCCAGATAGGTCAACTCCACTGGGGCTCTTCGAAGTGTTCCCGTCCATCTTTCGAGTGTCAAACCTGCATTCAAGAAAAATGTCAGTTTAGTCGAGTATCGTATATGACACATCCTGGTTTTGCTACACTGTTCACGAGGTATTTTGCACGGACCTGCGTGGGCCGCCAAAACTGTAACGACCCGCTCTCGGGGGCCCGTTACTTATTTGGTTTATTCGCAGGTTCCGCAGTTTACCAGTGAAATCAGCATAGCCACAACTCAGAGATGTATCACAATACTCAAACCAGCGTACAGACGTTATTACAGTCCAAATTAAAGTACAACAACAACCAGCACACTCTCTCACGAATACATAAAGGAAGTACTGAAAGGAAATGCGGAAAAGGAAATACACTGTACAACACACACACCAACAGAAAGGTAACAAAAACTCTGCCGTCCCTGGGTCAATGTAGGCTCCTCGATC
Organism: Scilla litardierei; assembly: GCA_030789695.1. NCBI lineage: Eukaryota > Viridiplantae > Streptophyta > Magnoliopsida > Asparagales > Asparagaceae > Scilla > Scilla litardierei. The sequence continues at coordinate 8,745,593 of CM061141.1, forward strand.
CCTGGGGCAATCTCCTCGATCAAGTCTTCGTCTGCCGGTGCCATAAATGGAACCGAAGGTAAGTCACAACAATTCTAGCGATAGAAAAAGAGGAGTGCACAAATATGGAGCAGTCTATAGTAAACAAGTGCGGAAAGTAAAGCAGGGACAGACAAGCATGCAAGTGCGATAAGTAAAGTACATCTGTCAAGCATGCAAGGGTGACAAGTAAAGTAAAGGTGACCGAGCAAGTAACTAGTAATGACGATAGCAATGAAAATTGCAATAATGAGAGTACTTGTGCCTATTCTAGTTTGTGACTTATAACGGGAAGTACAGTGAGCAACCAAGAGGCCAACTCTTGCCGCGGGTGCTACCCGGGCGAACCAATCTCTGAGAACTATGCAATAATCTGTGAACTGTGAACTGTGATCTGTGATGGTTTTCACCGGCACTGTTATGGGTTGCTAGAACCCGCACGGTGACAACAAAGTCTGGACTAGTCGCTCCCGCACTTCCGCATTTATAAGTTACCCCAAAACCCAGTGTCTGTGCAGGTTACCGTACTTTGCAATTTTACCAGTCATTTACTGTTCTTACATTTCCAATTACAATCTTTCTGTCAAGCAATGTCAATAATCTGTTCAGGTCAATAACTGTTCCGAGACCAAGTGTCAAGTCCTATGTTCATACGAGTACACTATCTATATTTCTAAGGGTAGAATTTACTGTGACTTACCATCTTCGAGGTGGTGGTAGTGATCCGGGACTGGATCTAGTGTCGATGCACGAGATTTGCTACCTGTAAACACAAGAGATAACTAGTTAGAGAATACCATATTTTCTTATTTATTTAAGTTGAGTATCTGATTTTAAAACTGGTTAAAACGGCGATAAAAAGGGTCCTAAATTTTTATATAGACTATATATATTAAAAATAGTTTTACTGCAAGAGGGAATATTTTTCTAAAGTTTATAGTAATTTTTATAATTTTTAGAAACTCAAAACTAGTTTAAAAACCCAATTTATTTAAGTGGCGCGTTTCTTCCGTAAATTGTTCCGGGAGCAATACTCGTCGGAATTACTCAAATGAACAGTCAAAATGACCGTCTCGAAGTTTACTTTCACATATAATTTTCTCACGTATTATTGTGAGTGAAAACAGCGAGTTACGATTTTTAGAAAGATTTATACGTATTTAAATTTTAGGTTCAAAAAAACGATTCTGGGAAAAGTAGGCGTCTGCTCGCAGTGAGGCTAGCGCCATTGGGTCCGAAATATCGTTTCTGATTTTCTGGAGCTATCCACATATTTTTCTGGGCCCTGTAAAATTACTTATGGATTTATAACCATTAAACCCTATTAATAATTATTTAAAAACTATAATTACGAAAATATTACTCAAATTTACGACTTTGCCATTGGGATGCATCCGACGTTTCGATCGCCGGAGGGGGCTTTTCTCGCGGCGGCGGTGGGCGAGTGGGTCGGCGGAGGAGAGGAGGTGACTCGGGGGGAGGGGCGACGGCGAAGCGGCGGCGGCGACTCGCGGAGGCGGCGGTGGCGGGGGAGCGGCGGTCGACGGCGAGCTCGAGGGGGTCGGGGTCTCCGGCGAGGGAGCGGGGCGAGGGGCGTCGCATTCGGCGGGCGGAGGCGACGGGGGCGGCGGCGGCGGCTTCGTGCGGCTCAGTCGACGGCGGGGCGTCGGGCGGGGATCTAGGCGGAGCGGCGGTCTGGGTTGGGTCGCCGGCCTTCGTGGGAGCTCCGGAGTAGGACGGGGATGCTGTCGTCGGAGGCGGCTCTCGAGCGGTGGCGGACGTGGATGATGCGAGTGCGGAGGCGCTGTGGCGGCGATGGTGGAGCTCCGGCGAGCGGCGGTCGAAGAGAGGGCGGCCGGCGGTCGAGGCCCGGAGGTGGGGTTGAGGGAGAGAGAGTATAAGGGTGTTACTGTGAGTTGGGTTACTTCAAAAACAAAGATGGAGAGAGATCGGGCCACTGTGGGTTTGGGTTGTGACGTGAATTGAGGGGGAAGGAGAGAGTAACCTGTTGTGGGCTTGGGGAAGAGAACAGGGGAGAGTGTGAGAGAGCTGAGAGAGATGAATCAGAGAGAGGGTGCCTGGGTTAATTGCAACAGAGGAGAGAGAGTTTGAGTTTTGTCTACATGAGGAAAGTGGGTTGAGTTTTTCTGAGCCTGGGGGTTTTTGAATGGGAGAGATGAGAGATACTGTGGGTTGGGTTGTGGGTGAACTGAGAGAGCAGGGGGAGATATATGAAGGGTTAGGAAATCAAATAACGTAATCAATTCAGATCCAAAGCAGTTGGATCTGACCAACTAGGGAGGTGAGTTAAACGGGTGGGGTTAGGGAATGTAATGAAGGGTAGGTCTGGTTTAATTAGGGGTAAAAGTCAATTAGTAAAAGATAGGTAGTAAAGGTGAGAAGTCATTAGTGAATGTAATTAGCAAGGCGGTGAAATACAGACACGTTTTTGCAAACGACTCCGAAAAATTACGAAAACATACTCACAGGTTCGTATCATCGCGAAGATCGCGAATACATGATCCGTTCTGGGATTTGAGCTACGAAAATACTAGTTTTAGGTCAAAACGTTCAGAAAGCGGGTTTGCGGGTTCTAGGCTGAAACGATATCCGAAAATTATGAAATTAATGTGGGGAGCCCTAAATGATAATAGAATGTTACTGTAGAAGTTTGAAAACGTTTTGAATACGTTTGAATAGAAAATAAATTCGTCGAATCAAAACGGTAATTTTGGAAGATGAATTTTAACAGGAATGTTTTGGGCATTTGAGAAAATCTGAAAGTGCTGAAATACAATATAATAAGTCTAGTGCTCTAAAATATTTTTATAAGAATTTTTGAAATCAGTCTTGTTAGAAAATTCTTGACTAACATTTATAAAGTAAAATTTATTCTTAAAAATATGTAGAAATACGTAAATTGAACTGTTGAAAATTACTGGTCGTTACATCTAGCCTCATACGTCGCAAAAAGAACTTTTAAGCTAGTTTTAAAATTCAAAATGATCATTAAGATCAAATCCTATGTTTTCATAAAAGGTTTCTAATAACCCAACTACTACTTCCTCTTTAAACCGTGGATCAAAAACCTTAAATAAGGAGTAAAGCAAAGGAACATGTAACGACCCGCTCTCGGGGCCCGTTACTTATTTGGTTTATTCGCAGGTTCCGCAGTTTACCAGTGAAATCAGCATAATCACAACGCAGAGATGTACCAACAACACACAAACCAGCTTACAGACATTATTACAGTCCAAATTAAAGTACAACAACAACCAACACTCTCTCACACCAATACATGAAAGGAAATGCAAAAAAAGGAAATACATAGTACAATACATACTCCGACAGAAAAGTAACTAAAACTCTGCGGCTTCTGGGTCGTACGCAGGCTCCTCGTACTCTGGGGCGATCTCCTCGATCAGGTCGTCGTCTGCCGGTGCCACAAGTGACGTCGTCTATCGGTGCCACAAGTGAAACCGAAGGTAAGTCCCAAAGATTCTAAACAAAGAAAAGGAGTACTGTACAGGTATGACAAGCAGAAGTAAAGTAAAGTACGATGTAGTGTCTGTACAAGTGCAGAAAGTAAAGTGCATGACTGTAAAGAAGTAACTGTGCAAGCTCTGCTAAAACTACGTGACTCAAGTCGGAGAGTACAATATGTGACCGTTCAGTTTGTCTCTTGCCTGGGTGCTACCCAGACGAATGCCAGTACCCAGGCAGCAGTATGGTTTGCCGAAACGCAGGCAGCAGGACAGGGCGCAGAAACACAGGCGACAGGACTGGTAGACCAAACTCTAGTCACTCCCGTACTCTCGCAAACTATGAGTTACCCCAAAACCCGGTGTTGTGTCAAGTACAAGTTCTTTACATGAACGTTCCACGGGATGTTCCAAGTCAAGTCCAACACAAGAAAGTGGCGTATGTTTCCGTGCTTCGAGCACGTAGTAGTGCGGTGCTACAAGTTCGTACGAGCACAATGGCTAGATTTCTAAATTTAAAACCTGTTGTGACTTACTATACTTGCGACCGTCGTAGTTGGCCGGGACTGGATCTAGTGCTGATGCACGAGATTTGCTACCTGCAAATACAAGGAACAATTCGTTAGAGAATACTCTATATCCTATTTATTTAACTTGATTGTCTTGATTTTAAAATTGATTAAAACAGCGATAAAAAGTGTTCCAAATTTTTATATAGGCCATATATATTAAAAATAGTTTTACTGCAAGAGGGAATATTTTTCTGAAGTCTATAGTAATTTTTACAATTTTTTAGAAACTCAAAAATAGTTTAAAAACCCAATTTATTTAAGTGACGCGTATTTTCCGTAATTTCTTACGGGAGTAATACAAGTCGAAAATACGTGAATGAACAGTCAAAATGACCATCTCGAAGTCTATTGTTACATATAATTTTATCAAATATTATTGTAAGTGAAAAACAGTGGCTACGAATTTTAGAACGATTTATACGTATTTATTTTTAAGGTTAAAAAACGATTCTGAGAAAAGTAGACTTCTGATCGAGATAAGACCAGCGCCGTTGGGTCCGGAATAATGTTTCTGATTTTCCAGAGGTAGTCTCATATTTTTCTGGCCCCTGTATAATTAGTTATGGATTAAAATCATAAAACCATATTTAATAATTAATTAAAAACGTAAATATATATTAAAAATATTAAAATAAACTTCGAAAAATCATAACTTGAAAACTAAGTATCGGATTGAGACCAAACTGGCGCCTACACGTTCGTGACGAAGACGCGGATCTTCTGGTGGTATCTGTTCATCATTCCGACACCTGTATCAAAAACACTATTCAAAATTTATATAATAATATTATTATTTTACTTATAAAATTCCCACTTCCCTGCATTTGCATTTGCGTGAGCTGCCGTTCACTTGCTTACGCGCGCGCGTTGCTTTTAGGTAGGGGCGGAAGGCTTGGGTTTTGAACAGGCTTAACAAAAATAAAAGGGAGAGAGAAAGAGTAATGCTGTGGGTTTGGTTTGCAAAGGAAGAGAGATTTGTTGTGTGTGCCTTGGGGTTTCAAACGAAAATAGAGGATGGAGAGAGATGCGTGAGTGATGGATGGGTTCCTTCATTTCGTTCGGGCTGAGCTGAAAAGGAGAAGAGGCCTGGGTTTCGTTACAAAGAAGAGAGGGAGAGTTGTGTGTGTTAAATAATAAACAAAAATTAATTTTTTTATAAGTATGCAATTAAAACTTAGTCAAGAATTAAATAGGTTAGGTATAAACTTTAGACTAAGTGTGGAAATTAAGCCAACCCATGAAACACATGGGTTGCTAACGTGTATGGGTTAGGTAGGTGATTAGGTAATTAGGATAGATTAAAAAGTAATTAGTAAAAATTAAAACTCCCACTAGTGAAAGTATTTAGTAAATTACAAAACCGAAATTACGATTTTGCCCCTACTAGTAAACGTGTCCGAAAAATTACGAAAACATACCCACGTGATCGTATCGTCGCGAGGATCGCGAATACGAAGACCGTTTCACGATTTGAGCTACGGAAATACGATTCGTGGCCCAAAACGTTTAGGAAGCGGGTTTGCGGGTTCTCTATTGAAATGATATCAGAAAATTACGAAATTAATGTGGGGAGCCCTAAATGCTCATAGGACGCTATTGTAGAAGTTTAAAAACGTTTTGAAGACGTTTGAATAGAAAATAAATTTGTCGAATCAAAACGGTAATTTTTGAAAATGAATTTTAACAGAAATGTTTTGGGCATGTGAGGAAATCTGAAAATACTGAAATACAATATAATAAGTTTAGTGCTTTAAAATATTTTTATAGAATTTTTTTGAAATCATTTAAAACTCCTGACAAACCATTACAAAGTATATTAAATTTGTAATTAAATGTTTTGAAAAATTTCGAGTCGTTACATCCTACCCTCCTTAAAATAATTCCGTCCTCGGAATTTCTCGAATAACTTTGTTATGAAGAAGCTCAAGCAAATAAATGATAATAATGGTCTACTAAATCAGGTTGTAAATAATATAATGTGACAGCATAGCATCAAGAAAGCAAGAGATGATGTTTATGAATACTTACTATTAACATCACCATAGCTTCCGTAACTAGTCTCGTAACTAGTAAGATTATCTGACTCGGTAAATAGGTACGGGTAGCGTTCTTGCATCTCGTCTTCTCGCTCCCAGGTAGATTCTCCAGGTGAGTCGTGACGCCACATTATCCTGACAAGGTTGATTACTCGATTCTTGAGGATCTTTTGCCGTCGGTCCAGGATTTTGACTGGTTGTTGTTCGTAAGATAGATCCGGACGAACAGCAATCTCGGAGTAATCCACAACATGACTAGGATCACTCACGTAGCGTCGAAGCTGTGAGACATGAAAAACTTCATGTACTCCTTCCAATGCAGGTGGCAAGGCAAGGCGATAGGCCACCTCTCCTACTCGCTCCAAGACATCAAATGGACCAATATATCGAGGACTGAGCTTCCCTCTTCGTCCAAAACGAATCATCCCACGATTCGGCGAGATCTTCAAAAATACATGATCGCCAGGCTGGAACTCTAAATGTCGGCGCTTTGCATCTGCCCAATGCTTGTATCGATCTTGAGCCAACTGTAGCTTCTCTCTGATGGTCCGGACTACTTCCACTGCTTCAACAATCAAGTCTGGACCAATGAGCTCTCGATCACCAACGTCGTCCCAACTCAAGGGGGAACGACACTTCCGGCCATATAGCGCTGCAAAAGGCGCCATACCAATGCTGGCCTGATAACTGTTGTTGTATGCAAACTCCACTAGATGTAGATGATCCTCCCAAGATCCATTGAAGTCCAACATACACGCACTCAACATGTCCTCCAGGATCTGAATGGTGCGTTCTGACTGGCCATCAGTCTGAGGGTGATAAGCTATACTGAAGCTTAATCGGGTCCCTAGACACTCCTGCAAGCTCTTCCAAAAATGAGACGTAAATCGAGTGTCTCTGTCTGAAACAATGCTGACAGGAACACCATGCAGCTTCACGATCTCCTCCATGTACTTCTTGGCAAGCATCTCGGTCGACTGGCCCACTCTGAAAGGAATGAAGTGTGCTGACTTAGTCAATCGATCAACGATCACCCAAACAGCATCGTTATGCTTCGTACTCTTGGGCAGTCCTGTCACAAAATTCATCGTAATGTGTTGCCATTTCCACTCTGGAATGGGCAAAGGTTGTAACAAACCGGCAGACCGGTGATGTTCAGCCTTCACCTGTTGGCACACAATACACTTCGCCACACTGCGTGCGACGCTTCTCTTCATCCCATGCCACCAGTAGTGTAGTCGCCAGTCCTGGTACATCTTGGTCCCACCTGGATGAATGGAATATGGAGAACTGTGAGCTTCTTCCAATAGAGCTTCTCTGATGTCTCCTGATGGTACGCAGATGCGGTTGCCGAATCTCAAGGATCCGTCCTCATGGATCTTGAATTCAGGCCTCTGACCTGCTAACACCATGTCTCTGATCTTCTGCAGCTTCGCGTCTCTGGCTTGGGCAGCTTTGATCTTGTCCACCAGGTCGGACTTGATCTGAAGGCTGAGCAATGAAGACGTTACTCCAGGTAGTATGACATCCATCTTCATGGCTCGGATCTCGTGTCGAAGCCGCCATTGTGATGTGAGAGTCATCACTGTAGGAAGGCGACTTAAAGCATCTGGTATGACATTGACCTTCCCAGGATGGTACTGAAGGTCAATATCATAGTCCGCCATCAGCTCGATCCATCGGCGTTGGCGCATGTTGAGCTCCTTCTGGGTGAACAGGTATTTGAGACTCTTGTGATCTGAGAAGATCTTCACGTGTTCGCCCAGCAAGAAGTGCCTCCATATCTTCAGAGCAAAAATAACTGCCGCCAACTCAAGGTCATGAGTGGGGTAGTTCTTTTCATGGATCTTCAGTTGTCTGGATGCATAGGCAACGACTCGACCATGCTGATGCAGCACACATCCAAGTCCTTTACCAGATGCATCATAAAATACTTCGAATCCTCCGGTTCTGTCTGGGATGACCAGAATCGGGGCAGAATTCAGCCTCTTCTTCAGCTCCTGGAATGCATCCTCGCAAGCTTTCGACCAAACGAACATCACGTCCTTCCTCGTCAATCGCGTCATGGCTCCCGCGATCTTCGAGAAGTCCTGGATGAATCGTCGGTAGTAACCAGCCAGTCCTAGGAAACTTCGAATCTCAGTTACAGTCTTCGGGGCTGGCCAGTTCTGAACAGCAGCTACTTTCTCGGGGTCGACAGATATCCCTTCTCCAGATATGATGTGGCCCAGGAAAGCCACCTTGTCGAGCCAAAACTCACACTTATTGTACTTGGCATATAGTTTATGTTGTCTTAGCGTCTCCAAGACCTTCCTCAGGTGAACTCTATGCTCTTCGGCGTCCTTCGAGTAGATGAGGATATCGTCGATGTAGACGACTACGAACTTGTCCAGATGGTTGTAAAGAACCTGGTTCATAAGACTCATGAATACAGCAGGTGCATTAGTCACACCAAATGGCATCACCAGGAATTCGTAGTGTCCATATCTCGTCCAAAATGCGGTCTTGTGGACATCCTCCTTCTTCACCTTAACTTGATGATATCCGGTCTTTAGGTCCAACTTCGAATACACGCTCGATCCTCCAAGCTAGTCGAACATGTCGTCGATGCGGGGTAGTGGGTACTTAATCTTCACCGTCATCTTGTTTAGCTCGCGGTAGTCTACGCACATGCGCTGGGATCCGTCCTTCTTCTTCACGAGCAGCACTGGGGCACCCCATGCGGATACACTAGGTCGTATCCATCCCTTCTGTATAAGATCATCTAGTTGAGCTCGAATCTCTTCAAGCTCGGGTGGTGCCATGCGGTAGGGTCCCTTGGACATTGGTTGTGCACCTGGGATAAGATCAATGGTAAATTCAAGGCTGCGATCCGGAGGCAAACCTGAGAGGTCGTCCGGAAATACGTCCAAAAATTCTCGCACTATCTCAGGCTTCTCTTGCGCATCTTCTGTTGCGGTTGCCATCGCTTCTGAAAGTCTGGCTCGGTACTTCACGGGTCCTTCTGATCGGCTTCCGCTAAGGAACTCGAACTTTGGATGGTTAGGTATCTCGAATTCTACCCTCCTTTGACGACAGTCAATGGTGGCGTGAAATGTTCCTAACCAGTCCATCCCAAGAACAACATCGAAAGTTGGCAATTCTATCACCATGAAGTCGGCGTAGAGGTCTCGTCCACAAATCACAACAGAGCATTGGAGGCATCTGCTGGTTACTGGTAGAGACCCACTACTGGTCTCGACCTTCCAACGGGAAGTCAGAGGTTCTACAGAGACGTTGTGTGTTTGGACGAATCGACTTGCCATGAAGCAATGTGTAGCTCCTGAGTCGAACAGTGTGAGGGCAGGCTTACCGGCTACTAAGACGATACCTACGGTAATGAGAGTCACATCTAAGCTCACGATCCCTAAACAGTATAGTGTGTAGCTTAGTGAACGGAAATCTCATACATGTGATCACCTGGTCCGTAGCTTCGGCCTCCTCTACTGTCATGGTTTAGGCTTGGCGCCTTGGAGGTGGCGCCTGTGGGCGAGCTTGCTGGTATACCTGTTGCTGGGGAGGGAGTGGCTGACGTTGCTGAGCAGGTGGTGGTGGACGTGGTGGCACATTCCTGGCAGGGACGTGGGCCGGAGCAGGGTTAGGTAGCTGAGACTTCCTCTCAGGACAGTCCCTTGCAACATGGTCCTTTGATCCACAGATCAGACAGAGGTTTAGAAAAGATCGACATTCTGAGCGGAGGTGCCCTGGTTTCCCGCAATGATGACATGTTAGGCGCGGTGGTGGTGGTGGTGGTGGGCCCTGCCTCTTGAACTGCGTCTGTTGAATGGGCCGATACATCTGATTAGGCGGGGGTCGTCGGCTAGGTCCAGCAGCAGGGGTTGGAGGTGGTTGTCTTCTGTGAGGGGCAACCAACCCACGCCTTTCTTCCCTCTCCACAAACTCATGTTCACGAGCAGCAGCTAGAACTTCGGTGTGGGTAGATAATGTACGTCCAACTAAATTCCGACGGATCTCTATATTGAGACCATGCTTGAAGCGTCGAGCCTGGGCTATTGGAGTGGCAACCAACTCAGGAGCAAAGCGGCTCAGCATGGTGAACTGGGCGTCGTATTGTTCCACCGTCATGGAACCTTGCTTCAACCCAACAAATTGCGCCTCAAGTTCCATCTGGGCCTCAGGAGAGAAATATTGGGTGCGGAAAAGTTCCGTGAATGTCTCTCATTCAATCGGTCGTTGGAGACGCTTTTCTGCAGAGCCCCACCAGACTCTGACCCCATCCGTTAGTTGGGACCTGGAAGTATCCACCCAGGCATGCCTCCCGATCTGGGCGGCTCTCAAGTTCTCTTCAGTACTTTCTAGCCATTCATCGGCCTTCATCGGGCCATCTTCTCCGTTCCAGGTCTTCGGGTGGAGGGAGCGAAATTGTCGGATGCCTCCTGTAGGGTGATATTCGCCTTTGATAGCCTCGACCATTTCTCGCAATGCCAGATCCGAGATCTGATGCACTGTGGGAGTTGGCCCGTTGTCGGTCGGGTTGTTGGCTTCAGACTGATAGGCTCCATTGGGGGTCTTTGAGGTGTTTCCGTCCATTCTCGAGCGTTGAACACAAAAGACCTGTACATAATGTTTAGTAAGAATTGGTGTAGAAAGATTCTAAGAAGGTCAAACGAAAGGTCATCAAGATAAAGGAAGGTTGATATTGGAGAAGATCGATGACGTCACATAATCATGATTCACGTCCTTACGGTCCAGCGGACACGGCCAGGGAAGTGACTAAGCCAGGATCACTTATGCCCAGTCTAGCTAGGTCGATCCAACAGACTTTAGTCAAGCACATTGACCGGTATCATGGTCCATTGAAGGAAGATCATCATTCATATGAGTGACACCGACACAGGAAGATTTTCTCCCTTTTTTTATACAACTAATTAATCCTATCAAAATTTTGTTAATGACTTTTTATTAAGGTAAGATAGGTCAACTCCATTGGGGCTCTCCGAGATGTTCCCGTCCGTCTTTCGAGTGTCAAACATGCATCCATAGAAATGTCAGCTTAGTTGAGTATCGTATACGATACACCCTGGTTTTGCTACACTGTTCACGAGGTATTTTGCACGGGCCTGCGTGGGCCACCAAACTTGTAACGACCCGCTCTCGGGGCCCATTACTTATTTGGTTTATTCGCAGGTTCCGTAGTTTACCAGTGAAATCAGCATAGTCACAACGCAGAGATGTACCAACAACACTCAAACCAGCTTACAGACATTATTACAGTCCAAATTAAAGTACAACAACAACCAACACTCTCTCACACCAATACATGAAAGGAAATGCAAAAAAAGGAAATACATAGTACAATACATACTCCGACAGAAAAGTAACTAAAACTCCGCGGCTTCTGGGTCGTACGCAGGCTCCTCGTACTCTGGGGCGATCTCCTCGATCAGGTCGTCGTCTGCCGGTGCCACAAGTGAAACCGAAGGTAAGTCACAAAGATTCTAAACAAAGAAAAGGAGTACTGTACAAGTATGACAAGCAGAAGTAAAGTAAAGTACGATGTAGTGTCTGTACAAGTGCAGAAAGTAAAGTGCATGACTGTAAAGAAGTAACTGTGCAAGCTCTGCTAAAACTACGTGACTCAAGTCGGAGAGTACAATATGTGACCGTTCAGTTTGTCTCTTGCCTGGGTGCTACCCAGACGAATGCCGGTACCCAGGTAGCAGTATGGTTTGCCGAAACGCAGGCAGCAGGACAGGGCGCCGAAACACAGGCGACAGGACTGGTAGACCAAACTCTAGTCACTCCCGTACTCTCGCAAACTATGAGTTACCCCAAAACCCGGTGTTGTGTCAAGTACAAGTTCTTTACATGAACGTTCCACGGGATGTTCCAAGTCAAGTCTAACACAAGAAAGTGGCGTATGTTTACGTGCTTCGAGCACGTAGTAGTGCGGTGCTACAAGTTCGTACGAGCACAGTGGCTAGATTTCTAAATTTAAAACCTGTTGTGAATTACTATACTCGCGACCGTCGTAGTTGGCCGGGACTGGATCTAGTGCTGATGCACGAGATTTGCTACCTGCAAATACAAGGAACAATTCGTTAGAGAATACTCTATATCCTATTTATTTAACTTGATTGTCTTGATTTTAAAATTGATTAAAACAGCGATAAAAAGTGTTCCAAATTTTTATATAGGCCATATATATTAAAAATAGTTTTACTGCAAGAGAGAATATTTTTCTGAAGTCTATAGTAATTTTTACAATTTTTTAGAAACTCAAAAATAGTTTAAAAACCCAATTTATTTAAGTGACGCGTATTTTCCGTAATTTCTTACGGGAGTAATACAAGTCGGAAATACGTGAATGAACAGTCAAAATGACCGTCTCGAAGTCTATTGTTACATATAATTTTATCAAATATTATTGTAAGTGAAAAACAGTGGCTACGAATTTTAGAACGATTTATATGTATTTATTTTTAAGGTTAAAAAACGATTCTGAGAAAAGTAGGCGTCTGATCGAGATGAGACCAGCGCCGTTGGGTCTGGAATAATGTTTCTGATTTTCCAGAGGTAGTCTCATATTTTTCTGGCCCCTGTATAATTAGTTATGGATTAAAATCATAAAACCATATTTAATAATTAATTAAAAACGTAAATATATATTAAAAATATTAAAATAAACTTCGAAAAATCATAACTTGAAAACTAAGTATCGGATTGAGACCAAACTGGCGCCTACACGTTCGTGACGAAGACGCGGATCTTCTGGTGGTATCTGTTCATCATTCCGACACCTGTATCAAAAACACTATTCAAAACTTATATAATAATATTATTATTTTACTTATAAAATTCCCACTTCCCTGCATTTGCATTTGCGTGAGCTACCGTTCACTTGCTTACGCGCGCACGTTGCTTTGAGGTAGGGGCGGAAGGCTTGGGTTTTGAACATGCTTAACAAAAATAAAAGGGAGAGAGAAAGAGTAATGCTGTGGGTTTGGTTTGCAAAGGAAGAGAGATTTGTTGTGTGTGCCTTGGGGTTTCAAACGAAAACAGAGGATGGAGAGAGATGCGTGAGTGATGGATGGGTTCCTTCATTTCGTTCGGGCTGAGCTGAAAAGGAGAAGAGGCCTGGGTTTCGTTACAAAGAAGAGAGGGAGAGTTGTGTGTGTTAAATAATAAACAAAAATTAATTTTTTTATAAGTATGCAATTAAAACTTAGTCAAGAATTAAATAGGTTAGGTATAAACTTTAGACTAAGTGTGGAAATTAAGCCAACCCATGAAACACATGGGTTGCTAACGTGTATGGGTTAGGTAGGTGATTAGGTAATTAGGATAGATTAAAAAGTAATTAGTAAAAATTAAAACTCCCATTAGTGAAAGTATTTAGTAAATTACAAAACCGAAATTACGATTTTGCCCCTACTAGTAAACGTGTCCGAAAAATTACGAAAACATACCCACGTGATCGTATCGTCGCGAGGATCGCGAATACGAAGACCGTTTCACGATTTGAGCTACGAAAATACGAGTCGTGGCCCAAAACGTTTAGGAAGCGGGTTTGCGGGTTCTCTATTGAAATGATATCAGAAAATTACGAAATTAATGTGGGGAGCCCTAAATGCTCATAGGACGCTATTGTAGAAGTTTAAAAATGTTTTGGGCATTTGAGGAAATCTGAAAAATAGTGAAATACAATATAATAAGTCTAGTGCTTTAAAATATTTTTATAGAATTTTTTTGAAATCATTTAAAACTCCTGACAAACCATTACAAATTATATTAAATTTGTAATTAAATGTTTTGAAAAATTTCGAGTCGTTACAGAACATGATTCCAATATTTCCCTAATTTACTATCCATTTCTTTTATCATAGGAAGAAGAACAATGGTAGTGTCCGTAGTGTCTCTATACTTCGATAAAGTGTCTGAAATGATAACTAATTGATCAAGGCCTAAAATGGATGTTGAGTAATGCACATCCGAGAGTTTGTTTGTAGCAACAAAAAACGTCAAAAAATCACAAAGCTGCTCAATAGTTTTCCACTTAAACTCACTAATGTTGTAATCCGTGTCATATGGAATGTGTGTACTAACAAAATCACTAAGCTGAATCCTGTTTTTAATCATGCAACGCATCATTAGACACATATGTAGAACACTAAATTTAAACTTTCGGCAAGGAAGTTGGCTAGTTTTACATACTTCTTTGTACAAATTTCTCTTATTGGCAGAGGACTGTATGTATAACATAAGGTTCCTACCTTTTTCTAATCAATCAGAAGCAAATTTAAGCTCGTCTTGTACCACCAAATTCAAGATGTGATGCAACGTCCCGCTCTCCAGGATACCCGGGAAATACGAATCCGTCCCAGGTATTCCTACGGCAACAAGTGTTACGAAGGAAAAGTACAAAAACTCTAGCAGATCCACTGCGCACTGCTGGGATAATACCTGTAATGTTCCCAAAGCACAACCAAACAACCAAAAACATAACACAAAAAGAAACATCGAGGGAAACTGCTCAACAACTAAACCCAAAGAAAAGTCTGATTTCTATACATCACCATCTGTGCATGCATCCATCATAAACATCTCGTCACTACCTGAACAAAACCCCAAAAGTACAAACACTCTCTCCTATCCCCTCACCACCCCAACTTAACTCATCCACATAAGTCCACCGCTCCACCTCACTGCCATCGACCAACTCCAACACCTGAACCTAAAAAGTCAACGGTGGGGCACGTCAAAGCGTGACCCAGTAGGAATACCATACCCCAGCTAGCCCTTACATGAAGTGTGGAAAAGGTGCACGTGAGCAGGCAGAGTGTATGACATGGCATGATGTACAAGGGGCAACAAGAACAAGTACAACATTTATAATGAGTAACTAAGTGTTAATAGTAAAATAAGGAAACTGGTAACATGGAACCGTCTCACACATTCATTTCTTACAACATCGTCAATCTTATTTCCATAGTTATGAGTTCTTATGTGCTGATGATTTGGAAACCCACGGAAGGAGTCGAATAACGGGGACTGGGCCTCCCCAATTGGGGTGGCATTCCTCACCACCTCACCATAGCACTCGAACTCTCAGCGCTCAAACTCTCAGCACTCAAAAATATCATCACTCGCCCGACTCCCCGCCACTCGAGCAAGAACAGGAGTGGTAATCAATCTCATAACCATCCCCGCCTATCTTCCCGTTCCTTCAGTTTCCCCCAAACCCAGTGTCACCCTCCTTTAAGAGGATTTAGTCATTTGCATGAAGCATAACACTTTTCATTTACTCTCTTTTCACAGTTCACCACACATTTGGGACATGCATCGCCTTGTACATTCCCTTTCTCATTTCACATAATATACATGAAACATGTAACCATATTCACATCATCCTCATTTTGCATGTGCAAGAACATAAACCACATATCACCATGTAACAGAAATAATTAAGAACTTTGATGACAAGTTTAACCGCAAAAAGAGCTTAAAACAACATTCAAATCCTTCAGCTTGCTGGAAAAGCAGAACAATTAGATTAAGAAGCACATTTCTCCATAATCTTGTATTAAACAGGCCATACAATACAAGTGAAAGTTGTAGATATAGTTGTGCTGGATCCACCTATAAATTTTCATACAGAAATATGAACTGCGTGATTTATGGTGAATTGTTTGGTGAGACCTGACGAATCTGTTTTTCAGACAGATTCTAAGAGCTGTAAAGATTGCTAGTTTAGGACATGTTACAGCAAGAATCTCGAAAATGTGTATTAGTAGAAAGTTGTAGAAAACGTTGTTATATTTTCAACGAGACCAAGATCATCAATTTCTATGGACTGTGCAGGGACTGATCTATGTTTTGCCAAACTGTGACCAGACTGGGTAGAAATCAGACGTACTGCAAAGACAGAATTTTTACACCTAATTGCAATCTGGATTAACAAATGTTGTCAACATGAAGGTTATAGGTAACAGTCCAATCTTTAGGCCATAAAAGTTTCAGAGAGAACTCAAGTCTAGATTGGAAGGACTAAGCAAAAAAATCAGCATATGAATCTGTCCAGAATTGCTCACTGCGCACAACCATACAAAACTCAGAATTGCTCACCGCGCACAACCATACAAAACTCAGAATTGCTCACCGCGCACAACCATACAAAACTCAGAATTGCTCACCGCGCACAACCACCAAAAACTCAGAATTGCTCACCGCACAAAACCATACAAAACTCAGAATTGCTCACCGCACACAACCACCCAAAACTCAGAATTGCTTACCGCACAAAACCATACAAAACTCAGAATTGCTCACTGCGCACAACCACTCAAAACTCAGAATTGCTCACTGCACAAAACCATACAAAACTCAAAATTGCTCACCGCTCACAACCACCCAAAACTCAGAATTAACTTAAGAAAAGGTAAAACAACAACAACAACAACGATGAAACTAAGCATGCAACTATAATACTAGTTGGAGATGGAATCCTACCTTAGGGGTGATGAGAGACAAGGGGGTAGCCCAAATCCCTATGGCTCCTTCTTCAAGCCCTTCGCCTTCTTCCTTAAATCCTTCTTCTCCTCCACAAGCTCATAGGATGAGCAACAGCACCCAAACGATGACATAGATGCTATGGGGGTGTGCAGAGTGAGGGTGGCGTAGCCCTACGGGTGCTCAGCCTACCTAAAGTCTAAGAGAGAGCAAGGGGAAGGTATGAATTCGGCCTGGTCTTGGGGAGATAGTGAGATATTTTTAGAAGAGGTTAGAACCGAAGAGAATTCGGGAGAAGAGAGTAGAAGAGCCAAGAATTAAGTAGAAGAGTCAAGAAATCATATTTACAAGTTTGCCATTTCTCCAAATAAAAGTAAGAAAAGGAAAGAGAAGAGAAGAGTGTGGAACGTAGGAGAATCAAGGAACCAAGGATATTTCTTCCAAGAATCCTCTTATTTACAAATTTGCCATTACTCATATTCCTTCACAATTGCCATCCAACTTACCTCCTTAATTATAAGTATGCCATTCCTTCCACATGTCACTTTTCCTTGCACACACCCACACTTAATTACAAGTAGGCCATTACTTCTCACACTCTCCTATTAATAACAAGAATGCCACTAACCTTAACCCCTTCTCACACTAGACTCTCTACACCAATCCTACAGACCCATTCCCACACATACCATCATACAACCACATCATGCACCACATACCCATGCATATACATGCATGTACTCTACACCCACATTTACTAAACACACTATATTACTAATACATAAGTATTCAACAAGCATCCATGGACAACCATGCAAGCACCCAATAAGAATATACCATTAGCATCAAGTAGTAATACTAATAGTAAGTCCAATTAATAGTATTATTCCACACAATCATATAATGTTACTATACCACTTCATAGTTCACTGCACACACTACAAGCACATCCAACCATATAAAGTACACGCAAATATGTACTCACTTGTATACAAGCATATACACAATATATAGTACACAGACATACACTCTACTTTCACCCCAAAAATATAGGCCCTACGTATATGGCACTCTGGGCCATTACATGTGACAAGCACGTCGGTGATGAAATAAAAAACCATCAAGATCAGGGTTCAGCTGTCTTTTTAAAAATGATATTGCACTTGTATTGTTAGAATCATTATCAAATGTAAAGGAAAATATTTTTTCAGAAATATCATACTCGCTTGAAAAGCTGTCATAACATCTCTTCTAAGAGTGTTTCTAGGCACTCTTCTAAAGGCAGGCTTTAGTGCTAATTGGTTAAACCGTTCTAATGCGGGGCTTTCCCCATAACTAAAGGGTAATTCTTGGCATAGAACTAATCTAGTCATCTCCTTTCGCATTGTATCAGAAGAATATAAGAAAGTAGAGAGAAAGCTAGAAGAAACTGATAAGTTTAAAGTGGTCTGTCTAACCTTTTTGTGAGAATCCAAGTGTCTCTTCAGGTGTGGTGTGCCATCGTTAGATGTGCCAACTAAATCTGCTCTACAGATTTTACAAACCACCCGCCTTCTTTCACAGGGATTGTTTCAAGGGCATAGTTTTCCCAAACATTAGATTTCTGTTTTCTGGTTTGGATTGTTTGTGTAGAAGTGGGACCAGCAGTAGTAGCAGTTTATGCATAGGTAGAAGTTTGTGCTGAAGCAGAAAACCCTTATGTACCCACTATGGGGCTGGGTGATTACTATCGTTACATTCTTGTGCCTCATTTTGTGACATTTCCGAAAAATCCGGTGTATAGATAGGATTGTTCAGCATATTTTGAAACTATCCCATTTCCTCCGTGTTATTAAAATTAAGGTTAATAGATCTACGTGGGTTTGATCTGGCCATTATGCTAAGTTAACAATAAAAAGAACCTGATTGCATACTAGAGCAAAGATAAGATTGAGCCGCAGTGAGATAGCAGATGATCCGAGATTCAGGGAGGTAGCAGATGGAGCTTGAAATTTGAGATGCGGGGAGGTAGCAGCCGGATCTTGAGAGCGCAATGAGTTGAGAGCAAGAGCTTGAGATGTGAGATGTTTAGAGGGTAGAGATGTTTAGAGGTGTGAATAAATTGAGAGGAATTGGTGGATTATTTATAGGAATTATTTAGGCCAAAAGACCAAAATAACCCTCCAATATGACCGTTTTATAGCCGTTTGGGGTTTTTTTGGTCTTTTGGCCTAAAATGACCAAAATACACCCTAGACCGTTTATAGATGTTGGGGGGATATTTGGTCATTTTTGCGCAAAAAAAACCCAGGCTTGTTGTCCTGCTGCTGCGCGCAGCCTGAGGGGGCTAAATGCACATCCCGACTGGCGGGCCCAGGCCGGTTAGCGACCGGGCCGGCGGGATTTCGGGCACAATGGCCACCTTGAGGCATGGGTTATGACTAGTACTTAAACATTTCATTTCTTTTGTTTTTTTCGAGGTGGACTACGTGTTATCGTAACAGAAGTTTGTAGCGGTATCAGGGGTGGACGTCGATGTATACAGTTCAAACACGGATTTCGGATACCACATTGCATATTTGTATTAATATATCAATATTCAAAATTATTTATCTAGTCATCGTTGTGTTCATTATCACAGATTATAAAACCAAATAGAAAAAATATGATATCGTAGTCAAGTCGGATCGGATATCAGAGCATAATGAAGTAATTTTTTCTTTTCAAATTTAGAGTTTAGAAAAATCTTAATTTCATTGGATTTTTCTAATCTATCTATAAGGTTACTTTTTAAAGTTAGCTAATTATGTAGAATTTATGAAAGTTTAAATGTTAGCCAGCTCAGTTTGGCTTTTAAAGTAAAGAAACTAAGGTGTGAAAAACTCGGTTTACAGATGTCCTTTTTCTATTTGTAAACAAAAAACTCTTTTGGGCTTACCATATTTTGTTTTCTCACGTTGAAACTGATTTGTTGCTTTAGGGCTGTTCTTTTGCAAGAATAGCCATGAGAATGTCAAATTTGGCATTGTTGCTCCACTGTTCACCCTATTCCTCATTTGTATTCCACATGGGTGTTCTTTTGGGCTGTGGAATAGAATCCGACGTGGACTCTCAGATTGGGAATCCTGGCATCTTTTGTATTCCAAGCAAAAAGCTTGGAATACATGGAAAAGTTTGGAAATGGTGGAGCCCGCTGTCACCTCTCTCTCTCTCTCTCCCCCCTCCAACTCACCACTTTTCCACTTTCTCATTTCAACTCTCCAATCCCAAAAGAACACAAGAATAGAATGTGGACCTCACTTTCTATTCCAACCCCCACTTTCCATACTCCATTCTATCCAAAAGAACATAACACTCCAATTTCTCTCTCCTTGAAATACAAACTTTCCCCTATTCCCAATTTCCTATTACATGCAAAAGAACAGGCCCTAGCCGCCTTCTAGCTATGATGAACAGAATGTTCTGTTAAGGAACGCACTTTTTATGAATATAGTTCTCAGCAACATTTGTTGGATTCCATCTCTTAGACAGTGTTGCAATGTGGTATCCAATTTCCTCATGATTGCCAACATTCGTATCTCCACTCTACAAGCTTTTACTTGTCATATTCAATGTCGACATACATCCCGCAGTATTAAGCTTGACAAACTACAATAGCCATGCTTCTCTTTAGAGCAACTATGAGGTTCCAATACAATCGACGCCCGCGCCAGGAACTGGGTTGATCGCGCTGAAGTCTACAACAATGCAGGTGTGTAACCCTATCAGCTAATGAGACCATGGAACAAGCAGCGTTGATGAATGTAGTCGATACTTTTTCACAGAATCCTTGCCATATAACCTAGGATTGGGAACTACTCAGGAACCTGCAATGATCGCAAGGAGGGAAGCATAACATGATCATAGGCTACTTGTGGTATAAAGCGCCATAAGAACGAATATGCAACAATTCTTTTCAATCAGCAAATTACATCATAACATCAGTGTTAAGTACACTGCCACGTATGATTGCATATGTTACAATATCTCATCCACAGCACTTTCGAGCACTTGGATTACATTACATTTGAAATTGGATGCAACTGGATTGTTGACTGCATGGACTATTTGGCCTGAAGCCTTCAGAAATTATGACTAGAGGTTTAAAAAAGAATGTATTTGGAATTTCCATTTGGTATTATGGGCTACGATTCTGCAGAAAGTTGTGGGGGGTTTTATAAAATAAAATGGATAAGAAAAAACAGGAAACAAGTGAAGCTGTAGGCATGTGCGCAAAATTTTTATTTTTTAGCTTGCCTAGAATGAATCATTTTGTTCTAGTAATGACCCTTTTAGTGAGATCTATTAGCGCTCGCCTTGAAATCCGAGCATCTTCACTGTTGGTTTCAGGAAGAGCTTCGATTGCTTTTTCAGCAAGGGTTGCATGTTCTTGAGCCAATTCTCTTGTCCTCTGGATACCCCGACTCTTTCCCAGGTAGCCGAGAGCCTGCAATTGTCCATACAAAATGACCACAGTTAGCTTCTCACGGGTTTGTATTACTCTGAAAACTAATTATCGCTGGACGAATACTGAATAATATAATCTTTCAAAAGAAGATTTATCTCACACAAAATCTTCCATCACTCTACATGAATGTAAAATCTTCATTTGGTTAGGGAGATTGATGTGTTAATGCTATGCTACTATATTTATTATTATTGACATGGCTGAAGAATCCATGGTTAAATCACTAATGAACTTTGTTGCAACAGTTTCCACATATATATACAACACCGGAGGTTTTTCCCCTAGAGAATAATGGGTACCATATGTCAATGAGTAAACGTTCTCGTAGGCAGCTAAAAAGTTCACTCTCAACATGGTACCATTCAACTTGCTCTACGGCTCTGTTTGGTTGCAAGGAAAAGGAAAGAAAAGGATAGAAAAATGATGGAAAAGTTAATTTCAATTGTTTGGTTGTAAAGAAAAGTAAAAGGAAAGAAAATGAGGAAGAAAGTGAAAGAGAAAAATATATAGAATTTTTCTCTCAACTTTTCTCTCACAAATCGGAAAGAAACCGTTTTCTTTCCCGAAAAATTTTCTTCCCAAAAAATATATACCATTTTCCTTTTACTTTTCCTTATAATTTTCCTCACTAACCAAACATAAAAAAGAAATTGGTTTCATTTTCCTTTTCTTTTTCTTTCCTTTTCTTTTTCATTTCACTTTTCTTTCTCTCAATTTCCCACCAACCAAACACAGCCTACATGTCGGAAAATGTAGGTGCATCAAAAATTCTTGTGGTTTCCTTGTTATTTCTTCATGCATCAAGCAACAATGCAATTTTTGTTCTCCCATATCAACAAGCAAAGAGCATGGGATTCACTTTATTTTCGGTGCATATGGATATTAGAACATGAAGATCAAGATGCACGGTACCAACCATCAGGAAAAGACATGAATAGTTGACTTTTAGGCTGACATATGAGAGCTTGTTCATATTACATATCATACCCATTATTCTCCTTTTCTTTTTCCAAGTGCAAACAGAGTACAACAAGCTAATGAACTCAATATTTACGATGCAGGCCAGCTAGAAATATTAATAAATAATACCATCAACAAGGTTTGCGTAGAACCCCTTAACCCCTTGTATATAAAACACCCGAACATATATCATATCATAGCAATGCATAAATGTAAAAAAAAAATTGTGGAACATGATTAAGAATTTCTGTTCTACCAGTTCAGAGGAACAGGGTTTGAAACTTGAGATACTTACAATATCAACATCTTCAGTATTCGTAAAGCCCCGATCAACAAGTTCACGCAGCTGAGGGAATTCTTCCATTGCAAATAATATCGGAGCAGTGACAATTCCCTGTATTATACATTGATAAACCAAACAATTCTTCAGTGCATATCATAATATATTATTATAAATATGGGAATTCTTCCATTGCAAATAATGATGAATTATACATATCTGATTAATTCTGCATGATATAACATATATATTTATACAATACCTTTAAGTAGGCAAATACCTTGATATCAGCATCTAAAGGAATGGGCAACAAAAAAACCGTGCAAATCAAAGTAATAATATAATTGCATTATTGCTATTGATCTGAAAAAAAAATGAAAATAATGCTTTGCTAGAAATTAAAATATTCAACCACAAATAAAATCGACTAAACAAGCACTTTGGCCACATTAGAATCCTAAATTTTTATTCTTTTGACTCGTTCCCCACTAACCTATGACATATGAGGCTAAGCCTGTGTGTGTGTGTGTGTGTATTTATATATGAAAATAATGGGTATCATATGACATATGAGGCTAATCCTATATGTATGTGCGTGTGTGTATCTATATATGAATGTGCAATCATCTATCTAAAGCATCAACAAACTTGCCACTTATTTCCTCTTCAAATGAGCAATCACATTTCTGGAACCATGATAATAAGAAAATCACCTTGAACATGCACAGATGTTCTCCAGCTATTCATGGTATTAAAATTCAGCATCTTTATCCTATACAGGATAACCAGTACATCAATATAATATTTCCTCACTACCTAATTTTGCTTATCAGCATGGTTCTGAAATACTCCAATACTAACTTGTATGTGGTCCAAACTTAGATTAGTCTCCAAGTAACCATGCACTAAGGCCTGGAATGAATAATAAGGAACTAGAGTATTAAAACCCTAATTAACCAACAGCAGCATTTTGTTACACTGATGCTGAATGGGCCTTGTTGGCTATAGAAATTGTTTCAAGAAATTAACTGAAGCTTATGGTTAGAAATGGTTACAAGTTACAACATGGGTATCATATAATATTGGGGTTTAAAAGGTCCGAGGTTCAAATCCAGCTGAAAATAGCATTTATTCCAAATACATGTTGTCTATGTGAGAGTAGAGAGATCATTCTTCACGGACCAAACTTATATTAGTCTCCAGGTAACCATGCACTAGGGCCTGGAATGAATAATAAGGGACTAGAGTATTAAACCCCTAATTAACCAACATCAGCATTTTGTTACACTGATGCTGAATGGGTCTTGTTGGCTATATAAATTGCTTCAAGAAATTAACTGAAGCTTATGGTTAGAAATGGTTACAAGTTACAACATGGGTATCATATAATATTGGGGTTTAAAAGGTCTGAGGTTCAAATCCAGCTGTAAATAGCATTTATTCCAAATACATGTTGTCTACGTGAGAGTAGAGAGATCATTCTTCATGGACCAAACTTATATTAGTCTCCAGGTAACCATGCACTAATGCCTGGAATGAATAATAAGGGACTAGAGTATTAAAACCCTAATTAACCAACAGCAGCATTTTGTTACACTGATGCTGAATGGGACTTGTTGGCTATATAAATTGCTTCAAGAAATTAACTGAAGCTTATGGTTAGAAATGGTTACAAGTTACAACATGGTATCATATAATATGGGAGTTTAAAAGGGGTTCATATCCAGCTGTAAATAGCATTTATTCCAAATAGATGTTGTCTTCTATGTGAGAGTAGAGACATTATTCTCCACGTTCTAACCCCAGTGCTTATGCGTCCCAGCTTTAAAACAATGACCTTAGAAATTCACATGCACACAGGCACAACAAACTCACATGCACCCCCCCCCCCCCCCCCCCCCCAAAAAAAAAAAAAAAAACAAAAACAAAAACAAAAACAAAAACAACAACAACAACAACAACAACAACAACAACAACAAAAAACAAAAAGAAAGAAAGAAAGAAAGAAAAAGAAAAACCTTTTTCCTCACATTTTGTCCCCAATCTAACAATATAACTGAAGTGGGGGATGTCCAAATGCCATGCATCATTCTGATTCACCTAGGGCATTTTGGTGGAATAAAAAATATGATTTTCATTGATGGAAAAGGGAAAAGAAAGGATTTATATATATATAATCTGGAAATAAAAGATAATCGACCACAATTCGAGAGGCGGCTGAAAGGATTTATGGCTGAAATTTGGGAATTTTTATAGAAATCAAAGAGGAACAAAAGATAAACGACCCCTTTCGAGAGGGAGCCGGCTCTCCACAATAGATCTACGACAAAAAACAACTACTAAACTCGCTAGATCTATGAACTACTACTCTAAAATAAGGGTTTATCACTCAAAATCAGCCTGAGAACAAATGACGGCTGCCCTAAACATATATAAGAGCGGATCTGGTTATATAAATAAAAATTACTAAATCAGCCCAAAACCTACCAAAAATACCCCGCGACAAATTTTGCTCCGCTGATCCCGCTCCAATCGCCTTGTATCTCCTCCGCTGATACGTAATGATCTCATCATTACTCCCCCAAAAGAACCACCTTGTCCTCAAGGTGGAAATCAAGAAATCTCTGCTCAATGACATCATAGGGCTCGCATGTCGTCTTATGGTCTGGTAGGCCCGACCACCAAATTAGAACCTCGCGCTCCCCTGCCTGCCCCTGGCGAACTCCTATCACCTCCGATGGCTCTAAAAACACCTTCATGTCAGATGTCAGCGTCAGTGGGAGCGAGGGAGACGACATGTGGTCTCCGATGGTGCGCCTCAGCTGGGAAACATGAAATACTGGGTGAATTGCTGAATCTGGGGGTAACCTCAGCCGATAAGCCACCTCCCCAATGCGCGCCTCTACCTCGTAAGGGCCAAAGTAACGAGGAGAACGTCTCATTCCTCCTGTGAGTTAGTGATCTCTGTCTGTAAAGGCGAAGCTTCAAGTACACCATGTTACCTTTTGCAAACTGAACATTGCCAGTCAACTTGGGCCTTCATCAGCTGTTGCGCATGCAACAAAAGATGCTTCAACTCCTGAAACATCTGGTCCATCTCTTCTAACATCTGCTCCACCTGAGAGACTGGTGTGGAACCCCGATCGTAATGCAGCAAATGCGGGGGGTCCCCCTATAACACCCTGAAAGGGGTGGTCTGAGCCGCCGTATGGAACGAAGTATTGTACAAATACTTTGCACATGCCAACCACTTGGCCCACTGCTTCGGTGCATCCGAGACGAATCAACGAAGATATGTCTTAATACTCATGTTGACGACATCCGTCTGACCATCAGTCTGTGGATGGTACGACGTGCTCCGCTTCAGCTTTGTCCACTGCATCTTAAAAAGCTCCATCCAAAAGTGGCTGAGAAAACCCTTGTCCCTGTCTGTAACGATAGCCTCCGATACCCTATGCAATCGAACCACCTCCTTGATGAATGATGCTGCCACTGTCACTGCCGAGTACTAATGCCTCAACGCCGTGAAATGTGCGTACTTGCTCAGCATATCAACCACCACCATGATAACTGTGTACCCATCCAACTTCGGCAACTCGTCGATGAAGTCCATGGTGACCTCCTCCCAAACCCTATCTGGCAACGAGATCGGCTGTAACAATTCTCTATGAGCTGCCGCAATATACTTTGACGCTGGCAAACGTCACACTTGGCTACCTATGCTGGCACGTCCTCTTCATCCCCTCCCAGTAGACCTCCCTACTCAAGCGCTGGTAAGTCTTGAGGACACCCGAATGGCCCCCCACTGCACTCCCGTGGAACTCCTGTAGTAGTATAAGAATGTGAGTCGAGCTCCTCGGTAAAACCAAACATCCCTTATGCAATAAGCGGTGCACGTCCATCTCGTATCCCGGATGTGATGCTGGATCCTGAAGTAACGCCGCCCTAATCTTGCCCAGCTTCCCATCCTCTGCTATCTCTCTCTCTCATTAGTGACTCCCAATCCAACAACACCGGTAACGACAGAGCCGCCAGCTGAGAGTCTACCTCCCTTCTCGACAAGGCATCAGCTGGCTTGTTCTCCAACCCGGCCTGTATTGGATCTCAAACTTATACCTCATAAGCTTCGTTAAACACTTTTGAAATTCCTCCGTAACCATCCTCTGTTCCAACAAATACTTGAGGCTCTTCTGATCAGTACGCACCTGAAATGGCCGGCCCAGCAAGTATGACCTCCATTTCTGAACCGCAAGGACTATGGCCATCAACTCGCGCTCATACACGGACTTCAGCTGTGCTCTAGCTGACAACACCTGACTGAAGTACGCGACTGGCCTCTGGTCCTACATCAGGACTGCTCCCAGCCCATATCCAGACGTGTCGGACTCCATCACAAATGGCCTACTAAAATCCGGAAAGGCCAACACCGGTACGCTCGTCATAGCCCTCTTCAAGACCTAGTGGAAATTGTCCTTCTTCAGCTGCGCCGTCAAAGGCCAAGTAATAGTGTTGTAATACTTGACGAACTTCCTGTAATAGCCAGTTAAACCTAAGAATCCCCGCAACCCCCATAACGTAGTAGGGTACGGCCACTCCACCATCGCTGCGATCTTCGAACTCTCCGTGTGACGCCCCAGAAGCGGGAGCCGTCAAACTGACAATAATTTGCAGGTCTTGCAGGTACCAGTAAAGTCAATATAGTTTTAAACAGGAAATATCGAAGACAAAGATAAATGAAATACTCATTTTATTAGACCTTGTAATGAATTACATTGTCTAGGCAAAAGAGAAACTACATCTCATCTAAAACAATACTGAAAGAAAAACCGACTAAAAGAAAGATAACTCTCCTGATAACACGGAAGCTCAAAAGTCTGCGTCCTCAACAGGAAAATCGGACTCCTCGTACTGCGGAGCCTCTTCTTCAAGCTGAGTATTACCTTATGGATTTGAACCACCATTAATAAAGTAGATTGCAAACTGTATTAAACATTTAATTGATTTATTTTGCAGGAAGTTAAAAGATATCAAAAGATCTGTAAAAGCTACTGACCTGAACATGATTTAAGTGACATTAAGAAATGAGCAATTAACCAAGAAAATGTTGTTGTGTTGTGACTTATAAGAGGAGAGCACGATGTGCAACATGAAGTCCACCTTAGACCACGGGGTGCTACCCCGGGCAGAGTATAAGGACACTGTACCGAGAACTCAGGATCCATATAAAGGAAATCCTCCCAGATAGGGGCCATAAGCATGCTTCAATCGCTCCCGCACCCTCTCAATTATAAGTTACCACATACACGTGATGTCATGTGTAGTTGTTCTAATTCTAGGGTGTCAAGTATCTTGTTCATGTAGTTGTTCTCTAAATTATACATTTAGAGGATTATGCAAAAACTATGCTCAGGTTGTCATGTCTGGTGCAAGAAAATCATGTGTACCAATATTATCGTGTAATCTCATTGCATAACTCCTAAACATATAATTTAGCGGAATTGACATTAGATACGCATGTTCCATCCATGAATAGTTATTTATTTATCAAATCAGTCCAACGATTACCAGGATCACTTTTAAACATAGGATAAAAGATAACATTTATAACAAACGACAAAATGGTAAAATGAAACGTGATAAGAATCTACAAAGAATAAAAGAAAAATTAAATAAACACATAAGGATGAATCAGATTCATGTAGGCACCTTTCTAAGTTGTGGTCTACCTGCCTAGAGGGGTTGCTAAGCCTATAGGTTTGCATGCAAAGGTATCAATTTTAGGACCGTAACAATCTAATCGCTGCTTCATTTAACCTTGCCAACAACAGAATCAGCCTATCAATAAAATAGACCAGCAATAGGCATGCCAATAGGCATGCAGAAGCACTAAGGACAAGCAACAGGTCACTGGAAGCATAAAGGGCAAGTATACAGGTAGCAGAACCACCAAGTGCAAACATACAGGCTAACAAATGTAATAACAGTGGCAATCAGGCAAACCTCCAGCAGGCATCAGGCAATGAGTATGAAAACAACAAGATAACAACAGATGACATGAATGAAAACAACATGCTAGCAACCAACCAAACCCACATTATCCAAAAACCAAGCAGGCAATTGGGAGTATGACAGCAAAGGAAAATAAAACGAAAACAACAAGCAAACATGGTAGCAACCTACGACCAAGCCTTCCACCTCGGCGGACGACCACAATTAATTTTCAGCACAAGGGACTAGAACGAGCAACGGCTAAGGCGCCGTGCGAACTGGGATTGGTGCCAAAAGTTTTCATCGGGGAGTAGTCCCCTCAAGAAATCCATGATTCATCATTTTCATCCAGAAAATAAATAATTAGAAGTTTAAATAGGATTCGAATCTACCTGAAATCGAGAATTACGAAAATAAAATTAGAGATCCGAAGCCAACAGAGCAAAACCGAAAGCCTAGGAGCAGAATCCGAAACCAAAGAGCAAGTCGAAAACCCCCAAGAACAAAATCCGAACCCTCAGAAAAGAGACCGGAAATTTTCGAAGAGAAAATATAATTTTCGCATGCAAAAGAAACCCTAGGAAATCCCTTCATATAAGTAGAAAGGAGAGAGAGAATAAATCTTATCGCTTGAAGATCGGAGCCGAAGACGTCGAGATCTCCTCACGAGAAAATCGGGCGGTTGGAGATGGGATTAGGGGTTCGAAAACCCTATCTTTCGCCGCGGGTTGTTGTCGCTCGCGAGGGAACGAAGGCGAAAGGGGCTCGTGATCTGGGTTCGCCGCGTGAGAGAGAGGGGGAGAGAGAGGAAAGAAAACGTCATTGGGGTTTCTCGCTGGGCTCGACGCGAGAGAAGAACGAGAGTGGAGAGAGAAAATGAAAGTGGGGGTGGGGTTTATTAAAAGGGGAAATGGGCTTGGGCCTTAAAAAGAACCGGGCCTTTACACTCCGCCTCTACACCGTCAGCTGAAACTACATGACCCAGGTACTTCACGCTCTGCTGGCCAAACAAACACTTCTTCCTATTGGCGAAAAGCTGATGATGTTGTAACTCATGTTGCACCATCGTCGGGTGCTCCACGTGTGCCTCCCTGGTCTGACTGTAAACCAGTATGTGTCGAAGAAAACAAGCACGAATCTCCGCAGTTAAGGCTGAAACACATTGTTCATCAAGGCCTGGAATGTAGCTGGGGCATTGGTCAACCCGAAGGGCATGACCAAAAACTCATAATGGCCTTCAAGGGTCCTGAAGGCCGTCTTCTCCACATCTTTCCCCTCATTCAGATCTGGTGATAGCAAGACTTCAAGTCGATCTTCGAAAATATCGTGGCCCCATAACTCATCGATCACTGGAATAGGAAACTTGTCTGATACAATTTCCTTATTCGGTGCCCGATAGTCTACACAAAATCTCCAGCTTCCATCCTTCATGAGTAGCACCGGGCTAAAGAAGGGGCTAGTGCTGGGTTGGATCACTCCCGCCTGTATCATCTCATCTACCATCTTCTCGATCTCCCCCTTCTGC
Organism: Scilla litardierei; assembly: GCA_030789695.1. Classification (NCBI taxonomy): domain Eukaryota; kingdom Viridiplantae; phylum Streptophyta; class Magnoliopsida; order Asparagales; family Asparagaceae; genus Scilla; species Scilla litardierei. The sequence goes on from CM061141.1 coordinate 8,775,449, forward strand.
ATCTGAGGGTAGCAATAAGGCTTCACACTGATCGGCGCAACACCCTCTTTGAGCACTATGAAATGGTCATGGTCTCGTGGAGGTGGAAGACCACGAGGTTCCCGAAAAACCTCCCCAAACTGGTCCAGCACATGTCGTATCTCCACCACTATGTCCATCTCCTGGCCCGATGTCTCCACTACTAAACCCTTCAGCTCTACCAAGAAACCTCCACCCTCCGCCTGTAAGGTTCTAGTCATCACCTTCGGGGAAACCCGCGAACGACACAAGCCTGGATCCCCCTGAAGCGTCACCAACTTGCCCCCCTTTACTCGATTCAGAGCAACTTCTATTTAGCCTTGGTCTCCCCCAAGCTCTGTAGCCATCTCATACCCAAAATAGCATCCGTGCTACCCAGATCTAGAGGTAAATAGTGCTCTACAATTCTGACCCCTTGGAGGGTCAGCACCACGACATACTTCCCTCCCACGCTCCATTTGGCCGGGTACCCATCATCACCCCAAAACTATCTGTGTCCAACTCCAACCCATGCTGCTCCATAACTCGGTTGGAAAGAAAGTTGTGGGTGGCCCCACTGTCAATCAGCACCATCACCTGCTGCTCCGATATCTCCCCGATCAACTTTACGGAGTTGAGTGACACCTCCGCTACATCCAAATATGTGTGCTCCTGCTCCACCACTGTCTCCTCCAGAGGCTGCTCAACGCCCTCTTCGACCTCTGCCTCTCTGTCCTCCTCATGTACCAAGAGTACCTGTAAGGTACGCTCCAGACATCTATGTCCATGGTCGTACTTCTTATCACATCTGAAATACAACCCCTTCGCCTTCTTATTCGCCCACTCCGTCTCTGTCAGCCTCCGAACGGGCCCACTAGGCTTGAGAGGCTACTCTTCTCCTTGCTCGCCTGATTTCCCACAGTCTGTCCTCCTACTACTGCTGGATTCTGCCCTCCTGCCTGGCCTGTGCTGTGAAAAGTCGCCCCGCTCCAATCTCCCTTTGCCTACGCTCCAGACATCTATGTCCATGGTCGTACTTCTTATCACATCTGAAATACAACCCCTTCGCCTTCTTATTCGCCCACTCCGTCTCTGTCAGCCTCCGAACGGGCCCACTAGGCTTGAGAGGCTACTCTTCTCCTTGCTCGCCTGATTTCCCACAGTCTGTCCTCCTACTACTGCTGGATTCTGCCCTCCTGCCTGGCCTGTGCTGTGAAAAGTCGCCCCGCTCCAATCTCCCTTTGCCCGTCGCTCAGCTGTGTTATCCTCCGCCATCTGCGCCAACTTCATAACATCCATCAACCCCCACGACCGATGCATGCGTAGCTCATCCCGAATGTCGGACTTAAGCCCCTTCATGAAGCTTCCCATCAAAGCTGCCTCTGGAATCCCCACACCTGGCCGCAGAGCGCCTCAAATCGCTCTATATATTCCTTCACGGTACCCCCTGCTGCAGGAGCCAAGAGCTGCTCGTACAAGTCACCTCCATGCGATCCAGTAAGCACTCCTTAAACTCCTCCCAAGATCTGATCTGCCGCCACTGCTGTCTCCACTGGTACCATGCAATGGCCTTCCACTCCAAACTAAGTCCTGCCGCCTGCAATTTCTCAGGCTCAGACAACCCATTCACTAGGAAATACCTCTCTGCCCTGTAAATCCAAGCGTACTGGTCCTTTCCTTCGAAAACATGCATCTTCAACTTCGTGACCCTGTTCTCCAACCCACAGTTTCCCTTATCCGCCCTCCCTTTTGGCAGACCGAAATGGAACTGGTGTTGCGCATTATGTTGGGCCCTCCCTTCATCCCACAATCCTCCTCCTACGCCGACATTCTCACAACCTCCCTCGTCCTTGACTGGACCTCGGTGTTTCCAAGGGTTACCCCAAGGATCTCCATGACCTCCTCCTTATTGTCGGGCTCCCACTGGAGGCTCCTCCCTTCCTGAATGGTTGGCCAGCGTCCAGTCCAGTGTCCTTCATGTTAATCTTCAGGGTGCTCATTAAAAAATGGGAATGCGTCGAAACGCGACAAACACCTGATCCATGCTCCGGGGGTCGTTGTGGACCCAAACCAGCTCCTGAGGGGTTGTTGCAGCCCCCACCCATGCCATGGGGTTTGCTGCGCCCCCCAGGAGCCACATGGAATCCGCACGGCTCCCCTCCCGTGCCCTGGGGTCGCGCGGCCCCCATGAATCACATGGGGGTCCACGCGGCCCCCAGGGATGTCCCTGGGGCTGCGCGAAAGGACTAGAGGGGCCGCCGGCCCCCCAATGAGGGTTAGGGTGCGATGGCTTTCTCCTGGTGCCTCTCTCCGTCCGGATCTGCTCCCTCGCGATCTTCGCCGTCTTCCGCGGTTGTCTCCTTGCCCAAGATCACGAGCTTGCTCTTCCCCTTGTCCAAAGATGATTCCTTTGGCCTTAGATATGAAGAATGTGTACCAAAGTTACCAGTTTTAGACTCATCTTTCTCATGACAAAGGTTGCCTTAGTTCTCCATCCGCGTCTTCATCATTGCCGTGAGAGCGGAGACCTCCCCTTGACGGAGTCGATCTTCTTATCGATGGCATCAACCTTCCCATCCCTGGCGTCAACCTTCTCCTTTAAGGCATTGATCTCTCCCACCTTCTTCTCTAGATCTAACTCGCTAGATATATGAACTACCACTCTAAAACTAGGGGTTATCACTCAAAATCGGCCTGAGAACAAATGATGGCTGCCCTAAACGTATATAGGAGCAGATCTGGTCATATAAATGAAAATTACTAAATCAGCCCAAAACCTTCCAAAATGCCCGTCGACTAATTTTGCTCCACTGATCTCACTCCAATCTACATGCTCCTCAGCTGATACGTAATGATCTCATCGTAACTCCTCCCAAAAGAACCGCATTGTTCTCAAGGTGAAAATCGGGAAATCTTCGCTCAATGACATCATAGACACCTTTCGAGAGGGAGCCGGCTCTCCACAATAGATCTACGACGAACGATTACTAAACTTGCTAGATCTATGAACTACCACTCTAAAACTAGGGTTTCACTCAAAATCAGTTTGAGAACAAATGATGGCTGCCCTAAACATATATAGGAGCAGATCTGGTCATATAAATGAAAATCACTAAATCAAAACCTTCCAAAAATGAAAAGTACTAAATCAGCCAAAACCTTCCCCAAATATGCCCGACGACTAATTTTGCTCCGCAAATCCCGGGCCAATCACCTTGTGTCTTCTCCGCTGATACGTAATGATCTCATCAGCGGCCTCTCTCCTAGCTTTCAATTCGAGAAAAAAAGCCTAAGATCTCCGAGGAAGTGTCTGTGGACACCTTCGCCAATAGGTTTCACAAAATAGATCAAGCATACCCCTAATGGCCGGCCCTAGGCCATTTAAAAGACCAAATTACAGATTTGGTCTTTACACAACCCCACAAGTGTAGAATTTACAAATTAGCCCCTGAATTTTCAGTGCATCCACACCTTCTCCTGTAGGTGATGCTCACATCATTACTCTCCCCAAGAGAGCCACCTTGTCCTCAAGGTGGAAATCTGGAAATTCCCACCCGATCACCTCGCGAGACTCCCATGTAGCGTCATAGTCTGGTAGTCCTCGCCATCTGATAAGCACCTCATGGGCCCCTAATGTGCTCTGATGAACCCCTTTGATCTTCTGTGGATCCAGTGATACCTCCATGTTGTCGGTCAAGGTCGGTGGAAGACTGGGTGAGAGTGTGTGGCCACCAATGGCCCACCTCAACTGTGACACATGGAACACTGGGTGGATGGTGAATATTGCTGGTAAACTCAGGCAGTAAGCCACTTTCCCAATCTTGGCTACAATCTCTAATGGCTCATAATAATGAGCTGCTAGCTTTTCATTGCTCCGATGCGCCAAAGCCTTATGTCTATATGCCTTCAACTTAAGATAAACCATGTCCGCCACCTCAAACTACTCATCCCTCATGTGCACATCTGCCTTGGCCTTCATAATCGGCTACGCACGTATCAAGTGCCTCTTCAACTCCTCTAGCATTTTGTCCATCTCCTCCAAGTACTCCTCAACCTGAGACACTGTGGTCGAGTTGCGGTTGTACTGGATCAAATGTGGGAGATCCCGTCGATAGATGATGTGAAAAGGAGTGCACTACACCACCGAGTGGTAGGAAGTGTTGTACCAATATTCAGCCCATGACAACTACTTGGCCCACTGCTTAGGCAACTCTGAAGTAAAATAGCGTAAGTATGTCTCCACGCTCCTATTCACCACCTCCGTGTGGCCGTCTGTCTACGGGTGATAGGCTGTGCTCCTCTTCAACATGGTCCCCTACACCTTGAACAAATCCTTCCAGAAACTGCTCATGAAGACTTTATCGCGGCTTGAAACAATGGAGATATGAAAACCGTGTAGGTGAACGACCTCCTTCATGAATGTTGTAGCCACCGTCACTATCGTATATGGATGCCACAAGGGAATGAAATGAGCATATTTTCTGAGGCGGTCTACCACAACAAATGACAGTGAAGCCTTCAGATCGTGGTAATCCCTCGATAAAATACATACTGATATCCTCCTAGACCCTCTGGCAGGGCTAGTGGCTGAAGTAATCCTGCGGGAGCCATCGCTAAATATTTGAAACGCTGGCAGACGTCACACTCTGCTACAATCCTGGCGATATCTCTCTTCATCCCCTGTAGGTTTGCTGAACTCCTGAATGTCCTCCCACCAACCTGTTGTGAAACTCCTGAAAAATCATCGGTATATAGGAAGAAGTTCGCGGTAGCACCAACCGTTCTTGGTACAACAGCATGGCCGATTCATAGACCCCTAGTGCAATGTCTCCCGCATCAGTGTCAGCCACTCATCGGCCTCTATCTCTCCCCCAAAGGCTCCCAATCCAGTAGGATAGGCACTGAAATAGCTGCCACCTCGGCCACCTTCTCTCTGCGGGATAAGGCGTCAGCTGCCTTTTCTCCAAGCTTAGCCTATACTGAATCTCGAATGTGCAATGCACCAGCTTGGAGAGCCACTTCTGATGCTCCTCTGTGACCATATGTTGCTCCAAAAGATATCTCAAGCTCCTTTGTCGGTCCATACAATAAACCTCCTCACAAATAAATAGGGCCGTCACTTCTGTATGAAGAGCACTATCGCCATCAACTCCCTCTCATAAACCAACTTTAGCCGCGCTCGTGCTGACAGAATCTGACTAAAATAAGCCACTGGTCGCTAATCCTGCATAAGCATTGCTTCCAAATAGTACCCTGACGTGTCCGTCTTCACCACGAACAAATTGCTTAAATCTGACAATACTAGTACGGGCACCGTTGTCATCGCCTGCTTCAAGACCTCAAATGCCCGGATCGTCTCATCCCCCAGTGGAAGCTGTCCTTCAGCTGCTCCGTTGAGGGACATGATATCGTGTTATACCCATGGACAAACATCCGATAATACCATGTCAGGTTCAAGAATCCTCGCAGGCCTCGCAACATCGTAGAGCGGGGCCAGTCCAACATATAGCAGAAATCTTCATCCTATCTGTTGCCACCCCCTCTGTCGATACCACATGTCCCAAGTATTCCACCTGCAGCTGCCCAAAGAGACGTTTTTCTGTTAGTGAATAACCGATGCTCCTGCAACTCCTACAACACTGCCTGCAAATGCCATACATGCTCCTCTAAGCTACGACTGTAAATCAATATATCGTCAAAAAATACTAGCACAAACCTTCACGAGTAGAGATGCTCCTGCAACTCATGCAACACTGCCTGCCATACATGCTCCTCCAAGCTGTGACTGTAAATCAATATATCGTCAAAAATACTAGCACAAACCTCCTCAAGTAGATACGGAAGACATTGTTCATCAAGGCCTGCAACGTCGTTGGGGCATTCGTCAGGCCAAAAGGCATAACGAGGAACTCATAATGCCCATCATGCGTCCTAAACACCGTCTTCAAGATATCTACCGCCATCATACGAATTTGATGCTACCCAGACTTTAGATCTATCTTCGAGACCATCGCCGTCCCATGTAGCTTGTCAAGCAGCTCATCATCACCAGGATAGGAAACTTATCAAGCACAGTCTTCTTATTCAGGGCCCGATAGTCTACACAAAAATGCCAGCTGCCATCCTTCTTCACGAGCAGAATCGGACAAGAAAATGGGCTCGCACTTGGTTGGATCACCCCCGCCTGCAACATCTCACCTACCATCCCCTCAATCTCATCCTTCTGCGCCCAAGGATACCGATAAGGGTGCACGCTAATAGGAGACACCCCTCCCGCAAGACAATTGTGTGCTCATGGTCCTGTGGTGGTGGGAGACCATGCGGAGACTGGAAGACCCCCTCATACTGGCTCAGCAGTTGCTCCAACTCAGACGCTATCTCCTATTCCTGGCGATCATCCGCCTCCTCAAGAGATAACCCCTGGAACTCCACCAAGAACACTCCTTCTGCCATCTGAAGAGCTCCAGCCATGGTTTTGTAGGAAACCATAGAACGACATAAACTGGGGTCCCCTGCAACACTACCATCCTCCCTCACTCCTGATACTCCAGCCTGAGAAGCTTCCAATTTGTCTTTGTATCCCCTAGGGTCTGCAACCACTTCATGCCAGGATGATATCTGTGCTCTCCAACTCCAGAGGAAGTCTGTGATGATCTAAACCCCTTAAATAATAATCATCAAGCCCCGACATACACCGCTGCTCTGCACCCCATGTCATATCCCCAACACCACTCAGAAACGACATGTATCACTGAGATGCAACCTCTGTCTCTCCACTAGCCTGTGGAAAATGAAATTGTGGGTAGCCCCACTATCCACCAGCATAGTAACATCCAGATCTGCAATTTGTCCCACCAATTTCATGGTGTGGTTCGGTGTGAACACCACGAAATTGAGGAGACCTCTGCCATGTCCAAGAGCAGGTGCTCCTTATTCTCCTACTCACCAACCTCAAGCTCCAACACGTCATCTTCCTCGTCCTCATCATTCATTATCAATATATGCAAGATACGATCACCACATCGGTGCCCGGAAAAGAACTTTTCGTTGCACTTGAAGCATAGACCCTTGGCACACTTCTCTCGTATCTCAGCCTCTGTCATCCGTCGTAGTTGTCCCGGGTCGTGACTCCATCCCCTTCTTCCTAATGGCCGATGCCCCACCTTTGGTCGCCTTTTGTCCCCCTGCAAGTGCCTGCCCCCAAAAGGATGATCCTCTCCACACTCCTCGGGGTCGACTCTCCTCAGCTAGTCTCACATCCACCATCCATCCTCTTCAGGCGCATCCGACCTAAAAAGACTCTAGGCCTCTGAATTCGCAACTCTGCCCTGATGATAGGCTTCAGGCCCTTCATGAAACACCCCTCTAGGGACTCTCCTAATACTCCACGAACACGGCCATGCAACATCTCAAACTTCTTAATATACTCTCTAGGAGTCCCCTCATGTCTCAGGGCATACAGCCGCTCATACGCGTCTTCCCCTTGAACCTCCTCGAATCGATCCAGGATGAGGATAGTGAACTCGTCCCACGAGCAAAAAGGTCGCTGCTCATGCATCCACATGTACCACGACAGGACCTCTCCCTTCAGGCAAACCCTACCAGCACCTGCGACACCTCAAAGTATTGTTCGACCATGTAGATCCATCCTTCTGGGTCTTCCCTCAAAAATAGGCATCTTCAGCTTCCTGACCATGCTATCTGTGGTAAATCCTCCAGTGCACCACTCTCCTGCTAATAGTCATGGGGCCGTGGCAGAGTGGGATCAGGTACATTATAACCATAGTCTCCAATAGGGCTCCGATGCTCTACATCCCAGTCAATTTCTCCCCAATCATCTCCTCCACCATCAACGAAGTCCCCACGATCATCCTCATGATATCTGATATAGTCTTCAAACTCTGCATCAAGTCATGGGAATCTTCCTCCATAGAAATCATTACCAGAACCTCCCGGGGTCCCTCAAACCCCTCATCGAAACCATTGTGCTGCCAGTCCCTCCTCTGCAAGGCCGTTGGGGGCTCAAAGTGGGCACGGTGGCCCTGCTGTTGCTCAAAGTGGGCCCGAGGGCTCAAAGCGGGGCCCTGGCGGTTCGCCAGGGGCTCGCTCGACCCTTGGCAAACCGATAAGGGTGAGCAGCTTCCCTGGCGGGCCGCCAGGGTCGGCAGAGTGTCCTGGTGGTTTCGCCGCTGGGTTTCGACCTCATGTTAGCTCCCCCGATAGTAGTGGAGCCCCACGCCATGTTGTCGTGCCTCCTCGCCTCTATTGAAGTCGTGTTTCTTGTCGTCCGTCATCAGATCTGCATCTAAGAGAAGCCCTTCGCGAAAAGGATCAATTTTACCCTTCCTCTACGCCAAAGTTCTCGCCTTTTGCTTCAAATCTAGGGTTTTGGCTTGATTTAACTCTATCTTCTCGGAAAGCGTCGTCACATTCTGATTTGATTGATTTATAGCTTCCATGAGTTACGAGAACCTCCGATCCAATTGATCTTCTACGCACATCTTGATCCCTTGGATCGCATTCAAACTTCTCCATCTTCTCGTCCAACATATCGATTCTATCCTTAGATCTTGTAGTCGTCATGGATCGACGCGCTCTGATACATATTTAATACGGATAGGGCTTTTCGGTGGAAAAAACAGGATTTTTATTGATGGAAAAGGAAAAAAGAAAGAATTTTTATAAATAGGCAATCTGGAAATAAAAGATAATCGGCCACACTTTCAATTCGAGAAGAAAGCCTAAGATCTTCGGGGAAGTGTTCATGGACACCTTGGCCAATGGGTTTCACAAAATAGATCAAGCATACCCCCTAATGGCTGGCCCTAGGCCTATTTAAAAGACCAAATTATAGATTTGGTCTTTTTACACAAACCCCCCAGTGTAGAATTTACAAATTAGCCCCTGAATTTGCGGCGCGTCCACGCCTCCTCCTGTAGGTGATGATCACATCACATTCGTTGGACAAAATCGACATAACAAGGCCCAATCTAGAAACTATGACCAACAATGGCACCCTCGGAGATGTTTCAGTTTATTTGCATTGGCTTCTCAACTATAATGCAATACCATATATTAGACCCATCTCATCTTTGCAGATGGCCACTCCTGTTTCTTTACCTAGGAACTGCGAATGTTCAAAAAAGTGCATAAGCTAAACTACATGACAAATGATGCATTGGTCACCCCTCGCCAGCTGGTTGTATAAAATCAACCCCATTCATCTCTGCAACCGTTGCTATCAAGGTATTCATATGCAAAGCATACCAGAACCGGCATATGCAAGGTTGTAGAAAATATGGGGCTGAAATACAAAGCAGGACACAAATCTCAAGGGCAAATTGAAGTATCCATTATTACCATAGCTCCACAGAACAGCTCTTATTTAAATTAATCTTATTATAAGTATACGCATGCAAGAATCCAATTTTATTTCAGCAATAATACTTGATATTATTTATATGTTTCCTATAGAACTTGAGGTATGAGATGATGATGGATTTTCATGTCGACCCAACTCATGCTAAAGAGATATTGAGTTCAGCAATATACAGTCCATGTTCATTTCCATTTATAAACAAATAGGCACATTTATAGCAAAATGGATGAGGATTCTTCACCGCAGTTGAGATGCTGGTGGATTTTCATGTTGGCCAACGCATGCTAAAGAGATGTGGAGTTCCATATCCACTCAATTATATTGAATATTAGCATGTATACAGATATCATGTCCATACCTGATACATATATGTCCAACTTCTATTCATTATGGAAACCCCTTCTCTTTTAGGTATTTGTATAAGCGAGGAACACACCAAAATGTAAAACGTAGGCACCACTACCACTGATCTTAAAATTTTGGTCAATTCTTTCATGGATTAATCATTGTTAAAGCCATCCACTGCTGGTCTTATAAATGTGGTCATTTCTTTCATAAATTCATCATAGGAGACACCATCTTGATGAGAGGTTGGCAGAAAAAAGAGAGGTGGAGTGAGGGGAGGAATCTATGCTGAAGATTACAAAGATAAGATAATGGTGATAGCACTGATGGATATGACAAGGATGAACAGCATCTACTATTATGAAACCATCACTTATTTCCTCAAGACAATTATGTTAACCTTTTGCAAGAGAGAAATGAATGGATTGGACCTTCCTTTTTGAGTTTCATAATTAACATGAGACTAATAGATTTGAAAGCCGTTCGCTTTAAAGGGTGTCAAAATAATGCATATGCAAGAGACGCTTACATGGCGAATGTCAGATAATGAACCCTTCCCAAGAGAAGCTGAGGTACCAGTGAAATCAAGAACATCATCTATCAACTGAAACGCCAAACCCTACATAATGCAAAAGCTAGAAAGTTATCTGATAATGAATGAAAGTGAATTGATAACGATGAACAAGAATGCTAAGAAAGAAGAAGAAAAGCTACAGACCAGATTCCGACCATAATCGTAAGCAAGTAATGAAACTTCAGCAGTTTGACCTGCAAGGACTGCAATAGCCTTGCAACTGTTGGAAATCAATGAAGCTGTCTTGTAATATGTCTTTTGCAAGTAATACTCCATGCTGTATACCACATCAAACTAATTCAGATATGATGAAATGACAATTTTTATATCATAACCAACAAAGAGAAAACAAGGCTACGTTGGCACAAAGTGTGGACAAATAAACCCCAGACATGCTCAACATCGAAAATTAAAGCCAAATGAAAAGAAACAGAATACTGTACACAAGATACCTGCAACATTTCCCAGAATTTGTTGTCATTTGCATTGTCTCACCTGTAACTAGATGTTCCACAACTGTTGCAAGCAGCGATACAACCTGCAGAGGCATGGTATAAATTATATTACAATCAAGTGATAAAACTACTAGTAACTGAAAGAAAACTGGGCAGATAGTTCATATCTGACACATAACCTAGTTTTGATTTATTATCCATAAAATTGGCATGCACTCAGACATCAAAATTAAATATCAGATTGTGACATCATTAACTTTCCTTATAAAAAGGGAATGCATTTTGTGTTTCTATTATTTGCCTTGAGCAGTTAAGCAGATTAAGCTTAGTCCAGTCTGCAATGATTGGCTTATTATTAAATAGTACCTCGGACCTCATGAGATTGGTTCCAGGTGGCTCAAATTGTGCTTTAGGATCCGCATTGATAGTCGACTTAGGCCAAAAAAAACTAGCGGATACACCTATGTTAAAAAATGGTCCATCCAATGCCAAAAATAAAGTTGTCTAAATCAGTTGAGCCAACACTCTGAGATTGTGTTTGGTTTGAGTGAAAAGGAAAGAAAATGAAAGTAATTAAGTAGGAAAATCAATGTTCATTGTTTCATTGAAAAGAAAAATCAAAAGAAGAGGACAATGAAGTAACACAAAGGAAAATTCATATTAAAACTTTTCTTTAAGTTTTTCCTCTTCTTGACCCAAGAAAAAATAAAAGAAAAGTGAGCTAAACTAATTTCTCTCACATTCATATACTATTTGTTATTTGTGTTTTTTACCAAACATAATCATTAATCATTTTATAAAAAATTATACCTAATTCATGAATTTGCCCCCAAGAACTGTGAATAATTCGTGAATATTTCAATAAAAACACGAAACATAAAGAAATTTTATTCATGAATTTTTCAAATAACTCACGAATTATTCACAATTTATTCAAATAACTAGCAAATTATACACGAATTTTTCAAATAACTAACGAGTTATTCACACCTCTTTCATATAATTTGTGAATTATTTATATACTGTTTATTAACAAATTACTCACGAATCATGACATTTGTGGGTTTGCAAATTTCGTTACAATCGGCAATTTATTTGCTAATAGACAATTTTTTGGTTTAAAAATAAAATTTTATCTTGTTATGAGGCTAAAAAGATTTGAACACATACATATTGTTCGAAAGCAACAAACTAACCAATATGCAATTAGCATTTATTAATGATATATTCATAAACATTTTTAAATAAGTGCATTACATTAATATTATCACTTTGTAACAAGCCGAACTATAATAAAATTTGACTGGATTATTTCCAAGAACTTACAAATACACATATTATTCATGAATTAAATCCTTAAAATAATTTAGCAAAATTTTTTGTTTTTAATGAGCTACCCAATAAGAGAACATTCCAAAAAAATTGACTTTCCTCACAAATTTTCTTTGGTAACCAACCATGAAAAAGAATCTCATTTCATTTCATTTTCTTTTCTTTCTTTTTCTACATTCATTTCATTTCATTTTTCTTACATACGTTCTCTTGCAAACTAAACACATCCTTAGTAATGGTTTCCACCATGATGACCTCAATACCAAGAATAAACCTATAAACTTAAAGGGATCATCATATATTCCTACCGAATAGGGTTTTGAGAGATTTTTGACCTTTTGTAGAACATCAACATTTGTGTCCGCTTCACCAAGGTCAATAAATTTTAACAGCAAGATAGGGAATAAATGTGAGCCTGCACATGCATCCATTATACACATTTCCTTTTCTTAATGGATAAAGATCTGAAAATAAAAACGAAAAAATGAATAGCTCAACCATATGGGCATAATTGTAACCGGCACACACGGACGCACATGCACACACAATAACATTTAGTGGTGAACACATACCAGAAAGATATGTTCATTTCCTACCAGCATAAAAATAAAGATTTTAAAAGAATAGTGCATAAGGTTATGCGATGGATTTCTAAATTAGTCCATTGCAACTAGGATTCCAACAGTTGATATACATTAGACACCAAATTAGGTTCAGGTGCTAAACATAAAAGAATCTCCAAGTGCAAAGATGTATTTAATTGTGAAGTTGGAGATTAAATTTGAAGAATGGTATCAGATAGTTATATTTATATTGCAAGTGTTTCAATCCTTAGTTGATGATGAAATTTAAGATGAAGGCTTTGTTGTTGTTGTTGTTACTGCTGCTGCTCTTGTTGTTTGTCTCCAATATGAATTTGGCCACAGATACTGTTAAATTTCAACCTTCTCAGTACTAAATTAAATATTTAAGCAAAAGTAATTTAGCAATGCTTTGTAGGTTAAGAATTTAAATTATGGTTATGGCAAAACATTCACAAAGCAGCATCAGAGCTCAGTTCCTATAGTAAGAAATGTACAGGGAAATGATGAAACTATACAACATCTTGCTTATGAGATTACAACTTCAGATAAGTGAATACCTCTGTATTTTTTAGGGAAGCAAGAGCAACACATGCTCTAGAAAGCAGAAAATCTCCTGCCAGCACAGCAAGCTACATAGCAAAGAACATCAATGTGCTTATGATTTAAAAGTTATATTAAAAACTAATGTACAAACACATTACTTTATCAGCAAAGGCTCATCTTGCTTGGTAAGCTATAAGTAATTATTGGGAGAAGAGAATGCTAATGAGGCAGCACTAATCATGTATTGCAATTCACATATCAAACGATTTATTCAGGATAACAGGCAAGAGAAAGCATGTTTCTTATCAAAAAAAATTGTAAGAAATTCTCGTACACCATTTCTACCATAAAGGAAGTTCAAATTTAGTGCTTTACAGCTCAAATCGATCGGCATCAGTGTATAAAAAACTTTGTGATGAAGTTCTCCTCGCTATTAGATAAATCTGCAGGATTACTTGTCAAAAGCAACATTGATACAAAATAAAGCTTGGGCAAGTAAGCCCAACGTGGTTATAGACTTCAATACAGATGGGGTAATGTATGTATTTGATACCAACAGATCATTCAACAGATCATTCAATCATCATCGACTCTCATTGTTACAGTTGTACCTCTATTCACCAATGAAAATTCCTTCAAAATAGACTTTATAGTGTATGTTTCTCCTTTCTTTCCCATTTGACTTTCATAATCATAGTGCACATATCTTTTTTTATCAAACTAATATTGAATGCAAAAATATTATGTTGCATCTAATGAAAAATTGACCATATATTATACCACTGTTAAAGTTTGAGGCCCCTCTACTTAAGCTGTGATTATTGCCATATGCAAAATCTAGCATTCTAGACAAATGCTTATTTCAATCATCTAAATCCTTTACTCGGCAACATCTACGCAGTAAAATAGAGTACATATCCTTAAGTCCATCTCATATCAAAGTGTCCACAATGTCAAGTATTTACCTTGTTTCCCATTACAAAATTCAATGAACTGATGCCACGTCTAGTTTCTGCATCATCCAAAACATCATCATGCAGAAGGCTTGCCACCTGGTATGAAAAAGAGATCATATTATTAATTAGGATATAGAACAGGTTTGAAGCCAAAGCAATCCAGCTGGAGATGAAGCACACTCATAGAATGGAATATCATTAATACTGAATTCCCAGATAAAGGCAAGGGAAAATACTCTACAAGAAAAAACAACCCACATGGATCATTTCTGTTATTTCCGCGATAGATTGCTGCCTTGCACGCACTTCCTTCGGTAAACTATGCAAGTCGCCTTCAATAACTATTTTAGGAATGGGCACATCCAAAGCAGATGCCATTAACAACAATACCTGCATAGAATCACATCTCCATAATTTCCATATGATGGAGTAATCAACATAGAAAAGATCATATACCAAATCTTTCCTACAAGAAACAAACAACAAACCCTATGCATTGAGCTATTACATTTAATCAGCATATTGTATGATAGGAAAGCCTACTGCCGAAGCACAGATCATAGGCCCAAAATTTCTGGGTGAACAACCATAACATACAACAGAAGTGATAGCATGGATCAAAATAAGCCAGAACTACACTACAAAATTGTATATGTACATTTTGTACACTTCATTAAAATAAAATGTAATCAAAATTGAAGCTCTTACTGTAGGACGGAATCGTTTTCCTTCAACACCCAATTTGAAAAAGTATTCAGCAGCTGAGGCTAGTTTTGGTACCTAAAATGCATGTAATAGTAATACTAGTTAAAATCTGAGTTATAGGCATGGACAAAGATCCCGATATAACTTCAATTCACTAGAATACACTCCTATGCCTGTTGTTTTGGTTGAAAGTTGAAATGGGAAAGTTGGGAAAGTTTGGAATCTGAGGAGAGAGAAAATGGAGTTTTGTGTTCTTTTGGGGGGAAGGTTGTATGGAAAGTGGGGTTGAGAAAGTAAAGTAGGGTCCACCCAACTTTCTTGTGTTCTTTTGGTAGTATAAAGTTGGAATGAGAAAGTGAAAATTTGGTGAGTTGGGGGGAGAGAGAGAGATGGGATAGTGGGACCCACATAATTGTGGAATCCACAACTTTCCCAACAATTCTTGAGGATTATAAAGAATCCCAAAACCGGTCACGTCAACAAATTTTCCTATTTTTACTTTCAAGCAAAAGAACAAGTTTTGGGAAAGTTGGGTGGGAAAGTACATGAACAGTAGATGAATGGTGCCATTTTTCAGTTCCCCAGCCACTTTCTTGGCAAAAGAACAGGCCCGAGAACATGAAAAAAATACAGTGCATAGTTCATGGTAAAACATAGTAGGATCACATACCTCAGCAACTACCATGGAGCGTAATCTATCTGCAAGGATAGACAGTTCATCTGCGACCAGAGAAAAGGGATCCACTGGTTCCTGAGAAAAGAAAACGCTGATGTCTGAATCATTTCGACTTTTTTTACAAATTTAAAACAGATCAACTTTTATACAATATGTGGTTTGCCCAATATAACTATAGCTATATAAACAGCACTAGAGAAATTTTGCTCAAACATCACCCTGAACTAGCAAACTGCATAAAATATCTGTAGCTTTTCTTTGCTTTAGATCTAATCATTTATAACTTCCCACACAATTTAGGAAGAATGAAAGCTAGAACATATTCTCGGAAAGTTAACATCCACCATAATTTGAATTATGCACACACGATGAACGCTTAAACATTAAGGTATGTATACCCATAATGCCTTGGTTGTACCGTCTCCATTGAGGACATAATGTATCACAAATGTACTTAAAAGCTTGCGGTTAGAAGTATCCAATAGAAACACTTGTTGGGCATCTGCATCATGAACAAATACATGGCCTACACTCCCAAAGCAGGCGTTTGTGCAGTTTCAAAGGATCGAGCCCTTCACTTGATCAAAGGAGAGTCTTGCTCCCATTATATCATAAAGCAAAGTGTGGTATATGATGCAAATAGACAGTGATGTGACAACTCAAACAGCAACTACATAATCCAAGTGAACCACTGATGAGATTTCATACATTGGTAAAATCTATAATTTTGGAGGCTCAATGGTATTTTTGTAATTTCGGGGTTCAATGGCGTTTTTGTATTTTTGCTGAAAATCTGATTATTATATATATGGGGGCGGAGTAAAATTAGGGTTTATGTTGAAATTTTGTGAGAAACTTCTCAGAGTTGATGTGATCCCTCTTTTGTGTAGAGTGTGGTCAGCCTATCGAATTGGTTGCTTGGAAGAGCGGTTCATCTCTCGAACATGGCCAACTATCTTTGATTTCTTCTTATTTCCAATAAAATCTGATTTTTATTTTTCGAACCCTACATATTCATATCAGTTTAGTATCAGAGCAGTTCGATCTTGATAGCGACGAGAAAAGTTAAGGCCTTGGAAGAGAAGTGGTGAGCAAAGTAGAACCCTTAAAGGAGTAACATCAATCGATGGAGGAGATTGCCTCAATAAAGGAGAGGATCATTTATCGACTACAATCTTCCATGAAATACATGCTAAAGACGGCGTATGAAGCCTTAATGAAGAAAGGATATTTGGTTAACAGATCTGGAAGGCGGAAGAGACCATGATGGATATTTAGGAAGAAAGACGCGAGTTTCAACCAAAGGGAAGGAAAAAGTCCGAGAATTCATCGAAGGACTTCTCTTTGACGCGAATCAGGAATCCGAGGCGGCGGCGGCGGACGAGCAAGGGGCGGCACACCTTCCCACCCTCACCAGGGACTACCAGCCCCTAATAAGCCATGCCTAGGGCTAGCGGGACCTGACAAGGCCACGGGAGGGCTCGCAGCCCCCTGGCGGCCCACCACGGGCCCGTCGAGTCTCAATTGGTCTGCCATGGGCCCGCGGCTCCATGGCGGCCCGTTGAGACTGTGTTAACCACTTAGTGCCCCTTTCAGTGTCTGATGATTACCCGAAAAATCTCCAGGGACGTCACGGCGTGAGGTCCCTGGTTTGATGCAAAGAGACAACGACAACCACTTCTGGCCTAAGAGGAGTTTCGAGATGACTATGACGACGACCCGAGCTATGAGGAGAATGGTATAAACTCAGTTTGTGACGATGATAACTGAGGTGGTGATGATGACAAAGGCGACGCCCCATTGAGGACATTGAGGACTTATAGGCGACACAAGGAGATACGGCAAGACAATTATCATCCATACTACTATGGACATGCCGGAGGACTAGCCGACCAAGGGAGACTTGGGTTTGATGGCAGGGCTAGAAAGTTAAAGATGTCGTTGTTTGAGGAGAATGATCTTATGGCTGGATTTACCGGTTGAGAGATTTTTGCAGTGGCTTGCATGTCGGAGAGGGAGAAGTTGGAGACTAATGTCATAGATCTTGAAGGAAAGTCGCTCTCTTGGTTTCAATGGAGAGAGCAACGACACCATATCCGTTCATTGGAGGAGCTCAAGGACTGCTTGATAGACAGGTTTAGAGACACCCAGGACTTACAGGAACAACTACACACTCAGTTAGGATGGGACCATCAGTGAGTATAAGGAGAAGCTTGAGGTGCTTTTAAGCAATGGGAAGGAGATACCGGAAGAGATCTTGTAGTGGAGTTTCATGAATGGGCTTAAGGTAAACATCCGCACTGAGCTCTGCATACAGAGGCCTAAGGATTTGGTGGACGCGATAAATCTGACCCAGATGGTAAAGGATCGGCTCACATAGGAGTGGCAGGCCAACACACCCAGGAGCAGGATCCACTTTTCACAGCCATGAACCAGTGGAGGGAAAGAAGGCACCGTCAGAGAGAGATCAGGTCAGCATGGAGAAGAACATACAACCACCACCGAGTGACAACTCAAGAAGATGACAGAGGCTGAGGTGATGGATAAACTAGCTAAAATATTGTGCTTCCGATGTGATGAGAAATTCACCCCAAAGCATCGATGTTGTGACCGCACACTCCAGTTGTTATCTTCATTTGTTAATGATGGACGAGGAGGATGATAATGTTGGGGAGGAGCCATGCTGCAACGAGCACCACGCTTGGAATGGCATGCCCATGGTTTTCATTACACCGATTCGAGGACAAGGTGGTTTTCTGGGACGAAGTAATGATGAGATCTCATACAGTGGCAAAATATGAAATTTTGGAGGCTCAGTGGCATTTTCATAATTTGGGGGTTCATGGACATTTTTGTATTTTTGCTGAAAATCTAATTATTATATATATGTGGCTGAGAGAGATTAGGGTTTATGCTGAAATTTTGTGAGGAACTTCGGTTGATTTCATCCCTATTTTGTGGAAAGTGCGGCCATCCTCTCGAATTGGTGGCTTGGGAGAACGGTCCACCTCTCCAACGTGGCCAACTATCTTTGTTTTCTTCGTATTCCCAATAAAAATCTGATTTTTATTCTTCAACCCCTAGAGATTCCTATCAACCACCTTCACTGAAGCCTCCAAAAACCACTTGTGTATGCCCCCACAATAAAGATTTACTAGTCAACCCGTATCCGCGGGCACGGTTCATTTAAGATTTTTCCCGCGAAATCTGTCCCCAAAAAATTATTTCCACAACCAAAATTGCGCGGAACAACAAATTAGCGTAAAAATATTTAGCGGCACGGGCACCTTCGGCGCGGAACAACAAATTCGACGCATGCGCATTCGACACGGAACACCAAATTCTGCACAGAACAACAAATTCGGTATGTGCGCCTTCGACGTGGAACAATAAATTAGCTTAAAAAATTTAGGCGCGAACGCCTTCTGCGCTGGAAATTATTCTCATCTTATTACCTCATGCGACAAAGAGACAGTGTGCCCCGCGTTGAGGAAGAGATCATTTGATCGGCAGCATTAAGTACAAGTTAAAGTTTTTTTCCCAAATGTATTAATTGCGTGCTCTGCTATTCCCCAGAAACTTTCATTCCCCAAAAATTTTCATTTTCCTAGGAGCATTCATTTCCCCAAAAATGTTTTCCCCTCCAAAACTTTCTACAAAATCTCATCTTAACCATTCATTCCTCAAATTTAAATCTCAGACATTCTTCTATCAACCATTTTGTTCTAGTCAGCTTGTCCTAATCAGTCCTAGGATTCAAAAACAATTGTCAAATGTAATATAGATATCAAAACCATCAAATATGAAGGAGTCTATACTAAGTATTAGGACCAATAACCTTAAAGAAAAGTTTACAATTTAATCAGCCAGCAAGTTTGTCACTCTCTCTCACACAACAAAACTGGGGGAGGTCCGGGTGAAGCCTTAGTTTTTGTCATTTTGTGGGCTGAATACTCCTTTGAGGGCATCAACCAATCCATGAATTCTAGAGATTTCAGATTCACACTGCACTTCAAGGAATCAAAAATGGTGGGACCCACACACTTCACATAGCCTATATGGAAAATGAAGTGCACCATTGTAGGAAGCCCTAGGTTAGGAAGTGAGTCGTGACATGCCATGCCAAACCCAGGCAAGGCCCAAAACTCAAGCCGACCCACGTGTCATGGCGTGCCAGCTCAATTCATGCTCACGTCTCACCTCGTCTCTTGATTTTTGTAGGAATTCACCGTAAGTTTGAATCTGAATCTAATTCTTTGAACGTGCTTTTGGTGGGTGAGCTTATGAAATGCACGTGATAGGCCGATCAAAGTTGAGAGCCTTCAGTCAAAAAAATAAAATTGTCTTATTTTTTCGTGCACCCCGAGGGCCGAGCACAAAGCACAGCCCATGGCCTAAATAAACAACCATTAAGCCCAAAAAAATTGTGCTGGTCCGTCGGGACATGGGCCAGCCCGAGCCCATTTCCAGCCCTAGAAGCCCAACAAAAAACATGTTTTGCATTAATAACATAAATCCATACAGTTATATTCTAAAACTATATAAAGATTATGCTATGAGATTGACTAGGATCCATTCAAATGAATCAAAAACACGCAAAACCAACCCACTTAAATTTAAAATTAGAAAACCCAATCATAAAATTTGTACCATTGGATATGACCTAACACGTCTAAACTAACTTAAAAATTCAAATGATTTGCATATTTTTTTACCCAATGCAAAATGTGATCACAAAATTGACATTTCAAGATTCTCAGAAAATCCACCAATTTGTCGACATTTAATGTATGGATAAAAAATGTCCAAATCATTAGAAATTTATCTGCAAGTAGCTTAGATGTGTTAGATCATATCCATCATATTAAATTTTCCGTTTGGATTGCCTAAATTTAAATTCGAATGGTTCAAATCCATATGTTTGGTCCGCCGAAAAAGAGAGTGAAAAATCTATTATATTGAACGAGATCTAATACGTCTAAACTATCTTCAAACAAAAAAATAGATGGTTTGAATTTGTTTTGCCCATGCAAAAGGGGATCACAAAAGTAAGATTTTAGGATTGTCATAAAATTTACTAATTTGTCATTGGTTGATGTATTGAGGTTGATTAGGATCCATTCAAGTGGACCAAACTTTTCATTCAAACCATTCAAATTTAAAATTGAGCAACCCAAAAAGTGTTCCATATGATATACCACATCTAAAATGACTATAAATAAAATCTCCACTGATTCTGATATATTTTACTCAAAGAATGTGGTTGCAAAATCAACGATTCAAGATTGTTATAAAATTGACTACTTTGTCATCACCTGATGCATGGGTTAACATGACAGAGTACACCCAATGGAATATATGAAACTTAAACAACCTTGTGTGTGTGTGTGTCTACACACAATACAACGTAGATTGAGAATAAAATACCAAGGTTTCACGGTTCCAGCCGTTTTGGATCGGTCTCGGAGAGGACCGATCCGAAACGCTCCATCTTTTCTCGGTATCGGCCGAAACCGGCCAATACCGGCCGGTTTCCGGTTCGACCGGTACCGACGATCTACAAAAAAGGGAGGAGAAAAGTCAAAAAGGAAGAAGAAAATATTGGAAGATGATGAAGTGAAAGAAAATATGATCCAAAAAATTAGATCAAAAAAATCATATCCAGCCCATCGAAAATCAAATCCAAAAAAAATAAGAAAATGACGAGGAAGAAGAAGCAGAAGAATAGAGGTAAGGGGCTTGAACTGCCGCCAGTCGCCGCCCTCCTGCCACACGTCGTCGCCCTCACACTGCCCTTCGAGATAGAAGGGATGTGTGATTGCCGTTGTAACATTGTTGGGGAGAGAGAGACAGCAAAGAGACAACAAAGAGAGAGATTGGGGTCATTGCCGCTGAAAGTGGTGGAGCCTGATAAATATTTTGAGATATTTTGAGATGCAAACTTGTAAATAAGTGGTATGTGCGCAGAGTAAAACGGTAGTGTGCAAAGCAACTCTCCACTGGTAAACTTGTAAATAAGCTGTATGTGCACCGAGTAAAACTGTGGTGAGCAAAGCAACAATTGTAAATAAGCTGTATGTGCACAGAGTAAAACTGTGGTGAGCAAAGCAACTCTACACTTCTTTCTAATATTTAAAATATATATATATATATACATACATATTTATAAATACATACAAGTAATACAAATGTGACAAGTATTTAATAGTATATGATTAATATTTTAATTTTGGGACGATACTGAAACTTGCTTCCGAAACCACCGAAACGGACGATACCGATACCGAAACCTAAATTTTGGGATGAGCAATACCGAGACCGAAACCTAAAACCTTGTAAAATACGGTCCATAATTCATCAAAAAGATAAGTTATGAAGACTTAATGTTGAAAACCACATACATCAGATCATATAAGTGGCTATATATTCATATGCAGCCTATATCGACCTGTTGTAAAGAAAATTATGAGGGATTAACGGTCTGTATAGGTATGCAACCTAAGTTTTACAACCTGTTACATTATTTTTAACTCATGAGGGATTAACATAAATTAATGCAAATTTGGACGCTCAGATATTGTTTTCTAACTCATTAATTATTAGTAAGAGTTTAATTGTTAAATAAGAATTAACTTGTAACGGTCCCAACCTGTTACATTATTCTTTACAAAAATTATGACTTTTTTGTCCAAACCATTTTAAATAAGTTATTAGAATTTTTTATATATTTATGATTTTTTGGAATTTATTTAGTTAAAGCATGTTACTCATTAAATTAAATTCGAATTTAATATCAAATTTTAACTCTAGACTCAAAGTACAACATTATTTAAAACAGATTATAAACAAAATTTGTTTTCAAATCAATTTGGAAATCCTAACGGCATACATATTCTAATCTTATTAAAAATAATACTAAACCCGAATCGTTAATAACCTAAACACAATATGTATGTATGTATGAGAATAATGGGTATCATATGCCATACAAGGCACCCCCTCATATACAAGACACATAAAGGGGGCGGGTACAAGCCCACATGGGCTTGTACGCCTACCTTTATGTGTCTATATGAGGGGGTGCCTCGTATGGCATATGATACCCATTATTCTATATATATATATATATATATATATATATATATA
This sequence comes from Scilla litardierei, assembly GCA_030789695.1. NCBI lineage: Eukaryota > Viridiplantae > Streptophyta > Magnoliopsida > Asparagales > Asparagaceae > Scilla > Scilla litardierei. The sequence continues at coordinate 8,798,141 of CM061141.1, forward strand.
TATATATATATATATATATATACCTCTAAACTAAATTTCTTTTAAACTATCATCAACCCATCCCCACCCACCCACACCCACACAAACACACCCCCCCCACCCCCCCCCCCCACACAACCCTTCCCCTCTTCCTTTCGTGTCTGTTTCCAGAAAGGAAAAACAAAAACAAAAACAGAAGAAACGAAAGAAAGAAGAAGAAAAATAAAAATAAAAAGAAGAAGACCAAAAGATCGGAGGAGGGAGAAGAAGAAGAAGAAACATTACCTTGAAGCCGCCTCTTTTGGCACCTTCATCCTCCCTTGAAGGCGTCACCTTTTCTCATGGAGAGGTTGGTATCGCTCTAATCTATTTAATTAGAATAAGGGGTTTCGAATGTTTAATTGAAAGCAAAAGTTGTTCTTTTAACTTTTGAATACAAAGTATCATGTATATTTCATTGTTAATCTTTTATGTTGCTAACAACATAATTTTTTGATATTTAACTATGTATTCATGTTGTATATACCCCCATATATCTATGTTTTATCCTATTTTTGCTGGAAGTAGACCGTATTCTGCTGATATATGATGTATTCATGATGTATATTCACCATATTTTATTGTTTGACACAATACTAGGCTGCATAAACATCACATTTCACTGCTGGATACTATACCATGATGTATATGCATAGTATTTCGATGTTTGACATTATACCATGATATATATCCACCATATCTCGTTGTTTGACGCTATAGCATGCTGCATATTCACCATATTTATATGTTTGACATCATACCATGCTGTATATTCGTCGTACTTTGCTGTTTGATATCATACCATGATGTATATTCATTATATTTCACTGCTTAACATCATACCATATTGTATATTCATCGTTTTTTGTTTTTTGATACCATATCATATTGTACACACATCATATTCCATTACTTAACACTAGTTCATGCCGTATAAACGTTGTATTTGAATATTCAATAATATAATGTGCGTACAAGTACAAGTAGTGATGAACATAAATAACACTAGTTCTAGAGATTTTACATGATGCATTCAAATTGTAAAATGTTGCACATAGAAACAAAAGAAAAACATAGGATAATGTCATGATGTGTAGTGTATATGGAAACTCGTTGCACAGAGGATGCATAAACAATGATGGTCATTTGACGACCATACCCATTCATATATACGAAAATGTACCGATGGACACTATAGACTACGACTCAAAGTTATAAGCCGAATGGATACGGTAAGAAAGGTTATGACCAATGATTATAATTCAGACCTAAAATCTTAATAAAGGTTATGACTCACAGATATAGACCGGTGTTGCATCGTACTAAAAGATTATTGGTCCATATTGATCGTTATTGTGGATGGACGAAACACTCAAATTACATATCGTACTCTTGGACATGAGTTATACATTAGATTGGTGGCATAGTGATATATGTTGCACCATATATTAGTAACATCATACTACACTTGACACCATAGTTTAGTGACACCATGATACACTTAGCACTATAGTCTAGAAAATTAGTTGATTTTACTATGTAATTCTGATTAAGACACATGATTATGACACAGTTTATTGCAATACTTATTATCCTACTACATAGATTAATCATCCTTATTGTTTTATTTATTTACTCCTATAAGTTTCAAAAAATAAAGAGACTTAATTTGCTTGTTTTTTTGGATCCTATCGAGTTTATCCCGGGGATGACATTCCTTTTGTTGGATGTCGATTAGATTCAGAGAGCTGGTTTTTTAAAACTGCCCATCTTAAGCTGGTTGATGGAGAGAAGTAGATGTTCTCAAATGTTTAGCATTAGCAAGCCATATTTTTCTTTTGGTTAGTAGCCGCCAATAATGTATGGACCAGAATTGGTGTTGGTCATAGATCTTCTTTCTTTTCATTGCCATTTTCATCTATTTAGTTGTAATAAATATACTCGTGTTTTTTAGAGATTTTAATAAAGACTGGTTTGTGATAAATTTTAGATTTTTATTATTGTTTGCTAAAAAATACATATAGAGAACATATGTGATATTTTCATTGACGTTAGGCATACTTGAATCAAGAGAAAAATAAAAAATAAAAAATTCACATATTTTTCTCATTGATTTAAGCATGTCACAGACCTTCCATCCTCTTCTCCTATATAGTAGGAAGTAGAACGTGACATGATTAAATTAAGTTATCAAACTGTTCCCATTTATTTAGTTAGCATTTGAATTAAATCATTTCATAAGAAACAATAAGACTAGTTAGATTTCTTTTTCTGATTCAGTTGAAGCCAGTTTTTTTTCACCACTTGCAAGCAGATCCAAGCTACCAGTAGCATCCAAGCCAGATCTTAACCAATGGATCCAGCTGCTTTCCCATATTCCCTATTCCGGCATTAGAATGTTCCGACCCGATTTCTCAATTCAACATTGAGCCGGCCCCGCCTTTTCTCTTTATGCTGCGGGTGGATCCGGATCTCGATCTAAGATTTCATCTTCAACAGGTGGAACTACAATGAGATCCACTTCCTTGTGGTAAACTGATGCTGGGTTTCAAATGCTAACTAAACAAATGGGAACAGTTTGATAACTTAATTTAATCATGTGTTTGTTGTTTGCAAGCCAGCTTTGTTTGTTAGGTTGTTAAAGAGCTCAAAAATCCCCCCAAGTCTCTTCAGTGTTTTAAGGGACTTCGGTCACGTCGATGAATATTTCATACGTTTGTTTGTGATGTGAGAGCATGCAAAAATAACTTACTGTTAGATCTAAAAATCTTAGTAAAGAACTTAAAAAACCCAAAATGAATCTTTACCTGCTTGTTATGGTCTCCCGGACCTTTTATATATGCAGACAAATGCCGAAGTAATCTTACATGACAGGCGACACACATGATCCACATAGAATTCATATGATCCATCTACGTCTCTACAAGCTCTTCTCGCCTCACCTTTCAGTTTAAACAAACACTTGAAGAGCCCAAAGAGGAGCCACTTCAGGGACTTTGCGGGTTCTTCGGTGCAAACAAACATACCCTAACTAAGAGACATGAAACAGAAGTTCAAGGGCCGATTGAAGCAATGAATTGTGTTTTCTTATGGGTTGTTGCCTGGTTATTCTTTTCTTCTATCCGTCCCTCCTGTTTTCTTCTACTGCTTCCTGGTTCATTAGATAACATTTGTGTATCTTTTTCTGATTTTTTTTGGGCTTTATCTTAAATTAATGCTACGCATACGCAGTTGCAAATGCAACATATAAGCTGTCCACGTGGTGCACGCTTACTCGCCCAGCAAACAAACAATGGAAATTCTAATTTTGCAACAATGTGGACACATTTATATGCATATCCCAAATTGGACATCTATCCTTGCACTTTCATTTTCATGAAAAGAATCCAAACATTTTTCTAATGCATACAATATGCATCTAGAAGTATCAAATGCAACCCATATCCCTTTCATATCAGACACAAACCAGGTGGGAAGTTAGAAGAATCTATGCCATGGTTTCAACACTACTATAATGGCCCCAATTTTTGGAGAATATTTATATTTATCGTTACTTCTTCTAATTCTTTTCCCTTCTCGCTTTCTTTCTTTCTCGTTTTGTTTTCCCATGACCCATCTCAACGGCCCAACCCGAAGCGCTCTCTCTTTCTTTATTTCTCCTTTCTTATGTTTTTCCCTCAGCCCACTTCATCGGCCCAATCTCCCCCAAGCCCCTCCCCCCTCATTTTCTCTCGAAGTTTCGCCAAAACCCATGTTCGTTCGATCGATTGACACGACAAAGAAAACCCTCGACTGACCGACCGACCCGAGCCCTCCGTCTCAGCCCCGAGCTTCTCTCTTTCTCTCTCTTTCTCCACATCAGCCGACAGCCCACAAGGGCTTCCCACGACAATCTCTAACTGCCAAGATTTGTTGTGGCGTCGATCTACTAGCGTACTGGCAGCCGCTCTAAACTTCGTTGTTACCTGTCCCATAAGCCTACAAAGTCATGATTATCCTCAACCTCTCTCACATCATTCTCATGGTAAGCTTGAGCCCCTCTATTTAAGGATTTGATGTTGGTTTCTTGAGAACTGGCAAAAATTAGTTTCATCTTCAAAAGACTTTGGTTTTGGGTTCGATTGTGTTGTTGGCTTTCGAATTTAGTCTCATCTCCTCCCGAGCAGCTGCAGCTGTCTCCCGACGAGGCGAGGCTTAATTTTTTCCGTCGGTCTTCGATTTTCGGTAAATCACTTTAATTCTAGATTTTTTGTTTTAAATTGTTTTAATTTCTTGCAATAATGATTTTTCTAAGCTTATGGGATTGTCGGTGACCCCTGCTGCCACCCCTCATCATTGTTGTGGTGATTTTCTTGGTTGGTGATCCTTGTTGCAACCTTTGGCTCGGGCTATGCCCTCTGTCATGACTGTGGGGGCTCCCAAGCCTTGACTCGTGAATGTCATGGGGCTTGTCCCCTTGCCATGACCCCCTTGATCCATGTTGATTAGATTGTAGGATGAAGTTGGTCTTTGGCTTAGTTTGGTTCTGTTTTACTAGCATTAGTTCTGTTTTGTTGAAGATTACTGGTTTTGTTGGCCTATGGCCGTGGGTTTTCGGTGGATGTTGGGCTCAGTTGTTGTTTGTGGTCATGGGTCCTATTTTGGGTTGACTTTTTGCGGATGTTTTGGAATTCGGTGTTAAACATAGGTTTTTTGCCCATTTAGTCGGATTTGAGATTTTACCCGATTCGGTTGGACTTGGCTTGCTGTGTGACTTGTAGAGTGGTGTTTTGCCCCTATGATTGGCTTTAGACACATTACTTGAGCATTAACCCTTACTGCATGTTGATTCATAAGATTACTGCATGTTGGATCATACGAAAACCATGAACATATGGTTATGACCTTTTAGAAGGTCGACGATGAGAACTCCCTGAGATCATCATAGTTGTCCCTCCCCCCACTATTATTCCCTCCATGTTTCATGTTGCTAGATCTTTTTCGATGTGCTATCTAAGTTAGAAGGATATTTCATTTACTGGCTACTTTCCATATTTAGATACATCACTTTTCTGAACCTTTACCTGGCTTGCTGATCGAAGGAGTACAATGTTAGAGACCGTACTCAGCAGGGACAACGACCTACAACACCAGCTCCTGCTCCAGCTACTGCTCCAATTGTAAACGCTTCTCGTAGACCACCGCTTCTGCCTCAACAGAAGGTCTTCCAGCAAGTAAGGCAACTAGCACCACCGCCGAGGCACCATGCATTTACAATGACTGCATCAGAGGTCGAAGCTATCGGCCAAGTGATTGCTGGTATGATTTTACCGCTTTCAATATTTATTTCTCGCATGTTAGTAGCTGCTTGTTTAAACATGGTATCTGTGACCTTAGGTATTGTACTAGTAGATGCTAGACATGTCCTTACTTTATCGACTCATGAGCCTCTCATTGCTTCCTGACAAGTCGATTCGTCAACACCAATGATATTCCTGTTAAACCCCTGACTTCTTGTTGGAGTGTTAGCGCTGATAGCGTTATGTTAAAGACGACTAATGGGTATCCTAGTGAGTTGTGGACAGGAGTTGTTCGTGGACTTCTTAGTGATCAAGATGCCGAGTTTTGATGTTGTCTTTAGAATGGATTGGTTGGGAGCCTTTCACGCTATCATTGATTGTCGTCAAAGAATAGTATTGTTTGAGATACACGATCATCCAAAGTTCGAATTTGCAACGGAAGCAGATCTGACGAACCTGTGCAATTCATAGCCCGACCAGCAGAGGCAGTGACAACTACCATGGATGCTGAATTAGAGATACTAGTGGTAGCGTGAGAATTCATGGGCGTATTTTTCGATGATCTTGCAGGGTTGCCTCTAGAACGTGCCATTGAAGTTTAGTTTTCATTGATCTGATACTAGGCGTCCAGCCGATATCTAAGACACCTTATCGTGTGGTGCCACCAGAGCTAGAAGAAGTTCGAACCAAGTTGGATGATCTGCGGAAGAAGGGATGGATACGACCCAGTGTATCCCCTTGATATGCTCATAATATTGTTGGTATTGAAAAAAGATGGATCCTGAGGCATGTGCATCGATTACATAGAACTTAATAAGGTGATGGTGAATAACAAGTATTCGCGTCCCCGTATCGATGACATCTTTGACTAGCTCAGCGCATCGAGAGTCTTCTCGGAGTTGGATTTGAGAACCGGTAACCACCAGGTGCGGGTGAAAAAGAGGACGTCCATAAGACCACATTTGGGACCAAGTATGTACATTAGGAGTCATTGGTAATGCCATTTGGCGTGACCAATGCGTCGACTGTAGTCATGAGCCTCATGAACCAAATGATGTACAAATATCTAGACAAGTTCGTAGTAATCTACCTCGATAATATTGTGATATATTCGAAGGGCGCCCAAGAGCATGTTGGACATATGAGGAGGGTGCTGCAGACCTTGAGACGACACCAGCTATTCGCTAAATTCATCGAATGTGAATTTTGGCTAAACAAGGTGGCTTTCTTAGGCCACGTGATGTCTGAAGAAGGAATTTTTATTGATCCTGAAAAGGTAGCAACCATTCAAAACTGGCCAATCTCTCAAACTGTGACAGAGAAATGGAGCTTCTTGGGATTAGCTGGATATTATCGGATGTTCATTCGGGGCTTCTTGAAGATCACGGAGCCTATGACACGATTAACGAGGAATGATGTATTTATTTGGTCAAAGGAATGCGAAGATATTTTCCAGGAGCTATAGAGAAGATTGACATCGGCATCGATTTTGGTTGTTTCAGACCGGACATGAGGATTCGAAGTATTCTGTGATGCCTCTCGCAAGAGACTTGGGTGCTGCTACACACGGCCAAATCGCAGCATACGCGTCCAGGTAATCGAAGAGCCATGAAAATGACTATCACACTCGTAATCTTAAGTTAGCCACAGTTATCTTTGCACTGAAAATCTGGAGACATTTCTTACTATTGAGCATGTGTAGGTATTTACAAATCACAAGAGTCTGAAATATCTCTTCACTCAGAAGAAGCTCAACATGTGGCAACGTCGATGGATTGAGCTTATGGCGGATTACGATATTGACCTTCATTATCATCTTGAAAAGGTCAATGGTGTACCAAACGCACTGAGTCGTCTTCCAACGGTAATGACCCTCACGACTCAGTAGAGGCTACAACAAAAGATAAAAGAGATGAAGATGGATGTGATCTTACCTAGAGGAACTGCATCTGTGATTAACATGCACATTCAATCGACTTTGGTAGATAGGATCAAGGCCGCTTAGGCAGGAGATGAGAAGCTGCAAAAGATCAAGAGATGGCATGTCAGAGGCCGAATTTCGGGATTCACGAGAACGGGTCCTTGCGCTATGGAAGCAAGATTTGTCTGTCGTTTGGAGATGTTAGAGAAGAACTGTTAAAGGAATATCACAGTACTCCATATTCTATTCATCCAGGCAGGACCACGGTCTGCAAGGACTTGAGGCAGCATTACTGGTGGCATGACATGAAAAGAAGCATTGCTCGAAGCATGGAGAAGTGTATGGTATACCAGAAGGTGAAGGCTGAACATCACCTTGTAGCAGAGTTGTTATAACGATGGATTTTGTAACTGTGCTACTTAGAAGTACGAGGCAGAATAAAGCCATTTGGGTGATTGTTGATCGATTGACCAAGTTAGTGCACTTTATTCCTTTAAGAGTTGGCCATAGTCGACAGAGGTACTTACCAGACGATACATGGAGATCTTGAGGCTGTACGGTGTTCCTGTAAGTATTGTCTTAGACATAGACACTCGTTTCACATCTCAATTTTGGAAGAGTCTACATGATAGTATGGACATCGATCTGAGTTTCAGTACGACATATCATCCTCAAACGGATGACCAATCAAAGCGTACTATTTAAATACTAAAGGATATGCTACGTGCTTGTATGTTAGACTTCAAGAGGTCGTGAGGGGAGCATCTCCACCTCGTGGAGTTTGCATACAACAATAGCTATAAAGCCAGTAATAGTACGGCGCCCTTTACAACGCTATATGGTAGCAACTGTCGTTCGCCCCTAAGTTGGGACAACATGGGTGGCCGAGAGCTAGTTGGACCGGAACTGATAGTAGAATCTGTGGATGTTGCGCAAACTAACATAGAGAAGCTTCAGATAGCACAAGACCAGTACAAGCATTGGGCAAATGCAAATCACATGCACTTGGAGTTTAGGCCATGTAATCATGTCTTTTTGAAGATATCTCCCAACAGATGCATGATTCGTTTTGGTTAGAAATGGAAGCTCAACCCCCGTTACATTGGACCTTTCGACACCTTGGAACAAGAGAAGTGGCATACAAACTTGCACTGTCTCCATCCTTAGAAAGAGTGCATAATGTATTCTGCATATCTCAGCTACGCTAGTATGTGGGAGACCTGACGCACGTGCTTAATCATTCTAAGATCACAATGCGACATGACCTCACTTATGGGCAGCATCCAGTGGAAATTATCGACTGTCGACAAAAGGCTCTTCGGAACAGAGGTATTAAAAGTGATGTGGCATCGAGACTCCCCCTAGAGAATCCACTTGGGAGCGAGAATATGAGATGTGTGAGCGTTATCCTCGCCTATTTGATGTATCCTAGCTTTTAATTCCAAGAAAGGAATTTTTGTAATGATGATAGAATATAATGACACCAATTTTTGAAAAATATTTATATATATCTTTACTTCTAATTTGTTTCCTTTCTCTCTTTCTTTCTTTTTCTTTTTGTTTTCCAGTGGCACATCTCAGCGGCCCAACCTGAAGCTCGTTCTCTCTCTTTTTCTTTCTCTCTTTTCTTTTGTTTTTCCTCAGCCCACTTGATCAGCCCAATCTCATACACTTACCCGAGCCCATCGCCCCCCCTCTCATCCCCCTTTTCTCTCAAAGTATCGTCGAAGCCCATGTTTGTTCGTTCAATCGACGCAGCAAAGAAACCCCTCGATCGACCGACCCAAGCCCTCTACATCTCTCCACCTCAGCCCCAAGATTCTCTTTTTCTTTATCCACATCTGCCAACAGCGCATGAGGGCTTTGCCCGACAAACCCTAACCGCCAAGATTCGTTGAGTCGTCGATTACTCGAGTACTGATAGCCCATCTGGACTTCGTTGTTACCTGTCCCATCTCCCTACAGGTCATGATTGCCTCAACCTCTCTCCCATCGTTCTTACGGTAAGAGTCGAGCCCTTATATTGAAGGGTTTGTTGGTTTCTTAAGGACTGTCGAAAATTATTTCTCTTCAAAAGACTTCGGTTTTGTGTTCTATTTTGTTGTTGGCTTTCGGATTTCGTCTCCTTCCCTCCCGAGCAGCTACAATCGTCTCCCAATGAGGCGACGAGGCTCGATGTCTACCATCAGTCTTCAATTTTCGATAAATCACTTTAATTCTGGATTTTTAGTTTTAAATTCTTTTAATTCCTTGCGATGATGATTTTTCTGAGCTCATGTGCTTGGCGATGACCCCTGTTGTCGCCCCTCACCACTGCTGTAGTGATTCCCTTGGTTGGTGATCCTTGCCGTGACCTTTGACTTGGGCTATGCCCTCTATCGTGGCGTTGGGGCCTCCCAAGCCCTTGACTTGTGACTGTCATGGAGCTTGTCCCCTTGTTGTGACCCTTTGATCCTTGTTGATGATGGTTGTATGGTGGTATTAGTGTTTGGCTTAGTTTAGTTCTGTTATACATGTGTTGGTTCTGTTTTATTGGAGATTGATGGTTTTGTCGGCCTGTGGTAGTGGGTTTTTTGTGGATATTGGACTCAGTTGTTGTTTGTGGCCATGGATTCGGTTTTGGGTTGTTGGCTTGTTGCGGATGTTTTGGAATTTGGAGTTGAACCTGGGTTTTACCCATTTGGTTGGAGTTGAGTTTTTGCCCTATTCGGTTGGACTTGGCTTGCTACCAGGACTTGTAGACTATGGTTCTGCACATATGATTGGCTTTAGACTTGGGATTTGGGCGCATTGATTGAGCATTGGCCCTTATAGCATGTTGGATCATAGGATTACTACATGTTGGATTATATGATTACCATGAACATATGGTTATGAACCTTTGATGGTCGATGATGAGAACTCTCTAAGATCATCATAGTTGTCCATCCCCAGTGTTATTCCCCCATATTTTAGGTTGCTACATCTTTTCCGATGTGCTATCCATGTTAGAATGTTATTTTATTTATTGTCTGCTTTTCATGTTTATATACAATATCACTTGTCACTTGTGCTTAGAATGTTATGTCACATGCTTAGATTGTTATTCCTTTTGATAAATGTTATCTCGTAACATTAAATTAGTAATATGTTGAATATGTTATGATGAAAAGATAATCTTAAATAACTGTTATTATTCCATGTACATGGCATATTATTTGAATACCACCTTATCAGTGGTATAAACTCCTGAAACTATCGGAATCATGATACTTGACTAGACTTGTACCATATAACACATATCAAACATATTAACTAGTTTTGATGTGACAACTGGACTTGTTTCTTGATGCATGGTTAAACAAGTAAATATGTACCTTAGAACTACACTGGTATTACACCACTGTGAGACTGAGATATGTACAACTTGACATGCACCGAGTTTTTTTGGGTAAATCATATTAGAGATGGTGCGGGAGCGGCTGAAGCCATACTTCTGATCTTCTGACCGAGTCAGGTCTCCGATTAGGTCACATCATACATCTAATGTGATCTTCTGGGTATCATCGGATGTAATTTTACGTCCCTCCTACTCCCATTTTGGACTCAAAGCCCTCCTTCATTCTAATGTAAGGGACCTAGGTGCGCGTCCACGTGGCTTTATGTGGAATCCTGGTTGCTTATTGTACACTTCGATATGATTCACAACCTAGAATTGGTTTACATGCTATAAAACTATTAGCATAAATATTAACTGAATAATGTTTTGCATGCATGCCTTCCTTTTCATTTTCTGCTTTATTTACTATTATGATTAGTTTTTCATTTTCATGCATAAAACTGTTTAAATTCAAATTCTAGAATTACGGTGATTTACCACTGACAAACTAATGACTCTCCATTTTTTACCGTTAAGTGATGAGATGGAACTGGATGAGGCACACGCTTTTAAGGACATTGAGTTCTCTGTGGAGAGTGTACATTTCTGATTTGTGAGGGTGTGAGTGATCTCTGATGTATATTTTATGTTTGTAAGAGAATGATGTATCCGACTTTGTAACTCTTAAGTATTAATGAATTTTCATATAAGCATTCTGGTACACCTCAATTCATGGCCTAGATTATTTTCATTGATTATCTGCAGGACCTGCTAATTATTGCGAAAAGCAGCTACGTCCCAAGTCGCAAGGCGTGACAACCACGAAGTCAGGTAAGGTTTCTTAATCAGAGCACCATGTCGCCTATGGAATCAAGGGTTTCGTTCATCTCCATGAAGTCTTTAAAAGTAGCATATGATCTTTGTTCAAAAAGAAGAAACACTGGTCAAGACTCTTCAATATGCCCTGCGGGTGAACAAACTTGGCTGGAAACTCAAATTACAGTTAAGCAACTTGGTTACTTGAAATTGCATGCCCACAACTACTAGTTGTGTAATTGATAATGAACTGTCCCCATCAGCTTTGGCTTGTACTGCCAGTGTTTTAATCAATTTTAACAATTTTAGCAATCTGTCCCGGTCAAGTATGACTTTCCGCACCACACAAACAATACACCCTTACAGCCAAAACAACCTTGAACTCTTGTCATGTTTACCTAACAGCTTCTTAATCAAATTTTTATTGATGATATGTTACATCATCAAATCCAAGCAGATCAATAGAAATTACCTCATCTCTAGAACTTTCATCTAGATGAATCTGATCTCTGATGTCATGCAAGCTACGCGAACCCCACAAATATGTTTCTCTGCAACCCAATACCTACAAATTCACAAAAGTACAATGCAGTTGAAAAGAAGCTTCACGAGTAATTCAGAAAATTACTATAAATAAGTGACAAACCCTACGTGTGATTATAACAATGTATGCACATGAGTAATTTGGCATGCATTATTTGACTACCCTGCAATCAAAATACTAAGTAAAAGAAGCCTAGTAGCAACAGCTAATTCAACATCATGATTCTTCGTTAAAACAACTGCAATGAGCACACGTAGTGTGAACCACCCAATTTAGACTTACAATGAAAACAATCAACGAAGGCAAGCTTGGGTTGAAGGGGCATGGTGAAAAAAGCGATGTTATCTCACAAATAGTTACGTATGAATGAAGAAAAATGACGCAATGTGACTCAAGAGAAGAGTACTTCCTTCGTATCAAATTGTCTAATTAGAATAATATGTATTCGTTATCCAAATTTTGTAAGTTTAATGATATTATCTAGCTATAATTTTCCAAGACCACAACTTTCTGACAGATAACCTATAAATAAAGTAGAATATCATCATTTGGCATCAAAGTATTAGTGGAAATGTATTTTTTAACCAGTGAATTAGAACCCTAACACCCCTCCATTCTCCAGTTGCTCATAATCTAGGAAATTACTAAATAGTTCTCAAAATAAGTGGGAAAAAGGTGTACCTTTGACTGCAAAGGAGTCGGATTTGTACCAAAAAGAGTTCCGTAACGAGCAGCCAAGAACAAATTCTCAATACCGCTGCCATAAAAGAACCTCGTTCTCGATCTCAGACTCCACAAAGCACATCTCAAATACATATGGACCAGCTCCTCCTGTTATCAAGCTCAAATTCATGATTTTAACTGTATAAATAAAAATTAAAATGCACCAAAAAGATCCAAATAAAAAATCCCAACTTTTACCTAATTTAGATATCAGCGAGATCACGCGGTGCACAGTAGAACGAGTTCATGTGAGAGATTCACAATAGAAGCGGATGCTGCAAATGAGCAAAGCAAAACGAAATCAACGGTTTTTAAAGAAATATATAAAGAGAAAGACGAAATTTGACTTACAGCTAGGAGCAAAACCCTATCAACACTGCGATAGAGATGAGAGACGAGTACATGAAACGAAGGAGAGACTGATTTTTGTTGACGCTGGAAATGAAACGAAAGAAATTAGACAACAGCTATTCGTTTAGAAAGAATAGACACAATGTCCACAGCTTAGTATTGCATAAACACACTCCTAAGATCAGATCACAACTACAAACACATAACTTGATCTGATATAATATTTCACAATGGAAATTAAAACTTGAAACCCCCATATCTTCAAAAATCACATAATACAATTAACTGCAGATTAATGAAATAAACAGATCTGCATCTTAAAAAATCCTGCAAATTCCAGAATGTTGACAGAATCCACCAAAATCACCAGCCTCATCCGATTCTATCTGATTCCACGATGACAACCCAAAGCCCCAACTTGCCAAGAATTATTAAAACGAACCAAATACACCACCATAAGCATAATCTAAATTATAGCGTAGATCTGAGATCTCCCCAAAGTTTATAGGGAAACAACAACCCTAGACTATATAAAATTCAGAACGATGCGAAAACAATACTAGCATATAAGACTTGACTCAGATCTTTAAAAATTAAAATAAGATGAAATAAAATTAAGCAAAATCAGACCTTCAGAAGGGGAGAAACGGAGATTGCTCGGGCCTCGATTTCTAGATTGCCGACCTTGATACGTCGAAAGGTCAACCGGCAGCGGTCTCGTGTGGCGTGAGAAAGTCGAGAAGAGGTGGGCACCCGTTAGTTGACGCCGTTAGGCAAGTCTGCCGCTAACGAAGACTGACGAAGGCTGCGACAAGGAGTTTGTAGCGGTATCGGGGTTGGACGCTGATGTGAACCGTTCAGATACGGATTTCTGTTACTGCGTTGCATACTTGTATTATTAATAGAAATAATCCGTGCAAGGCCAAAAAATCCCACACAAATATAACGCGGTGTACGTGCGCAACCGAAAAATAGTAAAAATTATATGTGTGTTCGTCGGGTTTATAGTGGAAAAGTTATTTCTGTTTTTTTCATATAACAAAACCAAAAACACAAAAAGATTTGTATTCTTGCATCGTCATGCACGCATTTGTATATATATATATAATTCCACAATGCCGTATTTTTATATTCATCGGTTTCTAAGTGAAGGATTTTCAGGTTTACATATACCTATGTTCAGTTTCTCAACATCGATTAAGACATATGCATATGGTTAGTTTTTAGTTTGAGATCTCATATGATATGCATATTATGCTTATGCTCGTAGTCTCCACGATAAAAGTACTCGAAACGGCCTTAGGTTATATTTTTTCTTGTGAATCCATCTTCTATGTGTTCCTTGGAACTCTTAGTTGAGTATGATGGTTAGTAATCTGATAGGATTTGGATAACATCATGACTATCCTGTACCGAGGAGTGATATTGCCGAGCTTGCTCAATATAAAAAAGAGAGAAATGAGAGAAGAAAAGGAAAAAGGACATATTAAAAAGAAAATGAATAAATATGCGTTGTTCTTCCAGCTATGCTGAGTAGTCGGGTCATCATGATTCAGGAAGCATTGGGGATTCACGCCGAAAGGTCTAGCTTGGGGGAGTGCATATAAATAAAAGTTTCAATTTGTTTGAGCTAGTAGGTCTAAGAGTTCCTTCTTGGCCCAATACCCTAAGGTCGCCTGGTTTGGGAGTCATTGACCTAACGCTCCTTACATGAACCAACAAAATGTGAATGTAGCAACCAAACGTGAGCAAAGCTAGCGACTCCACAAATCAATGAACGATAGCGTGTTGTGAGAGCCATTTCTTTGAAGGATTCATAAACCATTATATGATATTAATTCTTCTCTTAATCCATCGCATAATTTCAATTCCCATTCTAATAACCTAGAGCGGTATAAAGGAAATATCATAGTATTTGAGCATGATCATAATTATGCATATTGTGTATTTGATTTCTGCTTGAAACGTTACTCTAAGGCTATGTATTGATTGATAGAGGGGAATTGACATGACCCGCTTCCCAAAATACATAAGACATATGAATCCGTCCCTAATATCCAGAGAGGCGGTTGTGATAAGAGAAATAGGCATCTATACAGGTCCACAAAGGACACAGGTCCACTGCACACTGCTGGGGTGGTACACGTAACGTTTACACAAGAAAAATCACAAACACAGAGAAAGAAAATAAAACACAGAAAGAAATAAAAACCAACTCAGAACTAACTAAGCCAGATTAGAAACTTATACATAAACACCAAAGTCCGACAAAGTCTATCTTATACAACAAATAATATGCCTAGAACTCTTACTAACCCAAAACCCCTACCCAATAAAGGACCCAAGAGTACAAGTTTCTCCAACTCAAGCTCACGACCACCCAAACACCAAGGACCACAACGCGACTCAAGCTCCACTCTGCACAAGCACAACCCCAACTCAGCTCCATCAGCTCACCACACCAAACACCTACTACCTGAAACTAACACAGGTGGGACACGTCAACGTGTGTCCCATGTAGTGGCCCATAGTGCCATATATGCTAGGGCTTATATTTTTGCATGAAATATAGTGTAAACGTGCATGGGCCACCAAATCTAATGCCCCGCTCCCGGGTATCCTCTGGAGCGGGGCGTTAACCCTCTTCCTTTCGCTATTCTTTTCTTTCTCTTTCTCCTCTCTTCTTCTCTTTTACAATTACGTTTTTCTCCCCCTTACCCCTTATTCTTTTATCTTTAAGGCCTAAAACACTTTCTTCTCTTCCCTTGTTGGACCATGGTGATAGCTAGAAGATGAAGGCTTAGTTGGAGCTAGTAAGGTGGTGATCTCTTGAGCAAGTTGCCATCTTTTGGAGCTAGTAAGGTGGTGTTTTCTTGAGCAAGTTGCCATCTTTTGAAGCTAGGCCCAGAAGGACTTGAAGAAGGAGGAGCCATAAGGGTTAGGGCTAAACCCTTTTCCCTCATCACCCAAGTGATAGGAATCCTCTCCCCCTCATTTGCCCTTGCACATCATGAAGTTCTTTGTGCAATTATGCATGTTTATATTTCTGAAATTTGTACAGAACATGTCCTCTGTTTAGTTGTGATTTCTGTCCAACCTATATGAAGGAAAATTCTGGAAAAAAATTACGGTGGTGTAGTTCACGAAATTCTACCACATAATAATATAAAATATGACATATGTTCAGTTCAAGAATTAGGAGAAAAATGGTTTTCTTGTTTCACCCCCTTAGGACACCTTTCAGTAAAACACCACCATCTCCATGCTCAATTAATGGAATTAGGTGTTCTTGGTCTCATTGGAAAGTTAACTCGTAGACCTACAACTTTGCTGTTGAAAATTTTATCTTGATTTGCCCGTAGCCATGAGTAATTTGCAGTTGGAGTTGCTGCACTTTCTGTATCAGTTTTTAGAACTGCTATCTGTTGGTAAAACTGACACCATAAATCGGATACTACACATGATTTTTTGAAAATTGGTGGGTGAATGTAAAACTTGTTTACCAACAACTTTGCAGTTGTGACTTTTGTGAGATTCTCACAAGAATTCTTGATAAACAGCCTTTTTTACAGCCTTCCTATAATTTATTGCACTTGCTTTATAAGATGGCCTTTGATTCATAATGCAATGGCTATTTCTATGTTGTTGGGCTGTTGTACCATGAAGCGCATGACCCCATATGTTGATCTAAGATGATAGCTTTGCATGTGGTTAATTGCAGTAAGTGATTGCATGTTTCATTTTATGTCGCTTGCATGTATAGGTAAGTCCCTTATCAATGCTTTAGCAACTTATTCCATTTTGCTTGTTGTGGTGTTATATTACAATGATAGAATTGTTGATTCTATGTGAGAATGGAGTCAAAATTACCCACATATAATTTCGGCCATGAGGCCTTGTTAGGCTTTTGTGACATGTTGATGGAAAAGGGTGGAAAAGAGAAGGAAGAAAGCGGGAGAAAAAGAATGGCATGTGAATTGCACTTTAATGGAATATTGTGTTTGTGGTAATGGTTTTCAAGTTGCATTTTATATGTGCTTTTTGTTTCAGTTTTCCCTATAATTAATGTACGTGTGCTTCATATTGTTTCATATGTAATGAAAGTAAAAATTTATGACTCAGTCCTCTTAAAGGAGGGTGACACGGGGTTGGGGGAACCAAAGTAGTAGGTGGACATGAGGGACGGACCGTTTGTGGTTTGCACTCCTGACGTAGCCCATGAGGCGGGGAGTGGCGGATATAATGAGAAATGAGGGAAGGGCTCCTTTGCTAACAGCATTGCACGCGTGGCTCAGTCCATAGCATGTCTGGGGGAGTTTCAGTTTCATGCCAACTAGGGAAAAGGTTAAGTCCCAAAAGGGTCCTACCAACTACTTAGGTTCCAAAACGGTAACCAATGAATTGCCTGATTTACTCCTTTATGCCTTTAAGTGTGTTCATAATTGTAGTTTAATTGTTTTACTTCCTCGGCTTGCATTTATTGTTGTTACTGTATTATCGTACCACATCCCCCTTGTACCATGTCTCATGGTTGTGTTTACCTTAGCACTATGTTCATGCAATGCCATGCCATGTTGCAATGCATCATCCTCATGCCCGTAGTTACATTTAGTAGTGGCACTTGGGGCGGCGTTGGATATCCTACTGGGTCACGCATTGACGTGCCCCAACGTTGACTTTTCAGGTTTTGGCTGGAGTTGGTTGCAGGAGCAGGAGAGTTAGGTCTAGAGCTGGTTGGGTTGAGTTTAGGTTGGGGTGGAGAGGGGTAATGAGAGAGAGCTTTGTACTCTTGGGTTCTTTTTCAGGGATGAGTTGTTTCGTTGTACAGATGTATAAGTTGATGTTTGAGATGTTGATATATGATAACAGGGTTACTTGGTAGTCTCAGTTTGTTTTCTCTAGTTCTCACTGAGGTTTTTGTGATGTGTTTGTTGGTTTGTTCTTGGGAACATTACAGGTATTACCCTAGCAGCGCGCAGTGGACATGCATCGTCTTTTTGTACTCTATCTCTTCCCTCTACTTTCTTTTTCACACATGTCTCTTTGGGAATACCTGGGACGGATTCGTACTTCCCGGGTATCCTAGGGAGCGGTGCGTTACAACTCAGTAGGAAGCTCAACTAGCATAAGGAATACTATTATCATGTTGTTGTTTATAGACTCAAATATGATGCAAGAGACAAAGAGAGCCATAATTATATCAGGCAGAAAGTAAAAGCATACATTACACATTCATGGCAATTCAGCATTTAATTTAACTATGTTTCCGAAGACTAAGTACAACGCTGATATGAGGATCAGGACGCTCGTCCCAAGGTGGGACGGTATGAGCACCAACGAATCCATAAAGCACCAACGACTCCATAACAACTCAACAACGGTGATGCCAACGGTGAAACACACAGTCGTGTCCTCTGTAACGTCCCACTCTGGCGGATACTCGAGAAGTACGAATTCATCACAGGTTCTCCCAGAGTAGCGAGAGTTACAAGGAAGAAAAGAAAAGAACCACTATTGAATCAGCAAGTCCACTGCACGCTGCTTGAAAAGTACATGAAGAGTTCCCAAATAACAAATAACAAACACATCAACACATAAGAAAAACAACCAACCAGAAGGCCAACACAAAGAACTGCAAGGAAGCACAAACTTTCTATAGCTCGACACCAAGGAAAGTCCAATAACCGAATTATACAACAACATCATCCTCACAAACCCTAAGTACAAGGGTCTACCCAAACAAGAAATCCCAAAAGTACATGTGTCTCCCCAACTCGTCTTACCACCCAGCCCACACTCAACTCACAGCTATCTGCTATCTCCAACTCTAGCTCCAGCTTCTACTTCAACCAACCAACACCTGAAAAGTCAACGGAAGGGGCACGTCAACGCGTGACCTAGTAGGAAGCCACAGCCCCAACTAGCCCCTAACCTGATGCAATTACATATACACGTACGTATGGTATGGCAGGAAGTCTGAAAGTGTGTAAAAGGTGCATGTGAGCAGGCATAGTGTATGACATGGCATAAACATCTACTGCAGTAAAGGAAGTAACAACTATAGTTATGAACATGTGGAAGCATGCACATGCAACAGGCAAGGTGTACATACTAGCATAATGTACAAGAGGCAACAAATAACAAGCACAACATTTATAATGAGCAACTAAGTGTTAATAGTAAAACAATAGAAACTAGTAACATGGAACCCATCTCACCCATTCATTTCTCACAACATCAAATAGCATTTTCAACCTCATTTACATGGTGCCATCATAATTAAGGCAATAATAGCAAAACCATCCATCACATTTCCATTTACTTAAGCTCCACAAATGAAAGCAAACCACACCATTTTTCCAACATACAACCATTTCAAGCAACGCATGCATTCATGGCAACAATCATACATATAAGGGAACAATCATATATATAACCACAAGTCACACATAATGTTCAAGTATGTCATGATGCATATGAAACACAATGCAATTGCTATGAGATGCAATGCAATGAGATCTCATGAATGTGCTGGCATGCAAGTGTATCATGACTACTCCGATATCATGGGGAGCCACCCATGGATCGAGAAGTGACCAACGGCGTTTTTCCCGCCTCCTACCGCGGCACAACCATCCAAGCCGGTGCACTCTCCACCACCTGTGTCCCTAGTATGATCATATCCAAACTTGCTTTCTTTTTCCAACATCAATACCACTTGAATGCCAACATTATTATCAACAATAAATTCACTTAGACATTGGACATAAGTGAAAATTAACAACTTTATGAAACATGATGTGGCCAAATAAACATCTGATGAATCATGTAACAATCATATATTGAAGCCACAAAACATGGAGACCCATAATCGAAGACAAAACAACACCTTCATGCAACCCAGTTTCTGGAAATAACATGACAGTCCCAAACAGAGACATAATGCTCCAAATATTTGTACTAAACATCAATTTTTCTTCTCTTAAGAGTTCTAGGAATGATAGTTCTGGACTCGCATATGAAATTTCATGCACTAAACTAATTGGTTGATTCATAGTGATTTAATTAGCAAAGTCTATCAAAACAGTTTTCTGGCAGGATTTCAGGGCTGTAAAGATTGATGATTTTCGACATGTTGCAGGCAGAATCACAAAACATGTCCAGAGATAAAAGTTATAGGCCTATCTATTAGATTTCCAACGAGACCAAGAATACCCAATTTCATTCGTTGTGCAGGGAGGTATGTATATTTTCCCGAAAGGTGTTCTAAGAGAGTGAAATCTGGCATGTTTTATTCATAGCCACTTTTCTCCTAAATTTTGAATAGAGCATACATCAAATTATATATGATTTTGGGGTAGCACTTCTTATTCTACATCACTGTATTTTTCTTAGATTTTCTTTCGAACTAATTTGATCAGAATTCACAGTTGAATTAGGAGACAGGTTGCTGGAAATTTCAGCACAAGTTCTTCAACATGCAAGCAAATGATTCCTATCATTGAACATGCATATAGATGTCTACTAATTGGAGAAGGGATTCCTACCTATAGGGTGATGAGAGAAGATGGGTAGCCTCCTCGTTTACGGCTCATATTCAAGTCCTCCATCTTCATGACTCTCCCAAGCTCCCAAAACCCTAGGCCCAACTCCTCCCTTCTTCTCTTCGTTCTTCTCTTTTCATTTTCCTTTGAATTTTCTTGGATAAGCTCTAGAGATTTCAGCCTAAAGCTGAAATAATGGGGGAAGAGAGAGATGGTGAGGTTCTAGTGTGTAGGAGCTTCTTGGATTAGTCAATGACAACTTTGCCCTCCATTTGTCTCATTTAGCCTCCTCCACTTTGTCCATTTCTTCTTTCTCTTTTCTTTAATTCTAAGGCCCCACTTCATAAGCCAATTTCATAAGCCCAAGACTCATTCACAATCCCATTACCCAACTTATGAAGCCCACCAAGAAAATTAAAGTCAAGAATTCTTGTCACTTTTGCACAAAATCCTCATTTCTAACCGCATTGAGAAATATACCCAATATTGGGCATAAATGTAAATTTGAGAGGCATGAATACAAATCTCATTCTCCATCCTCTTTCTACACATCTCTACTAGCTAGGCACCACCCACTTCTTACTATGCACACACCCCTACCTACCACACATACTACACTTACATTCTACACCCTACACTATCTTACACCAAGTTAACGTTCTCTAATATGCATCACACCATTAGTACACACCATCATATTATTCTTAATCAATATCCTCACTCATATGACTTCATGTTCACCCAATCACTATATGTACATACGAAATTACAATACACACACACACACCATAGTATCATATATACAAACAAAGTCACTTTAACCACACTCTTACACATCTTACTACACATATCTCCATCCGAGTATACTCACTACATTACGTACACCATAGTTATCCATGTCACTCATATACACCATTTCAGAGTTATACCACGTCACTATTAAACACAGTACATAATTGCTCAGTATATTACACCAAACACTGCCACTTATACACTGTAGGAAACATGTATCACAGTATTGTACACTCTATCGTAGATGGCACTCTGGGCCATTACATCCTCATACCTTAATCGTACATAGTCTTCCCCCAACCCCCACTTAGGGTGCTCACCCACCACACGGCGGACCGAGACACACCTATGATTAAATCTACATTTTACTTGAATAACCTAGAATACAATGTCAAGTGCATAGATCTAAAAGCAACATTTAGAGTGACGTAGAGTGAGCATGCAACTTAAAGTGACATGAAGGTATCATACAACCTAAAGTGACGTTAAAGTAGCATGATGTAAAGCATGTTATGAAGCATGTTGTAGAGCATGTTGTGAAATATGTTGTGAAGCATGTTGTGAAGCATATTGTGAAGCATATGGTAAAGCATGTTGTGAAGCATGTTGTAAAGCATGTTCTGAAGCATGTTGTAAAATATGTTGTAAAGCATGTTATGAAGCATGTTATAAAGCAGGTTATGAAGTATGTGGTGAAGCATGTTGTAAAGTATGTTGTGAAGCTTGTTATAAAGCATGCAATACAACATTAAGGAAGTTATAGCATATAACATTAAGGAAGTTATAAAATATAACATTAAGAAAGTTATAAAGGATGTTATGAATGATGTTATAACATATTACATAATGTGGATGTGATAGATGTTTACGGGTGTTTTCTCACCACAGTTCGTTGACCGTCGGCTGTGTGGTCAACGTGGTCAAGGGGCCGACTTGGGGGTCCCTTGGGATCGCCGAGCCCGCGTGCTCTCGGCGTGGGTGGAAGGAGGGTCGGGCGCAGACGGGGTCGGGTCCCCGGGTTGCGTCGGTCCTCTGCCTTCGGGGAGCTGAGGAGAAGCCTCGGCTCGGTGGATCGCGCTCGGCCTCGGCTGGGTCGTGCTCGGCCTCGGTCGGATCCGCGTCGAGGGGTAGCCTCAGCGCCTTGCAAGAGGGTCGATGCTTGAGTAGTCGTCCACCTGACGACTGCGATGGGGGTGGCCGCCCGACGCTGAGGGGTAGCCTCGGCGCCTCGGACAGCTTCTTCCTGGACAGATGAGGAAACTCGTCAGGGAGGCCGGACCTAGGTTCCGGCCAAATCCCCTCCGATGCCTAAGTCAGATCAAGGTCTGAAGGGGTACTCGGCGGGGGAGATCCGGCTTGTAGAGAAGCCAGAACGTCAACCCGGGCGGCGCGAGTTTGGGGGAGGGAGGAATTGAGATGGCGAATGCCTAGGTCGTTGATGGAGTACCTCTCTGTTGATTACCTGAGTCTCGATCCCTTTCTCCGTCGTCTTGGCCTTCCCCTTATAGGGTCCCTCGCGATTGCCCCACGTCCTGCCTCCTTTCACGTCCCCACGATCCGCCTCCGCCTCCTCCCACTCGTGCGTAGTGGAGGGGTGGCACATTAACGGGTCCGTTAATGGCCATTATGGGATCGCAGATTTTGAGGGGCAGTTAATCTGGCCGAATGGGGGCTAGTCGGGTGCCCCCGAGGGTGAAGTGGCTGGGCCTTCAGCTCCGTCCGTGGGCCCTTCCGGGCGGGCCCGTCTTCTCTAGTGGGCGCCTCCTTTGAGGCTGGGCCGTGGGCCATTGTAATTCGGGCTGGTCCAAATTAGTCGTAACAATTGCCCACATCGCCCGGGTCGTTCGGCTTCCGTCGATGCGGCTCGGGTGATGTGACTCTTGCATGATCCGATGGGTGCGTCAGTCGAGGCTCCGCCATTAAATGAATGTCATTATTACCGTTCCGTTTGAACTTCCGTTGGTGCAGTTTTCGAAGCATCGCTGCCGTCTTGATGTCGCCACGTGCCCCTTGCATTTATCTCCACCGTGCGCAGGGTCATTCAAAGGGCACCAGGAAAGGAGCACCGATATCCGTTGGTCGAACGTGGCCAGATTTTCCTTCAGCATCTCCTTTTTCTAATCCTGCTCCAGCTCCTCGTCATGTCGTCTTCTCCTGCCCCCGGTTCGGGTTGTCCAGAGGATGCAGTCCGCCTCGACTCGTCTGATAGCCTCGGCTCGGCGGTCGGTAGTCAGGGGGTGACCCCTCGGGGGTGCCTCCGGAGGTTCTGGGATGTTCTTCTTCCTTCTGTGCCACCTCCGCCGGAGATTTGCGCGCCCGCTACCTTCTACCCCCTTACTCCATCCGGGCCCTTGAGCCTAACGAGTGGATCTGCTTTCTGGGTCCGAAGGCGGTCGGGGTGTATGAGGTGTGCTTCCGATTCGGGCTTCGGTTCCCCCCTTCATCCTTTCATCGTTGAGTTTCTGCGTGCTCATCGTGTGGCCCTGTGCCAGTTCTGCCCCAACGCGATTGGGCTCGTCATCGGGTTTGTCGTGCTCTGCCTTCAGAAGGGGGTGGGCCCCTCCCTCCGACTCTTCTCCCAATTTTATCGTCTGAGTCGCCATCAGTCGGGGGCCTGGATTTACATTAGCACTCGGCCCTCGAAGAGCCTGATACTGGGGCTGTCGAGCTCCGGCAAGCTCTGGAAGGAGGAGTATCTCTTCGTTGTCGGCCCGTCGGATATGGATTTCCCAACTCACTGGAGCACCGACGTGATGCTGGCACTGGAGCTGGGTGATCCGACTGCGGCTGAACTCGAGACCGTGGAGGCCCTGTTGGCGATCCTGCCGGGCGATCGAAAAGTCACCGTTCTCTTTTCTGACCTCAATCTGCGGAAGACCACGTGGCCCGCTGGTGAGTTTTGCCGTCCTTCATCGCTCCGAAGATAATGCTCCGTGGCCACTGTTCTGTGGCTGATAGGGTTGGTTGATGATGACTTTCCCCTGTGCAGGTGGGTTTCCCTCCGGTTCTTCTGCCCTTCCTCCTCAAGTCGGGATTCCGGACCCCGCCTCTCGGAGAGGGGATCATGTGCTGGCGGTCCGGAAGAAACAACGTGTTGACCGCTTGGCGGCTGGTGCCGAGAAGTCGAAGAGGAAGGTCCCCTCTTCCTCCCAGCATGGCGTCTCTAACAGGTGGCCACTCTCAAGGGTCGGATTCGTGAGCTAGAGGATGTGGACCTTGCTAAGGTTGCCCAGGACGCCGTGAAGGAATATGCCCTTTCCTTTGCCTCTAAGGCCATGTCCTCAGCGTTCGAGAAGGGCTTCGCCCGCTGCCTGGCCGAGGTTCGAAAGAGGTTCCCGCTCGCGAAGATCAACCTCGAGGAGCTTCAAGCGTACTCCGATGAAGAGGAAGAGATCCCGGAGCGGTCCGGTGCTTCTCCAGTTGACGGTCTTGAGGGGGCCCCCCGAGAAGACGAGGGTGGGAGTGTTTAGATCCCTAGCCTGGTCCTTAAGTTTTTCGGGACCAGGGCTTTTGGTGTAGCCCCTCGTATTTTCCGAAAGTAAAGTGTCTTTTCCTTGCTTGCTATTGCTCACCTCCTCCCTTGGGGTGGAGCCTTCTTTTGAGTTCTGACGGAGAAGAGTCGGCGCTCCTGCCGGGGGTGTTGTCCCCCGGGTCGGTTGGCGTACCGACGGGCCGAGGGAGTTGCCCCTGGCACGGTTAACGTGCAACCGTATCGGGGGAGTTGCCCCCGGCTTGGTTGGCATGCCGACGGGCCGAGGGAGTTGCCCTCGGCTCGGTTAACGTGCATCCGTATCGGGGGAGTTGCCCCTGGGTCAGTTGGCTAGTCGGCCTGGGGCACGACCCATGTCTTGCGATTAGCCGATGAGGTCGACCTCTGAGGTCGTCCTTTCGACCGACCTGCCCAGGGAGCTGCCCCTGGCCTCACGGTCGGTCAGTTTGCCGGTCTGCTGGGGGAGTTGCCCCCATCCTTACGGTCGGTTCGAGTCGTTTCGTTCGCTGGGAGGGCTACCCTCGCTTAGTGGTCGGCCCACTCCGAGGTTCGGCCCCCGGGAGTTTCCCGACCAGGCGAATTGTGGAGGGGGGACCAGCCTGTTTGGGGGTCATCCCTTGTCTTTGCGAGGTGCCACCCGGACACTCCCTTGGCAGGGTCTCCCCTCTCCATGAGGTTTTTTACGGCCATGCTATAAGAAGAAAGCAGGATCAAACCAATTTATTGAGCAAAGGGGGAAGAAAAGAGTTACATTCGCGGGAGATCTCGTAGGATTTATTGGTAATATTTGCGCAAATGCTCGGTGTTCCAGGAATGGGTGAGGGTCTTTCCCTCCGAGTTTGCTAGCCGATAGGTAGCGGGTCCTAGAACTTCGATCACCCGGTAGGGACCTTCCCACTTGGCTGCCAGCTTCCCTTTGCGCGCGACCTCTGGACAGAAGACCGCCTTTCTAAGGACCAAATCCCCTTGGCAAAAACTCCGCCCCTTGACGTGGGAATTATAGTAACGCGCCACCTTTTGCTTCTGGCGGATGATGGTGGCCAAGGCATGTTCTCGTCGTTCACCCAGGAGCTCCAGGCCGAGCTCCAAACCCTCGGCGTTTCTTTCTTCGTCGAAATGTCGGATGCGGAGGGACTCCTCGCCCACCTCGACTGGGACCACTGCTTCGGCGCCATAGGTGAGCATGAATGGGGTCTCACCCGTGGCTTGTTTGTGGGTCGTACGGTAAGACCAGAGTATCCCGGGAAGCTCTTCAGGCCACTTCCCTTCGGCGCCTTCTACTTTCTTGCGGAGGGGTTCTATGATGCATTTGTTGGCGGCCTCCGCCATCCCGTTGGTCTGGGGGTGCGCCACCGAGGCGAAGAGTAGCTTGATCTTCCATTCGGGACAGAAGTCTTTAAACCCGGCTGAGTCGAATTGCTTTCCGTTGTCGGTGACGATGGTGCGGGGGATTCCGAATCTGGAGATGATGGAGTTCCATACGAAGCTCTTTACCTTCTTCCAGGTGATTGAGGATAGAGGTTCGGCTTTGATCCATTTGGTGAAGTAGTCCACAGCCACGATCAGGTATTTCCTTTGCCCTCGGCCTGACGTGAACGGTCCCAGGATGTCGAGTCCCCACTTCGCAAAAGGTATTGGGCTAATGATTGGGACGAGCTCTGAAGGGAAAACGGTCCCGGTGCTGGCGAACCTTTGGCATTCCTGGCACCTCTGGACGTACTCTGTCGCGTCGTGGATCAAGGTCGGCCAGTAGTATCCTTGCCTCAAGATCTTCTGGGCGATTGTTGTGCCTCCATGGTGATTCTCGCAGGTCCCCTTGTGCACTTCCCTGATGACGTAGTCAGCTTCCTGGGGGCCGATGCACTTAAGGTAGGGGAGGACGTCCATCTTTATCCACCGTCTTCTGTATAGGGTTCCTTCATGCATCACGTATCGGAGCGCCTTCCTCTCCAAGGTTCGACGTTCTTCCACATCGGTTGGTGTTTCCCCATGGGTGAGGTGTCGGATGATTGGGTCCATCCAGGTGGGGTCTCCGTCAATCGCCATCACCTCCTTCTCTTCCGTGCTGGGGCTCCTGAGGTTTTCTATATAGATGGTGCAACCCAACTCCCTGGGCGAGGAGGAAGCAAGCTTGGACAGAGCGTCTGCTCGGGCATTCTCCGACCGCGGGAGGTGAAGGGTCTCAGCCCTTTTGAATTTGGACATCTCAGTCTTGGTCGTGGCCAGGTAGCCCTGCATCGTCTCTTCGTGCGCCTCATAGCTCCCTTGTAACTGGTTGATGATGAGCTTCGAGTCGCTTAGGAGCCGTACATACTCAGCTCCGAGTTCTCGGGCCAGCCTCAAGCCGTTTATCGCGGCCTCATACTCGGCCACGTTGTTGGTGGCCGGGAACTCGAACCTAAGCGCGTATTCGACGACGTTCCCCTCGGGAGACCGAATCGTGATCCCGGCCCCGCTCCCCGCCCGGGTCGCCAAGCCATCCACGTGAATAATCCATGTGTCCTGGTCGCCTGAGTGGCCAGCTGAGTTGGTGTCAGTCATAAGTAAATACAAAGGTTGGTTTGTTACCGTTACCGAGACGTCTCCCGGCGTGAGGGTCCTTTCTTCTATGGTACACTCGGCGATGAAATCAGCTAGGGCCTGCCCTTTGATGGTCGTGCGTGGCTTCAATCGCAGGTCGAATTCGCTCAACTCGACCCCCCAGTTCAGCATCCTTCCCATGCGGTCAAACCTCTTGAGGTTCTGTTCCAACTGGGAATCGGTTAGGACCAGTATCGTGTGAGCCTGGAAGTAGGGTCGGAGCCGCCTGGCTGAGAGGACGAGGGCGTACGCTAACTTCTCCATTGGTGTGTACCGCCCCTCAGCGTCTTTCAAGACACGACTGGTGTAGTATACCGGCCTCTGCACCCCGTCGTCCTCCCGGATCAGCACCGAGCTCACCGCTTCCATCGTGTAGGCTAAGTAGAGGCTCAACGACTCCCCCTCTCGTGGCTTGTAGAGGAGTGGTGGGCTGCGGAGGTACTCTTTGAGATCGGCGAATGCTCGGGAGCAGTCTGTAATGCCCTACAAGCTACTGCACAAGTACTAGAGGGGGGGTGAATAGTACTTTAAAAATAACAAGGAGTATAATTCCTAATTATAGTGCAAACAACTACCAAATCAATTTGCGGAAGCTTAAATTGAATGACAACAACAAAAATAACAATGCTAACAAAAGATGTTACTGGGTTCGGATCCACCCAAGTCTCCCCGACTTGTTCCCGGTGATCCTACGTCCCAACCACCCGGATCCCCTCCGGATACTTAGGTTAGAAACCATAACCCAAGATTTCCACTATGATATCTTGTGAAAAACCTTCACAAGATCAAATCATACATGCAATGGCAATAGTGAATCCCACAACCCGGGATCACAACCTTCTCTCACAACCGAGAGAATCAATAAGCAATATAAACAAGTTTATAATGAAATAAACAATCTTACCACAAAATCCTATACCTTGAGTTTTCTTACCAAATAGGTGCAAGGAGGGATTTGAGGAAGATGAAGTCACCAAGACCTAGCACCAAAGAAATGACCAGCAATGGGTGCCTAGGAGTGATTTGGAGACTTGAATCAAGCTAGAGCTTGAAGGGCTCACCAAGAACAAACTTATCTCAAGATGGATTCTAGATCTAGAATGTGAGAGAATGGATTTCTTGTGAGGAAGAGAGCTTTAGAAATGAGTGAGAATGGCTATCTCTTTCAATCTCAATGAATCTCTTAATGGCAGCTCTAACCTAGAGAGAAATGACCTAGGTTCGTATTTATAGGGTCCCATAAAAACAAGTTAGGTCAAGTCCCAACGGATAGAAATCTGAGGCAACTAGTCGGTCAAAGAACAACCACTGACCGACTAGTTCATCAACTAGTCGGTCAGTCAAACAACATGGACCGACTAAGTGAAGAACTGAGAAGAGATAGAAATTCAGACCTAGAAATCTAGTCGGTCCAAGAAGACTTTCTGACCGACTAGTTTCACAACTAGTCGGTCAGTCAGTGAACGTAGACCGACTAAGAGGCAAAAACAAATAGTCTGAATACAAATTGACTTAGTCGGTCCAAGAACAAATGTTGACCGACTAGATTATCAACTAGTCGGTCACCAAACGTTCTTAGACCGACTAACGATAAACAGTAGCTTAGGAGAAATTTGGCATGTACAGTAAATCACAACTAGTCGGTCAAAGAAGCATCACTGACCGACTAGTTCACAAACTAGTCGGTCGGTGAGTCAACGTAGACCGACTAACTGTAAACAGTACTGAACAAGAAAAGATTAACTCAAACTAGTCGGTCCAAGAAGCTCTGCTGACCGACTAGATCATGATCTAGTCGGTCAGTACTTCTTCTTGTACCAACTAACATGCACAAACAAGTCCGAATCGAAGCGCGATGCTTCGAGGAAGTTAGAGTGGACTTGTACTAAGATCCTAGAGCTACGATATGAGCGATATGAAGATAGAATCATAAGATATACTCAAGGCTTAACATTCTATAGATCGAAGCTAAAAGACTATAAATAAAACCTTAAAGAACGGTCTTCGAGAGCTTCGATCAATTCTTCATGACTTCCAAAACGGTCCAAAGACTTCAACGAAGCTTTAGGCAATGAATACGATCTTTGAGAAGTCTTGAGATGTCGCTTTGATTGTTCTCGTGAATTTGGCGACGATCTCCAATACTGCGCTCACAAATTGTTAGTTCATGAATTATTTATGTTTGCTCATCATCCAAAACCAAATCCGGGGAGTCCAATATTCAACATTCTCCCCCTTTTTGGTGATGACAAACCAACATAAATAATAATCAAAAATAATGATTCAAATGTAAAATACTTACTCCCCCTGCATTGATGACACGTTAATTCCAAAATGAATATATATAAATTGCATCAATGAGACGAGTAAGATATATAACGAGAATCGATTTTTGAAATATCGGATTTTGAAAATCCTTATATATATCTTAACTCCCCCTGAATCTAACACATCAAATTAGATTCTTAGAAATTGAGTTAAATTTTCATTTGCCCTATTTATTATCATTATCTCTCCCCCTTTGGCATTATCCCAAAAATAGGGGGCATACAACGACAACAACTAGGAAAAGGAAAATCCAACATCGGGAGTATTAGATATTGACGATGAACCTAATTGACACCAATGGAAAAGTGACGAAAACAAGTCAAGGTGTGCCAAATTGTCCATTATCAAATAGCGATAATTAAAATCATCAAAAATACCAAATATTTATTCATTTATTGAATAATGAAACATACTCTCCAATATTCAATATTCTTGGTTAATTTTGTGCATGGAAAACAATTCTATACAATCATAGAAATATAATCTATTTAACCAAGTTTTTAAGCGACGAGCGACGATTTCACATATCATAGACAATGAATGAAAATTAAATGTGCACGACGAAGTAAAACAAAGAGATCATCGATGTATATATATATAAAAACATCATGAGTACATCCAAAAAGATATCGACTACATCATATCAAATGCAACACACCATCAATATAAACATCAAAAAGATACATCATACACCATCGAATCATCATCAACATCCAAAGTACATCAAAATACAACACCGACATCCATATAACCAAAATACATCAAAACAACCCCAACACTCCATCCTAACCCAAAATACTCTCAATAAGATGCATCATCCAAAGATCATAGGAGAGGCCTCGAAACAGACGGTCACGAGGAAGTGGCTGGATCTGCAGTCTCCGTGGGTCCAGTCGAAGGAGTGGACTCAGGATCTGCAGGGAGGAGAGGCGTGTCAACAGACGGGATCGTCGGGGCAGGGGTGGAGACATCGACGACTGGCTCAACGACAGGAGTCTCAACAGGAACATCAGCAGTCAAAACATGAGCAGGGTCGTCAGAAGGAGCAGCAGCAGCATCAGAAGGCTGATCCACTGGTGCAGAAGTCTCTGGAGCACCGGAAGAGGTGCCAGCTCCAGGAGCAGATGTGGTAGCAGCAGCAACAGTGGCCTCAGCGCCACAAGCAAGGGAGGTGACAAGCTCATCGATATCCTCATCGTCCATCTCCTCATCCTCAGAAACAGGAGAAGGAAGCTGAACGCCCATCAAGCTAGCCATACGGCAAACTACCTCCTCGGTACGAGCCAACCGAGACTCGTGCCGACGAAGTAACCGGACAACATCATTGAGTGTGGTGGGAGGTCGAGAAGCAGCAGCTGCAGAAGGAGTAGTGCCCTGAGACGCAGAAGGAGTCGTCCGCTGCACGTGACGGAGTGCCGCAAGAGATTTCTTTACGGCCGTCGCGTTCAGTGGAGGACCAAGAGGACGCTCGTCGTCAGGAGGCAGAGGGACACGGAAATGACGGAAAACCAAGGTCAACAGACATGGATATGGGATGTGCGCAGATTTAGTGGTCTTGCGTATACACTCGAAAGAGTCCATCTTATCGAGTATAATGCGAGCCCAATTAATCTCGCTACCCATGAAAAGAGCGTAAATCAATTTCAGAAACGGCTGAGATGGAAGTGAAGAAGATCCATACTTGGGAAGAAGGCAGGATTTCAAGATCAGGTTAATCACCCAAGCATTCGGCTTGAATGATTTCGAAGGGACGCCAATGAACGCGGGGGGGATAACCTGAAAGATTTCACCTAGGGTAGGCTGATCGAGGGTGGAGATATCGTCAACAGAAATGTCAGACGGGAGGAGGCCACACGACGAGCAACCTATCAACTCCCCCAAGATTTCTGCCGTGAGGACTATAGGAGTCCCCAAAACAGAAGTCTCGATGGAGTGAGACTCATCGTACTGACCCCAGACATGATTGGCATAGAATAATTTGACCAGGCGAGGATAGGGTCTAGGGTTCGCCTTAGGGTCGTAGCGAAGGTAGTCCAAAAGGCCACTATACGAGAGAAGATCCGCAAGGCCAAGAAAATCAGAAAACTGAACGTAATGCTCCAACAGCAGTGGGCAGTGCTCTATACGGTTGTACGCTGCGAGACACTGAGGGTCGTCGCGGCACAACGATATATCTACACCGCCGACTGGCATAGGAGCTTTACCCTTAGCCTTACGGGTCTTAGGAGGAGGTGGAGGAGGGGGTGGAGTGGGTGCCTTCTCGGGATGTTCAGGAGTGTATTCTTCATCGGAATCATCCTCGGAATCACTACCTGAACGCTCACCGGGAGGAGTAGGTGCACGGAACTTTTTGGGTTTAGGTTTAGGCTTGGAAGATTGGCCGGTAGGTTTAGGCTTGGACGTCCTCTTTCTCTTCAACGGTGTTGAAGACGAAGAGGGGGGACGGGTGGTCTTGGCCCTACGCTTAGGAGGGATCGAAGCGGTCGGAGCATCTATGGTCATGGGGGATGCCCCAGAAGATGTAATCGGGAGTCTCGTTCTTGCCATGATCACGGCACAACGAGTACAAACAAGCGACGGGATAAGATCAAAGACCCTAACTTCAAACCTTAGAACCTAAGACAATCAAGCCCTAAGAGAAATTTCGAAACCCTAGAGCCTAGAAGTGAAAACAAGATCTAAATCAAACCCTATGGATGCAAAATGAGATCTAGGAAGGAGGGAGATACCCAGGGGAGTGGTCGACGGCGACGGGCGGCGGAGATGGCCGGAAAAGTGGCCGGAAATCGACGGGAAGACGAAGGGTTTCGATCAGGTTTAGGGGGTTCTCGAGCTGGAGAGTGAAAACAAACCGACTAAAAAGAGAAATAATCGGATGGAATTAGATTAAGTCGGTCGGGAATGCGAAAAGACGCGACTACCCTAGAGCACTTAGTCGGTCATAGTTCAAGCACTGACCGACTAGATTACGATCTAGTCGGTCGGTCAATGAGCTTAAACCGACTAAGTCGAAACAGAGGCAAACAGAAAAATCTAGGGCTAGAGTTAGTCGGTCACAGTATAATCACTGACCGACTAGTTTTCAATCTAGTCGGTCGGTAAGAGTACTGTGACCTACTAAAAGAAGTCAAAGACAGGAGAAAGTTAAAGCTTGAACTAGTCGGTCTGAGTTCACTAGTTGACCGACTAGATGAGCATCTAGTCGGTTGGCTGATGAACTGAAATCGACTAGAAGAGTCCAAAAGTTAATAAATGAGTTCTCTTCATAAAAACACTTGGATGAAACATCTTAACCCTCTCATAAGTCATCTAAACTACCCCATAAAACATTGAAATCTCAAAGACGACATTCAAATAAGAATTCGAACAAAAATTCAAACATATCACATAAAATCCCCAAAAATTCAATAAATCTAGCATGAACGAAATATCGCGAAATATAATGGCATGCAAGATAATTGAATGAAATATGAATCCTATATCTCGGATTCACCCATAATCCCCAATTCTCGACGCAACCGTACAAAGGAGTCCTCCTTTAGGGGTTTCGTGAAAATATCGGCGATTTGCTTTTGGGTTTCAACGTACACTAATATGATGTCCTTTTTAGCAACATGATCATCTAAGAAATGGTGTCGGACATCTATGTGTTTAGATCGGGAATGGTGCACCGGATTTTTTGAAAGACAAATAGCACTTTGGTTATCCACCATGATAGGGCTAGTATCACAATGAATACCAAAATCCTTCAGTGTGTGTCTCATCCAAAGAACCTGGGCACAAGCGGCACCGGCGGCAATGTATTCCGCCTCGGTGGTTGAAAGTGATACCGAATTTTGCTTCTTGGAAAACCAAGAGACAAGGGAATTTCCTAGAAAATGGCAAGTGCCACTAGTACTCTTCCTGTCGGATTTGCATCCCGCATAATCAGCGTCACTATATGAGACTAACTCATATGTGCTAGACTTCGGATAACGTAATCCAAAATCTAAAGTGTAACTTAGATAGCGAAAAATATGTTTAACCGCTACTAAGTGAGAATCCTTAGGTTGAGACTGATAATGAGCACAAATACAAACGGCAAACATAATATCGGGCCTACTTGCGGTAAGATAAAGTAAACTACCTATCATACCTCGATATAGACGAATGTCTACATCTTTTCCACCCGTATCTTTATCAAGATGCGTTGTAGTGCTCATAGGAGTCTTTTTCCCGGAGGCATTCTCCATTCCAAATCGCTTTAGCAACTCCACCGTGTACTTCGTTTGGTGGATGAAGATTGCATCGTTCAATTGGCGAATTTGGAGACCTAAGAAATATTTGAGTTCGCCCATGTGGCTCATCTCAAATTGTTCCTTCATAACATTAGAAAACTCTTCGCAAAGAGTGAAGTTAGTAGCACCGAAAATGATATCATCAACATAAATTTGAACTAATAAAATATCATTATTCGCATGCTTAACAAAAAGTGTAGAATCGGCTTCGCCCATTTTAAAATTCAAATCCAAAAGAAAATTCTTTAGGCGATCATACCAAGCTCGAGGAGCTTGTCTCAAACCATAAAGAGCTTTCTTTAGTTTAAAAACATGATTTGGAAATTTTTCATTTATGAAGCCCGGAGGTTGAGAAACGTAAACTTCCTCAACGACATCTCCGTTCAAAAATGCACTTTTAACATCCATTTGAAATAATTTAAAATTTTTATGGCATGCATAAGACAATAATAGTCTAATTGATTCTAATCTAGCTACCGGAGCGAAGGATTCTTCGAAATCGATACCTTCCTCTTGTCGATAGCCTTGAGCTACTAACCGAGCTTTGTTCCGGACGACGACTTGGTTTTCGTCGGTTTTGTTCTTGAAGATCCACTTTGTCCCTATGACGGTGTGGTTCTTCGATGGCAAAGGAACAAGCTCCCATACCTCATTCCTCTCGAATTGAATGAGTTCCTCTTCCATGGCAAGGATCCAAGCACTATCTTCGCACGCTTCAACTATATTCTTTGGCTCTATCGATGAGGCAAAGGCACAATTGGCGAAGTGGTGGACTTGCGATCTCGTCTTGACTCTATCATGAATATTGCCAATGACTTGCTCATGGGGATGGTCGCGAACGGTATGAAGCCGCTTGGGAATACCTTGATCACTAGGCACATTCTCAACAACTTCATTAGTCGGGTTAGTATCAATAGAATCAATTAAATCAATAGACTTAGAATTTTCAAACGAATCACATAAAACATCCATAGAGTCATCATCATTTGAAATTCTAGGAGTAGTAAAATTCTCATTAAAAGAGACATGAAGTGATTCCTCGATCGTAGAGGATCTTTTGTTGTATATTCGGTAGGCTTTGCTACGTGAGGAATACCCAACAAATATCCCCTCATCCGATCTCGGATCAAACTTGTCCAAATTATCATATGTGTTTTTAATAAAACATTTTGCGCCGAAAACACGAAAATGTTTAACTTGAGGCAATCTACCAAACAACAATTCATAACAAGTTTGTTTGGTGCCGGGCCTCAAAAGTATTCTATTAAACACATAACAAGCGGTGTGTACCGCTTCCGCCCAAAATTGATAACCAAGTTGACTATCTTCGAGCATAGTGCGAGCACACTCCACAAGCGTTCTATTCTTCCTCTCAACAACACCATTTTGAGGAGGTGCGCGAGGGAAGGAAACCGTGTGAGTAATTCCAAGATCATCACAAAAATTTGAGAAAGACTCATTCTCAAATTCACCCCCATGATCACTACGAATAGTGACAATGGTGGTTTCGATGAGATTTTGTACTTTCTTCACAAATATCGTGAAGTTTTCAAAAGCTTCATTTTTATTACATAAGAAAAATACCCATGTAAATCTAGAATAATCATCGACGATGACAAGTCCATACCTTGCATTTCCTAAGGAAGCAACTCTAGTTGGCCCAAATAAATCTAGATGTAATAGCTATAGTGGCCGTTTCGTAGAAATGCTTTTCTTAGGTTTAAATGAAGATTTAGGAAGCTTGCCACGTTGACAAGAATCACAAAAACTTTTCTTTTCAAAAACGAGCTTCGGAAAACCTTTAATGGAATTTAATTTTGAAAGCTTGTAAAGTGTTCCAAAGTTCACATGTCCAAAGCGTCGATGCCATAAGTGTTGTTCACTTGTGTTGGCAACGAGACATTGTTCATATGACTTAGGAAGATCCAAAATATAAATATCTTTATGACGTGTGCCGGAAAATAATAAATCATTATTATCATTTGAAATATGACACAATCCTTTCACAAAGCTAACTTTGTAACCTTTGTCACAAAGTTGGCTTATTGAAATAAGATTGTGATTTAAACCATTAACTAGATAAACATCACTAATTAAGGGTTTAGACGGGTTACCCACTTTACCAACACCGACGATGGTTCCGCTCTCGTTGCCTCCAAATACGACGCGGTTTCCATTTGCAATGGGAACTACTCCGGAGAGCAATTGAGCGTCACCCGTCATGTGTTTTGAACACCCGCTATCGAGTATTCAATTCCCTTTGGAGCTAAATTTAAATTTGTTGCTCCTTTTTTTTCTTTTCCTTGAGTACCTAAAGATAGAAAATTTCATATCATGGTACCCAAAGTCATTGGGTCCTCAAAGGTTAGACCTTTGGAAGCCAAGTCCAATTGGACTTAGACTTCCCCACATAATTTCTACTATGCACAACATCCGAAAAATAAGCATTCATATATACTTGTTTTTCATTCATGCTTGTGTCCTTTGGGCTCCAAATAGTGAAAATCTTGGGAGCCCTCATCCTATTGGGTGCATGCATGCGACGTTGATTTCTACGTGATGCATGTTGTGGATAGGCATACGGAACATGATGGAATGGTGCACAACGAGAATTATTCATATGATGAGGTGGGTGAACATATGCATGTGTGGGAACACGTGCGTGAGGGTGTCTCACATGGTGTGCACGTGCCCGTGAACGTGTATCATAGAAATCATCATATGTGTGAGCCGGTGGAGTAGGACGTGTGTTCCTACGTGGCATGGTATTAGTGTACATGTAGGCATGCCCCTTCTTTGGAGGTCCACCCAAAGTGGGTTTCTTTCCGAAAGAGGGTGTGGACGAGGTGGAAACACCATTGGTAGAAGAACTACCAATAGAGTGTTTGCTACCACTCGTAGAGTCACCGGAAGTTGGCCTAACAAAAGTAGTGGCCGCTTTGGATGGACATCCCATCGTATACCCCAAACCAATGTGGTGATTGGCCGGAAGTAAGTCACTTAGGATTTTATCCATATGGTCCTTACCCTTATTGAATTTATTAATTCGGCCTAATGTGTTCTCATATTTCTCTTTGAGAGAACGCATAGAAGTATCCAAGTTTGATACTTGCGATGTGAGCACATAAACACGAGATTTAAGATTCTCATTCTCAATACTCAAAGTCGAGTTTTGAGAAGTCAAATCCGCTATCATATGTTCTTCCGGATCTTCAATGCTAACATGTTCAAGTTTAGATTTGAGATTGACAATCTCATTTCTTAACTCTTCAACAACGGTGTCGTTGTTGGTGATGATAGTCTTAGGCGAGGTTTGAATGCTAGCTAGGTCATCTTTTACTTTAGTATATCTATTTACTAATTTAGTGTATTTGGACCATAGTTGAGAGTTAGCATTCCTAAGATCATCCATAGTTACCTCATCGCCTTCGTTGTCGCTATCAGCGGAGGAGGAATATCCTTGATCATGCTCCTCTCTTGCCATGAAGCACATGTGCGCTTGCTCCACTTTCTCATCGTCCGACTCTCCGCTTGAGGAATCCTCGGAGTCGGTGAATGTTGCTCCGACAAGTCCCTTTTTATACCCCTTTTTGTACTTCTTGGACTTGTCGAACTTCGGCGCCTTCCACTTCTCCTTTTGCTTGTTTTGAGGACAATCCGCTTTGATGTGTCCTGGCTTATTGCATTTAAAGCACAAAGGTGGAGAGGCGTTAGTAGAAGTAAATTTAGATTTTTGTTTGAAGTTACCCTTTCGGAAGAAGCGATTGAACTTCTTTGCCATGAGTGCAATGGATTCCATGTCCATTTCTTCTTCCGAGTCCTCATCATCGATAGAGGTGGATGAAGCCGCCTTGAATGCAATCGCCTTTTTCTTAGGCACGTCTTGGTTCAAATAGGACTTCATCTTTTCTTGTAACTTCACCTTGCTATCTTTGCGTACCTCGTATGACATCAAAGTACCCATCAATTGAACTACGGTATACTTATTCATGGCATTACCTTCCTCGATGGCAAAGGTACGTTTCTCCCAAGAAGAAGGAAGTCCTTCGATAAGCTTCGAACACTTCTCCTTTTGGGTGTAAGTTTTGCCGAGAGCTTCCAACTCGTTCATTATGTCGACGAAGCGAGCATAATACTCCTTCATCTTTTCTCCATGTTCCATATGAAACAATTCGTAATCTCTATTGACTACCACGAGTTTAGAATCTCTTACCCGACTCGTTCCTTCATACAAAATGAGGAGCGAATTCCAAATTTGATATGCACTCTTACATGTGCATATCTTATTAAAATCTTCGGGTTCCAATGCACATTGTAAAGCATTCATTGCTTTGGCATTTGCAATCTCCGCGGCGACCTCCGCGGTAGTCCACTTGTCGAAATCTTCTTCGGTAGGCACATTGTACTCCGACATGGTAATTCTCCACAAGGAGGCGCTCCGGAGGAACGTTTCCATCCGGCATTTCCAATATCCATAATTGACGCCGTTGAAGAATAGAGGCCTAGTCGAGGAATGTCCTTCCATGACCGAAGACGCTCCTTCACGGTTCCTGAAGGATCCATAATCCGCAGGTGGACGAACTGTCTTATTGTCGTTGGCAGACATAGCTAAGTATCTAGCTCTGATACCAAATGTAATGCCCTACAAGCTACTGCACAAGTACTAGAGGGGGGGTGAATAGTACTTTAAAAATAACAAGGAGTATAATTCCTAATTATAGTGCAAACAACTACCAAATCAATTTGCGGAAGCTTAAATTGAATGACAACAACGAAAATAACAATGCTAACAAAAGATGTTACTGGGTTCGGATCCACCCAAGTCTCCCCGACTTGTTCCCGGTGATCCTACGTCCCAACCACCCGGATCCCCTCCGGATACTTAGGTTAGAAACCCTAACCCAAGATTTCCACTATGATATCTTGTGAAAAACCTTCACAAGATCAAATCATACATGCAATGGCAATAGTGAATCCCACAACCCGGGATCACAACCTTCTCTCACAACCGAGAGAATCAATAAGCAATATAAACAAGTTTATAATGAAATAAACAATCTTACCACAAAATCCTATACCTTGAGTTTTCTTACCAAATAGGTGCAAGGAGGGATTTGAGGAAGATGAAGTCACCAAGACCTAGCACCAAAGAAATGACCAGCAATGGGTGCCTAGGAGTGATTTGGAGACTTGAATCAAGCTAGAGCTTGAAGGGCTCACCAAGAACAAACTTATCTCAAGATGGATTCTAGATCTAGAATGTGAGAGAATGGATTTCTTGTGAGGAAGAGAGCTTTAGAAATGAGTGAGAATGGCTATCTCTTTCAATCTCAATGAATCTCTTAATGGCAGCTCTAACCTAGAGAGAAATGACCTAGGTTCGTATTTATAGGGTCCCATAAAAACAAGTTAGGTCAAGTCCCAACGGATAGAAATCTGAGGCAACTAGTCGGTCAAAGAACAACCACTGACTGACTAGTTCATCAACTAGTCGGTCAGTCAAACAACATGGACCGACTAAGTGAAGAACTGAGAAGAGATAGAAATTCAGACCTAGAAATCTAGTCGGTCCAAGAAGACTTTCTGACCGACTAGTTTCACAACTAGTCGGTCAGTCAGTGAACGTAGACCGACTAAGAGGCAAAAACAAATAGTCTGAATACAAATTGACTTAGTCGGTCTAAGAACAAATGTTGACCGACTAAATTATCAACTAGTCGGTCACCAAACGTTCTTAGACCGACTAACGATAAACAGTAGCTTAGGAGAAATTTGGCATGTACAGTAAATCACAACTAGTCGGTCAAAGAAGCATCACTGACCGACTAGTTCACAAACTAGTCGGTCGGTGAGTCAACGTAGATCGACTAACTGTAAACATTACTGAATAAGAAAAGATTAACTCAAACTAGTCGGTCCAAGAAGCTATGCTGACCGACTAGATCATGATCTAGTCGGTCAGTACTTCTTCTTGTACCAACTAACATGCACAAACAAGTCCGAATCGAAGCGCGATGCTTCGAGGAAGTTAGAGTGGACTTGTATTAAGATCCTAGAGCTACGATATGAGCGATATGAAGATAGAATCGTAAGATATACTCAAGGCTTAACATTCTATAGATCGAAGCTAAAAGACTATAAATAAAACCTTAAAGAACGGTCTTCGAGAGCTTCGATCAATTCTTCATGACTTCCAAAACGGTCCAAAGACTTCAACGAAGCTTTAGGCAATGAATACGATCTTTGAGAAGTCTTGAGATGCCGCTTTGATTGTTCTCGTGAATTTGGCGACGATCTCCAATACTGCGCTCACAAATTGTTAGTTCATGAATTATTTATGTTTGCTCATCATCCAAAACCAAATCCGGGGAGTCCAATATTCAACACAGTCCTCATCCCATGGTATTGTCTTCCTCTCGTCGGCTGGTGCGGCGATGGCCTTCCTCAGAGTTTTGAAGAACGGGAGAGATCTTTCTGCCGACCGAGATAGAAATCGTCCGAGGGCGGCGATGCGACCATTCAACTTCTGCAGCTCCTTGATGGTTGTCGGCTCCCGCATGTTGATCAGTGCCTCAATTTTGTCGGGGTTGGCCTCGATCCCGCGATTGGTGATCATGAATCCCAGGAACTTGCCGGATCTCACCCCGAACGTGCATTTCGCGGGATTGAGCCGAATATTGTACTTTCGTAGCCATTTGAAGGTTTCCCTTAGGTCGGTGATATGGTCAGCAGGATCCTTCGATTTCACCAGCATGTCATCGATGTAGACCTCCAGGTTTCTTCCTATCTGGGAGTCGAATACCTTGTTGACCATTCTTTAGTAGGTTGCCCCCGCGTTCTTCAATCCAAAGGGCATTTTCTTGTAGCAGAAGGTCCCTCGGTCCGTCGTGAAAGCCGTCATCTCTTCATCATCAGGATCCATCTGGACATGGTTGTACCCAGAGTTGGCGTCCATGAAGCTGAGCATCTCGTATCCCGAGGCACTGTCTACGATGTGGTCGATCTGCGGCAGTGGATAGCTGTCCTTGGGACAGGCTTTGTTGAGGTCGCTAAAATCCACGCACATTCGCCACTTCCCGTTGTGGTTTTTGACCATTACCACGTTGGACAGCCATTTGGGGTACCAGACTTCTCGGATGAAACCGGTGTCGAGGAGTTGTTCTACTTCATCAGAGGCTGCCTTCATCTTTTCGCCACCTAGGTTCCACTTCTTCTGTCGGACGGGTCTGAAGTTGGGGTCGGCGTTCAATCGATGAACGATCACCCGGGGATCAACGCCAGGCATGTCCTCGGTCGACCATGCGAAGACGTCCAGGTTAGCCTCCACGCATTCAACCAGCTTGCGCTTCGAGTCAGGATCTAGCCCTGACCCAATGGAGACGAATCTCCCCTCGACGTTTGTGACAGGGATCTGCTCTTGTTCTTCCGCAGGGGTGGGTCTCGGTCCATGCCTCAGGTCGAGTGAGGCCATTGGATTGCCAGGCCCTCCGACGACCTTCTCGTCTGTCAGGTGGTAGCAGATCTTCTCTCCCTTTGTGTCGCCGTCGATTTGCCCGACCCCCTTTGGGGTCTGAAACCTGATTGTCCGGTGGAGCGTCGAGACCACCGCATCGATAGCGTTGAGGAGGGGGCGGCCGATGATCCCATTGTACGCCGAGCCGACCTTCAGCACAATGAATTCCACCGTCAGCGTCACCGAATCGGGTGCTCCCCCAAGCATGACTGGGAGGTGGATCGCCCCGATGATAGGTGCGGAGTGTCCCGTGAAACCCACCATGGGCCCCGTGCATGGCTCCAAGTCCTCGCCACGCAGCCCCATCCTTTCCAAAGTCGATGTGAAGAGGATGTCGCACGAGCTGCTGGTGTCAACTAGCAGTCGCCGCACCACGGAGGTATCTATGATCAGGGATACCACCAGCGCTTCGCTCGATCCTGGATTTTCCCGTGTTCTCCCGATCCTACTGCCCCGGGAAGCTAACGGTCGACCGCCGGTCTCCTCAACACTGTCCTCTGCACGATCCAAGCTCGCCGCCCGGTTCGCGCTCCCAGGAGGCACGACCTCGCTCTGCTTGCCACGGCGCTGGTCAGTGCCCACCACCGGGGCTGTGCCTCTTCTCCGCCGCGGGGGCGGAGCCGTGTCATTGTCGGTGTGGTTGTTTTACGTGGGTGTTGTTCGTTTCCCACAGACGGTGCCAGATGTTTACGGGTGTTTTCTCACCATAGTTCGTTGACCGTCGGCTGTGTGGTCAACATGGTCAAGGGGCCGACTTGGGGGTCCCTTGGGATCACCGAGCCCGCGTGCTCTCGGCGTGGGTGGAAGGAGGGTCGGGCGCAGACGGGGTCGGGTCCCCGGGTTGCGTCGGTCCTCTGCCTTCGGGGAGCTGAGGAGAAGCCTCGGCTCGGTGGATCGTGCTCGGCCTCGGCTGGGTCGCGCTCGGCCTCGGTCGGATCCGCGTCGAGGGGTAGCCTCGGCGCCTTGCAAGAGGGTCGGTGCTTGAGTAGCCGTCCACCCGACGACTGCGATGGGGGTGGCCACCCGACGCTGAGGGGTAGCCTCGGCGCCTCAGACAGCTTCTTCCTGGACAGATGAGGAAACTCGTCAGGGAGGCCGGACCTAGGTTCCTGCCAAATCCCCTCCGATGCCTAAGTCAAATCAAGGTCTGAAGGGGTACTCGGCGGGGGAGATCCGGCTTGTAGAGAAGTCGGAACGTCAACCCGGGCGGCGCGAGTTTGGGGGAGGGAGGAATTGAGATGGCGAATGCCTAGGTCGTTGATGGAGTACCTCTCTGTTGATTACCTGAGTCTCGATCCCTTTCTCCGTCGTCTTGGCCTTCCCCTTATAGGGTCCCTCGCGATTGCCCCACGTCCCGCCTCCTTTCACGTCCCCACGATCCGCCTCCGCCTCCTCCCACTCGTGCGTAGTGGAGGGGTGGCACATTAACGGGTCCGTTAATGGCCATTATGGGATCGCAGATTCCGAGGGGCAGTTAATCTGGCCGAATGGGGGCTAGTCGGGTGCCCCCGAGGGTGAAGTGGCTGGGCCTTCAGCTCCGTCCATGGGCCCTTCCGGGCGGGCCCGTCTTCTCTAGTGGGCGCCTCCTTTGAGGCTGGGCCGTGGGCTGTTGTAATTCGGGATGGTCCAAATTAGTCGTAACAATAAGGATGTCAAACATGATGTTATAACATATAACATAACATGGATGTCATAAGGATGTCACACATGATGTTATAACATATAACGTTCAAGAATTTGAATTACATTTAAATTATACATTTAAATTAAAGAGTCATCATGCAACATGAGAGATGACATAAAAAGGTTCCATGCTTAAAAGAGAACAACCACATCTCCTCATTCATCTCTCCAACACAACTTTCATCTCCTCATCCATCTCTCCAACACAAATTTCATGTGCAACGTTCCATCACTATTA
This sequence comes from Scilla litardierei, assembly GCA_030789695.1. Lineage (NCBI taxonomy): Eukaryota > Viridiplantae > Streptophyta > Magnoliopsida > Asparagales > Asparagaceae > Scilla > Scilla litardierei. The sequence goes on from CM061141.1 coordinate 8,841,596, forward strand.
ACGGCCTTTGGCCTAGTCAACCATAGCAATTATCCACGATTTCTCAACACAGCCATGTAGCAAATTCCCATCAAGTGTAATTTCTCAACAACTTAGAAATCAACATGCAATACTAGCAACTTTTAATACTAAAATGCAACATCAACAACTTCAATTGTATCTTTAACAACACCCTAACTAACTTGAGAATTTTAAATCAAAGAAACTCATACAACAACCTAAATTAATAAACACCACACCAAGAAGAGATCATACCTTAAATGCTCATTTCCTCCTCCAAAAACTCCTCTTACGCACCATCGGTTTCTTCTCTAATCAAGGCCTCCTTCATTAGCTCATCCTTCCATTTCTTCTCCTTCCTTAAAAGTTTCTCCTTAATTCCATCCCTCCACCACTCCTCCTTTTATTCTTCTTTTCTTTTCTTTTTTTGTGTTTCCTCATGAAAAAACACACGGCCAAGGGGGAACAAATGGAAAAGAAAATGGAAAGAAAAAACAAGGAAAATGGAACAAATGAGTATTTAATCCCCTTTAGGAAATATCAACATAAGTTCACTTTAATTACCATTAAAACTTTCTTTAAAAGGAATGGCCTCCACAAAATATCTTCCACTTTATTTTATTCACACGTTAGCCATTTCCTTTAATGGTAAGTCCTCAACATAATATCTTTGAAGTTCACTTATTTACAAGTTTGCTATTTTCCTGAAGAGGAAAGTCTCCTCCAAATTATCTCCATCTCTACACATACACTCCTTTACTCTACACACACCACTAACTAATAATCAATGTGCCACTACTATGCACACCCTCCCATACTACACACACACACCCACTCTTACTATACACAACAAATAATTACAACAATGCCATAATCACTGATTGTAGTAATACTAAAAATAATAAATAATGCACTACCATATGCACTACAATACATGTTACTATATACACCACATATGTATATACACTCTACACACGTATACCAATAAGCATACACTACACAAACACATAATCATATACATCCTACCATATATGACACTAGGGCCATTATATTCTTCCCACCTTAAAATCAAGTACGTCCTCGGACTTCCTAATTTAAGGGTCGGTATAGACTCTAAAAGTCATCCCAACAAAAACAAGGTCAAGGCTCAAAACTTTTCAGGCCTTATACCGCTACACAAGGAGGCACACTAATCCACACACATATACCTAACATATCTCTATCTCTATGTATAATCTACACCCATCTATATGCATCACATATATATGCATGGGATGCATGCACACAAATATCAAACATACGTGCGTGTCCCCACACACGTGTCATATCACATCTGCAATATAATGTAATATCATATATGCACTCTAATACCACATCAGTACAATAAATATCACTACGATATGGAGACACTCCATAGACACCGAAGCCACACTACCACATACACATGTATGTAAATACATACATAGATTACTCTACAATCAAAGAGACATATACATGTATACGTACACCTAATCATCTAAACAAATGAAGATAATACACGTATATTAAATAGCCACATACTCATGGTTATATATACGCATATATTTCATACACATATACATATCACACACAAACATATACTTACACTATCACACACCTGCCTCATATCTATGCAAAAACATATACACATATATCATATACACACACGAGTGCCTACAAGTATGTTATCTCACATAGGCTAGTATACTACTACATATATACACATATACATAGTTATAAGCGTATAACCAAGTATGCCTCCTAATACACATCCAATCACACACACATATATCATCCCGTAGATGCATGCAATACAATACAAAATAATATCCCTACTAATGCACACAAAGCACTCATATCCATGTTATGGGTACAAATACATATACATAAGCATATACCTACCCATGCATGGTCACACGCCTATATAATCTAGTATACAAATCATACCAATATGCACATATGTCTAACTATAAGCACACATATCACTATATACGTAACACCCAAATATGTATACATCATTAATAGATAGATATACACCAACACTAATACACACATATATACATATAATGGTATAGCCATCCACACACACGTAGAAGCATAAATGCTCACAACCATACATATAGTACATACATATCATGTATTTTACTCTAAGGGAAGAAATACATATAGTACATACAAATCTCTTAACATGGGAGGACATGAGCTCATATTTCTACCTAAGGGAAGAAATATTAGTGTCCAAAGTGGACACACGTGTGGTGAGCTTGTGCACTTGGGTTTTGAGAGAACCATTCTCAATACCCAATTGTGTGTTTTGTGAAGCTAGATCAGCACTATATTTAGAAGAAACATGATCTAGTTGAGATTTGAGGGAATTCACCTCATTTCTCAAAGTACCATTTTGAGAAACCAAATTGGCTTTCTCAAGTGTAAGGGTGTCAACAATGGTGTCAACAATGGTGTCATTGTTGGTGATGCATGACATGGATGATTTATTAACATTTGATTTCTTCAAATTAGTATATATAAGCATTAGAGATTGATACTTAGAAAATAATTCTTCGTTAGCAATACGAAGTTCATCCATATAACCTCGGGTTCATATTTCTCATTATCGCTTCCAGCGGAGAATGTATCTTCTTGGGCCATGAAGCACATATGTGTGCTCTCACCCTTCTCATCCTCGGATTCGCTTGAGGAATCTCCACTCAAGTCATCGAAAGTCCCAACGAGTCCTTTTTTATTGTCATTCTTGAATTTGTCGGACTTGTGGTACTTCAGTGCTTTCCATTTTTCTTTGTTCCTTCGAATTGGGCAATCCTTCTTGATGTGCCCTTGCTTGTTGCACTTAAAACAAAGAGAAGTGGTATTGTTAGTGGAATCAAATTTAGATTTGGAAGTAAATTTACCTTTGCGAAAGAAGCGTTGGAACTTCTTCGCCATTAGCGCCATTTCTTCCAAATCCATTGCGTTCTCGGATTTATCACTATCGGAGGATGAAGAGGTAGACTTGAAAGCTAACACATTCTTCTTTGCCTCCGTTGGGTTCATCATAGATCTAATCTTCAATCGGTTCTCCCTTCTTACTTCGTAAGGCATGAGAGTACCGATGAGATTCACCATGGTATAGTTCTTCATGTCATTGACATCCTCAATGGCAATATCCATTCTTTTCCATTTTGAGGTCATTCCCATTATTATCTTTCTTACCTTTTCTTGTCGTGTGTATACTTGACCGAGAGCTTCAAGCTCATTTGTGATGTCGGTGAAACGACCGCATATCGTTGCAATGTTCTCACGTTTCTGCATATGAAACATGTCGAAGTTTTGTATAGCAACAGATAACTTTGACAATTTTGTAAGGATCGCCTTACCCTTGCAATACTATCAATACACACTAGAGAGGGGGTGAATAATGTAATGGCAATAAAATTGTCCAATTAAAATTTAACTTGCAAATACGGAATTATAAATGCAAGAGGAATTAAAAGGCACAATCAATTCAAACCTAAACACAAAGTTTTACCATGGTTCCCCAAACTTGGGTACATCCAACCACACCAATATTCACTATATTAATCCAACACAGAGAAGTGAATACAAATCTCACAAGGAGATTCACCACAAAGAGGATTTATGCCCTACACAAGGACCCAACCAATCCTACACGAGGATCAAGACTCCCACACAGAGAATCACTAACTCCCATTCAGAGAATTAGGTTTAGCCCTACACTAGGACACTAAACTCCCACAAAGAGAGTTACTCCCACAAAGACAGTTATTCCCACAAATAGAATATCCTAAGTCCCACAAAGAGACAACCTCCCACAAAGAGAGAAAGTTCTAATTCCCACAAAGAGAATTATAGATACAAATTACACCAAGTAAAATAAATACTCTTACCTATGCCTTGAGATGCTTACTCATGAATGGATGCAAGGCATGGAAGAGGATCTCCGAGTGTTGAGATATGCTTGAGAGCACTTGAATGAATTCCCTTGAGCTGGACTTCAATGCATGAAGATGAATGAGAGCTCTTGAGAGAGAATTGAGGGAGTTTGTGAGCTGTCTATAGATCTCTTGAGATATTCAATATCATCAAGAAGAATCAATAATCAATCAACCAGTTTAAGAGATGGCAGCACACTCATATATATAGGAACCATATATCAACCCCCAAAACCCAAGAAAACTGCCAAAGAATCAATTCTGCAACGGCTAGAAACTGGGCGAAAACGACAGGAACAGTCGACTGTTGATCAAAAGTCGACTGTTGATCAAAAGACAGTCGACTGATCAACAGCTAGAAAATATCCAATGGCTATATTCTGAGCCAGGACAGTCGACTAATGAAGTCGATACAGTCGACTGAGAACATGACATACGCCTGTAATTCCTTCAGCAGGCGACTGCTGCAGGGGATGAAATGAAACAAAGAGCTGCACTCTTTCTCCAGTTAAGCACACAGGCGACTGATCTCAATAATACAGTCGACTGTCTTTTAGCCAGGCGACTGTAAAACCTTAATCAGTCGTCTGCGTATAAGATGGAGAAACAACAGAGAGATGCAGAGAATGCACTTACTCTATACAGGCGACTGGTGACCAATCTATAGGCGGCTGTAAACTGACCAGTAGTAGACTGTGCGTAAAGCTCAAGATTGAGTCAATTGAAATGTTGACTTGAGCTGTGCATATCAGGCGACTGTAGAAGGATCTACAGGCGACTGGAAATCACCCAGTCAACTGTGTTTCCTTCAGCAGGCGACTGATGGAAAGCCAAGGACTCCAAATGAGTCTTTGGACAGAGTGAACCTATTGGGTTGGATTCTATGATAATCCTAAGGCTCACTAAGATAGTTAGATGCATATGCATGAATGAGTAAACCATCTAACAAGGCATTACATTAACCCTAGACTCAAAAGAGAGAGAAATCAATAAAGTAAATTACATGGATTACAATGCTTTCCTTAGAGTCTAAGTCTTCAATCTTGATGCCTTGATTGCTCTCAATCATCTCCGAGCTTTGGCACTCCTTGAGTCCAAGATTTAGCTCTTCTCCACTTGATGTCCATCTTTGCACCAAGTGATTAGTCTCCAAGAAAGATATTCTTGAGATAAAACTGAGAGACAAAAACATGAGAGTCATTAGCAACAACATAATATTGTGATCATCATCAAAATAAAATTGGTATGAAACATCAATACTCAACAATCTCTCCCTTTTTGATGATGACACACATTATGTAAAATACAAAGTATTAAAACACAATGCTAATGAGCTCCCCCTACTTAGATGCACCAAGTAAACAATGAGCTAGATAATAGTAAATACGCATTCTACCAAATAAGATCATGGTGACATATAATAGGCATGGATTACATAAACCAAATGTAAAAGACAATTATCATGCAAACATGCAAGGTTTATCTAATCCCATATATCTCTCCCCATATATATATCTCTCCCCATATGCATATGAATATATCTCCCCATATATATTTACATAATGCATATATCTCTCCCCATTGACATCGTCAAAAAGGTGGACATCAAAAATATCTCCCTTTGTCATCTTAACCAAGATGTGACAATATGCAAGAAAAGAAAGATATGTATGATACCAAATTTAAAAATTTAGTGGGTATCAATTCACTATCCCGTGCTCCCCCTAGATCATAGAAATGGTCAACTTTTGACTTCTAATATCTAATACCAATTATACAAATAATGGAGCCATGGGCCTAATGTGTATCAAAGCAATAGATATGTAAAAATCAAACTTCAATGATACACCAAGAATATTTCCAAAACAAATATAACATGAAGTATGTTGGCAATAAACAATAGGTTTGGTTTGAGATCAAAAACAACCAAATGTGAATAATGATCTCAAATAACCTCCGAAATGAGAGTTAAAATATGTCTTAAAATACTTTAAACATATAACATATTAACTCCCCCATTGACATACACATGGATCAAAAAATGCATGCATGTCAAATAAGCCCCAAGGTCCCCATTTTCATGAAAAATAAGTTTGAAAATATTTTCAAAATCATGAAACACACACAAACAATGGGTATGCTAAAAAATAAACATTCAAGCACAATACCCCTGCAATATGCATATGTGTGAGGAACCTAAACATTAGGCAACCAAACCCAAGAAGAGTTTGATTTCCTAATGTAATCACATGAGGTGATCACATCCCTAACTAAAGAGTTGATGTAGCTATCCCTCTCTTGCACACTAACCTTAGTGGGAATCCATAATCTCAAGAATTTCCTAGGCAAGGATTTTGCCTTTACAAGAGGGGTAGATGTGGCATGCTTAGGTGTAGAAATGAATTTATTGACATGCAAAGAATGAGGATTTTGCTTCTTAGCAAAAAATGAAGATTTTTCATTCTTTCTCATTACCTCGTGATCTACATGCTTCTTGTTGATGTTATTGTTGTACAAGAAAGCATGGTGATTCTTCTTAGGTGCTTTAGCAATATTTCTTGTATTTGCACCATAAGAAGAATTAGAGGTGGGTTTGGGTACCACATTTTGAATATAACCCAAACCTCCTCTATGATTTACCGGATGTTGTTTTTCCAACAAATCGTGGAGTGAATCCCTAGAATACACAAAGCTTATGAGCTTACGGGATTCCTCTTCACATTTCAACGTAAGTTGTTGAATGTGAGCATATAAGCTAAGGTTTTGAGCAACAAGTTTTTCATTTGAAAGACTCAATTCCTTAACTTGAGAGAGAAGTGTGTCTCTCTCACTAGTGTCGCAAACATGCATTTCATCATGAATATTTACACTAGCCGATTCTAAATCATGTACCCTACTCATAGCATTTTCAAGTTTAGCTTTCATTTTATTATATGAATCGATGCACTTACTTGCCAAATTGGAGGTCACATTAAGGCGGTATTCGAGCTCCACATAGGATGGCTTTTCCTCCTCAGCTTCCTCATCGCTTTCATCCTCGACTTCCTCATCGCTTTCCTCATCGCTTGAGCTTGACGGAGACTATTCCCCATTAACCATGAAGCAACATTCTTCATTGGAGTTGAGCAATGCCTTTATCTCTTTATCGCTTGAATTAGAGGAAGTTGATGAAGAATCATCAAATGCAACGAAACACCTGTGATCGTGCTCCTTGTCATCCTCATCTTCATCATTTGACGTGTCCACATCGGAATCATCAAAAGTACCGATAAGTCCCTTCGTTTGGTTCTTGATTTCGGACTTGCCTTTCCAAGATTTTTTTCCTTTACCCTTATAGGTATCTGTGGTGGGTTTGGAAGGACATTCAGTAGCATGATGACCCTTTCCTCCACAATTGAAACAAACAAGCTTATTAGACTGGAAGGCAAACTTTGACGGTTATATACCTTGTTTGTCCTTGAGGAATGCCTTGAAATTCTTGAATTGCTTGGTAAGCTCGATGTAATCATCATCGCTAATATCATCTTCTTCTTCACTCGGAGCTTCTTGTTGGAACTTCTTTTTTCACTTGAATGACTCCTTCTCAACATGGAGTGCAACCCCCTTTTCCTTCTTGGGCTTGGTTGGTTGAACCTCCTCTTTATGCTGAAGAAGCACTTCATGAGAAATCTCCAAAGTATGCCAAATACTGTTGGCCGATTTGCACATGGAGATGCGATCGAACTCATCCGGAGTGAGGGCGCAATGGAGTACACACATAGCCCTGGCATTGACTTTGATCAAGTCCTTCTCCTCTTTTGTTCTTGACGCTGCGGGTGAAGTAGACTCCTCAAAAGACGACTCCATAATATCCCAAAGGTCTTGACCCTTCATTTAGATCATCATCCTGATCTTCCAACTAGGATAATTGGTTCCGTTGAAGAGCGGGGGTCGAACGGTTGAGTGACCTTCTTCATGGCACGCGGATGTAGCGTTGAATGCCATCGTTGCAGTATGCTATAACCTCTCTCTGATACCAATTGTAAGGATCACCTTACCCTTGCAATACTAACAACACACACTAGAGGGGGGTGAATAGTGTAATGGCAATAAAATTGTCCAATTAAAATTTAACTTGCAAATGCGGAATTATAAATGCAAGAGGGATTAAAAGGCACAATCAATTCAAATGCAAACACAAAGTTTTACCATGTTTCCCCAAACTTGGGTACATCCAGCCACACCAATATTCACTATATTCCCACACAGAGAAGTAAATACAAATCTCACAAGGAGATACCCCACAAGAGGATTTATGCCCTACACAATGACCCAACCAATCCTACACGAGGATCAAGACTCCCACACATAGAATCACTAACTCCCACTCAGAGAATTAGGGTTAGCCCTACACTAGGACATTAAACTCCCACAAAGAGAGTTACTCACACAAAGAGAGTTATTCCCACAAAGAGAATATCCTAAGTCCCACAAAGAGAACCTCCCACAAAGAGTGAAAGTTCTAATTCCCACAAAGAGAATTAGAGACACAAATTACACCAAGTAAAATAAATACTCTTGCCTATGCCTTGAGATGCTTACTCATGAATGGATGCAAGGCATGGAAGAGGATCTCCAAGTGTTGAGATATGCTTGAGAGCACTTGGATGAATTCCCTTGAGCTGGACTTCAATGCATGAAGATGAATGAGAGCTCTTGAGAGGGAATTGAGGGAGTTTGTGAGTTACCTATTAATCTCTTGAGATATTCAATAGCATCAAGAAGAATCAAGAATCAAGAATCAATCAACCAGTTTAAGAGATGGCAGCACACTCATATATATATGACCCATATATCAAACCCCAAAACCCAAGAAAACTACCAAAGAATCAATTCTACAACGGCTAGAAACTGGGCGAAAACGACAGGAACATTCGACTGTTGATCAAAAGACAGTCGACTGATCAACGGCTAGAAAATATCCAACGGTTATATTCTGAGCCAGGACAGTCGACTAATGAAGTCGATACACGACTTAGAACAGGACATGTGCCTGTAATTCCTTCAGCAGGCGACTGCTGCAGGGGATGGAATGAAACAGTGAGCTGCACTCTTTCTCCAGTTAAGCACACATGCGACTGATCTCAAAAATACAGTCGACTGTCTTTTAGCCAGGCGACTGTAAAACCTTAATCAGTCGTCTGCTGTATAAGATGGAGAAACAACAGAGAGATGCAGAGAATGCACTTACTCTATACAGGAGACTGGTGACCAATCTACATGCGACTGTAAATATACAGGCGAATGTAAACTAACCAGTAGTCGACTGTGCGTAAAGCTTAAGTTTGAGTCAATTGAAATGTTGACTTGAGCTGTGCATATCAGGCGACTGTAGAAGGATTTACAGGCGATTGGAAATCACCCAGTCGACTGTGTTTCCTTCAGCAGGCGACTGATGGAAAGCCAGAGACTCCAAATGAGTCTTTGGACTGAGTGAACCTATTGGATTGGATTCTATGATAATCCTAAGGCTCACTAAGATGGTTAGATGCATATGCATGAATGAGTAAACCATCTAACAAGGCATTACATTAACCCTAGACTCAAAAGAGAGAGAAAGCAATAAAGTAAATTACATGGATTACAATGCTTTCCTTAGAGTCTAAGTCTTCAATCTTGATGACTTGATTGCTCTCCATCATCTCCAAGCTTTGGCACTTCTCGAGTCCAAGCTTTGGCTCTTCTCCACTTGATGTCCATCCTTGCACCAAGTGATTAGTCTAAAAGAAAGATATTCTTGAGATAAAACTGAGAGACTAAAACATGAGAGTCATTAGCAATAACATAATGTTGTGATCATCATCAAAATAAGATTGGTATGAAACACCAATACTCGACAAATTTTACCTTGTTCGTCCATTCGTGGGCGACGATGAGATGGTTCCATATTTGATATGCACTCTTACATGTGCATATCTTGTGGAACTCATCTGGATCCAATGCTCAATGAAGAGCATTCATTGCTTTGACATTTTTCACCTCGGTGGACTTCTCGACGGGAGTCCATTTGTCTAAATCTTCTTCGGTGGGTTAAACATAATCCTTATGGATGGTTCTCCAAAAAGAAGCACTACTTAGGAAAGTCTCCATCCGGCACTTCCAATAGCCGAAACTCGTGCTATTGAAACGCGGAGGACGAACCGTTGATTGTCCTTCGAAAATGGTAGAAGCACCATCACGACCAGGATTGTTGTACGAAGGAGGAGGAGGAACGTTGTTGTTGGATGCCATAGTTATAAACCTTATGCTTTGATACCAAGTGTAAGGACTCTGACTATGAGGAAAACACTTGAAGGGGGTTGAATAGTGTTTATAAAAGTTAAACGATAGTTATACCAATTTAAATCCCTAACCATCAATAAATGCGAAATTATAAATTAACCCAAAATGAAACAAACTAACAAGGAGATGTTTTAAGGGTCCGGATTACCCAAGTCCAATCCCGACTTGTTTCCGGTAATCCTACGTCCTTTCTGAAGGAGGATATATGCCCATAAGGCGATTTATCCTAAATATACGTCTTGTTAAAATATAATATGGTATCCATTATCCTAATTATAAATTCGAATGAATAATATACTTAGATAATGTCCATAGACTTATAGTTAGGTCCTTACGTATCCAGATAAGATCTCGATTATGAGTAGTAAGTGACCGAATATAAACTTAAGTCTTAAACAGTTCGTGGTCATAGATGTGTCGAGAAATGGATATTGGCACATCGGGCAGACCACTGTGTCTTTGTCTTACCTTAGGGTAATGACGATATCATAGTCATTCGACTTGGTGAAGTCGGAGATGAGACACAGGTGCTCATTGGAGAATGAGTTCACTGAACGACCAACTTAGCGTTATTGAAATGGTTAACTTTAACTAATACAGTCTATAATAACTCTAGGGTGATGATAGGTAACCTGGTCCTTTAGACCTGAAGTCATATGTACGAACCCGTGAGTGAACAGTGTCGCTTAGACCTATGATCTAACTTCGAGGCTAGGCCTGCTTAAAGATCTTAGGTTGGGTTACACCTGAAGCTCTCGAGGCTAGTAGATGACTAAGATGTGATTCGTCTCTTCCGTTAAAGGGAAGTTAGTGTCACTGGCTCATTATGGTCTTTGTGTTAATCCTCGGCCAGGGTACGTTGTAAGATGTACAACATGAATACAACAAAGACTGCCATATATTGACCAATGTTGTCTAATGGGGTTGACAGTAAACCGTACCCTAGGCCAACATAGACACAATCTTGACGAATGGACTATAGCTAACGGTATTCATCACTGACACAGTCAAAGTGAACCCAACGATACTTTTGTCAATGTGTCGATCACGTTATGATGATTCTGAAACAGGGACGACAAATGCTGCTCGTGGTGACCGTCGTCTAGGGTATTTCGAGCCCCAACCTGTAGTAAGGTCAGACTGTAGGGTCTCACACCGAGTAGCATTCGTGTCTTAGTAATATGAATATTGTTAAGAAGAATTCATATAATGAAATGGTTATGTCCACAAGCAAGTTGTGAGACCAAGTCCTAGATAGGGACAATGTTGCATTTGATGCAAACAAGATTGAACGTGTCATAAATTGTATAAGACAAAATTTATAGGAACACAAGAATTGGAAAGGTTACCTGGTTGACGGGATCGTCCTGGTCTAAACACAGGTTCATACCGCGTCCAAATCGGAGCTCAAACAAGCCCAGAAAGTCAGAAACAGGCCAAGTGGGTCAGATCCACTAAGGGGCCAATGCAAGCGGCAAAAGGGGCCGGGCACGCCCGCTTTTCTAATCAGGCCAACCCGCTCTGCTGGCCACTCCCGCATTAGCAGCGGGCGGCCTACTGTGCGGGCCGCGCTCCACAAAATGGGGTGGCCCGCTATGTGGGCCGCACCCGTTAAGGGGCGGTGCGCCCGCTCGCTGGGCAGGCGGGTGGCCCCGCCCCGCCTCACAGACCCGGCCCTCTTTGATGGGTCGGGGGTAATTGCAGCGTCCCTTGCGGGCGCGCGCCCGCAAGGGGAGCGGGCCCACTTGCCTAGCAGGCGCGCCCGCGAATCTGACTTAAGTTAGGGTTTTTTGAAACCCTATATGACGGCCACGAAATCCAACTTCTTGCCCATCGTTGGTCAATTATTTGAGGGGTCAAACGAAGTCGAAATTCGTCGCCGTTTGTTCCTACGCGTTCACCATTCGAAACTCTTCGAAATGATAGATTGTTTGGTGTCTGGTGTTCAAGGATGAGAGAGATCTAATTAGTTAAAGTTGGGCCTTTGTGAAAGGCTTTCTAAACTTTATTAATTTAGTTAAAAATACTCTCATTATGTTTAGTCCCACATTGCTCGTGCAAAACGAGGGAAGGTCGACTCCCTATGTAAATAGGGGTGCCCTCTCCATTATACAGCGCGTCCTCGATCGAGTAGCTCCAAATAATTGAGCAAGCTCGATCTACGACTTAAACTTTTCTCCTCTCATCTTCCTATTCTTCCGTCAGGTCCTAGCAAGGCTACGAAGGGGGGTTTGGATTCGGATCCTGTAACGGTCTGTTTTCGTTGTACTTTGTTCGTGCACGTGCTTTTGGCCGTGCACGTGTTTATTTTAGACTTGGTTTGTTTGTGAACACTTTTGTGTGATATGCCGTTGTGAACGTCTCTGAGAATATTAAATAGTGGCACTAATTTGGAACGACATTTCTCGAGTCGTCTTCCCACAATTTAATCTTATTCGATGAGACGTTGCGATTTTCACTTTTGACGGGAGACGTTTCTATTTTTAGTTTCGTCGTCCGACGTTGAAATTGAGATCCGTCTTCTTAGTTAGCTTTCTTACATCATCACGATCACCACAATATTTATTTTATAATTTTTGGAGTTCATTTGACCTACTTTATATTTTTAACAAGGTTTAAAATATTTTTAAAAGCTAGGTTTTAAATTAATTTCGGCCAAATAAAATTTATTTGAGTTTAAAATGTTTTAAACAATTTTTGAGCCGAATTCCAGCTCATTTGGGTCGCACCCAAGTCTTGTGTGAATTGGAGGGGGTGAGATTCGAATTTTAAATATTTTTAAACTCCTAATCCCATTAGGATTAGCCTTAGACCAAGTCAGCCCATCTACACTATATAAACAACCCCTAGGAAGACCTATTTTCGCAAGAAAATAACCCTAGCCGTTCCCAAAACCCAAATTTCACGTTGCGACGAGTTCGTCGCAACGTTGCTGCACCACCACCGCACCGACCGAGCCAAACAGTCCAAATCTCCCGCTCCGACCGAAGCAGCCACCCGCACCAAGCTTGCACAGCCGCTCCGCATCGCCCCCGCTCCGTTCTCCCGCTCCGACCGAGAGAATCTCTCGGTCAGACCGAGAGATTTCCCCGCTCCCGCCCGCTCCGCACCGTTGCAAGCACCCCGCTCCAAGCTCCCGCTCCGCTCCGTGCCCGACCGAAGCCCCCGCCCGTACCGACCGAAGCCCCGCTACGTTGCAACGCTTGCAACGTTGCAACTTTGCAACCCCCGCATCCGCAGCGCCCGACCGACGATCTGCTCCGCACCGACCGAGAGAACCAAGCCCGCACCGACCCGCTGCGCTGCACAGCCCGTTCCCCCGCACCGACCGAGGCCGACCCCTGCATTTGGCTGTGTCCGACCGAGAGCAAACGTCGCAACCCCGCATCCGTCGCACAGCTTGCCACAGTGGGCCCCCCAAGTTCTCCAGAGTTATTGTGAGTCCCCTATTGGTCCCTAGGACTACTGTGGACCCCACCTAGGTGCTTTCTCTCCGACGATTTGCCGCTTACGACGTTGCGATACGTCGTAGCCCGTCGTCACACGTGCTAGCTTTGGAATCTGGATTCGTTGCTCCGGTTGCTGCTCTGAACTTTCCAGCGAGGAATCTATATTGGAATCTGGACTTGGAGTGCGTTCTCTTATTCCAACACCTGGCGTCGCTACCCGACGCCAGTGTAGCTTTCGCGTCGTGTTGAGGTAACGCTTTGCACCCTTAGGACCCCCCAACCTATTGCCTGTTAATCAAGACTAAAATTGATGTTTTTAAAATGTTTTAAATGTTTTAAATTCACTAATCAAGATTAATAGTATGGACTTTAGGCCGGTGGACTTGTGCACGTAGGTTATTTGTGACTTGGACTCTCTTGGACGGTGTTTCTCAGACGTTGTACTTGCAGGCAAGTGAAACTTGCCAACTCTTGTGTAGGGCCATGTTTTTAGGCCACTTCCTTGTTTTTAGCGTAAAAGAGACTAGGTAGTGAAATGATAGCTGGCTAGACGCCTACTTGATCTAGTTTGACAACGAAACTAGATCTGTCACCTAAATTGATCTGGCTTGACAACGAAGCTAGATCCAACTCTTTAACTTGTTGATCATGCATACTAAACTTTCATGTTTACTTTCCTTACATGTACGCTTTACTACTTGTCATGTCATGTCATCCATGCATTGAATGTTGGATCCGTAGCACACGCTACAATACTTGTACTTGTACTCCATTGTCCAGCTAGGTGCACCCCTAGGCCAACAAGACAAAACACTTCCTGGCTCGTGTTCCAGAAGCGAGCATTCCCGTTCGGGGGTAAGGCCCTGGCTCGATACACGTGGAGGGGTAGGGATAAACGATCACTTGAGCTTAGGAGTTGGCCCGATCAGCCACTCTAGCCAAAAGGCGGAATCTCTGTGCACGAGGTGCTTACTTTACTTGTCTTGTACTAGTGAGTGTTACTTGTATAACTTGTCATCCTTACCATGTTTAAATGCCATGCTCGTACTTTACTTTACTTGTTGCACTCATACTCTAAACTACCATGTCATTGCATTCATACTAGAACTGCTAGGTTGCTTTACCTACTTTCAGTTTTCTTGCACAAGTCTCTTGTAGACTTGCTGACATGTGCCCCTTGCTCTTTTGGGTGTCACATGTTAGACCTTGAGCCAGAGACCGTTGCTGAGTACGTGACGTTTTGCTGACGCTGAGCCTGAGCCCAAGTCTGTCCAAGATGAGTTTTGTGAACATCGATGACCTTTCTTGGTGACTTTGCTGAGCTTTCTTTTGTTTTAGGTTTTGTTGTTAGTTGTCGGTGCGTGGCACCTTTGTTTTGTACGTTGTACTTTTGTTGGCCATGTTTGGGCCTTTAGACTCTTTTTCTTTTTAGCCTGGTGGCTTTTTCTGTGATGTTGAAACTTATTTTATGGATATTCTGAGATGTCTCTTTTGTCTCATTTTATTATTATTATCTTTGTTTCGTTTCACGTTGCAAGGACCTGTTATTTAAAGTTGATTGACGCTTATCGGACTTGCGGCTTCGTAGCTTCAAGTCTGAGCGGACCTTCTCACGCTTCGCCTCCATATTTTTGGGAAGTAGGGCGTGACAGGTTTTGTTGGTGGCCCATGCAGGTCCGTCTTGCAATTGCGAATTAACGGAACAACGATAATAACGGAATGTCCATTAAATAAATTGCAACATCCGAGTCATAAGCCTTGAGTCTAGTCGTTTTCTTATGACAGTAGGTGGTAAGAAGACTTAGTTAGACGTCTGTGCTTGCTAGCTAGAGACATCTGACTGTTAGTTAGACTCCCTGCTAGAAATTGATTTAATCGTCGTAGGAGTTACCTTAGTGGTTCTTTTCTAACTCTGACCATATTAGACTTCTAGAATTTCCTTCAGTTGTTTGCTTGGGTTCATCGATTTCGGACCAAGCTGAACGCATTTCATTACCGTCTAGCTCCTTAGAAAGTCTTAGCGCTTAGTTCTTAATCTTTAGTTGGTCGACCGTAGGAGTTTTCCCGTAGATTCTCCTGATTCATATCCTAGGCGTATGTATGTTTTGATCATCCGACCAATTTCCTTGCCTCGATTCACGAGATCGCCTCATGACGATCGTCGTCAATCTTCGAACCTCTCCATTACAAACCTTGAATCTTCTGAAAGTATTTTTCGATTTCCTCTTTCCCTAAGTTTAAATTTGCTCAATTTTTAATATATATATCGGATATTTCATACTCCTTCGTTGACTTGAATTCTTAAAACTTTTGTCGAAATTTTGAATACTAGCTTATGGTATTTTCCCAGCCTACACTTTTGTACCTATGGAAATACACTTTCCTTTCATATATTAATTTTATTCTGAACCGTACTTTTATTTTGTCCAATTCGACTTATAATTTTCTTTCTTATTTATGCCATTCAAATGACACATCACACTTACTTTTAATATACTTTTCAAGTCACGTGGAAATTCAGCTTTCAGCAAGTCGATTTTATGCTCGTCGTTATTTTACTTCAGATTTTTGTAAAATTTCTATTTCATAACCACTTCTTGATTTAGACCCTCCATGATTTGATTTTAAAGCTTTGCTATCATTTTGATAATTCCTCTACTAAGATATTACTATTATCTTTCTGCTCACCATACATGTTTTTAGAAAAAAATTTCTAGACCAAAATGAATTCCAATTATTTTTATACCCGTACCAGGCTCGTTGTGCTCGTATGCTAAGAACTTTGTGTAAACCAGTTTTATTTTTGGCACAACCTGGTTCCTCTAAAAGTAGTTCCAATATTGATCATTTTAAATTTTCTTTCCCTGGCTTAAAGACTTTGAAAGCGTTTAAAATGAGCTTCAATTCTTCAGTTACTTTAATTTCATTCTTTGAATTTCCAAAATTTTTGCCAAAATTATATTAAATTACTGCCGTATAATATTTTCTAAAAACTACGTCCTTAATGTTCGTGTGAATGATTTACTTCCTTTTATAATGACTTTCTATAAACCATTTTCTCTTATTATGTATATTCGACTCAACCTTATTTTGAACAACTCGTTTTATCGACCTCCAAATATTTTTATACAGATGAGGATTCCAACTTTTAAAGTACAACAGTTTTCAAATCTCGCGTATTTTAGCTTATGTTGCTTCATTTCTCAATCCTATATGAGTATCACTACATCTCCCTTTCCTCTACCTAAACATTCACAGTGAATCACTGTTTCACCT
The DNA here is from genome assembly GCA_030789695.1 of Scilla litardierei. Classification (NCBI taxonomy): domain Eukaryota; kingdom Viridiplantae; phylum Streptophyta; class Magnoliopsida; order Asparagales; family Asparagaceae; genus Scilla; species Scilla litardierei. Next base: position 8,858,610 of record CM061141.1, read on the forward strand.
AACCAAGCTGTCTCCTTGTATTCGTCCTATCTGAACTCGTGCTTATCGATCCTTCCCTCGACACGCTTTCGACCTCCCTTTATTGCTTAGGCTTTAGTGCCCGTCAATGTCTGTGTCAACTCTAAGTTGTTAGTAGGCCCTTGGACCTTGTGATGTAGTCGTAGTGCACGTACCTAAGTTGTGTACGTGGGCTTGAATGAGTGTGCCCCCCATAGTATATTGATGCTTGCCTATTGTGTGGTATATATATACATACTCGGAGTTATTCGTGATATTATGAAGTTGTTTGTGTGTTAGTATTTATGGATTTGTGTGTGGTTAGCTATACCATACTAGGGATGCCTGTGTATATAAGAGTTAGTGTTGGAATATCTAATGGAGTGTATGTAGTTAGAGATACTTGTAATGGTTGAAAAAAAATGATTGGTAAAGCTATGTGTATGTTAGGTGTGATAATAATAGGTGAACGTATAGATAAGTGAGTAGGCCTATTGAGTGACCCATATGTTAGTACGTATGAGTATGTGCTCGTATGTAGGTATGTATTGTGCTTAGACGTAAGTAGTTATGTTTTGTTGCATGAGTATATAGGTGATATACATATGGTAGTAGGACTATAATTTTGATTGGTATTGCTTGCTTTTACGAGATGTTGTATGCGTGCATACCGTGAGGTATACACGACCATTGCACATCTTAATTATGTATGTGTAGATGTGCTAGTATACTAATTATAGGTAGTAGGCTATGGTGTGAATATATATGTTACATATGTGTGACTATACGATGAATGCATATGTATTAGGGAGTGCATTATAATTATACGTGTGCTGATGTCTGTATTATTATTATTATGGTATATAGAGTGATTGAACTATGTGGGCGTTACCTGACTAAATATTAAGTGTGATTGACTTATGGTATGTATATGGTTGTATTGGTAGATGTGTATACATTGGAAGTGGTATTGGTATATGTATAAATGCAGTGTTACGTATGTAGAATATTCTGATATGTGTATTGAGTCTCACTCAAGCTTGAGTGGGTATACTCTAAGTATATTGATATGTATGTCTGTAGTTTGAATATAGCGATGTTTGATGTATGTATAGTAATAGGAGTGTTTGTGCCTGGTTGTGTTACGCACATGATTGTGGGTCGCTACACCAGTATATAGTTATAGGTGTTGGTCTTGTGGTATAGTTAATTACTAAGGACTTGCCCGTGTGAACATATGTGCGCTAGCTAAACTAGGTGCGTAGATGTGCTAAGCATATAGTGGTGTGGTTGGTATATATATGAATGAAATGTTAGCGTGTATGGGTATGCACCATGCACGGGTAAGTATGTGCTTAGTTATAGTTATTGATGACTATGGTATATGTGGCGTGTCGTAAATACAGTTATAGGACCGTATGTGATGTGAATACATGGTGAACTATTTGCATGCATTTGAATGACTATATATTGTGAAACTATAGCAGTAGTGAATATATATATATTAGATATAGTGAAACTGGATTTAATTATGGTATGGTGTGACTACATGAGTTGATGTGTTGGATGTATACTAGGAAATATTAGGGAATAGTATTCCCATGTTGGTTTTGTGCATAGGTAGTTATCTATACGTAGAGCAATGATTGTATTTGCTAAGTGTGAGACTATCCTTATGTGAGTATCTGAACTATTGTTTTGTGCTAGGTAAGTAGTAGTTATATGAGGGATGTACGTATATGTATATGATTGAAATACATGTATGAAATGAACTGACTATAATAGGTATAAGTGTATGACGTACGTGAATATATATATATATATACATGTTGGTAGTGTTAATGTTTGACTACCTAGTGCATATATAAGCACATGTAATAGCTATACATGGGTTAAATTATAATGTGACATGATTGGGGTAGTTACTAGCACGACTAGAAATGTTAGAAAGTCCGAGGACGGACTTTATTCTAAGGTGGGGAGGATGTAACGGTCTGTTTTCGTTGTACTTTGTTCGTGCACGTGCTTTTGGCCGTGCACGTGTTTATTTTAGACTTGGTTTGTTTGTGAACACTTTTGTGTGATATGCCGTTGTGAATGTCTCTGAGAATATTAAATAGTGGCACTAATTTGGAACGACATTTCTCGAGTCGTCTTCCCACAATTTAATCTTATTCGATGAGACGTTGCGATTTTCACTTTTGACGGGAGACGTTTCTATTTTTAGTTTCGTCGTCCGACGTTGAAATTGAGATCTGTCTTCTTAGTTAGCTTTCTTTCGTCATCACGATCACCACAATATTTATTTTATAATTTTTGGAGTTCATTTGACCTACTTTATATTTTTAACAAGGTTTAAAATATTTTTAAAAGCTAGGTTTTAAATTAATTTCGGCCAAATAAAATTTATTTGAGTTTAAAATGTTTTAAACAATTTTTGAGCCGAATTCCAGCTCATTTGGGTCGCACCCAAGTCTTGTGTGAATTGGAGAGGGTGAGATTCGAATTTTAAATATTTTTAAACTCCTAATCCCATTAGGATTAGCCCTAGACCAAGTCAACCCATCTACACTATATAAACAACCCCTAGGAAGACCTATTTTCGCAAGAAAATAACCCTAGCCGCTCCCAAAACCCAAATTTCACGTTGCGACGAGTTCGTCGCAACGTTGCTGCACCACCACCGCACCGACCGAGCCAAACAGCCCAAATCTCCCGCTCCGACCGATGCAACCACCCGCACCAAGCTTGCACAGCCGCTCCGCATCGCCCCCGCTCCGTTCTCCCGCTCCGACCGAGAGAATCTCTCGGTCAGACTGAGAGATTTCCCCGCTCCCGCCCGCTCCGCACCGTTGCAAGCACCCCGCTCCAAGCTCCCGCTCCGCTCCGTGCCCGACCGAAGCCCCCGCCCGCACCGACTGAAGCCCCGGTACGTTGCAACGCTTGCAACGTTGCAACCCCCGCATCCGCAGCGCCCGACCGACGGTCTGCTCCGCACCGACAGAGAGAACCAAGCCCGCACCGACCCGCTGCGCTGCACAGCCCGTTCCCTCGCATCGACCGAGGACCACCCCCGTATTTGACTGTGTCCGACCGAGAGCAAACGTCGCAACCCCGCATCCGTCGCACAGCTTGCCACCGTGGGCCCCCCCCAAGTTCTCCAGAGTTATTGTGGGTCCCCTATTGGTCCCTAGGACTACCGTGGGCCCCACCTAGGTGCTTTCTCTCCGACGATTTGCCGCTTACGACGTTGCGATACGTCGTAGCCTGTCGTCGCACGTGCTAGCTTTGGAATCTGGATTCGTTGCTCCGGTTGCTGCTCTGAACTTTCCAGCGAGGAATCTATATTGGAATCTGGACTTGGAGCGCGTTCTCTTATTCCAACACCTGGCGTCGCTACCCGACGCCAGTGTAGCTTTCGCGTCGTGTTGAGGTAACGCTTTGCACCCTTAGGACCCCCCAACATATTGCCTGTTAATCAAGACTAAAATTGATGTTTTTAAAATGTTTTAAATGTTTTAAATTCACTAATCAAGATTAATAATATGGACTTTAGGCCGGTGGACTTGTGCACGTAGGTTATTTGTGACTTGGACTCTCTTGGACGGTGTTTCTCAGACGTTGTACTTGCAGGCAAGTGAAACTTGCCAACTCTTGTGTAGGGCCATGGTTTTAGGCCACTTCCTTGTTTTTAGCGTAAAAGAGACTAGTCAGTGAAATGATAGCTGGCTAGACGCCTACTTGATCTAGTTTGACAACGAAACTAGATCTGTCACCTAAATTGATCTGGCTTGACAACGAAGCTAGATTCAACTCTTTAACTTGTTGATCATGCATACTAAACTGTCATGTTTACTTTCCTTACCTGTACGCTTTACTACTTGTCATGTCATGTCATCCATGCATTGAATGTTGGATCCGTAGCACACGCTACAATACTTGTACTTGTACTCCCTTGTCCGGCTAGGTGCACCCCTAGGCCAACAAGACAAAACACTTCATGGCTCGTGTTCCAGAAGCGAGCATTCCCGTTCGGGGGTAAGGCCCTGGCTCGATACACATGGATGGGTAGGGATAAACGATCACTTGAGCTTAGGAGTTGGCCCGATCAGCCACTCTAGCCAAAAGGCGGAATCTCTGTGCACGAGGTGCTTACTTTACTTGTCTTGTACTAGTGAGTGTTACTTGTATAACTTGTCATCCTTGCCATGTTTAAATGCCATGCTCGTACTTTACTTTACTTTACTTTACTTGTTGCACTCATACTCTAAACTGCCATGTCATTGCATTCATACTAGAACTGCTAGGTTGCTTTACCTACTTTCAGTTTCCTTGCACAAGTCTCTTGTAGACTTGCTGACATGTGCCCCTTGCTCTTTTGGGTGTCACATGTTAAACCTTGAGCCAGAGACCGTTGCTGAGTATGTGACGTTTTGCTGACGCTGAGCCTGAGCCCAAGTCTATCCAGGATGAGTTTTGTGAACATCGGTGACTTTTCTTGGTGACTTTGCTGAGCTTTCTTTTATTTTAGGTTTTGTTGTTAGTTTTCGGTGCGTGGCACCTTTGTTTTGTACGTTGTACTTTTGTTGGCCATGTTTGGGCCTTTAGACTCTTTTTCTTTTTAGCCTGGTGGCTTTTTCTGTGATGTTGAAACTTATTTTATAGATATTCTGAGATGTCTCTTTTGTCTCATTTTATTATTATTATCTTTGTTTCGTTTCGCGTTGCAAGGACCTGCTATTTAAAGTTGATTGACGCTTATCAGACTTGCGGCTTCGTAGCTTCAAGTCTGAGCGGACCTTCTCACGCTTTGTCTCCATATTTTTGGGAAGCGGGGCGTGACAGATCCAGACGTCTAAGGCGCGGGTCTGCTCAAGTGAAACCTTCTACCGCAAGTGATCGACTCGGAGGCAGGTCTCGGCACAGGTGGATTAGTTCGAAGGCGCGAGACGGCTCGGGTGGATCGAGTCAAGGAGGCAAGGCGGCTCGGCTACGAGGAGCACAAGAAGCTGGTGCGATAGATCTTGCCCGTCCCCGGGTTGAGATTCCAGGTATGTTCTTTAAGTAACTTAAGCATAAATTTAATTTCGTCGTAGTAGTATAGATCCTTCTTGGGGTACTGGTCAGACCACACCAAGTTGGCATAGATCGGGCTAGGTTCTGGCTTTCTCAGAGCCTAGCTAAAATGTTTAGCTAGCTTGCTTATTTTTCCGATGCTCTTTTCTGCATCTGTGTTCCGTCCGATTAGGGCGGGCACAGATCTGAGCTCTGGGGTCAGCCAAAACCCTTCAGTGGTATCAGAGCCAGGTTATGCATGTTGATCTGATTTTGCGACAATATTAAAATTTAAGAAGTTGCTTTCTTTGAACATGTAAATTTTAACCTTATCTGATAATGTTAAAAATCATATTCCACATTTTAAAATTGTTTTAAAAATAGGATGTAACTTTGAAATTTTTTTCTCCATCCGATGATATTGAAATTCGTTTCTTATAGTTACATAAACGTTTAAGATTATTTTATGAGATAACATAAGTCTTAAAATGTTTTATTGATATTTTGAAGCCTAGGTTTAATTCTATAAATTATTTAATAATTTTGTGAAACCTGTGATTTTATAAAATAAAATAGTACAAGGCTTTAAAATTCAGATCTTTCATTAAATGTTTTAAAAAATTGTTTTTTATAACATGGAAAATTATTAAGAGATATCTCTAATTATACGTGATAAAATTTAATAAGCCTCTTATGATAAAATTCCTTTTAAAATCATTTTATGAGATAAAATATTTTAAAAATATTTTAAGATCCATGTAACCTTAAGAAATTTTAATTTCATAAGATGTTAAATTTTAATTTCTTTATATCACACCAAGTTTTAAAAGATTACTTTATGTGATAATGTAATCCTAAAATTGTTTAATTAACTTTAAAAGCTTAGGTTTGTATTTGAAATTATTAGATAATCTTATGAACCAAATTTTATGTGATAAAATGGTTGAAGTTTTAAAATTGTGGATCTTTAAATTTATTCGTTAAATTTTTTGGTATGCAAGTTATTAATTTATGTTGTAGATTATTTTAACTTGCATGTTCTCATAATATGTCACATGATTGAACCCTAATTCTAATGTGATAAAATTAGTTGGTTAATGTTTAATGACATGATGAATAAATTATTCATGAACCCTTTAAGTTAGCCATTAACTGATTAAAAGTTTATAAGATAAATTTTTAATGACAAGTGACATGCAACGTTTTAAATGAACAAATTCAACAGCAAAACCTAATTTCCGATTAGGGTAGTCCCTTTAATTGACAATCAGTATCATAAATTGTTTAAATAATGATTATCATTAAATGACTAATTTTATAAAATGTTGTAATTGTTTTATTAAAATCCTAATAAAAATTGGGATAACACGATGAACAAAACGAACCTTATAGTTGATAAGGATCTAATAAAAGTCAGCAAATAAATCCATAAAAATTTCGAATTTTAAGAATCAACTAGTTGATAAGGATTAACTAGTATTAATTAAAAGCTATTTAATTGATGGACGAACATATAATTGATGAACCTCCTCCAATGGATCAAGATGTCGGTCAATGTGCTTGGCTAAGATTGCTGGACCACCCTAGCTAGACTAGGGGTTAAGTGGTCCTGGCTTAGTCAATTTCTTGGCCGCGTCCGCTGGACCGCAAGGAGTTGAATCATGACTGTATAAGTCCATCGACTATATCTAAGTCAAATACGATAATAATCTTATTCAAGATAAATCGTAGCCCTCCTTGTTTTAGGAGTTGGTAACTGTGAGACCCGTGTTACAGTTGTTGAGCTACACTCAAGCTGTGATATGGAAACCTTATAGAAACCGAATTCATGATAACATATTGACTTGACCCAAACCGTCGTGTCGTAAATACACCGAGCACCGGCGTAAGTCAAACCAAGATGTAGTCTAAGACATAACCCAAACCGACGCGTCATGAATACACCAAGCACCGGGGCAAGTCAGGCTAGACTCGAAAATAAGGGTCCGACTAGGCTAGCCATTATGATTTGGATGAGCACACTCATGATCACAAATGACTATGGGTAAAAATCGAAAGGGAATCATATTTAATATGATTGACGACGAGTTCGTCTACTTACTGCAGAGTCGGACAACTTGTTGAGACACACTCATGGTTGTCAGACTCAGGGTAGTCGGATCCCTCTCCCATAAATGTTATTGTATAATAAACTGTTTATTATTATGGCTTTAATAAATTTAGTGGGAGAATATAATTTTATTAAAAACCATTGAAACTATACAACGAACATATACTGACTAAGTATCTACTAAATTGCAGAATGGATTCAGGTCTAAAGTATATGTTAGAGAGGACTGTGCTCGATGGAACAAACTATAAGGATTGGCTTAGAAACATTAAGTTAGTCCTTTCTCTAGCCGGGATTGAATACGTGCTGTTCGAGGACCCTCTGGAAAAGCCGGACGAAGATGCAATGCCAGAGGAGAAGAAAGCCTACAAGGAGTACCAGAGAGATGCCGAGAAGGCCAGGTGCCTTACTCTGGCTTCAATGAACAACAATCTGCAGAGAAAGCATGAACATCTGGATGTTCAAACCATGCTTCTCAATTCAGAGGAATTGTTTTGAAAGCGGTCAAGAGCTGCCAAATTTGAAGCCACGAGCAACCTCTGGGGAGCTAGGATGGAAACGGGCCCCGTGCAAGATCATGTGATTAAGATGATCGGGTACGTGGAAGACGTCGCCCAGTTGGGTTTTGTCCTGGACAATGAGATGTCAGCGGACATCATCCTTAAGTCTTTGACCCCCTGACTTCAAACCTTTCATTACTAGTTTCATTATGAACAATATTGAAACGGATCTTCCCGGTCTCCTCAACAAACTTAGGCAGTTTGAGGAGATCGAGAAGAAACCGACTGTGTTGGTTGTTGGCTCTGCTTCTTCAGACCAGCCGAAAGGTAAGGGTAAGAAGAGGCAGGTCTCACAACCAGCCAATGTGAAGAAGTGGAAGAAGAATGCAAAGGGGTCTCCGTCCAAATCCGAATGCTTTCACTGCCATAAGATAGGCTATTGGAAGAGGAACTGCAAGGTTTTCCTTGCAGAAAAGAAGAAGGGGCATACTGATGTCTCTACCTCAGGTGGCTGATATGAAGCATAGGATGTAAGAAGTTCCAAGGACGGTCGACATCTGAGCAATCGTTGATGCTGGGGCCGTGCGATGACTTCAAGAGAAGTGAAGAAGAAGGAACTGATACTTATTTCTTTTTATGAATAAAATGTATCGTTGTTTAAGTTAAAACAATGATTGAGTGTTTAACCTCAAGGTTTATTATGACAAACACATTATGATTCATTTTTATGAATCCATTGCTTTAATAAAATGTCTCGGGAAATGTGCTTCCTTTTGAAATTGTGATTTGTTGCGAATGGCTTAAATTTCTGTGAATGTGGCTGTCTGAGCTAGTTGCATTAATTCTCGAGCTGACAAGCAGAGCATCTGAATAATTTGATTGTTTGGAGCTGACTTAATTTTATAGTCAGTCAATAGTTAAGTATAAGTTCCAGGAGCGTATAATTGTATATGATCACAATTATACGCATATTAAGATTTATTCTTAATTCAAACTACATTTGATTCTTAAGAGTTATTATTAAATGTAGTTAAGGTAAAAGTACTAAGTAGGACGTTTGGTTGAGTAAGTCAATATAAATATTCCTTAAACCGATCTTGATATGACTCATTTGTCAAACCCAACCTGACACTGGTACGTTCCATCTAAGCACTTCTCAATTGGTTATGCTTATTATATATATTCTAAATATGTTTTAGAAATATAGTAGAAGTATTTAATCAGTTAATTCTTAAAGTCAGTGGGAGATAACTCATATACTTAGCTCCGGGTTTCTCGGACTAAGTAAAAAGGTTTCCAACAAATTTGAATCATCTATTTGTGACATTAAATCAAACTAATTTTGATTTAATCGAATTTATAGAGATTTAAGGTATCACTTATGTACTTGACATATTGACACAAAATAATTGGAATGAGCCAAGACCGACTTATAGAAAAGTTAGACCCTACATCAAGATTGTATGAGCTAATAGTTAGCTATACATAAAAAGGAAAATTGATCCAAATCAGTTTTCGAGGATCAACCATGTATGATCAGAAGATGTATGCATAAAAATCCATTAAAATGCATTATAGATACTCGTTAGTAAATCCACTCTTAAGATTGGCATGTGCAGTCCAATGTGACTGATATGCCACAACGGTATGAGATACGTGATAAATAGCCTAAATGCAAGTGGGAGATGTAGGAGGGGATATGCCCATAAAGCGATTTATCCTAAATATACGTCTTGTTAAGATATAATATGGTATCCATTATCCTAAGTACAAATTCGAATGAATAATATACTTAGATAATGTCCATAAACTTATAGTTAGGTCCTTATGTATCCAAATAAGATCTCGATTATGAGTAGTAAGTGACCGAATAGAAACTTAAGTCTTAAACGGTTCGTGGTCATAGATGGTTGAGAACTGGATATCGACACATCGGGCAGACCACTGTGTATTTGTCTTACCTTAGGGTAATGACGATCTCATAGTCATTCGACTTGGTGAAGTCGGAGACGAGACACATGTGCTCATTGGAGAATGAGTTCACTGAACGACCAACTTAGCATTATTGAAATGGTTAACTTTAACTAATACAGTCTATAATAACTCTAGGGTGATGATAGGTAACCTTGTCCTTTATACCTGAAGTCATATGTACGAACCTGTGAGTGAACAGTGTCGCTTGGACCTATGATCTAGCTTCGAGGCTAGGCCTGCTGAAAGATCTTAGGTTGGGTTACACCTGAAGCTCTCGAGGCGAGTAGATGACTAGGGTGTGATTCGTCTCTTCCGTTAAAGGGAAGTTAGTGTCACTGGCTCATTACGGTCTTTGTGTTAATCCTCGGCTGGGGTACGTTGTAAGATGTACAACGTGAATACAACAAAGACCGTCGTATACTGACCAATGTTGTCTAATGTGGTTGACAGTAAACCGTACCCGAGGCCAACAGAGACACAGTCTTGATGAAGGGACTATAGCTAACGGTATTCATCACTGACACAGTCAAAGTGAACCCAACGATACTTTTGTCAATGTGTCGATCACGTTATGATGATTCTGAAACAGGGACGACAACTGCTGCTCGTGGTGACCGCCGTCTAGGGTTTTTCGAGCCCCAACATGTAGTAAGGTCAGGCTGTAGGGTCTCACACCGAGTAGCATTCGTGTCTTAGTAATATGAAGATTGTTAAGAGGAATTCATATGATGAAATGGTTAAGTCCACAAGCCAGTTGTGAGACTAAGTCGTAGATAGGGATAATGTTGCATTTGATGCAAACAAGATTGAACGTGTCATAAATTTTTTAGACAAAATTTATAGGAACAAAATAATTGGAAAGGTTATCTGGTTGACAGGATCGTCCTGGTCTAAACAAAGGTTCAAACCGCATCCAAATCGGAGCTCAAATGAGCCCAGAAAGTCAGAAATATGCTAAGTGAGTCAGACCCACTAAGGGGCCAAGGCAAGCGGCAAAAGGGGCCGGGCGCGCCCGCTCTCAAAGCGGGTGGCCCGCTTTTCTAATCAGGGCATCCCGCTCTACGAGCCACACCCGCATTAGCAGCGGGCGGCCCGCTGTGCGGGCTGCGCTCCACAAAACAAGGCGGCCCGCTATGCGGGCCGCACCCGTTAAGGGGCAGGGCCGCCCGCCCGCTCAGCGGGCGGGCGGCCCCGCCCCGCCTCACAGACCCGGCCTGCTTCGGCAGGCCGGGGGTAATTGCAGCCCCTTGTGGGCACGTCTGCGAATCTGACTTAAGTTAGAGTTTTTTAAACCCTATATGACGGCCACGAAATCCAACTTCTTGCGCATCTTTGGGCAATTGTTTGAGGGGTCAAACGAAGTCGGAATTCGTTGCCGTTTGTTCCTACGAGTTAACCATTCGAAGCTCTTCGAAATGATAGCTTGTTTGGTGTCTGGTGTTCAAGGATGAGAGAGATCTAATAAGTTAAAGTTGGGCCTTTGTGAAAGGCTTTCTAAACTTTATTAATTAAGTTAAAAATACTCTCATTATGTTTAGTCCCACATTGCTCGTGCAAAACGAGGGAAGGCCGACTCCCTATATAAATAGGGTTACCCCCTCCATTGTATAGCGCACCAAGTCCTCGATCGAGTAGCTCCAAATAATTGAGCAAGCTCGATCTACGACCTAAACTTTTCTCCTCTAATCTTCCTATCATCCCGTCGGGTCCTAGCAAGGCTACGAAGGTGGGTTTGGATTTGGATCCAGACGTCTAAGGCGCGTGTTTGCTCAAGTGAAACCTTCTACTGCAAGTGATCGGCTCGGAGGCGGGTCTCGGCGCGGGTGAATCAGTTCGAAGGCGCGAGGCGGCTCGGGTGGATCGAGTCAAGGGGCAAGGCAGCTCGGCTACGAGGAGCACAAGAAGCTGGTGCGGTAGATCTTGCCCGTTCCAGGATTGAGATTCCGGATATGTTTTCTAAGTAACTTTAGCGGAAATTTAATTTCATCGCAGTAGTATAGATCCCTCTTGGGGTGGTCAGACCTCCCCAAGTTGGCATAGATCGGGCTAGGTTCTGGCTTTCTTAGAGCCTGACTAAAATGTTTAGCTAGCTTGCTTATTTTTCTGCTGCTATTTTCTGCATCTGTGTTCTGTCCGATTAGGACGGGCACAGATCTGAGCTCTGGGGTCAGTCAAAACCCTTCACCTTCCATCCGGATACCTCCAGATATTCAAGTTAGAAACCTAACTTGAGGTTTCCTATAAACCCACTTGTAGCAACGCTACAAATGTAATCGAACAACAATCGATGATATTGACTCCCACAACTTGGGATCAAGCAAACCCACTCTCACAAACCGAGAGTGAAATCGAAATACGAGATAATGAAATTCGAAATGTAAACACTTACAAACACCTATCCCTTGAAGTGGAACTTGAAGGAGCAAAGTGAAGTGAGTGTTGATCTCTTCCAAGATGAGAGTGAAGCCCTTTCTCTTGTCAGCACCAAATTCATAGAGGATATCAACTTTGATTCTAGGTTGGAGTGCAAGAGAGAGTGAGATACTAGCGCTTAGAGAAAATGCGAGCTTGAGAGCTTAGGGATGAGATCAATGAAGTCTTAAGGGTTCTAAGAGGTTTCCAATGGAACAGTAGGAGACCCTTTTATAAGTTCTCTAAACCCTTCACACAAAATACCAAAAACACCCTTTGAAATCCGTGTGGAAAAAGCCAATGGATAGACTTTACGGCCAGGACAGGCGACTGATGAAGAACTCACAGTCGCCTGATGCACTGTGTCAGAGTATAAGTGAGAATTCAAATGGCAACTTACCACGTAGGACAATCGACTGATGAAGGTTGGACATGCGCCTGAAACCATCAGGCGATTGAGAAACCTTCTACAGGCGACAGTGTGACAAAGTGCGAAAGTTGACAGAGAGTAAGGATTCTGGGTATACTTGGACATGCGACTAATGTGGAATCCACATGCGCCTGTGCTATGGGCAGGCGACTGGGAAACCAACTTCAGCAGTCTGTGTGCACAAGTGCGTAACTTGCCAAAATGAAAGTTCTGGGTAAGTGATGGACATGCGACTGATGTGATATCCATATGCGCCTGTGTCATGGGTAGGCGACTGTGAAACTAACTTCAGTCTTCTGTGTGCACAAGTGTGAAATAGACAGATCATTGGATCTTTGGGCAAGAGTAGACATGCGACTGATTAATAAGTCACATGCGCCTGAAACTAGACTGGCGCATGTACTTTGTATAGCAGTCACCTGTTGAAGTTGAATATAGAAAAACCAAAACACATGCATTACAGTCGATTGGAGAACAATTCTCAGGCACCTGTATGGAGACATGCGCCCGCATTTTGTTCTTCAGTCGCATGTTAAAAATCCAAAATGCACAGTAAAGGGAATGAAGAGTTGGAATCCTAGGAAATGATTTCTAATAACATCCTAGGCTAGATAAAGTGAAGTGTGTAAGCTCCAAGATAGTTCTACTACAAGGCTACATTCTAATCAAGAGAAATGAAAGTATAAAATGATTTACATTCTATATATGCTTCACTTTCTTCTCTTGAATAGACTTGAAGTCTTTGAAGCTTCATTTTTCAACTTGATTATCCAATCTTCAATTCATTGAGCTTTTATTGATCTTGGTAGTGATCCATTGCTATTTGATCTTCATGATTAGCTTCGGCAATGGATTAACTACATGTATGGGATTAGTCACAAGTATTTATGTTTGCTTATCATCAAAACCAATTAGAGAGAAGTCCAATACTCAACAGAGCCAACTCCTTAGTAATAAGTGCCATTACTTAAGTGTTTATTGAGAATAATGGTAAAGGGCATGAGACTTGTGAGACTAGCAACTTGTGAGAGCATGAGAAAATTCCAATCTTTTCCATCTCATTTCTCATCGTTCAAGGCATATTCCATGTTGATATATGTTACATTTCATTCAACAACCATCATGCTAGCGTTGTCAAAACCATAACACTACATTCCTTTCTCGTTCATTTAACCAGTCATTGACTGTATTGCATATACCGTAAATGATTGACAAATATCATCAGTATAGTTTCAGATGGCATCTTAAAGCATTGGAAGATCAAAAACCATCCATCGATCATTTGAGCAAGGGCTGCTCGTCTTGACTTCTTAGCCATTCTTATTTTAACCTGAAAAACTAACTGATTACATTTGGCTTCTTCGGGGGTTTTGTTGGCTAATTTGATTCTCAAATCTTTGGTTTGTATTTTATATGGGGCTTTCTTTTTCTCGTCATCTCCTCCTCCCTCGATTGCCCTTGTTAGCCCTCTGAGTTACATTTTGTACTTCTTTTTTATACATCATAAATATACTGGCAATTTCGAGTTTGAGACCCTAATCTTCAACTCAAAAGAAAAAATATCATCCTTCCTCTAATTTTAAGCCATATGATTTACTCTCGGGCATCTAGAATAAATTTGGAAACATAAGATGACAAAAAAATAAATTGAAACAGAATAATGTATATGTGTTGTCAGCGTAGAAAATATTTCCCGTGCCGACACACATATACACCTTATTTTTTGTAAATTTTTTTAGACGTGTTCTACACATCTTGGATAATCACCCTACGAAAAATCAAGTAAATCCAACGTTATTTGATACTTGATCCAATTGTTGCAAAACAATGGTTTCTGACCAATATGAATTTTTGTAACATATGCATCGAAGGTCAAATCCCATTCGGGTTCACTCATATTTGAAGTTATGAGGTTCTAGAATCTGTGCAATAACCTTAAATAAAAACATTTGGAAAACAATTATTAGGCTAATGGGTTTTTTAAATACCGTCGGCGCATGAAATTTTCTGCCGTGATAGCACATATCCATTAACCTAAAGCATGAAGGTGCTAGTGATGAAAAGACCCGTTCGCGGGTGAACGATAGAAACAAGAAAATTAATGTTCAGTAAAAAAATATCGAAATATTGTGCTTGTGTGCATGGGATGAACCTCGCCCATGGTTCCCATCATGCCAAGCCAACTGTGCAAACTTTCTTTACAAAATTTTGGCTGCATTTCTGGGCCTATAAATATTTGAATTTGTTGGTCAACACATTCATTCTTCTTTGTGTCACACTGGAATAGCAAGAGCTAGCTGCTCCTCCTAGCTAGCAATGGCCTTCGTCAGCAATGTGAGTTGAGCCAGAGCTCTTGGTTCTTAGCTTAATTTATTTCCTTCTATTTATTTACTTATCACCTTGCATCTTGATCTAATACGTTTTGTACTTCATATTAAATCATTTGTTCTTCATCCTTTTCTTTTTACAGATATAAAATCAATTTTCTTTTTAATGATTTAGCTAGCCAAAGATCAATCCACCATGGCCAAAAAAGAAAAAGAAAAAGAAAGAACACATGAAATATTATTCCTGTTTCATAAACATGCAAAATTTTCAATTGTTTTGGGCTATTACAGTCTCAGTTTTGCGACGATATCGACCGGCTAATAAGGGAAGAGGATAAATTTGGGAGCAGTGGGAGTGAGAGTGGGGAAGAAAGTAGCAGCAACCCTAAACCTAGAGCCATCGCTGCTCCATCATCATCTGAACCAAGGAAGAAGAGACCCTACCAGCGTTACACCGCCGACCAGATTAAGCGACTGCAGGAGTAAGTAATTAAGCTTGCTCAAGAAACTATTTAAATCAATCCAGTTTTTTAATCGATGGGTTTAATTATAATTTAAATTATTAGCCTTTTGATTTGTTTGTTGCCAGGGTTTTTGATGCGACACCTCACCCAGACGAGGAGGAGCGCTGCGCGCTTGGGGAGGAGCTCGGACTCGACACTCTTCGGGTCAAATTCTGGTTCCAAAATCGACGATCTCAAACAAAGGTCAACCATACAAATACAATAATGATGATGATGATGATAACCCGAAATTTTCTTTCACGCTATTCATCATTTTGCATTAATTATTTTATAACTAACGGTTACTATTAATTAATTTCTTTTGCAACAGTTTCTGTCAGTGTCTGGTTCTGTCATTAATTAATTAATTACCGAGATTCCTCTCATTATCCTATTTAACAAACTAATAATGATGATGATAATTCAAAGGGAACAAACTAATTATATATGCCAATTAATTAATTAATTTGTTAGCAGAAGAAGAATGACAAGGATCTCAACAGCCAGCTGAAAGAGGAGAACGAAAAACTGCGCACCGACAACGAGATCTACAAGCTGACCCTTGCGTCTGCCGCCTGCCGGAGCTGCGGGGCTCTCTCCCCCGGAGAGATGTCAGCAAGTGTGGAGCTCCTCAGGGCTGAAAATGACGCTATCAAGGAGGAGGTGCATAATTAAGTTTAGTTTTGACCATAGTTGTATTAATTAATGGTAGCTGATTAACTTTTAGTTTAGTTTTACTAATGATGAAGAATGCATATGCACGTTAATTTGTGTTCAGATTTTCAAGGTTACCAGCTTTGTTGAGAAGTACTGTGGCAAGGGGGTTCTGTCACTTGCACTGAACCCGGCCAACTCGTCCGCCGGACCGCCGGAAGAGCCCGATGCAGAGCCACCTGCAGCTCAGCCTGCAGATGTCAATGATAATATGGCAGGAGAAATTTTTGGATGGAGTGATGATCAAGTGCATGCATGACGATGGGCTCCAAAATGTTCTGCACTTTATATATGATTAGGGTTTCCTGGTTCGAAATTAACTGTGTTGGGTTGAACTTTGCTTAATTTGAGCTGCGTTTGATGGAGAGCTTACCAAGTGTAGCCAAGCAATTGGCTTTATAGATCATCCTTAATTATCTAGTTTGATTTAGTTTCTTAATTGTAATTTTTTTTCCTTCTTGTCATTTGATCAAGTTTATTTTTCAATCATACATCCTCATTTTGTGATTCCCTGAATGTTCATGCATTTGTATTTGACTTCTTGTTAAACCACTCTCAGATTAATTTTAATTGTTTGATTCTAGCTGGTTCAAGAAAATGCATCTTCTTTTAGCATTTTGGGGATGCATTGGAGTTTCAAATCTTACACTTAAGATGGTAGAACTTATTTAATCAGTAATAAAATTTTTTAAAATGTCAAAATTAAAATCCTACCCTTTTTTATATCCTAATAAATTTCACAAGTACACACTTTCTAAAAATGTATTGCATCTTTTCAGTTACTGAAAGGAGATACTAGACAACAATGTTGTCTAAACCGTATGAGTATAAAGTACAATACTTAAATACCTCCAACAGTATGGTAATTTTACACTAAACATCTGTTAGGTTTGTATGCTAAGGTGATTTGGGTACGAAAGGTTTCTGTAAATGGGAGAGTGTGGAGAACTATTTGGAAAAATAGATTTCTTATAGAGATTTGCATTTGGCTTTTTGCTTGGTATACGATAGCATGGGGATCTATTGATAGAGCTAGAGGAGAGCTTCTACAACATTCTTTCATTCAATACAACAACCATATAATTATAGTAGCTTCCGATTGATTCTTACTAGAATGACTTAGAATACGACTCTTTCAGACTATTACTTGGACTGTAACACTTATTAGAAACTTCTAGCAATGGACTCTAATACAAGTAGGACTCTAGTAGATGGACTCTAATTATACAAGTAGCCTAATAAGATTGGGCCTAAATCAAGTTTATTGTCTAAAAATATCATGAAGATCACGCGAATCTTAAGTTTCCAGGCAGTTTCACATTATCACCCTCGGTTACTTTTTTAGTTAGCCATACACCATGTAACTTTAACGTAATTAAGCATCGACAAAATTAGCATTACCCCCTCTCATATTATCCCCACCCACCTAGCAAGCCTATTTCTATTCTTACATATCCCATTAACTCTTCTTCTATCCTTAGGTGGCCGAGGCAAGAATCAATCAAACATTTCAAAAGTTCATGGTTTTATTTCTTTGGAAATAATTTGTGTTTTGGTTGAAGAAATTTGTCCAAAGGTTCATGGCATCCTCATCATCTTCTGCAAAAAGATTTACATCTGCAACTTCAAATTTTTGTTGTTGGAACGATCTTGGGTGAAAACTGATTGGAGATATGTACAGACTTGCTATTATGGTCTGAGATGGCCATTGCTAACCTCTAGCTAAGACTTGCTTCGATCTTGTTAGGAGTTTCTAGTCTTGATCTAGAGCTGCACTGATGGCAGATCTGCACAAAAATACTCCTCCTAGTGGAAAGATACAACTAAAGATGTGAGAGTATAGATGTGCGCGCGCGAGGGCCCCCCGGCGGTTTGGGCATGAGTGCATGTGCGTGTAGGGATGAGAATGGGCATGCCCAAAGCCCGATTGGGCCTCCAATTGGGCATGCCACATCATCATCCCTACAAATTCTTCACTAATTCCAACTAATTCTAAAGGAATTAGTGAAGAATTTGTAGGGATGATGATGTGGCATGCCCAATTGGAGGCCCAATCGGGCTTTGGGCATGCCCATTCTCATCCCTACGTGCGTGGGTGTGTACTCGTGCACATGAGAATATAGTCATGTAGGTTGGGGGGGGGGTGTGGGTGGGTGGGTGTGTTTGTCTGGCTGTCGGTGTGGGTATGTGTGGATTTGTGAATGTGTGAGTGAGTGAGGGTGAGTGCGTATATATGTGTCTGGATATGTGTTCAGACCCTTTGTAAATACATCGGCAACTTGACTATCCATAGACACATAAGGAGTACAAATCCGTCCGCTTTCCAATTTTTCGTTGATGAAGTGTCTGTCCATCTCAATGTATTTTGTTCGATCGTGCGAAACAAGATTGTGGGAAATACTGATTGCTAATTTATTGTCTCAATACAATTTCATTGGGCATTTCCATTGAATCTGTAAATCTTTTAAGATGATCTTAATCCATAATAACTCACATATGCGTTGAACCATAGCTCGAAATTCTGCTTCCGCACTAGATCTTGCAACCACAACTTAATTCTTGCTCCCCCATGTTACCAAATTTTATCCAATAAAAGTACAATATCAGGATGTGGACCTTCTATCCACAACCGAACCCCATAATCTGTATCGGTGTAAGCTTCCAAGAATAATCCTAAATTCCTTCTGAATAGTATCCCTTTGCCCGAATTACCTTTCAGGTATTGCAACACACGGTATGCCGCTTGTATGTGAACTTCTCAAGATTTGTGCATAAATTGGCTAATGACATTGAGGGCATAGCCGATATCTGGCCGAGTATGAGAGAGGTAGATGAGTCGTCCAACTAATCGTTGAAACATTCCTTTGTTTACTTCAGCACATTCTTCAACTTCGCCTAGTTTCTGATTAGAATCGATTGGAGTGCACACTGGTTTGCAGGCTAAATGACCAGTTTCTTTGAGTAGATCCATCACGTACTTCTGTTGTGAGATAAAAATTTGATGCTAACTGCCAGCAAATTCTATCTCAAAGAAGTAGTTCAGTCGGTTTGTGCTGCAAAATCCAGAATATGGAATTTGAAATGTCTGTGCAGGATCACACGCCTTGTGCTTAGGCAACAGACGTCTGATAGCATGCGTGTTTCTAGAACTCTGGCTGGCAGCCGATTGTCAAACGTCTGAAGCAGTGGTTCCGGACGTTTGAACGAGCCGGCGAAGTCGTCTGAAGTATCTGATGTATCAGACATTGGGCAGGCAGTGGCATGGTAACCGTCAGACTCCTGTGGCAATTGATGTAATTACTTGCAACTCTGGGAAGTTTCGGCGCCGACTGGCTCAGGCGTCTGGTTGAAGACCAAACGTCTGGAGCACATTTCTCAGACGTCTGACAGCCCGGCTGAGTTATTTTCTGGGTCTGATTTCTAACTATTGGATTGAGCTCTTTCTCAATCCAATGGTCTTTGCATCTTTTGGGGTCTATAGAAGGGGGCTGCATGTTAGGGCACGGTTGAGCATTCAAGAGAACTTTTATGAGAGAGTAGAAGAGAGAAGAACCAAAAGAAGCGAAAACCCGGGCTTTTGAGAGAGTAGAAACATGCGCTCATACTTGATCTATGCTCCTGTAAGCATGAGATATATGTATGGTAGAGATTCAGGAAGAGCCCAGACCTTGCCAGCATGATTCGCAGTTGTCCTCGATCAACTTTCATGGATGATGACTGGTTCGCTCGTGACTGTTTCATCCTGGATTCTTACAGATTCTAACCCGCAGGCCGAAGTTTCCCCTGAATATGTTGAAGTAGTGAAAAGCCTAGTTATGTTGTAGATAACATCAAGATTGGGATTGTGGACGAGAAATCTCGGCGAAGTTGCAGAGGACCGCAAGTCTCGTCATTAAGCTGTTGCCACTGATTCATGATTTCTGCTTAAATAGTGTCGTCACCAAGCCCCAATTCCAGAGGACTATTTCAACTTTTGCATGATATCAAACAACACCACAAACAGTAATCACATTGCAAGGAAACCATCAAGTAGGAATCAATCCAGACTTTCAAACTAGAAAAAAATTACAAGAGTTATCCCCCCACAATTTAAGCAGAGAACACTGGGAGAATACAGTTTCATGCTTGTTTCTACTGACTGAAACAAGCTAAACATTTTGGATAAATTTGAAAATGTGTACATAGATCTGGATAGATTTTGACATGATGATCAACTGACAGAAGAAATTGCTATGGATAGTCAGAAATATCGGAGAAAATTATGGTGGGCACAATAGCTTTTACTTACAGAGAAATATCACATGAAGGCATTCTGCGCAGCATCAGATTTAACACCAACCTCCACATGCTCTCAGTAGCCCTTCGCTGGTGAAATTAAATTAATGTTCTGTTACCAGAAGAATATTGAGTGATAACCATTGAGTTCATAACGGCAAAAAATTGAACTACGGGTATACTATAGTTTCAACTGAATGAAGGCTCCATTAAAAATGGCTCAGAACATTCTTTACTGGTCATTCAAAGCTTTTTCCACTCAATCATAACTGTATTACATCAAAAAAAACCATACAACCAAAATTAGCAGCTATCCTTCACAGAAGAAAAACTGAACAAGAGTATTTGTGGTTTGGGGGGGGGGGGGGGGGGGGGGGGGGGGGGGTCTCTCTCTCTCTCTCTCTCTCAAAACCCAAATACAGCTGAGCGTAAGTCCTAATCGAAAGCCTCATTCTTGCTTGTACCCTCTGCTACAAGAAGAGAGGGATACATGTTGCTTGACTAGGCAATGCCTAGTTAAGAAGACCTGCATAAAAGTACACAATACACAAAAGGTGGAGATATCTAGTTAAACAGTCTGGGATACACATTACAACAGGTGCACATCTATTAATGCATGTGTGATAAAGAGCCATGTTGTAGCCCTGTCATAGCCTGAGAATTTCATGACGGGTAAATTAGGGTTTGCAGGTGCTGGGAAAATATATAACAGAAACAGAACAGTAGAAAATAAAAATAATGAAGGCGAAAAAAGCTTCACCAGCTAGGCATAACAAAGTTTCAATCAGATTCACAGTGTTGAACCGGTAATCACGGAAGCGGAACCAGGAAAACTTATTATGCTACACATACCGGACGTCAAGGTACAACCAAGCATATGCAGATTCAGCATGCATGAACTGATAAATCAACCATGGTCTTTGTTCAATACCTGCAAATATTAAGATGTTAAACATATTTCCAACTGTTGTAACATTATAGAGTGAACCAAATTGAACGTAAAAATATCACAGTAACCAGAAAATTAGTGTGAAAGCCTCAAAATAAAATATAGTTTCTATCATGTCACTGAAAAATATTGAGACGGCTTCAAAATAAAATTCTATTGTTTCAAATTGCTTCTTACCAACCCCTGGTATAAAGTTTTCCTTCATTAACTGCTAGCTACTAATCTTTTTTCTTCTCTCTTCTGGAGCAGAATGCATGCAGGAGTATATAAGAACTTTAATAGAAGAATGGCAACAACCATAGACGAAGAAGATTTAAATAAGAAGTGGAGGCATAACTCCAATACACCACAATAAATTAAGCATTGCAGCTTCACTTGAAGAAATCCACTATGGCTGCATATGCCATGTTCCTTCCACTTGTAGGAACAATAATCGTAGTCATATCATATCGCATAAAACTTAATGCATCGTATGCCTCCCATTAGAAGCCTCCCACAATAGCCTTTGGAAATGAAGCCATGACTTCAACATAGCAGGAAGTCGAGCATTGAAAGCCCCCCACCAAAAAACATCAATTACAGATAGACACATTCCTTCCCTTTAGAACATTTATATCAAGAATCTTAATATGTTTGCCAGCTACACACATAAAATGGCCAGCCATAAGTGCGTCTTATAGGAAAATGAATTATAGTTACCAATTCATGATTCATCAAAGCATAAATGCAACAACTAATTTAAGTCTGACTAAAAGTTATACTTGCCAAATTTGTACCCATTGCTCGTGGCAGAACAGAATGATGGCCAATCAGTGTCCATTTGCGTAACACAACAAGAATGTCCATCCATGTCAGGTACATATCTGGAAACCCAGTACCATGTCCACCCGTTATCTATTAAAATAAGCACAACTACTAATCGTGCTGTGCATGCCTTGATAAATTCATAAAATTTGAATTTATTATCATTATTTACAATTTTCACAAAACACAAACTAAAGCATAAAACTGAAGTACATAAAAGTGGAAGTTATATTAATAGTCCCAAATAAATGGGTACACATCTCTCAAGATATGAATAGTTTACATGTCCGACAACTTAAGATGAATATATAGACAACATAGTGATATGACAGCATATGACACGGGCATAACAAAGCAGCAATTGTAAAACAAAAGAACGATGGGACAAAAATGCAGATAAAAAATATTTTAATAATTATAATTATTATTTTACACTAATTTTCATCAACAGTGAAAAAATTAAATGATAAGCAAAGCCTAAAATGACATAGCACAAATTAAAAAGAGAACTCTAATAAGGTATGCATTACTTCATAGCCTATTCGTATCCCACAAAACAGAATTAAAAATTTTGAATTAAAAGACTAGTCTTCAACAAGTTCCAAGCAAATAGAAATATGAAAATTCTCATACAGATAGACTATCACTTGAAAATTTTTAAATCATGTATCTAAATGAGGTAGGTAAAAGGCATATCAACAAATCACATAACCTCAGCTAAATATCAACGTCATATCTTATTTTGGGATAACTATCTGGTGCATACATGCACATCTCAGAAATTCCAATAATTTTAGGATAATTTAAAACGCAATACCAACACATATCCCCCAAGTATATGTTTATCTAAACATCAGATACACATCAATACTTTGTTTAAGTATCAATGTTTAATAGTTAATCTTGCATATCCATACCCGTGTCCATCGTCAAACATAATGCCATTATCATGATCAAGAATACATGAAAATGTCATCTTTGTTTTAAGTAAGTTTATATTGCATGCAGTACTTGGGCGGAAAATAGAGAGCCATTGTGATGTCTGACAATGACAGTTTACTAGATGCAACAGAAAGCATGGAGATCTTTAGGGCCTGTTCTTTTGTAGAAAAGTATAAATTGAGAAAGTTGAGAAGTGTGGAATCTGATGAGAGAAAAATTTGGTATAGTGTGTTCTTTTGTTAGAAAGTGGGATTGGATTATGGAGTTGGAAAGATGAGGTGGGTCCCATTCTGTGTAGTGTGTTCTTTTGGATGAAGAAAGTTGGAGGTGGAAAGTTGGATTTTGGGGTGTGGTGATCCTAGGTAAGGTTACCCCGACCGAAATTAGTTGAGTTATTTTTTAACATTTGATTGGATTTTGTGGTAACCCCAATAATCTCACTTGAGGTGACCACACACCTTGAGGGCCCCACCTCCTCTAGGATTCTTGTGTAATCCTAACTTTTCATCCCAACTTCAAAACCCCCCTAGGAATCCCAATTTCCACAGCCACGTCAGCCTATTTTCCCAAAACACAAAAAACACAAGAACACACAAAGAGAAAGTAAGCTAGGAATCCACCCAACGGTGAATGAATACTGCCCAAGCTCATATTCCGCCTCAACAATCCGAGAAAAGAACACGCCCTTAACATAATTTTGTTGGGTGACTGGTACCCCTATGCCAACGCAGGGTCCATTTGCCTTACTTATTAACATATATCATGACCCTGAAGTATATACGACAAAGGAAAGTTTTACATCTTTACAAAATTATTGTAAAAGTTTGTGTTCTTTATGCATGCTTAGTACAATCATCATTGTATAAAGCATCAAAATTTTTACTCATGAAGTAGAACTATTATATTAAGACATTGCTTGCTTCTCGAAATTAGATTCAATCATACTTGATTCAGATATTTTAATGCAATAAAAATTCCAACATTCATATATGTTTACACGCCGATGTCTTTGCGGCCTGCCTATAAATTTTAGTTGATAGTATCCGCATCTTGGATATCAAAATAATAGCCAGCTTATTCTTTAAACGAAATATGAGAATTATATGAAAGGAACAATGCTGAGTAGGACCACGACATGCCGTCATGGCACATTCTAAAAAGTACATACAAGTTACAACACATGTCAGATGTGTATCTGACACGACACGGATTCAATGTAGAAATGGCTGTGATGTATAATTTAGTACCAATGCAACAATTGGACAAGCCATAACTACTTGGCATGCTCCATTTATCATTCAATGCTCCGGTTGTTAAACATGGTACTTATCCCAAAATGGATAATAGCACTATCATATACTTAAATTAGATAATACCACAGGATGGGGTACATACTTCATAGGGCCTTTAGAGTCCACATAAGGAACAAAAAAAGACCTCCACACGATGGGGTTCATACGTCATAGGGCCTTTAGAGTCCACATAGGGAACAAAGAGTGACCTCCAATGGTTGCATTTGATGCTTTATATGTTTGATTTTTATTTTGCTTTAAGCCTTTTTTTAGTTTTGAACTTAACAGTAAAATTTTGGGCTGTCTTGTAATGCTTTAATAGTTTAGGTACTTAATTACAAACTTGAAATATAGCCGAAAACATATTGTTGCTAGGGCTGCCGTCTTTCTACTAATTTAGTTCCGTGTCCCTATATGTAGAACTTTTCTACTTATTATTGATCCGGATAGGCTAAGTTTAAAATTCAAGAATGTACTAGTTGAGTGCAAAAGGGGAAACTTGCAAGTCCATCCATGAAATAATAATTCCATGCCTTTGTATCAGATACGTGTTAAAACCATTTAAATAAAAATCTTGACTATTTGATGTATTATCCACTTACTAGGCAAAGATCATGAAAGTTAATTCACGTTCACTCGATGGCACCTAGAGGTCAGGACAATCCGTCCTATCCAAAAAAACTTAAGTCATACTGATTGGCCTGTGCACAAATGTTGCCACATTGACCAAAGAAACGACCATATTATCTAAATGGAAAACATAAAGTGTCTCCCATTACTTGGTCAGCCCCCCACCTCCCCCCGGGGCTTGAAAAGGAAAATAAATAAATGAGACTCCAGAGTGAGAGGTCAATAGCAAATAGAACTCATAATACATGGAACCGTCTGATGATGGTACATATAGACTTCTATTGCCCTGAACCTTACGGTTACCTATGTGATTAAACACACTAAACTGACACACCAATGTGAGATGCCTTTTTGAAGGTGGGTAAAACATAAGTGGAAGTGATTTTAAAAGAAAAGGTATCCATGTTATGTCCCACAAACATCCAAAAAGCATCAGTTCAAAAATATTTGTGAAAGGAACCACTTAGACCCTTATATTACTTATATTACTAATTTGCAGTCCTCATATATTTGTGAGGAAGAAAGAAAAGTAAACAGAGAGATAGTTCAAGAACATTCATACCTAAATTCTGTAACCATGTAAATAAATATTTGACTACTTCCTTCATTTTAAAGATATAGTTTATTAAAGTTTCGAAAACTTTTACATGTAAAGCTAAATGTTTTCAAGTCTGGCCAAAGTTCCAAACTGCAAAAAAATAAAAACCACTTCTGTTTTTTTCCCTTTATTTAGACAAAGAACATATTAAAATGTTGTTTTACTCACCTTGTGATTGGAAATGTAATAAAAATAAAAAGGGATAAATGTGTGACATTTTATCAATCAATGGAATTATGAATTATAAATGAAATTGAAGAAGAACTAATAAGGAAAAATAAGAATCTGAAACCACAGATGATATATGAATGTTCTTACTAATAAAAAAACACTGTTCTATTTTAGAAGGTTTAATTTGGATACATATCATTTTATAAATTACCGAGTATATTTCTAGTTTTTAAAAGATCTAATACTGCTATTGAATGACCCGCATAAAATAAATTTCTGGCTCCGCCCATCGCTCTTATACATATGATATGAAAAGGTAAGGATTCTACATAAGCCATGTCTTCTGATTTGGAAAAAGTAAAACAGTATCAATCTACATAAACTGATACAAAGCCAAACACATAATATTCTGTAGAGCCACCTTCCCTTTGATTGTCTGTAGCTCTCTGTTCCCTGTTGCCAGCTTCTATGGTGCTCCATTCCATCTTACCAAAAATGCCAAAATGCGATACCAAAAAGTTCTGTCAGAAATTTCTTTTACCAAGATAACATGAAGAAAGAGGGTCTTAAGATTGTATTGACAGTGAAACCAGAATAAAACAGCTGTAATAAAGCTAAAACTAGAACATGAAATCTTTTTAACTAAACAATGGAGTTCACAATGCTATAATACATCAATCAATAACAACACCTTAACTTGATAAAATGTAAGCCTTAAAAAAAGAAAGGAACCATTTACAAAGTGAAATTTTTGTCAAAAATATAAAATGGTTTCAAATCATTCACAAATATATTCATGATTATACTACAGCAGTCCCTTATGGCCAATTTATTCAATATAACAAACTATTGAAGGCAGTGCTTTTCCAGCTCCAAATTGTTGGTTGATATTGATATTATATAATTATACTGTTGGAAGATTTGGTTGAGATATTACCTGATTTATACAGATCTTGTTATAAATATAGAATAGATCAAAATATCTAAACCAGGAAAGTAACTAATTGACATAAATATAGAATATGTCAAATATCTAAATTAAGAATTTAACTAATTGACATCTATATTACATTTGACGACTGTTTTTGAATTCTAAGGCTGACTAGGACAAGCTGACTAGGACAAAAGGGTTGATAGAAGAACGGTTGAGATTTAATTTTGAGGAATGAAGGGTTGAGATGCGATTTTGTGGAAAGTTTTGGAGGGAAAAATATTTCTGGGGAATGAAAGTTTCTGGGGAATGAAAGTTTCTGGGGAATAGCAGAGTGCATGCAATTAATGCAGTTGGGAAAAAACTTTAACTTGCACTTAATGCTGTAGATCGAATGCTGCTACAAATCGAATGATATCTCCCTCAACACGGGGCCCACCGTCTCTTTGATGCATGTGGCAATAAGATGAGAATAATTTCCCGTGCCAAAAGCGCCCGCTAAAATTTTTTACGCTAATTTGTTACGCGCGTCCACACCGAATTTGTTGTTCTACGCCGAATTTGTTGTTCCGTGTCGAAGGCGTCCGCGCCGAATTTGTTGTTTGCCTCTACATATTTTTAAGCTAATTTGTTGTTCAGTGCAATTTTGGTTGTGTAAATAATTTTTTGGGGAACACAGATTTTGCGGGGGAAAATTTTCTTTCACGCTATTCATCATTTTGCATTAATTATTGTATAACTAACGGTTACTATTAATTAATTTTTTCCCAACAGTTTCTGTCAGTGTCTGATTCTGTCATTAATTAATTAATTACCGAGATTCCTCTCATTATCCTATTTAACAAACTAATAATGATGATGATAATTCAAATGAAACAAACTAATTATATATGCCCATTAATTAATTAAGCAGAAGAAGAATGACAAGGATCTCAATAGCCAGCTGAAAGAGAACGAAAAACTGCGCGCCGACAACGAGATCTACAAGCTGACCCTTGCGTCCGCCGCCAGCCGGAGCTGCGGGACTCTCTCCCCCGGGGAGATGTCAGCAAGTGTGGAGCTCCTCAGGGCTGAAAATGACGCCATCAAGGAGGAGGTGCGTAATTAAGTTTAGTTTTGACCATAATTGTATTAATTAATGGTAGCTGATTAACTTTTAGTTTAGTTTTACTAATGATGAAGAATGCATATGCACTTTAATTTGTGTTCAGATTTTCAAGGTTACCAGCTTTGTTAAGAAGTAATGTGGTAAGGGGGTTCTGTCACTTGCACTGAACCCGGCCAACTCGTCTGCCTGACCGTCGGAAGAGCCTGAGGCAGAGCCACCTGCAGCTCAGCCTGCAGATGTCAATGATAATATGTCATGAGAAATTTTTGGATGGAGTGATGATCAAGTGCATGCATGACGATGGGCTCCAAAATGTCCGGCACTTTATATATGATTAGGGTTTCCTGGTTCGAAATTAAATGTGTTGGGTTGAACTTTGCTTAATTTGAGTTGTGTTTGATGGAGAGTTACCAAGTGTAGCCAAGAAATTGGCTTTATAGATCCTCCTTAATTATCTAGTTTGATTTAGTTTCTTAATTGTAATTTTTTTCCTTCTTATCATTCGATCAAGTTTATTTTTCAATCATACATCCTCATTTTGTGATTCCCTGAATGTTCATGCATTTGTATTTGATTTCTTGTTAAACCACTCTCAGATTAATTTTAATTGTTTGATTCTAGCTGGTTCAAGAAAATGCATCTTCTTTTAGCATTTTGGGGATGCATTAGAGTTTCAAATCTTACACTTAAGATGGTAAAACTTATTTAATCATTAATAATTTTTTTTAAATGTCAAAATTAAAATCCTACTCTTTTTTATATCCTAATAAATTTTCACAAGTACACACTTTCTAAAAATGTATTACATCTTTTTAGTTAACTGAAAGGAGATACTAGACAACAATGTTGTCTAAACCGTATGAGTATAAAGTACAATACTTAAATACTTCCAACTGTATGGTAATTTTACACTAAATACCGGTTAGGTTTGAATGCTAAGGTGATTTGGGTACCAAGGTTTCTGTAGATGGTAGAGTGAAATAGAGAATACGTGGAGAACTATTTGGAAAAAGAGATTTCTTATTGAGATTTGCATTTTGCTTGGTATATGATAGCATGGGAGCTCCTCTATTAATAGAGCTAGAGGAGAGCTTCTACAACATTCTTTCATTCAATACAACATCCATATAATTCTAGTAGTAGCTTCCAATTGACTCTTACTAGAATGACTTAGAATACGACTCTTTCTAGAATATTATTACTTGGACTGTAACACTTATTAGAAACTTCTAGCAATGGAATCTAATACAAGTAGGACTCTAGTAGATGGACTCTAATTATACAAGTAGCCTAATAAGATTGGGCCTAAATCAAGTTTATTGTCTAAAAATACCATGAAGATCACGCGACTCTTAAGTTTCCGGGCAGTTTCACATTATCACACTCGGTTACTTTTTTAGTTAGCCATACACCATGTAACTTTAACGTGATTAAGAATCGACAAAATTAGCACCAACCTAGCCTAGGTGGCTGAGGCAAGGGTCGTGGCATTGGGACCTCAAATATTTAATGCTTACTGTAGAAATAACAATCAAGAAAGACAAAGATTTAACGTGGTTCGGTTATAAAACCTAGACTACATACACACATAGAAGAGAGACTTTCTTATTTCAATTGTGTTACAATGAGAAGGGTAGCCGCCAATATTTATAAGGATAGCAAACCCTAAAAGACAAATATAGTAACAACATATGTGCTCGTCAAATATCAACCACACATAGATTGGATCCAACAGATCATATTCTCTCTTCTTTCCAATACTCTCCCCTCAAATTGGTGCGAAAATATCGATAGAGCCAAACTTGGACAATATCTCCTGGAAATTAGCAATGGATAAACCTTTGGTGAAGATATCAGTCAGTTGTTGATCACTACGAACAAATGGAGTGCATATGGTATTGGCTTTTGTATTCTCTTGCACAAAGTGACAATCTACCTCAATGTGTTCAGTTCTTACATATATATCCCATTAACTTTTCTTCTATCCTAGGTGGCTGAGGCAAGAATCAATCAAACACTTCAAAAGTTCATGGTTTTATTTCTTTGGAAATAATTTTTGTGTTTTGGTTGAAGAAATTTGTCCAAAGGTTCATGGCATCCTCATCATCTTCTGCAAAAAGATTTACATCGGCAACTTCAAATTTTTTTTGTTGAAACGATCTTGGGTGAAAACTGATTGGAGATATGTGCAGACTTGCTATTATGGTCTGAGATGGCCATTGCTAACCTCTAGCAAAGACTTGCTTCGATCTTGTTAGGAGTTTCTAGTCTTGATCTAGAGCTGTACTAATGGCAGATCTGCACAAAAATACTCCGCCTAGTGGAAAGATACAGCTAAAGATGTGAGAGTATGGATGTGTGAGCGCGAGGGCCCCCGGTGGTTTGGGCATGAGTGCACGTGTGTGTAGGGATGAGAATGGGCATGCCCCAAGCCCGATTGGGCCTCCAATCGGACATGCCACATCATCATCCCTACAAATTCTTCACTAATTCTATCGGGCCTCCAATCGGGCATGCCACATCATCATCCCTACAAATTCTTCATTAATTCCTCTAGAATTAGTGAAGAATTTGTAGGGATGATGATGTGGCATGCTCAATTGGAGGCCCAATCGGGCTTTGGGCATGCCCATTCTCATCCCTACGTGCGTGTGTACTCGTACACATGGGGATGTAGTCATGTAGGTGGGGGTGCGCGCGTGCGCGTGCTTGTGTGTTTGTCTGGCTGTCGGTGTGGGTATGTGTGGATTTGTGAATGTGTGAGTGAGTGAGGGTGAGTGCGTATATATCTGTCTGGATATGTGTTCAGACCCTTTGTAAATACATTGGCAACTTGACTATCCATAGACACATAAGGAGTACAAATCAGTCCGCTTTCCAATTTTTCGTTGATGAAGTGTCTGTCCATCTCAATGCATTTCGTCCGATCGTGCGAAACAAGATTGTGTGAAATACAGATTGCTAATTTATTGTCTCAATACAATTTCATTGGGCATTTCCATTGAATCTGTAAATCTTCTAAGCTTATCTTAATCCATAATAACTCACATATAGCTCGAAATTCTGCTTCCGCACTAGATCTTGCAACCACATTTTGCTTCTTGCTCCCCCATGTCACCAAATTTTATCCAATAAAAGTACAATATCATGATGTGGACCTTCTATCCACAACCGAACCCCATAATCTGTATCGGTGTAAGCTTCCAAGAATAATCCTAAATTCCTTCTGAATAGTATCCCTTTGCCCGAATTACCTTTCAGGTATTGCAACACACGGTATGCCGCTTGTATGTGAACTTCTCAAGATTTGTGCATAAATTGGCTAATGACATTGTGAGCATAGCCGATATCTGGCCGAGTATGAGAGAGGTAGATGAGTCGTCCAACTAATCGTTGATACATTCCTTTGTTTACTTCAGCACATTCTTCAACTTCGCCTAGTTTCTGATTAGAATCGATCGGAGTGCACACTGGTTTGCAGGCTAAATGACCAGTTTCTTTGAGTAGATCCATCACGTACTTCTGTTGTGAGATAAAAATTTGGTGCTTAATGCAAGCAAATTCTATCTCAAAGAAGTAGTTTAGCCGGTTTGTGCTGCAAAATCCAGAATATGGAATTTGAAATGTCTGTGCAGTATTACACGCCTTATGCTTAGGCAACAGATGTCTGATAGCATGCATGTTTCTAGAACTCTGGCTGGCGGCCAATTGTCAAACGTTTGAAGCAGTGGTTCCAGACGTTTGAACGAGCCAGCGAAGTCGTCTGAAGTATCTGATGTATCAGACATTGGGCAGGCAGGGGCCTGGGCACCATCAGACTCCTGTGGCAATTGAGGTAATTACGTGCAACTCTCGGAAGTTTCGGCGCCGACTGCCTCATGCATCTGGTTGGGGACCAAACGTCTGGAGCACATTTCCCAGACGTCTGACAGCCCGGCTGAGTTATTTTCTGGGCCCGATTTCTAACTATTGGATTGACCTCTTTCTCAATCCAATGGTCTTTGCATCTTTTAGGGTCTATAGAAGGGGGCTGCTTGAGAGATGTTAGGACACGGTTGAGCATTCAAGAGAACTTTTATGAGAGAGTAGAAGAGAGAAGAACCAAAAGAAGAGAACACCCGGGCTTTTGAGAGAGTAGAAACATGCACTCATACTTGATCTATGCTCCTGTAAGCATGAGATATATGTATGGTAGGGATTCAGGAAGAGCCCAGACCTTGCCAGCATGATTCGCAGTTGTACTTGATCAACTTTCATGGATGATGACTGGTTCGCTCGTGACTGTTTCATCCCGGATTCTTACAGATTCTAACCCGCAGGCCGAAGTTTCCCCTGAATATGTTGAAGTAGTGAAAAGCCTAGTTATGTTGTAGATAACATCAAGATTGGGATTGTGGACGAGAATTCTCGGCGAAGTTGCAGAGGGCCGCAAGTCTCGTCATTAAGCTGTTGCCACTGATTCATGATTTCTGCTTAAATAGTGTCGTCACCAAGCCTCAATTTCATGACTGGTAAGTAAAGGGTTTGCAGGATTGGTGCTGCAAAAAATATAACAGAAACAGAACAGTAGAAAATAAAAATAATGAAGGGGGAAAAAAGCTTCACCAGCTAGGCGTAACAAAGTTTCAATCAGATTCACAGTGTTGAACTGGTAATCACGGAAGCTGAACCAGGAAAACTTATAATGCTACGCATACCGGACGTCAAGGTACAACCAAGCATATGCAGATTCAGCATGCATGAACTGATAAATCAACCATGGTCTTTGTTCAATACCTGCAAATATTAAGATGTTAACATATTTCCAACTGTTTTAAAATTATAGAGTGAACCAAATTGAACGTAAAAGTATAATAGTAACCAGAAAATTAGTGTGAAAGCCTCAAA
Source organism: Scilla litardierei (assembly GCA_030789695.1). Lineage (NCBI taxonomy): Eukaryota > Viridiplantae > Streptophyta > Magnoliopsida > Asparagales > Asparagaceae > Scilla > Scilla litardierei. The sequence goes on from CM061141.1 coordinate 8,891,219, forward strand.
ATAAAATATAGTTTCTATCATGTCACTGAAAAATATTGTGACCAAGGTTTTAGGTTTCGGTTTCGGTCTCGGTATCGCTCTTCCTAAAATTTAGGTTTCGGTATCGGTATCGACCGTTTCGGTGGTTTCGGACGCAAGTTTCGGTTTCGTTCGTATTGTCATTTTCGATAGTTTTTTTACATATTAATGTATAATACTTTTAATACATAAAAATACATACACCATTTGAATACACTGTTAGCAATATCATATACCAAATACTAATTAAATTTGTATTGCTAAACATGTTATGTGCAGGTTGCATCTTGAGGGCTTCTTCATTTAGCTAAACAAATTACCCTTTTTTATAAGGTTGCATTTCTTGCTTTAAAAAATGGTAAACTTGTAAATAAATGTGTTATATTAGCTAGCAAAATCTGTAGGTGAATAACATAAATAGTATGCAATCAAATTATAAAATTTGAGAAATAATTTACATTTATTTACAACTTCACCATTCCCTTTATTTGAATGGTTAAATGAGTGTCAAACTTCGAAATAAATATACCATGCCCAGCTAAAGTGTAATTTGACAGCAACACTATCCCCCAGCCTTTTAATAAGCTTCACGTGGGCTCCTTTAATTTTTTGATCTCATCTTCCCTATGGAGGAGGCGGCGGGATGGCTTCTTCAATTCTTTCTTTCCTCTTCTCCATGGAGGAGGCGACAGAAGGACTGTGGGAGGGCGGCGGGAGGGCTGCTGGAGGCTGCGGGGTGGCTGGAGGCGGCGGGTGGCAGCTGGTGGTGGCGGGATGGCTGCAGGTGGCGGCGTCGCGGCGAGATCAACAGGTATGTTCTCTCTCTCTCTCCTCTTTTTCTTGTTCTTTTTTTTATTTTCTCTTCCTCTTCCTCGTTTTTTCTTGGTCTTCTCCTTCTGTTGTGATTTTTTTTTTCAATTTTTCCTTCGGTTTCGGTCGGAACGGTGCCGTTCCGGCCGGTTCCGGCCGAAACCGGCCGGAACGGCACCGTTCCGGCCGAAACCGAAACCTGGGGGCTTTTTCGTCTCGGTATAGGCCGGTTCCGAGACGAAACGCCCGATACCTAGAGGTATCGGGCGATAGCTCTAACCTTGATTGTGACAGCTTCAAAATAAAATTCTATTGTTTCAAATTGCTTCTCAACAACCCCGGGTATAAAGTTTTCAGTCATTAAACCGCTAGCTACTAATCTTTTTTCTTCTTTCTTCTGGAGCAGAATGCATGCAAGAGTATAGAAGAACTTTAATAGAAGAATGGCAACAACCATAGACGAAGAAGATTTAAATAAGAAGTGGAGGCATAATTCCAATACACAACAATAAATTAAGCATTGCAGCTTCACAGGAAGAAATCCACTATGGCTGCATATGCCATGTTCCTTCCACTTGTAGGAACAATAATCGTAGTCATATCATATCGCATAAAACTGCCTCTCATTAGAAGCCTCCCACAATAGCCTTAGGAAATGAAGCCATGACTTCAACATAGCAGGAAGTCAAGCATTGAAAGCCCCCCCACCAAAAAACATCAATTACAGATAGACACATTCCTTCCCTTTAGAACATTTATATCAAGAATCTTAATATGTTTGCCAGCTACACACATAAAATGGTCAGCCATAAGTAGTGTCTTATATGAAAAGGAATTATAGTTACCAATTCATGATTCATCAAAGCATAAATGCAACAACTAATTTAAGTCTGACTAAAAGTTATACTTGCCAAATTTGTATCCATTGCTCGTGGCAGAACAGAATGATGGCCAATCAGTGTCCATTTGCGTAACACAACAAGAATGTCCATCCATGTCAGGTACATATCTGGAAACCCAGTACCATGTCCACGCGTTATCTATTAAAATAAGCACATCAACTAATCATGCTGTGCATGCCTTGATAAATTCATAAAATTTGAATTCAATATCATTATTTACAATTTTCACAAAACACAAACTAAAGCATAAAATTAAAGTACATAAAAGTGGAAGTTATATTAATAGTCCCAAATAAATGGGTACACATCTCTCAAGATATGAATAGTTTACATGCCGGACAACTTAAGATAAATATATAGACAACATAGTGATGTGACAGCATATGACACGGGCATAACAAAGCAGCAATCGTAAAACAAAAGAACGATAGGACAAAAATGCAGATAAAAAATATTTTAATAATTATAATTATTATTTTACACTAAGTTTCATCAACAGAAAAATATATATTAAATGATAAGCAAAGCCTAAAATGACAGCACAAATTAAAAGCTAGCCTATTCGTATCCCACAAAACAGAATCAACAATTTTGAATTAAAAGGCAAGTCTTCAACAAGTTCAAAGCAAATAGAAATATGAAAATTCTCATACAGATAGACTATCACTTGAAAAACTTTCAATCATGTATCTAAATGAGGTAGGTAAAAGACAGATCAACAAATCACATAACCTCAGCTAAATATCAACGTCATATCTTATTTTGGGATAACTATCCGGTGCATATCTTATTTTGGGATAACTATCCGGTGCGTACATGCACATCTCAGAAATGCCAATAATTTTAGGATAATTTAAAACACAATACCAACACATATCCCCCAAGTATATGTTTATCAAAACATCAGATACACATCGATACTTTGTTTAAGTATCAATGTTTTATAGTTAATACTGCATATCCATACCCGTGTCCTTCCTCAAACATAATGCCATTATCATGATCAAGAATACATGAAAATGCCATCTTTGTTTTAAGGAAGTTTATATTGCATGCAGTACTTGGGCGGAAAATAGAGATCCATTGTGATGTCTGACAATGACAGTTTACTAGATGCAACAGAAAGCATGGAGATCTTTAACACAATTTTGGGTGACTGGTACCCCTATGCCAACGCGGGGTCCATTTGCCTTACTTATTGACATATATCATGACCCTGAAGTATATACGGCAAATGAAAGTTTTACCTCTTTCCAAAAATTATTGTAAAAGTTTGTGTTCTTTATGCATGCTTAGTACACTCATCATTGTATAAAGCATCAAAATTTTTACTCATGAAGTAGAACTATTATATTAAGACATTGCATGCGTCTCGAAATTAGATTCAATCATACTTGATTCAGATATTTTAATGCAATAAAAATTCCAACATTCATATAAGTTTGCACGCCGATGTCTTTGCAGCCTGCCCATAAATTTTAGTTGATAGTATCCGCATCTTGGATATCATAAATAACAGCCAGCTTATTCTTTAAACGAAATACAAGAATTATATAAAAGGAACAATGCTGAGCAGGACCACGACATGCCGTCATGGCACATTCTAAAAAGTACATACAAGTTACAACACGTGTCAGATGTGTATCCGACATGACACGGATTCAATGTAGAAATGGCTGTGATGTATAATCAGTACCAATGCAACAATTGGACAAGCCATAACTACTTGGCATGCTCCATTTATCATTCAATGCTCCAGTTGTTAAACATGGTACTTATCCCAAAATGGATAATAGCACTATCATATACTTAAATTAGATAATACCACACGATGGGGTACATACTTCATAGGACCTTTAGAGTCCACATAAGGAACAAAAAAGGACCTCCACACGATGGGGTTCATACATCATAGGGCCTTTAGAGTCCACATAGGGAACAAAGAGAGACCTCCAATGGTTGCATTTGATGCTTTATATGTTTGGTTTTTATTTTGCTTTAAGTCTTTTTTTAGTTTTGAACTTAACAATAAAATTTTGGGTTGTCTTGTAATGCTTTAATAGTTTAGGTACTTAATTACAAACTTGAAATATAGTCGAAAACATATTGTTGGTAGGGCTGCCGTCTTCCAACTAATTAGTTCCGTGTCCCTATATGTAGAACTTTTCTACTTATTATTGATCCGGATAGGCTAAGTTTAAAATTCAAGAATGTACTAGTTGATTGCAAAAGGGGAAACTTGCAAGTCCATCCATGAAATAATAATTCCATGCCTTTGTATCAGATACTTGTTAAAACCATTTAAATAATATCTTGACTATTTGATGTATTTTCCACTTACTAGGCAAAGATCATGAAAGTTAATTCACGTTCACTCGATGGCACCTAGAGGCCAGGACAATCCGTCCCATCCAAAAAAAACTTAAGTCATACTGATTGGCCTGTGCACAAATGTTGCCACCTTGACCAAAGAAACAACCATATTATCTAAATGGAAAACATAAAGTGTCTCCCATTACTTGGTCAGGCCCCCCCTCCCCCGCGGGGCTTGAAAAGGAAAATAAATAAATGAGACTCCAGAGTGAGAGGTCAATAGCTAATAGAACTCGTACTACATGGAACCGTCTGATGATGGTACAGACAGACTTCTATTGCCCTGAATCTTACGGTCACGTATGTGATTAAACACACTAAAATGATACACCAATGTGAGATGCCTTTTTGAAGGTGGGTAAAAGATATGTGCAAGTGATTTTAAAAGAAAAGGTATCCATGTTATGTCCCACAAACATCCAAAAAGCATAAGTTCAAAAATATTTGTGAAAGGAACCACTTAGGCCCTTATATTACTTATATTACTAATTTGCAGCCCTCATATATTTGTGAGGAAGAAAGAAAAGTAAACAGAGAGATGGTTCAAGAACATTCATACCTAAATTCTGTAACCATGTAAATAAATATTTGACTACTTCGTTCATTTTAAAGATATTGTTTATTAAAGTTGCGAAAACTTTTACATGTAAAGCTAAATGTTTTCAAGTCTGGCCAAAGTTCCAAACTACAAAAAAATAAAAATCACTTCTGTTTTTTTCCCTTTATTTATACAAAGGACATGTTAAAATGTTGTTTTACTCACCTTGTGATTGGAAATGTAATAAAAGATAAAAAGGGATAAATGTGTGACATTTTATAGATCAAAGGAATTATGAATTATAAATGAAATTGAAGAAGAATTAATAAAAAAAAATAAGAATCTGAAACTACAGATGATATATGAATTTTCTTACTAATAAAAAACACTGTTCTATTTTAGAAGGTTTAATTTGGATACATATCATTTTATAAATTACCGAGTATATTTCTAGTTTTTAAAAGATCTAATACTGCTATTGAATGACCCGCATAAAATAAATTTCTGGCTCCGCCCATCGCTCTTATACATATGATATGAAAAGGTAAGGATTCTACATAAGCCATGTCTTCTGATTTGGAAAAAGTAAAACAGTATCAATCTACATAAGCTGATACAAAGCCAAACATATAATATTCTGTAGAGCCACCTTCCCTTTGATTGTCTGTAGCTCTCTGTTCCCTGTCGTCAGCTTCTATGGTGCTCCATTCCATCTTACCAAAAATGCCAAAATGCTATACCAAAAAGTTCTGTCAGAAATTTCTTTTACCAAGATAACATGAAGAAAGAGGGTCTTAAGATCGTATTGACAGTGAAACCAGAATAAAACAGCTGTAATAAAGCTAAAACTAGAACATGAAATCTTTTTAACTAAACAATGGAGTTCACAATGCTATAATACATCAATCAATAACAACACCTTAACTTGATAAAATGTAAGCCTTAAAAAAAGAAAGGAACCATTTACATAGTGAAATTTTTGTCAAAAAAATAAAATGGTTTCAAATCATTCACAAATATCTTCATGATTATACTAAAGCAGTCTCTTATGGTCAATTTATTCAATATAACAAACTATTGAAGGCAGTGCTTTTCCAGCTCCAAATTGTTGGTTGATATTTATATTATATAATTATAGTGTTGGAAGATTTGGTTGAGATATTACCTGATTTATAGAGATCTTGTAATAAATATAGAATAGATCAAAATATCTAAACCAGGAAAGTAACTAATTGACATAAATATAGAATATGTCAAATATCTAAATTAAGAATTTAACTAATTGACATAGATATATAATAGGTCAAATATATAAATTAAAAATTAAATAATTAACTAAGAAGCAGATTCTTAGTCTAATTAGTTGTTAGTTTCTCATTATTGTTAGTTTCCTATTTTTGTATATTTTCTCTATTATAAGAGAAACAGTGTACCTTCAGATTATTTTCTCAATAAGAAATAATTTATATTTCTCCATACGGTATCAGAGAAAAGAACCTTTCTCTCTGCTTAACCCTAAATTGGTAGAAGACTTATATCCCCTGTATGTGAAGTTTTTTCAGAAAGAAGGTGTGGAGTAACACATCGAACTGTCATGCTTGGAAAGAAGGGACTTGCTGGTTCTATTATTGGTTCTGTTAAATGCCCTTTTGAGGCCTCAACATTGGTTGCCACTGATGCTGTTAGTTGCAAGAACAATACTTATATAATATAACACGTGTATGGTGCGATTTCTGCAATAAACCACGTCATACACATGACACTTGCTGAAAAATTCACGGCAAACCAGCAAACTGGAAAGGCAGCAGATCAAGTGAGAAACCAAAGAAAGGAATTCCTACAGCAAATAAGCAAAATCGGTCTCTTTCTCTACCAAGCAGATGAATAAACTTTTTAAGCTGCAAAAGGCCAATTCGGCATCTGGTAATCCTAGTGTTTTCTTGGCTCAAACAGGTAGTAATCCTACTTTCTGTTCCTTAAATATTGTACCATGAATTATTGATTCAGTTGCTTCCGATCATTTGACTAGTTGTACTCATTTGTTTCATACCGATTCACCTTATTCCAGTAGTTAAAAAAAATCCAAATTGCATATGGTAATTTTCATCAATTGCAGGCAAATGTCAAATAACAATTTCTAAAAATATTACCATAAAATTCAGTCTTGATGTTCCTATACTTGCATGTAACATGTTATCTGTTAGTCAGATATCTAAGGACCCTTATTGTCACTTCACTTTCTTTGATTCTAATTGCGTATTTCAGGACCAATGCTTGGAGAAGACGATTGACAGCGCTAGAATGATAAAGATGATTTTTCCTACTTCGATGATCACCTCTTCAATACTAAATGAATCATAGCTTCAGTGGGTTGAAGTCAATGTCGGTCCATAACAAAATAATGATATGGCATCTTAGGCTAGGATATCCTAGTTTTTTTATATCATAAACATTGATTTTTTTTTGAATTTTTTTTGAAATTTTATGCCAAATGTTGATAAGCATGAGAAAATCCAAAAGATACTCTCTTGTTGAAAGGTTGATCTGACTTGTGTTCACTCTTCATGTTCCGATTGCACGAGAAGATTATCTTCAATGATGAAACTTATAAAAATACCGTTGCGCTATAAGATGTGATGTGAACTGCTTGCAAATACTATGAAACTTTATATTGCAACAAAAAAATTACTTCTAATCTCGACACAAGAAAAACTGTAGATGAGTTCGACTCACGATATAGTCATAGAGTTTAACATAGGTAGCCTCTTGTTGCTATGTTATATATCATACATTGAATCTATGTATGGTACTATTTTATCACTATTATAAATATATAATTTAAGTACTATTAGTTACGCTTTGACACTTTAAAAAATTAGTCTTTGCATCATCTTTTCTCACCAAGGTCAAAACAATATACTGGTTATGCCGCTGTCAGCATGCCTTTGCCTTGAACTAACTGATCCTTTTTTGGTGTTCGTGTTTTGGGTGGCTGGCTGTCAAATCTTAAATTTTTTTAAAGCTTGCCCAAAATAGATCCAAAAAAAATTTAAAGAGGGGAAAGCTTTGAAAGATGTAAAACATCTTAAAAATTTTCATTCTTATTGTTTTAACTATTCTAGTCTCGTTATTTATAAGAAAAAATAATTAATGTTGAAAACTATTAAATCCAGCCATCATATAACCTCAAAGTCATATTTCAATAAGCAACCGTAACTCCCCTATCAAACCAAATGATTTAAATCAATTAACAATGAAGTAAACATCAAAAATTTGTCTGAAAATAAACTAAAATGGAGTATTATTTTCTTTTATTTTAAGGGATAAATGACCCTGTGGACGTGCACATGTAAGTTATCCGTGCACGCCCCCCAAAAAAATCTATTTTCCATTATTTTTTGATATTTTTTTAGGATTGTTGTACACCTCATGAATGATCCCCACACCAAAAAATTAAGTGAATCCAATGTTATTTGACACACAATCTAACCGTTGCAAATTTATTAGTTTTATAACAATAAACTTTTTGCAATGGGTGGATCAAGTGTCAAATGCACATAGGTTTCCTCCATATTTGGGGTTTTGGGGTTTTAGAATGTATACAACAATCCTGCAAACAAATTTCAAAAGACAATATGGGAATATTTTCTTGAGTAAAAATCAATTTCAAAGAGAAACTTTTAAGCAAAACCCTCTCATTCTTGGCATATGTTTTTAAGAGTTTTCCAATTTTTTCTTGGCCAAAATTCTAGATTTCAAAGAGCTTCATTTTCTCACCATTAAGAGATCATCACTATAGTCACACTACATCACACAAGAGCTTCAACATTTGGCTATAAATAAAAAAATTGTAAATATTTCTTCTCTCATTAGAGATATGTTCGTCTCGTTGAGAGGTATTTGTCCATTGTTGGACGTGTTGTTCCATTTGGAACGTGTTTGTCCTTGTGAGGACGTGTTGTAATAATTTGTCTCGTTTGAAATGTGTTTAGTGAATTTGTCACGAGAGTGGATGTGTGGCCAAATGTATGGGAGTGCCTCGAATCAGGACAAATTTGTGTGTTTGCGATTGTAACTCTCTTTGCAATTACTTTTAGCTTTCGCATTACTCTTTACCATTGCAAGTTATTATTGTTAATAAAGTTATAATTAGCTAACTCTAATTGATAGCTTAGGTAGAATTACTAGATGACTATATAATTTTCAGACACTATTCACCTCCCCCACTCTAGTGATCTATTTGACATCCACAAGATACCAACACATGCTACTATTACTATTGCCATATTGAGTACATTGATTTGACATGATTCATGCTTCTTTAAGGCTCCCAATTAGCCTAATAACTAAACAAACCATCTGTAAGGTGTTCTGCATCTTCAAAGGAACGGAAACACCTAGACCTCACGTAACGACCTGGTTTCCAGGGGTCATCACAAATTACAAGATTATGTAGATCCTGCTATTTACCAGTGAAATCAATGTAGTCGAAATAAAAAATATATCGTAAAGACATACCTGAACGAGTAGTCTCAAAATCCCGTGCACGACTTAAGGACAGGAAAATTAGTTCTAAAACTCTGAAGTCTCCTTTTATACCTGAAAATGTTCCACAGGATTAAAAAGTAGATTATATCCAGTTCCAAGCAAACGGTTTATAAACAAACTAAAAGGATGGAAAGAAAAGTACGAAATGTAACACAAGCATGCATGCGCGTTTGCATTTTTATTAATGTAATGTAAGTGTTCTATGTCAAGTAAATGTAAGGTTATTCCAGTCCTAGGCCGTGACTCATACTAGAGAGCACGATATGCAATCCAAAAACCACCTTGGACCACATGGAGCTACCCGTTTCGAGTCCAAAACAGAAATAGAAAGGGTCTCTAGATCCCTCCATCAACCCATACAGATATATGAAAAGGGACTCGTCAGGTATACAGATTTATCACAGGATCTCCTATATACGAGCCGAAAGCATGGTTCCAATCACTCCCGTACTCTCTCTAATATGAGTTACCCCAAGCCTCGTGAGTCAAGTGAAATGTTGTTTAATTATTCAGTATGGGTGTTGTGTGCAATGTCTAGGTAGAGTAATATTCTGTTTCCGATTGTCTAGTTGTTTCAGATTGCATGTTCAAAAATGTTAATGTCAAGTAATGTCATGGATCTTAAAATATCTCTGTTATGTACTAGCTTAAAATCATGCAGTTTAGGGGGTTTCTGATAGCAATTCAAGTTCTAGTTCATGTTTCAATAGAGATGCATGTATCAAGTGTCAACTCTAGAATCAAGCAACACGTCACTTTATTCATGCATAACCCCTAAACTACATAATTCTAAGCAATTCCAAGATTTCATTGGGAATGGTGACATAACATATCTTGATCAAACTTTCTGAAGTTTTTTGACAACCAAAAGCTATTTGAAATAATTTACTACACAAAATATATCACATGAAACAAAAACAAAAATTATTTGGAATTGATTTCAAAAGTAATTTTAAAAGAACAGTGACGAAATTGTGATCAAATTTGTGTATATCTCCATGTGGCGGCTGCAGAGATAGCTCCAAAAGTCTACAAAGGAGTGGGGACGGGCCAAAGGCTACTCTAGGGTTAATGAGACAAAAACTAAGTCACTGCATGATTATGGGTGAACCCGAGCCCACTCCAGGGGAATACAAAAGGTTCCAAGTCTAAATGGCATGAAACAAGGAGCCGAAGCTTCCCCAAACACCCAAACAGCTCACAAGCAGAGCAGAAGACTGAAGCCCAAACAGTTCACAAGCCCAAAACAATAGTGAAATAGTGAACCAAAACCCAACCGCAAGAAGCCAGTGAGAAAAACAGTAACACAACAGGAAGCCGATCGCAAATAGAGAGGACAAAATAATCCACAAACCCAACTGAGCATGGAACCCTATCCCCTCAGCCTATAAACCCCACGGCCAACAAAAATGACAGCCAACAAGGCAACGCAGCCAACAATCAGAGGGGAAAACAACAACCCACGCCCAAATCATCCTCTCCAAAACTCCCAAAAATTCAATAAGCAACTACGCAACAAATTCTAGAATTTCAAGCTCGATAATTTCATAAATCAAACCAAAACTGAAAATTAAAATATAAACCAAAATATTTGAAGTTAGAATAATCTACCGAAAACTAAAGAGGAAAGCCAAAACCCCATGAAACTCCAACCGTCGCCTTGCCAAATCGATGGCTGCATCTTGCGTGATTAGGAGAAAAATGGCGGCTTTGAAAAAAACCGATCTCAACCTCCCCAAAATTGAGAAGTTGAAACCGAAATTTTGAGAGAATAATTTTCGCATACAAATACCATGAAGAGAGAGGGAGGGTTATAGGCGTTGAGGGGAGCCGATGGAGAAGATCGTGAGAGGGATCGTGGCGGATCGTGCGTGTAACTGAATGGGAAAGGCAGCGGTTTTGGTTCGTTCGCAAGACAAAGAGGGAGCAACGGGTTTGTTTTGAAAGATGGCTAGTTTTTTTTGAATTCACAGAGGGGATGCGGTATTATTCGCTGTGTTTCTTTTGGGAAGGAGAAAGTGAGATAGGAACGCAATGGATGAGCTGAGCCTTGCTTTGAGGTGGGGTTATTTGTTGGTTGGTATTTTAATGAAGGGTAATGGGAAATTTCCTTGGACTTGGGCTAAGCCAGTAATAAATAGAAAAAGAAAAGAAAAGGAATAAGTCTGGGCCTAGGTTTTGGCCAAGAAAAATAAGAAAGAAAAAGAAAGGAAAGGAAGAGAGTGAGTAAATGAAGAAGAATTAATTTGGGAAAAATTTCTTAGAAAATTCTCAAAATTTTATTAAAGATTTTAGACCATTACACCTCAAGGGAAGATGGAAAGTGTGCTAAATTGAGCCTTTTCTTTTGAAATCTTTTGGATGAACATTTAAATGGCCGTTTTCCTAATTTCTACATAGTCCTAAATAGAAGTTGGCTGAAGAAAGTTTGTATTTGATGTATGAATGTCTTGGATATGAACAGTAACATTTTGTTTTGTTAACATGCCTTCAACAGAAAAAATAGAAAAAGGTGGCTTAAAAATTATAATACCAATCAAAGGAAGACATTATTGATTTCATTGACTTAGTTTCAACTTTCAACTTCTTCAGAACCTCCCATCAAGGTTAGTTCATTCCTTCTTATAACATTTATTCACACTAGATGTATGTATGCTTCTATCATATCAACACAGAAATGACCTCAGGTTTATTGATATGGAAGCTAAACTTCCATTAACTCTTCAACAACACTGATTCGTAGCAGAAAGCAGTTTGGACAGTTTCCCCTTGGATGCCTAGTTCCTTTGGGCTTGAATTCCAGACCAACAAATGAAATTCTCCAAGGTTCTACAGCAAACCATATCTTCCTCAGAATTGCCCTCTCTTAAACAACTTAGAGCTTGACAACATGTAGACACACGGTTGTAGACCTTGGTTGGTTCTTCTATGGAGCTCTTGAACTTCCAATTACTCTCGGGAACTAGCCGGGTAATAATTAAAAACATTGATTCTCGGAATTTAATGCTATAAAATGTCGCTCCATATGAGCCAAAGAAAAAGAACTACATGATTCCAAATGATTAATCCTCGCAAGATGAACCCACTAAAAATTTGGCTCAACAAGAAAAAGGAAATTTAGTATACATATTGTCAAGCACTTTCAAACTTAAAAACCATGGATAAAGCGCAAATGGGTCATCATTTCAAACATTACATAATAAATAGATCTAATACGAGAATTTATTTAGCCGCCATAAAACCCATGACTCATATAAGACCAAGGTTATATAACTCAGTGTAATGACCCAGGCCTGCCCCCCGTTTCTCTTTCTCATTTTTTTCTTTTCTTTTGTGGGCCGCTCCTGGCCCAAGCCCACTCGGGCCTCCCCATTATCCCCAGCTCTCTCTCTCGTTCTCATTTTCCCCGCAGCGAAAGCCCTTAGGGCTTTGTTTTCGGCGCTCCTCTCCTCCCTCTCGACGCGACGACAACACGTCCTCCTAGGGCTTCGACGCCACCCACCTCTCTTCGTCGATGGCTCGCGTGTGCTGTGGGTCCCTAGCTGGGGTAATTCGACGCGTCACGCTCATGGCGTCACCCTCGTCTCCCTCGCGCATGGTGTGGGTCCCTCGACGAGGCTCTCACCGCCTCAGTCCCTTCGCAGCACGCCCCCTCCGTGCTCCCTCCCTCTGTCCGTCCTCTTAGGGCTGTTTCGACGGCTATTTAACCCCTCTTCTCCTCCTTCCTCATGCTGCAAGCTCTGTAAGTATTTTTCCTTATTTTCGAAGCTGATTTCGACTGATTTCCTCGGCTTCGTCGATACTGGCTTTGAGTTCGGTTTCAGGTAGACCCAATCCTCTTTCCTTCTGCGTAGATTTCGATTTCTTATGGGAGAGGATGATTTGGGAGTATGATTGGGGTTTTATCGTCCCTATTGCTATTTCGTGGGGTTGGACGCCCTCGCCTACTTGCGTGGGGTCCCGGGGTTGCTGTTGGGGCTGTTTAGGGGATTCGTTGGCTCCTCCCTCGCTGGTTTGGTTTCCGTTGATGCTTTGCTTGCTGGTCGGGGTTCCTCTACTTGCTGTTTGGTTATCCCCTTGCTTGTGGCCTGGTTCTTGCTTGCTGACTTGCCTTGGTGGATTGCTGTTGTGCTCGGGTGGGTTCTTCCACTTGCTGTTTGGGTTCAATTGGGTCCTTTGCTCGTGTTTTGAGCGTCAGCGTGGTACTACTTGTGTTGTGAGCCCCGTTTCCCAACGGTTTTGGTTGTTAGCCCCTAGTTCCTTACTAAGAACCCCGTGGACTTTGCCGTAGGCACGGGTACCCCCCACTGTGTGATGAGAAGACCCCTAATCTGATCCCTCTGTGTTGTGCCCTGCTAAGCTACTGCACATGTACTAGAGGGGGGGTGAATAGTACTTTTAAATAATAGGGAGAGTTATTCCTAATTATCGTGCAATTAACAAACAACAATGTGGAATAACAACGATCAACAAGAATAAATGCAAACGCAAACAAAAATGGGTTCGGATCCACCCAAGTCTCCCCGACTTGTTCCCGGTGATCCTACGTCCCAACCACCCGGATCCCCTCAGGATACTTGATTTAGAAACCCTAACTCAAGATTTCCAATATGCCCACTTGCGAAAACCTCGCAAGTGCAAACTAACTACAAACGATGTCCGTGAACCCCACAACCCGGGATCACGCAAACTCTCACAACCGAGAGTATACAATTCAAATAGCAAATGTAAATGAAATGAAATGCTTACCAACAAAATACCTATGCCTTGAATATTCTTACCAAATTAGGGCAATGGGGATTTTGATGGAGGAAGATGGCACCAAACCCTAGCTTCAAGAAGATGACCAGCAATGGAAGCCTAGGGTGGAGATGGTGACCTAGAATCAAGCTTCTAGCTTGAATGGCTCACAATGGAGAGAATCTCTCTTGAGGATTTAGGGCTCAAGAACTTGAGAGAGAGATTCTTGTGAGGGAGAGAGAGCTTTGAAATAGCTTGGGAGAGCTCTTCTCTTAGGTCTGAAATTGCTTGGAAATAGGACCTCTAACCTTGCCTCAAACGAATCAGGTTTGTATTTATAGAGGGAAGGAAAATCGTGTTGGAAAAGATCCCAACGGCTCTATTCTGAACCAGACTAGTCGGTCAAAGAAGGATCACTGATCGACTAGTTCACCAACTAGTCGGTCGGTGATACAACGTAGACCGACTAACGGTTGAACAGCCAAAAGGTCGAAGTACATGAGATGACAACTAGTCGGTCTAGGAAGACTTGCCGACCGACTAGTTTCACAACTAGTCGATCGGTGAATGATCTTTGACCGACTAACAGTCGGAATAGAGTAGGTTGACTTGAAGATGAATTAGTCGGTTTAAGAGCAAATGCTGACCGACTAGTTTCTCAACTAGTCGGTCGACAAACGTTCTTTGACCGACTAACTCGAAACAGTAACTCAGGCTGTACAGAGGCAAGCTCAACTAGTCGGTCCAAGAAGGATTCCTAACCGACTAGATCGTCATCTAGTCGGTCGGCGACTCTTCTTTGACCGACTAATTGAACAACATGGGATGAGCTGAATTTAGCAAGGCATCTAGTCGGTTCATGTAGAGTTGCTGACCGACTAGATCGTCATCTAGTCGGTTGGTGACTCTTCTTGAACCAACTAACATGCACTCGAAGCCGAGGGAAGAAGCGATAGGCTTCGGGAAAGTTTCTAATGGCTTCTATGATAATCCTAGCTCTAAGATATGAGCGAAATGAAGATTATAAAGTAAGTCCTACTCAAGGCTTAACATTCTAATCTATGAAGCTAGAAGACTATAAAATAAACCTTACGAGCCGTCTTCAAAGCTTCAATCTTTATTCATCTTGACTTTAACATTGCTCCTTGAGCTTCAACGAAACTCCAGGCACACGATCACGCGTATTGAGAAGTCTTGAGATATCGCTTTTGATGTACGTGGTAGTTTGGCGACGATCTCCATAACTGCGCTTACAAATAAGTTAGTATATATTATTTATGTTTGCTCATCATCCAAAACCAAATCCGGGGAATCAATACACAACACTCTGGCCTAGACTCTCTAGCGCCATCCGGGTTGTCTCTTGGTCCTTCATTATTTAATGCAATTGTGTTGTTTTCTTGTTACTTGTTCGTACCAAGATTCAGTTAGTATTGTTTCTTTTATATATCAGCACGTTCTTTCTCACTTGCTTGCAGGTTTCTTTCGTCCTTTCTCTATTGCTTGCAGGTTTTGGGTTTCTTGTTGCTGATGGTTGCGGTGTAGGCTTTCTGCAGATGCTGGGCTTCGGTTCTTAATTATCTTGGTTCTTCGGCTTCGGTTTCAGGTAGACTTTATCCCATATACTCCAATTTAGATTCCTTTGCTTGTGTTGGGGTTTGGGTTTCCCTTGCTTGTGGTTCAAGCTTCCCTTGTTGGTAATTGAGTTGGGTGGCTCATTTTGCATTGTTGGGTTTGGTAGCTTCCTTTGATTGCTGCCTTGGGTTTCCTTATTGTCCTTGAGTTGGTGATGCTTCCTTTTTGCTCAGTTTGGAATATCTTGCCATGAGGAACATCCATGCTACCTGTCACTTGCTAGTTTCTTGCTCTTGTTGTTTCATAAGCTTACTAGTACCATGTTAGTTTAATATTATTGAATTGTGTAGCCTTGGGATGTTCTTGTGATGGCACGTTACTATGTTGGTACTGGATGACTGATGGACTATCCTGAGGTTGGATCTTGACTTGACAGGTTGCTATTACCGGTACGGTAATAGATTCCCCTTGGTTACGTAATTTAATCAATATTGAACCTCACGACACTAATAACTAATAACATGATGACTTTCCGCTTGACTCACCGGGTTTGGGGAAACTTATGATTGGGGAGTACGTGGGCGACTGTGACCTGATCTTTAGCAACCAATCGTTTTGGTTGTTATTTTCCCCGAGTTAGGGGGGACTCCATCAGCTGATGGGTCCTGAGTCCGGGGCAGACAGGGACGACATCTTGATGGGTCCTGGAGCCCCACCACAGGCCACATCGCCACAGTTCTTACAGGTTTTGCAGCTTACAGTACAGTACTTTACACTTTTAGACTCTGCCCGGGGTCGCACCCTCGCGGTCAAGGTAGCTCCCAGATCCTTATTGTACTCCCCCTCATAAGTCACGGCCTAGGATTGGTTCACTTTAGATAGTACACTTTTTACAGTAGTTGTACTCATTTTAACCGTCAGGACATCTCTCTTTTCTGTACCCTTTCTGCTACTGTCACATCGTCCTTTTGTACTTCCTTACTCTTCGGTGGCGTGGGTTTGTGGATAACCATGTCAGGTTACTTCTTTGGCTAGTGCTATCATATCTGTGGCTGTCTTGCTTCCTTTTGTGCACACTTACCTTCCTTGTCTCTTGTTTAAAAATTGTCTACTCTATTGAGCGTGATGCACCCTTCGTTGCACACCAGGTACGAAGCACACGATCATCAAGAGGCGTCTGAGCATGAGGAGTTGGAGCTTCAGTACAGGACTTGAGAGGAGTCAGAACTTCCAGAGCAGAACAGTTTGAGCCTTGACACAGCGGAGGTACGTGTTCCATTTACTTTCAGCAGTAGTGTAGTTTTACTACCTTCACTTGTTACTGTCTTTTTCTTATTTAGAACTGTTAGCTTGTCTGATCTAGAGTGTCTCCTTACTTTCTGCACTGCTCCACATTGACTTCACTGGCACCTGCGGGACCTGCACGTTCTCGTTTTACAAGTAGCGGCGCCCGCCGGGAGGCTGGGCATTACAAAATGGTGGCCCATGCAGGTCCGCGCAATCGCCTCGTGAACAGTGTAGAGCAGGCAGGAAGTGTGATGCTCGATTGACTCAATCTTGCTTGTGGATGCAGGTGTGTATATGTGAGACTTGGACCATCCAGGAGAGCGCTCATGGCTTCAGGATCAGGATCTGGGTCCGGTGGCGCCAAACCTAACACGATGTATCAGATTTCAGACCAGGCCTTGCGAAAGTTGATTCAGGCTATATGTGAAGTGCCCAGGCCGGATGGAGGAGTGCAGCAGTTTCGATCTCTTCGGCCGCCGGTTTTCGATGGACAATGAGATGCTTTGGCTACTGAAGGGTGGATACGTTCGATCACCGTCAGGCTGAAGGCTGCAGAGTTACCTCCAGCGTTGTGGATTTGCATGGCGACGCTATAGTTGACTAGAAATGCCAGAGATTGGTGGGCTGCTGCAGAGGACCGATTACCTCAGCCGATCTCTTGGGCTACGTTCGAGGAGGAGTTCAACGACCAGTACTTCTCACCGGAGGCACAGATGGAGTTGGAGGCACTGTTCATGCACCTGGAGCAGGGCTCCATGACTGTAGAGGAGTTTGACGCGGAGTTTTCTAAACTCAGTAGGTATGTAACTTGTTGCAAGTTTGCTAACCATACTTTGTGTTTGTGTTTGCTAACAATTAGTGTTTCAGGTTTACTAAGGACGTAGTGTCTACCCCTCAGGCTCGGGCCAAGAGGTTTCGGCAGGGCCTGGACATCGACATCCGCGACAAGCTGGTAGGACTCGGGTTGACGACGCATGCTGAGATGCTCTCCACTGCTCGAGAGTACGAGTACTTGCAGCAGAAGCGAGTATGACGAGAGCAAGCAGGAGTTCCTTTCAGACGACCACCATCACCTCAGAGGAGCCAGACTTTCACCATGAAGGCGATGGAGACAGACGCTCCCGACTTTTAGCTTGTATTATCAGTTGAACTGGTCTTTATTTTGTTGTAGCCTGTTGTTGGATATCTTTTGTGTTATATATATGTTATCTTGTCCTAGAATTCCGAGGACGGAATTTTTTTTACGGTGGGTAGAATGTAATGGCCCAGGCCCGCCCCCCGTTTCTCTTTCTCTCTATTTCTCGTTTTTTTCTTTTCTTTTGTGGGCCGCTCCTTGCTCAAGCCCACTCGGGCCTCCCCCTTATCCCCAGCTCTCTCTCTCTCGTTCTCATTTTTCCCACAGCGAAAGCCCTTAGGGCTTTGTTTTCGGCGCTCCTCCCCTCCCTCTCAACGCGACGACAACACGGCCTCCTAGGGCTTCGACGTCACCCCTCTCTCTTCGTCGATGGCTCGCGTGTGCTGTGGGTCCCTAGCTGGGGTTATTCGACGCGTCACGCTCATGGCGTCACCCTTGTCTCCCTCGCGCATGGTGTGGGTCCCTCGACGAGGCTCTCACCGCCTCAGTCCCTTCGCAGCATGCCCCCTCCGTGCTCCCTCCCTCTGTCCGTCCTCTTAGGGCTGATTCGACGGCTATTTAACCCCTCTTCTCCTCCTTCCTCATGCTGCAAGCTCTGCAAGTATTTTTCCTTATTTTCGAAGCTGATTTCGACTGATTTCATCGGCTTCGTCGATGCTGGCTTTGAGTTCGGTTTCAGGTAGACCCAATCCTCTTTCCTTCTGCGTAAATTTCGATTTCTTATGGGAGAGGATGATTTGGGAGTATGATTAGGGTTTTATCGTCCCTATTGCTATTTCGTGGGGTTGGACGCCCTCGCCTACTTGCGTGGGGTCCCGAGGTTGCTGTTGGGGCTGTTTAGGGGATTCGGTGGCTCCTCCCTCGCTGGTTTGGTTTCCGTTGACGCTTTGCTTGCTGGTCGGGGTTCCTCTACTTGCTGTTTGGTTATACCCTTGCTTGCGGCCTGGTTCTTGCTTGCTGACTTGCCTTGGTGGATTGCTGTTGTGCTCGGGTGGGTTCTTCCACTTGCTGTTTGGGTTCAATTGGGTCCTTTGCTCGTGTTTTCAGCTTCGGCGTGGTACTACTTGGGTTGTGAGCCCCGTTCCCCAACGGTTTTGGTTGTAAGCCCCGTTCCCCAACGGTTTTGGTGGATTGCTGTTGTGCTCGGGTGGGTTCTTCCACTTGCTGTTTGGGTTCAATTGGGTCCTTTGCTCGTGTTTTCAGCTTCGGCGTGGTACTACTTGGGTTGTGAGCCCCGTTCCCCAACGGTTTTGGTTGTAAGCCCCTAGTTCCTTACTAAGAACCTCGTGGACTTTGCCGTAGGCATGGGTACCCCCCACTGTGTGATGAAAAGACCCACAATCTGATCCCTCTGGCCTAGACTCTCTAGCGCCATTCGGGTTGTCTCTTAATCCTTCATTATTTAACGCAATTGTGTTGTTTTCTTGTAACTTGTTCGTACCAAGATTCAGTTAGTATTGTTTCTTTTATATATCAGCACGTTCTTTCTCACTTGCTTGCAGGTTTCTTTCGTCCTTTCTCTATTGCTTGCAGGTTTTGGGCTTCTTGTTGCTGATGGTTGCGGTGTAGGCTTTCTGCAGATGCTGGGATTCAGTTCTTAATTATCTTGGTTCTTCGGCTTCGGTTTCAGGTAGACTTTATCCCATATACTCCAATTTAGATTCCTTTGCTTGTGTTGGGGTTTGGGTTTCCCTTGCTTGTTGTTCAAGCTTCTCTTATTGGTAATTGAGTTGGGTGGCTCATTTTGCATTGTTGGGTTTGGTAGCTTCCTTTGATTGCTGCCTTGGGTTTCCTTATTGTCCTTAAGTTGGTGATGCTTCCTTTTTGCTCAGTTTGGAATATCTTGCCATGAGGAACATCCATGCTACCTGTCACTTGCTAGTTTCTTGCTCTTGTTGTTTCATAAGCTTACTAGTACCATGTTAGTTTAATATTATTGAATTGCGTAGCCTTGGGATGTTCTTGTGATGGCACGTTACTATGTTGGTACTGGATGACTGATGGACTATCCTGAGGTTGGATCTTGACTTGACAGGTTGCTATTACCGGTACGGTAATAGATTCCCCTTGGTTACGTAATTTAATCAATATTGAACCTCACGACACTAATAACTAATATCATGATTACTTTCCGCTTGACTCACCGGGTTTGGAGAAACTTATGATTGGGGAGTACGTGGGCGACTGTGACCTGATCTTTAGCAACCAATCGTTTTGGTTGTTATTTTCTCCGAGTTAGGGGGGACTCCATCAGCTGATGGGTCCTGAGTCCGGGGGCAGACATGGACGGCCATCTTGATGGGTCCTGGAGCCCCACCACAGGCCACAGCGCCACAGTTCTTACAGGTTTTGCAGCTTACAGTACAGTACTTTACACTTTTGGACTCTACCCGGGGTCACACCCTCGCGGTCAAGGTAGCTCCCAGATGCTTATTGTACTCCCCCTTATAAGTCACGGCCTAGGATTGGTTCACTTTAGATAGTACACTCTTTACAGTAGTTGTACTTATTTTAACCGTCAGGACATCTCTCTTTTCTGTACCCTTTCTGCTACTGTTACATCGTCCTTTTGCACTTCCTTACTCTTCGATGGCGTGGGTTTGTGGATTACCATGTCAGGTTACTTCTTTGGCTAGTGCTATCATATCTGTGGTTGTCTTGCTTCCTTTTGTGCACACTTACCTTCCTTGTCTCTTGTTTAGATATTGTCTACTCTATTGAGCGTGGTGCACCCTTTGTTGTCCACCAGGTACGAAGCACACGATCATCAAGAGGCGTCTGAGCACGAGGAGTTGGAGCTTCAGTACAGGACTTGAGAGGAGTCAGAACTTCCAGAGCAGAACAGTTTGAGCCTTGACATAGCGGATGTACGTGTTCCATTTACTTTCAGCAGTAGTGTAGTTTTACTACCTTCACTTGTTACTGTCTTTTCCTTATTTAGAACTGTTAGCTTGTCTGATCTAGAGTGTCTCCTTACTTTCTGCACTGCTCCACATTGACTTCACTGGCACCTGCGGGATCTGCACGTTCTCGTTTCACAAGTAGCGGCGCCGGCCGGGAGGCGGGGCGTTACACTCAGTTTCGGTTTATTTCATCGGGAAAATAATTTTAGGTTCGGCCCATTTCACCCGTTTAATATGTTTTGGAGTTTCGTTTCTTTTTGTTCGTTTTGGTAATTTTGATAGTTTCATTTGGGTCATTGATTTCGGTTTCGAAGAATTTTTTGTATGCATATACACATAGTTATATATTATATATTATACTTATACAATATTTTTAAATATATAAAAACACCAGTAATAGATACTAGAAATATAGATCTACAAAATTTTTAGCTGTAATTTTTCTAGGACACCAGTCAGCACTTTACAATTTAATTACAATAAAATAAAAACAGTGCATAAAATGATAGAGCATAATATTGACCTGATGATACAAAAATATAAAGGCAAAGACACAAAACATCTCACTCCAAATCACTATACGGAATAGTACCACGAATACCAATATTGCATCTGATCTGGTCCTAAAATGTTATCATGTTATCATATGAGGTGGACTGACACTGCTTGATGAAAGGCATGTCATGACTATCTTAACTGCTAAATTGCTCATTGATATTTGACGTGTATAAACATCAGAATGTCTATACGTGTGTACTACCTGTCATGAATATTGGAGTATCTACTAGAAAATGATTTATGTATGGCAATATTGTCACAACCTCCATAATAATCAAAACATTGATATTCGGGATGATCATATTATCTACAGTAGGTATCAAACTTCTTTCACTCGGTTACTACCGATCACGATTTACATACTCATACAAATAAGTTGGATCATAAGCATAATCCCTACTTCTCTACGTAGCATGACTATATTCTAAACCATCACAACCTTTATCGATGGGACCTTATTCATCGAGAGACGAATTATCATCGTTTTCTCTCTAAACTATGGGTTTCTTTCAATTATAGGTTAGATTTATTTGACTTTGACTTAATTCTGGCTGATTGCGTTCTATTGTCGATTCTGCTTCTGCAAGTACTTTGTTTAACCAAATAGTGTTTCTATTATCAAAGAGCATGTCTTCCGTCTCCTTTGTATATTCCATTAATAGATCGTTCTAATGAAAAATTTGAAATAAGTCAATTTATTGATCTTCAGTTATTCTTCTCTTGTAATATATTTCTTTCAACCGCACGTTATAATGCACAGAAACCACCATTTAAGATTTTTCATTATAATATATTCTTGGTCTTTATATGAATGAGTGAGAATATTATCTAATTTCATTCACAGTTAGAAAAGATCATTTGACTTAAAAATGCACATCTAAACATGTAAATTTTGAAGATAGCTTTATCCCAATGATTAACCATCATTCAACAATAGAAGTTTTATTGGTCAAAAAATCTAGATCAGTATATGAATATACAACGACTTATATATAGACATGCTTTGTCGTCGTGCCTTTTGGAAGATGCAGGTGCCAACTTTCATCATGTATAACTCTATCTACAATTATTATACATAATTTTACAATATAAACAAGTGGAGATTCTAATATCAAAATAAAAATTTCTGAAAATTATTTATTTCTCTATCTATATCAAGTTGCTTCGAGACATTTGGCTTTAATCACTTCACCACATGTCTATGTCTAACAAGCACATCATTGTTATTCGTTTCTCTAGTGAAGTATTAGAAACAAGAATTCAAAAACTACATTGCAATATGAATTATAGCAAGTCAATAAATGATTTGTATTATATTAAGTTTAACTAAAAATTAAACTATACAATATTTACTTGCGTCTGAATATCTTGATATAGCTGCACATCCCATCTTTTGTCGATCATGTCCTACTATTTTCTGCAGTATACCAATATGCTTTTTAATTTTTTTCTTTTGCTCGGTTTATGACCTTGTAAAAGTAACCGATCTCAACCTTATCATCGATATCGACCATTTTTAGAACTCTGATCAAAGACTTAAATACGATAATATTATTTAGGATGTCTTGTTAGAAATAATCACCATAAATTAGATTGTACATGTTAGTTGCAACAATCCTATTTTTAGTTTTGAACTTAGGAAAGTTCTTAAATCATAGACTAAATATGATCATTCTTCTTAAATCATCTCGATTCAGAAACTTAGTATCCGATGCAATAAAATGAATTGCAAAACTTGTGATTTCAAGTATGCTCAACTATTTTTAACCAGTCGCTTTTCTTATCAAGATGAGCACCCGGTAATTTCTGTAAATATATTCAGTTACCATTTAATTTACATGACGATATTTTTTGGCAATTTTCTTTTAACATATCAAAAAATATCATATAAATATGATACATGCCAATGGATATTAATACAAATGCTATCTTTTTGCATCAACTGTTCAATTGTAATCTGTTCCACTATCAGCAACTACTTATACAACTATATGCTCTTTAATTATATCTACATATTTATCTATTGTATGTCCCATTTTGAAAGTTATTAGTTAAAGTCATTGAACCATTGTCCTGTAGATCGAATACATAGAAAAATTAATAAATTTCATTATATTGTTCGTCCAACTAGCACACATAAGGATGCAACCATACTCATCCAATAACTAGGAAGTTTCAATATAAGATGTGAACTCTTCAATCTCCGGGTCTAAATAGGTGTTAGAAAAACCTCAAGCAGTGAAGAAATGTCTCAACCTACTTCTAGTAAAGCACCTGTCATATGCCGGTAGTACAGATTATTGGTCACATTATATGAAATGTGGTTGTAATACAAAAAATTCAACTACACATCTATCGAGATATTTCTTGATATCTTTCAACCCTTCATTGCAATTACCCTTCATTGCAATTTTATAGTTAGCTGAATTTTACCTTGCTTAAAGCAAAATGATTTGCACTATCTAAACTAGATTTGAGAAGACCAGACAGTCTACTGGTAGGTTCAGCATCAACAGAATCATTTTAGAAGATCAGACGATTCTACTCACGTTCTTCTAATATCAATTCATATTTACTGTGTTAAAATTCTTGCAAACTAGCACTTAGCGCTCTTCTAATATATCTCTCCTCCTCGGTCTCGCCCTCATCCTCGTCATATTTACATGAGTTTGCTCCTCTAAGCATAACAATTAACTCTTCCTCTATCTTCTTCTCGAATTTTACTGTTTCATTTTCTTTCCTATTGGTACGTGTGTGCCTTCATCTCTACTCTCACTTCTTTCAGAGCTTCATGATAGGAACTAGAACAGATCTGAAATTTTATTAATAAAAATCTAAAAATAATAAAGATATGATGATTACAATTGTAGAAGTAATCTCTCTCCAAAGACGCCGATAGAAGAGGACGTCCGCACTCTCCCGAATAACGAGGAACGCTCTCCTCACTTTATCAATTTTATTCTCAAATTAAGCATGCCTAGGGCCAACCACACCAATGGGATTAAATACTAATCCTATTTTGCACAATTACACAAAACCTCTATAATAATAAAATATCACAAAAGCCCAAAAGTTGACGAATACGCTCCTGAGTTATATGGTTGAGTCCGGCCCTCCTCTCTTGCATCGTCGATGATACGTGATGAACCCATCACTTCGATACATGTAATCACACTCTAGACAATTCCCGTCAAATGTCCCTTAGGGGAGTTACGCCTCCATGCATTTTTATGATAATAATTGCATCTTACATCTTATGATCATTTGCTATCATTTTATCAGAAGCCCAACTATTATCCATTTGGTTTTCTTTAGTTCTTTGAGACATACCTCAATTAATGTTTATATCTGAAAAACAACATATAATGTGTTAATTGTTTAAAAAATTAAATTATTTAACAAACTAATTGTGATATCAATTAATATTAACTGTTTAGAAAACTAACATAAAGCAAAAAAATAAGCGCTATAATATGTTCACAACATTAAAATTTGGCTAACATTATTTCAATGCATTTAATATTATTTATAAACATTAACATTTCTGGATATCTACCATTATTTCTAAAAATTTAGCATTATCTCTAAATATTAACATTAACAGTATGATATTTCTAAACAATTAACATTAAAATTTACATTTACATTAACAATTAAAATAAAATTAACAATTAACATTAACATATAACAATTACAGTTAAAATTATTAAATTTACAACAACAATTATTAATTATTAAATTTACATTAACACCACGTGCGAACGCGTACGGCTGCACATGCCGCGTTTGTACACGTGAGGCAGTATGTGAAGGGAGTGGGTTATAGTATACTGTTATCGTATTACATGGTTAAGTAGTCAATATATTATGTTATTAAATACTAATCTGTAACTATTAAATATCAAGTATTTGGTATTAAATAATAATTAATAATAGTTATTGTAAATTTAAAACCAAATACTTAATATGTAATATTAACATATTAGTATTTAATAACACACTATGTCAAATACTTAACCGTGTAATACCATAATAGTATATTATAACCCACTCCCTTCACATAACGCACGTCCCAACATCACACCAACTGATGCCAGTCACATTACACATTCTACTAAACAAATTCCATTTATTTACAAGCTTGCCATTCTGTTGTTGGTAAAATTTTAAAAGATAATAGAAAACATGTAAATAAATGTATTATTTTAAGCAAAAATGTGTCATGTGACTAGCATCACTCCAACCCACCATCATTTAATAATTGGATCTCCTTTTTATGTTGCAAAATCACCACAAAAATCTCCACTCCCGTCTAAGTAAGGGCAACATCAATTGATCTCACGATCAAAATCGAAGGTGTGGTTATCAATGAAAGTCAAGATCAAAATCATGCCCGATGTTGCGGTCTGCTCTCAAGGAGGAAGTCTGGTTGAGGTCTAGTTCGCGACCGACGTCAACTACTGAGCTCGACATCAAGATCAGTGCTCGAGATCCAAGTCGATGTCGAGTTTGAGCTCAAGATCGGAGATCGAAGTCCTCATCAAAGTATATATTTAGATCTTAGTAAATGCAAAAATAAAGACTCAATCGATGAGCAAAAATAATTGAAAATTTATTTTAAAAATTAAATATTCAACTATTTTGATAATTTTGATAAAGCCGAAGTTCAAAGCTTATCTCCAAAGTTCAAAGATAAAGATCAAACTGAATTCAAATCAAGGTTGGTTTCGATTCTTTTGCATTTTCAGTGGACTTATCATCTGCAAGGAACAATTGCAATACAGAAATAAAAATTAGAATTTATCTATTACCTCACATCACATGATGATGACTATATCTTCACGAGGTTTTTTAAAAAGTTTTTTCTTAGCGGGATTTTAATTATGTGCTCACATGATTAAACTTGTTTCTTCATGGGTAATTTTAACTGCGTCATTTTTTTCTTCACATGGAATTTTAACTGCACGGGTAATTTTTTTTCTTCACGTGTCATTTTCATAGTTTCCTCTCTTCTTCCATTTTTTTTCCAGTCTTTTCCGATGATGTTTTGGGGTGAAACTGTCCAGTTTTGACCGAAACTGACCGAAACTAAACAGTTTCGACCGAAACCATCTCATACCAAGGAACTTCGTATTGGTTCCCTTCGAAACCAATACGAAATGGCCGAAACCGTCATCCTTGTATAAGACAATGAGAATTCAATAGAAGCATATCCAAAGTGAAGAAGCATGGCACATATGCTTGCAGTTGGGTTGTGATCATTCTTCAGTATAAATATATATGTTTATGTCAAACAACAGAATTAATCTTATATCAATCCATGGGTAACACTATAAACTTATAATATCCATATATCAAATCCATAAATGAAGAAACTTACCACTCATGTATTCCCAAAACAATCATCAGGCTGTCGCCGACATTTTGCATGAACAATGGGTCCAAGCATAGACCTTTCAATGCCTTCAGGGAACTCATGCAATCCATTGAGGTATACCGCCCCCCTATAAAGCCATTCTTCCATCTCATGGCTATAGAAATATTCGAAGGGCTCACCACATAGTGCACATGCAGACTGATCTTCATCAGCAGCAACATATACTTCTTTGTCTGCATTCTTTTCAAGGACTGGTTCAGTGAGAAATAATCCAGTTAAAACATCAGTTTCTCGGGCATCCCCACCGCTGAGCCATTCCTTTGCACTTACATACCAATTGCGTGATGGCTTCCGCTTGAGAGTTTTAGATATCTGGTTTTTAGTCACATGCCAATCCATATGAGTACTGTGCTTCTGTTGAGATTTAAAACGCATGCCACATGTCGTACATTGCCTTGCAATGTTGCAATAAAGAGCATTTATTGGAGACTCATGTCGAACTTTCAGAAATTCTGCATTGAAGCCTATCCCCACAGCATCCTGAACACCAAAACAGTTGATTAAGAAGCTAGATACTATGTATCATGAATGTGCAAGAAGAAGCAAGACTAGTTCATATGATGAGGCACCTGAGATGGGTTTGCTTGGACTACTGAAATCAAACCTTGAGCCAGAAGAGAACTAATTAAGCCTGAATATGTATCTGCCGGTGACTTAGACATGGCTGCATTAGTACTTTCTGATGCAGGACTTATCTGAAAGGAAGCGGGCAGTGGACCTGGAGGTACATGAGGCAAGGGACCCGAAGGTGGGTACAAAAAGGTAAAAGAATTATTTTGAGTCACCACGGGAGGTGGAACAGCGGGAAGAGGACGAGGACTGATACTGACATGGGGAAGAGGAGAATCAGGATTAAATGGACGAGAATGCACATGAATATGAGGCAGTGCAGGATGATGAGTAACAGGATGATGAGAAGGAAGAGCAGCAGGAGGAGGAGGAGGAGGAATAGGAGCAGCCGCATGAGGAAGAGAAGCAGCAGCGGTGGCAAGAGGAGGAGCAGCAGCCGCAGCAGGTGGGGAAAAAGGAGCACAGGATGGAGGGGGAGGATCATGAGGAAGAGAACAAAGAGGAGGAAAATGAGGAGGACAATAAGAGTGAAACGAAGATGAGAGAGGAGTTGCAGAAGTTATTGTAGACAGCAAATTGAGCGAAGTTGGATTAATAACATCTCCTTGTACCTGTTGGCCAGATGATTGAAGCAATAAATGAGGTGATACTGGATCTGCCACAATTGAAGCAGATCTTTCTTGAAGCTCCTGAGACTCTGTCACTAAATTAGGTGTTTGCAGTAGATTTTCTAGCTTCAAATTGAAACCAGAAGGTTGAGAACTGATTGGGTTGATTTGTGTATTGTCATCATTATGAAATGGCTGTCGGTGTAGGAAAGGTTGGCTAGGCCTCGAGTTTGCTATAGGTCTACTAGATTTTAAATCAAAAGGACTTATTGACTGCCGAAGTGAAGTAGTGGGCAGCAGAAGTGATTGATCCTTATGAACTGTATGCAATGTAATTGCAGTGTCATGGTCAGGCTTGTGTCCCCAACGCCCCTCTACTGTCGGTGATTCACCTTTGGAGGTGTCATAATGACTACTTGATAATTTCTCGGAAGGCTGAGAAGTTGATGGGCCCATGCCACTTGCCGAATTAGCTAACTGAGATGACCTTTCCCATGATTGTGTTTTGTTCTCTTGTGATGTCTGCAGAAAAACACTTGAGAACTGCAATGATTCTTGAGCACGATAAGAACTAGAGCACTGTAGCATTGGCTCGTTATGCCTTGGCACCTCATTCTGAAATGTATAACCAGGAGTCCTGCCACCAGCCTGCAAGACAAGAAACAACTCTTTTTAAAATGTCAATATAGCAAGCTGATTGCTTAAAATAAGACAGATTATTTGTTACATAAAAAATGAGGTCAACTTTCCAACTTAATCTCATTGAACAGAGAAAAAAACAAGAAAAGCTGTATGTAATAAGAGTAATAACCAAAATCTTTTTATACCAAAACAAATGAGATAAATGTGCAAGAATGATCCACCATCCAATCATACAGATAAAACCAAGAAAAAGCATGTACTTTAACAGTAAAAGAAAATGTGACCTGTGAGTGCTAGAGGTGACTGAAACTCATACCCAATTTTAATGGAGATATGTTCTCCATAATCACAAAGGAAAATTATCAAAATCCTTAAGAAAGAATTATAATGTCAAAAAGTTTTTTTAGCATTTAAAACAAAGTCAATATGAATGAGCAGCATGATTTTTGAGATGCAAACATATCATGATGTCAAACATCCATACAATTTTTGAATGTGAAAGACATACACTAACTAGCCAATCTATTTCCGTTAGATACCAAATTTAAATGTCAGAATACTAGCAAAAAGTATTGAAATGTCAAATACCGTTGCTGCACTTCAAACAAAGTTTCCAAGACCACTAATGTGCAGAATACTTAACGATGCAAACATATCACGATATCAAAATCCAGTCAATTTTGTTAAAGATGTATGCTAACTTGCCCATCACCAATTTTTCTATCATTTACCGAATATACATCACAAAGGACTGAAGCTTAATATATGATTGACCGAAAGGCTTAAAATATATCTTTACGCTATAGTATGAGAAAGAAATTACATTTGAAATATGGTTAGCAGGACCATCAGGTTGATGCAGAATAACTCGGTCATGCCAATCATGGGCAAAATTCTTTCGGAGATATGCAGCATTCAGTCTGGTCAAGCCAGCATTGCACCTAAATCGTTCCGAGTTGTACCATTTACTTGGGCTAGCTAAAGTTGGGCTCATACTTTCCCAGGCAGACTCATCTTCAGTCTTCTTTGAATCTTTCATGCCCATATCACTGCTCATGTCAATACAATCAAGACGCTGAAACTTCCGTTTTGAATCATCTTTCTTTCCATAAGCATCAATCAGAAATTTAGCACGCAACTCATCACATCCATTGTTATTATTATATGACACTGAATCTTCTTGATTTCGATCACCACCGCCAGATATCCAGCTCCTTGCTGACCCACCATTTCGATAGCTTGCCCCGCCAGATCCAGATCCAGGTAAAGATGAACTACCAACAAATCTTTCAGAAAAGGCATCAATTTTTGGTCCAAATAAAGGCACCGGATGAGGCAGCATATCTTCTACCCCACCCAAGGTTGCAGTTCCAAATCTTTCAAAGCCAGGATATGGATGTATCCAATCATGATGATCAAGGTCCTTCCCGCCATGTTTGCAAGAAGACTTCTCACAATACAACCGTAAACTTTGGGAAGGTCTTGTATCCTACATAGGTAACAAAGAATAGATTATGAGACAATCAACAGTTTGGAAACATTAAAAAGGTGGCACCTGTTTACATCATTTCTTTTGTGTGTGTGTGTGTGTGTGTGTGTGTGTGTGTGTGTGTGTACTAAACTTCAACTGAATGCAAAAGAATACATGAACCAAGTGTTCAAACAGTGCAAAGTACCACGCTGTCCGTTCATAAACAATAGAAATTTGAGCATATTTCAGACATCACACAATGGAAAAATAATCCATTTACATATAAATTAGATCTGACTTCAAAATACAATAACATCTCTTACACCTAAATGCCTAAAGTATCGATGTGGAGTCTTGAATGCAATCAATAAATTAACAACAGAGAACATAAAGATACAGTTCCAATATTAATAAACCGGCATCAACATCAAACAACTAATAGAAGAAGGGTATGGGATTTGAAATACAAAACAAAGAAGTTAAAATTCTGAATTATGCCTTATATCAGTCATCATATTATGTCTAACTCATTTGATGGTGAGGGATTTAATAGGATCTAAGGCTCTTGTGACCCATATCACTCTCTTATTGATGATGTCTGCACAGAGCATCTGCTCTTTATTCAATGACTGAATTTTCTATTCACATATGCCTTCATTGTATATGCAAATTTATAATGATAGGTCACATATTTGCTGAACATTGAAATGTGCAAAAATAAGTATGTAAATGAACTTTGTAATAGCAATCATTTAGTTAATCAACTTCACGACATATGAATTATTATTTTTCCAAATACCTTCCCTACATGTAACTATTGCACCACGTACCATTTTCATTCAAACGTACTCAAAATTCTATCAGTTGGTCCAAAAATTCTATCAGTTGGTCCAAACGAATTGTGAAAATGTTTTTCTAACTAAGATTTTTTAAAATTTTAAAGATTTTTTTAGATTTTAAGGTAAGCAATACTTAAAAATCTGACACTCTAATATGTATCACCCGATAACAATGCTTTAAACCACCAGTCGAGACCAAGATTCCGAAACTTGCATTAATTTATAAGAAACCAAAATGAAAAGTTAATCAACCCAACCATAACGTCCACAATGCAACCGCTTATTTTTGCCCTACAACCCCGGTGACAATTGACGACAAGCATGATCCACATGCTTATGACTAGACCTGAAAGGTGATACTCGCAAGTGTACGGGGTCGGCAAATAATATACCCGATGAGTACGGGATCGTATCCACAGAGACAGAACTAATCTGCAAATTCACACAAATAGTCAGAGCATGTAAAGAATGGTTGAGGGTTCTAACCACCCTTTGAGGGTGAATGATTGTTTGAATATGTGATTTATCTAAATACCCTAGAGTTTGGGTAATGTCCTAAGGTTTGGATGCAAGGGAGAGAAAGAGTGCGTGTGTTGAGGATATCAGTAGGATTACTCGATTGCTCTGCTAAATGTTAATTATATGATAACTCGATCACTCATCCATTTCAAGGTATGAGGATCGGGGAATAAATCAATTAAGCACATATGGGGTGCACCAAAGATAATTGCTAATTGGGTTCTTTTCCTAATTAAAGCTCATGAATCACGCTCACACCCATTTCAAGGTATGTGAGAGTAGTGCATGTAAGTTGTATTGCGCATCACACAACCACCGTTCTGCGGCCCCTTTCGGGTAATGCACGATTCGATAAACGGGTTACACCCAATTAACAATCTGGATTATTGGGTGAATTACGCTTCTAAATTACGAAATATGGGTTGAAGGGTCTTGCATTCATTTCAAGATATGCAATACCTATTGAATACATAGATGCAACAATTACGAAGCACCACCGTTCTGCGGCTCCTCCATGTATAGTATCAAAGCCAATTAATCATAAGGTTATTTCACCCAACAACATGGATTAACAAAGGGGTGCTAGAAATTACCATTAGAAAGGCAATCAAAACATCCTACATCAATTCAAAGCACACACACACAATGAATTTGACATAACATATCAAGAATAGAATAAATATTCATAGAAATAGATATAGTTCAATACAAGAAATGAAAGCAAGTGTATAATAGTAAGAGAGTTGGAGATGTGTCACCAAATAATAGATTCCTCAATCATCAATCAATCTCAGCAACAGCAAAAATGAGATCAAGAAACTCAAAACTCTCCAAAACCCTAATCTCTTTCTTAAGGAAGAAGATGACCACAAATAGTAAAAGATTAAGCTCTTTTTTTATTACATCTGAATAGTAAGGTTTTATATCCCTAGGGGTTGCATCTCATCCATCCAAAATGTCATCCAACGATTTACAGCAACTAGAGAGGAATCGGGTTAAGAAACCCCCGTTTCTCGCAACCCAGAGTTTGGGCGAAAAACCCCGATCAGTCGACTGATGACAAGCGACTGTCATTAGTCGGACAGTCGCCTAGTTGATGGGCATCGTAGCTTCCAACTGAAGACAGTCGACTGTTTTGAATATTACAGTCGCCTGTGTGCTCCACAGTCGATTGTCTTTTGTGCTTCAGGCGCCTGCTGCAGAAGTGTCAAATTAACAGTAAGTCGGTTCTTTTTGCTCCCACACGCATCCGAAAAATCAGGCGACTGATACGAAAATGACAGGCGACTGTTCAATATTATAGTCGACTGTCAATCTTCTTGCGGGCGACTATCGTTGGGTTTCAGTTTCTCCAGCTCCAGCTCTTCAAAGACAGGCGACTGATGTTGTCCGGGCAGTCGCCTGTGTGGTTGCCCAGGCACATGTTATTCCTTCGACAGGCGCCTGTTATGTACTCATCTTCTTGAGCGGGTTTAGTCTCCTTCGGGACACCTGAAAAATCCAAAAAAAATCCCTAAAAATATAGTAGACATTTATAATGCTTTGGGAAGTGAAATTGTGTCAAAATAAAATCATATGCTCACAAATGATGAATTAACGTAAATATAGTTAAGAGAGCATGATTCCATGAATTATGTGCACAAGAGGAGATGATTATATGTTAGGAATGCAATATTTAGTCATAATCAGCTTACATATGACAGGCTTGACAAAGATCAAAGGCCGACATGGAATTACAATTACTAAACCGAATTCTACCGTCCTCAAATGACTAAAGCATTGAAATAATCAATGATCAAAGCAGAATGTGGCCCATTTAAGGTAATTTCAAGCTTAATGGAATAATAACTAATGAAGTACAAATAAAATTTCGAGCTCAGGCCATTAGCAATAGAAAAATCTTCTATATAGATCTCAAATTTCTTTTAAATACCATAACAACTAGAAGAAAATTGAAAGGTTATCTAATGAAATCGAAAGAGAAGATATTAATCAAAATAAGGCCACACCTCAATGTAAAGACCCATCTCTCTCTCTCTTTATTGTCTTGAATATTTCCTGTTTAAACTATATTGACTTCACTAGTACCTGCAAGACCTGCAAAATTATTATGAGTGTGACGGCACCCGTTTCTGGGGTGTTACAAGTGGTGGCCCAGGTCCGCGCAACCACATCGTGAACAGTATATGATAAAAAGGAAATATGAATAAAATATTCAAATTATAAACTGACAACCATCCTCGAATTACAGAATGTCGAAGGTATATAACCGACGTACACGTACCACCGCTGAAACAAATCCTGATACTGTCAACGCAGAGATGGAGATGAATGGAAATGTGAACCATATCACCAACAATAAAGATCCCGCCATCAATACCAATCCTGAAGCAGGCCTCAATGGGAACGACGCTGGCAATGATGACAATACTGATATTGAACAACCTCCGATGGTGCACCAGATATCTGATCGAGCAAATGGTTTAAGCCATGCGACAGGAAGCCATGCAGCAGGAACCCGTGCGGCAGGAACCAATGCGAGAAGGGGAGTACACGAGTTTCGATCACTACGTCCACCGATCTTCACTGGACGGGAGGACCTCTAGCTGTAGAGGAATGACTGTCGTCCATTACTCATATGCTGGAGGCGGTACGCGCTCATGTAAATTCCTTGGTAGATATAGCAAGACTGCAGTTGACTAAGGATGCCATGTTATGGTGGGATTCTGTGGAGGACCGTTTACCACAGCCGATCTCTTGGGCTACATTTAAGGAGGCATTCAATGCCCAATTCTTTTCACCTAAGGCGCAGATGGAGCTCGAGGAACTATTTATGGAATTGAAGCAAGGTTCCATGACTGTAGAAGGATACGATGCTGAGTTCTCTAAGCTCAGCAGGTGCGTATTTTTGACTCATAACTGTTAATTATACCAGATACATGATTTCTGCTAAACGATCTGTAAACTCCAGGTTTGCTAAGGACGTGGTGTCCACTCCTCTGGCCCGAGCCAAGAGATTCCAGAAGGGACTGGTCATCGACATCCGTGATAAGTTGGTCGGGTTCAAATTGAAAACCCATGCGGACGTGCTATCCACGACTCGAGAGTACGCGTATGTTCAGCGGGAGCGAGCAGGAGAGCGTCAGGTGGCTACCCCACGATGACCACATCCATCTTCGACAGCTTCTGCAGGGCATCATAGACAGTCACATGCTCCTACTAGACAGCTTCACATGCCTATGCATCAGACACAGTTTAAGAGGCATGCACCACCCCAACCACCACAGCAGCCCTAGTAACTCAGGCGACCCACTCCTATATGCCACTACTGTAACAAACCGGGTCACATCAAGCCAGAATGTCGACTTTATCTAAATTTGTGCCTGATTTTGTGGTGCCAAGGATCATGCTGCGAGACATTGCCCGCGTAAGGGACAGAGACCGGCTGCCCCAGCTCAGACTACTGCACCAGTTTCTGCTCCAGCTCTAGCTCCAGAGGGAGCAATCAACGTAGAGCTCCACTTCCACCTCAGTAAAAGGTGTACCAGCAGGCGAGGACTCAGGCTCCACCGGTTAAGCGCCAGGTTTTCACTATGACTGCAGAGGAGGCAGAGGCCACTGGCCAAGTTATCACTGGTATGTAGTTTATAGCATGGATTAAGGTTTCGGCCGAAACCTTCAGGTTTCGGCCGTTTCGGATCGGTCCCGGAGGGGACCGGTCCGAAGCAGTCATGGGTTTCTCGGTATCGACCGAAACCGCCCAGTTTCGGCCGGTTTCGGCCGAAACTGGACGGTATCGACCGATACCATCCGATACAGTAACAACAAATTTAAAAAAATAAGAAGAAGAAGACGACGACGTCACCAAATCAAAAAAAAGAAGAAGCAAACATCAGAAAATAAAAAAAAAGAATAAGAAGAAGAGTCAAACATCAGAAAATCAAAAAAAGAAGAAGCAAACATCAGAAAATCAAAAAAAAAGAAGAAGAAGAAGAAATAAAAAACATCAGAAAATTAAAAAAAGTAGAAGAAGAAGAAGGCAAACATCAGAAAATAAAAAAAAAAGAAGCAAACATCAGAAAATCAAAAAAAAAAAGAATAAGGAAAAGAAGTCAAAAACATCAGAAAATTAAAAAAATAGAAGAAGAAGAAGGCAAACATCAGAAAATCAAAAAAAGAAGAATCAAACATCAGAAAATCAAAAAAAAAAAATAAGAAGATGAATTCAAAAACATCAGAAAATCAAAAAAAGAAGAAGAAGAAGAAGAAGAAAACGAAGATGAAGAGGACGAGGAGAGGGGACTTACCTGAGCTCCAGCCGCTGCCTTCCCGTTGCCTCCCTCCAGCCGCCACCCTCCCGCACTCTCCCTCCCGTCGCCACCCTCCCTCCAGCGCCCCTCCACACCGATCCACGGAGAGAGAGAAAAAGATACAGCCTCGTGCCTGCATGTGCTTTAATTTAAACAAAAAGGAATGGCAAACTTGTAAATAAAGGATATATGTTAATACAAATGAGTAAATTGAGCTCCAACACCATTGTGCTCAATTCAGATATTTTTTGCTATTCAAACTTGTAGTTAAATGCTAGCACACTTTCCTTTATTTACAAGTTTACCATTCTCTGTTATCATATTGTGATACATTTAGCAAAATGTGTAAGGTGAATAACAAACTTTTCTTAATTCAAGAAAATATGTATTTATAATTTTGATAGTATTATACAAAATTGTAAATACGAATTAGTCATACAAATTTGATAGTATTTGATTAATACTTCAATTTAAATATTTGATTCTTTAGTGTTTGAGAGTATTTGATACTAATTGATAGGGGGTTTAAGTATTCAAAACTACCGATACTAACAAACCGAAACTCACGTCCGAAACCGCCGAAACGGACAATACCGAAACCGAAACCGAAATTTTCGAGAGAGCGATACCGAGACCGAAACCGAAACCGAGACCTCAAACCTTGGTTTATAGTTTTGCTACTTATTCTCATGTTTTTCATACATAAGTATATCTATGCTTAGACGTAGTATCCGTGACCGTAGGTATTATAATAGTTGCCAGTAGACCCGTCCTCGCCCTATTCGACTCGGGAGCTTACATTACTTTATGTCCAAGTGTTTTTTCGATCAGCACACCATTCCTGTTTTGCCCCTCGATTCTTGTTGGGACGTTAACACGGACAGTGGGGTACTGACAACAACTAGTGCAAGTCTTTCATGTCCTGTAGATATATGTGGACACAAACTGCCAGCGGATTTCATCGTCATTGACATGCCAAGTTTCGACGTCGTCCTCGGATGGATTGGTTGGCAATACATTATGCCACGAATGATTGTCGCAAAGGAAGAGTGGTGTTTGATATGCCAAACCAACCCAGATTTGAATTTGTCAGAATAGAGAGACCAGCAAGGTTCAGAGCTAAACCGACAGTAGCAACTGCCATGGAGATTGAGTTAGAGAAGCCAAATGTAGTTCGAGAATTCCTGGATGTATTTCCAGATGAACTTACTGAGTTACCTCTATACCACGGGGTTGAGTTTGCAATTGAGCTAGTGCCTGGTGCCCAGCCTTATTCTATACAGCCTTACCGGATGTCATCATCTGAGTTGTATGAAGTGCGGATGCAGTTGGATGATCTCTTGAAGAAAGGGTGGATACGTCCCAGTGTGTCTCCTTGGGACACTCCAATATTATTGGTGAACAAGAAATATGAATCCAAACGGATGTGCGTCGATTACAGGGAATTAAACAAGCTTACAGTGAAGAACAAATATCTCATTCCCCGTATCGACGACTTAACTTATTTGATCAGCTTGGAGGAGCAAGTGCCTTTTCTAAATTGGACTTGACAACAAGTTATCATCAGTTGAGGGTCAAGAAAGAAGATGTGCATAAGACAGCATTCATCACTAGATACGGACACTATGAGTTTCTGGTGATGCCGTTTGGTGTGACTAATGCACCGACGATATTCATGAATCTCATGCATAAAGTATTATACGAGTATCTGAACAAGTTCGTAGTGGTGTATGTCACGCCCCGCTTCCCTAATATGGAAGGCGAGACGTGAGGAGGTCCGCTCAGACGTGGAGCTGTGAAGCTGCAGTCTGATAAGCGTCTGTAAAAATCTTCGAAAGGTAGCAGGTCCTTGCATTGCGACGAAACAACAACAATAATAAAGCAGATAAAAGAACATCCACCAACAACATCCAACAAATATTACATCACAGAATAGTCACAAAAGTACGAGTCTGAACAATAGGCCTAAAGCATGGCCATACAAAACAAAGAGAGGTAGGTGCTACACACCGAAACCTAACAGCAACTAAGGAAAGATAACAACTAAGGGAAGACTCCAAATGAGTCTAGGACTGGTCACCCGTGTCCTCGAACTCGGTCTCAGTAGGGACCTCGAACTCAGTGTCAACGAACTGCTCGTCCTCAACAACCTGCTCTGTCTCAAATCCTGACATGTGACACCCAAAGAGAAAAGGGCACATGTCAGCAAAAGTCTCCCAAGGGAAGCGGAGAACTTTTGTGCAAGGATACAAATAAAATAATGCAACTAGCAGTTCTACAATGGTGAAATGGCATGACATTTAAGAGTGCAACATTTAAATGAACAAAATAATAACAATCAAGCACGTTGTAGCAGAAAGCTACAATTCACTATTTCACGATTCACGAATCACTGATTTATCACCTTGTGCACAGAGTTTCCGTCTTTTGGCTGAAGTGGCTGTACGGGCTCACTTCTACGCTCAAGCGATCGTTTAACCCTACCCCTCCACGTGTATATGGACTGGCGCCCATCTTCTGGATCACGAGCCAGGAAGTGTTATTGGCATAGGGTTGTGCCCGCAAAGCAGGTGCCTAGCCTCAATAGCAATAACATTTGTAGCGTGTGCTACTCAATCACTTAATCACGATGAACATTAAATGCATGCAATGACATGGCAATGAGCAGATAAATTGCGTACCGTTAATTGAAATTAAACATGGCATGACAGCATGAATGAAAGCAGGTAAAGTGTCGGATCTAGTTTCGTTGTCAAACTAGATCAAATAGGGCGTCTAGGCGACTATCATTTCACCGCCTAGTCTCTTTTACACAATTTTACAAATTGGCCTAAAACATGGCCTAAACAATTACTGGCAAGTATCACTTGCCTGTTTCCGGTTATATCGGTTGTCGTGGATTCGAGCGTACGTTACGGTAAGTCCGGTTCGCTGTTTTGGGTACACAAATCACTGAATTAGATTTCTGTGAATTACGTGCAATATTAAAATAACACCCGAATTGGGTTCGCCTAATTTTATCGGGTTCTCTGGCTAGGATGGTATTTATATCGTGTTAAATTAACATGATACAGCTTACTAGCTTAATCTTTATTAACTTAACATTATGTAAAAATTACTAATATGCTGAAATTATCACAACAAGCTAACATCAATTTTAATACTAACAATAACTTAACTTTGCTTATTATTAGATAATGACATGGTTAATGACATGGTAAATTTTTCATTTAATAGCGCTACCAACCTAATTAGACTAACGGGTAACATGTTACAACTCTCACCTACCAATTTTTGACTATGGGTTCAATACTCAAATAAATAACTCTCTCCCATTTATTTAAATTATTAGCCTACATGCTGTCAACTACCCCCAACATTATCTTTTTGCTACTTTTAACAGGGCTGACACCAATTCATTTTTATTTTAAAATATCTTTTCCCCTCATTTGTTTATTATATACTCATTACTCAATACTGCTCTCCCTTTAATATTCACATGGCTATCATCCTTTTACAGTCTTCATTACCCAATACTCCTCTATTCTCCGTTTCCTCCTCTCACAGTCTTCATCATTTGTTTTCTTTTTTTTTTTTTCAATGTTGCAGCAACAAAGGCAAGAGGGGGTCTCACCTTCGCAACGGCGGGGAGGAGCAGCGGCTCCGGCGGTTCGGCGGTTCGGCGGCGCGCGCGCGGCCTTCCTCCGGCCAGGCGGCGGCGGCGGCCACTCACGGGCGGCGGCGCGCGTTGTTTGCAGGCGAGGGCTTCAGGCGTGAGCGCGTGGCGGCGTTTTTCGGCGGCGTACGGGCGGATTCCGGCAGCGGCTAGGGCTGAGGGGTTGCGGCCAATGGAAAGGAGGTGAGGGCTGAGGGTGGTGCCGGCCTAGGGAAGAGGAAGGAAGGAAGAAGAAGAAGAATGGAAGAAGAGGGTTCAGATCTGAATGTTGGGGGTTTGGATTTCTTTGATTTCAGAAATTGTATTTCCGATCTGAGTGTTTGGTTCCTCCCCTCATTTGTTTGTGAATGCTGGTTTGATTTTTGGGTTTGAGATTTTGTTTGCAGTGGGGGATTGGGATTGGGTTTTGTTTTTTTTTGTTTTTTGGGAAGAATTTGGAAATTGGGTTTCTGTTTTGATCTTGGGCTGTATGAGGATGGTGGTGTTGCAATTCGTCTGCAGGGATTTGGGTTTGACAGATTGCAGAGAAGGAAATCGTCGCTGGCGGCTCATCATCCTACTGTTGTTACTGTTATAAGAACAGGGGGGAAACATTTGTTGAAGGGGGTTAGCTGGAGGTGGGGGGGCTTTCAATTCCATGTCGGATCTGAACCACCCCAAACGGTGGAATCAATAGGTTAATTAATTAAAATCTGATTAGCTTTTTAATTTAAGTAATTAAGTTGTTAAGAAAAAAATGTAATTATTAAAATACATAAAGTAATTAGTGAAAGTTAAAAGGTGATTAGCAATTTTGTAATTAGCGAGATAATTAAATTAAGGTAATTTGTAAAAATTGATAGTCAATAAATGTTGGTACGGTAAAACAAAAAGCGGATACGCGCTCGCGTCGACGCACAAAAGAATTTGCGCACAAAAATATCCGGATGTAAATACGGACATACAATAATAATACGCCTAGAAAATACCGGCCGTTACATTCTACCCACCTTAAGAAAAATTCCGTCCTCGGAATTCTCATCAACTAAAGAGTAGGGAACAAATATGGATAACGCTCCCGTATCTCATCTTCCAGCTCCCAGGTTGACTCTCCTGGCGAGTCGCGACGCCACATCACCCTGACTAGGTCAACAGTCTTGGTCCTGAAAACTTTCTGACGTCGATCTAAGATCTCCACCGGTTGCTGTTCGTACGTCAGATCTGGTCGAACTGTAATCTCAGAGTAGTCCACAGCATGAGAAGGGTCGCTGATATAACGACGGAGCTGGGACACATGAAAGACGTCATGTACTCCCACTAAGGACGGTGGCAAAGCTAAGCGATAAGCTACTTCTCCAACTCGCTCTAGCACATCGAAGGGTCCAATATACCTCGGACTAAGCTTGCCTCTCTTCCCAAATCGAATCACTCCTCGATTTGGTGAGATCTTCAGAAACACATGATCTCCTGGCTGAAACTCCAGAGGACGCCGTTTAGCATCAGCCCAATGCTTATAACGGTCCTGAGCGATCCGAAGCTTGTCTCTGATATCACGCACAACATCAACTGCTTCCACTATCATCTCTG
Organism: Scilla litardierei; assembly: GCA_030789695.1. Taxonomy (NCBI): domain Eukaryota; kingdom Viridiplantae; phylum Streptophyta; class Magnoliopsida; order Asparagales; family Asparagaceae; genus Scilla; species Scilla litardierei. Next base: position 8,932,244 of record CM061141.1, read on the forward strand.
GCCCCAAGAGCTCTCTATCACCTACGTCATCCCAACTCAGTGGCGATCGACATTTCCTCCCGTAGAGAGCAGCAAAAGGCGACATGCCAATGCTCGCCTGGTAGCTGTTGTTGTAGGAAAACTCCACCAGGTGCAGGTGATCCTCCCACGAACCCTTGAGATCCAACATGCAAGCTCTCAACATATCTTCCAAGATCTGAATAGTGCGCTCCGACTGTCCATCCGTCTGCGGGTGATACGCAGTACTGAACTTCAGACTGGTACCCAGATTGGTCTGCAGACTCTTCCAGAACTGAGATGTGAACCTCGTATCACGATCTGATACAATGCTCACAGGGACTCCATGCAAGCGCACGATCTCCTACACGACATAATTCATATCACGACTAGTACTAGAAGGAAATTAATAAGGCATGAGTTAAGTCATTACCTCCATATACTTCCTTGCTAATATCTCCGTGGATTGCCCAACTCGGAAAGGTATAAAGTGCGCGGACTTGGTCAATCGATCCACGATGACCCAGATCGCGTCGTTCTGCTTGGTGCTCCGAGGTAAGCCAGTCACGAAGTCCATCGTGATGTGCTGCCACTTCCACTCGGGAATCGGCAGAGGTTGTAGTAATCCGGCAATGCGATGGTGTTCAGCCTTTACTTGCTGACACACAAGACACTTGACAACGCTACGTGCCACACTTCTCTTCATCCCATGCCACCAGAAATTCTGTCGAAGATCCTTGTACATCTTAGTACCTCCAGGATGAATAGAATAAGGCGAACTGTGAGCCTCATTCATCAACTCCTCTCTGATATCTCCTGCAGGTACGCAGATCCTGCTACCATATCTCAAAGATCCATCCGCGTGAATTAGAAAATCTGTCCGAAGTCCTGCTTCGACTTGTTCTCTGATCTTCTTCAACTTGGCATCTCCATCTTGAGCAGTCTTGATTCGATCCACAATCGTCGATTGAATCTGCATGTTCATCAATGACGATGTGACTCCCGGTAGTACAGCTTCAACATTCATCCTTCGTAGATCCTGCTGCAATCTCCACTGAGCTGTGAGAATCATCACTTCGGGCAGTCGACTCAAAGCATCTGGTACGACATTCACCTTCCCAGGATGATACTGAAGATCGATGTCGTAGTCTGCCATCAATTCCAACCATCTGCGCTGTCTCATATTCAGCTCCTTCTGGGTGAATATATATTTCAAACTTTTGTGATCGGTGAAGATTTTCACTTTCTCACTCAGTAAGAAATGTCGCCAAATCTTCAAAGCGAAGATGACGGCGGCTAACTCCAAGTCGTGGGTCGGATAATTCTTCTCATGGACCTTCAATTGTCGCGAAGCATATGCGACCACATGATTGTGTTGGTGCAGAACGCATCCAAGTCCTTTGCCCGATGCGTCGCAGAAAATCTCGAAGCCTCCGCTTCTGTCTGGAATAGCTAAGACTGGTGCAGTAGTCAGTCTCTCCTTCAAGGTAGAAAAAGCTTGCTCACAAGAGTCTGACCAACTGAACTTAACATCCTTCCTAGTCAATTTCGTCATTGGCTCAGCTATCCTTGAGAAATCCTTGATAAATCTGCGGTAGTATCCAGCCAATCCAAGAAAACTCCTGATGTCCGATGCCGACCGAGGTGTAGGCCATTCACTGACTGCTTTGACCTTCTCCGGATCCACTGAGATACCAGCTCCCGATACTACATGCCCAAGAAATGCAATTCTATCCAGCCAGAATTCGCATTTGCTGTACTTGGCATACAGTCTATGGTGACGGAGCGTCTTCAAGACTATCTTCAGATGTTCTGCATGCTCTTCCTCGCTCTTCGAGTACACCAAGATGTCGTCTATGAAAATCACCACGAACTTGTCGAGGAAGTCATAAAAGATAAGGTTCATGAGATTCATGAACACAGCAGGAGCGTTGGTCACACCGAACGGCATGACAACGAACTCATAATGCCCGTACTTAGTCCGAAAAGCGGTCTTGAGCACATCTTCCTTCTTGACTCTGACTTGATGGTAACCGCTCCGGAGATCCAACTTCGAAAATACCCTCGATCCACCAAGCTGATCGAAGATATCATCAATGCGAGGCAACGGGTACTTGTTCTTCACTGTGATCTGATTCAACTCCCGATAATCGATGCACATTCTCCTCGAGCCATCTTTCTTCTTTACCAGCAAGACGGGTGCACCCCATGGAGATACGCTGGGATGAATGAAACCCTTCTGTAGTAGCTCATCCAACTGCTTCCTCAACTCTTCTAATTCTGCAGGAGCCATACGGTACGGCGCCTTCGAAATTGGTTGAGCTCCTGGCATAAGGTCGATGCCGAACTCCAACGCTCGATCAGGCGGCAGTCCAGAAATGTCTTCAGGGAAGACGTCTTCGAAATCTCTCACTACTGCAGGCTTCTCTGGCTCAGCAATCATAGATGCAATGATCAATCGGTAAGGCTGGGCTCGGAACTTGACAGGTCCAAGCGAACGTCCTCCACCGACAAATTCAAACACTGGATGATCGGGAATTTCGAACACCACTTTCTTCCGGTGACAGTCGATCGTGGCATAAAAAGCTCCTAACCAGTCAATGCCAAGAATAGCATCAAAGTTGGGTAGGTCGTGGACAATGAAATTGGCATACAGTTCGTGTCCACTAATCACCAACGGGCACGGTTTACATCCTAGTGCAACCTTCACTACACCATTCCCAGTTGTAATGCTCCAACACTTGGGAAGTGTATAGGTGGGTATCGAGTGTTCGACTACGAACTTCCGAGATAAAATGCACATGGAAGCTCCAGAATCGAACAGGGTCATGGCCGGGTGAGATGAAACTAAGATGACACCTAAGGGTAATATGCAACTAAATTAACATGGATATAACTAATCAAATATAATGCATAAATAAGGAAGACTAGTATAGAAGTTACCTGCAATAACTCCGTCCTCAGTCTCGGCCTCCACTGCAGTCATCGTGAAGGCTTGCCTCTTAGGCTGAACGGCTTGCTGGAAAGCCTGTTTCTGGGGAATGAGTGGCGCTCCACGTCCAGCGACTACCGGAGCTCTCTGCTGCTGAACTCCGACTGGTGCCTTCCACGGCTGCTTAGCACTCGGACAGTCCTTCAATGCATGCGTAGCATCACCACAAACCAAGCATTGGCCCAGAAGCCTCCTGCACTGCTCCTTCACATGACCAGTCTTGCCGCAATGACTGCACGTCTTCTGACTAGGCCCACCTGGCCTCTTAAACTGCACAGACTGATTAGGCTTGAACCCAGGCCTAACCACAGCTCTGGCCTGTTCCATAGGCCTCTTCCCAGCACCTGAATACTGTCCTCTCCTCTGATTGGCAATCAGCTCCTGCCTCTTGGCAGCTATCAACAACTTCTGGTAAGAATCCAAGTCCGAAGAGGAAATCAGACTCTGCAGCTCCAAAGATAAACCCTGTAAGAATTTCTGAGCTCGATCCTCAGCAGTCTCCACCATCTTCGGCGCAAAGCGACTCAGTCTCATGAACTCTTGGTGGTACTGGTCCACCGTCAGATTCCCTTGCTTCAGATTGATAAACTGCTGCATCAGCTCCCTCTTGGCAGCTCGATGGAAATACTCATCATTAAATCTCGCCTTGAAAATGGCCCAGGGGATAGGCTTCGCCAACAGCTGCTCTTCTGACTCCCACCAACTGCGGGCATTGTCCTTCAGTTGCTTCTTCACTAAGTCAACCCATCCAGCCGGGTTAACCTTCGAGAGAAGCAGGTTATCCTCTGTGTTCTTCATCCATTCATCTGCAGCTAATGATCCTTCTGACCCAGTGAAATATGACGGGCCCAGCTCCCGAAATTGCTTCGCTCCCGGCTCGAAGCGAGGGGCATTCTGAAGCATGCCCTGCTGAACCTGCATCATCTGATGCATCATCCTCATCATCTCAGCCGTGGTGGGTTCTCTATCAGCATCCGCAACACGTCCTGTTCCACCACCAGCTCCAGATCCACTACCAGCTCCTCGGGTAATGCGTCTACCGGCCATCTAAGACAAGGAAATGTTCAGGTTAGACTTAATCATGACTCGATTGTTATGAATATTTAAATGGATGTTGTTATCATCATTGTTGTTTCGATATTTCGCAGATGCAAAGAGAGGACCTGCATGGGCCACCACTAAAACCTGTCACGCCCCGCTTCCCTAATATGGAAGGCGAGACGTGAGGAGGTCCGCTCAGACGTGGAGCTGTGAAGCTGCAGTCTGATAAGCGTCTGTAAAAATCTTCGAAAGGTAGCAGGTCCTTGCATTGCGACGAAACAACAACAATAATAAAGCAGATAAAAGAACATCCACCAACAACATCCAACAAATATTACATCACAGAATAGTCACAAAAGTACGAGTCTGAACAATAGGCCTAAAGCATGGCCATACAAAACAAAGAGAGGTAGGTGCTACACACCGAAACCTAACAGCAACTAAGGAAAGATAACAACTAAGGGAAGACTCCAAATGAGTCTAGGACTGATCACCCGTGTCCTCGAACTCGGTCTCAGTAGGGACCTCGAACTCAGTGTCAACGAACTGCTCGTCCTCAACAACCTGCTCTGTCTCAAATCCTGACATGTGACACCCAAAGAGAAAAGGGCACATGTCAGCAAAAGTCTCCCAAGGGAAGCGGAGAACTTTTGTGCAAGGATACAAATAAAATAATGCAACTAGCAGTTCTACAATGGTGAAATGGCATGACATTTAAGAGTGCAACATTTAAATGAACAAAATAATAACAATCAAGCACGTTGTAGCAGAAAGCTACAATTCACTATTTCACGATTCACGAATCACTGATTTATCACCTTGTGCACAGAGTTTCCGTCTTTTGGCTGAAGTGGCTGTACGGGCTCACTTCTACGCTCAAGCGATCGTTTAACCCTACCCCTCCACGTGTATATGGACTGGCGCCCATCTTCTGGATCACGAGCCAGGAAGTGTTATTGGCATAGGGTTGTGCCCGCAAAGCAGGTGCCTAGCCTCAATAGCAATAACATTTGTAGCGTGTGCTACTCAATCACTTAATCACGATGAACATTAAATGCATGCAATGACATGGCAATGAGCAGATAAATTGCGTACCGTTAATTGAAATTAAACATGGCATGACAGCATGAATGAAAGCAGGTAAAGTGTCGGATCTAGTTTCGTTGTCAAACTAGATCAAATAGGGCGTCTAGGCGACTATCATTTCACCGCCTAGTCTCTTTTACACAATTTTACAAATTGGCCTAAAACATGGCCTAAACAATTACTGGCAAGTATCACTTGCCTGTTTCCGGTTATATCGGTTGTCGTGGATTCGAGCGTACGTTACGGTAAGTCCGGTTCGCTGTTTTGGGTAAACAAATCACTGAATTAGATTTCTGTGAATTACGTGCAATATTAAAATAACACCCGAATTGGGTTCGCCTAATTTTATCGGGTTCTCTGGCTAGGATGGTATTTATATCGTGTTAAATTAACATGATACAGCTTACTAGCTTAATCTTTATTAACTTAACATTATGTAAAAATTACTAATATGCTGAAATTATCACAACAAGCTAACATCAATTTTAATACTAACAATAACTTAACTTTGCTTATTATTAGATAATGACATGGTTAATGACATGGTAAATTTTTCATTTAATAGCGCTACCAACCTAATTAGACTAACGGGTAACATGTTACAACTCTCACCTACCAATTTTTGACTATGGGTTCAATACTCAAATAAATAACTCTCTCCCATTTATTTAAATTATTAGCCTACATGCTGTCAACTACCCCCAACATTATCTTTTTGCTACTTTTAACAGGGCTGACACCAATTCATTTTTATTTTAAAATATCTTTTCCCCTCATTTGTTTATTATATACTCATTACTCAATACTGCTCTCCCTTTAATATTCACATGGCTATCATCCTTTTACAGTCTTCATTACCCAATACTCCTCTATTCTCCGTTTCCTCCTCTCACAGTCTTCATCATTTGTTTTCTTTTTTTTTTTTCAATGTTGCAGCAACAAAGGCAAGAGGGGGTCTCACCTTCGCAACGGCGGGGAGGAGCAGCGGCTCCGGCGGTTCGGCGGTTCGGCGGCGCGCGCGCGGCCTTCCTCCGGCCAGGCGGCGGCGGCGGCCACTCACGGGCGGCGGCGCGCGTTGTTTGCAGGCGAGGGCTTCAGGCGTGAGCGCGTGGCGGCGTTTTTCGGCGGCGTACGGGCGGATTCCGGCAGCGGCTAGGGCTGAGGGGTTGCGGCCAATGGAAAGGAGGTGAGGGCTGAGGGTGGTGCCGGCCTAGGGAAGAGGAAGGAAGGAAGAAGAAGAAGAATGGAAGAAGAGGGTTCAGATCTGAATGTTGGGGGTTTGGATTTCTTTGATTTCAGAAATTGTATTTCCGATCTGAGTGTTTGGTTCCTCCCCTCATTTGTTTGTGAATGCTGGTTTGATTTTTGGGTTTGAGATTTTGTTTGCAGTGGGGGATTGGGATTGGGTTTTGTTTTTTTTTGTTTTTTGGGAAGAATTTGGAAATTGGGTTTCTGTTTTGATCTTGGGCTGTATGAGGATGGTGGTGTTGCAATTCGTCTGCAGGGATTTGGGTTTGACAGATTGCAGAGAAGGAAATCGTCGCTGGCGGCTCATCATCCTACTGTTGTTACTGTTATAAGAACAGGGGGGAAACATTTGTTGAAGGGGGTTAGCTGGAGGTGGGGGGGCTTTCAATTCCATGTCGGATCTGAACCACCCCAAACGGTGGAATCAATAGGTTAATTAATTAAAATCTGATTAGCTTTTTAATTTAAGTAATTAAGTTGTTAAGAAAAAAAAATGTAATTATTAAAATACATAAAGTAATTAGTGAAAGTTAAAAGGTGATTAGCAATTTTGTAATTAGCGAGATAATTAAATTAAGGTAATTTGTAAAAATTGATAGTCAATAAATGTTGGTACGGTAAAACAAAAAGCGGATACGCGCTCGCGTCGACGCACAAAAGAATTTGCGCACAAAAATATCCGGATGTAAATACGGACATACAATAATAATACGCCTAGAAAATACCGGCCGTTACAGTGTATCTGGATGATATATTGGTATACTCGAAGAATGCACAGGAGCACGCTGGACATTTGAGAACAGTCCTAGAGAATTGAGGCGGAGCAAATTGTATGCTAAGTACAGTAAGTGCGAGTTCTGGTTGAACAAGGTGGTATTTCTAGGCCACGTGATTTAGGGAGAAGGAATCTCTGTGAACCCAAAAAAGGTTGCAGCATTTCAGAATTGGCCGGTTTCTAAAACAGTATCAGAGATTCAAAGCTTCTTGGGACTAGCTGGTTACTACAGAAGATTCAAGAAGGATTTTTCGAGGATCGCAGAGCCCATGACACAGTTGATAAGGAAGGACGTAATGTATGTTTGGTCAAGGGCGTGTAACGATGCCTTTCAAGAATTAAAGAAGCGGTTGACAACAACGCTGATATTGGTCATTCCAGATTGTATGGGAGATTTTGAAGTGTTTTGCGACACGTCTGGCAAAGGTCTTGGGTGTGTGCTTCATCAGCACGGACGCGTTGTCGCATATGCATCAAGGCAATTGAAGAATCACGAGCAGAATTACCCCACTCATGATCTTGAGTTGGCGGCAGTAATATTTGCCTTGAAGATCTGGAGACACTTTCTACTTGGGGAGCGCGTGAAGATATATACAGATCATAAGAGCTTAACATATATCTTCACGCAGAAGGATCTGAACCAGCGACAACGGAGATGGATTGAGATCATGGTGGATTACAACATTGATCTTCATTACCATCCTGGGAAGGTTAATATGGTACCTTACGCTTTGAGTCGGCTTCCAGGAGTGATATGCTTACGACGCAGTGGAGGCTACAGCAGGAGATCCGCGAAATGGAGATAGACGTGGTGTTACCCGGTCTGACCTCATCATTTATTAACATGGAGATACAGTCGACGCTGGTAGACAGAATCAAGCTTGCTCAGACAGGAGATACAAAGCTTCAGCAGATCAGGAACATGGCATTGGCAGGACAGAGACCTGAATTTCAGATACATACAGATGGGGTCCTTGAGATATGTCAGCAGGATATGTGTACCATCATGAGAGTCAGGAAAGAGTTGTTAAAGGAAACACACAGCTCTCCGTATTCCATCCACCCAGGAGGCACCAAGATGTACCAAGATTTACGACGAAATTACTGGTGGCATGGAATGAAGAGAAGCGTAGCGCAAAGTGTGGCCAGATGCATGGTATGTCAGCAGGTGAAGGCTGAGCATCACCGTGTTGCTGGTCTGTTACAGCCCCTGTCCATCCCTGAGTGGAAGTGGTAATACATCACGATGGACTTCGTAACAGGTCTTCCAAAGAGCAAGAAGCAACATGACGCCGTTTGGGTGATCGTTGATCGATTGACCAAGTCGGCCCATTTTATTCCTTTCAGTGTTGGACAGACTCTTGTCAAGAGATACATTGAGGAAATTGTGAATCTACATGGAGTCCCAGTGAGTATCGTTTCAGATAGGGTCATTCGATTTACTTCACACTTTTGGAAGAGTCTACAGGAGAAGTTGGGTACGCAGCTGAAGTTCAGTTTAACTTAGCATCCTCAGATGGACGGACAATCAGAGTGTACCATACAGATTTTGGAGGACATGCTACGAGCACGCATGTTGGATTTCAAGGGGTTATGGGAATACCATCTAAATCTTGTGGAGTTTGCTTATAATAATAGTCATCAGGCGGGTATTGGAATGGCTCCTTTGCTGCTTTGTATGGAAGAAAGTGTCGTTCTCTCTTGAGATGGGACGATGTTGGAGACAAAGAACTGGTTGTGCCTGAGATGATTGTAGAGGCGGTGGATGTTGTACGGACTATCAGAGAGAGGCTACAGGTGGCACATGACCGTTATAAGCACTGAGCAGATGCAAAGAGGCGACATTTGAAATTTCAGGCGGGAGATCATATCTTTCTAAAGATTTCACCAAATAGAGGCATGATTCGATTTGGTCGCAGAGGAAAACTTAGCCCACAGTATATTGGACTTTTTAACATACTCGAGCGTGTGGGCGAGGTGCCATACAAACTTGCACTGGCTCCATCTCTGGAAGGGGCGCATAATGTGTTCCACATATCTCAGCTGCGAAATTATGTGGGAGACCCAACCCATGTGGTTGATCATTCAGATATCACGGTTAGGTCAGATTTGAGTTATGAACAGCAGCCGGTAAAGATTATTGATCGACGACAGAGGGCTCTCAGGAACAAGACAGTGGATTTGGTCAAGGTGTTGTGCCTCGTGACTCGCCAGGAGAGGCTACCTGGGAGCGAGAGGAAGAGATGAAAGAGCGGTATCTGTACCTTTTCACCGATTAGTGTTTCATTTGAATTCCGAGGACGGAATTTCTTTGAAGGTGTATAAGGTGTAAAGGCCCAACACTCTCTCTCTTGTTTCTCTTTATTGTCTTGACTATTTCTTGTTTAAACTATATTGACTTCACTGGTATCTGCAAGACCTGTAAAATTATTATGAGTGTGACGGCACCCGTTTCTGGGGCGTTACACTCAAACTACGGTGTTTGTATTGTTTATATAAGAAAATACAAGATGAATACAATTAGCAGCACACTTATATTTGACTCCTAATTTGACTCTAATTCTAAAGCTGACCGTTATTTTTCCTATTTCTAATCTAATTCTAAAGCAGACACATATTGTTTATTAAAACTCCATTCGAGCTGGAGCATGCAGACTTAGCTTGTCACAAATAAATTGAACTCAAACTTTTCATTCATACACCAATAGTCTACGTGACCGAATCCCCTGAAACTATTGAACTATGTCTTAAGCTGCTAAACTATCAAAGTCTGTTGCATCATCTGTCTGAAACTAATGAACCATCAAAAATTACCTGAACATATGATCCCTTGAATTCTTGAAAACTATTGTACCAATAGAAACCAGCGTACCTCAATTTCTAAAATGGCAACATCCACATCAAATGTCTCCCACTTGACCACCACCTTAACCTCTGAACAAATCTCGAAAACCAAACCAACCAAACTCCAAAAAAGCAAAGCACGCTTATTCTCTAAACTCCAAACTCTTGAAGACTAAACAGATTGCGAAAATGAAACTTACAAAAGTAATCAAACTCAAAACTACCAAAATCAAACTAAAGCCAACCAAATTATCGAAAAGCAAACTACACCCACTCTCCAAATTCTTATAATAAAGCTCTAAATTCTTAGAACCAAAGTAGGTATCCACGTGTACTTTTGAGAAGTCATCTTAACACATTCTCAAGATTATATACCCAACTACAAAGCTTGGTTTTAAAGAACGACGAGAAAAATAAGCCCTTATTTTTGCTAAAGTCTTTTCCACTTTCGTTTGTGAATTTGAAGAGTAAAAGTTAATGAAGAAGGTTGAGCACTAGTAACAGAAAGATGAAGAAACACTCAGAAGAGTTCCAAGCATCATTACAGGTCTAAAGAAAAATCAATTTACTATAAGCATTATAACAATCTGTGGTATTCCTGTAATGAGAATGGTTTTATCGAATTTTATTATGCAATGATGAGGGATACTTATAGCCCATCAGGATGAGCCAGTCCAGTGGAAGCATCTCGATAGCAATATAAGTATACACTAATGAAGAAATGTGATTGGTTCCTCTGTTGGAGAAGAGAAATAAAGGATATTTGGTTGTTGAACTTAGGATGCACATAGGATGTACATGCTATGTGTTCAAGAAAGGAGTGGTTTGAGGAGTACGAACCGAAGAATGCAATGATAACTCTAGCTCATGATAGCATCCTTAAGATGAACATTTGCTCAGTGAGATAGAGGATGTTTGATGTGAGTGAGAAGATGCTCGAAGATCAAAGTTATGTACCAATATTAGATAGAAATCTAGTCTCACTTGATAGGCTTGATAGAGAAAGCTTTAGAGTTAATGTACAAAGAGGAAAGATAAGGGTTTATAGTTGTGTATCAACCGTGATGAAAGGGCAGAGGATGTCATCAAACCTTTATCATTTGGTGAAACACTCTGCAGGTGGAGAAGCATGTAGACCGAGGTGGAATATCCCGTAGTAGCAGTGAGAACATGGAATATTCAGTTCGTCAACTTTCCAACAAGACCAAGATTGCACAAATCAGACATTGAATGAAAAGTTACAACACAAACAAATTAAGTGAGTGATAGATCTGGCCACTTGGCTTTTTGTGTTATTTTATTAGTGTAAGGGTGCATTTGGTTAATTAGACATTTAGTTGGATTATTATAAATAAGGAGGATAGCCGGCCGGCCCTAGGTATGTTATTGATTTGATTATTGAGATATTTCCCAGGGAGATTTCCTCGTGCTACGGGAGGGTGCAGACGTCCCCTATCAATCGACGTCTTTGGAGGACGATAACCCCGACAATTGTACTCACTTATCCATTTATTTTCAATTTATTCTAATAAAATTGTAGATTCCCTTTTGGTTCCTATCATTTTAGTATCAGAGCGACTACGATCCATGTCGGCGTCGACGAGATCCAAGGACAAGTTTGAAACGTTGGAAGAGAAATCCAATGGCAAAATTGAGGGCGTGAAGAAAATCCTAACGGAGCACGGTGGTGAAAAATCACGATTGTCGGCTCTAACGAAGAAGATCTCGGCCAAGCAAGACAAACAAGACGAGGCCCTCGCGCAAATCATTTTTCAGCTTACAATTCTCACGTCGAATGGCGAAATCGACGGCGCCAACCCTAGCTCTTCAAAAAAGGTTCACCATTGGAGAAGGGGAAGGAGAAGATGGAGAATTTTGACGAGAGTTTGCTTTTGGATGCCGACGATTACTTCAAAGACGAATAGGAGGAGCCGTGGAAGGAAGAGGAGTCGCCGCGAACCGACGAGGACAAGGGGGCTCGACTGAACTTCTAAAAGCACCCTAGGGGGTCGGCCGAGCCAATCTGAGGCAAGGGAAGTCTTGCATGGGGCCGCCGACTTGGGCCGAGCCCCCGCGGGCTTCAGCAGCCCCGCGCGGGGCAGGGGGCTCCTTCCCAGGCCCGCGTGGGCCATGGAGGCCCACATTAGACCCAGGCGACCCTGCTACAGGGTTGTCCGGGCCCTGGCGACAAGACAGAGGGCCCAATGGGCCCTGCCGACCCCGTCAGAGTCGCTGGGGCCCAAAAAGGGGCCGACAGGGCCCGGCGGCCCCTTTCCAGGGCTACCTAGGCCCCGCCGACCCACGACGAGCCCTTATGGGTTTGTGGGCCCACGGAGAGGGGGGTACGACCCTGGCAGAGGATTTCAGCCCCTTCACGACATTCATACGCGTCCTTTCGATGAAGATTTATATCCCAAGAAGTTCCAGGAGTATGGAAACGATGTATGAGGGTATCGAGATCCCCCAGATCCCCGGTATAATGACAACAGACAATGACACCCACCCCGAGCCTATGAGGGGTACCATGGAGTGACGGGAGGAAGCTACGGAGTCTATGTGGGTGAGCATGGTGATGGTGGGGCTGGAGGTGACAGTCGGGGATACTATGGGGTCGTGTCCACGAGGGGGCGGGGAAGATCGCGAGAGAGGCCCATGATGGGAACATGAGACACATCATGATAGGTGGCAGCATTATCATCAGCCCAGACACGTCGAGTGCAGAGCAGATCGGGGACACTTTGGAGTAGATGGCACAATACGAAAGTTGAAGATGCCTATATTCGAGGGGGATGATTCACATGTGTGGATTTACAGGGCGGAGAGATTCTTTACTGTGTCCCATATGTCTGAGGCACTGAAGTTGGAAGCGTCGACAATATGTATGGAGGGACGAGCTCTAGGGTGGTATCAATGGAGGGAGCAGTGACGCCCCTTTTGCAGTTGGGAGAAGATCAAAGACCGCATATTGGAGATGTTTCGGGAGCATCACATGGGGAACCTCCATGAGCAGTTGTTCGCACTCAGGCAGGACGTGCCTGTCAGAGAGGTACATAGAGAGATTTGAGGCCCTCTCAGGGCGAGTGCAAGGAGTCTCCGATGAGTCACTGGAGAGTACTTTCATGAAGGGCCTCAAGCCCATTATTCGCTCAAGTAAACGTCCATACAAACCTCGGGACTGGTTGAGGTCATGGAGATGGCACAGATGATAGATGACCACCAGATGGAGGAGAGGAGAGCCAGGAGCAGTTGGGATGCGCATGTTCAACATGGAGCTTCAGCAACGGCAGGAGAGCAGAAGGCAGCTACATGGACAGATCAGGCGAGCAATGAGAAGATTCGGGAGAAGAGCAATGCACCATCAGCAGGGGGTCAGTTCAAGAGGATGTCTGATGCTGAGATGAGGAAGAAGCGGCAGAAAGGGCTGTGCTTCAGATGCGATGAGAGGTTCATCCCAGGGCACCATTGTGGGGTGTGCAAGCTACAAGTACTGATAGCCGGAAATGACGAGGAGGATATCGTTGAGGATGAAGAGCCCAGAGTGGATGACGACCACCACTTGGAGTAGGACCGCCAGAGACTTCATCACCACCTTGAGGACAAGGTGGTTTTTGGGAGCGGAGTAATGATAGATCCGGCCATTTGGTCTTTTTGTGTTATTTTATTAGTGTAAGGGGCATTTGGATAATTAGACATTTAGTTGGATTATTATAAATAAGGGGGATAGCCGGCCGGCCCTAGGTACGCTATTGATTTGATATTGAGATATTTCCCAGGAAGATTTCTGCATGCTACCAGAGGGTGCGGACGTCCCCTATCAATCGGCGTCTTGGGAGGGTGATTACCTCCTACAATTGTAATCACTTATTCATTTATTTTCCGTGTATTCTAATAAAATTGCAGATTCCCTTTTGGTTCCTATCAGTGAGTCAGTCTGTCGAGATCTAATTGGAACCAGAATATGAATCCAATTCTAACTGAAATCAGAGTTAAATTTGATTTAGAATCTCCAATGCGATTAAGGTTTCTAATAGAATAATTAAGGGTGATTAACTTTTAATAAAGTTAGAATTCATGAGACTTGAGAATCAAGAACTCTAAAGATATATAATATAAAGAGGGTATTTGTTGCAAACTAGAGAGAAAAGAAAGGCAAAGAAAACAGAGAGTTCTTAATTTCGTTCAATTGCAAGTGGTAGTAGTTGAGCACCAATTTGCACTTAGATTTTGGGAGGTTACTATTGTATTATAAGAATTGGGTGGTGAAAGTTGAGAGAAAAGTATGGTTTTGAAATTCTTCTTATTGATATGATACAATCTTTGCAAGCATAAGAAAGCTATCAATTAGTTTGTTTTGTTCGTTATACTAATTTGGTCACGCACTTCAACTGATCTTGGATGTTGGAACCAGAATATGAATCCAATTCTAACTGAAATCAGAGTTAAATTTGATTTAGAATCTCCAATGCGATTAAGGTTTCTAATAGAATAATTAAGAGGGATTAACCTTTAATAGAGTTAGAATTCGTGAGCCTTGAGAATCAAGAACTCTAAAGATATATAATATAAATTGCAAAATAGAGAAAAAAGAAAGGCAAAGAAAACAGAGAGTTCTTAATTTCTTGCAATTGCAAGTGATAGTAGTTGAGCACCAATTTGCACTTAGATTTTGGGAGGTTACTATTGTATTATAAGAATTGGGTGGTGAAAGTTGATAGAAAAGTATGGTTTTGTAATTCTTCTTATTGATATGATACAATCTTTGTGAGCATAAGAAAGCTATCAATTAGTTTATGTGTTGTTCGTTATACTAATTTGTTCACGCACTTCAACCGATCATGGATGGCAATCTGAAGAGGTCCATTTTCCCTATTGAATTGCATTTTGGCAAGCATTTGCATGAGAACTTACAATGAGCAAGAATTGTGGAGTTTAAAAAAGTATATTTTCATGATATAGCTTGATTTTGACTTTATAATAGAATTGAACTTGTCTATGCTAATAAAAATCCAACCTCATTCTTACAACGGTGTATGAATACCTAAAAATAAAAAATATACAGAATAAGCCATATAAAGTATTTCACGAAAAAGAAAATGCATGTGATAAAATTCAGTTACAACTAAAACTTTTTTATTAGAATTGCTAGAAAAATCATAGTTGACCAACATAGAGTAGTTAATTATAATATCCCAATTGAGTCAACCCAGCCAACTAAAACGCTAATTATAACTAAGAATATTTGATTTGTTTTATTTCTTTAATTTGTTTTATCTTAAACTGTTTAATATAAGGCTTGGCATTTTTTTATTCCTCATTAAGAAACTCTAAGATTAGAATTCAATTACTAATTCTCAATTAATTTGGATTGACTAACTAATTTTAAAATATTTCATGAAAAAGGTCATTATGTTAAAATTCAATTATAATTAAGTAGTCTTTTTATTAGGATTGCCAAGCTTAAATTAATTAACTATAATTCTCTAATTGTTTAAACCCAATCGTTTAAAAATCTAAATGTAACTAAGAATATTTGACTAGAGTCAAGTAATTATACTATTATAGTAATGAAATATATGTAAAAATTAGAATCACAGGCAGATAAGAATTTTAGCCAGCTTTAAAACGAAACAAGTTGAACATATCAAGTAAAATTTCATATTAAACTACAGTTTCAATCCGCTTGGAAAAAAGACAAAAATATATCATGCCATGTGATAATAAAATTTTTAGAAAATATTAAAAGAGTAGTTTATAGGTACAAATAATTCTTATTTTTACGTACAAAGCACGGACTAACTACAAAATACATCCTTGACACCAACAACATTTGTTTTACTCAATCGGCATACTTATATGTGTTTCTTCACTCAGTTTTAATACTGAAACTATAAATGGATCTTTTTTAGGAATATGAATTGTAATACAAGTTAGGAATATTAGTAAAGGTTTTTCTGTGATTCTACCACCAGGTTTTCATCTATATAAATAGCATCAATAACTTTTGGGGTATGGCCTGTTTTACCATCATATCAGAATGAAAAAAAGAGCAACATAATTTTTTTAAAAAGATATTAGCATGAAATTAAAGAAAAATACATGTTCCATTGCAATGTTTACCTATCATAATGTTAGCAGCATGCTTTAAACAAATTATCAACATGTTAAATGTTAAACAAAACAGAAAAACATATTCCATTAAAAAGCCGTTGTCTTACTGTATCCCCTCAGTTCAGTATTTACCCTGTTGGTATGCCATTATGTGTTATATCTTCAGTCGGATTGTATACATCCCAGCTACATGTGTATAACGTTAACAAAATTTTCTGTCAGCATGCATCTTTAGTGAACCTAAGAATTAACTCCATCTTGTTTCGTATCATTGCTTGTGCCTAATTTCATATCACTGATTTCATTGATTTCGTATATGGATGCATTAAAGAAGGGGCAAAACAACAAAATACAATACCCAAATGTAAGAAAGATAATAATGTCTCGCAAAGAGAAATAATGAATTTATGGGTTAGTTGCATTAGAAGAACCTACGCACGCAGGAAGCAATGACATCATATCAGAGTTCACAGCCCAGACAAGACCCCATGTATTTTTATTGCACTTCTTTCTTAAACCAAGCAAAGACTATGCACCCATTACCCATGAGAAGTAGGGTGTCAATTCTTCAGTTCTTGAATGGATAAATAATGCATGACATAAGAAAAGGGCGGCAAAAATTACCACATCGGGATGATTGGACCGATTACAATCCATGTACTTCGCATTAGCATGAACACCATGTAATGGATGTGGCGATTGAGATTCAGAATGTCTCACATCCATGAAGCATGTCCGTTCCTTATTTTCTCGCAGAGATACCTCGATCTTACTAAGAACCGGTAATGGAAAATATGCTGGCCAGGTTTTGAAGAGGCGACTCATGGCAGGAAGCAAGCTAGGATTGAGTTTCACATATGTCTCGAGAAAAATCTGTAACAGACAGAACAAAAAACATATAATGACTCCCTGCTTAAGGGTAGAACATAATAAATAGGAAACTGCTAAATACACCGAACCATGTTCGGTGTATTTAGTATTGTTGCCACTTTTAGAATAAAAGTCACACCAAAGGTTATAGATTTGACATTTTAAAGCGATTTGTTTGCTAAAAATAGAAAAAATCATACATACACCGAACTGAGTTCGGTGTATGTAGCAGAACCCAATAAATATTATAACATTACTGGTTACGATGTCTTCAGGAAGCCAACTTCTACAAAATGAAAACATTAGATAACTCAGATTGCAGAACTAATAAGAGCACCAAAAAATCATAAGTAAAAAATATAAATTTATGCAACCAGGTATATAATAGAATGTGTGCACAACACAATAAATTTTCACGAGAAAATAGGTGCAAGCACAACAATCAGAAACCACAAAGTACTCACCTCTGGAAGGCGAGCTGCAAAATACATTGGGTATTCATGACCAACATTCTTCACAATGCTATCAAGAAGATACAGTGCCGGTAACTTTTGTTGGGGAGGAACCTGCAGGAGTAGCCATATTGCATTTAAAAATCAAAGTGAGCTAACCAAATCACATGAAAATATAAAACCTACTGACAACGATAATTTCAAAAGGTCTGATCTATTACATCAAAAAGACAAAAACAAAAAATACATTCTTCAATATATCTTAATTAAACCCAATCAGGCAATTTTCTTGCTGGGATGTCAAAATACGGATCACCTAACTGGGTTAAGAAATCTAAAAGCTTTTCATCAGTAAAATACTCAGAATCAAGGTTTGAGGTCTCGGTTTCGGTCTCGGTATCGCTCTCTCGAAAATTTAAGTTTCGGTATCGGTATCGTCCGTTTCGGCGGTATCGGACGTGGGTTTCGGTTGGTCTGTATCGGTAGTTTTAAATACATAAAATCTATCAGATACGTAAAAAACCTAAAGTAGCTAGAAGTTTGCCTTGCACACCCACCGTTTTACTCTGCCCACGTACCACTTATTTGCAAGTTTGCCAAAAAGAGCTTGGAGTTGCTTTGTGCATCCACCATTTTACTTTGCGCACATACCACTTATTTACAAGTTTGCCATAAAATATCTTACTTACTCAATTACTCTACACAGTACACATATCACTTATTTACTAAGTTTATCATTCAAAAGTTTGAAACCTGTCATTCTCTCTCTCTCATGTCATTCTCTCTCTCACGGTCTTCTCTCTCTATCTCTCTCTCACGGGAGCGACGCGGCAACATGAGGCGAGGCGAGGCGCCGCGAGGGTGAGGCGGCGAGGCGAGATAAGTTTCTCTTCCTTTTTTCTTTTCTTTTTTTTCGCAGTTTTTTCTTGCTTCTTCGTTTTCAATTTTGGACAGTTTCTTTGACCGAAACCCTTAGGTTTCGGCCAGTTTCGTCCGATACTTGGCGAAACCGGCCGAAACCCTAGGGTTTCGGCCGATACCAATTTTATGCAGCTGTATCGGACAATACTTGACGGTACCGGTCCGATACGTCCGATACCAAGAGGTATCGGGCGATACCTCAAACTGTGCTCAGAATGATTCAATTAGATAAGATATGCTTTTATTATAATCTAGTTCTTGTTTCCATTCTTTTTAACAGTGATTATCTATAATCATATAACGTGTTCCATTAACCCAGAGTTCAAACCTTCATATATCAATCCTAAACCAACACCACCAATATATCACACTGGATTAGCAAACTCTTAACTTGTTTACAAGGATTCATCAAGGGTAAGGTCGAGGCAGAATTCATTAAGGATATGTGTGTGTGGACTTTTCTATTGAGGCCGGACCTCACCAAGCACTTGGTGCGGTCCACCTCAAAACACCAAATTTTATTCATTTTTTAAAAATCTGTTCCGTTGGATTTGTTGTACTCATTCTAAAACCCCAAAATACAGAATTTGGGGTGAACCCGAGAAAATTTGACCTTTGATAAAGCCATTACAAAAGTTCTAATGTTCTGAACCCGTTAAATATATGTATATATTGCAATGGCTTGATCAAGGGTCAAATGGAATCGGATTCGTTTGAAATTTTGTGCATTGATGTTTTAGAACACATAGATCACATCTAGTGGAAAATAATTCAAAAAAAGTTTCCATATAAACTTTTTGAGGTGGACCTCACTAAGTGCTTGGTGAGGTTTGGCCTCAATAAAAAATTTACAAATATATAGGACTTTTCTATTGAGACCGGACCTCACCAAGCACTTGTTGCGGTCCACCTCAAATCCCAAATTTTATTCATTTTTTTAAAAATATGTTTCGTTGGATTTTTGTACTCATTCTAAAATCCCATAATACAGAATTTGGGGTGAACCCTAGAAGATTTGACCCTTGATCAAGCCATTACAAAAGTTCTATTATTTTGAAATCATTAAATATATGTATATATTGCAATGGCTTAATCGAGGGTCAAATAGAATCGGATTCGTTTGAAATTTTGTACATTGATGTTTTAGAACACATAGATCACATCTAGTGGAAAAAAAATTCAAAAAAAGTTTTCTATAAACTTTTTGAGGTGAGGTCCGGCCTCATTAGAAAATTTACATATATATATAGGACTTTTCTATTGAGGCCGGACCTCACCAAGCACTCGGTGCGGTCCACCTCAAAACCCCAAATTTTATTCATTTTTTTAAAAATATGTTCCGTTGGATTTGTTGCAGCAGCCCCTTCCTATTGTTTCAGAAAAGATATCAGTGGGGGAATGCTACTTATACTGGACTTTGCAAAAGCCTATGAGATGCTCGATTATACTGGACTTTGCAAAAGCCTATGATATGCTCGATTGGAATTTTCTTTTGGATGTTTTGAAAGCCATACAGTTTGGTAACAAACAGATCCAGTAGGTTAAATCTTGTTTGCAAGGAGGAAAATCCCAAATCCTTATTAATGATCAGTCAAAAAATACAATCCTATCAAAAAGAAGCATAAGGCAATGATATTCTTTTTCTCCTCCGTGTTTTGTGTTAGCTGCAGACAGATTAAGTAGAATCCTTCTGTTAGCTACAACTAATGAGCTGATTCAGTGAACTGGGCCAGAGGGGTTTGATAGTAAAATTCATACATTGATATTTGCTCAGTCTGACACTGATCAATTGATGGCCTTAAGTTATAGTTATATAGTTTTAGATTGCTTCAAGTTTAAAAATTAAATTTTAAAAACGTGTGGTTATACTGCTTGAATCTAATGAGATAGACAGACTGAAATGGATCAAATTGAGTCCAAATCTTATATTTATATTTATAATTATTTTATTTTGGGTTTATACAAGTATAGAGTTTGAGACCTTTAGTTACATGGAGTTTTTATTTATTTTTGAGAGTTTATATTATTTTGAAGTTTTAAGTCGAATTAGGTTAAGGAAAAGGATATAAGCATATATAAAGGCCTTAGACTGTTTTATTTTTAATTAATGTATAGATCAATGAAATTTTTTTCCCAAAACTGAGAAATGTCCCCTCCTTGGTGAGAAGACTCGGAACTCTTGATGAGAAGCCAAGAAACCCTAATTTATCAGTTTTTTCCCAAATCTCCCCCCTTATTCTCTATCAAAATCTCTAGATCCATCTCGTCCAACATCACAGATGGAAGTGCATGCGGCAGCCATGCTAAACTGTATATCAGGTGATAAATTGTATATCAAGTGAGTTTCCTATCTCTTACTTGGGTATCCCCCTTAGACCAACAAGACTATTGCATGAAGATTGGTATCCACTGCTTGATAAGATTGATAAAGGACTAGCTGGTTGGAAGGGGTCTTCTATGTCCAGAGGTGGGAGGTTAGTTTTGGTTAATGCAGTACTCAATGCTATGCCTCATTATGTCCTTTTATGCTTTACCAAAAGGATTGAAAAGATCAAACCTTTCTTTTGGAAAGGTACTAATCAAGTGTTTGGTTGTGCGTGTGCTGGTTTAGTAAATTGGAAAGATGTATGTCAGCCTACAGAGTATGAAGCTTGGGGATCATGTCGCTTCAAGATATAAATGTAGCTTTACTAGGGAGATGGCTGTAGAAGTTATTTAATCAAGCAGCTCACGTGTCGAACCAGCTTGTTAGGTATCTAATCAGAACCAACCCAAATTTTCAGGTTTGGATCCTTAAAGTGATGTCCAATAGGTTACTGGGCAGGGTGTAAATCCTAGAAATTAATTCATTCCTTGTTATACTTATACAAGGATTCTTGTCGACCCAAAACAGAAAACCTAGTATGTGAATACATTTTATCTCACTCAGTACTAGCTAAATCATCTCTTCCTTACCAAAAGCAATTTCTAGAAGACCAGTAGTAGAAAAAATAGCCTGAGAATATAACAGCGCAATTCTAGAAATATCCCAATCCCAATTCTGTGTCTAAATATATTAAAATTCGTAATTATAACAGCTAGAGTATAAACATATAATCATCAGCACATTACCATAACTTCAGCGTTTGGAGCAGCGACAGGGACTTTAATGCAAAATATATTATAATGCCTAACACATCCCTTGCCACATCATCAAACACCAAAGTTATGATGAGGTTTTATTTTTAAATTCTAATAGACACCAAAACCTGGGTGTTTATACGGTGATTTTTTTTAGTTTTGCTTGTTAAGTACACACCCAGTAGGATTAGAACAGGTTGCACTGATACCATCTTAAAGTCACTGACATTGCACCAAAACGTCTAGGTTATTAGGAATTAAGAGTTATATTATACATTCTATCTATTACACCAACTATCAGCACACTAATCATACTGATAGAAATAAAGAAAACTAATACGTATGTATGAGCTAGAAAATCTCATCAATTTATATCTTAATTTGTAATGGAGGTTGGCACATTTTCTGATAAATATTGAATTTAAATCCCAACAAAAATCCAATAAATTACAAGGCTTGAATCCCTAAGGGATAATAAATTTCCTAGTAAATTAGAATATCCAAGCAGATCCTAGAATATTATAGTGATAACATCGTCCAGTCATCGCCAACATGGATTAATAACATGAAGTTAAATTCTCTTTAATCATTGAAAGATAATTTATTACATCTCTTCTAGAGTATGTTAACCATTGCCCATGTGATGATTAATAAAGTAAGGGTCATGACACAATTCCCCAGCCAAAAGCAGAAATATAGCTCATAGAGAAATCCCAAATTGCACATCTCAATCACTACAATAACAAAGATGAACAATGAGAATCTCTGCAACGGATGGTGAATTTCTTCTTTTCGTTTACTTCCAAATAGAAAATAAAATCTAGAGAAGTTCCTCTATCAAAGCACAAGAGACACAAATAAGGCACTCCATCATATTGATCCGTTTTCATGTCTTACTATTTAAGTATGTTCAAGCAAACACAAGTTTTTCGTACTTTGCAAACACAAGTTTACTAAATACAGCAGAGATCCAGCAGCAGCAACCTCTAGAATAGAAACAACAGTGTGCAATAACAAATATGACCAACTGGAGCATAGATTTGTATGGGCACCATTATCAATATGGGAAGCAGGAAACAAGTAACATGTCTACCTGAAACAAATGTGACTTTCTTAGTAATGGCTCACAACCATCAGAATATTTAGAAACCAACCGAAAACGATATTGCGAATTGAAGTACCATGCAGAAATCAAACATAGTCATGGCCAATAATTGAAACTATGAACCCAGATTGCATGCAGTAACTGATGCAGAAGAACAATGATGCCAATCTTAAGAAATAAATGTGTTTGATTCTTGCCCAATTCATTACAAGCATAAATTAGAACCAGCGCCATGTCGTATGGAACAAATATGGCTTTGAAACCATATTGAACATGTTGATTTTCATTGGTATCTCATGTAATCAGTTGCATCTAAGAAAATTAAGGAGACATTTTTTGTGAATCATGTCCAAATCAGAAAAGGCACCACTGGTGCAAATGCGTTAAATCGCCCAGAATCAAAAAAAATTTAAAAAGCAAGAAAAAAATTGTAAATAGAATCAGATATATCCTTTTACCCTGAGCATTTGGGTTCGGAAAAATGAACCATTTTCTCCATTCAGCTCTGTTGGACTATTTTAGTTGCTGCATATCAATATATCACTATAACCAAATTCCAAGTTCATTTTCATCTATACATTGTCTCAATTGTCTCCTTCAACCAGCATCCTATCACTTCTACAAACAATCGGACTTGAAAATCTATTCCATACAGTTCCAAGGCATCTAAAAGGATATTCTTTCATCCTTTCACTTCATCATACCCTTAATTTGCCCAGAGCAATAGCTAGTTTTTCCCTTTTTTGCAAGGATTGAAGTATTAACTGATACGCCAACGGAGCACTGCCCTACGCCTCTTTGCGAGGCGTCCCGGGTTCGAACCCGGGCGGCTGGGGGCTCCCCGCGCGTGCTTTACCAGCTTTCCTACTGATCAAAAAAAAGTATTAACTGATACTAATACATTGATGCGATTACGGCTTTCTGTGGACTAAAAATAGGATTTTTAGGGATTTGGAACAATAAAAAGGGGATTTTTTACCACTAATCACAGATCTTGAAATAAAGGAATAATTCTATTTAATTGATAAAAGACTAATTATCAACTAAGAATTACAATGGAAATTAGCTACAAATAAATCTAGGGCTAAGGAAGAAAAGTACTCACAATACTCAATGTTTCGATGATCCCCCTAGGGCTGGCCGGCCCCTTGCTTATGGGAGGCTAATTACAAATTAGTCAATGACAAAAAAGCCCCCATAAGGTATCAGAATTTATAAGTAGGTCATCGGGTCCGTAGACCCGCGCCTCCGCCTCTGTGCATAGACCCGAACCTCCTCTTGAACCTCCGCCACATACTCTTGGGCCCACGCCGCATCATTACTCCCCCCAAAGCACCACTTTGTCCTCAAGGTGGAAGTCTGGAAATTGGTCACGGATCACTTCACGGGCCTCACACGCAGCATCGTAGTCTGGCAGTCTCCGCCACCTGATAAGCACTTCTTGTTTCCCTTACGCGTTCTGACGAACCCCTGTGAGCTCCTGTGGCTCCAGTAAAACCTCCATGTCATCTGTCAATGTGGGAGGAAGAGTCGACGATAGAGTGTGGTTCCCAATGGCCCGTCGTAGCTGTGAAACGTGGAATACTGGGTGGATGGTGTAGGTAGCAGGTAACTGATAGGCGTACTGGCCCATCAGGCCTGCGGGTTTATACCCGCAGGCCAAAGGGGGCGGCCCAAGCCCAGGCCGCCCCCGCCCAGATTCGACCGCTCCTTTGAGCCGCGCGCGCGCACGCCAAGACCCCCAAACCCTAGTTTCTATTATATAAGGGGTAGCCGCCTTGATTTTACCTATGCTTTTGATGATTGTTATTGTGTGATTCCATAGGTAGACGAGCGCGGACGTCCTCTTCGGCGTCTTGGGAGGAGAGCACCCCTCTTTTGTGCTCAATTATCTAGTTCTTCGTTATTTGTTTTCTAATAAAAATTTCATCTTTATTAGTTCCTAACAATTTGGTATCAGAGCACGTGACGATCCATGTCGGCTACGACAAGATCGCACGACAAAATTGAAGCTTTGGAGGCAAAGTTCACGAGCGAAATCGAGGCGATCAAGAAATCGTTGGCGGGGAACGATGAGTCCATGGCAAAATTAACTACCTCCATCTCCCAATTGGCGTCAAATCAAGCGAAGCACGATGATCAATTCGCGCAATTGATGGGAGCCCTAAATCAATTGGTGACAAACAACAAGGCTGAAGAAAACCCTAATCCGACACCAAAGGCGGGACCTTTGAAGAAGGAGAAGGAAAAAGATGAGTTTTATTACCCAAGATCAACCCTATTACGTGGAGGAGTTGGACGAGGAAGACGACAGGGAGCCATGGAAGGTCGACTACCGCGAGGAGGTACGGCGGAAGGCGATGGAGAGCCAAAGGGAGGGCGGCGGCCCAAGCCGCCCCAATTGGGAGCGTCGCGCCAACGAGGAGGCTCGGCCGAACCCCCAAAACAGCCCGGGGGCTCGGCCGATGCGTGTGAGAGGCGGGGGGCCTTCCCCCGCCTGCGTCGGCTTCCGGCAGGGGGGCCCAGGCCCTGCCGGGTGTCGGCTGGGTCCGGCGAACCCGCCGGACCTCCGACAGGGCCCGCCGGCCCTCCGGCAAGGCCGGAAGGGCCCGCCAGATCCCCGCAAGGGGCGGGAACCCCCTTGGCAGCCACCAAGGGGGGTGGATGTTGCCGGCGAAACCCGCCAGGGGCGGGAACCCCCAGGCAGCAGCCAGAGGGGGGTGGATGCGCGGCTAGCGATCTGAGGGGTTTTGCGAGACCCCAAAGCAGCGGACTACGATCGAGGAGGGTCGCGGACAATTTTCGGGAGGTTTTTTCGACCCTCTGGAACGTCGACCAGCAGCCGAGGATCCATTCTACGGCGACGGACACGGGAGCGATTATTATTCTGACGACAGGGGTGGCTACGAGGCGGAGTTCGGCGACGATGCAGGTTGGGACGATTTTGAGTGCCGGCGGGGAGATCACCGTGGAGACTATGGGAGTCGCGGAGGAGGGCCGCCTAAGCATTATGAGACTCTGGACAAAGAAGACAGCACTACCGACCGCATCACAGAGAGGAGGGGAGGCCCGAGCAGGGGCACTTTGGGGTAGAATGCAGGGTACAGAAGCTGACGATGCCGCTATTTTCTGGGGAGGATCCGCATGCCTGGCTGTTCACCGCAGAGAGATACTTCGCAGCACACCACATGTCTGAGGCACAGAAGCTGGAGGCGGCAGCCATCTGCATGGAGGGGAGAGCCTTGGGGTGGTTCCAGTGGAAGGAGAGGAACCAACAGATCAGGAGCTGGGAGGAGCTAAAAGACCTGGTGCTGTAGAAGTTTAGAGGCCCCCGTCTGGGGAACCTACACGAGCAGTTGTATGCCCTCAGGCAGGAGGGGCCGGTGCGGGCATACATCGAGAGATTTGAGACACTGGCAGGGCGAGTACATGGCGTGTCTGACAAGTCACTAGAGGGCACCTTTTTGAATGGGCTGCGACCCAGCCTCCGCGCCGCAGTAAGGCCCTACAAGCCCAGGGGGCTTTCGGAGGTCATAGAGATGGCACAGATGGTAGAGAATGCGCAGACATAGGATAGACGGGTCAGGGACGGCTACAGTAGTCAGACATCAAGAGGCGCCCCGTCTGAAACGGGAGGAGCAGGTACCCCCACGGTGGCGGCCCAGACGAGCAGGGAGAAGACTGGGGAGAAGGGTAGTGCACCATTGGCTGGGGGCAGTTCAGGCGCATGACCGACGCTGAGATGAGGGAAAAGAGGCAGAAGGGTTTATGTTTCAGGTGCGATGAGCGATTTTCACCAGGCCATCGGTGTGTGGGACGCAAGCTTCAGGTGATTCTGTTGGAGGACGACGACGACGAGGCTGATGTCGAGGAGGAGGTAGCTGAGGCAGAGGAGGAGCTGGAGGGCCAGCAGATGAACGTGGCGGAGGTGTCCCTCAACTCCGTGGTAGGGTTCACACCGAAACATACCATGAAGCTGAGGGGGGGAGATCGGTGACCAGGAGGTGACTGTGCTTATTGACAGTGGGGCTACCCACAATTTCATTTCCAGGAGGGTGGTGGCACAGCAGGGACTTCAGCTGACAGATTGCGACAGCTTCAGTGTGATGATGGGGACATGGAAGAAGGCGAGCAGCCGGGGAGTTTACAAGGGACTGGTACTGACCATGCAGGGGATACAGATTATTGCAGATTTCTTAACTCTGGACCTGGGGAGCACCGACGTCATTTTAGGCGTGACCTGGCTACAGACATTAGGAGAGATGGCAATAAATTGGAAGCTGATACGGATGGAGTTTCAGGAGGCGGGGAGAGCAGTGATACTCCAGGAAGAGCCCAGCCTCTGCAAGGTCTTGGTCTCTCTGAAGATCATGTTTAGGACCATTCAGACAGAGGGAGGAGGTTATTTAGTAGAGTTGTACTCTTTAACAGGTGAAGGAGGCGCAGAGGCCAATACAGAGCAGCCCATTCCAGGAGAGGTGCAGCAGTTGATGGAGCAGTTTGAGGAGATCTTCCAGGAGCCTCGGGGTCTCCCACCACCGAGGGACCACGAGCACACCATTGTTCTACGAGAGGGTGTGTCCCCCATTAGCGTGCGGCCCTATCGATACCCCCAGCATCAGAAGGACGAGATAGAGAGGATGGTTTCAGAGATGGTGCAGGCAGGGATGATCCAGCCGAGTGTGAGCCCGTTCTCCAGCCCAGTATTATTAGTGAAGAAGAAGGATGGTAGTTGGCGGTTCTGCGTGGACTACAGGGCGCTGAACAAGGAGACGGTCCCAGATAAATTCCCTATACCTGTGATTGATGAGCTCTTGGACGAGCTACACGGGGCAGCCTGGTTCAGCAAGCTAGATCTCAAGTCAGACTACCACCAGATAAGGATGCGACGGGAGGATGTGCCCAAGACGGCGTTCAGGACGCATGAGAGTCACTACGAGTTTCTGGTCATGCCCTTTGGGTTGACCAACGCCCCGGCCACCTTTCAGGCTCTTATGAATAAGGTATTCCGCCCCTATCTCAGGCGATTTGTACTAGTTTTCTTCGATGATATTTTGGTGTACAGTCGTACTCTGGAGGAGCATTTGGACCACCTGCAGGTGGTCTTTCAGGAGCTGCAGTACCACCAGCTATATTTGAACAGAAAAAAGTGTCTATTCGGGCAACCGTAGGTGGAGTATTTGGGGCACGTGGTATCAGTAGGAGGGGTGGCCGCAGATAGAACTAAGATAGCGGCCATGCTAGACTGGTCGCGCCCCACTACCCTCAGGGGCTACGGGGCTTCCTGGGGCTTACAGTTTACTATCGCAGATTCGTGTAGGGTTATGGGACAGCATTTGAGGCCCTGAAAAGGGCAATGACCACTGTGCCAGTATTGGCGTTGCCCGACTTCTCCAGACCCTTCGTGGTAGAGGCGGACGCATCAAGACATGGGCTGGGAGCAGTACTGATGCAGGAGCAGCGGCCCGTAGCTTACTACAGCCAGGTGTTGACCGCGAGGGCCCGACTGAGGTCGGTCTATGAGAGAGAGCTGATGGCTATTGTACTGTCTATACAGAAGTGGAGGCCATATTTGTTGGGTCGAAGCTTTATAGTTCGCACGGATCAGCGGAGCCTGAAGTACCTGCTAGAGCAGCGGATGGTAGCAGAGGAGCATCAGAAGTGGCTGCGGAAGTTAATGGGGGTACAGGTTCGAGATTGGGTATCGCCCGGGATTGGAGTACAAGGCAGCTGATGCGTTATCCCGACGGGAGGAGGAGGCAGAGTTAGCGACACTTGCAGTGTCTATTATGAAGGATTGGGGCCCACTACAGCAAGAGGTGGAGCAGGACCCGGAGTTGGCGGCTATACGATAGGCCCTTCTACAGGGGTCGACTGAGTACCCGGGGTATTCTCTTCAGGACGGGCGGCTACTTTACTGGGGGAGGCTCGCGATACCGAGGACCTCTGCATTTATACCGGCCATATTTAGGGAGTTCCACGGCAGTACGATTGGAGGACATTCTGTGGTCCTCAAGACCTACCGACGGCTGGTAAGGGAGGTCTATTGGAAGGGGTTGAAGAAGGTGGTGGCGAGGATGGTGGCGGAGTGTGACGTGTGCCATAGTCACAAGTACCAGGCGATGTCCCCAGGGGATTACTACAGCCGTTGTCCCTGCCAGACCGAGTATGGGAGGACCTCTCTATGGACTTCATAGATGGATTGCCAAAGTCGGGCGGATACACTGCCACTTTTGTTGTGGTCGACCGCCTCAGCAAATATGCACATTTTGTCCCGCTTCGGCATCCTTACAGCGCAGTTTCTATGGCGGAGGTTTTTGTGAGAGAGGTCATTCGTTTGCATGGACCGCCAAAGTCTATAGTCTCGAATCGAGACAAGGTGTTCCGAAGCAAATTTTGGCAGGAGCTTTTCAGACTACATGGGACAAGCTTGAAGCGGAGCACGGCCTACCATCCCCAGACTGACGGTCAGACGGAGGTGGTGAATAGGAGTGTGGAGACTTACCTGCGATGCTTCATTTCAGAGAATCCTAAGGAGTGGGCCCGTTAGCTTTCATGGGCGGAATATTGGTATAACACTTCATACCACACGGCTGCGCAGACTACACCTTTCAGGATTGTGTATGGCAGAGATCCTCCGCACTTACTTAATTATGGTCATGAGACGACTCCCGTGTCAGATGTGGAGCAGTACCTGGCAGAGAGGGACCAGATTCTAGAGGAGCTGAAGCTCCATTTGGCAAGAGCTCAGCAGGTGATGAAGGCACGGGCAGACCTACACCGTCGAGACATACACTTTGAGGTAGGAGACAATGTGTATCTGAAGTTGAGACCTTGCCGGCAGAGGTCTGTGGCGCATAGAAGGAATGAAAAGCTAGCACCGCGGTATTTTGGGCCTTTCGAGGTCGGGGCGAAAGTAGGACCGGTGGCTTACAGATTGCGCTTACCCCAAGGATCCATCATTCAACCCGTCTTCCATGTTTCACAGTTGCGCCAGGCCATTGGCGACAACACATCTTCCCATACTTTACCAGAGACCCTTACTGCAGATATGGAGGTGAGACTGGAACCCGAGATGCTGAAAGGGGTCCGGCGGAGCGATACAGGAGGGAGGCAGGTGTTGTTACAGTGGAGGTGCTTACCGGAGCACGATAGCACGTGGGAGGACATGGACGAGATGGCAGCACGTTTTCCAGACTTCCATCTTGATGACAAGGTGGCTCTTTGGGGGGAGTATTGATAGGCGCACTGGCCCATCAGGCCTGCGGGTTTATACCCGCAGGCCAGGGGGCGGCCCAAGCCCAGGTCGCCCCTGCCCAGATTCGGCCGCTCCTTTGAGCCGCGCGCGCGCCAAGACCCCCCCAAACCCTAGTTTCTATTATATAAGGGGGTAGCCGCCTTGATTTTACATATGCTTTTGATGATTGTTATTGTGTGATTCCACAGGTAGACAAGTGCGGACGTCCTCTTCGGCGTCTTGGGAGGAGAGCACACCTCTTTTGTGCTCAATTATCTAGTTCTTCGTTATTTGTTTTCTAATAAAAATTTCATCCTTGTTAGTTCCTAACAGTAACTTCAGACGGTATGCCACCTTCCCAATCTGAGCGATAACCTCAAATGGCCCATAATAGCGGGCTACCAACTTCTCATTGCCCCTATGAGCCAGTGTCTTCTGCCAGTAGGGCCGCAGCTTGAGGTAGACTCGATCCCCTATGGCAAACTACACATCTCTCTTGTGCTCATCAGCTTTGGATTTCATAATCTGTTGGGCCCGCATCAAATTTCTCTTCAACTCCTCCAGATATTTGTATCGCTCCTCTAAGTACTCCTCGACCTGTGATACTAGAGTAATGCCCTGACTGTAGTGTATCAGTAGGGGAGGGTCTCGTCCATAAAGAATGCAAAAAGAGGTGCTCTGTGATGTCGAGTGGTATGAGGTATTGTATTCCGCCCATACCAACCACTTGGTCCACTGCTTCGGTGAGTCTGAAGCAAAGCACTTTAAATAAGTTTCTACACTCATATTCACCATCTCGATCTGCCCATTTGCTGTGGGTGATAGGCCGTGCTCCTGTTTAGCTTGGTCCACTGCACCTTGAACAACTCCTTCCAAAAGCTGCTTATGAAAACCTTATCACGATCCGACACTATCGAAGCAAGAAACTCATGTAAGTGGACCAACTCCCTTATAAAAGCAGTAGCTATCGTGACTGCTATGTAAGGGTGCCGCAAAGGAATGAAATGCCCATATTTGCTGAGACGGTTCACCACCACCAGTATAACGGTGAAGCTCTCTGAAAGCGGTAGCTCTTCAATGAAGTACATGCTAATGTCCTCTCACACTCTCTCGGGCAAGGCTAGGGGCTGAAGTAATCCAGCGAGAGCCATCGCTAAATATTTGTGACATTGACAAACGTCACTCTGCTACCATCCTAGTAATATCTGCTTCATTCCCGGCCAGTACAAGTCCTTCGACATCCTCATGTATGTCTGTTGTACCCCCAAGTGCCATCCCATGGCACTGCCATGGGACTCCTGACATATCAAAGGAATGTGGGTGGACTCACTGGGTATCACCAGCCTCCCCTGGTAAAGCAACCTCTGCCTGCCAATGTGTACCCAGGGTGATCTGTTGAGCTCTGTTGTAACGCCTTCCGTATTCGTGACAACTCCTCATCCGCCTCAATCTCTCTGCCCAAAGGTTCCCAGTCTAACAGGACGGGTACTGATATTGCCGCCACATCTTCTAATTCCTCCCTGTGTAACAGTGCATCTGCTGCCTAGTTATTCAATCCTGGCATATACTTATCTCAAAGATATAGTGAGTCAACTTAGAGAGCCATTTCTGATGCTCCTCGGTGACCATGTGCTGCTCCAATAAATACTATAGACTCCACTGGTCGGTCCTCACGATAAATCTCCGCCTAAGTAAATACGGCTGCCACTTCTAAATGGAGAGCACAATCGACATCAACTCCATCTCATACACAGACTTCAGTCTGACTCGTGTCGACAGAGTCTGACTGAAATAGGCTATTGGTCGCTGGTCCTGCATCAGCACAGCCCTCAATCCATATCCGAAGCATCTGTGTCAATCACGAAGGGCTTGCTGAAGTCTGGTAGTGCTAACACTGGCACAGTAGTCATCGACGGGCCTCAAATGCCCTGATAGCCTCCTCACCCTACTGGAAACTGTCCTTAAGCTGCTCTATTAACGGCTAAGCGATCGTGCTGTATCCCTGGACAAATTTCTTGTAGTATCCTGTAATGTCCAAGAAGCCATGTAGGCCTCGAAATGTCGTGGGTCACGGTCAGTCTAACATCGCAGCAATTTTCCCTCGGTTTGCCGCCACCCCTCAGCTGAAACAATGTGCCCTAAGTACTCCACATACGGCTGTCCGAAAAGGCATTTATTTTTAGTTGCAAATAACTAGTGATCCTGTAACTCGTGCAAGACCGCCTGTAAATGCCGCATATGCTCCTTCATGCTGTGACTGTAAATGAGTATGTTGTCGAAGAATACCAGGACAAATTGCCACAAATAAGGCTGAAACACCTTATTCATCAATGCCTGGAACATCGCTAGAGCATTCATCAAGCCGAATGACATGACGAGGAACTCATAGTGCCCCTCATGAGTCCTGAAAGCCGTCTTGGGCATGTCAGCCGCCCTCATCCGGATCTGGTGGTATCCTGCTTTTAGATTAATCTTTAAAAATATCGCCGCCCCATGGAACTCGTCAAAAAGCTTATTGATCACTGGAATAGGGAACTTAGCCGGCGTAGTTTCCTTATTCAGAGCTCGGTAGTCAACGCAGAATCTCCAACTACCATCCTTTTTCTTCACAAGTAGAACTGTGCTAGAAAATAGACTCACACTCGGCTGGATCACCACTGCATGCAACATGTCACCCACCAATCTCTCGATCTCATCCTTCTGTATCTGGTGGTATTTATGTGGCCGCACATTGATAGGAGACACCCCTCACGAAAGACTATGTCGTGCTTATGATCTCTAGGTGGTGGAAGTCCATGGAGTCTAAAATACATCCTCATATTGGCTTAGTAGCTACTCCTACACCGGTGCCATCATCAATTCCTGGTCCGCAATACGTTCCTCCAATGTCACTTCCTGCAGCTCTACTAGATATCCTCCTCATGTTGTGTGTATAGCGTGTATCATGGCCTTGTAGGACACTAAGGAGCGCATAAGCTGGGGTCTCCCTGTAAAACAATTGTCCTACCTCCGTCTTGATACTCCAATTTAAGCAGCTTCCAGTTGGTTTTGGTCTCCCCCAATGTCTGCAATCATTTCATCCCCATAATGACATATGTACTCCCCAACTCCAGAGGAAGGAAATCGGTGACGATCTGTACCCCTGAACCGTCATAATAATGCCTCGACAGACACCGCTGCTATGTGCCACCTGACCTGTACCCAACATTACTCCATATCTCCTTGTGTCACTCAGCTATAGTCTCTGCTCATCCACCAATCTGCTGGAGATAAAGTTGTGGGTGGCCCCACTGTCTATTAACACAATCACATCCTGATCGCCCGCCCGTCCCATCCATTTCTTAGTGTGGTTCGGTGTGAACCACACCACGGAATTGAGGGAGACCTCCACCAAGTCCAAGTGATGGTGCTTCTCCTCCTCCTCTCCATCCTCCAACACCACCACATCGTCATCATCATCGTTCATTATCAAAATATGAAGAGTCCAATCCCCACAGTGATGCCCTGGAGTGAATTTCTCATCACATTTGAAGCACAGTCCCTTAGCACGCTTGTCCCGACTCTCCGCCTCTGGCATTCTCCGTATTTGACCCACGTGGTCGTGGCTCCATCCTCTTCTCCTTGCTGACTGTTGTGACTGCTATAGCTCCCGGGGTAGTGGTCGCTCTCTGACCTCCTGCTAGCACCTGCCCTCGAAAAGAGGTGCCCACATGCCTCACGTGTTCTCTTCTCTGTATCCTGATTGTCCTCCACCATCCTCGCTGAAGTCATTATCTCTCGTAGATCACCAGGCTTCAATTGTCTCAGTCCCGATCTAATGATGTGTTTCAACCCCTTCATAAAGCACCCCTCCAAAGACTCTTCTAGTACACCATGAACTCTGCTACATAGAATTTCAAACTTTTTAATGTAGTCTCTCACAGTCCCATCCTGCCGCAGTGCATACAACCTTTCATAAGCACCACCACATGCACCTCCCCAAAACGCTCCAGTAAAAGGGTGGTGAACTCCTCCCACGTCCCAAACGGCCTCTAATGTTGTGTCAATCAGAACTATCCCAATGCTTCGCCCTTCAAGCAGACTCCTATGGCCCTAAGCTAATCCACCTCATGCGCCATAGCCACCTCGAAGTACCTCTCCACACGATATAACCAACCATCGGGATCCTCCTCAAAACCCGGCATATCTTCAGCTTCCTCAGCCGATTCTCCCCAGCAAATCGTCCTCTCTCCTATGTGTGGTCAAGGCGTCTCGGCTGAACTAGATGTGGTCCCTTATGCACATGACATGCGGCTGGATTCCTAGCTCCTCCATCTGCACCATACCATTGCGGTTTGCCCCAGGCTGCTCCATCACCACAAACATCTTTATGTTGTAGTCCGTAATTCCCCTGGGGTGCTCTGTGTATGCACTGAAGCCCTCTCCAATCTCCCGACACCCCCACCAAAAGGTGGAGGATGAGTAGACGTCCCTCCACAATATTGCTAAGGTGCTCCAGGTTGCTGAAATCCTCCAAAGGAACCAATCTGGGGCTGAAACGGCGGCGGCTGAAATGGTCAGGCCCCGTACTGGGACCACGAAGATCCGAGTAGGGTGGTGGGGCTTGTCAAACCCCCAACAGGGTCGGCGGCGCCCCAGGGATGTCAGGCGGGGCATGTCGGCCACCCGGGACGTCGCCGCCCCCTCAAAAAGGGGCGACAGGGGTTGTCGGCACCAGAACTGGGCCGACGAGGCACCCGCGGGGGCGAAAAGGGGCTGTCTGCCACCCAGGGGTTTAACGGCCCCCCTGCAGTGGGCCGGGGGGTTGGTCGGCCTTCCCCATGGCCCGACGCACCCCCGGGCGGCGGGGGGTGCCGGGTGTCGCTGTCGAGTGGGTTGGAAGCCTTTAATATGTTCTCTGTATCCCTCGGCTCACTCTTCGTCTTCTGCAAAGTACGTATCAGCTTCGTCGAGGAGTCCCTCTACACAGATATCTTCTTTCTCCTTCCCTTTCACAAAAGGTGGCTCCTTTTTATTTCGACCTAGCTTTTCGTCCATCGCTTCCATCAAACCAAGCCTTGTTGCCGTCGCGGTTTGTTGTATGGCCTACATAATTTGCTCGAACCGCCGATCTCCGATGCTTGCGTGTTCTCCCACATTTTTCTTATCTCTTGAATCTCCTCGTCAAATTTGCTCTCAAACTTTTCTAGTTTCTCCTCCAAGAGATCAATCCGCTCCTTGGATCTTGTCGTCGCCATGGATCTCAACGCTCTGATACCAAATTGATGCGATTAGGGCTTTCTATGGACTAAAATAGGATTTTTAGGGATTTGTAACAATAAAAATGGGATTTTTACCACTAATCGCAGATCTGGAAATAAAGGAATAATTCTATTTAATTGATAAAAGGCTAATTATCAACTAAAAATTGCAAGGGAAATTAGTTACGAATAAATCTAGGGCTAAGGAAGAAAAGTACTCACAATACTCAATGTTTCGATGATCCCCCTATGGCCGGCTAGCCGCTCCCCTGCTTATGGGAGGCTAATTGCAAATTAGTCAATGACCAAAAAGCCCCCCATAAGGTATAAGAATTTAAGTTGGCCATCGGGTCTGTGGACCCGCGCCTCCGTGTATAGACCCAAACCTCCACTTGAACGTGCGTCGCATCCTCTTGGGCCCGCGCCGCATCATACATATCAGCCATATCATTTCAGATTTTAAGGAAGAATCCAAAATGATACTGATTGACGGTTGTCCATATTTATTGCTAATATTATCAAATTGTATCATGTTCGTATCAACCAATAGCAATCGATAAGAACTCGATAATTTCTGATATTTCTGAAGAGTTCTAACCAAAATCTTTTTTCAATCTCGAGTGTTTTCACGTATTCTAAAGAAAATGGAGGAGAAATTGAAATGGGTTCTCTGCCTCACCCGGTACATCATAAATGT
Organism: Scilla litardierei; assembly: GCA_030789695.1. Classification (NCBI taxonomy): domain Eukaryota; kingdom Viridiplantae; phylum Streptophyta; class Magnoliopsida; order Asparagales; family Asparagaceae; genus Scilla; species Scilla litardierei. The sequence goes on from CM061141.1 coordinate 8,967,977, forward strand.
CAAATAATTCTTTTGTTGTTATCACTAGTTAAGCCATTAATCTTTTATCTCCCAGTAGCCATGAAACTATGAGAGAATTCAAATCTTCCCCACCAAATAAGATGTTACACAATATTTGGACAATAATAATCAAACTGCCCAAAAAGAATTGTCAAAATGTCACTAATTATCTTAACCTTTGTAATAATTTTTCATTATTTAACAGAATTAAGAAGCTACCAATAGGGCCAATTTGAAAGTGGTCTGATGATGATATTGATATGGTAAACCTTCTATTGATATAAATACTGTGACTTCAAACCTATATTTTTTCCCGATACACGTGCTCCAAAATTTGGGTTCAAAATCCTACCTGAAAGGATTGACTTCGGATTGTATCATGACAGATTGTCACCTCTAACTTGTATAACCCATATCCCAGTCCTATGATGTCTCATTTCAAAGCAAATGAGATGTACTTTCTGAAGATGGTTTTACGATTAATTAGCTCGGTATTGCTACCAATAATTGATTTAAGTTCACAAATGTTTTGGTACTCTTGGAAATTGTGCTGCATGACCAGGTAACATTGTAGATCCTCCAAGTCTCCAACTTCACACTTGACCTTCCTTCCCTGATTTTAACCATATTCCATCACTATGCATCCTATCATGTGCATTTCCAAGTTAATGTACTAAATTGCATATTAAAAACATTAGGAAATACACTGCCAACCAAAAGAGTTATCACATCTAACCCCTGCATTTGGTATGTCCTTGTTCAAGCTTCATGGCATGTCTCAAAAGTTTTGCCGTTTAATTTTTAATGCTTGGCATGAGAAAGGGCAATCTGTATGCTATAAATGTGAATCCCTCCTATCAAGATCTCTTAAGCAAGTGATATGACACATTCTGAAAAAACACGTTTAGATAATTCTAATTGCAACTACCCACTCTTTTCCAAAACAGCAGACTGACAAATTCTACCGAAAACTTAAAATTTTGATTGAAGTTTAGCGTATTTATAAGACGATGCCATCGATCAAACGTCACTTACACTGCAATTATGAATTTTAAGCCACCAAGGGGTTTCACTGTATTAGTAGAAATTTTGGACTTTGGATATCTTTTTACCTTACTTTCACAGTTTAAGAACTTGATTTTAGCATTGATTTCTGATTAGGACAAGTGCATGTTCAGTTGAGTGAGCACCCAGACCCAAACACACAAACCAAGCATTCGATTTAAGGATTCGAGTTTTTAAGTGCCCATGTAGGCTAAAGTTTTTGACAATTTGAATGTGGCACACACTGATACATAAAAGGCACCAATCCCCACTTGTTTGTTAGTGTGTGTGTTGTATATTGGTTATTAGGTACAATATTTATAAGGAAGTCCCCCCCCCAAACAAAAAAATCCATATATATAATAACGATTTGAACTTTTTCTCCAACCCCTAAATCTAACTTGGTTGCTGAGCATAGGACCAACCGTAATCAAACCCAAATCTCCTAATCAAACCCATCCTATACATCTTATTCACCCCCCCCCCCCCCCCCCCCCAAAAAAAAAAAAAAAAAAAAAACACACACACACACACACACAAAACATCCATATACATAATAACAAATGGTGGAGGTTATATAACCCCTTTGACCTTTTTCTCCAACCCCTAAATCTAACTTGGTTGCTAAGCATAGGACTAACCGTAATCAAACCCAATCTCCTAATCAAACCCTTACCTTCATCCTATACATCTTATTCACCCCCCACCTCTTCTTCTCATTGATCAACCCATCAGCCAATATAAACAACAATCAGATCTGACAGCCAAGCATCACGAATCAGTCCATCAAGTGTTGACCAATATTCAACCAGTACAATGCAGATCCAGTCAATTCTGGCCAAAATCCAACTAGTTTGTCAAAGTTATGACAAGATCTGCTCTTCTCCAACCAGAACTGTTCAGCTCTGATGGAGATCCAACTAGTACGACAATGTTCCAATGAGATTGGACCAGCCCCAACAAAACCCGACCACCAGACAGTCAGATATTCATCTTCGTCGCCTTCTAAGACTATGTAAGAGGCTTGTACCATATAAGGCCCCCAACTAGCCCATTTGCTAGAGATCCAGCCCATACTTAGACCTCTAACAATAGCCTTGCTAAGGTCCCAGCCCATACTAGGCCCCTAACACTGGGCTCACACCCCATTTGTTAAATATTATTGAGCATCCAACCCAAAACCAATTGGTATTAGGTAGAGAGGCACATTCATACTTAAACTAATTCTTTTTCTTTTTCTTATCCGATGTGGGACTATGGGCTCTTCACATACCACCACGCTTCCGACAACCGCCGTCCACGGCGGCCCACTCTGGGTGCACACTCTAAGTGGCCTACTCTAGCCCTTGCCAGGTCGCCCCCTATTAGGTCGCATCTTTCCCAGGTCGCCCCTTCCGTCAGGTGGGTCATAGGCATAGGGCTAGCTCTGATACCATTTGTAAGAGGCCCGTACCATATAAGGCCCCCAACTAGCCCATTTGCTAGAGATCCAGCCCATACTTAGAGCTCTAACAATAGCATTGCTAAGGTCTCAGCCCATACTAGGCCCCTAACACTGGGCTCACACCTCATTTGTTAAGTATTATTGAGCATCCAACTCAAAACCAATTGGTATTAGGTGGAGAAGCTCATTCATACTTAAACTAATTCTTTTTCTTTTTCTTATCCGATGTGGGTTTATGGGCTCTTCAGAGACTATGCACCTCCTTGTCTGACCACTTCGCTCTCAGCCGGTGTTGATTTCAACGATGACATTATCTTTCGATCAACTACTGGCATGCTTCTCCCTCGGCTTCTTCCTTATCCACTTCTTCGTATACTTTCACACAACTCAACACAAATCTAAGTAGTTTAGATCTGAATATTATAAAATATATATGAAAACTGTTGCTGAATCTAATCTCAAAAGGTAAACAATCTATGAAATTAATGTTCTTTTTTGCATAGACTTATGATGCTGCATGTGTATAGTACGTTTTTCAAATCTGGATCTGGGATAAAATGAGATTTTTATAGGTTTTTGGGGGAGAAAAGAGGGATTTTTATTGAATAGAAACTGGAATACAAAGATAACTAGCCTCGATTCGAGAAGAGGCATTTCTCCTAGCTTTCGATTCACGATCAAATCCTAAGATCTCCAACTAGTTGTCTGTGGACAAATCTACTAAGGATTTTCTTCAACAATTTTCAGCATAATCCCTTCCCTAGCCGGCGCTAACTATAAAAAACTACAGATCTGGATAATTTAAGAAAACCCCCATAGTTACTGAAGTTACAAAAATACCCCTAGTGGACCGAAACTCCCATAAACGAATCATTACTCTGCCCCTGAAGAACCACCTTATCATCAAGGTGATGCATGAAGTGTGCAGATGGGCTACTCCACGTGCAAGTGCTCTCGTTCCTCTTCCTCGCCAACCTCCAACATTATCACATTCTCCTCCTCATTCACGATCAAAATCTGTAGAGTACGGTCACTGCATCGATGCCCTGGAGAACTTCTCGTCGCACTTGAAACATAGACCCTTGGCACGTTTATCACAGATCTTTGCCTCCGTCATCCGCGGCGTATGCCTCACTAGTAGTAGTGGTTCTATTCCTTTCTCCGTGCTAACTGATACTCCTCTTGTGGTTGTAGGTGCCTTCTATCCCTCTTCAAACGCATGTTCCTTGAAATGAGAACCTCCCCAAGCCCTGTGGGTCTTCCTCTCTTAGTCCACTCTATCCTCTAATATCCCCGCCAAACTCATGCAATCTCGCAGAATCATCGGCCTATGGGGACCTTACCTATGATCTGATATTCGGCTTCAACCCCTTTATAAAATACCTCTCCAACGACTCCTGAGACTCCATTGATCCGACTAACCAACATCTCAGACTTCTTGATAAATTCTCTTGCAAGTCCATCCTGCCTCAGCGCGTACAACCTCTCAAATGCGTTGCTAGCCTGTACCTCCCCAAATCGTTCCAGCAGGAGCATAGTAAACTCCTCCCATGTGCGGAAAGCCAGGTCCTGCTGCGTTCATCGATACCACGACAATGCTTCCCCTTCCAGGCAGACCCCAACAGTCCTAAGCCACTCCTCCGATATCATCGATATCTCAAAGTTTCTCTCGACCCTGTATAGCCACGCATCTGGGTCCTCTCCTACAAAGATGGGCATCTTCAGCTTCTTGACTCGGTTTTCCACAGCAAACCCTCCTGGAGCTCCTCTTCTGCTGGCAACCATGTCGTTGATATGGGGGTGGCGTGGTACCCCATATCCAGGGCCTCTCTCTCTTGTTTCTCACATTGCCTCCCCAATCAACTCCTCCATCTCCGTAGTACTCACGGACATCCTCAGGATACCTTTCATAGCCCTCAAGCTCCGCTTCACGCTCCAGAGGCCCTTTGTCGTAAAAATCAACACCCCAATCATCCCGCAGACCATCAAACCTCTCGTCGGGCCCCCTTGCTATCCCAATCAACCTCGACGGGCCGCTGGTGGCTCAAGATGGGGCCGGCGGCCCAGATTCAGTCGCTGGGGGCCTTGGCGGGACGCTAGGGGCTCAGATTGCCCTGGAGGGTCGCCGAGCCCTCCAGATGACCCTGGTGAGCCGCCAGGGTGCCTGCGGGGCCCTAGCGGTTCGTCGAAGGGCCCTGCAGGCCCTGGCGGGCTCGCCATGGCTCGGTGGTGCCGTGGCGAGCCGCCAGGGCATCGTGCGGCCCCTAGCGAACCGCTAGAGTGCCACGGGTGACTTGGCGGGTCGCCGGGGGCATGTGGTCTCCCCGGAAGCTTCGTCGCACTCCTTCGATGCATCATTCGCTTCCCCGGATATTGTGGATCTCTTGTCGTGCCCTTTCGCCTTCATGAAAGTCGAAATCTTCATCTTCTATTACTAGATCTGCATCCAAAAGAAGCCCTTCGCGAAAAAGACCAACCTTATCCTTCCCCTTCATTAAAGCCCTCGCCTTTTTCTTCAGATCTAGGATTTCGGCTTGTTGAGTATTTGTCTTCTTCGTCAAATCATCAACCTTTTGATTCATGGTCTCCATGAGTAGCGTAAACTTCCAATCAAACTCGCTCCTTTGCTCGTCGGTGCTCTTCTTAATCGCGTCATGGATCTCGCCTTCAATCTTCGCCAACTTCTCTTTCAACGCTTCGACCATATCTTTCGACCTCGTGCTCGCCATGGATCGACCGCTCTGATACCACTTCGCTACGTTTCGGATCTGGATCTGGGATAAAAATGAGATTTTTTTATGGGAGAAAAGAGGGATTTTTATTGCATAGAAACTGAAATACAAAGATAATGTTAGGAACTAACAAGGATACGATTTTTATTGATAAAATAGTAGCTAGAACAAGATAATTGAACGCAAAAGAGGTGCGCTCTTCTCCCAAGATGCCAAAGAGGACGTCCGCACTCGTCTACCTATGGAATCACACAAATCACAATAATCATAGCATAAGTAAAAACAAGCGGCTACCCCCTATTTATAATCAAAACTAGGGCAAGGGGGCTAGGGCATGCGGCCAATAGGGGTGCGGCTAGGATTAGGGCGTGCGGCTATGGGTGTGGCCTGGGCCCGCACCCCCTTCCTGCGGGTATAAACCTGCAGGGTATTTGATGGGCCGGAAAGCCCATCAATACTCCCCCCAAAGAGCCACCTTGTCCTCAAGGTGGAAGTCTGGAAAACGAGCCGCTATCTCATACATGTCATCCCATGTACTATCATACTCTGGCAGGCCCCTCCACTGCAACAGCACCTGCCGCCCTCCTGTGTCGCTCGGCCGAACCCTTTCAACACATCGGGCTCCATCTACACCTCCATATCAGCAGTCAGGGTTTCTGGTAATGTAGGGGAAGAGGTGTGGTCACCAATGGCCTGGCGCAACTGGGAAACATGGAAGACATGGTGAATGGTAGATCCTGGGGTTAAGCGCAACATGTAGGCCACCGGTCCCACTTTTGCCTCGACCTCGAAAGGTCTAAAATACCGCGGTGCCAGTTTTTCATTTCTCCTATGAGCCACCGACCTCTGCCTGTAGGGCCTCAGCTTCAGATACACCATATCCCCGACCTCAAAATGTATGTCCCGACGGTGTAGGTCTGCCCGAGCCTTCATCACATGTTGTGCCCTCGTCAAATGGAGCTTCAGCTCCTCCAGAATCCAGTCCCTCTCTGCCAAGTACTGCTCCACATCTGACACAGGTGTCGTCTAATGCCCATAATGTAGTAAGTGTGGAGGATCTCTGCCATACAAAATCCTGAATGGTGTAGTCTCTGCCGTCGTGTGATATGAAGTGTTATACCAGTATTCCGCCCAAGGTAGCCAACGCGCCCACTCCTTAGGATTCTCGAAAATGAAACATCGCAGGTAAGTCTCCACACTTCTATTCACCACCTCTGTCTGACCATCAGTCTGGGGATGGTAAGCTGTGCTCCGCTTCAATGCCGTCGCCTGAAGCCTAAAAAGCTCCTACCAAAACTTGCTCTGGAACACCTTGTCTCTATCCGAGACTATGGACTTTGGAGGTCCGTGCAGACGGATAACCTCCCTCATAAAAACCTCCGCCACTGAGACTGCGTTGTAAGAATGTCGAAGCGGGACAAAATGTGCATATTTGCTGAGTCGGTCGACCACAACAAAAATGACAGTGTACCACCAGACTTCGGCAATCCATCTATGAAGTCCATCGAGAGATCCTCCCAAACTCGGTCTGGTAAGGATAGCGGCTACAGTAGTCCTCCTGGAGACATAGCATGGTACTTGTGATGCTGGCACACATCACACTCCGCCACCATCCTTGCCACCTCCTTCTTCAACCCCTTCCAATAGACCTCCCTCGCCAGCCGCTGGTAGGTCTTGAGAACCTCAGAATGTCATCCAATCGCACTGCCGTGGAACTCCCTAAATAAGGTCGGTATAAAAGCAGAGGTCCTCGGTATCACGAGCCTCCCTCAGTAAAGTAGCCACCCGTCCTAAAGAGAATACCCCGGGTACTCAATCGACCCCTGTAGAAGGGCCTCTCGTATAGCTGCCAACTCCAGGTCCTGCTCCACCTCCTGATGTAGTGGGCCCCAATCCTCCAGGATAGACACTGCAAGTGTCGCTAGCTCTACCTCCTCCTGCTGGGATAAAGCATCAGCCGCCTTGTTTTCCAATCCCGGACGGTACTCAATCTCGAACTTGTACCCCATCAGCTTCCGCGGCCACTTCTGATGCTCCTCCGCTACCATCCGCTGCTCTAACAGGTACTTCAGGCTCCGCTGATCCGTGCGAACTATGAAGCTCCGACCCAACAAATATGGCATCCACTTCTGTATGGACAGCACTATCGCCATCAGCTCCCTCTCATAGACCGACTGCAATCAGGCCCTCGCGGTCAACACCTGGCTATAGTAAGCTATGGGCCGCTGCTCCTGCATCAGTACTGCTCCCAGCCCATGTCCTGATGCGTCTGCCTCTACCACGAAGGGTCTGGAGAAGTCGGGTCACGCCAATACTGGCACAGTGGTCATTGCCCTTTTTAGGGCCTCAAAAGCTGTCGTCGCCTCCTCCCCCAATGAAATTGATCCTTCTTTATAACTCCGTCAGTGGCCAGGCAATCGTCTCGTACCCCTCCACGAATCTGCGATAGTATCTTGTAAGTCCCAGGAAGCCCCGTAGCCCTCTGAGCGTAGTGGGGCGCGGCCAGTCCAGCATGACCGCTATCTTTGCTCTATCTGCGGCTACCCCTCCTGCTGATACCACGTGCCCCAAATACTCCACCTGTGGCTGCCTGAAAAGACACTTCTTTCTGTTCACATATAACCGGTGGTGCTGCAGCTCCTGAAATACCACCTGCAGGTGGTCCAAATGCTCCTCCAGAGTACGACTGTACACCAAAATATCATCGAAGAAAACTAGTAAAAATCGCCTGAGATAGGGACGGAATACCTTATTCATAAGAGCCTGAAAGGTGGCAGGTGCGTTTGTCAAACCGAAGGGCAAGACAAGAAACTCATAGTGACCCTCATGCGTCCTGAACACCGTCTTGGCCACATCCTCCTGTCTCATCCTGATCTGATGGTAGCCGGACTTCAGATCAAACTTGTTGAATCAGGCTGTAGCTCGTCCAGGAGCTCGTCTATTACTAGTATGGGAAATTTATCCGGGACGGTCTCCTTGTTCAACGCCCTGTAGTCCACGCAGAATCGCCAACTACCATCCTTCTTCTTCACTAACAGCACTGGACTGGAGAACGGGCTCACACTCGGCTGGATCACCCCAGCATGTACCATCTCAGACACCATCCTCTCTATCTCGTCTTTCTGATGTTGGGGGTATCGGTAGGGCCGCACGCTAATGGGAACACGCCCTCTCGTAGTACGATGGCATGCTCGTGGTCCCGCGGTGGTGAGAGACCTCGAGGCTCCTGGATGACCTCCTCAAACGGCTCCATCAACTGATGCACCTCTCCTGGAATGGGCTACACTACACTGGCCTCTGCGCCTCCCTCCCCTATCAACGAGTAGAGCTCCACCAAATATCCTCCACCCTCGGTCTGGATGGTCCTCACCATGGTCTTCAAGGAGAGACCAAAACTCTGCAGAGGCTGGGGTCCCCCTGTAGTATCACTGCTCTCCCGGCCTCCTGGAACTCCATCCGCAGCAGCTTCCAATTAATGGTCATCTCCCCTAATGTCTGTAGCCAGGTCATGCCCAGAATGATGTCGGTGCTCCCCAGGTCAAGAGGTAAAAAATCTGTGATCACCTGTATCCCCTGCATAGTCAACACCAGTCCCCTGCAAACTCCCCGACTGCTCTCCTTCTTTCCCGTCCCCATCATCACGATGTAGCTGCCGTAATCTGTAAGCTAAAGCCCCTGATGTGCCACCACCCTCCTGGAAATGAAATTGTGAGTAGCCCCACTGTCAATGAGCACCGTCACCTCCTGGTCGACGATCCCCCTCAGCTTCATGGTATGGTTCAGTGTAAACCCTACCACGGAGTTGAGGGACACCTCTGCCACGTCCAACTGCTGGCCCCCAGCTCCTCCTCTACCATGGATGCCTCCTCCTCGACATCAGCCTCGTCGTCATCGTCCTCCAGCAGGATCACCTGAAGCTTGCGTCCCGCACACCGATAGCCTGGTGAAAATCGCTCATCGCACCTGAAACACAGACCCTTCTGCCTCTTTTCCCTCATCTCAGCGTCTGTCATGCGCCTGAACTGTCCACCTGCTGGAGTGGCACTGGTCTTCTCACCTGTCTTCTCTCTGCTCGCCTGAGACGCCCCCGTGGTAGTATGATACGATTTGGGGGTCAAATCGTATTTAGGGCTGAATTTAAAAGAGGAAAAATGGAAAAGAGAGGAATTTCTATTGAAATACGAAGAACAATAAGATAGATTTGATCTTTTTCTGGAGAGATCACTCCCTAACTTGAATTAAAGGATCAAGTCTAATCCCTCACTAACCCTAGCCGTCACGGCAATCTAATCTCAATTCTTCCATCATGACAACTAGGGTTTTTGGGGTATTTATACGACTCATCTAGTCATTGCTAATCGCACACACCGTGACTTAAGCAATGACTAAGATGTTACAAAGCAAAAAAACAAACCAAGCTAAGTAAGATAAGGTGGGTAGCTCTAATTCCGGCCCGTGCCCGTGCCCGCTTGCCTCCTCTTGTAGACGACCGCATCATTACTCCCCCCAAAAAACGAACCTTGTCCTCAAGGTTGTAGTCTGGGAACTGAGCCCTGATGGTATCTTCCCGCTCCCAAGTAGCCTCGTGGTCAGGCAACCCCAACCACCTTACCAGCACCTCCCTACCGCCCCTCTCAGTGTGTCGTACCTGCAGAATATCTTGGGGCGCCATCATCACCTCCGAATCGGCTGTCAATGTAGATGGCAGAGTGGCCACTGGTGTCTGCGCTCCAACCGCTCGTCGTAACTGAGAGACGTGAAACACTGGGTGTAAGGCAGATCCTGGGGGTAACGTCAGTCTATATGCCACGGGCCCAATCCTCGCCTCTATCTGGAAAGGTCCGTAAAACAGCGCGGCCAACTTCTCGTTCCGGCGTCGGGCTAGCGACCTCTGTCGATATGGTCTCAGCTTCAGATAGACCTGATCCCCCACTGCAAACTCCACCTCTCTACGATGTGCGTCCGCCTTGGCTTTCATAAGCTTCTGAGCCCTCGCCAAATGCTTCTTAAGCTCCTCCAAAATCCCCTCTCGCTCCTCGAGGTACTGATCCAACTGGAACACCGGGGTCGTCCCACAACGATAATGGACCAGCGCTGGTGGATCCCTCCCATATAGCACTCGAAACGGTGTCGTCTGTGCGGCTGAATGGAAGGAAGTATTGTACCAATACTCCGCCCATGCCAGCCATCGATACTAACTCCGAGGACAATCCGATGCAAAACAGCGAATGTAGGTCTCAACGCTCCTGTTGACGACCGCTGTCTGTCCATCCGTCTGGGGGTGGTAAGCTGTGCTCCTCCTCAGAACGGTTCCATGTACCCTGAACAACTCCCTCCAGAACTGGCTCATGAAGACAGTGTCCCGATCTGATACTATGGACTCGGGAAACCCGTGCAGACGCACCACCTCCCGCATAAATGTCGTAGCCACTGTCACTGCAGAGTAAGGATGTTTCAGCCCAATGAAGTGTCCATACTTGCTCAGTCGGTCTACCACCACCAAAATCACCGAGTATCCTTCCGACTTGGGTAGCCCCTCCACAAAATCTATACTGATCCCCTCCCAGACCCGCTCAGGAAGAGTTAGAGGTTGCAGCAGCCCTGCTGGTGCCATGGCCAAGTATTTGTGACGCTGGCAGACGTCACAACGGGCTACCATCTCTGCGATGTCCTTCTTCATTCCCCTCCAGTACAGCTCCCTAGCCATCCTCATGTATGTCTGCTGGACGCCAGAATGCCCCCCTATTGCGCTCCCATGGAATTCCTGAAAAATCAGTGGAATGTGCACTGAACCCCGTGGTATCACCAACCTTCCCCGATACAACAACCGTCGTCCCTCCACTGAATAGCCTGGGTGCTCAGTCACCCCCCGTACCAAATCCTCGCGGACTCTAGACAACTCCTCGTTGGCCTCCACCTCCCTCCATAACGGCTCCCAATCCGCTAGCAGTGGTACTGACAAGGCTGCTAAGGACGTAACCTCCTCCCGCCGTGATAGCGCATCCGCAGCCTTGTTTTCCAACCCGGGCCGGTAGTGTATCTCAAACTTGTAGTCCACAAGCTTAGATAACCACTTCTGATAGTCCGCTGCCACCAGCCTCTGCTCTAGTAAATATTTCAGGGACCTCTGATCCGTGCGCACAATAAATGGCCGTCCCAGCAGGTACGGGCGCCACTTCTGAATCGATAAGGCAATCGCCATCAACTCCCTCTCATACACGGACTTCTGTCTTGCCCGTGAAGACAAAACCTGGCTGAAGTAAGCCACGGGTCGCTGATCTTGCATCAGCACTGCTCCCAGCCCGTACCCCGAAGCATCTGTCTCAACCACAAATGGTCTGCTAAAATCAGGAAGAGCCAGTACCGGAACGGTCGTCATCGCCCCCTTCAGGGCCTCAAACGCCGCAGTCGCCTCCTCAGTCCACTGGAACCCATCCTTCTTCAACTGCTCAGTCAGAGGCCAGGCAATGGTACTATAGCCCTGCACGAACTTGCGGTAGTACCCCGTGAAGCCCAAAAATCCCCGCAACGCCCTCAGTGTAGTTGGCCGCGGCCAATCTAACATGGCCTCTATCTTGCTCCTATCAGCTGCCACCCCTGCTGCTGAGACCACATGCCCTAAGTATTCCACCTTCGCCTGGGCGAACGTGCACTTCTTCTTATTGGCATACAGCTGGTGGGCCTGTAGCTCCTGTAACACTGTCTCTAAATCCCGCACGTGCTCCTCCACTGTCCGGCTGTACACCAAGATGTCGTCGAAGAACACCAAGACAAACTGCCGTAGGTAAGGCTGGAATATCTTGTTCATCAAAGACTGAAATGTTGCAGGTGCATTCGTCAGCCCAAAGGGCATGACGAGGAACTCATAATGCCCCTCATGAGTCCTGAAAGCAGTCTTCTGTACATCTTCTGCCTTCATCCGGATCTGGTGATATCCCGACTTCAAGTCAATCTTCGAAAAGATCGACGCCCCATATAATTCGTCTAGCAACTCATCTATCACCGGTATAGGAAAACGGTCTGCCACCGTCTCCTTGTTGAGGGCACGGTAGTCTACACAAAACCTCCAGCTACCGTCCTTTTTCTTCACCAAGAGCACTGGGCTAGAGAACGGACTAACACTCGGCCTAATCACCCCCGCCTGCAGCATCTCCTTGATCAATCGCTCGATCTCATCCTTCTGGACATGCGGGTACCTGTATGGTCGGACACTGATGGGCGCTACCCCCCTCCCGTAGCACGATGGCGTGCTCGTGGTCTCTCTGCGGTGGACGTCCCTGTGGCATCTGAAAAATGTGCCCATAGCTGTCCAACAACTCCTCCACCTCCGATGGTGCCCTCTGCTCCTCTGCCTCTGCCCCAAACTCCTGGTAGGACATAAAATATGCCTCTCCTCCTATTGACACTGCCCGAGCCAAGGACTTCAAGGACGCTGCGCGACAACACAGACTGGGGTCCCCTAGCAAGATCACAGTCCTTCCGTTCTCCTGATATTCCATCCTAAGCATCTTCCAGTTGAACTTGGTGTCGCCTAATGTCTGTAGCCACTGCATCCCCAACACCAAGTCATCCTTCCCCAGCTCCAGGGGGTAACAGTCTACCACCACCTGAGCTCCCTGTACTGCCAGAATCACAGCCCTGCAGACACCCCTGCTCTCCTCTCTCTGGCCGGTGCCCAAAATCACCCCAAAAGTGGCTGTCTCACTCACTTCTAGCCCCACCTGCTCCACCAATTTCCTAGAGATGAAATTGTGGGTCGCCCCACTGTCTATCAATACCGTCACCTCCTGGTCTGCCAACCTGCCCATCAGCTTCATGGTGTGACAAGGAGTGAATCCCACCACGGAGCTAAGAGAAACCTCCACGACGTCTAAGTGCCGGTGTTGTTCCGCCACAGCCTCCTCCCCATCGAGTATAATAGTAATATCTCCCTCTTCTTCCTCCTCAGCCGCCACCTCCAACTGCATGGCTCGTCCTGCGCACCGATGCCCCGGAGTGAACCGCTCATCGCACTTGAAGCACAGCCCCTTGGCCCTGCGCTCCCTCATCTCTGCCTCGGTCATCCGACGGGTCTGCCCTCCAGGTCTGGTCTCCGCGGCCGGGGTCCCGGTCGTAACCCTAGGTACTGCTGGCGGAACTGGGTTACGTGCCGCAACCCCGCCCCACACTCCTCTAGACCTCCTCTCCTGAGTCTGCCTGTCCTCCACCCTCCTGGCTAATCGCATCATAGCTGCCAACCCCTGAGGGTCGTGCACTCCTACCTCTGCTCTCACGGATGGCTTCAACCCCTTCAGTACCGGAACGGTCGTCATCGCCCCCTTCAGGGCCTCAAACGCCGCAGTCGCCTCCTCAGTCCACTGGAACTCATCCTTCTTCAACTGCTCAGTCAGAGGCCAGGCAATGGTACTATAGCCCTGCACGAACTTGCGGTAGTACCCCGTGAAGCCCAAAAATCCCCGCAACGCCCTCAGTGTAGTTGGCCGCGGCCAATCTAACATGGCCTCTATCTTGCTCCTATCAGCTGCCACCCCTGCTGCTGAGACCACATGCCCTAAGTATTCCACCTTCGCCTGGGCGAACGTGCACTTCTTCTTATTGGCATACAGCTGGTGGGCCTGTAGCTCCTGTAACACTGTCTCTAAATCCCGCACGTGCTCCTCCACTGTCCAGCTGTACACCAAGATGTCGTCGAAGAACACCAAGACAAACTGCCGTAGGTAAGGCTGGAATATCTTGTTCATCAAAGACTGAAATGTTGCAGGTGCATTCGTCAGCCCAAAGGGCATGACGAGGAACTCATAATGCCCCTCATGAGTCCTGAAAGCAGTCTTCTGTACATCTTCTGCCTTCATCCGGATCTGGTGATATCCCGACTTCAAGTCAATCTTCGAAAAGATCGACGCCCCATATAATTCGTCTAGCAACTCATCTATCACCGGTATAGGAAAACGGTCTGCCACCGTCTCCTTGTTGAGGGCACGGTAGTCTACACAAAACCTCCAGCTACCGTCCTTTTTCTTCACCAAGAGCACTGGGATAGAGAACGGACTAACACTCGGCCTAATCACCCCCGCCTGCAGCATCTCCTTGATCAATCGCTCGATCTCATCCTTCTGGACATGCGGGTACCTGTATGGTCGGACACTGATGGGCGCTACCCCCCTCCCGTAGCACGATGGCGTGCTCGTGGTCTCTCTGCGGTGGACGTCCCTGTGGCATCTGAAAAATGTGCCCATAGCTGTCCAACAACTCCTCCACCTCCGGTGGTGCCCTCTGCTCCTCTGCCTCTGCCCCAAACTCCTGGTAGGACATAAAATATGCCTCTCCTCCTATTGACACTGCCCGAGCCAAGGACTTCAAGGACGCTGCGCGACAACACAGACTGGGGTCCCCTAGCAAGATCACAGTCCTTCCGTTCTCCTGATATTCCATCCTAAGCATCTTCCAGTTGAACTTGGTGTCGCCTAATGTCTGTAGCCACTGCATCCCCAACACCAAGTCAACCTTCCCCAGCTCCAGGGGGTAACAGTCTACCACCACCTGAGCTCCCTGTACTGCCAGAATCACAGCCCTGCAGACACCCCTGCTCTCCTCTCTCTGGCCGGTGCCCAAAATCACCCCAAAAGTGGCTGTCTCACTCACTTCTAGCCCCACCTGCTCCACCAATTTCCTAGAGATGAAATTGTGGGTCGCCCCACTGTCTATCAATACCGTCACCTCCTGGTCTGCCAACCTGCCCATCAGCTTCATGGTGTGACAAGGAGTGAATCCCACCACGGAGCTAAGAGAAACCTCCACGACGTCTAAGTGCTGGTGTTGTTCCGCCACAGCCTCCTCCCCATCGAGTATAATAGTAATATCTCCCTCTTCTTCCTCCTCAGCCGCCACCTCCAACTGCATGGCTCGTCCTGCGCACCGATGCCCCGGAGTGAACCGCTCATCGCACTTGAAGCACAGCCCCTTGGCCCTGCGCTCCCTCATCTCTGCCTCGGTCATCCGACGGGTCTGCCCTCCAGGTCTGGTCTCCGCGGCCGGGGTCCCGGTCGTAACCCTAGGTACTGCTGGCGGAACTGGGTTACGTGCCGCAACCCCGCCCCACACTCCTCTAGACCTCCTCTCCTGAGTCTGCCTGTCCTCCACCCTCCTGGCTAATCGCATCATAGCTGCCAACCCCTGAGGGTCGTGCACTCCTACCTCTGCTCTCACGGATGGCTTCAACCCCTTCAGAAAGTTCCCCTCCATTGATTCCGCTGACACCCCCTCTACTCGGCTCGAGAGGGTCTCGAATCTCGAGATGTAGTCACGCACTGTCCCCTCCTGTTTCAAGGCATATAACTGCTCAAACAGCCCGCCCCCGTGGGTCTCCTGGAACCTCTCCATCAGGCACTCTGTCAGCTCCCTCCAAGTCCGTATCGGTCTCTGCTTTTGGGTCCACCGGTACCACGCCAGGGCTTCTCCTTTGAAATTTAGCGCCACCGCCCTCAGCCTCTCTGCTTCAGCGAAGCCCATGACCTCAAAGTATCTCTCTACCTGGTAGATCCAGCCATCGGGGTCCTTCCCATCGAACAGTGGTGCCTTCAGCTTTCGCATATCTGGGGGTGTATCTCCTCGTAGTGGTCCCCCCTGTCTGTCTGCCGCCTCTGGTAAGTATGATCCTCGGCCCTCCACTGCCCTACGCCTTCCCTGGCCCTCCCATTAGCGAGTGCTCCGACATCGTCCCACTCGTCCACATGTTCCCTCCGGGGTCCTCCATGTAGCCAACCTGCGTCGACGCCCCCAAAAGGAGGGGGAAAACCCCCCGCGGGCCCATGGTGGGCCGCCCATCCTCCCCCGCCCCCAACCGGGGGCGGTTCTCCATCGGCGGGCCCTAGGAGGGCCCGCCCCATCATTCCGCCCCCCACCGGGGGCGGAAACCCCCCCCCCCCCCCCGCGCCCCCCGCCTGGGGGCGCCAACCTTCGCCGCCCCCTGGGGGGCAGAAACACCCCAGCGGGCCCCGGATGGGCCCGCTGCTGTTCGCCGCCCCCGCAGGGGGCGGTAGCCCTCCGGCGGCCCCGTTTCGGGGCCGCCCGCCTTCGCCGCCCCCAGTTGGGGGCGGCCGACCACCGGGGCCCCCTTGAAGGGCCCGCCCACCTCTCGGTTGCCTCGGATCGCTCTCCCGTGGGGGAAATGCTACTCCTTCGTCGCCGTTTCCATGATTTGTCCGTGAGACCAGATCTAATGAACCCGACGATTGCGGATCTGGATCTCGCTGCAGAAACTGGGGTTGTTGAAGCATCCTCGCCACCTCGGCAAACACATCCTTCATCTCGCGCGAATGGCGCTCCGAGACCCGATTCAACTTCTCATCCATGGTTGCGCTCAAACCCGCCTTGAGTTCTTCCCTCATATCCATCATCTCCTTTCGCAACCCCGTGATTTCCGCATCCAATCGCTCCTCCAGAGTTTTTTTCGCAGTCGCCCGTGTGCTCGCCATAGGACCGAGAGCTCTGATACCAATTGTTAGAGACATATCCCATACTAGGCCCATAACACTGGGCTCACACCCCATTTGTTAAGTATTATTGAGCATCCAACCCAAAACCAATTGGTATTAGGTGGAGAGGCCCTCTAATACTTAAACTATTTCTTTTTCTTTTGCACTTCCGATGTGTGACTATTTTTTGGGATCCTAACATACCACCACGCTTCCGACAACGCCGTCCACGGTGGCCCACTCTGGGGTGCCCACTCTAAGTGGCCCACTCTGGCATCACCCAGGTCGCCCCCTCTTAGGTCGCTCCTTCCACAGGTCGCCCCTTCCGCTTTCGACAACCATCGTCACGACGGCCCACTCTGGGTTGCCCACTCTAAGTGGCCCACTCTGGTCTCACCCAGGTCGCCCCCTCTTAGGTCGCTCCTTCCCCAGGTCGCCCCTTCCGCAACGTGGGTCGTAGCATGTGGCTAGCTCTGATACCAAAATGATACGATTTGGGGGCCAAATCGTATTTAGGGCTGAATTTAAAAGAGGAAAAATGGAAAAGATAGGAATTTCTATTGAAATACGAAGAACAATAAGATAGATTTGATCTTTTTCTGGAGAGATCACTCCCTAACTTGAATTAAAGGATCAAGTCTAATCCCCCACTAACCCTAGCCGTCACGGCAATCTAATCTCAATTCTTCCATCATGACAACTAGGGTTTTTGGGGTATTTATAGGACTCATCTAGTCATTGCTAATCGCACACACCGTGACTTAAGCAATGACTAAGATGTTACAAAGCAAAAAAAACAAACCAAGCTAAGTAAGATAAGGTGGGTAGCTCTAATTCCGGCACGTGCCCGTGCCCGCTTGCCTCCTCTTGTAGACGACCGCATCATAGTACATGCTCCTCCAGCTCCAGACGGGGCGCCTCTCGATATCTGACCACTATATCCGCTCCTGACCCTCCGGTCCTCCGTCTGAGCATCCTCTACCATCTGTGCCATCTCTATGACCTCCGACAGCCCCCGGGGCTTGTAGGGTCTCACCGCGGCGCGGAGGCTGGGTCGCAGCCCCTTCTAGAAGGTGCCCTCCAGTGACTCGTCGGACACTCCATGTACTCGCCCAGCCAGTGTCTCAAATCTCGATGTACTCCCGCACCGGCCCCTCCTGCCTAAGGGCGTAGAGCTGCTCGTGCAGGTTCCCAAGACGGGGATCTCTAAACTTCTCCAGCATGAGGTCCTTCAGCTCCTCCCAGCTCCTGATCTGATGCCTCCTCTCTTTTCACTGGAACCACCCCAAGGCTCTCCCCTCCATGCAGATGGCTGTCGCCTCCAGTTTCTGTGCCTCGGTCATGTGGTGTGCCGCGAAGTATCTCTCTGCTATGAACAGCCAGGCATGTGGATCCTCCCCAGAAAATAGCGGCATCGTCAGCTTCCGTACCCTGCACTCTCCCCTAAAGTGCCCCAGCTCGGGCATCCCATCCTCTCTGTGATGCGGACAGTAGTGCTGTCTCCGCTCGTCCTGGGTCTCGTACCGTCGCGGTGGGACTCCCTCATGGCCCACATAGCCTCCTCGATAATCTCCACGTCGGTCCTCGAAGTCGTCCCTCGAAGTCGTCCCAACCGGCATCATCGTCAAAATCTACCTCGTAGCCACCCCCGCCGTCATAACAATGGTCTCTCCCGCGTCCGTCTCCGTAGGATGGGTCCTCAGCTGCTGGCCGACGTCCCGAAGGGTCGAAAAACCTCCCAAAAATTGTCTGCGACCCTCCTCTACCGATGTCCGCTGCCCGGGGGCTCGAAAACCCCCCTGGACCTTGACCGCGCATCCCCCTCTGGCTACTGCCAGGGGGTTCCCGCCCCTGGCGGGCTTCTGTCGGGGCCCTCCGGCGCTGCCGGAGGGCCTGCAGGCCTTACCGGGCATCCGGCAGGGCCGGCGGGCCCTGCCGGAAGTCGTCGTAGGCGGGGAAGGCCCCCCGCCTCTTTCCCGCATCGGCCGAACCCCCTGGATGTTTTGGGGGTTCGGTCGTGGCTCGTCGTTGGCACGTTGCTCCCAATTGTGGCGGCTAGGTCCGCCGTCGCCCCTTAGCTCTCCACCGCCTTCCGCCGTACCTCCTCGCGATAGTCGACTTTTTATGGCTCCTCGTCGTCTTCCTCGTCCAATTCATCCACGTAATAGGGTTGATTTTGGGTAAAAATCTCCTCTTTCTCCTTCTCCTTCTTCAAAGGTGCCGCCTTTGGTGTCGGATTAGGGTTCCTTTCCCCTTTGTTGTTTGTCGCCAATTGATTTAGGGCTCCCATCAATTGCGTGAATTGATCGTCGTGCTTCGCTTGATTTGACGCCAATTGAGAGATGATGGTGGTTAATTTTGCCATGGACTCATCGTTCTCCGCCAATGATTTCTTGATTGCCTCGATTTCACTCGTGAACTTTGCATCCAACGCCTCGATTTTGTCTTGCAATCTTATCGAAGCCGCCATGGATCGTCACGTGCTCTGATACCAAATTGTTAAGAACTAACAAAGATACGATTTTTATTGAGAAAATAGTAGCTAGAACAAGATAATTGAACGCAAAAGAGGTGTGCTCTCCTCCCAAGATGCCAAAGAGGACGTCCGCACTCGTCTACCTATGGAATCACACAAATCACAATAATCATAGCATAGGTAAAAACAAGCGGCTACCCCCCTATTTATAATCAAAACTAGGGTAAGGGGGCTAGGGCATGCGGCCAATAGGGGTGCGGCTAGGATTAGGGCGTGCGGCTAGGGGTGCGGCCTGGGCCCGCACCCCCTTCCTGCGGGTATAAACCCGCAAGGTATTTGATGGGCCGGAAAGCCCATCAGATTATACCCGCAGGGTATTTGATGGGCCGGAAAGCCCATCAGATAACTAGCCTCGATTCGATAAGAGGCCTTTCTCCTAGCTTTCGATTCCAGATCAAAGCCTAAGATCTCCAACTAGTTGTCCGTGGACAAATCTACTAAGGGTTTTCTTCAACAATTTTCAGCATAAGCCCATCCACTGGCCGGCCCTAGCTATAAATAAAAGAAAACTACAGATCTGGAAAATTTACGAAACCCCCCCCCCCTAATTGCTGAAATTACAAAAATGCCCCTAGTGGGCCGAAACTCCCAGAAACGCATCAGTCTACTGGTGACTATTGTTTTCAATGTTCTGCCTGTAGGTTATTGCTATTTATAGTCAATCACTGATGCACTGACTACTTGAAATGGCTACTACTGGAGATGATCAGTCAATGCCTCGTACCCACCTAGAGTTTGTTTATCCTAAGACTATCCGCTACTGCTGTGAAACTGAATGGCACCAATTACCTTTTTTGGGTCAGATCTATTTCTTCTTCATCGGGTCTCGTAAGAAGCTAAAGCATCTTACCGATTCATTCTCCATATGCAAACTCAAAGGAGTGTGACGATCAGGTGGCTCATGTCTACCATGTGTTGACCTAATTACTGAACAACATGAAGGAGAATGTGAATGCTAGGGTGGTGTTCTTGCAGACTGCTAATAAAGCAGGTGACACGTTAAGAGAGCTGATACAGATCCAACCGGATGTCTCTAGAGTAGCTGAGTCGTATGAAAGACTATTTTGTTGAAAGGAGATCAAGATCATACTGCCTGCTATTCGAAACTGAGTGGTATCCTTGATGAGTTACACTTCTATCAACCAATTGTCTTGAATTTGAAGACACTAAAGTATTATCATGAGGAATTTGTTGCCAAGTTTCTCTCAGTCATGAATCGTTCCTTGGATAGCCCGGTACAAGGATAGATTCTTGGGATGATTCAATCCCATCATGGCTTATGCTCATGTTCGACGAGTATCAGTAGGTAGTGGGGCATCGTTGGTTCCATAACCAGTATTAAGAGTTCTGCCATGTAAAAGTAAAGGATGAGGATGAGGATGTGTTTCCGAGACATAGAGAGGCTGTGGTCTTCCTCGTGCTAGATAGACATCCTTATCTTCTGACAAAGGATCACGACATTGTGTAACGCCCCGTCTCCAGGTGTCGTCACATTATACAATTACATGCAGGTTCTGCAGGTGCCAGTGAAACAGTGGCGAGCAAAGGAAAAAAATAAAGCTACTCATTTCATTACTTTCATATTATATTTACAGAATTTCAATACAAGGAAACAAAATGGTACGATTTGTAGAATTTAACGAGAAGAAAAGAAATTTAAAAGTAGAAATTGATATTAAGATAGACAATCCCTTCTGTAGTGGATCTCTTCCTAACTTGAATTGATGGATCACGCCTAATCCCACAAATCCCTAACACGAAAATACTCTCAAATGATCGTTCTTCGATAAAAATAAACTAGGGCCGGCTCGTAGGCTTTTAATCCCTCCTAAACACGAAAATAAGTAAGGCTAATTAGCCCTCTAATGGCTAAACACACAACTCGACTAATGAGCGAAAAGGATAAGTCACCCACTTGGATGCGTGCCGCTCCGCCTGGTGTAGACCCGGATTACATCATTACTCCCCCCAAAACATGAACCTTGTCCTCAAGGTTGCAGTCTGATGATGGTGTCCATATTCTCTAATCTAAGTGTGGGCGCGGCTCTGCCTCGTCCCCACCTCCGTCAAGCATCACCACAAGATCCTTCTCTGCTGTCACCTCTAGCTGCATGGCCCTCCCCGTGCAACGGTGCCCTGGTGTGAACCTCTTGTCACACTTGAAGCAAAAGACATGTGCCCTTCGCTCCCTCATCTCGGTCTCTGTCATGCGACAAGTCTGCCATCCCGGTCGCATCTCCGTCGCATCCCCCCTTGCTGTCGCTGGTGCCCCCACAGTGGTCTGGGTTGTCTCAGTAGGTGCTGGACTGCGGTATGTCGATCCACCCCCGGCCCCCTAGACTTTCTCTCTTCAGCCAACATGTCCTCCACTCTCCTGGCCACGCGCATCATGGCAGTCAACCCCTGAGGGTCATGTACTCCTAGCTCAGCTCTCACTGCCGGTTTCAGCCCCTTCAGGAAGTTCCCCTCCATCGATTCCTCAGATACGCCCTCCACTCGGCTCGAGAGTGTCTCAAACATCGCAATATAGTCCCGTATGGATCCATCCTGTCTCAAGTTGTATAACTGCTCAAACAGCTCTCTTCGTGGGTCTCCTGAAATCTCTCCATAAGGCACTCTGTCAGCTCCCTCCAAGTCCGTATAGGCCTCTGCTTCTGGGTCCACCAATACCATGCAAGAGACTCACCCTCGAAGTTCAGTGCTACCGCCCTCCGTCTCTCCGCCTCCCTGAAGCCCGCGACCTCAAAGTACCTCTCTATCTGGTAAATCCATCCATCGGGGTCCTTCCCATCAAAAAGTGGCGCCTTCAACTTCCTCATCTCTGGGTTGGTGTCACCTCGTGGTGGCCCTTCCCTGTTCACTGTCTGCCGCCTCTGATAAGGGTGATCCGCAGTCCTCCACTGTCCCACATCTCCTCTGGCCCTCTCATTGGCAAGTGCACCTACATCGTCCCACTCGTCAACCTGCTCTCGTCGGAGTTCTCCACGTAGCCACCCTTCTTCGACGCCCCCAAAAGGAGGGGAAAATCCTCCTGCGGGCCCCAGATGGGCCCGCAGATGGTGATCCGCCCTCCGTGGGGGCGCGGGGGGCGGAGGCGGGGCGGAAATGGCAGGTGGTCCCACCTTGGGCCCGTAAATGGTGATCCGCCCCCATAAGGGGTGGAGGAGGGTGGCCGGCCCACTTGGGGCCCACAGGAGGCGGGTAGACCCCGTGGGGGGCGGCGAGGACAGGCGGGTCCATCTGGGGCCCGCAGGAGGATTTTCCCATCCTTTTGGGGGCGTCGAAGAAGGGTGGTTACGTGGAGGACTCCGGTGAGAGCAGATTGACGAGTGGGACGATGTAGGTGCACTCGTCAATGAGAGGGCCAGTGTAGATATGGGACAGTGAAGGACTAAGGATCACCCTTACCAGAGGTGGCAGACAGTGAACAGGGAAGGACCACCATGAGGTGACACCAATTCAGAGATGAGGAAGTTGAAGGCGACACTTTTTGATGGGAAGGACCCCGATGGATGGATTTACTAGATAGAGCGGTACTTTGATGTCGCGGGCTTCACAGAGGCGGAGAGACCGAGTGCGGTAACACTGAACTTCGAGGGTGAGGCTCTTGCATGGTATCGGTGGACCCAGAAGCAGATGCATATACGGACTTGGAGGGAGCTGACAGAGTGCCTTATGAAGAGATTTCAGGAGACCCACGGGGAGGGCTGTTCGAGTAGCTATACAACTTGAGACAGGATGGATCAGTACGGGACTATATTGCGAAGTTTGAGACACTCTCGAGCCGAGTGAAGGGCGTATCTGAGGAATTGATGGAAGGGAACTTCTTGAAGGGGCTAAAACCGGCGGTGAGAGCTGAGCTGGGAGTACATGACCCTCGGGGGTTGACTGCCATGATGCGGATGGCCAGGAGAGTGGAGGACAGTTTGGCTGAAAAGAGAAAGTCTAGGGGGCCGAGGCGGATCGACATACTGCAGTCCAGCACCTACTGAGACAACCCAGACCACTGTGGAGGCACCAGCGACGACCAGGGTGGATGCGACGGAGACGCGGCCGGGAGGACAGACTCGTCGCATGACAGAGGCTGAGATGAGGGACCGGAGGGCCCATGGCCTTTGCTTCAAGTGTGACGAGAGGTTCACACGAGGCACCGTTGCGCGGGGAGGGCCATGCAGCTGGAGGTGGCAGTAGAGGAGGATCTTGTGGTGATACTTGAAGGAGGTGGGGACGAGGCAGAGCCGTGCCCACACTTAGATTAGAGAATATGGACACTATCATCAGACTGCAACCTTGAGGACAAGGTTCATTTTTTGGGGGAAGTAATGATGTGATCCGGGTCTACACCAGGCGGAGCGACACACACCCAAGGGGGTGACTTATCCTTTTGCTCATTAGCGAGTTGTGTGTTTAGCAATTAGAGGGTTTTTGATCATTAGTCGAGTTGTGTGTTTAGCCATTAGAGTGCTAATTAGTCTTTTACTTATTTTCATGTTTAGGAGGGGTTAAAAGCCTACGAACCGGCCCTAGTTTATTTTTATCGAAGAACGATCATTTGGGAGTATTTTCTTGTTAGGGATTTGGGGGATTAGGCTTGATCCATCAATTCAAGCTAGGGAGAGATCCACTCCAGAAGGGATCGTCTATCTTAATATCAATTTCCACGTTTAAATTTTTTTCTAGAATTTAACGAGAAGAAAAGAAATTTAAAAGTGGAAATTGATATTAAGATAGACGATCCCTTCTGGAGTGGATCTCTCCCTAGCTTGAATTGATGGATCAAGCCTAATCCCCCAAATACCTAACAAGAAAATACTCTCAAATGATCGTTCTTCGATAAAAATAAACTACGGCCGGCTCGTAGGCTTTTAACCCCTCCTAAACATGAAAATAAGTAAAAGACTAATTAACCCTCTAATGGCTAAACACACAACTCGACTAGAGCAAATAGGATAAGTTACCCCCTTGGGTGGGTGCCGCTCCGCCTAGTGTAGACCCGGATCACATCACAAAAGTACAACTCACTATCTCACTCCAAGGCTAAAACAAAAATACATAGAGAGAGAACGCCAAGTACACTCACACCCAGCCAATCCTCAAGACCCTGCGCCTTGAATCGAGAACCCCTGCTCCTCGTACCTAGATGCCTCCAGGTTTCCCTGCTCGTCACCTAGTGGCAACAACGGGAGTGGTACCACTGCTCAATAGAGTAGACGATATCTAACCAAGCAACAATAATAATGACGGTGCATAACAAGGAGATATGAGCAACAAATATAAATGGTACGGTGCCAAAAGATATAACATACTATGATTATTTAATGCAATCAACTACTAAAATGTGGCACTTGCTAAGGTGAACCAATCCTAGGTCATGGCTTACAGTTAAAGATGGAGCTTGATTTTGTCTCTCTTCACTTCGGCAGCACAGAAACACCCTTTTGTTAGCTGCAAGCTTTCTGTTGTTGTGATCCTCCCTCACTTATGTTATCTCATCTCTAGGCTATTCTCTCTCTAGGCTCCATGAATTTTTCAAGATCATGGCCATAAACTAGTAGGTTTAAATTTTATCATCATTGCTGGTAATTATGGATGAATTTGGATATGCATGGTACTTACGTTGATGGTGCTAGGCAACAAGCTGCGTAGCTTAGCAAAATGAGCATTAATGCACTCCCTGCACCTGCGCCTGGCCTCACTGTGGCTCTTCGATGCGGCCAGGGCCTTGGCATTCATGATCTCTTGCGCGATCATCTTACCTAATTTGGAATGAATGTTGCTCCCAAAAGGCAAGGACAACGAAGGATCACCTTGGTCATATGCCATGTAGTTACAAAAGCCAGAAGCCAACCCTAATGGATCATCTTGATAATCAAACTGCAGTGCAGAAGAAGCCCTTCGGCTGTACAAATGTTCGTTGTAGAACGGAATGATCGATGGTGACGGTGTTGGAAGAAGAGGAGGAAATGGCAAAAGCAAAGAAGGCATGACATAGTGATCGCTAGTGTCACAAACGAATTGGTTGTTTGATTGAGATTGAGGGGGAAGAATTGGCCATGAGAAAAATGGTGCTACATGTGGATGATCTTCTGTTTCATGGTGAAAGCCTTGGAACAAGCAGCTGAAGCCAGCAAAAATGCTCAAGAGTGTAGTATCGACGACGTGAGCGAATGACGCGTTGCTTGCCAGATGAGCTCATAATCTATAGCATCCTCCCTCGGATTCCCTTCAAATCTCTATGCCGACTCAAGTCCGTGAGCAAGAATTGGAGTCGAGCCATCTCCGACGATCATCTGTTCAAGATGCTGCAACATGGGCTCGCAGTTAAACATTGCTCGGTTTCTTTCGACGCCACGGATTGAGAGCAGTATCGCTCGGTTTCTCTCAACATGGACTCGCAGCTAACACCTATTACACACTGGTCCATTCGATGTTTAGCAATGTGAACAGTATCAATGGGGTTGAGTATCGGTTCGAGGTGTTCTCGTCAGATTGCAGAGAATGGGTCGGCGCAAGGATCATGTTGTGACTGTAAAGAACATCGGATGGTGGGTCACCAAGCCCGTTTTCGGCGGTGGAGTCATTACTGGAACTGCACATGCCTCAGATTTGAACCCAAAAAGCATAATAGTGGCTTACAGAGGTTGTCGTCGACGATGAAGGCTCGAGCGGGTCTTAATTTGAAAGATACCCCAAATGTTAGGGTATTAACTTGAAAGATACCACAATCGTTAGGCTATTTTTGTGATCTTGGATCAGAAGCAAAACGGGTATAATTTAACGCCGCCGTCGTCCATTAGCCAAAACACACAAAAAGTTACTATTGTGTTCGACTGAAGTTCAGGATATTAAGTTGAAAGAGACCCCAAACATTAGAGTAAGTTTTTGTGAATACCCCCGTTAAATGACCAATACCTTTAATCTACTAAAAATAAATAAAGAAAATGACTTAAAACAAACAATTCCACTAAATTGATATATGTTCTTTTTTTAACCATCTCACACTTCCTATCATATCTATAAAAGGACACACCCAAAATTAATTAATTGAATAAAACAAAGCCTCCAACACCTACTACCAACCATCAAATTCGCACCATCGACAGTCATAAATCGCAAACTAACCGAAAGCAATTCCATGATGCAATTTTCTTCATGTATCTCGCATGGGAAAATCAAAAAGAAATAAGAAACAGAATCCGAAACAAAACCTCAATAATGCGATTGCAGATGGCGGTGGCGA
Organism: Scilla litardierei; assembly: GCA_030789695.1. Classification (NCBI taxonomy): domain Eukaryota; kingdom Viridiplantae; phylum Streptophyta; class Magnoliopsida; order Asparagales; family Asparagaceae; genus Scilla; species Scilla litardierei. The sequence goes on from CM061141.1 coordinate 8,994,447, forward strand.
TCCCATCCGCATGCTCCTTGTGGACGCCGGCGATCATGCTGAGCTCCGTGATGACGGGCTTCGAGTTAGTGGTGAGGTTGGCCAATGCCTCCTCGTATAGCCTGACAACGTCCCGGGTTCTGACGGGGCCCATCTGCTCCCTCTCCTTCAACCTCGAGCGGAACCGCTCTAGGATTGGAGGGTGTTTCTTGCTAGGGTTTTTCTCGGTAGGGTTTTTCTCTCCATGGTCCATTGTTGGGGATCAGATTTTTGGGGGATTTTTTAGGGTTTGGGTTTGGGTTTGGGTTTGGGTTTGGGTAGAACGGGGCATTGAGGGAGAGCTAAAAAGGGAAGGAAGAGGGGCTTTGAAATTGGCGCTGATGCTGCTGGTTGCTGCTGTGCCTCTGTGAGTGTGAGGACTCAGTGAGAAATGGGGGAGGGATTTCTGTTGTTTGTTTCTTGTTTTTTTTCCTTTTTCGGTTTCTGTTTTTTGGTTGTATATGTATTGGTTTTCGAAAACCGTTGCTCGTTCATTAATTTGAGGGGATTGAATGGGCGCGTGGCGACTGAATCTCTTGGGAGTTAGTACGGATATGCAACCCCTACCGGGTTGGGCTCTTACGCAAGATATTGGGCTTTAAATTGCTCTCGGGCTATGGAGAGGCCCATTCTTATTGTGAAGTTCTGTCACATGTGCTGAACATTTCGCTTTATAACCCACGGTTAGAGCAACTCCAACCCACATCTCTAAAAACCACCCTTCAAAATGGAATATCTCTAAAAGATGTCATTTTGGAGGATGGACAACTCCAACCCACCATCTTCAAATCATATTTTCTCTTTATTTAAGCTTTACTAATGAAAAATATTTATCATTAAAATGGGATAATCTAATACATTATTTCTTCATGAAAGAAAATTATAAATAATATAAAATTATTATTATTTCTTGTTATATTGTAAATATTTTAAATTTGCTCGAAAAATATCCAATATTGGTCTCATTTTGTAGGTATAATTGAGATATTTCCAACGGTATTAAAATTATTAAATTTGGTAATGTGGTTTGTAAAATACTTTAGTTGTAAATAATCATACTTAATTTAATAAAGGGTTAAAAAGTTAAAAACATAGAGGGTTTAATTTTGAAGGGGTGAATAGTGCCCCTTCAAATTTGAAGGGCACTATTCACATTCTTCATTTCTGGCTCCATTTTGAAGATGGGTTGGAGTGGGTTTCATCTCCAAATTGAAGATTTGGAGATGGGTTGGAGTTGCTCTTACAAAGTCAACTAGATAGATAGAACGGATATTTCTACTATAAAACCGTATTGAATCATACATTTGTATGCTATTGTTTGGTTTGATAACTTGCAACTTATTGTAAAGTGGTGTTATATTTCCATCCATATTTACACAAGTGAGCATCATGGTGGCAAAACGGCCCGCTCGGGCCGGCCCGGGCTTAATCAAACCCCAGGCCGGGCCGATAACTTGCAACTTATTGTAAAGTGGTGTTATGTTTCCATCCATATTTACACAAGCGAGCATCATGGTGGCAAAACAGCCCGCTCTGGCCGGCCCGGGCTTCCCGGTGGGGCAGACCCTGTAACGACCCGCTCTCGGGGGCCCGTTACTTATTTGGTTTATTCGCAGGTTCCGCAGTTTACCAGTGAAATCAGCATAGCCACAACTCAGAGATGCATCACAATACTCAAACCAGCGTACAAACGTTATTACAGTCCAAATTAAAATACAACAACAACCAGCACACTCTCTCACAATACATAAAGGAAGTACTGAAAAGGAATGCGGAAAAGTAAATACACAGTACAACGCACACACCAACAGAAAAGTAACTAAAACTCTGCATCCTCTGGGTCAATGTAGGCTCCTCCATCTCTAGGGCAATCTCCTCGATCAAGTCTTCGTCTGCCGGTGCCATAAATGGAACCGAAGGTAAGTCACAACAATTCTAGCGATAGAAAAAGAGGAGTGCACAAATATGGAGCAGTCTATATTAAACAAGTGCGTAAAGTAAAGCAGGGACAGACAAGCATGCAAGTGCGATAAGTAAAGTACATCTGTCAAGCATGCAAGGGTGACAAGTAAAGTAAAGGTGCCCAAGCAAGTAACTAGTAATGACGATAGCAATGAAAATTGCAATAATGAGAGTACTTGTGCCTATTCTAGTTTGTGACTTATAACGGGAAGTACAGTGAGCAACCAAGAGGCCAACTCTTGCCGCGGGTGCTACCCAGGCGAACTATGCTATGAATACTATGCAATAATCTCTGAGAACTGTGCAATAATCTGTGATCTGTGATGGTTGTCACCGGCACTGTTATGGGTTGCTAGAACCCGCACGGTGACAACAAAGTCTGGACTAGTCGCTCCCGCACTTCCGCAATTATAAGTTACCCCAAAAACCCAGTGTCTGTGCAATACCATACTCTGCAATTTTACCAGCCATTAACCATTCTCACATTTCTAGTTACAATCTTTCTGTCAAGCAATGTCAATAATCTGTTCAGGTCAATAACTGTTCCGAGACTAGATGTCAAGTCCTATGTTCATACGAGTACACTATCTATATTTCTAAGGATAGAATTTACTGTGACTTACACTATTGGAATTGTCGTAGCAAGACAAGGATGGAGTTAGAGCGCAGGGAGTGGTACCTGCAAACACGAGAGGTTATCAGCTAATGGCTAACATATTTAAATTAACTTCTAACTTTAATTAACACTTAATTATTAAAATAAGTGGAAAACTTTAAACTATCTTTCATAACTTTAAACTAATGCCACCATAACTTTAGAGTTTATATGACAATAGCTAACAACCTTATAAACGTTAGGCTAATATACAATTAACTTAATTTAAGATAAAAAAACTTTATAATAGGAAACTTTAATAAAACTAAATCTTAATAACAAGTAACTTAACTTATAACATAACTTATTAACTGTTATAATAGTTTAATAATAATAATAATAATAATAATAATAATAATAATAAACTCTTACATTAATTTAAAATCCCCCCTTCTTATCTCTTTCTCTCCATGTCTCGCTCTCTCTTCTTCTGTTTCTTTCTCCCTTTTCTTTTGCAGGGGAGGCAAGGGGGCACGGCAAGAGGCTTCGGGCGATCGACGGCGAGCGGCGCGACTCGCGGCGGAGAGCTCGAAGCTCGAGCGGAGGGAGCGGCTTCTCGAAGACGGCGGAGATCGGAGATGAGCGGCGACGGCGGGGCGGATCAGAGCGGCACAGGCGATCGGGGGTCGGGGGCTCACGGCGATCGAGGGGGGGCGACGCTGATTGGCGGCGGCGGTTCGAGGTGGCGGTGGCACTAGGAGATCCGGGCGGCGGATCTCGGGGCAGTCTACGGCGGCAGCTTCCACGGGGTGGAGTCGATCGGCGATTGAGGCGAGGCGGCGCGATTTGAGGCGGGATCTGAGGCGTCACGGCGGTCGCTCCGGAAGTCGACAGCGAAGGCGGGGGCTTCGGCGGCTCGGCGGTCGCTCCGGAGGCGGGGGGTGCACGGTGAGAGGCGGCGGTGACTTGATCGCCGCGGCGGCGGACGACGTCGAGGTGGCGGTCGGCGTCCGTTGCCGGAGGGGGGAAGAGCGAGGGATAGAGAGAGAGTGCGAGATAGAGAGAGGGCGAAGAGAGAGCGGGCGGGCCTTCAAAAGATTCTGGGTTTAAACGCAAAGAGAAGGAGATGGAGATGGTTACACAGTGTGCCTGTGGGGTTGGGTTCACGGGTTTCATTTATAGGCTAGGGGAAAAATAACAGAGGTAAAAATAATGTTAAGATAGGTGATAAAACTAGTATTAATTACTAGATATAATAAGGGTGGGTGGATCCGAAATTGTCGGATCTCACCCACTTAGGCAACGACTTAAGAGGGTGGGGTTAGGGTAAGAATTAATTAAAGGAGGTAAAGTAATTCAGTAAAAAGTGATTAGTAAAGGTGAATAGTCGTTATTGAATGTAATTAGCAAAGCGGTGAAATACAGACACGTTTTCACAAATGACTCCGAAAAATTATGAAAACATACCTACGGGATCGTATCATCGCGAGAATCGCGAATACAAGATCCGTTTTAGGATTTGAGTTACGGAAATACTAGTTTTTGGCCAAAACATTTAGAAAGCGGGTTTGCGGGTTCTATACTGAAATGATGTCTGAAAATTACGAAATTAATGTGGGAAGCCCTAAATGATAATAGGATGTTACTGTAGAAGTTTGAAAACGTTTTGAATACGTTTGAATAGAAAATAAATTCGTCGAATCAAAACGGTAATTTTGGAAGATGAATTTTAACAGGAATGTTTTGGGCATTTGCGGAAATCTGAAATTACTGAAATATCTTATCATTAGTCTAGTGCTTTAAAATATTTTTATAAGAATTTTTTTGAAATCAGTTTTGTTAGAAAATTCTTGACTGACATAAAGTAAAAATTTTAAAATACGAAAAATACGTGAAGTGAAGTGTTGAAAATTTCTGGTCGTTACATTCTACCCTCCTTAAAATAATTCCATCCTCGGAATTCAGAAGATCGGTAATCGCCTAAGCAATTCAAACGATCGACCGGAAGGTTTGACGAACGACCACGACATAGGAAAATAAGTTGTTAATAGCATGAAATAAAACGTGATATCACATCATTAAGAAAACAAAAGACGAATACATGAATACATACTATTACCATAGTTTCCGTAACTAGTTTCCTAACCTAGTATCATCACCATAGTTACTTCAGATTTATCATGTAGCCAAAACATGAGATAATGGCACTACATGAAAATGAGAGCTATTACGATGATGACATCAGGTTCGAACTCGGAACCTGAGGTGATAAGTCAATAGCAAACTAATCAATATTCACATCAAAAAGATAGATCTTAAAGCTTAAAATAGCTAACTTAGGCTAATGATGACTTACTGGGTTTAAAGGGGGGTGCCGAAAGTCATGATAGGGTAGGGTAGGTTAGGTGGGAACGGGGCTCGAGGAGAGGATAAGGACAAAAGACAATAATGAGGGGGGATGTGGTAGGCGGGAAAGAATTCAAACACGTGGAAAAATCGGGTACAAGATGAAAGCAGGGTCTAGAAGAGAAACACGAGCTCAAGAAGGATGCAATAATGCAACAGCCTACACGTCGGGTCTGGCTCGATACTCTACTGGTCCTTCTGAACGGCTTTTGCTGAGGAACACGAACTTTGGATGATTGGGTATATCGATTTCTACCCTCCTTTGACGACATTCAATGGTGGCATGAAATGATCCCAACCAATACATCCCGAAGAAGTCGACAAAGAGATCTCATCTACAAATCACCACAGAGCATTGGAGGCATCCGCTAGCTACCGGTAGTGAACCGCCAGCGGTCTCGACCTTCCAACGGGAGTCAGAGGTTCAACAGTGATAGCATGTGTTTGAACGAAACGACTGGCCAAGAAGCAATGTGTAGCTCTTGAGTCGAACAGTGTGAGGGCAGGTTTACCGGCTATTAAGACGGTACCTACCGTGATGAGAATCAAGTCTAAGCTTACGATTTCTAAATATTAGAGTATGTAGCTTAGTGAAAAATCACGTACCTGTGATTACTTGGCCCATAGCTTCGGCTTCTTCCACTGTCATGGTATAAGCTTGGCGTCTCTGGGCGCCTGTCGTGGAGTCTGCTGGTACACTTGCTGCTGAGGAGGGAGTAGTTGACGTTGCTGAGCAGATGATAGTGGTCGCTTCCGTTGTGGAACTCGAACTTCTGGTGGTCGAAAAATTCGAACGCTACTCTCCGTAGCCAGAGTTCAAGCGTAGAAAGATTCTAAGAAGGTCAATCGAAAGGTCATCAAGCTAAAAGAAGGGTGATAGTGATGAAGATCGATGGCGTTACATAATCATGATTCACGTCCTTGCGGTCCAGCGGACACGGTCAGGGAAGTGACTAAGCTAGGATCACTTATGCCCAGTCTAGCCAAGTCGATCCACAGACTTTAGCCAAGCACATTGACCGGTATCATGGTCTATTGAAGGAAGATTATCATTCATACGAGTGCCACCGATACAAAAGATTTTTATTAATAACTAATTAATCCTATCAAAATTTAGGTTTTGTTAATGACTTTTATTAAGGCCAGACAGGTCAGCTCCATTGGGGCTCTTCGAAGTGTTCCCGTCCATCTTTCGAGTGTCAAACCTGCATTCATAGAAAATGTCAGCTTAGTCGAGTATCGTATACGATACATCCTGGTTTCACTATACTGTTCACGAGGTATTTTGCATGGACCTGCGTGGGCCGCCAAAACTTGTAACTGCCCGCTCTCGGGGGCCCGTTACTTATTTGGTTTATTCGCAGGTTCCGCAGTTTACCAGTGAAATCAGCATAGCCACAACTCAGAGATGCATCACAATACTCAAACCAGCGTACAAACGTTATTACAGTCCAAATTAAAATACAACAACAACCAGCACACTCTCTCACAATACATAAAGGAAGTACTGAAAAGGAATGCGGAAAAGTAAATACACAGTACAACGCACACACCAACAGAAAAGTAACTAAAACTCTGCATCCTCTGGGTCAATGTAGGCTCCTCCATCTCTAGGGCAATCTCCTCGATCAAGTCTTCGTCTGCCGGTGCCATAAATGGAACCGAAGGTAAGTCACAACAATTCTAGCGATAGAAAAAGAGGAGTGCACAAATATGGAGCAGTCTATATTAAACAAGTGCGTAAAGTAAAGCAGGGACAGACAAGCATGCAAGTGCGATAAGTAAAGTACATCTGTCAAGCATGCAAGGGTGACAAGTAAAGTAAAGGTGCCCAAGCAAGTAACTAGTAATGACGATAGCAATGAAAATTGCAATAATGAGAGTACTTGTGCCTATTCTAGTTTGTGACTTATAACGGGAAGTACAGTGAGCAACCAAGAGGCCAACTCTTGCCGCGGGTGCTACCCAGGCGAACTATGCTATGAATACTATGCAATAATCTCTGAGAACTGTGCAATAATCTGTGATCTGTGATGGTTGTCACCGGCACTGTTATGGGTTGCTAGAACCCGCACGGTGACAACAAAGTCTGGACTAGTCGCTCCCGCACTTCCGCAATTATAAGTTACCCCAAAAACCCAGTGTCTGTGCAATACCATACTCTGCAATTTTACCAGCCATTAACCATTCTCACATTTCTAGTTACAATCTTTCTGTCAAGCAATGTCAATAATCTGTTCAGGTCAATAACTGTTCCGAGACTAGATGTCAAGTCCTATGTTCATACGAGTACACTATCTATATTTCTAAGGATAGAATTTACTGTGACTTACACTATTGGAATTGTCGTAGCAAGACAAGGATGGAGTTAGAGCGCAGGGAGTGGTACCTGCAAACACGAGAGGTTATCAGCTAATGGCTAACATATTTAAATTAACTTCTAACTTTAATTAACACTTAATTATTAAAATAAGTGGAAAACTTTAAACTATCTTTCATAACTTTAAACTAATGCCACCATAACTTTAGAGTTTATATGACAATAGCTAACAACCTTATAAACGTTAGGCTAATATACAATTAACTTAATTTAAGATAAAAAAAACTTTATAATAGGAAACTTTAATAAAACTAAATCTTAATAACAAGTAACTTAACTTATAACATAACTTATTAACTGTTATAATAGTTTAATAATAATAATAATAATAATAATAATAATAATAATAAACTCTTACATTAATTTAAAATCCCCCCTTCTTATCTCTTTCTCTCCATGTCTCGCTCTCTCTTCTTCTGTTTCTTTCTCCCTTTTCTTTTGCAGGGGAGGCAAGGGGGCACGGCAAGAGGCTTCGGGCGATCGACGGCGAGCGGCGCGACTCGCGGCGGAGAGCTCGAAGCTCGAGCGGAGGGAGCGGCTTCTCGAAGACGGCGGAGATCGGAGATGAGCGGCGACGGCGGGGCGGATCAGAGCGGCACAGGCGATCGGGGGTCGGGGGCTCACGGCGATCGAGGGGGGGCGACGCTGATTGGCGGCGGCGGTTCGAGGTGGCGGTGGCACTAGGAGATCCGGGCGGCGGATCTCGGGGCAGTCTACGGCGGCAGCTTCCACGGGGTGGAGTCGATCGGCGATTGAGGCGAGGCGGCGCGATTTGAGGCGGGATCTGAGGCGTCACGGCGGTCGCTCCGGAAGTCGACAGCGAAGGCGGGGGCTTCGGCGGCTCGGCGGTCGCTCCGGAGGCGGGGGGTGCACGGTGAGAGGCGGCGGTGACTTGATCGCCGCGGCGGCGGACGACGTCGAGGTGGCGGTCGGCGTCCGTTGCCGGAGGGGGGAAGAGCGAGGGATAGAGAGAGAGTGCGAGATAGAGAGAGGGCGAAGAGAGAGCGGGCGGGCCTTCAAAAGATTCTGGGTTTAAACGCAAAGAGAAGGAGATGGAGATGGTTACACAGTGTGCCTGTGGGGTTGGGTTCACGGGTTTCATTTATAGGCTAGGGGAAAAATAACAGAGGTAAAAATAATGTTAAGATAGGTGATAAAACTAGTATTAATTACTAGATATAATAAGGGTGGGTGGATCCGAAATTGTCGGATCTCACCCACTTAGGCAACGACTTAAGAGGGTGGGGTTAGGGTAAGAATTAATTAAAGGAGGTAAAGTAATTCAGTAAAAAGTGATTAGTAAAGGTGAATAGTCGTTATTGAATGTAATTAGCAAAGCGGTGAAATACAGACACGTTTTCACAAATGACTCCGAAAAATTATGAAAACATACCTACGGGATCGTATCATCGCGAGAATCGCGAATACAAGATCCGTTTTGGGATTTGAGTTACAGAAATACTAGTTTTTGGCCAAAACATTTAGAAAGCGGGTTTGCGGGTTCTATACTGAAATGATGTCTGAAAATTACGAAATTAATGTGGGAAGCCCTAAATGATAATAGGATGTTACTGTAGAAGTTTGAAAACGTTTTGAATACGTTTGAATAGAAAATAAATTCGTCGAATCAAAACGGTAATTTTGGAAGATGAATTTTAACAGGAATGTTTTGGGCATTTGCGGAAATCTGAAATTACTGAAATATCTTATCATTAGTCTAGTGCTTTAAAATATTTTTATAAGAATTTTTTTGAAATCAGTTTTGTTAGAAAATTCTTGACTGACATAAAGTAAAAATTTTAAAATACGAAAAATACGTGAAGTGAAGTGTTGAAAATTTCTGGTCGTTACATTCTACCCTCCTTAAAATAATTCCATCCTCGGAATTCAGAAGATCGGTAATCGCCTAAGCAATTCAAACGATCGACCGGAAGGTTTGACGAACGACCACGACATAGGAAAATAAGTTGTTAATAGCATGAAATAAAACGTGATATCACATCATTAAGAAAACAAAAGACGAATACATGAATACATACTATTACCATAGTTTCCGTAACTAGTTTCCTAACCTAGTATCATCACCATAGTTACTTCAGATTTATCATGTAGCCAAAACATGAGATAATGGCACTACATGAAAATGAGAGCTATTACGATGATGACATCAGGTTCGAACTCGGAACCTGAGGTGATAAGTCAATAGCAAACTAATCAATATTCACATCAAAAAGATAGATCTTAAAGCTTAAAATAGCTAACTTAGGCTAATGATGACTTACTGGGTTTAAAGGGGGGTGCCGAAAGTCATGATAGGGTAGGGTAGGGTAGGTGGGAACGGGGCTCGAGGAGAGGATAAGGACAAAAGACAATAATGAGGGGGGATGTGGTAGGCGGGAAAGAATTCAAACACGTGGAAAAATCGGGTACAAGATGAAAGCAGGGTCTAGAAGAGAAACACGAGCTCAAGAAGGATGCAATAATGCAACAGCCTACACGTCGGGTCTGGCTCGATACTCTACTGGTCCTTCTGAACGGCTTTTGCTGAGGAACACGAACTTTGGATGATTGGGTATATCGATTTCTACCCTCCTTTGACGACATTCAATGGTGGCATGAAATGATCCCAACCAATACATCCCGAAGAAGTCGACAAAGAGATCTCATCTACAAATCACCACAGAGCATTGGAGGCATCCGCTAGCTACCGGTAGTGAACCGCCAGCGGTCTCGACCTTCCAACGGGAGTCAGAGGTTCAACAGTGATAGCATGTGTTTGAACGAAACGACTGGCCAAGAAGCAATGTGTAGCTCTTGAGTCGAACAGTGTGAGGGCAGGTTTACCGGCTATTAAGACGGTACCTACCGTGATGAGAATCAAGTCTAAGCTTACGATTTCTAAATATTAGAGTATGTAGCTTAGTGAAAAATCACGTACCTGTGATTACTTGGCCCATAGCTTCGGCTTCTTCCACTGTCATGGTATAAGCTTGGCGTCTCTGGGCGCCTGTCGTGGAGTCTGCTGGTACACTTGCTGCTGAGGAGGGAGTAGTTGACGTTGCTGAGCAGATGATAGTGGTCGCTTCCGTTGTGGAACTCGAACTTCTGGTGGTCGAAAAATTCGAACGCTACTCTCCGTAGCCAGAGTTCAAGCGTAGAAAGATTCTAAGAAGGTCAATCGAAAGGTCATCAAGCTAAAAGAAGGGTGATAGTGATGAAGATCGATGGCGTTACATAATCATGATTCACGTCCTTGCGGTCCAGCGGACACGGTCAGGGAAGTGACTAAGCTAGGATCACTTATGCCCAGTCTAGCCAAGTCGATCCACAGACTTTAGCCAAGCACATTGACCGGTATCATGGTCTATTGAAGGAAGATTATCATTCATACGAGTGCCACCGATACAAAAGATTTTTATTAATAACTAATTAATCCTATCAAAATTTAGGTTTTGTTAATGACTTTTATTAAGGCCAGACAGGTCAGCTCCATTGGGGCTCTTCGAAGTGTTCCCGTCCATCTTTCGAGTGTCAAACCTGCATTCATAGAAAATGTCAGCTTAGTCGAGTATCGTATACGATACATCCTGGTTTCACTATACTGTTCACGAGGTATTTTGCATGGACCTGCGTGGGCCGCCAAAACTTGTAACTGCCCGCTCTCGGGGGCCCGTTACTTATTTGGTTTATTCGCAGGTTCCGCAGTTTACCAGTGAAATCAGCATAGCCACAACTCAGAGATGCATCACAATACTCAAACCAGCGTACAAACGTTATTACAGTCCAAATTAAAATACAACAACAACCAGCACACTCTCTCACAATACATAAAGGAAGTACTGAAAAGGAATGCGGAAAAGTAAATACACAGTACAACGCACACACCAACAGAAAAGTAACTAAAACTCTGCATCCTCTGGGTCAATGTAGGCTCCTCCATCTCTAGGGCAATCTCCTCGATCAAGTCTTCGTCTGCCGGTGCCATAAATGGAACCGAAGGTAAGTCACAACAATTCTAGCGATAGAAAAAGAGGAGTGCACAAATATGGAGCAGTCTATATTAAACAAGTGCGTAAAGTAAAGCAGGGACAGACAAGCATGCAAGTGCGATAAGTAAAGTACATCTGTCAAGCATGCAAGGGTGACAAGTAAAGTAAAGGTGCCCAAGCAAGTAACTAGTAATGACGATAGCAATGAAAATTGCAATAATGAGAGTACTTGTGCCTATTCTAGTTTGTGACTTATAACGGGAAGTACAGTGAGCAACCAAGAGGCCAACTCTTGCCGCGGGTGCTACCCAGGCGAACTATGCTATGAATACTATGCAATAATCTCTGAGAACTGTGCAATAATCTGTGATCTGTGATGGTTGTCACCGGCACTGTTATGGGTTGCTAGAACCCGCACGGTGACAACAAAGTCTGGACTAGTCGCTCCCGCACTTCCGCAATTATAAGTTACCCCAAAAACCCAGTGTCTGTGCAATACCATACTCTGCAATTTTACCAGCCATTAACCATTCTCACATTTCTAGTTACAATCTTTCTGTCAAGCAATGTCAATAATCTGTTCAGGTCAATAACTGTTCCGAGACTAGATGTCAAGTCCTATGTTCATACGAGTACACTATCTATATTTCTAAGGATGGAATTTACTGTGACTTACACTATTGGAATTGTCGTAGCAAGACAAGGATGGAGTTAGAGCGCAGGGAGTGGTACCTGCAAACACGAGAGGTTATCAGCTAATGGCTAACATATTTAAATTAACTTCTAACTTTAATTAACACTTAATTATTAAAATAAGTGGAAAACTTTAAACTATCTTTCATAACTTTAAACTAATGCCACCATAACTTTAGAGTTTATATGACAATAGCTAACAACCTTATAAACGTTAGGCTAATATACAATTAACTTAATTTAAGATAAAAAAACTTTATAATAGGAAACTTTAATAAAACTAAATCTTAATAACAAGTAACTTAACTTATAACATAACTTATTAACTGTTATAATAGTTCAATAATAATAATAATAATAATAATAATAATAATAATAATAATAATAAACTCTTACATTAATTTAAAATCCCCCCTTCTTATCTCTTTCTCTCCCTGTCTCGCTCTCTCTTCTTCTGTTTCTTTCTCCCTTTTCTTTTGCAGGGGAGGCAAGGGGGCACGACAAGAGGCTTCGGGCGATCGACGGCGAGCGGCGCGACTCGCGGCGGAGAGCTCGAAGCTCGAGCGGAGGGAGCGGCTTCTCGAAGACGGCGGAGATCGGAGATGAGCGGCGACGGCGGGGCGGATCAGAGCGGCACAGGCGATCGGGGGTCGGGGGCTCACGGCGATCGAGGGGGGGCGACGCTGATTGGCGGCGGCGGTTCGAGGTGGCGGTGGCACTAGGAGATCCGGGCGGCGGATCTCGGGGCAGTCGACGGCGGCAGCTTCCACGGGGTGGAGTCGATCGGCGATTGAGGCGAGGCGGCGCGATTTGAGGCGGGATCTGAGGCGTCACGGCGGTCGCTCCGGAAGTCGACAGCGAAGGCGGGGGCTTCGGCGGCTCGGCGGTCGCTCCGGAGGCGGGGGGTGCACGGTGAGAGGCGGCGGTGACTTGATCACCGCGGCGGCGGACGACGTCGAGGTGGCGGTCGGCGTCCGTTGCCGGAGGGGGGAAGAGCGAGGGATAGAGAGAGAGTGCGAGATAGAGAGAGGGCGAAGAGAGAGCGGGCGGGCCTTCAAAAGATTCTGGGTTTAAACGCAAAGAGAAGGAGATGTAGATGTGTAACGACTGTTTTTCATGTATCTGGATTTAATATAATATAATATATGTTTTGGTGGATTTTCTCCTCTTGTGTGGGTTTTGTCTCCGTAGATTTCATTTTCGATCGATTCGTCGTATTTTCTCGCTTCTTCCTTAGGATTGTCGATTTCGAAGTATGTCAGTCGTGACGGACTTCATAACGGTCGTATCTTACTATTAGATCAAGCCTAGGAGTCTTAGAAATCGATCCCGGGGCCCCGCGCTCCGTATCGGTACTTTTCTGTGCTCATTAGCCGGTGTAAGAAGGGCCACCGACCGACTAGATGACGATCCAGTCGGTCGGCAATCCTTCTTGGACCGACTAGTTTGCTTTCTAAATTTCCCAGGAGTTACTGTTTATCGTTAGTCGGTCTAAGAACGTTGGTTGACCGACTAGGTTGCAAACTAGTCGGTCAGCAATGCTTCTTGAACCGACTAACTCATCATATTATTTTTGTATCAGTTACTGTTTACTCTTAGTCGGTCTAAGAACGTTCATCGACCGACTAGATGCTAAACTAGTCGGTCAGTACTTGTTCATGGACCGACTAACTCTAGAATCCTATTTCGTTCAGGAGTTACTGTTTGCACTTAGTCGGTCAGTGTTGGTCGACCGACCGACTAGTTGCCAAACTAGTCGGTCAGTGGTTGTTCTTTGACCGACTAACCAGTGTTAAAACCCTAATTTCTGGGCAGCCGCCAGCCCATCCTATTTAAACCCAACCCAAACGTTTTCTTCTCCCTCAACACGATCCAAAACCCTAAAATCTTCCCCCTTAAGCCCCCATCTTCCTCCAAGCTTCATCCCTCCATTCTAAGCCCTAGAATCCATCATCCAATCCATCCATTCACTCATTCCACCTCCCATCTTCCCCAAATCTCCATCGAAATCCATCAAAACCCCCCAAATCACCCAAAACCCTAGTTTCCCCAAAGTTCTCCAATCTCTTCCAGATCTGATCCTAGGGTTCCCCGGGGTGTTTCTTCCGCCTCCTCTCGGTAAGAAATCGATCTACCGTTGTTTTCATAGCCTATTTATAATTTTATGAAAACCCTAATTAATTTCATGTGTTTGATGTTTGTCTCCCCCAAAACAGCGATTTCCCCCGTAGATAGCATCCGTGTGACGAAGTGGTCGTCAATCCCCGGTGCTAGGCAAGTGAAACTTGCCACTTAGGGTTTGGGCCATGTTTTAGGCCATTTTCTCATAGTAGGCGTAAAAGAGGCTAGGCGACGAAATGATACTCGCCTAGGCGCAAATTGGGGAATTAGCTTGACAACGAAGCTAATTCCGACATTTAGCATGTTGCACAACTATCATGTCACGTTTACTTTGCATTATCGGTACGCAAGTTAATTGTCATGTCATTGCATCCTTCATGCATTTCAGTGATTGCGTAGCTTTGCTACACTGCTTGTGTTCCTGGCTCGTGTTCCAGAAGCGGGCCATGTGTTGGTTGATAGCCAATGCCCGAATTGTGTGTTTCCTGGCTCGTGACCAGAAGCGAGCATAATGAGTTGGAAACCCCAACGCTCGATATTGAATTGTGAAATAGGAATGCGAGCTCATTGTGCGGGGCAACCCCAGGCTCACTAGCTGAGTTCATTGTGCGGGGACCCTAGGCTCCATTACGTGTGGGTATAAGGGGTGAGGGTTAAGCGGCCATTCAACTGGGAGTCTGTTTGATCAACAACTGCAGTTGTAAGGCGTAAACTCTTTGGGGTGGGGTAGTTGTTAAGCGGCCAATCAGCGAATGTGGAACCATTCAGTTGTAAGGCGTAAACAATCTACAAAACAACGTGAATAGTGAATTGATTGAGATTGATAGTAGCGTGGCTACTCTTGTCTTGTCTTGTCTTGCCCCGATAATTGTTCCCTTGTACAAAATTGTCTTGCCATGTTTTAAATTGTGCACTCATGTTATAACTGCCATGCCATGCATCATACTAAACTGCTAGGTTGCTAGTTGCCTCACTTTCAGTTTCCTTGCCCAAGTCTTTTAGACTTGCTGACATGTGCCCCTTTACTCTTTTGGGTGACACATGTTAGATCCTGAGCCTGAGTACCTTGTTGAGGACGAGGTGTTTGCTGACGCCGAGCCCGAGCTTGTGTTTGACGGGGAGTACGTGGACACTGGGGACCAGTCCTAGTGTCTTCGTTGTGCTTTACTTTTGTTTAGACAGTTGTTTTGTTATCGGTGCGTAGCACCTATACTTTGTTGTTGTCGTTGCTTTTGGTTGGCCTTGTTCTGGGCCTTTAGACTCTTTTCTTTTAGCCTGGTGGCTTTTCTGGATGTTGGATTCTTTGTTGATGTTGGACAATTTGTGAGATGTGGAATTTTATTTCAGCCTCGTCTTGTGTTATTATTGTTATTCTGTTGTGGTTACATGGACCTGTTTATGTATTGAGGACGCTTATCGGGTTTGGGGCTTCACAGCTCCACTCTCGTGCGGACCTTTTCACGTCTCGCCTCCATTTTAGGCAAGCGGGTCGTGACAAGAGGGTTACACAGTGTGCCTGTGGGGTTGGGTTCACGGGTTTCATTTATAGGCTAGGGGAAAAATAACAGAGGTAAAAATAATGTTAAGATAGGTGATAAAACTAGTATTAATTACTAGATATAATAAGGGTGGGTGGATCCGAAATTGTCGGATCTCACCCACTTAGGCAACGACTTAAGAGGGTGGGGTTAGGGTAAGAATTAATTAAAGGAGGTAAAGTAATTCAGTAAAAAGTGATTAGTAAAGGTGAATAGTCGTTATTGAATGTAATTAGCAAAGCGGTGAAATACAGACACGTTTTCACAAATGACTCCGAAAAATTATGAAAACATACCTACGGGATCGTATCATCGCGAGAATCGCGAATACAAGATCCGTTTTGGAATTTGAGTTACGGAAATACTAGTTTTTGGCCAAAACATTTAGAAAGCGGGTTTGCGGGTTCTATGCTGAAATGATGTCTGAAAATTACGAAATTAATGTGGGAAGCCCTAAATGATAATAGGATGTTACTGTAGAAGTTTGAAAACGTTTTGAATACGTTTGAATAGAAAATAAATTCGTCGAATCAAAACGGTAATTTTAGAAGATGAATTTTAACAGGAATGTTTTGGGCATTTGCGGAAATCTGAAATTACTGAAATATCTTATCATTAGTCTAGTGCTTTAAAATATTTTTATAAGAATTTTTTTGAAATCAGTTTTGTTAGAAAATTCTTGACTGACATAAAGTAAAAATTTTAAAATACGAAAAATACGTGAAGTGAAGTGTTGAAAATTTCTGGTCGTTACAGACCCCAGCCCAGCCCGGCCCACCGGCCAGGCCCGGCCCGGGAATTTTAAATATTAAAAAATAATAAAAACTTAAAAAACTTAAAAAGAAAATGAAAAAAAAACTTTTTAAAATGTAAAAAAACTTAAAAAGTCTAAATAATTCAAATAAAATATATATTTAAATTTTTTTAGTAATTTAACAATATATATTTAATTTTATATGTTAATTTACTAATAGTCAAGTGTATGAAAAATATTAGTAACTTATAAATCTATATAGTAAATATAAACAGTATATAAGAAAAAATTTATATATCACACAAAGTTTAATCCCGAAATTCTCGAAGGTACCGATTTGAACCTTTAAATTTTATTAATTGAAATCTTTTTTGAGGAGGGTGACATACGTTGGCCAGCCTTACCCCTCATACATTGGCCAAAAAAAGCAATCTAATACATGTTCAGCGATGGACGCTTGGGTGGCTACCCGAGCCCGCTCCCTAGTAGGGGACGCGGGTTCGAGCCCCCATATCCCCTCCCCCTTTTAGTTTAGTGTAATCCCCCCTCGTGTAAGAGGCTCCCCCGGGTTTCGAACCCGGGCTGTCAGCCTGGCCTCCAGGCTGGCTTTCCAGCTTCTCGACGAACCAAAAAAATGCTGATACAAGTAAATATATCAAGTCTCTTCTTCTTCTTCTTCTTCTTCAGAGTCTTTAGAAAGGTCGGTCTGATGTTGGGTCCTCGCTTCAGCCTTGAACCAATCCTTCGCACAAATCGCCGCTTCAATTATATCTGGCTTCAGCCGTGACTTCTTGTTGCTAAGAACACGACTACTTGCACTAAAAGCAGACTCCGAAGCAACAGTGGATATGGGTACAGCTAACAAATCACGAGCCATCATGGAAAGAATAATCTTATATTGGTTCCACCATGACAGAACATCAAAATTCCCATTATTCAATTCTTTTTCAGTAAATGGACAAGAACTTGACAAATACCTAGACAGTTAATTAGAAGAAATATTTGTGTCAGCTGGTCTTTGCTTCTTCTTGCCCATAAGCAGGCGGACCCTGCTTGGAGCATTTGAAGATGCTTGAACAGCAGATGTGTGTACAGAACTACCATATCGTGTCTCATATACAGCAAAAAGTGATCTTAAGCTACTCTTAAAACTAGCTTTGTGTTGTTCTGCTTCAGCTTGAATGTTCAGGTTTTCTTAATATGTATCTAAGAAGTCAAGTACTAAATCCTCCTTAAAATGGGGATCAAAAACCTTCGCTAAAGAGTATAGCAAAGGAATGGGATTCCAAAACTTACGAAGTTTACGCTCCATTTGTTTTATCATTGCTCTAAGGTCTGGAGTACTAATGGTCTCATTATCTCTATGTTTTTGTATAACATCAGATATCAACGTTAATTGGTCTAAGCCTGGAACTGAAGTGGGATAGTAAACACCAAAAAAACTTGTTTGTTGACAAGTAGAAAATTTCAAAAAAATCATAAAGTTCATCTATAATTAGCCACTCATAATCATTAATGTCATAATTAATATCTTTGGCAAGGTATGCACTTGCATACTCACTAAGTTGGGTTATATTCTGTCTCATACAACGTAGCATTAGATATGTTGAATTCCACCTATGTGGAACACTAAATTTAAATGCTCTATAAGGCAGTTGGTTACAACGACAAAACTGCCTATATTTCATCTTTTTTGTGAATTAGTTGTAATTAATAGCATAAGGTTTCTAGCCTTTTCCAGATAAACAGAAGCAAGTTTCAGGCCATCCTGAACTACTAAATTCAACACATGACATGCACAACGTTGATGAAAAATTAGCCAATCTAGATCTGGTTTAATTGACGTTGTAAAAAAGTAATGGCTAAATTATTTTCGAAGCATTATTAAAAGTAAATGTGCTAATTTTTTATCTATATCATAATCACGACAAATAGATAGCAAAATCCTACCAATAACCACACCCGTGTGTGCATGCTCTAACAAATTAAAACCTATAATTCTTTTCTGAATTATAAATTCGTAATCTACAAAATGGACCGTAAGACAAATGTATGCTCCACCCCATTTTGTAGACCATATATCAAAAATTAATGAAATCCTAGATTCTAGATTAATAAAAAGCTGATGCATATTAGCTGTTCCTTCGTGAAAAGCATTTATACAATCTTTTCTAAGAGTGTTCCTAGACACTCTTCTAAATGCAGGGTTAAATGCATTTTGCTGTAATCGCTCTAATTCGGGGCATTCAGCATAATTTAAAGGTAGTTCTTTGCTTAACACAAATCTAGCCATCTCTTTTCTCATATTTTCAACAGAATATGAGAAAGTAGTAAGAGAGGCAGATAATGCAGATAAATTTAAAGTTGATTGTCTAGCATCTTTTTTAGCATGAAATTTCACGTGCCTTAGCAGATGTGAAGTGCCGACAGTATGTGCGGCAGCAAAACTAGTTCTACATATCTTACAAAAGGCACGAAGTTGTTCGATGCCATTACTATCTTTAACCATTTCACGTGAAAAGTGATCCCAAACACCAGACTTTGGTCCTTTCGTTTGGGTTGTTTGTGTAGACGGTGTAGGCATATGTGAAGCAGTGATGATGTTTGTGCTGGTGAACTTGTGTACGTGTGTGCAGCATGCGAGAAAGGTTAGTGTGTAGTTTGTGGTATGATAGGACTAGGATTATTACTAGCCACATAGTTATCAGATTCTTGTGTTTCAACATCTGCCATAAGACGGTCAAAGACCGGCGTTGTTGTGGCCGCATCTCTATTACGTAGTAACTCATCATAAAATTCATAATTGACAGTATTAGTATCCTCTAAATTAAAGTTCATATTAATATTCATAGATTCAGACGGTCCTGCCATTGTGCTAAGCTAAAATTAATACTACAGGAACCTGATTGACGTTTGAGCGTGACCGGAGCTTGTAGAGCCCGGTAGTAGCGAGAGACCGGAGAGGGAAGCTTGCACGGTATTAGCGAGAGACCGGAGAGTAAAGCTTGTAGAGATGGTAGACGGTATTAGCGAGAGAACGTGAGTTGTAGTTGTAGAGGACCGGGTTGAGAATTGGAATGTAGAAAATATGATGAGATGAGTATTTGTGAGTGCAGAAATAAGGGGTGTAGGGGGGGTTTTATAGAGGAAATAATGAAAAATAAAAAACAAAAAAAATTTCTTAATTGCCCAACGGGCAAAATTTTGCCCGTTGGCAACAGCCGGCCCGGGCCGGGCCGCCGGGCCAAATTGCCACCATGAAGTAAGCATATGCCAAAAAAGGTTACATGATTCGTGTCATGATTAAAAGAGTATTGCATTTATCGGGGCAAAATATAGCAGTTGCAAAAGCATTTTCCTCCTATTATTCTAACAATTTATTGGTGTGGTTGTAAGTACAATCAAATTGGTCAAAACTCCTATTTCGGTATAACAATCTTAACGGTTACGATTAAAGTTGAACGTAGCTCCAACCACAACAATCCAAAATTATTATTTTGCATGACCCAATTCGTCGCATTGTATTGCGTTTGGTTTGATATGATTTATAATATTATTTACATTTTCTTTTGTAATTAAGTGCAGAATTGTAACAACCCTAGTGTGCAAATACTAAGTAATCGTTAAATTGACCCAAGTTTCTCGTACATGTGCACACCAATCCCGGGGAGTGGAGAGATTTGCAAATTGCCCCTCGATTTTTCATTTATACCCAAATGAGGGTATCATTGTAAGATTGGGCTTAAGGCAAATTTCTTTAAGTGAAGGGTTATTGTGAAAAAGGGAAATGAGATATTTGCAATGGCAAACTTGTAATAAAATCAAGCTTTTGGATGGCTAATTTTGAAAAAAAAAGAAAGAAAAAAAAAGAAATGAAAAGAAAAATAGAGTATGGCAATAAGTTTGCCATACCAAGTACACCTAACCCCCCATCTCTCCCCTCACCCTACACCATAACCCCCCACCCCACTCACTTCTCCTAAATCCCCTTTCTCTCCCCCTCTCTCCATTATTTTCAGCCCATGACTGAAATTAGCTAGGAAAAAAAGGAAAGAAAAAGAAGAAGAAGAAGAAGAATAGGAAGAGGAGAAGGAGAAGGAGAAGGAGAAGGAGAGGGCTACTACTCAAACCATCAACCATTCTTGAAGCTCCAAAGAGGTAGGAACTCTTCACTCTCCTATTCTAATTATAGATGATGGAAAGCACCTTATATGTATGAGTTTTCTCTGAAATTTTGGGAAGAATGTTGTAGAACTAGGAATCTTGATGCATGCCTGAAATTTGCTGAAACTTTAGCTGAGTTCTGGGATTAATTGGCTGTTAGTAATGCTCTGAAAATTTTATATGATATTTATCTCGTAGTTATGAGTAACTTTCATGTTCATCACTTTTTCTAATTCGAACTGGAAGTTGGGGTAAAAATTCGAATTGTGCAACATGCCAGGAATTCTGTCAAGCTGTAAACATTTCAGTAAAACGAGCACCACTACCTGCACACATCTTAGATTTTTTTGATTTTGGTCTTGTTGGAAAGCTAACAAGTTTTTCTCAAGGTCCATCGCAACTTTTATGTTTAAATTCTGGCTAAAATATTCCCAAAATTGGCTTGAAACACAGACACAGAAATCTGTCTGCAGAACAGTTTTGACACCTTTTACCAAATAATTCACCATAAATCACATACTCCATAGTTTTGCATGAAATTTTATATGTGAACTCAAAACTGCCATATCTACAATTTTCATTCAGTAAGTTTTGTTAAATTCTCACTGGAAATGGCTGTTAATCATTGATGTTGTGACTGTTGACGAAATTTCAGGAAATTGCATTGTTGCTAACGACTAGATTATTGTTTTGGTTTACTTCGGAACATATCGCTAATGTGGATTCATCAGTGATTAAGTGATGTCTATGGGTATGCTACTTTATGTTGCAAGTTTGGAAATGTATGTTTATGTTCATGGCTTATGAAGCTCGCAAGTTGTTGTGAACATCCCGATGAAAAGAATGCATTGGATCTCATTTTACATGCTTCATACTCTAGGTTTAATGATTAGTTAAAAGACAACCTAGGGTGTTCTCGTTCCACTCGAAGTGGGTGAGTGCCCTAGGAGGGGTTGGGGAAACCAAGGTAACGAGTGAGCATGCGGGGGATGGACTGCTGAGTTGTGGGCCACTCCCGACGAGCCCTCAGCGGCGGGGAGTTGGTGCGGTTGTGGTTGAGATTGGTTGCGTTGGTGAACTGCTTCTTTCGTAAGAGCTTGTCTCGGGAAGTCGTAGCATTCCACCCACTTTACCGGGTGAGGTCCAGTCCCCGATGTCTGACCCGTTACTGAGGTTTCGAATTCATGCATGAAAACTAACCTATAAAGAAAAAAAACAGTAACTCTGGAATGTGATGCCTTTTCCTTTGTTGTGATTCCTTGTTGTGCACTATGATTAGAGTAGTAGAGTTGTGGAGTTCCTACTGGGCACGCTGTGACATGTCCTCCCTGATGGAAATTGAATTCCACCCCCAAGTGATTTTGATGATGAGCACACCAAATGAATGCTTAGTGTACTAAATACACTACACTTTAAGTATGCAGATTTTGTGAAGCTCTACTAATACTCCAAGAAGCACGCATCAACGCTCCACGACAAAGACGAACATGGCTAAACTCAAGTGATGAAGCTCAAAGCTCAAAACAGAACAAGAAGCTCAAAGAGAAGCTCACCTTCACTTCATCAAGTTGACTAAACTTCCGAAGACATGTTCAGAGTCTAGTGTGAGTGTGTCGTGTCTTTTAGGGTATTTGTCAAAGCCATATCAAATAGACAACACACACACACAAAATGATTTCGAAACAATTTTTTAACTATCTTCAAAAATAGTTTTCAAGAGCTTTTTTAGTCACTTCATAATTCTCGTAGTGAAACTCCACGCACCCTGGAGTTAACTACCTTTTTGACTAGAACAACAGGAAAAACTCCTCTGGGAGTCGACTACCAAAAGTAGGGAGTCGACTACTTGTCAGGGATGAAAATTTCCTAGACTCCTCTGGGAGTCGACTACCTATAGGAGGGAATCGACTACCTGCTGGAAATTTTCAGACGTTTTGAATTTGAATTTTAAAATCTTTTGAGCAATTTACTCCGAAATTTTTGGGACAAAAGTCAAACGAAATTTGAAATTCAAATCTCAGTTTTTCCCTATAAATAGAGCTAAATTCTTTTGTGAAACACAACATTGAAAATCAAAATTCGTAAAAGCTCTCGTGAATCAAAGCTCTCTAATTTTTCTCTCTAGCCAGTTTAAATTCAGTTTTTGATCTTGCAATATTTTCTCATCTTTTTTAAGATCGTATTATTATTTTCTATTGGCTAAAATTGTTTTTCAAAATCCCTTCTATTATTTCTCTCTAATTTTATTTGAAGGATTTTTGAAAAAGCTCTAGATCACAAAGAACTTATCTCGTATCTTTGTGTGATCTAGACTATCATTCTATTAAGCCACTACACAATTGTCTATCTTTTGATTGGCTATAGAATCGGGTGTATTTTCAATCTCTATCATTTATTGTAGAGTATTGAACAAATCTCTTATTGTGTTAATTGTTGGAACACTAGACAAGTCTAGTTGTTGCCAGTTGGAAAGTCCTCGGTTTGTGAGGCAAGGGTAAAACCCTAGACAAGTCTAGGTGTTGTGTTCGGAAATCCTGGTCAAGGCTAGGTCGTTGGAAATCCTAACAAGTGAAGTTAGGTGCTTGTATTTGCCAAGGCAGATAGTGGAAATCTCGTACCGGATTGGTCGGGGACTGGACGTACCCGGGTTGCGGGGAACCAGGATAAAATCCTTTTGTTTGCGCTTGTTGATCTGTGTTTGATTATCTTTTCATTCATATCTTCTATTTACAGCAAAGATCAATTTTATCTATATACGCTGAAAATTCATATTTATAATCTTATTTGTCCTAACATATTCTCTGGGAGTCGACTACTGCTCATAAGGAGTCGACTACCTGCTGTGAAATTTCGCTGTGCACTTTAAAATTATATTGTTGATTAAGAACCAAGCGTAGATCACTCTACTTAGTTGCTTAGGCAACGTTAGAAGGAATTTATTTGTGTTAATATCGTTGAGCGAAAAAGTTTTTGTATTTGGTCAACACTATTCAACCCCCCTTCTAGTGTTGCTTGCCATCCACAGGATCCAACACTTGGTATCAGAGCGAGGCTACAATAGTGATGGCATCAACATCTTTTCACTCCGAAGGACTGAACACTATGCGACCACCTCTATTCAACGGAACCAACTACGCCAGCTGGAAGATCCGAATGAAGACTCACCTAGAGTCATTGGACATTGAAGCCCGGACTATCACCAAAGTCCCGTACATCGCACCCACCGACGTTGAGTTTGGAAAATGGTCTATCGACGACAAGAAGAGAGCTAACCTCAATGCAAAAGCAATGAATGCCTTGTTTTGCGCTGTTACAGGAAATGAGTTCAATCGAGTCTCCCAATGTGAGACAGCACATCAAATTTGGCATACTCTTCAGGTAAGTCATGAAGGTACAGAAAAGGTAAAAGAATCTCGTATAAATGTATTACATTCAAAATTCGAAACGTTTAAAATGGAAGAAGGAGAGAGTATCACCGATGTGAATACTCGTTTTACTAACATTACAAACGAGCTTGCAGGACTAGGAAAGAAACTTTCCGAGTATGAACAGGTAATGAAGATACTAAGATCCATCCGACCCGAATGGAAGGGAAAGACTACGGCCATTCGAGAAGCTCATAATGTAAAGGATCTCACCATCGAAGAACTGATGGGAAATCTCATGGCATATGAGATCGAGCTTGAAGAAGACAAGAAAATCGAAGAAAAACCAAAGAAGAAAAATCTTGCATTCAAAGCTCAAGAAGAAGACTCCGACTACACGGACAAAGAAGATCACATCGCGTTCATTTCAAAGAACTTTAAAGAGTTCATCACAAGTAAGTATGGAAAACGATCTTTTAGACCCACTAACGATATTATTTGTTTTGGTTGCAATAAACCAGGGCATGTCAAGAGAGATTGTTCATTGGAAAGAAACAACCGTGATTCCAGAGATCGTGGGAAGAACAAAGAGAACAATGAAAGACGAACCAATACAAGAAACAAGTTTCGACGACCAAAGAAAGAAGCCTATGCAGCCTTCGATCAGAGCGACGATTCTTCATCCGACGAATCCTCAGACGAAGATAATGATGAAAGAAGAGAGACAGCACATATGTGTTTCATGGCATCTACATCCTCCAAGGTAAGCTCGCATCATGATTCATCTAGCGACAATGAGTCATCGTCAAGCGATGATGAAGACTTGGACTATAGGGGAGCATATAAAGAGCTATGCAAAATGCATGAAAAGCTCATTAAAGAACATAGAAAAACACTTAGAATTGCTAAAAGAGAGACTAAGGAAAAAGAAGAAGTCATTAAAGAAAATAGTCTTCTTAAAGAGAAAAATGATCTTCTACAAAATGATATTTTGCTAGTAAATAAAAAGGTTGAAAGTCTGAATAATCTTCTCGTATCCGTCAAAGATAAATACAACGCTACGATGGAAATTATTGAGAATTTCAATAAAGGAAAAGGGAAGCTAGATAATATAATAGATAATCAAAAAGCTTCATCTAGCAAAACCGGACTTGGCTATGATTCACATCATACCAAGAAACGGGTTAAGCACACTAGGATGCATCATGCTAACGATAATGTTTTAAGCATCTGGGTACCAAAGAGATTATCTGATCAGCAAAAAGAAAGGCACGCTACTAACTTTGTTCAACAGATTCACTGTAACAAAAATTATAAATATATTGTTCATGAAGGAACTAAACCATATTGGGTTTGGTTTCCTAAAGACTAACTCCTCGGACTCAAAACCAAAGAGTACCATAAAACGCTTATCTTTCAGGTGCTCTAAAAAGGAGGAAAACAATGAAGAAAATTCAGGAAGTCAAACGGCTGAATCGGAACAAATGCTTTTTTTTATATTTATATAATTATTTAAATGAGTTGAATTAAGTTAATTTGTATGTATGATTGTGTTTTATTGCTAAAAATATTTTTTTGTTAAAAGAGCACGTTCAACCTGGACCAAACTTTCTCCGAAATGAGAAAACGACTCTACCCAGCAGGGAGTCGACTACCTACAGGAGGGAGTCGACTACCAGTGCGTAAAATTCTGGGTTGCCTTTTTTTGACTATCTCCTATTGGGTTCTATTTGAGTGGATGGGTCAAGATCCGTTAAGTCAACTTACCCACTAAGCCCAAAACTCATCCTAGCCACCCAAATCTAGATCTAATGGCTCTTACTTCTCTTCATCTCTTCACCTCTTCAATCAAAACCCCAAGAAAACCCTAGAGGTAGCCGACTACCTCCTTTTCCCCTCTCCTCTCTTGAGTTTTCATCTTGGAGCTTGGACTTTTGGAGCAATTTTTTTTTTCATCTTCCTTCAAATTTACCCAAGGTAAAAAAAAATTTTCTTCCATGAACTTTATTATTTCATTTCTCTTGGTTATCTAGTAGTGTAAAAATATATTTTTGTTGTTTTACTCTATCTAGATGCCTTTCAAAGGAGCTTTCCCTAAGAAGAGAAAAATTGCTACTGCTAATGTTGATTCTGAGAAAGAAATCATCCTACCATATCTCTTCAAATCAACTACCTATGAACATTTTGTTAAAGTTTCTAAGAAACCAATCTTGCATGAAAGATTTGTCAAACTTAATGATGTTATCAATTACGGTAGTCTGCTAGATTTCCAAAACTTAGCAAATTTGTTCTCCTCTGAAAATGTGTATCTCTGTTATCCTAGGCTTGTTCATCTCTTTTATGCAAACATGGATTATGATCTCGTGAAAAGTCGTTTCATTACTAAGGTTCTGGATACCAAACTTGCAATAACTGTAAAATCCCTAGGTGAATCCCTAGGAATCCCATACTCCGGTATGATCCTTGACAAAATTGAGATGACTGACGAGAATACCCTAGAGAGAATGTATTTGCCTGGTAAACACTTTCAAACCAAACTTCCTTGTAGCCATCTTCGCTATCCGGCGAGAATCTTAGCTAATATTTTGTCGTATAACATAACTCAAAAATCTGGGAGTCATGCTATTCTTTCTGAAAAACAAGCTAAATGCATCTATGCCATTCTTGGTAACATTCGTGTGAATTGGGGTAAAGTCATCATGGATTCCATCCTACTTTCAGCTTCATCTGACAGACCTTCCTCCACTCTTTCTCATGGGCACTATCTGACCATTCTATTCATTAGCTTTAACGTGCCTTTGGATCATGAAACAACCATTCTAGAACCTGCCCGTGTCTTTGATGTTCATGCTCTTGGGAGAATGAATCTCCATCATGACCTTGATGAGAATGTCCCTGAAGAACAAATCGCCACCGAAGGAGGATCATCATCCTCAAGGCGAGGTAAGAAGGTTGTTATTTCAGATTCAGATGAAGAAAGTGAAGAAGAAGAAAAAGAAAGCGGCGAGGAAGAAGAAGAAGTTCCTGCTTACATCCTTGAACTTCAGGAGATGCTCCTGAAAAAGATTGGAAAATTGAAGATCTCACAGGAGAAAGGATTTGAAGATCTCAATCAAAAGGTGGACGACCTCAAGGAGATCGTCGTGAAAAGCAACAAGATGACTGAGGAGACGCTTGTTATGATCCTTGAAGAGATCAAGGAACTGAAAAAGAACAGCGGTCATCCTTAGCCTCATGAACTTCTCTTTCAAAACAATGTTTTTTAACTATGGTTTGTAATAACTCTTATTGTGTGATGCTAGCTACTATGAAGCTATCTACTATGACAAACTTAGTTGTTCCTATGAACTAACATCTCCATTGCAGGCATATGGAATTGAATTCCTCTTATTTTAATGATCCGTAGAAATTACTTTTTATTTTTGTTGATGACAAGGGGGAGAAAAATATATAATGCAAAAATGTGAATTGTACTTCTAATAGCTTCGATGCAGGGGGAGAACCGCATCAAAGCAGGGGGAGTAAGTATACTATTCATATTCATTACTTCAAATTTTGCATTTGTGTGTCATCATCAAAAAGGGGGAGAGTGATGGAAATTGAATTCCACACCAAGTGATTTTGATGATGAGCACACCAAATGAATGCTTAGTGTACTAACTACACTACACTTTAAGTATGCAGATTTTGTGAAGCTCTACTAATACTCCAAGAAGCACGCATCAACGCTCCACGACAAAGACGAACATGGCTAAACTCAAGTGATGAAGCTCAAAGCTCAAAACAGAACAAGAAGCTCAAAGAGAAGCTCACCTTCACTTCATCAAGTTGACTAAACTTCCGAAGACATGTTCAGAGTCTAGTGTGAGTGTGTCGTGTCTTTTAGGGTATTTGTCAAAGCCATATCAAATAGACAACACACACACACACAAAATGATTTCGAAACAATTTTTTAACTATCTTCAAAAATAGTTTTCAAGAGCTTTTCTAGTCACTTCATAATTCTCGTAGTGAAACTCCACGCACTCTGGAGTTAACTACCTTTTTGACTAGAACAACAGGAAAAACTCCTCTGGGAGTCGACTACCAAAAGTAGGGAGTCGACTACTTGTCAGGGATGAAAATTTCCTAGACTCCTCTGGGAGTCGACTACCTATAGGAGGGAGTCGACTACCTGCTGGAAATTTTCAGACGTTTTGAATTTGAATTTTAAAATCTTTTGAGCAATTTACTCCGAAATTTTTGGGACAAAAGTCAAACGAAATTTGAAATTCAAATCTCAGTTTTTCCCTATAAATAGAGCTAAATTCTTTTGTGAAAACACAACATTGAAAATCAAAATTCGTAAAAGCTCTCGTGAATCAAAGCTCTCTAATTTTTCTCTCTAGCCAGTTTAAATTCAGTTTTTGATCTTGCAATATTTTCTCATCTTTTTTAAGATCGTATTATTATTTTCTATTGGCTAAAATTGTTTTTCAAAATCCCTTCTATTATTTCTCTCTAATTTTATTTGAAGGATTTTTGAAAAAGCTCTAGATCACAAAGAACTTATCTCGTATCTTTGTGTGATCTAGACTATCATTCTATTAAGCCACTACACAATTGTCTATCTTTTGATTGGCTATAAAATCGGGTGTATTTTCAATCTCTATCATTTATTGTAGAGTATTGAACAAATCTCTTATTGTGTTAATTGTTGGAACACTAGACAAGTCTAGTTGTTGCCAGTTGGAAAGTCCTCGGTTTGTGAGGCAAGGGTAAAACCCTAGACAAGTCTAGGTGTTGTGTTCGGAAATCCTGGTCAAGGCTAGGTCGTTGGAAATCCTAACAAGTGAAGTTAGGTGCTTGTATTTGCCAAGGCAGATAGTGGAAATCTCGTACCGGATTGGTCGGGGACTGGACGTACCCGGGTTGCGGGGAACCAGGATAAAATCCTTTTGTTTGCGCTTGTTGATCTGTGTTTGATTATCTTTTCATTCATATCTTCTATTTACAGCAAAGATCAATTTTATCTATATACGCTGAAAATTCATATTTATAATCTTATTTGTCCTAACATATTCTCTGGGAGTCGACTACTGCTCATAAGGAGTCGACTACCTGCTGTGAAATTTCGCTGTGCACTTTAAAATTATATTGTTGATTAAGAACCAAGCGTAGATCACTCTACTTGGTTTCTTAGGCAACGTTAGAAGGAATTTATTTGTGTTAATATCGTTGAGCGAAAATTTTTTTGTATTTGGTCAACACTATTCAACCCCCCTTCTAGTGTTGCTTGCCATCCACAGGATCCAACACTCCCCCTACAAGTCCAGGCACTGGTTCTCTGGCGGCGGGCCCGGGAGTGGAGACCCCAGAGGGCAGCTCGTCTGAGCAGGGTCCGTAGTGTTGTGGTTAATGTGGGTCGCGTGGTGTAGGTTTGGGTTGTGTGTGTGTGATGAACGTAGTGTTTTACCCTTGTTCCCTTTGTACCCCGTAGGGTTGAGTTGTACTTTTGTGGGAGCTTTTGCTGTTGGGGTTGTACAGTGGACTTGTGCAGTACTGGCCATGTAGTAGCGGTGCTCTGTGACTCTTGGATGTTCTGTTCGTCGTATTTTACCTTACTGCTTGTGTTGTAGTGTCTTGTACTATCTTTCTGTGTTGGAGCTGTACTGTTCTGTTAATCGTTCAGTCTGTACTTTACTGTCTGTGGTTTCTCAGCGTTTGCAGTGGCCTGTGTGACTTTGGTGTGTACTTTAGCGCTTGGTACTCTAATACCACGGCTTGTCACGCCGACCCTCCCTATTTTGGGCAGCGGGGCGTGACAGGTTTTGTGGTGGCCCATGCAGGTCCGCGCCCACTGCGATACGCGTAAATGGAACACCGGTAAGGCTCCAATATTTCAGTACACGACACTAATGCATTGTTCTATTTCTCGCCTGCAGATGGAAGGTGGGAACGGGAGTTCCGGCAGGACCGGAACATCTGATGGTGTGATTGGCCCAGCTGGTGATGTGCAGTCTTCGGGTGACAGGACCTCAGAGTCAGCCCTGATGGCTAAGGTCTTGATGGGCATTTTAGAGCACATGGGTCAGATGGAGGAGAGGACAGTGGCGCCGAAGCCGCCGAGCTACAAAGAGTTCAGGACACTGCGTCCGCGATACTTCTCTGGCAGGGAGAGTAGCCTCGAAGTAGATGAGTGGCTGCGGCACACTGAGGATGATCTGACGATGTGTCGGTATCCCCGAGACGGTTGGGTAGAGTTGGTGAGTCACCAGTTGACCCATCAAGCTAGAGACTGGTGGGAGGCTCAGGAGAGGCGACTGAAGGGGAACATTGCTTGGGAGACCTTTCGGGAGTTGTTTGAGGCCAAGTTCCTTCCGGAGGCGGCGAAGGACGAGTTGAGGCAGAGATTTGAGCATTTGACTCAGGATGGGAGGACGGTGGATGAGTATGATGCAGAGTTCTCATTGCTGAGCAAGTACGCGCCAGAGCTTGTAGCGACAGATGCCATCAGAGCCATGCGATTCCGCAAGGGACTAGATGTAGAGTTTCGGGCGGCCATGTCTACTCAGGAGTTATTGACTCAGGAGGCCGTACTGCTGGCTGCCAGACAGTATGAGACCCACCTACAGAGTGTGGGGAGGCCACCAGCCAGTGGTGGGAGACCAGCTGCTCAGCAGAGGACTGCACCTGGCCCAGTTCAGCGGGTGACATTCAAGCGACCGGGGGCTCCACCTCCGGCACAGAAGGGACCTTCATGCTACAGATGCGGGAAGCCAGGGCACGTGCAGAGAGACTGCCGAGTTACGAATGCCAGGTGTTATACATGTGGAGAGCCGGGACACATCAGTAGATTTTGCCCACAGTCGGGTCATGCCCCGGTGCCGCCGGCGTCAGCAGCTGTCCGGCCTACACAGCAGAGACCTCTTCCACCACCGCCACAGCGGCTTGCCCTTCCGGCACCGTCAGGATCGAGACCGTCTGCACCGAGAGGACCCCCTCCACCTCCCCAGCAGCGACGAGGGAACCAGGGGGCAGTTCCTCCACCGAGGCAGCAGCAGTACACCATGACCCCAGTAGAGACTTCGGAGGGTGCTAGTCGAGTGATCACCGGTATGAATCTTGCCCCTATGCAGTCTATTAGATTTGAGCCTCAGTTATTCTATTTAGCTAGTTGGCTGAGTTTTATTGTTGTGATACTTAGGTATTGTTAGAGTAGCCTCCTACCCTACTATGTCCTTATTTGACACTGTAGCGTCACATTGTTTTCTGTCGAAGAAGTTTGTGACACAACAATCCATAATAGTTGACACCTTTGCTGCTAGTTGGAATGTTCACACCGGAAATGGGGTTATTTGTAGTGTATCTGGGATACGGAACTGTCCAGTTGAGATCGGGGGACGAGAGTTGTATGCAGACTTTTTGGTGATTGAGTTACCCGACTATGAGGCAGTGTTTGGAATGGATTGGTTGGGGATGTTCTATGCTAACATAGACTGTAGACTAAGGAGGGTAGTTTTTCGGATCCCTGACCATCCAGAGTTTAAGTTTTGGGATGGTAGTAGCGAGCTTGAGCCCTTGAAGTTTCGAGCTACGGTCGTGGAGTATTTGGACTTGGAAGTAGAGCCCGTATTACCAAGGGTTATTGAAGAATTTCCTGACATCTTTCCAGATGACATCTTTGGATTACCCCCAGATAGGTCCCTGGAGTTTACTATTGATCTGATTCCAGGCGCTCAACCGATAGCGAAGGCTCCACCGTATGGCCCCATCGGAGTTAGCTGAGCTCCGCAATCAGTTGACCGATTTATCAGATAGGGGATTGATTCGCCAAAGTGTGTCACCGTGGGGAGCGCCAGTGTTGCTTGTGAACAAGAAGGATGGATCTCGGAGGATGTGCATTGATTATCGGGAATTGAATAAGGTGACTGTGAGGGATAAGTACCCGCTTCCCCGGATCGATGATATTTTTGATCAGCTTGGTGGATCCCGTGTGTATTCGAAGCTAGATTTGCGAAGTGGGTATCACCAAGTGAAGGTGAGAGAATCTGATGTCCCAAAGACCGCATTCCGTACTCGATACGGTCAATATGAGTTTCTGGTGATGCCTTTTGGAGTGACGAATGCCCCAGCTACTTTCATGAGGCTGATGAATCAGATCTTCTTCGAGTATTTAGATAAGTTTGTGGTGGTATTTATCGATGACATCCTGGTTTACTCGAAGAATGAGGATGAACATGCTGAGCATCTGCGGATAGTGTTGAATACCCTCAGACATCACCGATTGTATGCTAAGTTCAGCAAGTGCCAATTTTGGTTGACCAAGGTTGCGTTTCTTGGACACATAGTCTCTGGAGACGGAGTGTCTGTTGATCCTGAGAAGGTTGCCGCAGTAGAAGGTTGGCATATACCTCGGACAGTCACTGAGATTCG
The DNA here is from genome assembly GCA_030789695.1 of Scilla litardierei. Lineage (NCBI taxonomy): Eukaryota > Viridiplantae > Streptophyta > Magnoliopsida > Asparagales > Asparagaceae > Scilla > Scilla litardierei. Next base: position 9,026,847 of record CM061141.1, read on the forward strand.
AAGCTTTTTGGGGTTGGCTGGGTACTATCGGAAGTTCATTAAGGATTTCTCGAAGATTGCCTCGCCTTTGACTCATTTGACGAAGAAGGATGTTGCGTATGTCTGGTCGAAGGAATGCCAGCGTGCGTTCGATGAGCTGAAGCATCGGTTGACCACTGCTCCTATCTTAGCTATCCCTGACCGTTCGGGTGGATTTGAAGTTTTCTGTGACGCGTCTGGCAGAGGACTAGGCTGTGTCCTTCATCAGCACGGGCGAGTGGTGGCATATGCTTCCAGATTGTTGAAGGAGCATGAACTGAACTATCCCACTCATGACCTGGAATTGGCAGCAGTGATCCTGGCTTTGAAATTATGGAGACATTTCTTGATAGGTGAACACGTGAAGATATACACTGACCATAAGAGTCTAAAGTATGTGTTCACTCAGAAGGAGCTTAATATGAGACAACGATGATGGTTGGAATTAATGGCTGAGTATGACGTTGATCTGCTATACCATCCTGGGAAGGTGAATGTGGTGCCAGATGCTCTTAGTAGATTACCCGCCGTAATGAAGCTAACCTCTCAACCACAACTTCGGTGGGCAATCCGACAGATGAGAATAGAAGTTGTACTCCCAGGAGAGAAAACTGTTATGATGGGGCTGCAGATCCAGTCTGATTTGGTGAACATGATTAAGGCATCTCAATCAGGGGATGCCAAGTTGAAGAGGATCCGAGAGCAAGTGGAAGCTGAACTTCGTACCGATTTTCGTATTCACGAAGATGGGTCGTTGAGATTTGGGAACCGGGTTTGTGTGCCAAGTGGCGAGATTCGGGAAGAACTATTGAAGAAGGCACATAGTTCCCCATATTCTATCCATCCTGGAGGGACCAAAATGTACCGAGATTTGAAGCAGTATTATTGGTGGTCAGGAATGAAGAAGAGTGTAGCCAAGAGTGTGGCGTCCTGCTTGGTTTGCCAGCAGGTGACGGCTGAGCACCAGAGAACTGCAGGATTGTTGCAGCCTCTCCCTATTCCAGAATGGAAGTGGGAGCATGTGACCATGGACTTTGTGACTGGTTTACCTCGGACGCCTAGGGGCAATGATGCGATTTGGGTCATCATAGATCGATTGACCAAGTCGGCACATTTTATTCCGTTCCGAGTTGGACAGTCAACAGAGAATCTGGCTAAGAGGTACATGGAGGAGATCGTGAAACTGCATGGAGTCCCAGTGAGTATAGTGTCCGATAGGGATAGCAGATTCACCTCACATTTCTGGAAAAGTTTACAGGCTAGTCTGGGGACGCGTTTGAATTTCAGTACTTCATATCATCCTCAGACCGATGGACAGTCGGAAAGAACCATTCAGATTCTTGAAGATATGCTGCGAGCGTGTATGCTTGATTTCAAGGGTTCGTGGGAGGACCATCTGCATCTAGTCGAGTTCGCATACAATAACAGTTATCAAGCAAGTATTGGCAAGGCTCCCTTCGCAGCTCTGTATGGAAGGCAGTGTAGGTCTCCTTTAAGTTGGGATGACGTTGGACAGGGAGTTTTTAGGACCAGACTTGGTGGCGGCAACAACAGATGTGGTGCGGACAGTCAGAGAGAATCTGCGCATCGCGCAGGACCGTTATAAGCACTGGGCTGATACAAAGCGGAGACCCTTGGAATTTCAGCCAGGGGATTATGTGTTCCTAAGGATTTCACCGGTTCGTGGGACCATCCGATTTGGCAAACATGGGAAGCTGAGTCCTAGGTACATTGGTCCGTTCGAGATTTCCGCTAAGGTCGGTGAAGTTGCGTATCGGCTAGCATTGCCACCGGCCCTCGAAGGTGTGCATAATGTCTTCCATGTGTCTCAACTCAGAAGATATGTGGGAGACCCAAACATGTTGTAGATTTTTCAGAGATAGAAGTACGGTCGGACCACACATATGAGCAGCAACCAGTGGCTATCTTGGACCGGAGGCAGAAGACGTTGAAGAAGAAGACCATTGACATGGTGCGGGTCATGTAGCAGCAAGAGTCTCCGGGAGAGTCAACTTGGGAGCGAGTAGATGAGATGCAAGAGAAATACCCGTACCTGTTTGAGCAATGACTGTTGTATCTTATATTTTTCTGCAGTTGTTGGGTATTGTATATAAATGACTGCTCTCCTGATTTTGTTAAATTTCCGAGGACTGAAATTTTTCTAAGGAGGGTAGGGTGTAACAACCCTAGTGTGCAAATACTAAGTAATCGTTAAATTGACCCAAGTTTCTCGTACATGTGCACACCAATCCCGGGGAGTGGAGAGATTTGCAAATTGCCCCTCGATTTTTCATTTATACCCAAATGAGGGTATCATTGTAAGATTGGGCTTAAGGCAAATTTCTTTAAGTGAAGGGTTATTGTGAAAAAGGGAAATGAGATATTTGCAATGGCAAACTTGTAATAAAATCAAGCTTTTGGATGGCTAATTTTGAAAAAAAAGAAAGAAAAAAAAGAAATGAAAAGAAAAATAGAGTATGGCAATAAGTTTGCCATACCAAGTACACCTAACCCCCCATCTCTCCCCTCACCCTACACCATAACCCCCCACCCCACTCCCTTCTCCTAAATCCACTTTCTCTCCCCCTCTCTCCATTATTTTCAGCCCATGACTGAAATTAGCTAGGAAAAAAAGGAAAGAAGAAGAAGAAGAAGAAGAAGAATAGGAAGAGGAGAAGGAGAAGGAGAAGGAGAAGGAGAGGGCTACTACTCAAACCATCAACCATTCTTGAAGCTCCAAAGAGGTAGGAACTCTTCACTCTCCTACTCTAATTATAGATGATGGAAAGCACCTTATATGTATGAGTTTTCTCTGAAATTTTGGGAAGAATGTTGTAGAACTAGGAATCTTGATGCATGCCTGAAATTTGCTGAAACTTTAGCTGAGTTCTGGGATTAATTGGCTGTTAGTAATGCTCTGAAAATTTTATATGATATTTATCTCATAGTTATGAGTAACTTTCATGTTCATCACTTTTTCTAATTCGAACTGGAAGTTGGGGTAAAAATTCGAATTGTGCAACATGCCAGGAATTCTGTCAAGCTGTAAACATTTCAGTAAAACGAGCACCACTACCTGCACACATCTTAGATTTTGTTGATTTTGGTCTTGTTGGAAAGCTAACAAGTTTTTCTCAAGGTCCATCTCGATTTTTATGTTTAAATTCTGGCTAGAATATGCCCAAAATTGGCTTGAAACACAGACACAGAAATCTGTCTGCAGAACAGTTTTGACACCCTTTACCAAATAATTCACCATAAATCACATACTCCATAGTTTTGCATGAAATTTTATATGTGAACTCAAAACTGCCATATCTACAATTTTCATTCAGTAAGTTTTGTTAAATTCTCACTGGAAATGGCTGTTAATCATTGATGTTGTGACTGTTGACGAAATTTCAGGAAATTGCATTGTTGCTAACGACTAGATTATTGTTTTGGTTTACTTCGGAACATATCGCTAATGTGGATTCATCAGTGATTAAGTGATGTCTATGGGTATGCTACTTTATGTTGCAAGTTTGGAAATGTATGTTTATGTTCATGGCTTATGAAGCTCGCAAGTTGTTGTGAACATCCCGATGAAAAGAATGCATTGGATCTCATTTTACATGCTTCATACTCTAGGTTTAATGATTAGTTAAAAGACAACCTAGGGTGTTCTCGTTCCATTCGAAGTGGGTGAGTGCCCTAGGAGGGGTTGGGGAAACCAAGGTAACGAGTGAGCATGCGTGGGATGGACTGCTGAGTTGTGGGCCACTCCCGACGAGCCCTCAGCGGCGGGGAGTTGGTGCGGTTGTGGTTGAGATTGGTTGCGTTGGTGAACGGCTTCTTTCGTAAGAGCTTGTCTCGGGAAGTCGTAGCATTCCACCCACTTTACCGGGTGAGGTCCAGTCCCCGATGTCTGACCCGTTACTGAGGTTTCGAATTCATGCATGAAAACTAACCTATAAAGAAAAAAAACAGTAACTCTGGAATGTGATGCCTTTTCCTTTGTTGTGATTCCTTGTTGTGCACTATGATTAGAGTAGTAGAGTTGTGGAGTTCCTACTGGGCACGCTGTGACGTGTCCTCCCCACTACAAGTCCAGGCACTGGTTCTCTGACGGCGGGCCCGGGAGTGGAGACCCCAGAGGGCAGCTCGTCTCAGCAGGGTCCGTAGTGTTGTGGTTACTGTGGGTCGCGTGGTGTAGGTTTGGGTTGTGTGTGTGTGATGAACGTAGTGTTGTACCCTTGTTCCCTTTGTACCCCGTAGGGGTGAGTTGTACTTTTGTGGGAGCTTTTGCTGTTGGGGTTGTACAGTGGACTTGTGCAGTACTGGCCATGTAGTAGCGGTGCTCTGTGACTCTTGGATGTTCTGTTCGTCGTATTTTACCTTACTGCCTGTGTTGTAGTGTCTTGTACTATCTTTCTGTGTTGGAGCTGTACTGTTCTGTTAATCGTTCAGTCTGTACTTTACTGCCTGTGTTTCCTCAGCGTTTGCAGTGGCCTGCGTGACTTTGGTGTGTACTTTAGCGCTTGGTACTCTAATACCGCGGCTTGTCACGCCGACCCTCCCTATTTTGGGCAGCGGGGCGTGACAAGAATGTTGTTTGTTTTGATTATCTGTATGATTGACCTGGCATATCATGGCCACTTCTATTTGTGCAATTGTGTTGTGGTGAACATGTATTAGATGGATTTATGGTGTTTGTTTTAACAAATTACTTTAACTGCTAAATGGCATGAACACTCTACAACAGAGTTGTAATATGTCGAACATGGATTGGACGTGTAATAGACATGTTTGGGACATGCTAAGGGCACGTTCTTTTGCTAGAATGTGGTTTGTGAAAAGTTGTAGGGGTGTGGAATTTAGGGAAAGAGAAATTTGGTGTGGTATGTTTCTTTGTTGGAAACTTTGATGGAAAGTTGTGTTGAGAATTTCTTGTGGGCCCCTCTAAACTTTCTTGTGTTCTTTTGGTTAAAGAGGTTGTTTGGAAAGTTGGATGAAGAAAATGGTGTGGGTCCCACTCAAATTCAATTTATCATTTTTAAAACTAAACTAATTACTTAAAACTAAACTATTTAATTAATAATATATTCTAATTAATTGAGTTCGATACATTTTAATGCAATGTGCATTTAGAGGGGGCCCCACTTAAATTGACACGTTCCCTGTAACCGAAGGGAGAAAAAAGAAATGAAGACCTCCGATTGGAGGGGTGAGAGGGTGGGACCCGCGCGAGGAGAGGATTCTCAAAAAATGGCCGCCACATAGGCTAATAATCACATTTCAACTTTCGAGCAAAAGAACAGCCAAAATGAAAGTGAGACAAGATTCCACCCAAACAGTGGATAAACAGTGGTTCATTACCACTTTCTAGCAAAAGAACACCCCCTAAATAGACATAGTATTCATATTGGGAGTGTGCTTTTATAATTTACTTAGGTATTGGTGTGACATGTCACGCTATGCCCATCTAGACATGTCTAGTTATTCCAATACATTCACCTAAAGCGAACGCTTGCATGGATTAAGCAATATCGTATAGAGCCAATGGTGTTGTTTTCAATGTCATAATTATGGACTCTACTTTTCAAATTATCGCTATATTGCGCCGCCATCTACCTCCTCCAATAGAGGAAAATAACGACGAAAATCATCGTCTTCCACTAGACAATGGCATGCCAACTTCTAAAACTAGCACTCAACAATATATTGGATTTGCTCCTCCTAAGCATCAAAGCTCTTCAACTCCCCTATATACCCCCTTTGTGTGTGTCAGTTTTGTGCTTCGAGATTTAATGATGATGCTGATATTTTTGATATATTGCTGGATTTGCTCCCAAAACACACTCTATTTCAATGACAAATAATCATCAACACCCAACTGAAAGAGCCAAAGCACAAGAGATTCCCATGCTAATTGAATCCAATAACATGGCTAAACCAACTCAATATAATGTTGGTTATCAGACTACAACATTCTAAAATGCACGAGTATAACACTTTCTTCTCTCTCAATTGTACAAACAACCTTTCATCAGTCAAGGATCAACTGATCTTGCTGCAAGAATGGATGATAAACTTCTATTATATAAAAAATAATTGAACATGGGAGCCATGCCTAATGGAAGCCCATCCCACTAGGGATTCAAAAAAACGCACCAAAACTAAAAGGGTTATTTAGTACCAACCCCCTGTGTTTTCTCCAAAATTAGTACCACCCCCCTATGGTTTCAATAATTAGTAAGACCCCCCTCTGGCACCTCAAGTTTTTCGCCACAATTAGTATCACCCCCCGGTGTTTTCTCAAAAATTAGCATCACCCCCTATGGCAGGGGGGGGTCTTACTAATTATTGAAACCATAGGGGGTGGTACTAATTTTTGAGAAAATACAGGGGGTCGGTACTAAATAACCCAAACTAAAAATATGAAGAAATGGCCTGCTCAAGCTCCCCCCGCTTGAGTTCAAACTGCAACCACATCTTGCTTGTGGCTCTATTGGCTCAAACCTAGAGAAGCAGCTATTCGGTATTGGATTCCTCAATAGATATTTTGATGATGAACAAACATTGTTTTGTGGTCTAATAAATTTCATCAAGTATGACAGGTTTAATTAGACCACATGTATTGTGCTCAAGCATGGAAGATGTCAAAGCAAGGTCATATAGCAAATCTTGAGTTGGTGGTGTGCCTTTAAGGCATTAAGTGGAGTTGAAGATTCCTAGGCAAGAACGTGGAGTTCAAAGCTCTAGCAAATCAAGAGCTTGAAGGCTATATCATGTAATTTGTCGTAATTTTATTCTTATCAGTAGATTTTATGTAATGCCTTGAAGATGTCACACTCACATGAAACTATTGGTAAACAACTAGAATTAATATAGTATTAATTGGAGCATAAAAACATTGGGTTTATATCCGAACATCCCATTTCTATGCTTACTAGTCGACCATACAGACCTAAGTCAACAAGACTGATATGCAGATTTTGACTAGTAACGTGTCAGACTGGTTGCCCATTGTACAAGGACTAGTTAACTAGTGTATAAAGACTAGTTGACCAATATTGACCAATGAAGCTCAAAACGGTGAAGTCAATTCAATTGGAGCATATGGTCAAGACAAAGTGTGAAGGAAGCTCGCCCAAAGGCAACAAAAGCAAAAGTTTCTAATGCATGGAGATGATGGACTTCAAGCTACATCAAGATGATATTTTGGTGTATTTTATATATCTTTATGTCCATGCTCTTAGATTAAAGCATTTGAATTGAAGCTCAACACATACGTAGGATAATGTTTTAAAGTGATAAAATTTATTTTGAAAATATTTTTAATGACCCCAAAAGTTATATACGTGTATTAATACGTTTTCTAGGGACGTATAAATTTGCGTAAAATGTTTTGAGAGGCTTGTATATGTTTTCTTTAATATTAGAAATTATTTTCGATGAATTTTATAACATCCTTTGGAATTATCAAATGATGTATACATAAGTAAATACTTGTATATTGAAGAATACTATGTATTTCTCCATGTATGTTATTTATTAAAAACCAACAATTCCAAATTTGCCATCTTAGGCCACCTCCACCTTAATAGGTGGCTTAATGAGAGTAAACACCACCTAACTCATGCTAGGTGGCATGATTAGAGGATTTTTAAGGGAATGAGGTGGCAAACTCTAGGAATAAAAAGAGAGAAATTCTGGGAAAATCAGCAGAAAAAGGAAAGAAAATAGGATAGAAATAATAGGGATATCTAAGCCTCTCCATCTCACGCACAACCCCCTTACTGTCAATTTTTCCTCAAACCCAACTCAACTTCAAACCTTAGTTTATTTGATCCATTGGAGAAGGAGGAAGAAGGAGAGCAAGCATTCAGAGGGTTTACAAGGAGAAGAAGGGCCCCATAATTTGTAGGAGGACTTGCAGAGGTAAGATCTCAACTTAGTTAGTTAGGATCAGTTTAGTTTTCGCAAGTTTTAATTTTCGTCGTTGTCGAATTAGACAGCTGATGAAACCAAACGGCCGTGTGGACTCATCACACGACCGTGTGGAGATCACGTTGACACCACACGGCCAAATGGAGGTCGTGTAGTGGTCGTTTGGCTACCAGAGGAACCATACTGTCGTTAAATGACCGTGTCTGTGATTTTGGCCCACACGATCGTCAAGTGACCGTGTCTGTGATTTTGGCCCACACGGCCATGCCGAGTCATGGCACGGTCGTGTCGTCTCGTTTAACTCAAGCCGCATCGACTTAGACGTCGGGCTTGATTTCTAGACACGACACGGGACGTGTGCAACCAAAATCACGACACGAGCTTGATTCCTAGCTTAGTTAGGAATCCTACTAGGCCACGTGTTGACGTGTCCCATTTATATTTTCAGGTCATGAGATAATGACACTAGAGTAGGGACGTGTGCAGCAGTCTACTCCCGCTCCTCAGGTACAACTGGAGACGACAGATGGAGATTTAGTCCACATGGACTTCCCTAGGTTAGACTAGGGAGTGCATTGCACGAGTGTGGACACCTTTTGTGTTTCTTTTAAGGGTGGGGTTTTCATTTTGTTTTACCCCCTTTTTGTATTTTATGTGATTGTACAATGCAGAAATGTATGATGTATCCTTTATATATATGTTCAGTTCAGCATTTCTTTCAATACTTGGATTTAAATTTTGTTGGAGCATAATGTTTTACTTTCAGTACTATTCCAGTGTGTCGTGGTGGCATGTATGTGTTAGATTACATTAATCACAATTAATGCCTTGTAGGATTTAGACGTTAGGGGCTCGAAGCTCAGTATCTGAATACTACGGCGGTTTAGACCGCTACACATATTACTTATTTGGAAGTGCGAGGCATGACATGTTTTTGTGGTGGCCCATGCGGGTCAACTCACACTGCAATATATGTAAGAATAGTATGAGAAAAGCTCCAACATTATAATCCGTAAATTTGTATTGAATATTGTTTTTCCATGTTCATTCCTGCAGAGAATGGATAACTGGAATGTATTGTCTGATAACAGGACCCCTGCTTCTGATGCAACATCATCTGAGGCACCCTTGATGGGAAAGATTCTAATAGGTTTTCTGGATCATTTGGGTCAGTTGGATGAGAGGATGTCTAGTACCATGACCCAGAAGCCAGGAGGTATCAGACAGTTTAGAGTCTTGCATCCGAAGTCCTTTTCGGGCAAGGAGAGTCCCCTGGAGGTGGATGAGTGGATCAGACATACTGAGGATGACCTGATGGCTGTAGGATATCCAAGAGATGGATGTGTGGATGCAGCGAAGAGGCAGTTGACACATCAGGCACGAGACTGGTGGAATGCACATGAGCTACATTTGACCCGACCGATCTCGTGTGAGAAGTTTAGGGAGTTGTTCAAGGCACAGTTCCTTCAAGAGACGAAGAAGGACGAGTTACCTCTGAGGTTCGAGCACTTGACTCAGGGACGACGTCACGTAGATGCTTATGATGCGGAGTTCTCACTATTGAGTAAGTTTGCTCTGGAGTTGGTGAAGTCAGAGACTACCAGGGCCAGACGATTCAGGATGGGACTTGACCCAGAATACAGAGCATCGATATCAACTATGGTTCTGTCTACACATGCGGCCGTACTGGAGGTGACCAGGATGCATGAGACTCACCTGAAGAGTGTATGAAGGGAACCACCACCAGCAGAGAGACACCCTGCTATTCAGCAGAGGAGTTTTCCGAGGCCTACACAGACCATTCAGTTCAGGAGGCCCAGAGCTCCACTAGCACCGCAACGTCGAGTGTCTTGCCAATATTGTGGCAATCCAGGACATGAGCAGAGGGATTGCAAATTCCTTTCAGGGCAGTGTTTCACATGTGGTTAGCCAGGACATATCAGCAGGCAGTATCCTCAGTAGGGGTAGACTTCAGGCCCAATGGCACAAGTGGCATCCCGGCCAATGTAGCATAGGACCCTTCCACTGGCTCCACAGAGACTTCCATTATCGACACCACCAGCACCTGATACCATGACTCCGAGAGGACCACCTAAACCTCCTCAACAGCATCAGACTACCAGGAAGGCGGCGCCGAGGCCTTCACTATGACAGCTGTGGAGGCAGAGGATACCGGACGAGTCATTACTGGTACCTCTTCACTTTTTCCTTAAGTGGTGTATGCCTTTATTTCTGTTATAGTATGATAAGTTTGTTGATATGATTAGGATGTGTAATGGCCCAGTTGTCATGTATGGTAGGATATGTAATTTTTGTGTGATACATAGTATATTATTGGCTATGTGTGTACCTGTATGGATGAATATTTGTGTACTACAAATTGGTTTGTGTAATACAAATTGGTTTGTGTGAAATATTGATTTGTATAATATCTATTGATGTGTTTAAGATAATATTCATATCATATAGATTGGCATACATTATATATGTGCATGTGTGTGCATGGTTGTAGGAAGTGTGCACGGGAGTGGCACACTTGTAGTTAAGTGCTAATGTGGTGTATTTGTATTGGAAGGTAGGGATGCTCTAATGAGTAGATATGTATGGTTATAGGTGTATGTTGGCATGCTTGGGGGTGACCCTTGAGACGGGTTAGTGTGAAAGGGGTTAGGGTTAGTGGCATACATGTAAATATTTAGAAGTGGGAAGGGTAAATTAGTCTTTTGGCCAAGTGTGTGTAAAGTAATGGTGTGTGTGTATAGTAATGGCAAACTTGTAATTACCTAAAATTTGAGGGATGTTTTAGTCATTGCCTCGTGGAATATTCCCTTGGAATATTCCATTCTTGGATGAGAAGGAAACTAATTTTTTTTCATTTATTCTCTTCTTTCTACACTTTTCTCCTTCTTTCTCTTTCTTTTCTCCTCATTTTTGTCATCATCTCTTCTCCCTCTCATTTCTTCCTATAGGGGCCAAACCAACACAAGCAAAAAAAAGACAAAAAGAAAGAAAGAAGAAAGAAGAAATGAAAGAGAAGAGAGGGGAAAAGCCTAAGGCAAAGAGGAAGAGGAGATTTAGGTTTTATGGAGCTGGAAGATAGAGAACCATGGTGGAGCTCCATGGAGTTGATGGAGGGCCTTTAATCTACAATTAAGAGAGGGCTTTTAATCCTTCTAGAGGTAGGTATCCAACTCCTACTTTTATGCCATGTATGCATGCAAAGCTTCCACCTTGTTGCTTCTTAAAATCCTGCAGTTTGATAACAACTTCTGTCCTCCATATCTGCTGCCGTGGGTTGAATTGAACTCTGAAAAATTTATATTTGTGTAGATCTTTAAATTCTACACCAAAATCATATATAATTTGACATATGTTCAATTCAATAAATAGGAGTAACAATTCCATCTTTACAATATGTCTGTATTTTATTCAGTCTGGACACAGCTCTGCAAAATTGAGCTTAGTCCCTGTACACTCCATAGAAATTAGTGTTCTTGGTCTCGTTGTAAAGTTAACAACTTTTTCTACAACTTTCTCCTAGGTCATGTTTTCGAGATTCTGAATGCAACATGTCTCAAATTAGCAATTGTTACAGATCTTAGAATCTGTCTGAAAATCATTCTTGACAGGTTTCACCAAACAATTCACCATAAATCACCTAGTTTATATTTCTGCTTGAAATTTTATATGTGAATCCAGCACGACCAGATATACAACATTCATTTGGGAAATTGTCAAATTCTAAATGAAAACTGATGATATATGGCCATTTGTTGTGAATGTCTGCAATTTTCAGCAAGCTGAACCATTTCAATGGGATGTTGAATTATGCATTGTTGCCAATTACACCCCTATTGTCCATAATTGTTGTTATTACATAAAATGAACTTTGATTGGTGTGATATGCTATTAAATTGCTATGTGATTGAGATGTTGTACATGACGCATACCATGTGTTTGTGAAAATGCCCAAGTGAAGGCAAATGCAAGAAATGTGAAAAATACCCATTCCTATGGTTGTGATGTGAGATATGTTATAAACCTGTGATGTTGGGAGCATATCATGCATGGTCCCATAAGTGATGTGATGATGAGTTGATATGACTATGATGAAGGGCATGGCACTTGGGTGCATGACCCACTTGTAATTAAAGGGAATGAGATGTTGCCTTTATATTTTTTATGAAACATGGTAGTATAATGTGTTGCATGTTTAGGGGCTCTAGAGTTGTATGTGATGGGAGGTAGGAGGGTGGACATGTCATCCCCCAATGTTGTTGTGGTGGTGGTGGTGGTGGTATGTGGTTATGGATATGATGGGCATGGCACATGAGTGCATGCTCCCTTGCTGGGATGATATGCAGATAGATTATGTTCCATGGGGGTAATGTCATGGGGACCACAAGGCCTATCACATATAAACCTGGGACCTCTGGGCATGCCTCACATTATAATACCAGGTTTCTGCTTTTGACGTTGTAGTATACTTTCTCTTTCTGGTACTCACCTTTGTTTTGCAGGTCTTCCTTTGCCGCAGGTACGTGCTTCCGTTATTTATGCCATTTACATTTTCATTTGTGATGTGGTTGTAGTGTTATTTGTTTAGTTATGGTAGCTCTCTTACTCGATGCTTATGTTGCACACTTTTATTTATACTGTGTCAAGCTCTTTAAATATATTCCCTAATAGAACTTGCATTTCATTATGACATGCATCAATATGTAAAGTAGTTGCATTTAGGGAATGACATACTAGTTGGGGTTGGCGTTTCGTACTGGGTCACGCATTGACGTGGCCCACTCGATGTTTTTCAGGTGTTGGAGTTGGTGGCATAGATGCAGATTGGAGATATGGTTGAGGTGTTCGAGTGTAGGTTAGGTTGGTGAGGGGAGAGGTGAGGGGCATTGTACTCTTGGTTTCTTTTTCGGGGATGAGTTGTTTTGTTGTATATTTGTATAAGATGATGTATAATGGACTTGATGAGGTATATATATGCATATGTATATGTATATATGTATGTATATATATATATATATATATATATATATATATATATATATATATATATATATATATATATATATATGCATATGCATATGCATATGCATATGTATATGTATATATGCATATGTGTGTGTGTGTGTGTGTGTATATATATATATATAACGTTTGTTGTTCCCTTGTTGTTTCTGTGTTGCTCTGTATTGGCTCTTGGTGTTTTTGTTTTCCTTTGGGAACATTACATGTACTACCCCAGCAGTGCGCAGTGGACCTGCTCTGAGTTTTTGTATCTCTCTTCGTAACACTCGTTACTCTGGGAGAACCTGGGACGGATTCGTACCTCCCGGGTATCATGTGGAGTGGGGTGTTACAGGATGATTAGACCCTTATGTTAGTTTTATGATTTTTTTTCCTCTTAGGCACTATTAGAGTTGCTTCTTTCCCTGCCCTGTCACTCTTTGATTCAGGAGCATCTCATTGCTTTCTGTCCCAACGATTCGATTGAAGGCTTTGGTGATAAAAACATTAACTTTCTTATTGTATTAAATTAGACTATTGTAGTAGCGATTGAAGATAAAGTTTTTATTAATAAAGATTGAATCTTTTCTCTCAATGCTTGGCTAATTCTCTTGTATGTTGGTTGTGATATAGTTGGGGTTATGTAATCTTTGACAATGATGTCTTTTGTCATATTTTCATGTTATATTGAGTTATTTACCGATTTCTACATGTTCTATTTGAGTGTGATCATTGTCGACGTGAACATGCTTAAATCAAATAAGTCCCTAGCAGGCTTGTTTGAGATATGATTCTAGCAGACGTATCATGACTTTAGCAGGCACCTAGGTTTAACTTCTTTGTGAAATCGATACTTCACTTGATTACATATGTCATTGCTTTATTGATTTTGGTTGTTATATTTTTCGGCGTTTTCATTGCTTTATCGTGACCCTAGCAGGCTTATAGGTTTAACTTCTTCGTGAAATCAATACTTCACTTGATTACACATGGCATTGCTTTAATGATTTTGATTGTTACATTTTTTAACGTTTTCATGCCTTAGTCGGATGAAACGTTGAGTTATAAAAAAACATTAATATTCATCAATTGCAAACATCCTAACGAAATCATAACCGACACATGATCTTCTGATTGATATCATATCATCTACTTCTCCGCACTAATTTTAGGATTACTTTTTAGTACTTAAAACCTTTGAAACCATTACTTCGTCATTAAAAAGTTGTAGCTTCCTTATTGGATTAAGACTATTGATAATTGTAATTTGTGGTATTACAGGTCAGTTGACTCGTGGATTCGATCCTGGTCTCACCAGGTATAACTTAATCGATCCTCTATATTTGGGAGAAGTGCTCAGATCTTTTTGGAGACAAGTCAGTGAGTAGTTACTTCAGCATCGTGGGGCGTGGCCAATCTAACATCATCGCTATCTTGGATCTTTCAGCTGCGATCTCCTCTGCCAAGACCACATGCCCGAGGTACTCTACGCGGGTTCGTGCAAACATACATTTCTTCATATTAGCGTAAAGTAATATGGTTGTTCATATTAGCGTAAACATGCATTTCTTCAATAACTATGCATGATGATTCGGCAGCTCCTGCAACACTACCTCCAGATGCTCCACATGTTCTTCTATAGTCTGACCGTAATTCAAGATATCATCTAAGAAAGCCAACATGAACCTCCGCAAATATGGTCGAAATACCATGTTCATAAGTACCGGAAAATCAACATGGTTATTGGTCAGGCCGAAAGGCATGGCAAGGAACTCGGAATGCCCTTTGTGAGTTCTAAATGCAGTTTTCACCACGTTCTTTGCGGCGAATCCGAATTTGATAATACCTTGACTGCAAATCAATCTTCGAGAACACTGTCGCTCCCTGCAACTCATCCAACGACTCATCGATCAATGTGATGTGGAACTTGTCGAGACAAGTCTACTTGTTCAAGGCCCAATAGTCAATGCAAACTCTCCAGCTATTGTCTTTCTTCTTGACCAAAAGGATCAGACTCAAGAATGGGCTCACACTCTGTTGAATGACTCCGGCCTGTAACATCTAACTTACCATCCTTTCTACCTCATCATTGTGCACCTGAGAATAGCGGTACTGCCACACTGATGCACGAGACTCCCTCTCTTAAGACTATGGCATGCGGTGTCTGAAAAACTACCTCTCGAATCAAGCCAGGAGCCGTGGACCGCCGCGGGAACATCTTGCTCCTCCTCAATGGACTCCCATGTCAAGCCCTCCAACTCAACCTAGAGAGCCGCCCCCTCCCTCAGTTTGTAACTCTGTCACCATGGTTTTCAAACAAACCAAGATTCGACATAGGGATGATTTCGTCGTCGTCTCTCTTGATCTCGGTAGCTGTTGGGTGAACCTCGATCTCGGCAGCCGTTGGAGTTCAAGGCCGTGGAGTTTGAGCCCATTATATCGTCGTTGTCTCTATTGCTGCTGTTGGGGATGATACAGAGAATACCAATCAGGGGGAAAAAACCAAGATTAGTTAGGCATGTGAGAAGATGGTAGGATGAGATCAAAGCTAATCTGTGGTGTTGTTGGAGAGGGAAGACGGTGAAGCGAGATTTATGAAGAATCTAATGATGAGAGGATACGTTGAGGAGGTTTTGGCATATTTTGTAATTTTATTGGTATCTTCTCGTTGAATTTCGGAGGAATTCATATGAAAGGTACATGTTGTCATTTCGTGTTAGAATTTTTTTTAATTTTTATTTTGTTTATACGCATCCTTTAATTTTAATTTTTTGTGCAAATTTGAGCAATTTTCGTTATTTTATGCAAATTACACAATTGGAATTCAAAAATGAAATGTCATTGACAAAACCATTTCACATTACAGCATAAAGAATTGAAAACAATACAACAAATTAGCACAACAAAAATACAGCGATGAGGGCGTGTCAATATTTGCTTTATACAACTGAGGCCTCAGCAGAACAAGTACTTGGAGTTGGTATCAATGCCAACATTTGGTTTTTAATGATGGCCATGCACGTTTCTATCTCTCTGTAAACAGGCAAATTTTGCGGACAAGATGGTTGCAAGCTTGAAACAGCTGAATCAAGAACCTGCGCTACCTCACCAGGTGGATATTGTCTTTCAGCACAGTTCTGCATGGTAAAAATGGACAAGTTTAGATGTGAAGGCATAAGAGAGACTAAAAAATATATTTGAGCATTTAACAATACTAAGAAAACACTCAAACAATAATGGAAGAATGACAATCTGCTTAGACGATGTCAATATCATGCCTTCTTCTCAACGGAGCGTATTTATCTGTGCTTTATTTCGACTATTCCAAAAATTTCTATCTGGGTTCCATAATCTAAGAGGACAAAATTTGCAAGGAAATCATCAGAAAGATCGAGTCAGATACATAAGCTCTCCAATCGATACAACTTACTAAATTGAATTTTCTTATAAAAACTCAGCTAAACCACGATGCTAATGTTTTTAGAATATCAGTTTCTCTGCATTTAATATGCAGTTGCATGATGCTCTTACCTGATCTTTCTGAGGATTTCCTTGCAAATTTTGCCATCTGTCTTAGATTATGGAACCCATATAGAAATTTTTGGAATAATCGAAAATTTATCTGTGCTTTATTTCGACTATTCCAAAAATTTCTATCTGGGTTCCATAATCTAAGACATACGACAAAATTTGCAAAGATCGATTAAGAGCATCATGCAACTTCATATTAAATGTAGAAAAACTGATATTCTAAAAAATGAGCATTGTGGTTTAGCTGTGAGTCTTTATAAGAAAATTCAATTTAGTAAGTTGTATCGTTTGGAGAGCTTACACATAAATGCGTCTCTCTTTATAAAATTAGAATTAAAAAAACTAAGTAACTGAATTGTACATATATGATATGCATGCTTAAAGGATCTGGAGGTTATTCGGCAATAACCAACTTTCCTAGTCATGCATAAATGACCATAGGATACACTATCAACATTGCATATTAGCATGGATAAGTAAAACAAATTACATTGACTCTTTAAACAGATATCCGAATACATTATACCAAGTAAGTGCCATCTAGACGGTTCACTTAGCAAGTTGTCACACCCTTCCTTCAGGGGAAAAAAAACAAAACGCTTTTGCTGTTGTAATATGGTGTAGTACATACACATGTGTATGCATAGGTATGTACGCCACTGTTTTGAAGTAATATATATCATGTTAAGATGCTGAAGTAATATATATTATGTTAAGATGCTTTATGTAAAAGTGGTTAAGATGTTCTACGTAAAACTAGCAATATCTATATAACAAAAGAGGGGGACGCCCCCCACCCCCCCCAACCCAAAAAAAAAAAACCAAAAAAACAAAAGAGGGGGACCTCCCCCCCGGGCTGTGTCCTATGTGGCACAGTCACATCTGCCGTGGGGATCCCCACTCAAAATAAAAAAGGCCCCGGCCACCTCCCATCTCATTTATTTGCATTTTTTCACTTGGGATTTTCTTTTTTGCATTTAGGCCCTTTTACCTCCCGACGATACCGACACACACCCACACTTCTCGCTCCTTTTCGGTTGTACATGTGTCCCGCATCCTGTTCGTGGGGATTTTTTACGCCGTGCACTTTGTGCATGTGTAATTTCTAGTAGTAATATAAATAATAGATCCTAGGAAGAGAAGAAACCAACTCTCCCTACCATTTCATTTAAAATTCTCTCTCTATATTCTTCATGGTATCAGAGCCCTAACCCACCATAAACCATAATCCCATCAAAATCATACCTCCATCTCCTTAATTCATCAAAATCCTAGCTGACACGAGAATCCCTAAGATCCAAATCAAGCAAGGACTAACCTCAACAACCTACTCATGTGAAGATGAGTTTAGTTTCGACTTGATTCTTCAACATCGACACTGAATTCTCGATATCGATATTGTCACGACATCGGTGATGCCTCTCCAGGCTTAATTTTCTGATGATGACCGTGAATCGAAGTCGGTGAGGCCATCAGTAAATTGAATCGAAGTTGACAAGGTCATCTGTGGCTTGAATTGGCAACGATGAGGCAACTTGTGGCCTGGATTGATGATGATGATGTCACTTGTGGCCAAAATCAACGACGATAGAACCTGTTTGACGCCAACGAGGCCTCCTCTGGTTGGAACCTTCGACGATAGTGCTTCTCTGACGATAGCAGCACTTCCCCAATGACGACGACACTTCTCTGACCAAATCTGACCTCTGACGATGCTTCTCCGACCAAGCCCAACTACATATCATGCTCGCTTTCCCTTATTTTATATTGTGATAACTACTAATGTTTCAACTTTGAAACAATGGACTTAGGTAAACATATTATGAGCTTTCTTATGTATTAATCAAAATAATTTTGGGATAATATTTGAGGATCTGTACTAGTTAGGCATTTGGCGCGTTGGTGTTGGAATTTTGTTTTGTATTTGGTGATTTTCGGCATTGGGTTAGTTGTTTTTCATTGGGAAGAGTATGATTGTGCAAAGATGGTGGATACAACGTCAGAGATAAAGTCATCTGAGGCCCCCAAAGTTGATTTCTAAAAAAACAATTTAAAACTCACTGGACCAATTACAAGTAATGGAATTATTTGGTGAAAACCCATCTTGAGAGCAGATGTAAGCACCATTTGACTGATAATCTGAGGGTGCAACCAAATAGAAGTAGACTGATGCTCAGATAAAAAAAATCAACTATTGAACTCCACAGAGCATGAGATTCATAATCTTGAGATTGGGTAGAGGACCAAGGAGAAGATTTAAGACGTTCTTGGAAACCTTATTTTTAGGAAGAATAATCTTTTCAGAATATATGATGTATCCCGGTTGTTTTGAAAAATGCTAGCAAGGAGGGAAATCATTTTCTCAGCATCATGCAGACTTTCACAAGTTACATAAGCTGAATTCAATTGTTCCAATCTCAATTGATAAGAATAATATGACAGAACAGAGATAACTAGTAGTCTTAGTAATTTTAGGGAGTTTACATCCAAAATAAGCAACACTATGTCCTCAAATCATTGGTAGTAGCACTTCACTATTTTTACCGGATAATTTTCACACATTGTCACAAATCTTCTCAAAAAATAGCCAGAGTTTGAGGCAAGCAGTTCGAAAGATAGATCGAATTTAACTACACAACATGCTTTTTGAGCACATGTAGATATCGAGTCGCACGAGTAACTATCAAAGGTTACAAAGTTGATAGACGTATTGGTGTTTGTGGTAGAAACATGAGAGTATCTGATTCAGGAGATAGATGTATACCATAGGTAAGTGCATCTGCCCAGTAGATGATTTACCATTATTGTAAGGAGTTCAAGCATATAAAGTTTGCTTTCCCAAGCTTTAAGGACCATAGTAGAGAGAATTTGGAAGAAACGATATATACGTGGCTTCCTAAGAAGACTCTTCAAACTATGAAGAGTGAAGTCAGTACCACATGTTTCATAACTTTCTAGAAACTTAGTTGCATTTATCATCTACAACTACAATTTTTAGCCGGATCAAGTAAGCTAGCTACATAGACTCCACATCAAGCCTACAAACTTGATTGATAGATTCATAGGATTCTGATCATATGACTAACGAGTCAAGTATATAACTATATAGACGCACGATCTCCCAAGCCAGTCAAACAAGTCGTCGATGCGTGGTAGATGATACTATTCACTGTCACTTTATTTAATTCCCTGTAGTCCACGCATATCCTCATGAATCCATCCTTCTTCACCAACAATATTGGAGCACTCCATGATGATGTGTTGGGTCGAATCTAGCCTTTCTGCAACAGGTCGTCCAACAGGTCGTCCAACTGGATCCGAACCTCATCTAGCTCGGATGGTGTCACACGATAAGAAGTCCTAAAATAAGGTTGAGCTCTTGACACTAGCTCAATCGCAAACTCCACAGTGGAGGTAATCCCGTAAGATCATCTGGAAATACATCTAGAAACTCCCGTACAACCTTTGGCTTCTCTGGTAAAGCATTCATAGAAGTAAGCAACTATCTGTAAATCTGGCTCTGTACTTCAGTAGTCATTCGGATCAGCTTCCGTTATGAATTCAAATTTCGGGTGGTTCGGAATCTCGAACACCTGCGTCGGCAATCAATTGTAAATGAAAGGTTTCTAGCCAGTCCATCCTGAATAAACATCGAAAATTGGTATATCAATTACTAGGAAGTCGGCGTAGAGCTCTTGTCTGCAAATAACTAGGGGCAACCAGATATCCGCTAGTCATCTGCAACACACCGCTGCCTGTCTTGACGTCCTAACCAGAAGAGGGGCGAAATAGGAACATTGAGTTGATTGACAAAACATAACGCCATGAAATACTGCAAAGCTCCCGAATCGAAAAGCACAAGAGCAGGTTTGCTAGCAATTAGCACAAAACCTATGGTCGCGAAAACTATACCTAAGCATACATCATATAAGTTAACAAATTAAAAGAAAATGGTAAATTTCGTACTCGTAATTACCTGGCATATAGCCTCTGCCTCCTCTACTGTCATGTTGAAAGACGAGTGCTTAGGGGGTGGAGCTTGTGGTCGCGACTGCTAAAATCCATTCCACTGCGGTAGGGGGTCCACGCTGAGTATTTCCCGTGGGAGTTGTAGCTGGTGCAGCTAACAGTGCTGGAGCCGCTGGTCTTTGTCCCCCATATGGGAGCCGTCTCTGACAGTGTGATCATCCACTCCGTAAACAAACATTGATTCAGAAGATAACGGTACTCAGACTTGACGTGGCATGCCTTGTTGCAGTAGTGTCATTTAGTCTAATATCGGCGCTGCTGTGGCTGCTGTGGATGTGGTAGGACATGCCTCTTGAAAGGTGTCTGCTAAGCTGCCCGGGGCGCCTGTCGGTTTGAGGGTAGAGAATGTCGTCTTTGAGGGGGCAGCCGCTTGTTGTTCTCGCTCTCCCTTTTGCTGCACGTATTCGTAGTCCTAAGCCGCAGAGAGTACTTCTGTGTAAGTCTTCCCTTCAATTTGACCTGTTCCTGAATCTTGATGTTCAAGCCTTCTTGAAAACATTGTGCTCAGTCCAATGGATTGAATACCATGTTCTTTGCAAACATTCAAAAACAACTTGGTAGAAAGTTACATACATCTATAGATAAACTTTGCAAGTTGAATACACACCTATCGAGTCTGGAAAACTCGGTGTAATACTGTTCCATGTTTATGGAGCATTGTTTCAGATTCATAAACTGGGCATGTAGTTCTCGCTTTGCCTCCGAAGAGAAATACAGAGTATTGAAGTTTTCTTTGAAGGTGCTTCATGACATTGGTTGTACCAGGCGCTTCTCTTCTGAATCCGTCCATGCTCTGGCGTCTTAAATTAATTGTAGCTTCGCCATGTCCACCCATAAATCTGGCGCGACCCGTGCCACTTTCAGCATGTCAGCAGTGCAGCGCAGCCATTTTGCTGTTATACGGGGGTCTGCTGTTCATTTAAAAATTGGTGGACGCAGTGATCGAAATTGATGTGATCCGCCTTCACGCTTGTGCTCGGGCTCCCTTTCAAAGCTAAGATCATCTCTCGTACGTTGTGGTCTGAAATCTGGATTGTCGCTGCATGCTGCTCATTATTGTTGCTATCATTTCCGTTGTCGACGTTGTCATTGAGTTGGTTGTCGACGTCGTGCTTATTGCAATTGTCATCATTGACATGATCGTTGATGTTGGGATTGATGTTGTTGACATTGTTGACATTCCCAAATCCACACCCGTCACCTTGATCTCTTGCCAAATTTTCGTTGATGATGATCAAATTGTTCCCAGTGATAAGTCCTCGGCGATTGTATGCTTTTGACATTCTGTATTTCAAAGAAGGATGTCAGTCAAATTATGTATTTATGAGTATTTCTCGTTTGCTCTATACTGTTCATGAGGTGTTTTGCGGGGGTCTGCATGGTCCACCACTTGTAACACCCCAAGTTCGAAGTACAGTTACATTTTCATTATTCATGCAGGTCCTGCAAGTACTAGTGAAAGCAATATAGAACGAGACAGAAAATTTTATAAATGAAATAATATTTATTCATCCTTCAAGAGGGTACATAAACATAACAGAAAGAAAACTAATAGTCTCACTCTGGCAATAAAAAGAAAACATGCTAAAATTATAAATAAACTATCCTTACTAATCGGGTCTTAGAAATTAGCACGCTTCACTGGAAACTCGGACTCATTGAACAATGGAGCCTCCTCGTAAATTGGTTCATCTGAAAAATATTTAAAAGAAAAAAAATGAAATAGACGATATTTACTATAAACAAACAATTATAACTTTTACATGTAACCCTTGTCCTAACAAGACAATAACAATCTAAAACTAATCCATGTATATCTAACTTAAACGTTTTATTATTAACTTACGCACAATGTAAAGGGAAAGAGGGAACTAAAGAACCACACAGGACCATAGGCGAGCTCACCTGGGCCTTAATTCCATATCTAAAGAAGTCGATAGGGGACACAGTCAAGTCGGTACAAATTAGTCAACGAGTGTGGTCTCCATCACTCTTCCTATCTTTAATTATGAATTCCCAAACCACATGTGTTGTTTCTATCTATTTCACTTTCCAATTTCATTTATCCTCAAATTTTGTTCTTTCTAAACTATGTAAAAAGAATCATGCACTAAACTATAGTGTTCAAGCAGTCAATCCAATGTATCAATATTTTATAAACAATAACTTTAATTGCACAATTCTAATTACATAATTTTATCTTTTAACTATTACAATTCTTTCAATCAATTTCTATAGTAATGAAAACACTACACAATCCATTCCAAGATATTTCTAAAACAATCAAATCTTTAATTAAAACTGAAAGAAACATTTCTGGAAAGATTAAAACATTTGTAAGATCAGATTCATATTATTAGGCATCTAAGAATAGGTTTCTGGGATTTACCAGCTCGAGGGAAAATTCCGAAAAATTCTGAGAACATGAACAATGAAATATCTCAGGCCACACTTAAATCCAACAAAAATTAGTACCATATGCTACAATAACATTTTGAACCAAAGACCATAGGAAAAGAACCGCCACACAGCAGACTATTCACCCAAAGAAAACAAACAACCGATCAAAAACTCTTAGGATGAAAGCACAGCCGTCTGGAAACCTCAGAGGAAAAGCACCCAGCTGAAAACCTCAGGAGAAAAGGAGAAAAGGATCTGCAACAGTCGACAAGCTGTCTGAGGGGGAAAACCCCACGGTGGCCAACCCCAAAACCCCCAAAACCCCAATTGACAGTACGGAGCTGCGACGTAAGTTGCAGCCTTGCTCGAGGGATGCCTTATCTATCAAGAGGGGAGAAATCCCCTTCGTATAGTAAATGAATCATCATCTCCTACGCACAAAATTCAGAAAACCCTAATTCTTTAACAAATTAAAGGCATGAAAAGGAATAATTGAAGTTTAGAGCAAACATGATCTACCGTGCATCGTAGAAGCCAAGTTGAAAACACCACACAAAGCCCAGAAGTAATCGGAAATCAATCGGAAGAAATTTCAAGAGGGAACCCAATTTTTTCCGCATAAAACAAACATTAATGTGATGGCGCATAAATAGAAAAATCAAACCGTGTGAGAGGATAAGATTAGAGTCCTTGATGAAAGAGAACTTCACACAAAAGGGGCGGCGAGCGAGATTTTTGAGTCAGCTATGCCTAGGGTTTCTTCGGCCCCTTTGGTTCGCCGCACGAGAGAGGAAAAGAGAGAGGAAACTGGTCGGGTCCTGTGTGAGAGTGGGTGAGGGAGAGTTTGGGTATTTTTAATGAGGAAATGGGCCGGTTGAAGTGGGCTGGGCTGATGGGTTAAATAAAAGAATTCTTTATTAAAAAACAAGGGTAATTACATCTCTTGGCTATCGTGGTTGGGTTTTCCCCTCGGCAATTCTTGTGGGCTCCTTCCTTGGCTGTCGCTGTTGGTTTTTCCCTCAGTAGTTTTTGTGGTTTTCCTGTGGCTGATTTGTTCGGTTCTTTTGTGACTAAACTGTTGGGTACTTGTGGCTGATTTGTTTGTTTCTTTTGATGGTTGTTCTAGGGTCTTTTGTGACTGTTTTGTGGGTCTTTTGGTGGGTCTTTTGATGGCTGTCCCGTGGGTCTTTTGGTGGCTGTCCCGTGTGTCTTTTGTGGCTGTTTTTCGAGTGGTTCTTGCGACTGTTCCTATGGATCAGTGTAGCTGTTCATGCGGTTCTTTTCGTGGTTGCCCTGTAGCTTTCTTTTGAGACTGAACTGTTGGTTCTGTGGCTGATCTGTTGGGTTCTTTTTAGGCTGAGTTGTTGGGTTATAACTGAATAGTTGGGCTTTCTGTTTCAGGCTTTATGAAGCTGTTTTAGCTATGCAGTTTCTGAAGAGTTTTAACATAAAATATTATTTTCTTGGAAAAGTTTTGCAAAGAGACCAAAAAAATTAATTAAAAAACCGACATATAAATAATTTAATTGGCAAAATCGTCCTCTTTTGTTCCAAGCAGCAACAGAGGTCGGTTCTGGCCCGTGGGGCGCGTGTGCCCCACGGGCCGCATCTTCAGAGTGCAGCTCCGGGCTCCACTTTGAAAGTGCGGCTCTGGACAGCACTCTGCAGGTGTGGTCCAGCAAGTTGCCAAACAGAGAGCAAAATCTGCTCCCTCCTCTCTGTTTGCAAACAATAGCAGCTGATATTGATAGTGCTCCTCTCAATATCAGCAGCTGCTTCTGCTCATACTTCTTCAATACCTTTACCCCTGATTCATCACAACATATGCATATAAATCAAAACGTGTCGCAGATAATGCGTACATTCATACTTCTCACAGTCATAGCATTTCACAAATATCACAAATAGTATATCACAACACATCACATTGATATCAGAAAGTTTATATAAATCAAAACACACAGCACATCGAATTCATCAAGCTTATGTAACACATATATCAAACAACATTGAATTCATCAACCATGATATTTTCAAAATACATATCACATCGAATTCAACAAATTTACATAAAACATATATCAAACATACATAAAATGGTCCTAACACAACATTCATGACCCCAACACAACATTCTCAGTAGAGTAACATCCACCAATGCATCATGTGCGGGATCTGCCCCAGCATTGAGATGAAGACCCGTCGCGGCCTTGAGATGAAGACCAACGACCTTAAGATGAAGACATAAAAGATAAGCATAAATTAGAATATCATATATATATATCCACAAAAAAATATATGAATTACAAAATCAGTATACGCTTGTGTGAGAGGAGGATTTTGACACGTGATTTGTAATGCCTGAGTTGATGACAATTGCCACAGCTATTCTGTCGGCTTTCTTCACTGGGAATATCCATTGTCCCACGAATACGTGTAGATGTAGACCGAACTGGTGGTCTTCTTTTGTCGGGTGGAAGTAATTTGGGACCATCCCAAGCTTCCAATACCGTGCATCGGGTATGGGGTGAAATAAAGGTTCATATGCAAGGCGATATCTGCTAACCCTATACCATGGTGAACATAATATCATATATGATATGTTTGCACTATATTCTTGTAAGATATTGTGGCGATCACATGGGCACATGGCATGTGTTGAAGCATATGAATATTGCAAGTATATCTGCATTTCTCGTCATATAACTTAACAATATAACCGAGGCCATCGTTGTCCACCACATGCCACTCACAATCACTAAACCTTGTGACTGTAAATGTTCGGGCTTCTTCCTTCCGTTCCCCAATAATGTCCATTGTTGTGGATACAAAATCTGTTGTCCACATTTGCCCACTCAGTCTTTGTTGGTAGAAATATTTATTTAACATGTAAAATGTCCTTTCTATCAACGCTTGTATCGGTAGAGCTCTAGCACCTTTGAGCACCCCATTGAAGCTCAGAACAATTTGTTGTCATGATACAATAGCGTTTCACACGATCGGCATGCATCGCCTACATGCTTTCTGCCCCATGTAAATCTGCAGATATCCATTGATCTACTTCAATGGACTCGTCTTTGATTTTGGCATGAAAGGCATTATATGAAAGCAAGTCTGATGCAGTGCCAGCCATCCAGAAGTTTCCCTCCAAGATACGCGTTCGGAATCCGTTTGACTTGTAATTTACAATAATATGCCGAAGATAATACCTATGGTGACAATGTGCTGGCTAGTCCTCTTCTAGTGCTCGTGGAATTTCTTTCATTCTATCTGAAATGAAGGTGATCGTTCGTCTATGAGCACTTGGTATGTGTTCATATATACATGCAAAAAACTACTTCCAATTTTCTTGGTTCTCAGCTGACACTACAGTAAATGCCAAGGGAAACAACCCACCATTTCCATCCACTCCGGTGGCCACAAGTAAACACCAACCATATTTCCCATCAAAATGGATACCATCAATACTTAGGATTGGCCGACAATGCTTGAAACCCTTGATTGATGGACCAAATGCACAGAAGACACCAGAAAATTGTGCGACTCCCCCGATGGTGTCATAAGTGATCTAGTAAATTGTACCCGAATTAGTATCTTAAATGGCCTCTAAATACCGAGGTAGCCGATTATATGACTCCTCCCAATCTACAAAAATCCTGTCTAACGCCTTCGATCTTGCCATCCATGCTTTGTAATATGAAATTCGGATCCTTAAAATAGTGTTTATGGCCTCTTGAATTTCTAACGGTGTCAATTCCAACTTTGTCTTCACCATTGGCATAATCATGTTACAAATGAAGGATGCTGTGGCTTTTTTGTGATCTGTATTGAGGGTTGGATTATTGCAAATATGTTTCTCAACAACCCTTGATAGCTTGAACTTTCCAATGCTACTCTTCCGCACGGCTGCATGGATATGCCACGGACATCTCCTCCTAGCCTCATCTTGTTTATCCGGATTGACCACAGCATTTAGGCCGCATATCACGTTATAACTTGTCTT
Source organism: Scilla litardierei (assembly GCA_030789695.1). Classification (NCBI taxonomy): domain Eukaryota; kingdom Viridiplantae; phylum Streptophyta; class Magnoliopsida; order Asparagales; family Asparagaceae; genus Scilla; species Scilla litardierei. The sequence goes on from CM061141.1 coordinate 9,053,779, forward strand.
GTTTGTCTTGATTGGCCTAAATGAAACATTACGCTTAATGCTCCACTCCGTTATTGCTTTATCAAGTCGACGAATAAATTTATTTTTGCATGTATATCAATTTGCATGTCAAATTTATTTTTGCATGTATATCAATTTGCATGTCAAAGTCGCCAGGACATCAGTTATCAATAGGCATATTGACCAGGTGCAGACTTAGACATGACCCATACAACCAATGTCCAGAAGCCCTTAGGTGAGAATACCTAAGGTCCAAGACAACTGCCTAAGACAGCCAATTAGCAAGTATGTCGCTTGGGTAGCCAAGACAGATATATGCACCATTTTAAAATTCCAACCATCACTGGATGCAATCAGTGGCGATTAACGAGCAAAGCAATTTTACGTCAGAGTTCACAGTTTACCTGTATCACAAATAGTGCAGTTACACAGTTTGATATCACCTCTGCAGGGAATTGCACCTCATTTCCACCACTTGAAATGCTCGGGTTTGGAGTAAAAGTATGCCCAGCTGTTGCCTCAAACTTGTTTGAAGTTGAACGATCTTGATATGTTGAATTTCCATGTGCTGGATCAGGAGGAATATATCTTGAGATAGAATTTTGATTAATAAGATCCAATGCATCCCCAATCCTTACAAAAACATCTTCTTCTTCTCTAAGACCCCATGTTGCCTGTCATATATAGATACAATTAAAATAAACATTTGAAAAACAATCAAAAGAGAAAATATTATTCAGATTAAAACACACACATGTGATGATGTTATATATATAAATAGAAGTATACTTCATAGTTGACTCCTCCTTTGGCTACTATTCTTAAACTGGAAACTATAATTACAACTCATATTTAGTTCCTATTATAAAAATGAAAACTACAATTCTTCTCTCTAAACTAATTCTAAACTGTTACATATTATTTTTAACCCTTCCCATTAAGCTAGAGTATATATGTCCATCTTATCATAAATAAATTAAGCTCAAACCCTTCACATCATGTGCCAATAGTACTGTGTATCTAAATATCCTAAAATTTCTGAACGTCCATCTGAATATGCTAAACCATTTAAAATCGTTGAACTATCTGTTTGAAGCTACGAAACTGTCCGCTTGAAGCGGCTAAACAAATCATATGAAATCACTCAAAGAACTGATTTTTATATTGTACAAACCTGTAGTATCTCGATCTTTAAATCAGCTACATTCTGATGCGGTCGGGTTTAGACCATATTAGGAATTTAATTTTTCAGATTTGGGAAGGGTAATTTTGCAATTTTCTATTTCTGAAAATTTTCCTTCATTTAAACTAGGTCCGGCTAGGAGAGGGGACGCGTGAATTGTTTTGTAAAAACCATTGTTCTAGATGTCAATGAACCCAAGCTGGAGATATTAGGCTTTCTTCGCGAATTGAAAGTTAGGAGAATGGCCGCCTTTCGAATTGTGGCCAATAATCTTTTATTTTCCGCTCTTATTATCAATAAAAATCCTTCTTTTCCTCTAAATCTACTCTTTTTCCCATAAAAATCACACCTTTCATCCAAAAATCCCATCTTTCACCATAAAAATCTAACCTTTATTCTACAAAAAGCCCTATATCGTATTAAATTGGTATCAGAGTATCAAGCTCCACGGCGGCGGCGAGATCTAAAGACAAGATCGAAGCTTTGGAGGAGAAATACAACAGCGAATTCGAAAGCGTGAAGCAAACCCTAGCGAAGCATGATGATGCACTAGCAAGGATACAAGAAAAGATGCAAGCAAATCAAGAGAAACAAGACAAAGCCCGAGCGCATATCTAGCAACAACACGCACGCATCGCGACAAAAGGGGACGACGTCGATAAAAACACCAACTTTGGGCGAAAGGCGTTGACTTTAGAGAAGTGGAAGGTTTTAAAGAGGGGCTACTTTTCGACGCTGACAACTATTTCGTGGAAGAGGAAGATTAGCCAATGATGGAAGAACATCATCTCATGAACTCTAGAAGCGACGGGAGAGGGCGGCCGAACCCTGTGAGTTATCCACAAGCCCGGCCGAACCCTAGGGAAGCCCCCAAGGCCGGACCTACAAATGGACCGGCCGGCCCCCTGGACTGTCGACAGGGCCGGCCGGCCCCTGCATGCCATCTACAGGGTCGACCGACCATGCAGAGGGCCGTCGGCCACCAGATTGGGCCGACAGCCCCTGCAGAAGCCAGGGCAGGGGCCGTCGACCACTTTTCAGCCACAAGGAGGGCCGCCGGCCCATTTTCAGCCGCAGGTAGGGCTGTCAACCCATTTACAGCCACTGGGCGGAGTTTCCGAGCCAAGACAAGGCCGGACATCATGGGTTGGGGCTGAAACACATCTGCAGGCATACGACACAACTTCTGTAGATTGGTGGAGACATCGGTGTTGGATCCTGTGGATGGCAAACAACACTAGAAGAGGGGTTGAATAGTGTTGTGTAAATATAAACTTTTTCGTTCTAATTAGTTAGCACAATTCAAAACCTTCTAATGTTGCCTAAGAAACCAAGTAGAGCGATCTACGCTTGGTTCTTAATCAACTTAGGTAATCTTAAAATAAATCAGAGAGAAAACACTTCTGGTAGTCGACTCCCTATGAACAGTAGTCGACTCCTAGAGGGATTTTATGCACAGCTCTGCTAAAAGAATGCGATAGAAATGATTACGAATAATACCAATATTATATCTTTATTCACAGCGGATAAAAGAGAATTAATCTTTGCAATAGATGTACAACAATCAGTAAATAATAATGTAAGTGCAAAGATAAACAAACGCAGAAAGAATCAAACGCAAACACATGGTTTTATCCTGGTTCTCCACAACCTTGGGTACGTCCAGTCCCCGACCAATCTGGTACGAGATTTCCACTATTTGCATTGGCAAATACAAGCACCTAACTCCACTCGTTAGAATTTTCCACACACCGAACCTTGACCAGGATTTCCGACTGCAACACTGCAACACCAAGGCTTGTCTAGGATTTCCAACACCCTTACAACAAAGGGCAAATCACAAAATGAAAAGCAATATCCAACTCACCACAATATTTAATGGAGTTTGGATTTACACCCAAATTCTATAGCCAATGTAATAAATAACAAAGTGTATTCGTGGCTAAATAGAATTCAAAATATGATCTTAGATCACACAAAGATATGAATTTTATTCTTCGTGATCTAAGTCAATGTTTTCAAAAATCCTTTTAAATTATAAAAATAAGGAACAAGGATTTTGAAAAATGTTAGCCAAATAAAATTGATCTCACAAAAGAAAATTAACAGCTAAAAATAAGAGATTAGAAATTTAGAGTAGATTTGGCTAAATAATGAGAGCACGAGAATTGAGAGATCTTTGAGAGTTTTAGCACAAGAATGAATTTTTCAAATTGATGTTGTGTTAAAAAATTGATCTCATATCCTCCTCTATTTATAATGATAAGAGAGAATTTGAATTTCAAAACAAGTTTGACTTTTGCCTTGAAAAATATGGAAGCAATGAATTGGAGAGACAATTGAAACAAGTCAAAACGTTGAAATTCGACAGCTGGTAGTCGACTCCCTTAGGGTGGTAGTCGACTCCCAGAGTGTTTCAGGAGAAAACAATTTCCAGCTGGTAGTCGACTCCCACTCTTTGGTAGTCGACTCCCAGAGCAATTTCTTCTGAAACACAGCTTGCAAGAGATGTAATTAACTCCAGGGTGTAATGGAGATTAACTACTAAGATGAGAAGTAGCTAGCAATTGCTCTCAAGAGTTTAAAATGATTTGCAAACATTTGAAAACATTTTAACTTTGAAATCATTTTGAGTGTGAGTGTTATAGTTACTTTTAGCTTTAACATAATCCTAAGAAAGACACAACTCACACACTATAGACTTAGGACGAGTCTTCATGAAGCTTGATCCAATGATGAAGTAGATGTGAGGTTTTTTATGAGCTTCTTCTTCTTTTGAGCGTGAGCTTCATCATTTGAATTTAGCAACGTCGTCTTTGTCTTTACTAAGTGTAATTTGTTCTTCTTCGGAGTATGCATAAACCTTTTCATTCATCGCACAACTTGCACACTTTAGATGTAGTGTAGTTAGTACACTAACTTCATTTGGTGTGCTCATCATTAAAATCACTTGGGGTGGAATTCAATTTCCATCACTCTCCCCCTTTTTGATGATGACACCCAAATGAAAAATGAAGTAAGTTAATCAATATTTGAATTTTAATAAAAATTACTTACTCCCCCTGCTTAGATGCGGTTCTCCCCCTGCATCAAAGCCGTTAGCAAAACAATACATTCATTTTTGCATTTCATACTCTTTCTCCCCCTTGTCATCAATCAAAAAGGATGACATACTATATCAACAAATATTTCATCCAAACTGTATTCAACAAGTATGAAATTGGAGAGAAAGTTAGTCAATAATCAATTCTACAGAAAAGTGTTAGTATATGATATGATCAACATATTTTTAACAGAATATATCAGATAATAGTTAATCATAATGTTCATCCATAAGCGTGATTAAAAACATAAGATTATCAACCACCACAACATAAAGTAGTTATTACAGACCAAGAAGTTTTTGAAAACCTTAGTTTAAAAAGAAGCAATTGTTTTGAAATTAAGAGTGACCACCATTCTTCTCCCTCTTCAAAGACTTGATCTCCTTAAGAATTGTCTTGAGAGTTTGCTCGGTCATATCATTGCTCCTTACTATCAGATCTTTCAGATCATCAACCTTCTTGTTAAGAGCTTCAAATCCTTGCTTTTGAGAAATCTTCAAGTTTGAAATCTTCTTTAGCAGCATGTATTGAAGTTCCACAATGTATGCCGGTTGTTCTTCTTCTTCACCCTCACCATCTTTTTCTTCCTCTTCTTCATCTGTATCAGAAATGAAGGTTCTTTACCTTTCTTCTTTGCAGAAGATTCTCCTCGCTCAGCAACAAGAGTCTCTTCATGGATGTTTTGGTTGAGATCAATATGAAGCCCCATTCTACCGAGCGTGTGTGCGTCAAACACAACAGCCGATTCCAGAATCTCGGTTTCATTGTCAAGAGGAACATTTTGACCAATAAATAGAATTGTAAGATAATGGCCATGAGCTAAGGAGGAAGATAACCTATCAGATGATGCAGATGCAATAATGGAATCCATGATAACTTTAGACCAATTTACGCAGATATTACCTAGCACTGCATAAATATATTTGGCCTGTTTTTCAGAAAGGATGGAATGGCTACCAGACTTCTACGTGATATTATAAGATATGATATTTGCTAAAATTCTTGCTAGGTAGCGCAAATCACTACAAGGTAGTTCAGTTTGAAAATATCTACCCGGTAAGTACATTCTATCAAGAATATCACTATTAGTCATTTCAATATTATTTAGTAACAAATCTAGATTTGACAAGGTCATAGTCCATGTTGGTGTAAAACAGATATACAAGCCTAGGATAGCACATGAAGACATTGTCAGATGAGAATAGGGTAGAAGGTTCTGAAACTCTAGAATATCAACAATTCCATAATTCAGAACATGATCTAAATTAACAAATCTCCCATGGAGGATTTGTCTTTTACAGACATTTAGAAATTTGTCATAAGAAACATTTTTAAAGAGATAAGCTTCAATAATTTCCTTTTGAGAAAGAGATGATTCTTTGAGGATTTTCCTCTTCTTGCCAATGACCTTCTTAAAAGGCATTCTAGAAAGAAAAAAATTGAGTCACGATGCTAGAGGATACAAGAATTAATGAAAGTAAAGCAAGTTTATGAGAGAGATTTTACCTTGAAGTTCTCCCTTGAGATGAAAGAAATTTTTACCAAGGAGGGGAGAAGAGAATCAAATTTTTTCAAGAGGATGTGTAAAAGGAGGTAGTCAGCTCTTCCTAGGGTTGTGAATTTAGGGTTTTACCTCAGGGGGTGAAAGGGGATGATGAAAGGTGGCCTTTGGACCAAGAAATCAAGGGTTGAGATCATTTCTTCTTATTGGGGTTAAGTTGCCTCTTGCCTTTGAACCTATTAACTCAATGGAACCCAAAACCAGTAAGAAGGAAAGAAAAAAGAATCCAAATTTCCGCACAGCTTACTGGTAGTCGACTCCCTCATATAGGTAGTCGACTCCCAGCTGGGCTGAGTCGTTTTCTCATCCCGAGGGGTTTTGGTCTAGAGCTGAGTGCGTTTCTGTAAAAAAATGTTCTATAGATATGAAACAAATATTTATAATCATATATAAAACAATTTAAAAGGATTTAACAATCATTTAATTATTTAAACACATCAAACACAGTTTTGCGAAGCAATTTCTGTCGCAAATTTTTTGACGCTGTTCTTCTTTCTCCTCCTCGTTCTTTTTAGATTACCTGAAAAGATAAGCGTTTATGGTACTCTTTGCTTTTGAGTCCAGAGGGTTAGTCTTTAGGAAACCAAACCCAATATGGTTTAGTTCCTTCATGGAAAACATATTTATAATTCTCATTTAAGTGAACTTTTTGAACAAAGTTTGCAGCGTATCTTTTTTGTTTCTGCTCGGACACATTCTTCGTTATCCAGATGCTCAAATTTTTTATTAGAATGATGCATCCTAGTATGCTTAACACGTTTCTTGGTATGATTTGAATCATATCCAAGTCCGGTTTTGCTAGATGATACTTTTTGATTATCTATTAAACTATCTAATTTTTCTTTTCCTTTGTTGAAATTTTCAATAATTTTCATCGTAGCGTCGTATTTGTCTTTGACAAATACGAGAAGATTATTCAAATTTTCAACCTTTTCATTCATGGAAAGAATGTCTTTTTGCAAAGACTCATTCTTTTCTTTTAATGCAATGTTTTCTTTAACAATCTCTTCCTTTTCTTTAGTCTCTCTATTAACTAATCTAATTGTTTTTCTATGTTCTCTAATGAGCTTTTTATGCATTTTGCATAGCTCCTTATATGCTCCTATATAATCCATATCTTCATCATCACTTGATGATGAATCATGCATGGTGCTTACCTTAGACGATGCGGAAGCCATAAAACACATATGTGATGTCTCTCTTCTTCCGTCTTTGTCGTCTTCTGAGGATTCATCAGATGAAAAAACGTCGCTTTGGTCAAAGGCTGCGTAAACTTCCTTCTTTGGTCGTCGAAACCTGTTCCACGTTCTTTGGAATCATAATTGTTCCTTTCCAAGGGACAGTCTCTTTTGACGTGCCCTGATTTATTGCAGCCAAAACAGATAATACCGTTAGTGGGTCTAAAAGAACGTTTACCATACTTACTTGTGATGAACTCTTTAAAGTTATTTGAGATGAAAGCAATATGATCCTCTTTGTCCGTGTAGTCGGAATCTTCTTCTTGAGCTTTAAAAGCAAGATTCTTCTTCTTTGGTTTCTCTTCGATCTTCCTGTCTTCTTCAAGTTCAATCTCATATGCCATGAGATTTTCCATTAGTTCTTCGATGGTAAGATCCTTCACGTTGTGAGCTTCTCGAATGGCTGTTGTCTTTCCTTTCCATTCAGGTCGAAGAGATCTCAGTATCTTCATCACCTGCTCGTATTCAGAAAGTTTCTTTCCTAATCCTGCGAGCTCATTTGTAATGTTAGTGAAACGAGTATTCACATCGGTGATACTCTCTCCTTCTTCAATTTTGAAAGATTCAAACTTAGAATGTAAAACATTTATACGGGATTCTTTTACCTTTTCAGTTCACCCATGGCTTACCTGAAGGGTGTGCCATATTTGATGCGCTGTCTCGCATTGGGAGACTCGATTGAATTCATTACCTGTTATGGCACAAAATAGCGCATTCATCGCCTTTGCATTGAGATTTGCTTTCTTCTTGTCGTCGCTAACCATTTTCCAAACTCAACTTCGGTAGGTGCGATGTATGGAACTTTAGTGACGGTCCATGCTTCAATATCTAGCGACTCCAAGTGGGTCTTCATCCGGATTTTCCAGCTAGCGTAGTTTGTTCCGTTGAACAGAGGTGGTCGCATGGCGTTGAGTCCTTCAGAGTGAAACGATGTTGATGCCATCATCTTTTATAGCCTTGCTCTGATACCAAGTGTTGGATCCTGTGGATGGCAAACAACACTAGAAGGGGTTGAATAGTATTGTGTAAATATAAACTTTTTCGTTCTAATTAGTTAATACAATTCGAAACCTTCTAATGTTGCCTAAGAAACCAAGTAGATCGATCTACGTTTGGTTCTTAATCAACTTAGGTAATCTTAAAATAAATCAGAGAGAAAACACTTCTGGTAGTCGACTCTCTATGAACAGTAGTCGACTCCCAGAGGGATTTTATGCACAGCTCTGCTAAAATAATGAGATAGATATGATTACAAATAATACCAATATTATATCTTTATTCACAACGGATAAAAGAGAATTAATCTTTGCAATAGATGTACAACAATCAGCAAATAATAATGTAAGTGCAAAGATAAACAAACATAGAAAGAATCAAATGCAAACACACGGATTTTTATCCTGGTACTCCACAACTTTGGGTACGTCCAGTCCCCGACCAATCCGGTACGAGATTTCCACTATTTGCCTTGGCAAATACAAGCACCTAACTCTACTCGTTAGGATTTACCACACCTAACCTTGACCAGGATTTCCGACTACAACACTGCAACACCTAGGCTTGTCTAAGATTTCCAACACCCATACAACAAAGGGCAAATCACAAAATAAAAACCAATATCCAACTCACCACAATTTTTGATGGAGCTTGGATTTACACCAAAATTCTATAGCCAATGTAATAAATAACAAAGTGTATCGTGGCTAAATAGAATTCAAAATATGATATTAGATCACACAAAGATATGAATTTTATTCTTCGTGATCTAAGTCAATGTTTTCAAAAATCCTTTTAAATAATAAAAATAAGGAACAAGGATTTTGAAAAACGTTAGCCAACTACAATTGATCTCACAAAAGAAAATTAACAGCTAAAAATAAGAGATCAAAAATTTAGAGTAGATTTGGCTAAATAATGAGAGCAAGAGAATTGAGAGATCTTTGAGAGTTTTAGCACAAGAATGAATTTTTCAAATTGATGTTGTGTTAAAAAATTGATCTCATATCCTCCTTTATTAATAGTGATAAGAGAGAATTTGAATTTCAAAACAAGTTTGACTTTTGCCTTGAAAAATATGGAAGCAATGAATTGGAGAGACAATTGAAACAAGTCAAAACGTTGAAATTCGACAGCTGGTAGTCGACTCCCTTAGGATGGTAGTCGACTCTCAGAGTGTTTCAGGAGAAAACAATTTCCAGTTGGTAGTCGACTCCTACTCTTTGGTAGTCGACTCCCAAAGCAATTTCTTCTGAAACACAGCTAGTAAGAGATGTAATTAACTCCAGGGTGTAATGGAGATTAACTACTAAGATGAGAAGTACTAGCAATTGCTCTCAAGAGTTTGAAATGATTTGAAAACATTTGAAAACATTTTAACTTTGAAATTATTTTGAGTGTGTGTTATAATTACTGTTGGCTTTAACATAATCCTAAGAAAGACACAACTCACACACTATATACTTGGGACGAGTCTTCATGAAGCTTGATCCAATGATGAAGTAGATGTGAGCTTTTCTATGAACTTCTTCTTCTTTTGAGCGTGAGCTTCATCATTTGAATTTAGCAACGTCGTCTTTGTCTTTACTAAGTGTAATTTGTTCTTCTTCGGAGTATGCATAAATCTTTTCATTCATCGCATAACCTGCACACTTTAGATGTAGTGTAGTTAGTACACTAACTTTATTTGGTGTGCTCATCATCAAAATCACTTGGGGTGGAATTCAATTTCCATCAATCGGGGCCCCTCGATGGTGCCTTACAAGGACTACAATCTCGATACCACGAGGATGATCATGGGGGCTTCGCTGATTGATGAGCGGATTGGAGAGACGTTGCGTGGGCCGGAGCTGACGAAGGGGATCAGAACCCTGTTCGAGACTATGGCTATGATGAGCATGCTCCCTCTCCGCCGTGACACCACGACTATCAGCAGGGGAGAGGTGCACCTGGAGGGTTTTCCGCAAAGAGCAGGATCAAGAAGCTGAAGATGCCTGTTTTTGAGGGAGAAGACACAGCTGTGTGGATATACCCGGCTGAGCATTACTTTGAGGTGTCGATGGTTCATGAGACAGAGTGGCTGAAGGCCGTTGGAGTTTGTTTGGAGGGGGAGGCACTGTCGTGGTACCGGTGAACACATAAACAACGGTCGTTCTGCTTGTGGGAGGAGTTCACATCATGCCTACTAGACCAGTTCGGGGAGGGGCAAGCGGGCGACATGTATGAGAAGCTGTATGCCTTGAGGCAGGTGGGGATAGTTAGAGAATATATCAAGAAGTTCAAGGTGTTAGCGCGCCGTGTTCATGGGGTGTCAGGAGAGTCCCTTGAGGGGTTTTTTATGAGGAGGTTGAAGCACACCATTAGATCAGAGCTGAGGATACAAAGGCCTAGGAATTTGCTTGATCGGATGTGCCTAGCGAGGATGGTGGAGGACAGACTGGCAGAGGAGAAGCGAGCCCAAGGAGCGTGGAGCGGATCCATTCCCCGAAGTCAGGTAGCGAGAGAAGAAGAGAAGGCATCATCAGGGCTCCAGTCGAGCCACGAGAGGAACACTGAGCCTCAACCAGACGATAGACGTAAGCGGCTCACAGAGACAAAAATACAAGAGAGACGCACCAAGGGACTATGTTTCCGATGCGGCAAAAAGTATGGACCATAACACTGTTGCAAGGACCCGGCTCTCCGGATGCTGATCACTGAAGATGAAGACGGCCAGCTAATAGATCAGGAAGAGCCATGAAGGGACGATTTTTCATGACACCACCTTGAGGACAAGGTGGTTCTTTCAGGACGGAGTAGTGATGTGGTTGGTTTTTAGGCCATATTAGGAATTTAATTTTCGGATTTGGTAAGGGTATTTATGTAATTTTCTATTTCTGAATTTTTTACTTTATTTAAACCTGGGCCGGCTATGAGAGGGGACGCGTGAATTGTTTTCTGAAAACCCTTGGTCTAGATGTCAAGGAACCCTAGCCGGAGATTTTACGCTTTCTTCTCGAATTGAAAGCTAGGAGAGTCGCTGCCTCTCGAATTGTGACCAATTATCTTTTATTTTTAGTTCTTATTATCAATAAAAATCCTTAATTTCCCCCAATCTCTTCTTTTTCCCAGAAAAATCCGACTTTTCATCCAAAAGTCCCATCTTTCACCATAAAAACCTCAGCTTTATTCTACAAAAAGCCCTAGATCATATCATATTCATGCCTAATATCTGCCTCTCATCCACAACCTTTGAAATCCACCTTCCCTTCTTATCAAATCCTGAAAACCAAAATAAACATAGCCCTGAAAACAATAGCAAACATACTCTTCAAAGACAAAATTCGTGAATACCAGACCAAATCAATTTTCTAAAATACAAACCCTTCAAACCTAATTAAATCGCACTAAATTCGAAAGAAACAAACTCCTGACCAATTTCTTTTCAAAATCTAAAAATTTTAACTCCAGCAATCCAAATTCATAAAACTAAACTTGCTCTTCAAGCTCCATACTCTTGATAATCAAACCAATCTCACAAAAATCGAACTCTCAAGTAGAAACCAAAATCTAAACTATCAAAAATAAACTAAAGCCAACTAAATTCTATAAAAGCAAACTAAACTCAACGTCAACTTCCAACCAAACTTTCAACCAACCAATGATGACTTTCAAGTAATGACAACTTTCAACCAGCTAACGGAAAACCACAACGAAAACTTTCAATCAACCAACAACCGATCATGACTTCCAAGCAGCAACAATATTTAAGCAATCAACGACAACCACTCACCGATAACAATAACTTTCAATCAACATCTCAACATCGATGATCAACTATAATTTTCCCACTGTAACCAACTTCTATCCACGACCGATTGAACGGTTGACCAAGTAATGATAACTAGTCAACGACAATCAATACCGATCAACGTCAAATCATAACATTCAGGCAAAGACAACCAATACAACTTGCACTTTCACCTAATGACAATCTACAAGTACATATAAGATCTTTTTTTGTTGCTTTTTTCATGCTTTTTTTGCTAAGTGTTTTATGCTACAGATTACAGTAACCTTTTTTGGAGGAAATATAGAATCAAAAATTCGAGTTAGTATTTTGGGTTCTAAGATAAAAGCTAAGAATTAAGGATCGAAGAATAATATTTTTTAATATCAAAAGTTAATGTAATTTAGAAGTAGAAAGGTGAAAGAGAAACAATTAGGTTATGGCTTTGATACCAAGTCGAAAATTTAAAAAGAAAATATTATTCAGAATAAAACTCACACCTCGAGGTATTAGTGTTGATTATTTAGGAAAATATTAGATTAATACAATTAGAAGTATACTTCATTTTTTACTCCTTTGACTACTATTCTAAACCGAAAAGTATGTTACAACTCATGTTTGACCCTTGTTATAAAACTAAAAACTATAATTCTTCTCATTAAACCAATTCTAAACTATTAGATATTATTTCTTTAACACTTCTCAACCAAGAGCACACATATCCATCTTGTCACAAATAATTTGAACTCAAACTCTTCACATCATGCATTAATAGTTCTGTGTATCTAAATCTCTTGAAACTATTGAATATCCATCAGAACGTGCTAAACCAACCATCTGAAATTGATGAACAGCCCATTTAAAGTTGTGAAACTGTCTGTCTGAAGCTGTCAAACCATCCATCTGAAATCACTTAATAAGCTGGTCCATTGTGTTGGATATTGGACTCCCCGGATTTGGTTTTGGATGATGAACAAACATAAATATATCGTGTACTAACTCTTTGTGAGCGCAGTTATGGAGATCGTCGCCAAATTTATATGAACATCCAAAGCGACGTCTCGAGACTTCTCAATACGCATGATCGTATGCCTAAAGCTTCGTTGAAGCTTAAGGACCATTTTAGAAGTCATGAAGATTCGGATCGAAGCTTTCGAAGACGGTTCGTCAAATTTATTTAATGTCTTTTAGCTTCGTCCCGTAGATTGTTAAGCCTTGAGTAAGTCTTACGTTTTTATCTTCATAACGCTCATGTCTTAGATCTAGGATCTTAGTAGAAGTCCATACGAACTTTCCCGAAGCTTCGTGCTTCGATTCGCGACTTCTTGTGTATGTTAGTTGGTTCAAGAAGAAGAACCAACCGACTAGATGGTGATCTAGTCGGTCGGCAAAGCTTCTTGGACCGACTAGTTTGCCATCTCAATTTCTAGCTCAGTTACTGTTTACAGTTAGTCGGTCAAAGAAGGTTCACCGACCGACTAGTTGTGAAACTAGTCGGTTAAGAATCCTTCTTGGACCGACTAGTTGAACTTCCATTTTTGAGCCTGAGCTACTGTTTATCGTTAGTCGGTCTATGTACATTTGGCGACCGACTAGTTGATGAACTAGTCGGTCAACATTTGTTCTTGGACCGACTAATTCAATTTGTTCTCAGACTATTTGTTTTATCTCTTAGTCGGTCTAAGTTCACTCACCGACCGACTAGTTGTGAAACTAGTCGGTTGGCAAGTGTTCTTTGACCGACTAGTTCTGTTAGTCTGAACTTCGACTTATTCACTGTTCACCTCTTAGTCGGTACTGTTGATTGACCGACCGACTAGTTGATGAACTAGTCGGTCAGTGGTTGTTCTTTGACCGACTAGTTTGGTTCAGAATAGAGCCGTTGGAGCATTAATTGAAACGTTTTTCTCTCTCTTTCCTCTAACCTATAAATACTTGATGTGCTGCATTCATTGCACTCAAGGCTGATATTAAGAGAAGTTTAGAGATCAAAGAGAAAGCATTCATTCCTCATTCAAAGCTCTTTCATTCCAATCTAGAATCTCTCCCTCACTTTTATTTCAAAAGAGAGATTCATTGATTGTGAGCCTTCCAAGCCAAGTGCTTGATTCTAGGTCACCAACATCCACCTAGGACTCCATTGCTGGTCATCTACTTGGAGCTAGGGTTTGGTGCCTCTTCATCTTCCCCAAAATCATCTTTGCTCTAATTCGTAAGTTTACTCAAGGCATATGTATTTTGTGGTAAGCATTTCTATTTCATTTACTTTCGATATTGTAAGTGTTTCACTCTCGGTTGTGAGAGTTTGTTTGTGATCCCGGGTTGTGGGAGTCACAATTTTCATTTGTGTATGATTTGACTTGTGAAGGTTTTTCACAAGTATTTCATAGTGGAAATCTTGAGTTAGGGTTTCTAACTCAAGTATCCGGAGGGGATCCGGGTGGTTGGGACGTAGGATCACCGGGAATAAGTCGGGGAGACTTGGGTGGATCCGAACCCATTAATATCGTGTGTTTGCGATTGTCTTCTTTGTTGTCTAACATTTACATTTTCACATTTCCGCATTGTTTGGTAGAGTTTGCAAGGTAATTAGGAATTAGCATCTTAATTATTTTAAAGTACTATTCACACACTCTCTAGTACTTGTGCAGTAGCTTAGCAGGGCATTACACATTGTTCTAAAAAACCTGCCATGGGGGACCTATATGGCCACCTATGCCTAGATCCCCTCTTGGTCGCCAGCCTATACCTTAGGCCTCCTCCTAGGCTTGACAACATCCCAAGAGGACCTGGGCAGGGTAGGATGTCTAGGCACTCATTTAGGCAGCATACACATCCCTCATAAGTAAGCTATGCACCCACTTATTTTTAACATATTTAAAGTTGGAAACTGAAATATAAAAATATTAAATGCGAGATGAATTATACTGTTATTGCTTTTGATATAATTTTTAGAATTTTAATAAAAATTTTCTTAAACTTTGAATGGTCATAGAGACTTATGTTTAGCGAAACACACATAACCGTCGCCTAAGCAAGTTTTTAATTGTTTAACTTGTTTATAGCTGGAATCTTGAAATTAAAATATATACATGTGATATTTGTTAAATAATTTTATTTTCCTCTAATTATTTTTAAAATTTTAACATAGTTTTAAATGGTTATATAGGTTTAGTGTTATGGAAGGAAAAATGCCCAGACATCATCTAGTACTCCGAGCCGTAGCCCCTAGTCTGACACCTTGCCTCCGTCTTTGCTTTTTGAAACAATGAACAAATCCCTTAAATTCAAAACAAAACATATGTACCTCTTAAGCTATCTGATATGAATAAAGCAAATCCGAACTGAAATTGATAAAAATAGAAAATAAAGTTGATAACTTGGCTACAATTAAAGGGGCAAGCTACCTCCCAAGACGCCAATAAGCGAGGACGTCCGCACTCTCCTAAGAAATTCCTCAAGAACAATTAAATAATCAAGCATAAGGAATAATGACGGCTAGCCCTAGCTTAAGAATAAATCCCATCTCTAATCAATTACAAGTTGGCCATTAGAATATAATTAAAAGTAGAGTGTCGAAAATGCCCCTAGGGTAAGCCCCCTCATACACGCGCAAACTGGCCGTGGGTCCGCCTTCGCGTGTAGACGCGGGTCCCATCACTACTCCCTCTGCAAAGAGCCACCTTGTCCTCAAAGTGGAAATCTGGAAATTGCTGCGCCATCACATCAATGGAGTCTCATATGCTCTCGTACTCTGGCAAATCATTCCACTGTAGCAGAACCTCGCGCTCTCTAGTGCTCCCTCTACGGACCCCTTCAGCGCCTCAGGCTCCAAACTCAACTCCATATCATCTGTCAATGTCTCCAGAAGGGTGTGCGAAGATGCGTGGTCTCCGATAACCTGGCGAAGCTGTGACACATGGAATACCGGATGGATAGCAGATCATGGGGTAGTCTCAACTTGTAAGTAACGGGTCCCACCCTGGCCTCGACCTCGAAAGGTCCAAAATATCGCGGCGCTAACTTCTCATTCCTCATGTGGGCCAAGGATCTCTGCATGTAGGGTCTCAGCTTCAAGTACACCATATCCCCCACTGCGAACTGCACATCTCTGTGGCGAAGGTCTGCCCTTGTCTTCATAATCTGCTGAGCTCTAGCCAGATGGAGCTTCAGCTCCCCCCAAACTCTGATATATCTCTGCCAGGTACTGCTCCACATCTGATATTGGTGTCGTCTCTTACCCATAATGCAGTAAATGTGGAGTATCACGGCCATGCAGGATCCTGAAAGGTGTCGTCTGGGCTGCAGTGTGATAGAATGTATTATACCAGTACTCCGCCCCTACCAGCCAACGAGCCCACTCCTTGGGATTTTCTGAAATAAAGCATCTCTGATAAGTCTCCATACTCATGTTGACGACCTCAGTCTAGACATCTGTCTGCGGGTGGTAGGCTGTGCTCCATCTCAACACTATATCCTGAAGTCTGAAAAGATCCTGCCAGAATCTACTAAGGAACACATTGTCCCTATCAGAGACAATGGACTTTGGGGGTCCATGCAATCGAATGATCTCTCAAAAATACTTCCGCCACCGACACTGCGCGGTACGGATGCCGAAGTGATACAAAGTGTGCATACTTGCTGAGGTGGTCTACCACAACAAAGATGACCATATATGCTCCCGACTTCGGCAGCCCATCAATGAAATCCATAGAAAGGTCCTCCCACACACGATCAGGCAAGGACAACGGATGTAGTAATCCCCCTAGAGCCATCGCCTGGTACTTGTGACGCTGACAAACATCACACTCTGTAATCATCTTTGCGACATCCTTCTTCATTCCCTTTCAGTAGACCTCTCCTGCTAGCCTCTGGAAAGTCTTGAGGACCCCAGAATGTCCTCCTAATGCGCTGCTGTAAAACTCCTGGAGTATGGTCGGAATATATGTAGAAGTCTACGGCAGAACTAATCGCCCCCAATGTAGCAGCCGTCCGTCCTGAATAGTATACCTTGAGTACTCTGTGGAACCCTGCAATAGTGCCTCCCGTATGCCTGTCAGGTCATGGCCCTGCTCAACCTCCTGCTGCAATGGCTCATAGTCCTGTAGTACTGAAACCGCCAGTTCCGCCAACTCTACCTCATCTTCTTGCCGGGAAAGGGCGTCAGCCACCTTGTTCTCCAGTCCTAGGCAATACTCAATCTCAAACCTATATCCCATCAGCTTTCGCAGCCATTTCTGATTCTTCTCTGCTACCATGCGCTGCTCTAATAGGTATTTGAGACTCCTCTGATCCATGCGCACCAGGAAACTTCTCCCCAACAAATACGGCCTCCACTTCTGGATAGATAGGACAATGGCCATCAACTCCCTCTCGTAGACAGACCGCAGTCTGGTTTTAGCGGTCAACACCTGACTGAAATATGATATGGGGCCGATGATCCTGCATCAATACCGCCCCAATCCACGCCCCGAAGCGTCCGCCTCCACAACGAAGGACCTGGAAAAATCTAGCAACGCCAGTATTGGCACTATGGACATGGCCTTCTTCAAGGCCTCAAATGCGGTCGTCGTCTCCTTCCCCCAAATAAACTGGTTCTTCTTGAGTAGCTTAGTGAGTGGCCAAGCGATCGCCCCATATCCCTATACAAATCTGCGGTAGTATCTTGTCAACTCCAGTAATCCCCTCAACCCTCTGAGAGTGGTGGGGCACGGCCAGTCTAGCATCGCCACAATCTTCAACCTATTCGTTGCCACCCCATCTACAGATACCACATGCGTCAGATACTCCGCCTGTGGCTGTCCAAATAAGTACTTTTTCTTGTTCGCGAACAACTGATGGTACTGTAGTTCCTGAAACACGATCTGTAGGTGGTCCAAGTGCCCCTCCAAGGTACGACTGTACACCAATATATCATCGTAAAAACTACTACAAATAGTCGCAAGTAAGGGCGAAATACCTTGTTCATTAAGGCCTGGAATGTAGCTGGTGCGTTAGTCAAGCCGAATGGCATGACCTCAAAAACTCACAGTGGCCCGCATGCGTCCTGAACGCCGTCTTGGGCACATCCTCTCCACGCATCCTGATCTGGGGATAGCCCAATTTGAGATCTATCTTGGTGAATATAACCGCCCCATGCAACTCGTCCAGAAGCTCATTAATAACTGGTATGGAAAACTTATCTGGCACTGTCTCCTTATTTAAGGCCATGTAGTCCAAGCAGAAGCGCCAGCTCCCATCTTTATTCGTCACCAACAACACCGGACTGGAAAAGGGACTCATACTGGGCTGTATCACCCCCCCACCTGCACCATCTCTGCCACCATCTCTCGATCTCGTCATTCTGATGCTTGGGATAACGGTAGAGTCTCACACTGATGGGGGACACGCCCTCCCGCAATACTATGAGGTACTCGTGATCCCTTGGCGGTGGACGATCCCGGGGCTCCTGAAAGACCTCCTCGAACTGTCCCATCAGCTGCTGTACCTCTCCTGAAATAGGCTGCTCTCTGCTGGCCTTAGCGCCTCCCTCTCTCGTCAATGAATATAACTCCACTAAGTATTTCTCGCCCTCTGTCTGAATAGTCCTCACCATGGTCGTCAGCGAGACCAATACTCTGCAAAGGCTGGGGTCCCCATGTAATGTGACTGCTCTCTCCTCCTCCTGAAACTCCATTCTGAGCAATTTCCAATTCATCGTCATCTCCCCCAACATCTGTAGCCACGTCATGCCCAGGATGACGTTGGTGCTCTCCAAGTCTAGAGGCAAGAAGTCTGCTATCACCTGCACCCTTGTAATGTCAGCACTAGTCCTCTGCAAACTCCCCAACTGATCTCATTCTTCCCAGTCCACACCATGACACTGAAGCTGCTATAGGCTGTCAGCTGGAGCTCCTGCTGGGCCACCACTCTCCTGGAGATGAAATTGTGGGTCACCCCACTGTCGATGAGTACCGTCACCTCCTGATTGCGGATATGCACCCTCAACTTCATGGTATGGTCCGGTGGGAATCCTACCACAGAGTTAAGTGAAACATCTGCCACGTCTAGCTGATGGTCATCAGTCTCCTCCTTTTCGGCCTCTGCGACCTCGTCCGCCACCTCAGCCTCGTCGTCCTCATCCTCAAGTAGCAACACCTGGAGCTTGCGCCCCGCACATCTGTGGCCTGGCGTGAATCGCTCGTCGCATCTAAAACATAAGCCCTTCTGCCGTTTCTCCCTCATCTCCGCGTCAGTCATCCGGCTGAACTGTCCTCCAGTCTACGGTGCGCTACCCTTCTCCACACTCTTCTCCTTGGTGGCATGATCCGCTCTCGTAATGGCTCTTTGCTGCCCTCATGTCGCTGTCTGACTACATGAAACTGTGCCACTCCAACCACCCATCACCTTCCTCTCCTCCATCTACCAATTCTTCGTCATCTGAGCGTACCCCATGGCCTCCATCAGACTCTGGGGCTTCTGCATGCGCACCACTACTCGAATAGTGGCCTTCAACCCCTTCATGAAGGCGCTCTCCATGTCTCATCTGCCACCCCATGCACCTGCCCTGATAGGGCCTCGAACCTCTCTAGGTAATCTCTTACCGTGCCCTCCTGCCTGAGTGATAATAGCTGCTTCCTCACGTTCTCCAAGTGGGGGTCCCTGAACCTCTCCACCATCTGATCCATGATCTCCTCCCACGAGCGAAAAGGATGCCTCGCATCCTTCCACTGAAACCAAGCAAGGGCATTTCCATCCAGACAGATACTTGCTGCCTCTAGCTTCTGCTCTTCAGTCATACGAGAGACTCTAAAAAATCTCTCCGCTTTGTGATCCATGACACTGGGTCCACCCCCATCGAATACCGGCATCTTCAACTTCCGCAATGTGTCCATATTGAATCCTCTCTTGTCCCCCCGTCCTCCAACATGCTTAGGCTGGTGGTAGTGTTGCCACCTCTCCGGTGCCCCTCATAGCTCCCACGCGGGCCCACCTCATGGAAACCGTGATCCCTCGTAGGCCTCCCCCTTGGTCCCCATGTCCTCCCCCTCCTGGAAATCTCTGTAACCTCCCCCAATATCTCCAGTGTGACACCTATAGTGGTGGGGTGGAGGTTGCCATCTGCCATCGTCAAATCGAGGGTCGGAAGGATTCTGATACCCCTCGCCATCATCTCCGTACTCCTGGAAGTCTCAAGGGTCAAATTCAACATCGAAATCGTGCGTCGGGTCCTCTAGATGAGGCATATCGTCACGAAAGGGCTGAAATCCTTCGTCGCATGCTCCGAAACCCTCGTGCGGGGGCTGCGTTGCTCTGCAGGGCCACAGAAGGCCTGGAGATTTCCCACCCGCCTACCCTGTTCGATGACCTCCGGGGCCCCAGCGGTCCCCCACTGGTCGGCCGGGGCCACCGGGGCCCTGGGCCTTTCACCGGCCCCGATCGAGGCTGGGGGTGCGCCGCCCTCGGCGGCTGTCCTGGGGCCCTGTGGGGCCCGGAGGAAGGTCCCGCGGCCCCCCGTGCTGTGGTGCGCCATATGTGGGAGGTGACTAGGGCCGCCGCCCCCTCCTCGCTTTCTCCGCCTTCCATCGCACCGCTTCTCGAGAATTCTCCTTACATGTCTCACCATCTTCCTCCTCGTCGTATTCCTCATCATCGGGAACATATTCCGCGTCGAATTTCTCCTTTTTTTCCTTCCCCTTATCCAAAGGTAACACCTTTATCGCTGATTTAGGGTTACCATCACATTTTCCATCTTTTCACGCGTTGGCCATCAATTGAAAAATCAGTTGCGCAAATTGTTCATCTTGTTTCTCTTGCTTCACCGTCAATTTTTCAATGGAAGCCGTCAACATTGCCATGGATTCTTCGTTTTCCGCCAAGGATTTCTTTATCCCTTCGATCTCGCTAGTGAATTTCGCCTCCAAAGTATCGAACTTGTCTTGTGATCTTGTCGAAGCCGCCATGAATCGTCACGCGCTCTGATACCAAATTGATAGGAATAAAACAAATCCGAACTGAAATTGATAGAAATAGAAAATAAACTTGATAACTTGGCTACACTTAAAGGGCGACCACCCTCCCAAGACACCAATAAGCGAAGACGTCCGCACTCTCCTAAGAAATCCCTCAAAAACAATTCAATAATCAAGCATAAGGAATAGATGACGGCTAGCCCCAGCTTAAGAATAAATCCCCCATCTAAATTACAAGTTTGCTATTAAAATAGAATTAAAAGTAGAGGGTCGAAAACGTCCCTAGGGTAAGCCCCCTCATGCGCGCGCGGGCTGGCCGCGGGTCCGCCTCCGCGTGTAGACGCGGGTCCCATCACTATCGTATCTCGACCACTAAATTGGCTACATTCATGCCCAAAATATCCTGCTCGTTCACCACTTCAACCATGACCATTCTACATCCATTTTGTCATCTGATCAAATCTCAAAAACCAAACTAAACAAACTCCTTAAACTAAAATAAAACCAAACTCCTAAAGCCAAACTTGTTCTCCATACTCCAAACTCTTGAAGAACAAACCAGCACACACAAAAACAAAACTCCTAAGGAAAAACCAAACACCAAATTGTCGAAAATAAGTCGAAGCAAATTAACTTCCGAAAAAGCAAACTACACAACTTCCAACGACAAATTCCAACTAAACTTTCATTCAACCAACCAATGACAACTTTCAAGCAACCAACTGCAACCAGTCAACACAATGATAATGTTCAACTGTCTCAACATCTACAATGAACAAAAAATTTCAACGCCAACTGACAACTTTCACCAACAAACAATTTTCAGTGAAATGTTAACCAAGCAATGTCAATTAGTTACCGACATCCAACGACATCCAACATCAACCACAATGACAATCCATGACAAATCTTAATCAACTTTAAGCCAAAGGCAATCAATGCCACTTCCACTTTCAACTAATGACAATCCACAAATAAATAACTTTCTTTTTTGCTTTTTCCTACTTTTTTACCCAGTAATGTAGTGCTACTGTACTGCAGTAGTAAGTATTGTACACTACAATAACCAATTTTCAGGAAAGGGGAACCAAAAGTTAGGGTCATATCTTTTAGGTTTAAGAATAGAGTTAAGAAATGGGAACTGTAGACAAAGATTTTTTTTAATATCAAAAGGTCAATGCGGTATAGACGCAAAAAAATGAAGGAAAAAAGAAAATTAGGTTGTGGATTTGATATCATGTTAAAAGTTCAAAGATATATTATTCAAAATAAAACCCACCCCTTAAACTGAGGTATTGATGCTATTTATATAGGAAAATATAAGATGAATACAATTAAGAAAATAATTCATTTGACTTCTTTGACTACAATTCTAAAATTAGAAACTATGAATACAACTCATATTTGACCCTTAATATAAATCTAGAAACTATAATTCTTCTCATTAAACTAAGTCTAAAGACTCTAAACTATTACATATTATTTCTTAACAGAGACCAAGCACATGTAACCAGAAAATCAAGGACAAAAAATCATTAAAAAATAAATAGATATCCTGGATGCACTAAGACGCTAGATGCGACCAACCAATTAATGCTAAATGCAGGAGTTAAAACCGGAGAAGTGGAAACATAAGTAGAATGAACGTTGATGTACCAGTGACGCATAAACTACATAGGAAAACTCAGTGGAAACTAATGAAATGAATGGATCTCAACACGGCTAAATGGATAAAACTACTCGTGGCTGACCACTAAAGATTGGGGCGTGCAATTGTTTGTTGATAATGTTTGAATTGATGTCATTCTTCTTGTTTCTGTCATAGTTGTCGTTGTAGATACAGAAATTTAAACTCTTATAAATACCTGCACAGCTACATCAACCATAGTCATCGCTTTCTGCCTTGAACTTTTGATAATTTCCACTACATTAGATCCTGAATCTTGTGTGCGAATTGCATGATTGAAAGGGCCTTGATGTGTAGCAGGTCCCGCAGAACTCTCAATGGTCTTATGCCATGGAGGTGTTGAATTTCCTGGGTAAGTGTTTCGTTGCCTCATGTAGAGCAGGGCGGAAGTAACCTAAGTGAAATAAGATGGTTAAAATCTTCATGCCACAGTTATGATGGAAGCAATAGAAACCTAGATATGAAAACAACAAAAAAGAAAGAAATAAGATGGAAATTTATAGATGAATATTACCTGATCGTTTGCATCTCTTAGCTGCAGAAGCACCATGGCATACTGCTTCCTGAAATTCTCCAAATCCGTGATTGCTCCACTATCCCTCTGGTTTCCTGATACTTCTTCATTCATGTGCCGCAATTCTATCAGCAATGCTTCCTGTAACATTCAAAGAAAGAATATGAACAAATTTCAAGTACTGCTTGCAAAATCTGATAATAATAATAGGACCAGCACGAAACTCCTCCATAGAAATATGTAACTCGATGAGGACATTAAAACCAAAAAAATCTGCAGTTTACAATACATTCCTAAGAACATGGAGAAGTTTTTTTATTGAAAATATTGAGAAAGATAAGAAGGTGAAAGGCATGTCGGAACGTCTTCTATAGTCTCAAATAAGTAACATTCGCCCTTCTTCAATGCAATCAGACAGTGATAAAGAAACGCCCACTACCATGATCTCCATGAACTATCCTATCAGGGTTTTACATTACAATTCTTCCTGCACCAAGACTGGCCCAAAAGGTGTTGGGTTGATGTTTCCAGGCAAAGGTTACTACTACAAATATCTACTCCCAAACAATGGTGCTTTTGGTCATTTTTTTACTAGATGGAAGTTTGAGAACATTAAAACAAATTGGTGGGAATGTTTCATGTCTGTCAGACGTGGCTCTAATATGATCATGTAAAACAGAATTCATGGTACCAAAACCCCCTTCAAGCATTATATGAGGCAAATAATTCTTCAGTGTACACAGTTGGATCATAGTTCAAATGTCTCCAAAAATCTGATTGTAGATACCTCCGAGCATGGTGTTTTGCAACATACCTAAGTTGGTTTTATCTAATCGTATTTAAAGGCGGATACAAGTGAAAATATCAGTGAAGATTGTTGATTGATATATTATGTGAAGGATCTCGTCTCCCCTTTTATTTCTTTCTTTCTTTCTTCTTTTGAAACTGTCTCTTTTAACCTTGCAGTAATGCTGAACAGCATGTAAGTGATATGATCTTCAATGGAAACTGCATAAAATGGGATTTTTAGAGTGGAATGGGGAAAAAGTGAATTTTTATATATTTAAACGAGGAACTACAGTGGATAATTGACCTCTTTTGAGAGGAGGCCGCTCTACCAGACCAGCTTTGTATTCGAGATCAAAGCCAAGCATAAATCTCGCAAATCTAGGGTTATATGGACTCCCAGAAGAAATCTCTCACAATGATCAACATGAATCACTCAAATCCTAGCCATCACCTAATAAAACATAAAACAGTACAGATTTTTCAGAAATCACGAAATTGCCCCTGGTAGCCAAAAATGACGAAAACACCCCTGGATCAAGTCATGCGCCTCCTTCGCCCCTGGATCAAGTCAGTAAGCCTCTCACTTAACCCTAATTGTGTGGTTTCATACCAGCTTCTTTCTCACTTTCTACTTTGTACTAGCAGACATAAAACAATTTTTTGCCAACATATATAATTCAGTTGAGTCACATAATTCCATAATTTTTTGATCCTATAACTTGATCAATTCCTCAAATGTGGCTGCAGCCACGCAGGAAGCAAATATTATCAAAGAGTACCATGTAAAATAACAATACTAAGCAACAGCTTTCAATGTGTCTACTTAAACTCCATGTGTTCGGTCATCATATATTGTTTTTTATCAAAAAAATTGTGATTTGCTTCAAAAGTGGTGAGAAAATTTAAGCTGTCTTACATAACACAAAAAGTTTATCCCCCAGACTCAAGCTGCTAAATAGTAATCAAGCCTAAGTTGTAGGATGTGCAGTGCATCACAATTTGAGCCAAAGCTAAAGCTACCCTAAAATTAAACAAACATAACTTGAACAACGCAATCTGGACTAGGCTTGGTCGTTCCTATGGTTGGTGGCCTTATAACACTTATAATATCAATTTTTAAATTAAAAATATGGTAAGCACGTCATTTGCAGATTTTCAAAAGGTAGATTGTTGTTGCAAAAAAATTGCTCAAATTGCTCTAGTCTTTAGCATGGTTATCAACGTGATGATATTACAAAAGCTTAAGATTTGGGATGGGCCGTGCATATGCCGTGGCTTGGAATTTGGCCACAAGAGCATTTTGGAAAATTGACAAATTCTGCAATTCTCTAATTATAGCCAAGAGACCGCCCTAATTAGGGTATGCGAGATTTGTGGAAATCCCTTTTAGTTTATTTTCTTAGATAATTTGTATTAGGTTTTATTGAGTAGTGTGTGTGTGTGAGTAAATTGGGTGTGTGTGTAAAGAAAGTGTGAAACATATAAATAGAAGTGATAGCCTCACTTTGGAGGCTAATCACACTTTCCCCAATTTTTACATGGTATCAGAGCTACAAACCCTAACCCTAAAACCCTAAAAAAAAAAAAAAAAAATAGCCCAAAACAACCGCCGCCTGCGACAAAGGAGACCCCCCGCCTGCTCGGATTCCTGCCGCAAGCCGCTGCCCGCCTGCTAGAGGCCCTCGCCTGCTCGGATCTTCATCGCAAGCTCCCGCCCGGTCTTCCGCCGGCTGCGCAAGCCGCCGCCGCTGCCGGCTGCGCGGGCCGCCGCCGCCGCCGGCTCCGGATCCGCAGCCTGGAAGCCGCGTAGCCGCCTTGAGCGCCTCGGATCGAAGCCGCCGGCGGGATCCACCGCCCCTGAGCCTCCGGATCCTCAGGCTGCCGCCGCTTGCTGCCTGCTGCCGCATCTGACTCTCTGCCTTGCTAACCCTACAAAGGAGAATCCTAAAAGCTACAAAGGAGAATCCTAAAAGAACCCTAACCCTAGATCTATGGTAGAGCCATGAAGATGACTCCATAGATTTACGGTTAGGGTATGACCTAGAAGAGGAAAAGGAGAAGTAGATCTGCGGATCTAAGAAGGGAGAAAGAAGAGATCTGCGGATCTGGAAAGATGGGGGACAATCTTACCTCAGCTGACATGAAGGCCTTCATTGGAGAGATAACGAAGCTGCTTGCTTCGAAGGAGTTGGGATCATCGAGTGGATCGACGCCTTCACGTCCCGTGCAGAAGCTGGAATTGATGCCCAATGATGTGAAATTGGAAGGGACGAAGAATTATCTTAGTTGGTCCAGGAGGGTGCTTCTCATTCTGAGGTCAAAGGGGTTAGAAGGCGTCGTTCTAGGTTCATGCAAGGAACCGGTGGATAAGGATGTGGATGATTGGAAAGTCTGGAGCACCACCAACTCACTGGTGGCTGCCTGGTTGATGACATCGATGGTTCCACCCATTGCTGGGATGGTGGAGGCCATAGAGAGTGCTGCGGGGATATGGAGTATGGTGGAAAAAATGTACTCTGGAGCAGGGAATGTGATGCTCATGATGGAGGTTCAGGGCAAGGTCGACACCTTGAAGCAGGGGGAGATGACTATTCTAGCCTACTCTGCGGAGTTGAAAAGGCTGTGGTCAGAGTTGGACCACTATGACCCTATTGATCTGCCTGATCCTAGGAGCGCTGCGATACACAGGAAGTGGGTGGAGCGAAGGCGTGTCACACATTTTCTGAGGAACCTGAATGGTGATTTTGAGGCCAGGAGGGCGAGTATGTGCCACTTGTCCTCCATCCCATCCCTGGAGGAGGCCATAGCTGCAATGGCACAGGAGGAGACCAGACTGAGGGTTATGAAGGATGAGGGTACTCAGGTCACTCGGGCTGCACTGGCTGTACCGGCAGTGGCAGTAGTGAGCGAGGATCGAGAGTGCTACACATGTGGGGTGAAGGGGCACCTGAGCTTCAACTGCCCACAGAAGGGCAGTGGGCGAGGACGTGGCTCAGGAGGCAGAGGAGGAGGTCGTTGGGGCCGTGGAGGCCGTGGACGAGGTCGCGGTGGCCCACGGGCCAACTTTGCCACAGCTGACGGACGACAGGAGACAGTGATGATCGAGGCCACGCCAGCTGAGGCTTCAGACCTAGAGCAGAGGAGACAGTCCAGGTCTACTACTGAGAGCTCGGAGAGTCATGCTGACCAGACTGGGGATATTGCCTCGCCATTCGGTAACTTTGCCCACTTCGCTCACACAGACTCAGGTAACCGATTAGCCCTTTCATGTAGAGATCATATAGAGTGGATTATTGACTCAGGTGCATCTAGTCATGTGTCAGGAGCATATAGACAATTTTCCACATATAAACCACATACCATTCATGAAACCGTTCAGACAGCTGATGGCACATCCCAACCCATTAGAGGGATTGGTACTATTCAGTGCACTCCCTCCATACGCCTCTCTTCAGTCCTTCACGTCCCATCATTTCCAGTCAACCTCTTATCTGTTGGCTCCATTGTTGATGATCTCGACTGTAGCATCACTTTTGACTCTACTCATTGTGTGTTGCAGGAAAGGAAGACTGGGAGGAGGCTTGGGACTGGCGTCAGGCGTGATGGACTGTGGTATCTTGATAGAGCTAGTGGGGATGCTGCACTGGCTGTCGTTGGTAGAGAGAAGGAAAGGGATGTACTTTTGTTGCATTGTCAGTTGGGGCACTTGCCCTTTGATATTTTGAGTAAAATGTATCCCGATATTTTGAATGGAGTGAATGAAATGAATTTGACATGTGATGCATGTGAATTTGGGAAACACACTAGGACGTCATATCCTAGTGTAGGGATGAGGAGTGTAGAGAAATTTCATCTTATTCACTCAGATGTTTGGGGGCCCTGCCCAGTGACTTCAGTGAGTGGGTTCAGGTGGTTTATCACCTTCATAGATTGTCATTCTCGAATGACATGGCTTTATATGATGAAAAACAAAGGCGAAGCGTTGAAGTGTTTTCAGGATTTCCATAGAAGTGTCAGGAATATGTATGAGGCCAAGATCCGTGTCTTGAGAACGGATAATGGGACAGAGTATGTAAACAGGGAGTTTGCATCTTACCTATCTGAGAGTGGGATAACTCATCAGACCACTTGCCCCAACACCCCCCAACAGAACGGAGTCGCTGAAAGGAAAAATAGACACTTGTTGGAGGTAACTAGGTCACTCATGCTCACCATGAATGTACCTAAGATATTGTGGAGTGAAGCAGTGATGACAGCCACATATCTTATCAACAGGATGCCTTCACGGATCCTTGGAATGAAGTCTCCATGTGAGATTCTTATGGGAAAGAACACTTTTGTAGTTCCACCAAAAGTGTTCGGATGCACATGCTTTGTGAGGGATCATAGACCTTCTGTGGGGAAGCTGGATGCTCCGGCAATTAAATGCATATTTGTTGGGTATCCTTCAAATCAGAGAGGTTATAGGTGTTGGAGTCCCTCAGAAAGAAGGCTGTTTGTGAGCATGGATGTGACGTTCAGGGAGACTGAACCTTTTTATGGAGGACTGACAGATTCTACATCAGTATTTGATACTGGGGCCTCTCCAAGCACAAGAGGAGCTGGTCAAGAGGGGGAGACTGATGACAGGAGGGTAGTGGTTGGACTTATACCGTGTCCTGTCAGGCCTACTGGTACTGGTCCTGATAGCAGGGAGGAAGAAAGGACCTTGGTGGAAGAGGATGAAGACAGGTTGTACGGCAGGAAATATAGCAGGAGACAGAAGGATAGTCATGCAGATGGAGAACAGCAAGAAGACATCTTCTCCACTGAAGAACCACTAGCTTCACTGCCCCATGTTGAGATTGATCAGTCTATCACGCCTGCTCAAGTTCCGACTTCCTCACTGCCTTCCTCTCCTACCACGGATGGTAACCTTTCTTCACCTTCCTCTAGTTTAGATCTTCCACTTGCATCTCGTAGGGAGCCTCGTATCAATGCCGGCAGGCCTCCTGTACGGTATGGATATGAGACTGATATTGCTAATCATGTCTCCTATGCCTCTCTTACACCTGCATATAGGGCTATCATTGCATCTTTACAGTCTATCCCTATACCAAGTGATTGGCGAGTGGCAAAGCAACATCCCCAGTGGAAGAAAGCAATGCTTGAAGAACTTGAGGCACTGGAGAAGAACAAGACATGGAGACTTGTCTCACTTCCAGCAGGGAAGAAGGCTGTGGGCTGCAAGTGGGTATTCACAGTAAAGCAAACTGCAGAAGGGAAGGTGGACAGGTACAAGGCGAGGCTGGTTGCCAAGGGTTACAGTCAGACTTATGGGATCGATTATGATGAGACATTTGCCCCAGTGGCAAAGATGAGTACTGTGAGAGTACTGATATCCTGTGCAGCGAATTTTGGATGGAAATTGCATCAGTTGGATGTAAAGAATGCCTTCTTGCATGGAGACCTACAGGAGGAGGTATACATGGAGGTTCCACCTGGCTTTGGCACACAACAGACGGTGGGAAAGGTGTGTAGACTGGACAAGTCGTTGTATGGGCTGAAGCAATCTCCAAGGGCATGGTTCGACAGGTTCAGGCGTGCAGTCATCACCATGGGCTACAAGCAGAGTAATGGTGATCATACTGTATTCTATAGACATTCAGGGCAACGGATCACCCTTTTGGCTGTGTATGTTGATGATATTATTATCATTGGAGATGATGAAGAGGGAATCTCTCACTTGAAGGTGAGGTTGGCGAGAGAGTTTGAGGTCAAGGACCTTGGACAGTTGGGATACTTCCTTGGACTGGAGATTGCCAGGTCCAGGAAGGGTATAGTTCTCTCACAGAGAAAGTATGCACTGGATCTTCTGGCTGAGACAG
Organism: Scilla litardierei; assembly: GCA_030789695.1. Classification (NCBI taxonomy): domain Eukaryota; kingdom Viridiplantae; phylum Streptophyta; class Magnoliopsida; order Asparagales; family Asparagaceae; genus Scilla; species Scilla litardierei. The sequence goes on from CM061141.1 coordinate 9,083,438, forward strand.
GTATGTTGGGGTGTCGTCCAGCAGTTACTCCTATTGATCAGAATCATAGGTTGCATTCACAATCAGGGGAGCCAGTGGACAAAGAGAGGTACCAGAGACTTGTTGGACGCCTCATCTACTTATGCCATACCAGACCTGACATTGCCTATGCTATCAGTGTGGTAAGTAGGTACATGCATGATCCTAGGACTGGACATATGGAGGCAGTCTTCAGGATATTGAGGTATCTGAAGAATAGTCCAGGAAAAGGCATATTATTTGGTAGTCATGGTCACATGAATGTGACAGGCTATTGTGATGCAGATTGGGCCAGTTGCTTGGATGATAGGAGATCGACCTCGGGCTACTGTGTGTTTGTTGGGGGCAACTTGGTCTCTTGACGCAGCAAGAAGCAGGATTTGGTGGCTCGTTCCACTGCAGAGGCAGAGTATCGTGCTATGGTGCTTAGTACTTGTGAGATGATCTGGTTGAGATCACTTCTACATGAGCTACGCCTGCTGAGAGAAGGACCATTGCAGTTGTTGTGTGATAACAAGTCTGCAATTAATATTGCCAACAACCCAGTGCAACATGATAGAACGAAGCACATAGAGATTGACAGGTTCTTCATTAAAGAGAGACTGGACAAGAAACAGCTGGAGATCTCCTACATTAGCTCTGGACAGCAACTAGCAGATTGCCTTACGAAGGGGTTGAGCTCTAAAGGAGTGGAGGATGCTTGTAACAAGATGGGCATGATAAATATCTTTTGCTCATCTTGAGGGGGAGTATTGAGTAGTGTGTGTGTGTGAGTAAATTGGGTGTGTGTGTAAAGAAAGTGTGAAACATATAAATAGAAGTGATAGCCTCACTTTGGAGGCTAATCACACTTTCCCCAATTTCTACAGGTTTGCTAGATTAATTCATAGAAAGTTGTTCTATCAATTTGTAGTTGTTCAGCGAGTAGTTGATTTGTAGTGATATTTTGATATTTTCAGATATGATATTATCAATAAAAATCTCCTTTTATCATCAAAACACTAGAGGATCACATCAATTGGTATCAGAGCGAGAAGATCCATGGCGACGACAAGTTCGAAAGAGCGAATTGATTTGTTGGAGGAGAAACTAGAGAAGTCGGAGAGCAAATTCGACGAAGAGATCCAACAGATCAAGAAAAGCACGGGTGAACATGAAAGCCTTGTGGATCGGCCGTTCGGGCAATTGATGGAGGCCACACAGCAAACCACGGCGGCAACGAGGCATGCCTTGATGGAAGCGATGAACGAGAGGCTAGGTCGGAGAAAAAAGGAGCCACCTTTTGTAACGGCCACTTCCGGTCTTACATATTTTGTGCGCATGTTAATTCGTGTGCGTATTTTCGTATTTGGTTTTATTATTGTATTTCCGTAGTTCCGACGTGCGACGGAACCCTGTATTCATGACCCTCTCGGAGGCGCGATCGCCCCGGTATCTTGTTTGTAATTTTCGAATGACGAGGTATAAGTTTGTAATAATCTTATTAATTATACTATTGTAATTCTTAACTAAAATTTTAAAACTCTAATCATTAATAAATAATCCCTGGTTGGAAGAAGACATTATGATCTTTTGAAATCAATTCCTTAGAAAAAAACCACAATTCTTTTCAAACGATTTTAAAGGGATTCGAATCAGATTAAATCAAATTTTTTTAAAACCAACCTATTGATATCTTATGCTGTTAAATTAGAATCTATTATTTTATTAAACCTATCATTATCAAATTTCCTAACTGACTCTATTTTCTCATCATAACCAACCCAAGGACCATATTATCCCACGTCACCCTCAACTTCTCCCACTAATCCACGTGAATCTCTCTCTCCCCGTTCTCTCACCCCCTAACCCTATGATACATTAAATTCTCTAGGCTTCAAGGCTAACAGAATGCATGCCCCTACTGTGTATTACTTCTCTTTTCAAAACACCTATCGTTGTACCCGAACCACCACCTTAAGGCCTCGCAACTCCTCCCCTCTACATAAAATCCGTCACCTTCACCCGATACAGCCGCCTTGCCCCCTGCGGCCACCCACAGGCCACCGGCGATTTCCAGCGGCGCCTCATCTCCCCTCCGGTCAGTGCCCAGGCCGCACGTTGCCACGCCCCCATCACGCACAGCCCTTCACCCTCAATATCTGCCGCACTCTCCCCATTGTGTAGGTCCAAACCCTGGCTTATTAAACTGTCCGGCCACTCCAAAAGCTGCCGCTCCCCGCTATCTCCGGCCACCCAGTCGGCCATCAACTTCTGACAGCCCCATGCACTAACTACCACCTTCCCCTACCCTTTTGCCGCTCAGCACACCCCTCTTATGAGCCGCACCACCCTTCTCCACTAAAGGCCTGCCACCACATTGAACTGCCCAGCCATCGGCTCCTCCGGCCATCCACTTCCGACCATCTCCCCGTCACCGACGGCCTGCCACACCTCCATCACACCCAGCCTCTCCTCCTTCATGAACACTTCCCCTCAACCGCACCAAGCCGTGACCTCCGATGCGAACCACTTCCTCCACCGCTCCTCCACGCGTGTGCCTGTCCTCCTCACTTCGACCTGCAAGAGGCCGCACACAGTCTCCCCTCCCGAACTCCTTGTCGCCGCCCAACTGCACCTCCATCGTCGACCCCGTGTCCCACCTGTGAGAAACAGCGAATAGGAGAATGAACTGTGAGTGCTTTAATATTTGTGGTTCAATACCTGCAGTATACTCATAGAGATAATGTACACATGTATTACTAATTTCCATGTGCTGTGCCTTATAATCTGTAAGCTAATTATAACTATGAAGTTAGGATTTTTAATTATACACATAATGTTAGTTATAGGAATAAATGATTTACTACCTTAGTTTTATTAGTAAACGTGTACAAATGAGTGAACAGTAACTGTTAAGCATGAACAGTACCCTATTGGATGAGGTTATGTTAAACAGTAATTTTAAATAATGATACATGAACATGTCATATAGGTGAATTTTATATTTTTCCTCGACTTAATGTTACATCCTTGTCGCAGATATAATACGTTTTTCTTCGTAACACGTTACCGTTTCCGAGCCGACGTCGTTACCTTACACGATACCGGAATCCAACCCCTGACGTCGCTACTCGACGTCAGTGTAGCTCTTGCGTCGTGTTAAGGTATACCTGAACCGTAGGAACCCCCACATCGCATGCTAATCAAGACTAAAATCCGTAACGTTATTACTTTGTGTAATTCACTAATTGAAGATTAATAATATGAGACTGTAGGCTGGGCGTTGATTGAGCACATAGGAAGTTCTGGACCTCTCTGATCTGTGATTGCAGCACGTCGCTTTCAGGCAAGTGATACTTGCCAGTAAATGTTTTAGGCCACGTTTTTAGGCCAATTCATTTGTTAGCGTAAAAGAGACTAGACAGTGAAATGATAGTTGCCTAGACGCCTTTTTGATCTAGTTTGACAACGAAACTAGATCCGACACCACTCTTGATCTAGCTTGACACCGAAGCTAGATCCGACACTTTTACTTGCTTTCATTCATGCTGCCATGTCATATTTAATTTTCAATTAACGGTACGCACTTTAACTGCTCATCCCATGTCATGTCATGCATCATATGTTTCTTCGTGATTGAGTAGCACACGCTACAAATGTTATTGCTATTGAGGCTAGGCACCTGCTTTTGCAGGCACAACCCTATGCCAGTAACACTTCCTGGCTCGTGATCCAGAAGATGGGCGCCAGTCCATATACACGTGGAGGGGTAGGGTTAAACGGTCGCTTGAGCGTAGAAGTGAGCCGGTACAGCCACTTCAGCCAAAAGACGGAAACTCTGTGCACAAAGTGATAAATCAGTGAAACGTGAAATAATGTTTTCGTAGTTTTGCTACGACGTGCATGTTTGCTTCATCATGTCATTTTAATTGTTGCACTTTTAAATGTCATGTCATTTCATTATATCTAGAACTGCTAGTCGCTTTATTTTATTTGTATCATTGCACAAAAGTTCTCCGCTTTCTTTGGGAGACTTTTGCTGACATGTGCCCTTTTCTCTTTGGGTGTCACATGTCAAGTTTTGAGCCTGACTTAGTTTCAGAGGACGACAAGTTGCTGACGTTCAGTTCGAGGACTCCGGTCCTACCCTTAGTCTCAGCCGGTGACTCTCTTTACTTTTGTTTCGGTCATGCTTTAGGCCTATTGTTCAGACTTGTACTTTTTGTGACTTTTCTGTGATGTTGAAATAATTGTTGGATGTTTTGTTGGGGGATGTTCTTTTATCTGCTTCATTATTATTGTTGTTGTTTCGTCGCAATGCAAGGACCTGCTACTTTTCGTAATTTTTATAGACGCTTATCAGACTGCAGCTTCACAGCTCCACGTCTGAGCTGACCTCCTCACGTCTCGCCTTCCATATTAGGGAAGCGGGGCGTGACACCTTTGTTGAAGGGGAAGGAGAAAGTCGATATTTTGAAGGACTCCTCGCCGACACATATTTTTTGGAGGACGAGGAGGAGGCCGCGAAGGAGGAATTTCAGAGCGGTGGCTTCCAAGGCCTCCGACAGTGCTACCCGACATCCCCGACACCTCCGGAAGGTGCGCCGGTCCAAGGGGGCCGACTAACCCCCAGGTTGCAATCGGAAGGCCAATCAAACCTACAGGGGGCCCAACGGCCCCAACAGCCCTCAGGGGGGCCCCGCCGGCGCAGATCTGGGGTACGGGGGTCCACCGAACCCACATGAGGCCCGACAGACCCTGTCGGCCCAGAACTGGGGCCGACAGGGGCTTCCGCCCCCCTTTGAGGGTCCGACGACCCTAAGGGGGGCCGACATGCCCTGCCCAATAATTCTGAGGGCCCGTCGGCCCTATTGGGGGTCGACAGGCCCCGCCACCCTTTTCCGAGGCTTCATGGGCCCAGTACGAGGCCCGACAGGTGCAGACACCTCCGTTTCAGTCGCAGAATGGTCCCATTAGAGGATTTCATCACCCAGGAGCACATCAGCAATTTTATGGAGGGTCGTCGACTCATCTCCCACCTTTTGGTGGAGTGTCGGGAGATTGGAGAGGGCTTCAGAGCACACAACGCACCCCAGGGAAACTACAGACGACAACATGGAGAAGATCGGGGTGGTGGAGTAGGTTGGGGCGACGTGCTGAGGGATGGTGTAGATGGGGGAGCCCGAAACCCTGCTGCGGGTATATGCACGAGGCATCACATCCGTTTCGGCAGGGACGCCAGAACCGTCCCCAGGAGAGAGGGGCCAAGGAGGATTTGCTGCAAAGAACCGTGTGAGGAAGCTGAAAATGCCATTTTTGAGGGACGGGGTCCCGATGACTGGTTGTACCGCGTGGAGAGATATTTCAAGGTGGAGATGGTCCAGGAGGAGGACTGGCTCATGGCAGTGGAAGTCCGCTTGGAGGGAGAGGCACTGGGGTGGTTTAAATGGACAAAGCAGCAGAGGCCATTCGGTACGTGGGAGGAGTTCACCACCCTATTATTGGAGCATTTTGGAGAGGTGCATGCTGGTAGGCTTATGAGAAGTTGTATGCGTTGAGACAGGATGAGTCTGTGAGACACCACATTAAGGAGTTCGAGATGCTATGTAACATGGTTCGCGGAGATCAGGAGAGTCTTTGGAAGGGTGTTATATGAATGGGTTGAAACCCACTATTAGATCGGGGTTAAGACAACTAAGGCATGGGGATCTGCGAGAGATGATGACTATGGCGAGGATGGTGGAGGATCATCAGGACTAAGAGAGGATGGCTGCGGAGCGTGGGGAGGCTCCTCTGTTCGGGGGCAGGATCCTGTAGGGACACAGAGGGCGACCACAAGGGGAGCAGCATCCATAGACGGGGCATCGGCTAGGAGGGAGAACAAGGTGGAACCATGACCTGGAGGACAGACACAGAGGATGCAGGAGGCGGAGATTCGTGACAAGCGGGCCAAGGGTCTGTGTTTCAAATGCAACGAGAAGTTTACTCCAGGGCACCGGTGCATGGACCGTACTCTTCAGATCCCGATAGGGAATGACGATCAAGAAGAGGATGGAGGCAGCGTGGTAATGCTGGAAGCTAGCAAGGAAGAGCAATAGGAGCACATGCACATGTAATAGCCCGTCCACGCACTTCATGCATCACCTTGAAGACACAGTGGTTTTTCGGGGGCGGAGTAAGCTTGGAATTTGGCCCCATGGGAATTTCGGGAAAATGACAAATTCTGTAATTCTCTATTTATAGCCTAGAGCCGGCCCTAATTGGGGTGTGCGAGATTTGTGGAAATCCCTTTTAGTTTATTTTCTTAGATAATTTGTATTAGGATTGCTAGATTAATTCCTAGATAGTTGTCCTATCAATTTGTAATTGTTTAGCAAGTTGTTGATTTGTAGTGGCATTTTGATATTTTCAGATCTGATATTATCAATAAAAATCCACTTTTTATCATCAAAACCCTAGCGGATCGCATCGGCATCACAGCTCGAGGCCAAGCTATAGCTGCAAAAAAGTTAAACATAATCAAACTTTAACAAGTCATGCTGGACTCAGCTTAATCATATACACCCATACATTCGATGGCTTTATAACAGTTATCATATAACTTTCTAAATTAAATATATGATCTGCATGTCATGTGCAAATTTTCAAAAGGCAGATTGTAGTTGCAAAGAAATTGCACAAATTGATCTAGTCTTTAGCATGGTTATCAATGTAATGATATTACTAAAGCTTCATGCAAGCTAGATAATTATTTTTAGGGTATAAGCCTAAACTTATTAAAGCACACTAAATAGTAGTATTAGAACGGAATATGGTTTGAATCAATATGCTAATCGTACATAAAGGGCATGCCCATAGGAGAGTTACTACTTTCATTGCATTAGCCCATAGCATTGCAATTACCTGTTGCTTATGAACTATGTAATGGCTTTCTCCTTTTTATATCAGTTGCATTAGTTCCATTGAAATAAAAAACTTCCAACATCATGAAAGTATATGGAAATATAAAGAGAGGAGGATTTCAGTTGAAGTAAAAAAGAAAGAGTACGCCAAAACACTGAAAAGAGAAGTGCTATATGTTAGGAATAAACGCTCTTGTATTATTCCAAGGGCAATAGCCCGATATATATAGAGTACAGGGAAAAGGGTAAATAAGCACAAAAGACCCTATACAAAGGGACATATACATCTAACACCCCCCCCTCAAACTCATGGTGGATCAACAACACTGAGTTTGGAAAGGTAAAAACTGTGCTGTGCTCTGGTCTGGGCCTTTGTGAAGAAATCTGCGAGCTGATACTCAGAAGGCACATACTGTAGAGCAATAACCTCATCCCGTACCTGTGAACGCGTAAAAGAGGCGTCCACACCAATGTGCTTGGTGAGCTCATGCTTCACCGGGTCACGAGCAATACTGATGGCACCTGTACTGTCAGACAACAAAGGAGTAGGTGTGGAAATAGACACGCCAAAATCCTCAAGTAACCAACGTAGCCAAATAATCTCTGCTGTTAATAAGGCCATATCACGCAACTCAGCCTCTGTACTCGATCGGGAAACCGCCTGCTGCTTCTTGGTCTTCCAAGTGATGAGAGAGCCACCCAGGAAGACGCAATAGGCAGATAGAGACCGACGATCAGAAGGATCACTGGCCCAAGTCGCATCAGAGTAAGCATGGAGCTGTAAAGGGCCAGAGCGTGGAAAAAATAATCGACGGTGGTTGGTCCCGCACAGATAACGCAGGACACGAAGAAGGTGGCTGTAGTGAAGCTGAGTAGGGGCAGAAACAAACTGGCTCAGGATGTGCACGGAATATGAAATATCCGGCCGAGTGATCCCAAGATAGACCAGACTGCCAACAAGATGTCGATAACGAGTGGGGTCCGGAAGAGGCTCACCGTCAGTAGAGCAAAGATGGACGTTCAGCTCCATCGGCGTATCAGCGGTACGCTGATCAACAAGAGAAGCCCGATCAAGAAGATCCTGAATATACTTCTCCTGAGAGAGATAGTAGCCATCAGGTGTGGAGGAAAACTCAATCCCCAGAAAGTAACGTAGAGGGCCAAGATCCGTCATAAGAAACTGCTCGCTCAGCCGTGCTTTCACAAAAGCAATAAACTGGGGATCATCTCCAGTGATAATCATATCATCCACATACAAAAGGAGAAGCGTCCGACCACGAGATGAAGTATGAACAAAGAGAGCAGGTGTAATACCCTGTATCCCTAAATACGTATATATGTAGGTATTTTTGGGCGTAGATACGTGGGTATGATTTTTGGGAGTATGCACGTATTTTTATTTAATTATTTTGGTGTAGGAATTATTTTTAAAGGATTTTAAACTCATCATTTGAATTTAGTAAATAAGATTATTTGGATGAATACTTGTATTTAGAGTGTATATGGTATTTCTTCATGTATTTCTATTTTCTTAAAAATACAAAATCTAAAATTTTATAACCATGACAACTCACTAAGTGAGGTGTCATCCTAAGAATTAAAGAGAAAACACATGGCACTCATCTTGACTTGATGAAGGGTGGAGAGGAATTTAGGGGTACAAAAATTTAGGCAAGAAAAACACAAAAACAAGAAAATTTCACTCTCTCATTCACTCCATTGCTCCCTCAAACCAGCCCAAAAAAATTCCTCCCCTCTTTTCTCCCTTGTTTCTTCATTCCTCCACCAAAAACTTCATCCCAAAATACTCCCCTTCAACTACTAAGAGCCCAAAAATTCTCTCTACCATTCTAGCTTCAAATTCATCCAAAAATCACCTCAAAAATTCAAATTTTAGAGACCAATTTGGAGCTTGAAGAAGGAGGCTAGGAGGCTCTCCATCAAGGACTAAGAAGGGCCAAAGAAATTATTTGGAGGACTTGCAAGGTAGAAATTCCTTTCACTTAGGTAGAATTTAGTTTTAGGACAAGGAGATTTGAGTTAACTTTTTCATGCTGAAATTTGATCCAGAAAAACTGAAACTTTGACTAAGTTCTGGGGTTAATTGGCTAATGGGAATGCTTTGAAAATTTTATATGTTGGGTATCTCATTGTTATGAACAACTTTCATTCAGATCATTTTGCCAAATTCTAACTGTATGATTTTATAAAAATTCGGATATGCACACTGGTTTTCAATCAAAACTGTTCTGAAATTCCAGTATTTTTATTCTATGTTAAACTGAGAATATCTCCCAACGTAGATGAAAGAAAAATATGAAAAAAATATATGTTACTCATATTGTAGTCCTTAATAACTTTCATGTTTACAAGTTTTGCAAATTCGGACTGAAAACTAGGGCAAAAATTCAGTTTCTAAAACTGGTCTGTTTTTAGACAGTTTTGACACCTTTCAGTAAAACGAGTAGAACTCCATGCACACTTAATGAAATGAGATGTTCTTAGTGCCGTTGGAAAGCTGACTTCAAGATCTTCAACCCATAATTTTTTTAGATTTTAATTCTGTCTGTAACTTGTAGAAAAATGGACTTGATCTGAACTCAGTTTCTGGTTCAGAATGCTGTAATTATATCTGTTAGGAGAAAATCCACCATAAATCACATATGTCAACTGAGCTTATGAAAATTGGTCAGTGAAAGGAAAACACCCATATCTACAAATTTCGTGAAGGGACCAGACACCAATTTTGACTGTAGATAGGCTAAAAGTGATATTCTTTCTGCTGTAACAGTTTTGACAGATTCATATGCTAATTTTGCTTAGTACTTATCATGGTGTAGTTATGTTTGAAGTTAAGTTTGTTTGTGCTAATCATGTTCTCAATGACATGCTCTTGATACATGTAATTATGCAGATGGTTCATGAAATATTCGTTATGTCAATAATGTTTAAGTTCAATTTGTTTATGCTTTCACATTAGTATGTTCATAACGATGAGTTTGTGATGATATTCCATGCAATTCTTTAATTGAGATGATGATGATGATGATGATGTGAATATGGTTATACGTTTCATGTATATTATGAGAAATGAGAAAGGGAATGCACAAGGCGATGCATGTCCCAAATATGTGATGAACTGTGGAAAGAAAAGAAATGGAAGATGTTATGTTTCATGAAAATGACTAAGTCCTCTTAAAGGAGGGTGACACGGGTTTGGGGGAAAACGGGTAAACTTTAGGAGTTAAGGAGCGGACGTATGAATTATGATTTCTCACCCGCTGTATCACTCCCGAAAGGGCGAGTTGAAAGGGTTGGAGAGGCCGCTGGTGTACCCGTGATGCACCATGACGGTAATTGATGGTTTACTCCGTTTGTCCCACAGAAAAACCGAGCAGGTCTCGCTCTAGTGCCTTGCCCCGTTCGGGCATAGAGTTACGAGAGGCCCCCTCCGGTGCCCGTGTTGCTGGTTGGGGTACCACTTTTTCACCCACCCTGGGTGAAGTCCGCCTCCTTAGCGTCCGACGGTTTACACGGGTTTCCAAACATGAGAATGAATAACTTAAAGCAATTGTCTTTTAATTATAAATATTGTTATCCCATGGTTACTTGTTTCTCTGTTAAGTTAATGTTGTTAACTCATGCTGATCCATTCCATTGTTTATTATAAATGTCCAGTACTTGCATGTTATTATGTTCTCCCACTTACCTTCAGCACTTGCATGCTATAACATGGTTACTTATGAATGTTCACAAGTTCTTCTTTGATGCTTATACATCGTGTTGTGATTACTTTTATGTCCTGAGAGCTTTACTTGTTAGACCACCCTCCCTAGATAGGTAGACCAGTTCTAAAATTGGGTTCTACTAGAGTGTTAGGAGTTTCTACTGGGTCACGCATTGACGTGTCCCCGTTGACTTTCAGGTCATGTGAGTTGGAGGTTGGAGATAGCGGCTGGAGCTTTGGAGTTGGTGATCTGTTGTAGTATTGGGTGGTGAGGGGTATGATGAGAGACTTGTACTTTTGGTGTTTCTTTTCGGGTGGACCTTTGTACTTAGAGTCGTGAAAATGAAGATGTTGGTGTATGTATAAGATGTATCAATGTATCAATAAAATGGAATATTGTACTTTTGTTATTTTCTCAGTGTTTTTATCTGTGATGGAGTTTTACTTGTACTTCCCAGCACGTGCGTAGTACCTGCAGCATTCTTTTGTTCTCTTCCTTTCTCTCTTTCTACGTAACACTCGTTGATCTAGGAATACTTGGGACGGATTCGTACTTCCCGGGTATCCTGGAGAGCGGGTCGTTACAGCACGATCATGATCACTCGCAATAAAACCAGCAGCAGTGACGGCAGAAGAGAACCGCTGAAACCAAGCACGGGGAGCCTGCCGAAGACCATATAGAGAGCGACGAAGGCGACAAACCATGCCCTCGGGGACAGAATAACCAGGTGGTGGCCGCATATAAACCTCCTCATCAAGAACGCCATTGAGAAAAGCATTCTTGACATCAAGCTGGGAAATAGTCCATGAACGAACAGCAGCAACATCAATAAGACTGCGAACAGTAGTCATATGAGCAACAGGAGCAAAAGTCTCCTCAAAATCTATCCCATGCTCCTGCTGAAAACCGCGCGCTACAAGACGAGCCTTGTAGCGCTCCAGAGTACCATCAGATCTGGTCTTGACCTTGTAAACCCACTTGCACGTGATAGGACGAACACGGGCAGGCAGGGGTACAAGATCCCACGTACCAGTACGCTTAAGCGCAGCAATCTCCTCTGCCATAGCATGCTGCCACTCCTGGTGAGCAGCGGCATCCCGATAAGAGGTCGGCTCAGAAAGAATAGCACCCAGAGAAGTAAACCGACCAGGAGGGCGTAGTGAGTCACGATCACGAAGGTGGTAACGAGGAGGGTCACTGGAGGAAGAGGGCAACTCAGGAGGGTCACTGGTGACGGAGGGCAGCTCATGAGAAGGCACTGCAGGAGGATCCTCGACTCGCTGACGACGAGTGTAGTGAAGAGGAAAGGGAGAAACACGTCCTGGGGTAAGAGCAGAGGTGACCGGAGGCACAGGGGGCACTGGTGCTGGAGCTGGGGGCACAGGTGATGGATGTATGGGTGGTGGAATGGTGGATAGTGGACTATTAGGAAAAGTGAGAAACAAAAGAGGCTCAACAATGGAAGCCGGACTGGAAGATGAAGAAGGACGAGGGAAGAAGGGACAAGACTCATCGAAAGTCACATCACGAGAAATCCGCATCCGTCGAGCAACAGGATCCCAACACCGATATCCCTTGTGCACAGCACTATATCCAAGAAAGACACACTCAGCAGACTGGGCTGTCAACTTGGTGCGCTCACGAGGGGCCAACAAGACATAGCAAACACAGCCAAAAAGACGAAGCTCAGGATAGGACGGCAGATCTGGAGGCGGTGTAGGAAGGCGCTCAAGTGGAATCGCACCCTGAAGAGGAGTGGCTGGCTGCATGTTGCTGAGATATGTAACAGTAGATACAGCCTCAGCCCAAAACTGAGGGGGAACAGAGGAAGCAATCATAAGGGCACGAGCAGTCTCAAGTAAATGACGATGCTTGCGCTCAGCAACGCCATTCTGGGCATGAGCCCCAGGACAGGAAAACTGCGAGAGAGTGCCCTGGGTATCAAGAAAGGCACGAAGGTGCCGAGATAAGTATTCTCCAGCAGAGTCAGCACGAAGAACCCGAATGGGAGTGCTATACTGTGTACGGATCATGGTAGCAAAAGATTTATAAATAGACAAAACCTCAGTACGAGAGGACATAAAGTATATCCAAATGTAGCGAGAAAAATCATCTATAAATATAATATAGTAACGATAACCCCCTTTCGAAACGAAGGGGGCCGGACCCCATACATCTGAGTGAACAAGATCAAAAGGACTCTGGGAGACAGACTCACTAGTAGGATAAGGTAGCTGTAACTGTTTGCCAAGTTTACAGCCCATACAGTCTAAAGACATATCGCCAGAGACAGACCCTAATAAACCCCTACGAACCAAAGAAGAAAGACGCGAACCACAGAGATGTCCTAAGCGATGATGCCACTGGGCAAATGAGCCGGTGGAGGATGCAGCAGAGGCGGAGGCAATAGTGGTGATGGGAGGACTGGCAGAGGCAGCGGAAGGAAGATGAAGCCAGTCAAGCTCCCAAAGACGCGGAGAATCACGCCTGCGGGGGCCAGAACCAACTAGAGTGCCCGTGCGACGATCCTGGATAGAACAAGAGTCAGAATCAAGAATAACACGACAACCATGATCAGTAAGTTGGCCTGCCGATATAAGTTGCATGGTGAGTTTTGGAACGAGGGACACAGCAGGGACATGAAAAGTGGGACTAGAAAGTGTGCCTAGCCCAGTAACTGAAAGTGGGGTGCCATCTGCAGTGAGAACTGTGACAGAGCGGGAGGGAGTACTAATGGAATGTAAAGTGGTAGGGTCAGGAGTCATATGAAATGAAGCGCCAGAGTCAAGGATCCAAGGAGAGGTACCTGAGGTGGCGGAAGATGGTGTCGCAGTACCTGGAGGCTGACTGGCAGAAGAAGCAGAGCCTGATGTCCCAGAAGCAGACATCCGACGAAATAACGTGAGAAGCTCCTGCTCAGTATCAGACGGGGTAGAGCTCCTCTGAGAGGGGAAACCCCCAGTGTCAGTCCCCTTCTTCTTCTTGGCAGCAGCCTGATCACTCCGCTTCTTGTGACACTGCGCCTCCACATGTCTGTCTCGGTGGCAGTAGGTGCATCGTCTGGTGTCACCTCGCACGGGTGCTGTAGCAGAAGGCAGATCTGGTGTGATAGGAGCAGAAGAAGCAGGAGCAAGGGTCGCCAAAACAGAAGCAGAGGGTGACAAAAGACCAGCAGTACGAAGACGAGTCTCCTCAGTACGAATAGCAGCAAGTACCTCCAAGAACGTCACGCGTGGGTGACGGGCAAGCAGCTGGGCACGTATCTGCTCGAACTCAGGCCGAAGTCGGGTCAAAAAGTCATAGACCCGACGAAGCTGCAGGTGGGAGTGCTGATGCTGGCAACACTGGCAGATACGACAGATCGCGGGTCCCAAAGAATCGAGCTGACGCCAGATAGCAGATATCTGTGCATAGAACTCATCGACCGTGGCATCAGCCTGCTGAAGAGCCTGCTCCTGTCGGACGACAGCAAGGTAGAGGGAGTCACCGGTAGGCTCATAGTGAGAGCGAAGATGATCCCACATCAGCTGAGACGTCGCCAAACTCACAATGTCGCCTGTCAGGGACACATCAATGCTAGCGATGAGGATGTTGGCGGCACGAGCATCGTCATCACACCACCGCCGATAGAGAACATCCTGAGAGGAATAAGCAGCAACAGCAGTCGCATACGCATCGGTTGCCGCCTTCTTGGCGGTGTCATCAGCAGTGGGGGGGAGTGGGCTCTCGCTAGGAAGTACCGGTCGCGGTGGGCAAGGACGATCGCCAGTGAGAAGGTCCCAAAGACGCTGACCGCGCATATGAAGACGAATGTGCGGTACCCACTCCTTATAATTAAGGCCATCAAAAATCAACGAACACCGAGGGATAGCAACATGATGATGATGAAGAGGTAGATCCGTAGGAGACGCCATATGAAGGGGGCACCGGCAGTCGGATCAGAGGCGGGGGCGGCTTCGGGCTCCGGGACACGGAGGTGGCACGGTGATCTCAGACAGCGGCGTTGAACTGAGGGGGAGACGGACAGGGACAGGGGAGGGAGCTGCTAGACGAGTGCGCTGCTAGAGGATAGGGACAGCGGAAGGAGGAGGAGGCGCTGCTAGACGAGTGCGAGAGTGCGGGCTCCTCTGTTCCGAACAGAGGAGGGGAGCGGAGACAGGGGAAGTCGGGGAAGGCGGCTGCCCCAAAGAGGAAGGCTGCGCCGGCGATGCGGGGAGAGAGATTGGCACGCCCGGTGGGACACGAACCCACAGTCGCCTGATTAGAAGTCAGAGGCCTTCTTCTTTGGGGCGATGCGGCGAGAGAGATCGAGAACTGATCGCAGGCGTGCGAGGTTCTGATCGCAGGCGAAGGCTGCGATGGAGATCGAGAACTGATCGCAGGCGAAGGCTGCATCGGTGGCGAAGGCTGCAAAGGCCCCTGCGGCGAAGGCTGCACCGGCTGCTGCGAACACGAAAACAGATCGAGACCCGCAGAAAACAGATCGAGACACGCAGACCGCAGGCGAGATCGGAGCTTCTTCTGTCTCGATCTGTTTTCGTCGCCGGGGGGCAGGCGAGATGCAAGAGAGATCGAGCCAAGAGAGTTTCGGAGCTTCTTCAGGCGAGAGGCAGGCGAGATGCTCCTTCTGTTTTCGTCGTCTCGGATCTCGCTGATGTGACGTCGGGATGTGGCGGTTCCGGTGAGAGCGGGACGCGGCGGGGAAGAGAGCAAAAAGACGGCTAGGGTTTAGGTTAAACCTAGCTCTGATACCATGTTAGGAATAAACTCTCTTGTATTATTCCAAGGGCAATAGCCCGATATATATAGAGTACAGGGAAAAGGGTAAATAAGCACAAAAGACCCTATACAAAGGGACATATACATCTAACACTATATATGCCCCATATAAATGAAAAGACGAAGCAACAGTCACAGGTAATAGGCTGAACAGTATCACCTTTTTATCAAGAGCATGTGCCAACTCAGCAAGGGCTCTTATATCAGTATCCCTTGCGTGGATTTGTGCCAAAGTACATGGTTGACTGTACATTGCATGTTGTGCAGCAACAGCTACTTCATTCACAGCAGCCTTAGCCTGTACAATGGCATCGATTGTGGCTCCCTGTAAAAAAGGCTTAAGTTAAAAATGCAATAAATTATTTCTTCCAATAAAATGATATGGGAGGAAACGAAGTAAACCTTTGCCTGCTGCATTAAGGTACTCATTGGATAATTCGGAGATGAAATATTAGAGGACCATTCAACAATCTCAGAACTCTCACTTGGAGCAGATTCCCTAGGAATTCCACTTTTCCACTCCTTCAGTTGGCCATCCACCTTAATATCTGTTAAGCTGTTGCAGAACTTATAGATTCCAACATTTTGCCTTCTTAAGGCTTCAGGCATATTTTCTAATGGGTTTAGAGGCATACAGTCAATGTCCTAGCAACGAAAAGAATATTGATTAACAGTCAAAAGCACAGCATACAACAATGCGGAAACTACTAATTATATTTGATTATAAAATTTCAACCTTCACCGAATCAAGAGATTCTAGCATTTTCTACTTATCATGATGAAATGGACAAGTAAAACTTTTACGGTTTAGAACAATGAAAACAAGAAACAACTCCAGACTTGAAAGCAGCCTTCTTTCCTATGGATCTTTGAACCGAACCTCCAAAATTAGACAAAGAAAATAAGACCTATACGAGTCTTGTGCTCCCTGCCATGTTCAAGTCAATAGCATCCTAAAATTTAAATTCGAAAAATCCACATAACTTGCTTAATCAAATAGTAGCTAATTCAGAAAGATTCACAGATATAATAGATGTCTCCAATATGTGCAATGAAGAAATTACCAGGTTATTTTTTTTTTGGTTTTTTTTTTTTTTGGGGGGGGGGGGCAGGAACTGAGTGGAATACATCCTAGAAATTGATGATATTCATGTATGATAAGCAGTTCAGTTAGGTCAACAAATCATTAAAATATTACATTCTAATAAACACCTTGTCTTAAGATAAGTTCAGGTAGCAAACTACCATAATTGAGCTGCACGAACCAGTTTGATCATATGAAAACTTGTTTCAAAGATGTAAACATGATACCCAGTATGACTCCTTTATTCTATTATTTAGAAGTAAAGGGCAAGTCAAATTTACAAAAAATGAAACCAACATGAACGTTTCTTTATGTCTCCTTAGCAGCTTATTGACGCAAAGTTAGTCGCTTTTGTAGCCAAAACAATTCAACACTTCATGATGAGTGTTCTTTCTGACCTCTATAAGCTTAGTACTGCTGATGTCTGTTCTTTAAAGTCACTTTGCCTCTTCAACATATAGTGCAATTTTATACCTCGGTTGGCATTCCCTTCTATCTTCATTTTCCAATTTTAAGCTCAAACTAATGGCCAGTCGTATCTCTTGGCTGTCTACTTGGACTCAGATTCCTCTAGTGTTTCGTTGCCAATGCAAAGATCTAATTAATTGCGAAGAAACGAGCCGCCAAAGGTTGTGTCCACCACACAAGAAGGAACACGATGCTCTGATACCAATTGATGTAGGAATCGATCGGCGAGAACAAATGCATGAGACCACTCATTCCAACCATCTTGACACCTTGGCACTGACGCTAATGTGAATATATTTGGGTTTTTAGCGTAAAGAACTCTCACCTCTCAATTTTATTTTACTTGAAATGATTACAATGAGCAGAGAAGTTATTCTTTTTGCGGCATTCCATCATTTTGCTCCTCTAGAAAGACAAGAATACCTTTATATCTCATAAGGTTTTGGATTTTTCCTAGTTGCATGGTTTTGCCTAAAGTGAGAGGTCTTATTTAATCCAGGGTTTCGGGATTTTTCTTGACATACTACATTGTTTATTAGTCATACCTTCATTTAAAGTTAAGTTCTCCCTTATATGTATAGAGGAGAAACTTCTTTCCTTTCTAAGTTGGGGTACTTACACTTAGCGGCATTATACTAAAAGATCACTTTTCTAATTCCAAAAAATATTTCAATATTAGAACTCAGATCCTAATAACGGTAAATTTATATGCATGTCTAAATTCGTGCATGATCTAGATAGGTTGATTGGTTCCAAACAGAAGAAAGAGTGTGTGATAAGGGATTTGGGAAAGAACTTGGGTTTAAAAAAAGATTCAGGCCCCGCACACTAGCAATTGCTCACCAACTCAGACAAATCTCATGATACTTCACAAAAAACTAGGGTTTCCCAAAAATTGGCAAACAATTCATTAATTGTCAAAAGTTAAATACAACCATAATTTATACTAAAGACTGTGCACCCCATGTGCCAGAAACTAAAATAAAATAAAAGTCTAAACAAAAGAAAACTAAAGCCGAATAAAAAATCTAAAAAGGTCCAAAATGACCAAAACTCTAAACTAGCCTTTCCTTTTGAAATAATATCTTCCATGCGGGATTCCCATCAACTCTTTCTAGCTTTGAAACATTTGCCTCTAGTGAATGATCACGATGATAAGCAAATCTAGGTTTAGCATGCTCAATCTTCCCGCTTGCGACTAAGTGCAATTTGACCCGGGTCATCCTCTACAACAAACCAAATATCCCAATATCATCCACTGGCTGTTAAAAAAACTTGTCTTGTAGAACATTGTTGATTTCCTCCATCTGGTGTCATTGTGATGGTTTAAGTGATGATCATGGAATTGAAATGGTAAGGTCAATCAGTTGGGGAATCAAAACATGAATTTGATGTAGACATACATTGAAGCCATTATTTTCTATTATCAAGTTTGATGATTCAAAAGCTACTTCGATAAATTCTCTTAGTGCCAAGTCGATCGCAATTAGATTAAGTAGAAGATTGTTCATAGGGCTCAGCTCCAACTGTATCAGTCTTAAACTATGGCTTAAGATCTGATCCAGACACCGACTGTGACTCTTGTTCTAGCTTGGGCACTTGCTTAGGCTTGGAATGAGACTCTAATTTCAACTACGGCTCTGACTTGCTTAGGCTTGGAATGAGACTCTAATTTCAACTACGGCCCTGGCTTTGACTTGATCTCTTCGATAGAATTCAGAATATGGGAGTATCGTGTGCTGAAAGTTAGTGATGCGATCGTGATGTACCAAAGGAGGCGAAGGAGGCTCGATAGTGGTGCGGCAAAGCAAGGGGTTGAACCAAGGGTGTTGTCATAATTTTGACCTTCAAGGACAATTTTGTAATTTCTATAATTCTCGACTGAAATAGTGTTTTTATAAGGTGACGTTTAGAGTTAAGGGATCTATGTTGAATTTGGTGAAGAAAATCCTCTAGAAGTCCAAAGAACCCTAAATCTTGGAGAGGTAGGCCTTGCTGTCGAATCTAAAGATAGGAGAACACACTCCTCTTGAATCGAGACCACTTATCGTGTTACCTTTTATTCAAAATCCAATAAACATCTCACATTTTCCATATCTTCTAAAACCCTAATTTTATCTTATTCCTCTTGCGGATCACCCCAAATTGATCTTAGCATCAATGGCAGCGGCAACAAAAAAGATTGAAACTTCGGAAAAGATATACGAGAGCTAGATGTGAGAATTGAAGGAATCGGTAGATGAGATAAGAAGTTACATGGCCTCCATCAAATCCGGGGTGAAGGCGTTGATCGACGGGATCAAAGCCGGGTTGATGGCGTCCGCTGCGAGGATGGAATCTTTCATGCAAAACCTAACGCAACAAATCTCACAACGATTTTTTAGATTCAAAGGTGACAAAGAATTCAGATCTAGACGACAACTCAGATCTAAGGCGAAAGGAGAAATTATTGGAGAAAGTAAAGAAAAACGGAAGAATTCTCCTCTCCGACGCGGATGTGGAGTCTGAGGAAGCGAAGGGCGACATCAAGGAGGGTGATGACCTTCCGCAACAACACCAAAGGCCTCAAGGCCACTAGAGGGCAACGCCAAAGGAAGGCGGAACCCGACGAGGCTGTCTGGAGTCTCGCGGCTCACCGACGATTCGCCAGAGCCTCGCCAAACACCGGCTAGGCCGCTAAGGGCCTCGCAGTACCCTGACGGCTCGCCAGGGCCTCAACTAGCTGCTGCCGAGCTGCAAGGGCCACGAGACCCCCAGCAACCCGTCGGGAGTTCGGGGATCAGTTGAGATCCCATTCGGGCACAGGTGATGACCTGGAGAACCACCGAGGGCCCCGCAGCCCTAGTTACGCAAGAGAGTGACTCCGACAACGAGTTTTGGATGACGAGGAGCTTTACAGATACCGTGATGATGTTTCGGATTATGTGGAGGATGTATGAGGGACCGATTGGGGAGATGACGGTTGGGAGGACGACGATGGAGAAGATGAAATCATGTTTGGAGACTTTGATGCATCCCTAGGCCCGCATAGGCAGTACTATCATGACCAGTACCGAGGGAGAGCATCGTAAGGGGACTTCAACATAGACATCCGAGTCAAAAAATTAAAGCTGCCAAAATTCGAAGGAGAGGGACCATTATGGCTGGATCTACATGATGGAGAGGTACTTTGAATTGGCTCGCCTTACAGCGAAAAAACTGAGGGCGGTTGGGATATATTTGGAGGGAAAGATTTTATCCTTGCATCGGTGAAGAGAGCAAAGACGACATATGCGTACATGGAAAGAATATAAGGACTGCCTGCTTCACAGATTTCGCGACACCCAGGGAGAGACCTTCATGAGCAGCTCTTTGCTCTTTAGACAGAATGTGACCGTCAGGGAGTACATCAAAAAGTTTGCAATGCTATCAGGCCGTGTTCAGGTATTGTCAAAGTAGTTCTTGGAAGGGAGTTTCATTAAGGGTCGCAAGGCTAACATTCGAACGAAGCTACGCATACAGATGCATAGATGGCTATTAGACAGAATGGAGTTGGCACAGATGGTACAGGATCGACTCACAGCGGAGCGGCAATCCAAGGGAGAATGGGACAGATCTTGTTTTCGTAGTCAGGCAACGACAGTAGGGCAGAATGCACCACCAAGAGGGACGCTCGCCAGCAAAGAGAAGGCAGCGAGGCACCACCAGTGGAAATTCAAGCGCATGATGGAAACCTGGATGCGAGAGAAACGAGCGAATGGCATGTACTTTAAATGCGATGATAAGTCTACACCAGGACACCAATGTAGCGACCACACTCAACTGATAATAGGTGATGAGGATGAGGTGGCTGTGAAGATTGAGGCTGATGATATAGCGGACCAGGACCTTGACGTCGTGGAGGATTCATTAAACTTCGTGGTGGGGTTCATTCCGAACCATACCACGAAGTTGACGGGAAGGATATTCGATCAAGAGGTGATGATACTGATTGACAGCGAGTCTACTCATTATTTTATCTCCAACCTGGTGGTGAAACAGCAAGGGTTACTGACTGGAGAGAAAAATTACATAATTACCACCATGTTTTGGTGGCATTTTGTGCATATTCTATGTTCATTTTGGTTCAATATGTGCATTTTTGTCACATCATACAATTTGGGAGCTTATCGTCTATTTATGCATAAAATACAATTTTAAGGCTTGTTTTTGTCTTTTCTTATTTTCAGTTGAAAATGGTGATCTCCCAATTCCAACGGATATTTTTGCGGATTTTTTTGAGCACGAGTTTATTTTTCGCATTTTTGGAAGGCAAACAGCTAATGGGTTTCTTCTCCCGCCAAAAGCTCGATAGCTCGGCATCCAGGTAGCGCGGCCTCATAGCTCGGCCAATAGCCAGTAGCTCAGTATCTCGGCCCCATAGCTTAGCCAATAGCTCGGTAGATCGGCCAAGAGAGCCCGTCAATCAGTCCATAGCTCGGCCACACATGCCATAGTTCAGCCACAGCTCGACCCTTGTAACGCCCCGTTTCCGGGTACCATTACATTTTTTGTTATTTGTTATGGCCTTACAAAGTTCATATGAAAACAACATAGAGCTAACAGAAAATTTTATAAATGAAATAAACTTTATTCATCCTTCAAAAAGGTACAAAAGCTCATCTAAACAAGAACTACTAATCTTTCATTTCAATAATAAGAAAACAACTAGACAATAAACACTCGCCTTACTATCCTCGTCTCAAAACTCAGCATGCTCCACAGGAAATTGAGACTCCTCAAAAGCTGGAGCATCCTCGTCCTCTGGTTCAGTTCCTGTTAAAAAACATTTAAAGGGAGATGAAGTAGACAATATTTACAATAAAGACAAATTATAACCTTCATGCAAACCTAGTTCTAAACAAACCAATGACACTAAGCACTAGACTGTATCTAACTAAGACATTTCATTTCTATATTATACTCATAATGTAAAGGGAAAGAGCGGGCTAAAGAACCACCCCGAGTTTCACAAGCGAGCTCATATATGCCCTAAATTTTGTTGGTATAAGAAATCATTGAAGGACCAAGTCAAGTCTTTACAATTCCGTCAATGAGTGTAGTCTCCGCCACCCTTTCTAACTTTAATTATGAGTTCCCAAAACCACATACCATTCTAACTATTTCAGTGTCTTTTTCAGCTACTCATTATTTCTTTATTTCCTAAAATATATAAAGAGAATAGTGCATAAAACTGTAGTGTCTATAGTATTTATCCAATGTATCAGTATTTCACAAATAATGATTTTATTTGCACAATTCTAATTGCATAATTTATTCTCTTAACTGAAACAATCCTATCAATCAATTTCTATCAGTTTCTAAAGTAAGGGAAAACACTACACAATCCACTACAAGGCATTTAAACAATCAAGACTTTTAAACTAAAAACTGAATTTAAAACAATGATAAAAGTATTTGACAACTATAGAATCAGATTCGTATTTATTAGCATCCATGATCGGTCTTTTGGGGTCTACCTAGCTCATGAAATTTCTCAACAATTTCTAAAAGTAAATGCAACAGTCAATCTCTTCAACTCCCACAGAAATTAATCCACGCTATAGTAGCAATTTATTATCAGATTGTAAACTAGAAGTCCACAAAAATGGACGCAAAATGAAGATTCAGCCGCAAGACAACCAAAGACAGCAAATAAACACAGCCAAACCCAAACAGAGCCCAAGAACACAGGCTGCAGCGAGGCAGAACAGCCACAAGATGGCAATTAAAACTGTAAAATAAACCCAGCCGAACACCCCTGTGAAGAGGGAAAACCTGGCGGCCAACCCTAGATTCTAAATAGAAATTATGGGGTTGCGACGAAGTTGTCACCTTGTCCTAAGGATGCTGTATTTAAACATAAGGGAAGAAACCCCTTCAAAAATTACACGAATCATCATCTCCTAGCAAAACCTTAATTTCGGAAACAAATCGAAGGCATAAAGATAAATAATTGAAATTTAAAGTAAAGAAAGTCTACCGATTGCGTCAAAAGCCAAGCGGAGAACACCCAAATAAAACAGAGAAGAATCGGAACCCAAATTGAACTCAATCAAAGAATTTTGAGAAGAGAAAGATAATTTTTACGCATGCATAAAACCTTAATCGTGCATCGATTAAATAGGAGAAGTAACGCGTGAATAGATAAGAGGAAAGAAATCTTATTGGATTCGAAATCCCCAAAGATTGGTGGCGCGGGATGAGATTAGGTTTAGGGTTTTCGAAAACACTAGCGACTTGTCGAGCTGCCGAGAATTTCAGTCCGCCATTGTTTTCGGCGCGCGAGAGGAGTCGGGCAAGGAACGAAGCGTGTCGGGGCTTGCTGAGGTTGGGTGAGTGAGGGGTAGATAGAGAATGAGACTGGGTTTTTAATAAAAAGAGAACGGGCCGAAGGACTAGGCCTGTGGGCTTTTAAGTGGGCTGGCAAAAAAATCAAAACAAAAAAAACAATCGTTACATCCTCACCACCTTACAAAAAAATTCCGTTCACGGAATTGGAAGAATCAAATCTCTTCAAAAAGATAGTGGTACCGCTCCTTCAAAAAGATAGGGGGTACCTCTCCTTCATCTCTTCTTCTCGTTCCCAAGTAGACTCGCCTGGCACATTACGATGCAATAATATCTTCACCAAATTGACCGTCATGTTTCTCAAGTTCTTCTGTTGATCAATAATCTCCACTGGTTGCAGCTCGTATGTCAGGTCTGCATGCACTGAAATCTATGAATGGTCCACCATGTGCGCTGGATCTCCCACATATTTGCGTAGCTGAGATATGTAAAACACATTATGCACTCCTTCTAAGGATGGAGGCAGTGCAACCTTATATGCCACTTCTCCCACTCGTTCAAGCTCATCGAAAGGTCCAATGTAGTGTGGGCTAAGCTTTACTCACATGCCAAAACGAATCAGTCACCGATTTGGTGAAATCTCCAGAAAAACCTCGTCTCCTGGCTGAAACTCTAGATGTCTTCGTCTCGAATCTGCACAATGCTTATATCAGTTTTGCGCCAATTGCAACTTCTCTCTGATCGTCCGTACCATGTCAACTGCTTCTACTATCATCTTAGGTCCCATCAATTCTTGATCTCCAACATCGTCCCAGGTCAAGGGAGACCGACACTTCCTTCCATATAACAGTGTAAATGGCGTCATCCCGATGCTCGCCTGGTGACTATTATTGTATGCGAATTTCGCGAGGTGCAGGTGATCTTCCCACTATCCCTTGAAATTCAGCATGCATGCTCGCAACATGTCTTCTAAGATCTGAATGGTATGATCCGACTATCCATCTGTCTGGGGATGATAAACAATACTGAACTTGAGATGAGTGCCAAGATTCTTTTGTAAGATCTTTCAGAAATACGATGTGAACCAGGTATCTCTGTCTGAAACTATCCTCATCGGTAATCCATGTAGTCTCACAACTTCTTTCATGAATCTCTTCGCAAGAACCTCCGTAGACTAGCCAACTCTGAAAGGAATGAAATATGCAAACTACGTCAATCAATCCACAATTACCCAAATGGCATCGTTCTGTTTGTTGCTCCGGGATAAGCCAGTAATAAAATCCATCGTAATATGCTGCCATTTTCACTCAGGAATATGCAGTGCCTGTAATAATCCTGCAACTCGTTGGTGCTCAGCCTTCACCTGCTGGCACACTAAACACTTGGCCACGTTCCGCGCAATACTCGTCTTCATTCCATGCCACCAATAGTATTACTTCAGATCCTGCTACATCTTAATACCGCTCGGATGAATGGAATATGGCGAACTATGAGCTTCCTTCAATAGCTCCTCTCTAACATCTCCAGAAGGTACACAAAGCCTGTTGCCAAATCTCAAAGATCTGTATGCATATATAGGGAACTTGGGCCGCTGTCCAGCCATTACCAACTCCCTGATCCTCTGTAGCTTGTGTCTCCTGTTTGTGCAGCATTGATCCTGTATACCAAGTTGGACTGTTTCTGAAGATCCATCAATGTAGAAGTCAGTCATAGTAGTATCACATCAATTTCCATCCCCCGTAACTCATACTGCAATCTCCACTGAGTCGTAAGGGTAAGCACCGTAGGAAGTCGACTCGGCACGTCTAGCACGACATGACCTTTCCTGGGTGGTACTGAAGATCAATGTTGTAGTCAGCCATCAACTCGATCCATCACCTCTGCCGCATGTTAAAATCCTTCTGGTCGAAGATGTACTTCAATCTCTTATGGTTCGCGAATATCATCACAAGCTCTCCAAGCAAGAAATTCTTCAACGCAAAAATGACAGCCTGCTAACTCCAAGTCATGGGTTGGGTAGTTCTGCTCATGATTCTTCAGTTGTCTCGATGCATAGGCTACCACACGTCCATGCTGATGCAATACACATCCGAGACCCTTGCTGGATGCGTCGCAGAACACCTCAAATCCTCCCGTTCGGTCTGAAACAATAAGCTCTGAAGCTGTAGTCAATCTCTTCTTCAACTCATGGAATGCCTCGTCGTAAGACTTTAGACTAAACGTAGACCACATCTTTTCGTGTCAATCGGGTCATGGGTTCAGTAATCTTCGAAAAGTCTAGAATGAACCTCCTATAATAACCAGCAAACCCAGAAAACTCTGAATCTCAGACACTGTCTTATGAGATGGCCACTTCTGAATGGCAGCTACCTTATCTAGATCCACAGAAATCCCTTCCCCTTATACCACATGGCCTAGAAATCGTCTCAGGGTCTTTAGAACTGTAAAGGCCCATTTTAAAGGCACATTATCCTTTCTTTCTTTTCCTTGTCCTTTTTTGTTTGTTGTTTGTTTTCCCCGGCCCACTTGGAGGCCCATACCACCCTCCCACGTAATCTCTCTCCCCCTCACTTTCTCTCCCACGCACACACACACACACTCTCTCTCGATTCAGCAGCGAAGAAAAAAATCTCGCCCGCTCATCATCTTGATCTCCCACGCTCACACCACCTTTTTTGTTTGTTGTTTGTTTTCCCCGGCCCACTTGGAGGCCCATACCACCCTCCCACGTAATCTCTCTCCCCCTCACTTTCTCTCCCACGCTCACACTCACACACACTCTCTCTCGATTCGGCAGCGAAGAAAAAAATCTCGCCGCCTCATCATCTCGATCTCGCAAACTTCTCACCCCTCTCTCTTCCTTCCTTCGACTAGAAGAAGATCCATGTGACCTTCTCCCCCGCCACCTCACCCACGCGTGGCACAGCCTTGCGCCTTCTCCGAACCCTAAAATCCTAAGGCTTTAACACGTTTTGCCTCAATTCCAGGCTGATTGTGTTCGTGGCGTTCCCTCTGAGCTCCCCAGGTCGATCTTTCCTCTATTTAAGCTTGACTGAGCCCCTAGGGTTTTCAGTTTTGTGTAAAAAATGATATTTTTCTAGGTTTTCCTCTAGATTTGGATTCAGTTTGAGCTGTGGAGTTGGATTTCTTTCTGATTTCTTCGTTAGTCCACGATTTCTTCGTCAGTCCACGAGAATTTTATAGCATACCAATATACGAATTGAGTTCAATGTGGCTTTAAAATTTAATTTACCTTGAAAAATCATGCTTAAAAACATTTGTGTAGACATCAGGACTACATCACTGAGACACTGAGAGATGTACACTAATATACACTTAGCACTTCAGACTCACGAGTTTTAAGGTAAATCATATTAGTGAGAGTGCCGGAGCGACTGGGGCCATGCTCCTATTGACTTGGACCACATCAGGTTGTTCCGGCCAGGGTCACATCGTTGAATCAGGATCTGACCCCTAATGTACCGCTGGAATTAATTAATGAGTTCCACACCGTTGACTCATGGCCCCCACCGTTCCTACTTTGGGCCTGGCCCAGGTGAGCGTCCCTGCGTATTGAGATGAACTCCTTGGTTGCTTACTGTAGTCTCCAATATGATTCACGGCCTAGGTTTGGCATAAAACGATAGAACTATGATAGTATCACTTTTAACTGCTAACTGAGTTGCATGTTTGTTTTAAATGCTAATGCAATTATGAAATATTAATTAGTATGTTATCTATTCTCAGTTACCGCTTCCTAGTTGGTGTTTCTCATTATTCACATATTTTAAATTCCAAATTTTAGAATCATTGTGATTTACCTGGTGGGTCTTCTTTTTGTTGCACCACTAGGTAATGAGTGAGATTTACAGGAGGCCCCAATTTTCGAGGACACAGATTTTATAGTTACTGTAGAATCCTGACCTTAAACTTAAGTTCTAAGTATTTACAAGAAACTGTTTATTTCATGAGAAGTTCTATATGAGTATATTGGTATATCGTAGCCTATATTGTTTTCACTGGTAACTAGCAGGACTTGCATCACATGTGGAAAATAGTCGCGTCCCGGATAACGCGGCGCGACATGTTTTTGTAGTGGCACATGCAGGTCCGCGCTAACCACCTCGTGAACAGTATAGAAAGAGTAAGATATACCGTATAATATAATCATATTGATATCAGGAATACAGGATGTCTCGAGCTTTCACCTGTACGGGACGTACATGCAAAAGTTCCTTCCACTACTTTTTGAACTCCTAGATCTCGAACAAGAAGGTTGTGTTCTTTCATTTGGCTACATGTTCCTTCTTCGACAACCATCTAAGTCATCTCTCTTATACGTATCCTTTAGTTTTAACGGCATCATTGCCATCATTGCCTATAAGAATCATGGACCTTAGGTGTTGTAGTAGCCACCAGTAGACCTCTCCTTACTTTAAGAGCATATCATTGTTTCTTAGCCTCATTGTTATTGTAACTTAGTTTTATTTTTGAAATTCCGAGGACGGAATTTTTTGTAAGGATGGTAGAATGTAAAGGCCCATTTTAAAGGCACATTATCCTTTCTTTCTTTTCCTTGTCCTTTTTCGTTTGTTGTTTGTTTTCCGCGGCCCACTCGGAGGCCCATACCCCACCTCCCACGTAATCTCTCTCCCCCTCACTTTCTCTCCCACTCTCTCCCTCTCTCTCTCTCAATTCGGCAGCGAAGAAAAAAAAAATCCCGAAGCCTTGTCTTCTCGATCTCGCCGACTTCTCGCCCCTCTCTTCCTTCCTTCGACTTGAAGGAGATCCATGTGCCCTTCTCCCCCCCCCGCCACCTCACACACGTGTGGCACGGCTTTGCGCCTTCTCCGAACCCTAAAATCCTAAGGGTTTGACATGTTTTTGCCTCGATTCGAGGTTGATTGTGTTCGTGTCGTTCCCTCTGAGCTCCCCAGGTCCATCTTTCCTATATTTAAGCTTGATTGAGCCCCTAGGGTTTTCGGTTTTGTGTAAAACTGATATTTTTTGGGTTTTCATCTGGATTTGGTTTCGGTTTGAGCTGTGGAGTTGGATTTCTTTCTGATTTCTTTGTCAGTCCACGATTTCAGGTAAAATCACATTGATTCTCTAATTTTGGGTTTTAAAAACTGTGATTTAGTTTTCCTTCTTTCTGCAATGATGTTTTTGAGCTCTGGGCGTGGCGGTGAGCCTCGTTGTAGCCCATTGGTCTTCGAAATAATTACCCAAGGGACTTTCCCTCTTGGCCGCGACCTGTAGAACTCTTTCCCCTTGCATGCGGGCTGTTTTGGGTTTTTTTCCCCTCGCTAGAATTGTCCGGCTTTCTCTTTTTTGCCGTAGAGCACAGAGTCTTGCTGCAGAGCACAGAGTCATCACGTAGCCTGTCCATGACTGAAAATGGGCACTAAGCCCTAAATTGTGACCGACCTAAAGGATTTTCCCATTATCATGACTGTTGGGATTTTTCGGTGCTACCCATATTCGGATAATATGCGCAAATGATAATTTTGCCTAGATTTGAGGCTTAGTAGAGGCTGTAGATTGGTATGTGAATACATGAGTCTTGCCCTACTTGTCAGATTTGGTTTAGAAGAAATGCTCGATGATTGAAGATGAGGGTTGGGCATCAAAGGCCGTTGGAAAGTATGTGAATTTTCTGCCTGTTGGATTATGAACCAGGCTACTGCCTGAAGGATCTAAGTTTTCTGCATGTAGGATCATAAAACGCAGCCTGAAGGATCATATAAAAACCATGAACAAATAGTTAAGTCCCGAATTGATCGATGATGAAATTTGAGATCATTAGATTGTCCATCCCCTCATTTATCCATCCCCATAATCACAAGATTAAATGTTAAATTGAAATACACATGATTAAATGTTTAATTTTTGCACCTTTAAAACATGTTAAATGTTATGATACTTCCTTATCATTATTTGCTATAATGTTGTTTAGTGGTCCATGGCATTAAGACAAATTGGTATATTAGGTGTGCAATGGAAGCAATGGTTTGAAATTCAGTGGATTACATATGTTTAGAATGATTGAAAATATGATTGGAACGAGAATGTTATAGCACACCAATTTACGAATTGCGTTCAATATGGCTTTAAAATTTAATTTACCTTGGAAAATCATGCGTAAAAACATTTGTGTAGAACAACACCTGGACTATATCATTGGACTATATCATTGAGGCACTGAGAGATGTACACTAATATACACTTGTCACTTTAGACTCACGGGTTTTGGGGTAAATCATATTAGTGAGAGTGCGGGAGCGACTGGAGCCACGCTCCTTTTGACTTGAACCGCATCAGGTTGTTCCAGCTAGGGTCACATCATTGAACCAGGATCTGACCCCTAATGTACCGCTGGACTTAATTAATGATTTCCACAGCGTTGACCCATGACCCCCATCGTTTCTACTTTAGGCCCGGCCCAGGTGAGTGCCCCTGGGTACTGAGGTGGACTGCTTATTGTACTCTCCAATAGCATTCACGGCCTAGATTTGGCAAAAAATGATAGAACTATGATAGTATCACTTTTAATTGCTAACTGAGTTGCATGATTGTCTTAAATGCCAATGCAATTATGAAATATTAATTAGTATGTTATCTGTTCTCAGTTACTGCTTCCAAATTAGTGTTTTCTCATAATTCACATATTTTAAATTCCAAATTTTAAAAACATTGTGATTTACCTGGTGGGTCTTATTTTTGTTGCACCACCAGGTGATGAGTTAAATTTAGAGGCCCCAGTTTTCGAGGACAGATTTCATATAGCTGCAGAATCCTTGACCATAAACTTAAATTGTAAGTATTTACAGTTTCCTGTTTATTTCATGAGAAGTTCCATATGAGTATATTGGTATATCTATGCTCGTAGCATATATTATTTTCACTGTTACCTAGCAGGACCTGCATCACATGTGGAAAATAGTCGCATCCCAGGTAGCGGGGCGTGACAAGAACCATCCTCAAGTGTGATGTATGCTCCTGGTCGCTCTTCGAGTATATCAAGATGTCGTCAAGGTAAACCACCACGAACATATCCGGGTACTCGTACAACACTTGATTCATAAGATTCATGAACACCGCTGACGCATTGGTCACACCAAACGACATTACCAAGAATTTATATTGTTTGTAACTGGTGCAGAACCATGTCTTGTGAATGTCTTTCTGCTTGACTCTCAGCTGATGGTATCCAATCCTTAAGTCCAATTTCGAAAAGATGCACGATCTCCCAAGCTAGTCAAACAAATCGTCGATTCGTGGTAGTGGGTACTTATTCTTCATTGTCACTTTATTCAATTCCATGTAGTCCACACACATCCTCATGGATCCATCTTTCTTCTTCATCAACAATATCGAAGCACTCAATGATGATGTGCTGGGTCGAATCCAGCCCTTCTGCAACAGATCGTCCAACTAGATCCGAACTGCGTTCAACTCTGATGGTGCCATTCGAAAAGGAGTCTGAGAGTAAGTTTGGGCTCGTGGCACTAGCTTAATTGCAAACTCCACAGCGCGATTGAGGCAATCCAGTAAGATCGTCGGGAAACACGTCTAGAAACTCACGTACAACCTCTGGCTTCTCTGGTGAAGCATCCATAGAAGTAAGCATTGTATCTGTAAATCTGGCTATGTACTCCACTGGTCCTCCAGATCGGTTTCCACCGATGAACTCGAATCTCAGGCGGTTCGGAATTTTGAACACCACTCTACTGCTTCGGCAATAAATTATGGCGTGAAAGGTTCCTAGACAGTCCATCCCGAATATGGCGTTGAAACTTGGTATATCAATTACTAAGAAGTCGGCATAGAGCTCCCATCCACTGATAACTACGGGACAGTCTAGATATCCACTAGTCGTCTGTAACACACCGCTGCCCATCATGACATTCCAACCAGAAGTGGTGCGAAATGGGGACAACATGTTGATTGACAAATCGTGACGCCATAAAGCAATGCAAAACTTCAGAAGCAAAGAGCGCAAGGGCAGGTTTGCTAGCTACTATCACAATACCACGATCGCAAAAACTATATATAAGTATATGTAATACAATATAACAAATTAAAAGATAATGGTAATGACCTGGCATGTAGCCTCGGCCTCCTCTGCCGTCATGGTGAATTTCTGGCGCTTTGGGCTAGAGCTTGTGGTCGCGCCTACTTAAATCCTTTTCGATGCGGTGCGGGTCCACGCTGAGCATTCCCAGCTGAAGATGTAGCTGGTGCAGCTGTCGGTGCTGGAGCCGCTGGTATCTATCCCTTCTAAGGGCAGTCTCTGGCAGCATGATCATCTGCTCTGCAAATCAGGCACTGGTTCAGGAGATATTGGCACTCAGACTAGACATGCCATGTCTTGTTGCAATAGTGACAGTCTGCTGTCGGCGATGATGTGGCTGCTGTGGATGTGGTGGGACCAGCCTCTTGGAAGATGTGTGTTGAGCTGATCGAGGCGCAGGTCAATTGGGTGGTGGTGGAGATCGTCTCTGAGGGGCATTTGCTTGTCGTTCTAACTCTTCCTTCCGTTCCACGTATTCATAGTCTCGAGCTGCAAAGAGTACTTCGGTGTGAGTCTCCAGCCTCAACCCCACTAGTTGTTTTTGAATTTTAATGTGTAGGCCTTCTTGGAAACTCTGAGCTCTGTCCAATGGATCGGACACCATGTTCTTTGCAAACCTAAAAACAACTTGTTAGTTAATTGCATACATCTTTAGATCAACTTTACAAGTTTAATACATACCTGCCGAGTCTGAAAAACTCTGCATTATACTGTTCCACATTTATGAAGCCTTATTTCAGATTCATGAATTGGTCCTGCAATGCCCTCTTTGCATGTGGAGAAAAATGCACATCATTGAAATTTTCCTTAAAAGTGCTCCATGAAATCGGTTATACCAAACGGTCTTCCTCTGAATCCCATCATGCTCTTGCGTCCTGAACCAATTGTAACTTTGACATGTCTACCCACGAATCTGGCACGATCCGTGCCACTCATGTCAACAGTACAACGCAACCATTCTGCTGCTGCAAGTGGATCTTCTGTTCCTTTGAAAACTGGTGGTCGCAACGACCGGAATTGCTGTATCCATCCTTCACGCCTGTGCTCGGGCTCTCTCTGTAATGCTTTGATCATCTCTCTAAGGTCGGGTCTGATATCTGGATCGTCATTACAGGCTGCTAAGAATTATTGCCATCATTATTATTGAAGTCATTTCCATTGTCGACGTTGTCATTGAGCTGTTGTCGGCATTGTCGTTATTCCCATTGCCATTGTCGACGCTCTCGGGAGGGATGTGGTTGGCCATGTTGGCGGTGACATTATTCACAGTCCCAAATCCACTCACATCAACTTGTTCCACTGTCAGGTTCTCATTAATGACGGTCGGATTGCTCCCAGTAGCGCGTACACAACGGTATATGCTTTCGACATTTTGTATTCCAAAGATGGATGTCAGTTCAATTGTTCATTCATAAGCATTTCTTGTTTGCTCTATACTGTTCACGAGGTGCTTTGCGGAGACCTGCATTGGCCACCACCTGATAACGCACCGTTTCCGGGTACCATTACATTTTTCGTTATCTGTGTAGGCCCTAAAAAGTTCCAGTAAAAACAACATAGAGCTAACAGAAAATTTTATAAATGAAATAAACTTTATTCATCCTTCAAAGAGGTACGAAAGCTCAACTAAACAAGAACTAATAATCTTTCGTTTCAATAATAAGGAAACAATTAGACAAAAAGGTACATTGTCCTTACTATCCTCGTCTCAAAACTCAGCACTATCCAGAGGAAATTCAGACTCCTCAAAAGATGGAGCCTCCTCATACTCTGGTTCACTTCCTGTTGAAAAACATTTAAAAGTGGATGACGTAGGCGATATTTACAATAAACAACAATTATAACGTATACGCAACATATGTTATAATTCAGAAATACGGTGGAAATACGAAAATACGCCGAACCGTATGCGCAACATCTCAACGTCGGGCCACGTGGCTCAATCCCGGCCGTTCTCGCCTCATCCGATGGAGCTCAACGGTGGGCCAACGCGGCCGCTTTATAGCCGTCGATCTCTGATCGAACGGCCCAGCCAAACTCCGAAGACGAATCGGATTCGATCAAAGCAGCGGATGCGGGCATGATTTTGCAGGCGACGTGGCGCAGCGTGGGCCGTCCGATCGTCCATCCAACAGTAGAGAATGATGCCGAAGCAGATGCAAACTCCAGCGGATGCAGACGAGAATTGCGGGACACGTGGCATCCCCTGGTGAGATCCCGCTTTGATGAACGGCTGAGAAATGCACCGCTCGCGGGTTGCGGATCTTAAGCAGGGTTTGAGCGAAATTTTCGCACCCGCAACAGCTTTTATTTTCCTATAAATACGGCCGTATAAAAAGGGTTATTCAGACTTTTTGGAGTAATTTGACCGTATTTTGAGGATTCCCTTGAGTATTCCTGCGTGTCTTTTGGCGGTCTTTGATATAGAGGCTGAGACAAAGTTTTGAAGGAGATTTGGGGTTCAAGAGAAGAGATTTGGTGATAGAATTCTTCACTTTTACCTAATATTTTGAGTAGTTGCCTTGTATTTTGAGTATTAGATATGTATTTGTCTATGGATATTGATTCTTTTCTCTCCATGCTTGACTAAAACTCATATGTGTTGGTTGTGATATAGTTAGGGATATGTCTCCGGTTTTGATATCTTTTTGCTCTATTTTGCATGTTATATCGCATATTTTATTAGTTTCTACACATATTATTCAAGTATTATTGTTGTTGGTGTACTTGGATCGATTATGATCTTTGCGGACTTATTCGTGGCGTGCTTCTTGCGGAGATCGCCGTGACCCTTGCGGGCACATGAGCTTAAAATCCTTATGAAACTAATAATTTATTCGATACTTATGACGGTATTTCATGTTTGATATCGTTATATTTTCTAACGTTTCCATACCCTTGCGGGGTGAAACGTTGCGTTATTTAGGTTAAGCAATTGTTTCTGATGTTTTAGATCTTGATTCACACACATACCGTGAGGATTCTGGGAGGAAGATGTACCGCAAGGATACATGTTTGTGTGCATACCCGGAGGGACCTGAGGGCGATCTGCGAGGCTCGTCTCTGAATCCGGATCGTGAACGTTATAAACCACTTGATTAACCAAGACATCAATAACCATTAATTGCAGATACACTAACAAAACCACAACCGAAACATATTTTTCTTATTGGCACCCTAATATCGACTTCCCCGTAGTTAACTTAGGATCGATTTTATTAATCTAAAACCATCGTCACATTAGTTCACCTTCAAAAGGTGGTCATTTCTTATCGTTTTAATACTCTTTATAAACTGAAATTCGTGGTTTTACAGGTCAGTTGTCCTGTGAATACGATATCTAGACTCACCAGGATTATTACTTGTTCGATTTTCTACACTTGAGAGTAGCACTGGCATATTTCGAGACGATTCGGCAGGCCATATTTTGGTAACAACAGTGCCATAGC
Source organism: Scilla litardierei (assembly GCA_030789695.1). Classification (NCBI taxonomy): domain Eukaryota; kingdom Viridiplantae; phylum Streptophyta; class Magnoliopsida; order Asparagales; family Asparagaceae; genus Scilla; species Scilla litardierei. Next base: position 9,118,231 of record CM061141.1, read on the forward strand.
TCGGCCACAACTCGGCCCTATAGCTCCACAGCTCGGCATATTGGCCAGAAGCTAGCAGACTCGAAAAAATGCCCAGTTTTGGCGATTTCTGAAGCGTTTTTGAGCCAAGCCAATAACGTTTTAAACCGTTGGATCTTGTAATCAAGGGCCGTGATGTAAATGAGTTTTGGGTAGTATAAATAAGAGTCATTAGGGTTTATTTTCTTATCTTCTGGAGGATCTAAAGCTTGGAGAACCCATTGGAGGCTAGAGTTTGGATGAGCTCAAAAGAGGGTTTGGGTGCTTCTTTTACTTCAAGAAATTGCATATTTGATTCCTCTTTTTTTCTCTTGTGTATTTCCATTCCAGTGCATTGTATTAATGATTTAGGATGATATTTTGAGTAAAAATGTTTCCTATATTGTTATGATGAGCTATATCTATCTTTGTGTCGTGGCTAATTTCGGGCTTTTTGTGATGTGATTTTCTTGTTCTCTTGCACATTTTAATGTAAGATTTATCATGCAATTAATCTCAACATTTTCTTGATGATCACCCAAAGAGCCTATGATCTAAGTGGATTAATCCGCGAGGCCCCGCTTGATTTGTTTTAATGCCATGAGATTAATGACACGATGAATCACTTATTGCAAACCCGTATCTTCAATTGTGTCAAAACGAGCAAATACGCACCGCACAAACATAGGATTCATAGAAGTCCTTAATGGAAACTTTCTTAGGCTCAAAGTTGAAAGTCTACTCAAAAATAGCCCAAAACTAGTACAGATTTCAAACAGATCAAATCTGACTCAGGTTGGCATCGGGTCAGCTCTGTAGTTAGCTCAAGTTCACTTAAGTCAGATCAGCTCAACTTGAGTCAGCTTCGGGTCGCCTTAAGTGTCGAATTCAAATTCCTTGACGCTAACTTTGCTTGAGATGGGATCGTGCAACCCTGATCTCACGTGTAGGCAATGGCAACAAGATGGGGCAGCAACAATGATGACACGATAAGGACAGCAGGTGACCACGATGATGACTAAGACACAACGAGGAAGGCTGAGTTGGGTCGACAAGGTCACAGAAGGTTGGCAAGTCACTGATGGTTGATGAGGCCATTGATGGTGTAAACAAGGTCAGGATATTACCAGATTTGAGTCGACAAATTTGAGAGGTTGCCCGAATTGGGATGGCGAGGTCAGATCGGGGTGTTAGCGCGATGTTGATAATGATGGTATTGTTGAAGATGATGTCGATGATGTTGTTAACACATCCGATTGACAATGATAAATTAAGATACGGATTAGGGGATTATTATTGGGAATAGGATTGATAAATCTTTGGCTTTGATATCAAATTTAACTAGAACAGAAGCAATTACTATTTGTAGTCAAAATTTTAGGGAAGAACTAAGGGTTGATAAAAGATTCAAACCTCACGCCTTAGTGAATCACTCGCCAACTTAGGCAAATCATATGCAAGAGATTTCACGAAAACATGGTCTGTTAGATGTTGGCAAACAATTCATTGATTCTTATAAGTTTGATACAGCTAATATTTATATTGAAGACTACATGCACCACACATCTTCCATATTAACCGAAACTCTAAATTAGCTGAAGTTCAAATTAACCAAAACTCTAAACTAGCCCTTCTCCTGTGTTAATACATCTTCCATGCATGGTTACCGTCCCTGACATCATAAATTAGCTGAAGTTCAAATTAACCAAAACTCTAAACTAGCCCTTCTCTTGTGTTAATACATCTTCCATGCATGGTTACCGTCCCAGACATCCTGAAATTTTTGGTATAGGACTCATCCAACATCCGTTTTGTGCAATCTTGTATTCTTCACGAATTTGATTGATCATCAAAGTTTTCAAAGGAGCTAGTCTCATCGTCTCATCGTCTTTGTACCACACCCAGTAACAGCAAGAAGTTGACCTTACAATCCTTGCAAGAATTCACCCTTTTTAAGCTTATCTTGATGCTGAGATCCTACTCGATTAGCCATGTACCCGACCCTGAGGAACAAACCAATCATCTCAATTAATTCGTGGCCAAGAACATGCCACGTCCCAAGGTCTGTAAACCCAGGTCCGCATATCAATGTTCTTTTTAAGGCATGTCCATCAACAAATATCAAAAATCCAAAGCCTATTATCCCCGGTTTTTCATTGTGGCTCCCAACACATCTAGATTTTTTAAAACTTAGTACTTACTTCGCTCATATAAGTGTTTTCTGTTCAACTATGTTCCCCAGTAAAATATTTGTAGAATTGGTCTAAAGGCCATTTTGAAAAATCTAAATTGCTGTCAACCCAATAAGTATAAGAAGCCTTTATTGCACATGGTTCGCAATCTTACTCGATCTCTATTTTCCATAAATAGAGAATAAGCTAATAAATTATAAAATATTTTTCATGGCAATTATCATATGATAACGATTTTGTGTAATATGAAATTATGAATCAAACTGGGTTCCAATTCACACAGTAGAAATAGCTGTTGGAAACTGTTGAATCAGAGAGGATTGAACTAGAATACACTAGACAGAGTCAAAAGTAAAACGTAAAGAGATCTACAATCTTATGTTCTCTGTCTGTAACACAGCTCTGTTATGCACCTTTTCATGGTAGTTAATGGGATTCAACCCCTCCCAGAAACTAAAAGAAAGCAAACACTATCCGGTGGAAATTGTATTTGAGAGAGATACTGAGGGCACCATCTTGTATATTTTGGTTTTATTGAATAACTCTGAATAGAAAAGTATAGATGGTGTGAGACGAAAACTACTTAGTAAAGTCCTATCACAATCACAAACCCCTACTATTTAATAGTTGAAGTACACTAATGTTCCATAAACTATGGGTAACTGTAAGATACATCTAACTAGATTTCATAATTAAAAAAGAAAACTACAAGCTCAAAAGTTTGGCAATGTTAAAAGGGATCTGAGATTACCATGACAAACTCAACCCCTAATTCATGGCGGTCAAATTGAACCCTGCAACGGCTGCGGTCGACAGTTAATACACTTCCATCATGGATTTCTCTTGTTTTAGGATGCAATGCAGTAACACGTTGCCCAACTGATAAAGGTCGAGCCATATCTGCAGGGAGTCCGTCATTAACACCAGCTCGAAGTTCAGTATAATGTGTCCTAACAGATTCACGGCACTGTTCAAGTTTCTCCCTTTCTTCCTGAAGAAATTTATTGGATAATCGACGTGGCTTACCAAGGGAACTGCACCAGTAAGAAAAATTATCATATACTAAAATTCATCATACTAATAATCCTTTCATCAAATTTGATACCTCCGTATGACACCCCACTCAACACGAGTAAGCCTTGGTACGTGACCCAGCTTTACATGGTTTAGATATTCCACAAACTCAGTTTTGGCAAACCATGGGTAGTCAATTGCACTATAGAACCACTCAAACATACACCATCGCCGCAGCAGTCGAGATGACAGGCAGTGAGAAACTTTTTCCTGCATTGTGCAACAAATCCGAGACGTCGAGAGAACCAAAATCATATATTACTATACTGATAGATAGTGGAGTATAAACCTTAGAATCAAGCATCCTATTATTGACTTGGAGAGAGCAACTATCAGGACGATCATCTCCGCTGCTCACATTGGGTTTTGATTCTTTTCTTGCCAAAGCTCTCTGCAGATCTATCTTCCAACGGCTCCTACCTTTCCGAGGCACACTGACTTGGCTGGTTGTCGCCGCATGGACATTTGTTTCATCTAAATCTGTCACACCTCTGCTAAGGTCAGTACTGGAAGAATGATGATCATGTGGTTTGGACGATTTTCCTTGTTTCAGCAGTGAAGTACCTAGATTGGAACGCTTGACTTTATTATTTGACCTCCTCCCCTCCTCAACATAGGCCTGCCATCAAAATACATGAGAAGATGACAAAGAACAAACTGCATGGTTATAACATATTTTTAATAAAGTAGAAAAAAGCACAAAATCTTTAAATCAGTCAAGGTGGGCTAAAACAGATCAAGTAGCATAACAAACTCGGTTATGCAGTTTATGGTGAACACATATGATGGACAAGAAAAGCTCAATAGTAAATTTACCAAGACATTTAGTTTGTAACAGAATTTGGCATGTTACAACCTCATCCTGTGCGATTAGACACATGATCACACAAGTGTAAAGGCATGTGTCCACATGTACTTCCAGCCAGAAGTGCCAGCACGTACCTGGAGTACAATAAAAGCACCAGCCTAGGCAAGCACAAGATGTAGGCTGATTTGCTTACACAAACTAGGCAGCTATTACAACTCGTTATATTGATAGTGTAAACTCTTGTATGTGTAATGCATGCTTAGCCGAATATATCATGACCAAAAAATATTTGATCACTTAAAAGTCTCAAACTGACTCATATCTCCCCTTTCCCTTTTGTCCCGGCCTCTTTCTCTCCCCATTCAAGGCCAATCCATCAGCACCGTCATGGGCCATCCAAAACTGCTGCCACAGACAACTGCCGCTGTTGGTTGACCATACAACTTTTACTATACATCATTGGTTATCTAGGTTTCTCTCAATTTTTTATATACTAGCATTCTGCTAGGGATATGCATGTGTAACACAATATAATAAGACAGTAAAACTTGCCGGTATCCCGAGATTTCCGAATTCTACCTAGGACAGCAACACATAAATGGTGGGGTCACACAAATTGGAGAATGGGTGAAATAAACGGATTAAAAATTGAAAAAGGCTGGATGTCCATGTCTAGCTACAACCAGCCTTTCAGTTAAAATGGTAGAGATGACGAAATAATCAGTTTGCTGCTACTTTCCAAATTTTCAGTAAATTTTTCAAAATTTCTAATAAAGTAAAATTAATAAATTAATAAATCTTTGCTTTGAAGATTTTTTTTCATGTCATTGTCTTCTGTGCTTTAAATTTGTAACGATCAGGGGTTGTGTGTTACCTTGTAGTATACACTCAGGGAGCTGAAGTATACAAACTGAAACTTCTATCAAGCTGCATGGTTGACAAACATTTTGATAGATCCGGCCGGCCCACCCAATAGGGGGATTTTGAGTGTTTATTTTATTTTATTAGTATAGGGGTAGTTGAGTAATTAGCTATTTTTCTGAACTTATATTAGAGGGAGGGGGCTAGCCGGCCCAAGTTTAGGCTTGATTTTGATATTGTGTGGGAGATTTCTTAGGGGAGTGCGGACGTCCTCGCTTATTGGCATCTTGGAAGGGTGGTTGCCCCTTTAATTGTAGCCAAACTATCCTTTTAATTTCTAGTTTTATCAATTTATTTTCAAATTTATCCGCGTTCCTATCAACTTGGTATCAGAGCACGTAACGATCCATGTTGGCTTCGACAAGATCACAAGACACGATCGATGCTTTGGAGACGAAATTTACTAGCGAGATCGACGGGATAAAGAAATCATTGGGCAGGAAACGATAAATCCATGGCACGGTTGACGGCTTTCATCAAAAAATTGACGGCGAGGCAAGAGAAGCAAGATGAGCAATTCGCGCAATTGATTTTTCAATTGACGGCTAACGCGGAAAAGAGGGAAAGGGTTACTGAAATCCAAAATCAGCGATAAAGGCGTCACCTTTGGACAAGGAAATGGAAAAGATGGAACCTTTTGATGCAGAAACCGTCCACGTGGAGGAGGTATACGACGAAGAGAAAGATGGAGAGCCATGTGTGGAAGACTATCGCGAAAGGATCCGTCGAAGGACAGAGGAGAGCCGTCGTCCCCCTACATCAATCGGGAGGGGCAGCCAAGCCCAGAATTTGGCGGGGGTAGCTGCCCCGCCGCGATAGAGCGTCGACAGGGTAGGCCGGGCCCTGCCGCCCTCTGGCAGGGTCGGCCGACCCCTCTGAACCCTCAGGAGGGCCTGCCGGCCCTCCGACAGCCCTGGCCAGGGCCGCCTGGGGTCCGGCAGGCCGCGACGACTTCGGCAACCCCCTGTCAGCCGCCAAGTGGTTCCATGGACGCGACAAACCTCAGCCCGCTGTTTTTCGGGCTTCTTTGACACAGCCAGACCATAAGGAGCACTTCCCGCCGTACAACGGCTATCCAGGGCATGCACATGGCGATGGGTTTCACTAAGGGGATGAAGGAGGGTGCGGATACTATGGCGATGGGGGAGGAGGTGCCTACGGTAGAGGTGTTGATGGAGGGGGCTATGGGGGACGTGGTGAAGGACCGCGAGGGTGTTATGAAGATCGCGGTCGAGGGCCACCAGGAATATATGAGACACACCAGAAGAGGTGACAGCACTACATCAGCCTAGATATGGCGGGGAACAAGGGGATCAGGGATTCAATATAGACAGATTGCGAAAGTTGAAGATGCATGTATTCGATGGGGTAGACCCGGTGTCGTGGATCAACAGAGCAGAGAGATTTTTTAGTCTCTCGCATAACTGAGCAGAAGCTGGAGGCAGCATGTATCCGTCTGAATGGGAAAGGCCCTCGCGTGGTTTCAGTAGAAGGATTCGAGGCGTCCTTTTCGCTCATGTGAGTAGATCAGGGAACAGATGGAGAGATTCAGATATCCCCATCTTGCAAATGTGAAGAAGCAGCTGCTTTCACTCCGGCATGAGGGCACCGTGAGGGATTATCTAGAGAGGTTTGAGGCTTTATCAGGACAAGTGCACGGGGTGTCTGACGAAACAATGGAGAGCACCTTCATAAAGAAGCTGAAGTCCACGATTCGAGCAGTGGTTTGCATGCAGAAGCCTCAGAGACTGATGTGGGCCATGGAGTACGCTCAGATAGCGGAGGACTGACAGTTGAAAAAGAGAAAGGCGAGAGGTGGTTGGAGTGAACCGGTTTTTCACAGTGTTCCGACCGCGACAGGTAGAAGGCAACTATAGAAGCGGATCAAGCGAGTATTGAGAAGACGGGTGGAGCAGAGCAGTGCATCGCCAGCAGAGGTCAACTCAGGAGGATAACTGACGCCGAGATGAGGGAGAAGAGGCAGAAAGACCTCTGTTTTAGATGTGATGAGCGGTTCATCGCAGGACACCACTGTGGGATGCGCAAGCTGCAAGTGTTGTAGCCGGGGAAGACGAGGAGGACGACGTGGAGGATGAAGAGGTCGGAGTGGACGACGACTCCCACTTCGAGCAGAACCGTGATGCGGGCGCATCATTGCCGCGCACGGCCCCACCCTCCGAGGGGACGGGTCCACCCTTGGTGACGTACGTGCGGCGAAGGAGGCGTAGGGACACCGCGTAGTGGGATTAGTGGGCTTAGGGGTATTCTAGTCTTTTCAGACTAGATTAGTAAATCACATCTTTTCTATTTAATTAGGGCTAGCCGCCTTTGTTATTTTTATGCTTATTTTGTGAAGAACTCTTAGGCATCCTTCGTGAAGGATTTTAAGCTTTTGTTCCGTTCATCAAAAGTTAGGAGAGCGAGTCTCCTCTCGAAAGAGGCTCAGTTATTAATTAATCCTTTGTTCTTCGCATTATAATTTCCATAAAAATTCCACCTTTTTAATTTTTTCCACCTTTAACCACTGATTTGATTGATTCGATCCCCGGATTGTATCAAATTGGTATCAGAGCAATGAAATCTGATGGCGGCAAGTATGAGGGCAAAGACGGATCTGATAAACGAGAAGATTCAAGGGCTTCGGGAGGATCTCAATCGTGAGATCGAAGAACGGTTCGAAGTGTTAAAGAAGATGGTGGGGGATTCAATCAAGGATCACACCCACTGGCAAGAAGACATCCAAATTGAACTTCGGGCCATGAGGAGGGAGGCCGCACAAACAAGCCGCAATCTCCAAGGGTTGAAGGAAGCGACGTCTGATCTGAAATTTCTGAGAGAAACCACGTCGTCAATCCCGACAATGATGGCGATGCTACAAGCCATAACGACGGAGAAAGGAAGAGATCAGAGCAAGAGGATCCAAAAGGAGGAGATCCAAGGCGAATCCACCCTCGAATCAGCCCTTAGATAAAGCAACGACGGCGGCGGGTTCCCTAGGGCAAGGCGGCGGCTCGGGGGCGTCGTCCGGGACGGCTAGGCAGGCGACAGGCCCTCACGGGCCTATCTTTCAATCGACAGGCCCCTTAATGTTGAATATTGGACTCCCCGGATTTGGTTTTGATGATGAGCAAACATAAATAATCCATGAACTAACAATTTGTGAGCGCAGTATTGGAGATCGTCGCCAATTTCACGAGAACATTCAAAGCGACATCTCAACACTTCCCAAAGCTCGTATTCATGCCTAAAGCTTCGTTGAAGCTCATGCGCCGTTTTGGAAGTTATGAAGATTCAATCGAAGCTCTCGAAGACCGTTTATTAAGGTTTTATTTATAGTCTTTTAGCTTCGATATATAGAATGTTAAGCCTTGAGTATATCTTACGTTTCTATCTTCATTACGCTCATTTCGTAGCTCTAGGATCCTTGCACAAGTTCATTCTAACTTCCTCGAAGCATCGCGCTTCGATTCGGACTTTATTGTGCATGTTAGTTGGTACAAGAACAAGTACTGACCGACTAGATGGTGATCTAGTCGGTCGGCAACTCTTCTTGGACCGACTAGTTTGATTCCTTAATTTCTTGGACTTTACTGTTTACAGTTAGTCGGTCTACGTTGACTCACCGACCGACTAGTTTGTGAACTAGTCGGTCAGTGATGCTTCTTTGACCGACTAGTTGTGACTTACTGTTCATGCTAAATTTCTCCTAAGCTACTGTTTATCGTTAGTCGGTCTAAGAACGTTTGGTGACCGACTAGTTGACAATCTAGTCGGTCAACTTTTGTTCTTGGACCGACTAAGTCAACTTGTGTTCAGACTATTTCATTTTGCCTCTTAGTCGGTCTACGTTCATTGACTGACCGACTAGTTGTGAAACTAGTCGGTCAGACAGTCTTCTTGGACCGACTAGATTTCTAGGTCTGAAATTCTATCTCTTCTCAGATCTACACTTAGTCGGTCCATGCTGTTTGACTGACCGACTAGTTGATGAACTAGTCGGTCAGTGATTGTTCTTTGACCGACTAATTCTCACAGATTTCTATCCGTTGGAGAATGACCTAACTTGTTTTTATGGGACCCTATAAATACGAACCTAGGTCATTTCTATCTAGGTTAAGAGCTTCCATTCAGAGATTCATTGAGATCAATAGAGATAGCCATTCTCACTCAAATCTAAAGCTCTCTTCCTCACAAGAAACTCATTCTCTCTCATTTCTAGATCTAGAATCCATCTAGAGAGAAGGTTGTTCTTGGTGAGCTCTTCAAGCTATTGCTTGATCCAAGTCTCCAAATCATCCCTAGGCACCGATTGCTGGTCATTTCCTTGGTGCTAGGTCTTGGTGACTTCATCTTCCTCAAATCCTTCATTTCACCATTTGGGTAAGAAAAACTCAAGGTATAGGATTTTGTGGTAAGATTGTTTATTTCATATTAAACTCTTTAATATTGCTTTGTGATTCTCTCGGTTGTGAGAGAAGGTTGTGATCCCGGGTTGTGGGATTCACGTTTGCTATTGCATGTATGATTTGATCTTGTGAAGGTTTTTCACAAGATATTCATAGTGGAAATCTTGGGTTAGGGTTTCTAACTCAAGTATCCGGAGGGGATCCGGGTGGTTGGGACGTAGGATCACCGGGAACAAGTCGGGGAGACTTGGGTGGATCCGAACCCATTAACATCGTTTCTTAGCATTGTTAATGTTGTGTTGTCATTCAATTTAAGCTTCCGCAAATTGATTTGGTAGTTGTTTGCAATTTAATTTGGAATTATACTCCTTATTATTTTAAAGTACTATTCACCCACCCTCTAGTACTTGTGCAGTAGCTGGTAGGGCATTACACTTAAGGCCTGTCAGGGGAGCGCTGGGCTTGCACGGGCCTTACGTGGCATGGGCAAGGCCCATCCCCCCTCCCCCCGCGGAGGCGACAGCGCCCCCTTTGGGGGCGCAACGGAGACGACACCCCCAACCGGGGGTGCGGAGGGTCGGCACCCCCGACCGGGGGTTCTGCGAGGTCGGCGCCCCTTCCGGGGGGACGGCGAGCTGGGCCGGTCCTCCTGGGGTTTCGGCGGACCCGTAGCCCCCTTTGGGGGAGTGGCAGGGTTCGCTCCACATCTTGGGGGTTTCGAGGGATAGCGGAGGTGATGGGCATCGGGAGTCGCCATTGGGGCCTCTACGGGCCAATTTTGGAGACCGGAGACAACTCTACAGGGGCGGAGACCCGTGATCAACCCTAGACAGACGTTTCAGGGCTTTCCAGGGCGGGGGCAAGGTCTGGGGGCTATTTGGGGGTCGGACAGCGCCTACACAGCAATACGGATGAGCAAGAGGACCCATTTTTGCACGACCACCGGAGTTTACAGGGTACCATTACCAGCCTGAGGCGTGGGAGAGGCCCAATTGGCCTGAGGAGTTGTACGGAGTTGACGAAGGAGGTCCAGGTGAGGCACTTGGTGGCGGTTTGGGCTGGGGTGGTGACCGTGGCAGAGGTGGGGGACAGCAGGAGGACATCAATGCGGATTGCCGACTGATGAAGCTGCAGATGTCGATCTTTGATGGCACGGATCCTGACGGTTGGATATATCGGGCGGAGCGCTACTTTCAGGTGATGAGGTTGTCGGAGGGGAAGGTCCTGAGGGCTATCAGGATCTATTTCGAGGGCAAGGCGTTGGCATGGTATAGATGGAAGGTAGCACTGACCCTTTTTTGCACTTGGAAGGAGCTGTCAGCACTGATCGTTGATCGATTCCAGGAGACCCTAGGGGGAGATTTCTATGAGCAGCTGTCTGCTCTGGGACAGGATGGGACGGTGAGAGACTATGTGGAGAGGTTCGAGATGCTGAACAACAGGGTGAAGGGGGTGACGGATGGGTAGTAATCGAAAATTTCATGAGGGGGTTGAAGCCCTCTATATGGGCGGAGTTGCGGATGCATAGCTCGTGGACCCTGGAGGATGTCTTGCGTCTGGCCCAAAAGGCGGAAGAGAAGCATGCTGAGGAGAGGAGAATACGAGGAGCTTGGGGAACCCAAAATCCCCGCCCCACTCCTGCAGCAGCAGTAGCACCGAGGGCACCTACAGGTGCGCCTGAGACTAGAGGGGAGGTCCGCCCAGCTACTCTCGGGTGACGGATGACGGAGGCGGAGGTGAGAGATAAGCGTGCCAATGGGTTGTGTTTCCGTTGCGACGAGAAGTTCACCCCTGGACACAGATGTGCGAGCCGCTTGCTACATATTACCATGGTACCGGACGAGGAGGGATACGTGGGCGATGAGGAGCACGAGGAGGAGTCACCAGTGGTGGAGGAGAAGTCTCAGTTAGACTTCGCGAAGGTTTCCCTAAACTCCGTGGTGGGGTTCACTCCGAACCAAACCATGAAGTTATCAGGGCAGTTAGGAGACACAGCGGTGACAGTGCCGATAGACAGCGGGGCCACCCACAATTTCATCTCCAACCGAGTAGTGGAGCGGCATGGGTTGCAGTTGAGCACGCTGAAGAAGTTTACAGTTTTACTGGGGACAGGGAAGATGGAGGAGAGCAAAGGGCTCTGCAAGGGCCTATGCCTGACCTTACATGGAGTGCAGATCATGGAGGATTTCTTGCCCCTGGAGTTGGGCAATGTTGACATCATTCTGGGCGTACAGTGGCTGAAAAAGTTGGGAGACATGCGGGTGAAGTGGAAACGTCTTAGGATGGAGTTTCAGGAGGGGGACCGCACGGTGGTGCTCGCAGGAGATCCCACCCTATGTTTGTCACTGGTGGCCTTTAAGGCCATTACTCTGGCCTTATGGAGAGATGGGATGGATACTTGGTGGAGTGTCGTGTAGTTGGAGTTGAGCAGGAGCTGCCAGCAGGGATTCCCGGGGAGGTCGAGCAGGTGTTGGAGCAGTTCCAGGAGGTCTTTCATGAACCGCAGGGGCTACCGCCGGTGAGAGGGCATGAGCATGCGATAGTCCTGCGGGAGGGAGCAGCGCCGGTGAGTGTGCAGCCATACCGTTATCCCCATGTGCAGAAGGATGAGATAGAGAGGATGGTCGGTGAGATGTTGCAGGCTGGGATAATCCAGCCCAGTGTTAGCCCTTTCCCTAGCCCGGTGTTGTTGGTAAAGAAGAAGGTCGGGAGTTGGCGCTTCTGCGTGGACTACCGAGCGCTGAATAAGGAAACGGTGGCTGACAAGTTTCATATCCCCGTGATCGACGAGCTACTGGACGAGCTGCATGGCACAGTTGTTTTCTCGAAGATTGACCCGAAGGCCGGGTATCACCAGATCTTGATGCGACCGGAGGACGTACCGAAGACAGCTTTTCGCACCCACGAGGGGCACTACGAGTTTCTCGTCATGCCTTTTGGCTTGACGAATGCTCCTTCCACCTTTCAGGCATTGATGAACAATGCCTTTCGGCCGTTCTTGAGGAGGTTCCTACTCGTCTTTTTTGACGACATTCTGGTCTACAACAAGACCATGGAAGAGCATGTGGGCCATTTGGAGGTGGTCTTCCGAGAGTTATTGGGGCATCAGCAATATGCTAACCGAAAGAATTGCAGCTTTGGCCAGAGAACCGCTCTCCCAAACTTCTATTCGAAGCGAGAGTTATTGGGGCGTCAGCAATATGCAAACCGGAAGAAGTGCAGCTTTGGCCAGAGAACCGCTCCCAAACTTCTATTCGAAGCGAAGCCGTAACTCACAAAAGAGTCTCATTCTCTCAAGATTCAACACGATACAACACACCATATCTAATCCACATAGCCCCACAAATAATAATCTGAAAATACAAAATTACAGAAATAATTTTAAAGCTGAAAATTAGAAAAGGACCTACTAAAATTGAAAATTACAAAAACACCCATAAAACTCCAAAAAATTTCAGATCTACCACTTTTCCTAAAATGTGGTATCATCATTACTCCACCCCGGAAAACTAACTTGTCCTTAAGGTGGTGCACAAAGTGCATGAGCCATCCGCTCCAAGTGGATTGACTGTCGCCTGGGTCAAAATGATATGACGTCTCCTCCACCCTCAACGATGCCCAGACAGATGTTATGGTGATCACATGGCCCGGATGAAGGTCATTCGCACCCCAAATACGAACGCTGACACTCGAGAGGTCATCTGACTAAAAACCATGGGCCATAGAGCCCCTTGACAGCATAGTCGGGCCATGATGGGACCCAACAAGCGTCGTCGGGTCATGACAGGCCCCAACAAGCGTCGTCAGGCCATGGCAATTCCTAAAGGGCTACGGGCAGGCCCTCCAGGGCATGCAAGCTGGGGCTATGGACCCTGCAGGCTGGCTAAAATCAGCCTGCAACGACAAGCAAGCTCTGCAAGTGGCGACGGGACCCGATGAGGGTGGTTGTGGTCCTCGTCCTTCTTGGGGTCATCTTCCGCGTCCTTGGACTCCTCCCCGTAGCCAAAAATTTCATATATGAATTCTTATTCCTTTTCCTTCTTTTTCACAAAAGTTGTCGTTTTTTGCCCTAGATCTAAATTTCTGATCCCCTCCGAGTTCTTCGATGCCTTCGAAACCAGTAATCGTTGCACTAGGATTTGCAGGAGAGCACATTGTTGCATTAGGGTTTGCATGATTGCATCCCACTTCGCATTCTCTATTACCGTCGGTGCTCTAATCTCATATCTGAGATCCTCCATAGATATCTTCATATCCGCTACTTTGACGTCTTCTCCAAAACTTCGATCTTTTTCGTTGCCACAGCCATGGGTGTCAAGATCGTTGCTCAGATACCACTTGATAGGATTTCTCTAGTGTTTTGATGTAGAAAGATAGGTTTTTGGTAGAAAGATGGTATTTTTAATGGAAAAGAGAGATTTTTAGGGTTTAATAGAAGAGATTCGGGGGGGAAGATGGGATTTTTATTAATAATAGGCTGAAAATAAAGAGATACAAAAGATAGGATGAGTTCTTTTGAGAGGAACTCGCTCTCCCTTGGCCACATTTAAGAGGTGGACCGCTCTCCTAAGGTTCTATTCGAGGCGAAGCCGCAACCTCCCACACAAGAGTCTAATTTTCTCTCAAGATTCAACATGATACAACACACCATCTCTAATCTCCATAGCCCCATATAAATAATAAAAAAAATAGAAATTTTCAGAAATAACCCTAAACCTGACAATGACAATAAGTACCCTAAAAACTGAAAATTACAAAAACGTCCCTAAGACTCCAAAAAAATTCCAGATCTAACATTTTTCCTAAAATGTGGTCTCATCAGCGTGCGTGCGTGTGATAGGAGAGGAGGGGGGCTAGTTTGTTTAATCCATGTATCATGTACCTTTATCAATAAAATCATGCTCTCTATTTAGGTACCAACAAATTCTTGAGTCAGTCAAAAGAAATATTTTTATAATAAGCATGCAAACAAAGTGCACATATAATATTATATGTTCATGGATTAGAAGCAACAGACACATTGCTAGCAAAACTAGAACTGAAAATTAAGTAGGACACGTTCTGTCCACAACATCATAAAAGGAGATTCTAATGGAATATGATGGACTAATACCTCCACCTTCTGAATTTCAATTTTATGATAAGCACTATCAGGTTCAGCCTTTGAAATCTGTGACAATAAAGGAACAAAAGCAATAAATAACCAAGTGTTCACATTTGCAACTATACATATCCTTACAATTCAATTAAAAGAAGGGATTCAACAGCAAATTAAACTCACTTTTCCCATCAAAGTCTTCCGCTTTCTTTTCATCTTATTAATAGACGTGACAGTTGGCTGATTAATTTCAGTGGAAACACTTATATCATGGGCTATGCCCTTCACATTTTTTGTGTTTTCCCGGGTAACATTATCAACTTCGACCATAGTGGAATGTGGTATATCCTTTTTCTCTGCTTCTTTGGACATATCACCAAGATGACTAGTTGACATTGATTCAGGCACAGCTGGCTTATTATCATTGTCCATGTTTCTTTTTTCTTCCTTAACATGGATATATGACTCTGGACATGCAAAGCGAACAAAAAAGACGACATTAAATAAACAAACAAATAAAATCACGGGTTACTCTATAAGCAGAAAGTAAAATTAAATCACCGATTCACACATGTGAAAGCTTATTAATTCAAACACTACAACAATGGGAAAGCCTTCAGTCCAAATGTTAATTTACTCATTATTTTTGTTAACTTAAATAAACTATCAGCAATGCACCAAAACTTTATTAAATTGATATGGTTAATTTGCTTATAGATACTCCTATATTTACCAGTAATGCTGCATACTTTATTACAATACTGCATAACTAAATAAGCTAAACAATTTTGTTTCAAACTTAGTTGTCATCCCTTCCAAATAATCAATGCTACATAGATCCTCCTAAAACATACTCCAATATTTAGTTTTAGGTTCTTCACAAAAAAATAGTTGGTTTCAGGCGGCAAAGAGCATGCCAAATGAAAATTAAAAAAAGAAACAGAAATGTCATAAGTTGGTTGCTAACCAAACTCGAGATCTACATTCAATCATGGACAAGTGAAACATGACATCTAAAATCAGCTAGTTAGACAAAAAGTCTATAACATTGCAGAGTTGAACTTAAAACACAAAGTTAATTATATCCGTAATCAACACATGTACAGTGGTAAACCAAAGTTCAGCCATGCATTGCCCCACTTGCAGCCAGTTAAGCACACAAATTGCACAAAAAGAATGTCAAAAGGTATGCAAAAATGAGGCCTGTACATTTTACATGTTTGAACCTAATTAGTCCATGCTTGGGTAGTGGTCTTAGGTTGTAGTAGGAGCAATAACTTTTTAGACCATGAATTAGCTGGTGTTACCAATTTGACATTTTAATGGTTTGTTTTGATAACTGGTTAGTGTGAAGGAGTTATCAATGTCAAAGAGAAAGCTTGATCGGATGTTGGGCCCAAACAACTCCAGATGTTGTAGTTATAAAACCCAATAGTTATATTCATCTGGACCACCATACTATTGGCTATTTGGATGGGTTAGCTGAGGGTAGAACACTTTGTTAATAAAAAAGAAGAAGAATTATTCAGAAACCCTCTACCCCAAATTGGGGGCATTGATGTTATATTTATAGCCAAAAATACAAGAAAAACTTCTTATATGAATATAACTATATAATGAGAAAAAGATAATTGTTATTACTAAACTAAAAACTCTCCTAATTTTAATATACCATTAGCACTCATCCTCAAGATGGAAGCATATATATCATATGCTGACAGCTTGGTACGAATTTATTTTACCCCAAAATCACCCAAAAGGTTTGATGAATAAGTCAACCAATTGAGCATTCAATTTGACATGTGTCGTTTCAATCATCTCATCATAAATCTTCACTCGAACAAAATAGCAATTAATCTTTATTTTTTTTGTTCTTTCTAGAAATACTAGTTGTTTGCAATATAGATGGCAAGTTTAATTGGCAGACTTCAGAATCATAAGCTGTGTATGCCAAAAAAAAATTTCTCCTAACAAATACTTCAACCATACCAGCTCACATGTATCATTTGGCATGGCTCTGTATTCAGCTGAATTTCATCGAAAGATTATTGGTTGCTTCTTACTTTTTCGAGACACCAAATTTGCGCCAACAAAAACACAATAATTGGACATAGAACATCGATCATTTGGATATCCAACCCAATCTATATTAATATAGCACTCAATGTAGATATTCTTATGATCTTTATGTAATAACCGACGTTCCGAAACACTCTTCAAATATCGTAGTATATGGACAACAACATCCCAATAAGTTATACAAACAGCATCAAGAAACTGACCATCAACTCGTACATCAAAAGATATAGTTGGTCAAGTAAATGTAAGGTAATCAAGTTTACCCACTAATCTTTTATAACTGCTCGGAAACTCCAACTCACTTACATCGTACTTAGATCTATAGAAGTATCGATCAATTTGAAACCAAACATCCATGTCTCAATAAATAAATCAAGTACATAATATCTTTGAGACAAAGGAATACCATAAAATGGAGCAATTTCAATTTCCAAGAAATATCGTAGCTAGCCTACGTTTGAAACTTCAACTGAAAAGAAGTTTTCAATTGGCACATATCGTCGTTGTCATCTCCTGCAATGATTATATCATCGGCATATAACTTACAAAATAAAACATGTAAATGTCCTTTAATAAAAAATAAAATGATCCATAACACATCGTGTTATCCTAACTCCCTAATAACATTACCAAATCTGCTAAACCATTCTCATGGAGACTGCTGAGGTTATACAATGGCTTTTTGAAACAACAAACTAATCCAGACTCTTAGTTAGTGACATACTCAGGAGGTTACTTCGTGTTCTCACGAAGATCGACACAAAAATACATTCTTGATATCAAGTCGATGTAACTGCTAATGAAAAATTGTTGCAAATGATATTAGAAGTTGAACAGATGGTATCTTGGTATCTGAAGAAAGAGTCTCGGAGTAATCAAATCCATAAATATAATTACAACTTTTAGCAACTAGGTGAGCTTTAAACTTATCAAGAGTGTTATCTAGATAAACTTTGATAGTAAAAACCTAACGACAATAAAAAACAAACTTGCCAAAAGAGAGACAACCCAGTTCCAAAGTATCAAAATCATACAGAGCAAGCATCTCATCATCCATTGAAACTTTTCATCCAGTGTGACCAAAAGCTTCAGAGATAGACTTAGGTATGGTGATGTTATCAAATGTAGCAATAAATGATGAAAATGATGAAGATAAATTATCATACGAAAAAATTCCAAATGTGTAGTGCCCTAAAATTGATGTTAAAAATATTTTTTCTATGTTTTTAGAGATTTTTCCATAATTTTTCTGGATTTATTCCATATCAAATCCATTTTACAAACCAACGAAAAAACAAACCTGTTTATAAACTTAAACCCAACCCCGCCCTGCTCCCATAAAATCTTAGCTCTCTCTCTCTCTCTCCAATTTTTCTTTTCTTTTTTTTCTCTCTTTTCCCCTGAGCTCACCCATTCCCTCTGTCCCCCTCTCTCTCACGTCAATGGCACCCCACTCCTCTTTGCTCACAGGTGTCCCCGTGAAACAGCGAAGTGGGTGACAGTGAGCCCACATCGTCACTTCCTTTTCACTGCCAGCAAATCGCCCTCTCTCTCTCTCTCTCTCTCTCTCTCTCTCTCTCTCTCTCTACATTTCCCCTAACCCTAGCCCTAATTTATTCGGGTGAAAAATACGGTGATCTCTCTCTCCTCTCTTTGGCAGAAGCTTCTCCCTCTCTCCACTACATCCGACCACCCTCTAAGTTCTTCTTGCCAGGCAACCACGATTGGGATGTGGCGATGAGCTGACAGTGAGCAGCGATTTTTCTTCTCCTCTCCGGTGATTAGTAGGCCACTAGATTACTTTTTGGCATCGATAAACTCGGCCAATTCCTCTTGTGACATGAGATGTAGTGGATTTTTTTTGGAACCTCTCACTACGATGATGATGATCAGAGTTATTGCTTTCTTATGATTCTTGTTGATTTTCTTATATGATGGTGCAAGTGATGTGATTGTTGGGGCCTTATTGCCCGTGGGGTTTTCTCGGCTGGTTCTCCTAGTCATGGGTGGTGCGGCTACTCATTTAGCCATGTGTTTTAGTTCGATCGGTTCCTTAGTCGTGCCCTGTCGTGACTTGCTCCATGCCTCGTAGGCTCGGCTGGCCTCTCATTGGGCATGGTTGTAGGGTGGGTTCTAGGACGACCTCTAATTGGGCCGTGAGTCTGTGTGGCAACCCTATTTGGGCTTGAGACTTGTGTGTGGCTGGTTCTTTAGGGATTACAGACTTGTGTGGTAGCCCTTTGAGCTGCGGGGTTCTCTGACGGCCCTTCTTGGGGCTTGTGGCTTGACCGGTTATCTCATTGGAGCTAGTAGGTGTGGTTGTCCTCTTTGGTCTGTGGGCTTGTGTGGTTGAACCCTTTGGGCCTTAGCCCTACTCTACCGTCATTGATGTTCAAGACTTGACAAATAAGAAAAGGTAACTTGTTTTCTATGATGACTTTGTTCTGAGAAAAAAACGAGTAGACCCAAACATGAAAATTAATAAAAATAATTGAAGGATATACATATGAGTATGAGTATTGAAAGGGACCCTGCGGGGCTACACACACTAGAGGGGGTTGAATAGTGTAATGGCAAGCAAAGTGCTTAATTAAAAGTTACTAAAATTACAGCACAATAAGCAGCGGAAATTAAACTGAGTGCTCAACAACAACAATCGCAAACACAAGAATTTTACACTGATTACCCAAAACTTGGGTACGTCCAACCACACCAATATTCACTATAATTCCTACAAAGAAAAGTGAATACAAATCTCACAAGGAGATTCCTCACCAAGCGGATTTTGCCCTACACAAGGACCCAACCAACCCTATACAGGGGTCAAACTCCCACCTAGAGAATTATTAACTCCCACTCAGAGAATTAGGGTTAGCCCTACACTAGGACACCAAAACTCCCACTAAGAGAATTACTCACACAAAGAGAGTTATTCCCACTAAGAGAATATCCTAATCCCACTAAGATAAATTCTCCCACAAAGAGAGAGACTAATTTCCACAAAAAGGATTAGTGTTTCGAAACAAAAACAAAATGAAACAACACTTACCTATGCCTTGAAATGATCTTACCAATGTGAAGAAGAAGGCATGCAAGTGAATGACCAAGTGCTTGAGATAGCTTTGATTGCACTTGATGATCTTTCTCTCTTCTAGGAATGAATCCTAACACTTCTCACTTGAGTGTATGAAATGAAGAGAAGAAAGATGTTCTCCAAGAAAAGGAATGAGATTGAAATCCCTTGGAGAAATTCCAGCTTAGATGCTATATCATAAGATTGAAGCTCTAATGAGGGAATGGGAGAGATTAGGAGTGGCTATTGATTCTCAAAAGATATTCAATAATAACCAAGAGTTCTAAATGAACTAAGTCAACTCCTATATATAGGAAGCCCAAAGGAACCCATAAAACCAGCTAAACCCCCAAAGGGAAGAAATCTGCAACGGCTAGATTTTGGCAGTTTATGGTACAGACAGTCGACAGATGAACAAATGACAGTCGACTGTTCAACGGCTAGAAAATCCCAACGGCTAGAATCTGAGCCAAGACAGTCGACTGTAGAAGACTATACAGGCAACTGTAAAACAGACAGTCGACTGTATATCCTTCATCAGGCGACTGCTGCAGAGGATGGAGAAAAACAGAGAGATGCACTCTAACTCCCAGTATGCATACATGCGACTGATGAATAAATGATAGGCGACTGTAAAATAGACAGGCGACTGTTTATCTTTCATCAGTCGACTACTGCATAGGATAGAGAAAAACAGAGAGATGCATTTCAGACGACTGATGGCCATTTCACAGGCGACTGTAAATACACAGGCAACTGTAAAAACAGCAACAGGCGACTGTCTTGCAAATTGGGATGAAGCCCAGAAAATGCAAGAAGCGCACAGTCGACTGTCGACCAATTCACAGACGACTGCAAGAATACAAGCGACTGTAAATTGAACATCAGTCGACTGATGCAAAAAGCTCAAGAAAAGTCAATAGAAAAGTTGACTTAAGCTATACATCACAGTCGACTGTAGAAGGCTTGCCAGTCGACTAGAATCACCCAGTCGACTGTAAAACCATCAGCAGGCGACTGTAGGAGAGCCAGAAACTTCAAGTGAGTCTTTGGACTAGATGAACCATTATCAAGTTTAGCTTTCATTTTATCATATAAATCGATGCACTAACTTGCCAAATTGGAGGCCACATTTAGGCGATATTCAAGCTCCTCATAGGATGGCTTTTCCTCCTCAGCTTCCTCATCGCTTTCCTCCTCGACTTCCTCATCGCTTTCCTCCTCGCTTGAGCTTGACGAAAACTCTTCCCCATTAGCCATGAAGCAACATTCTTCTTCATCATTTGATGTGTCCACATCAGAATCATCAAATGTGCCAATAAGTCCCTCCTTTTCGTTCTTGACCTCGGACTTGGTTTTCCAATGTTTCTTCCCTTTACCCTTATAGGTATTTTTAGTGTGTTTGGAAGGGCATTCGGTAACAACATGACCTTTTCCTCCACAATTGAAACAAACAAGCTTGTTAGACTGGGAGGCAAACTTTGACGAAGATATACCTTGTTTGTCCTTGAGGAATGCCTTGAAATTCTTGAATTGTTTGGCAAGCTCGATGTAGTCATCATCGCTAATATCATCTTCTTCTTCACTTGGAGTTTCTTGATGGAACTTCTTTTTCCACTTGAATGACTCCTTCTCAACTTGGAGTGCAACCCCCTTTTCCTTCTCGGGCTTGGTTGGTTGAACTTCCTTCTTATGCTGAAGAAGCAATTCATGAGAAATCTCCAAAGTATGCCAAATACTGTTGGCCGAATTGCACATGGAGATGCGATCGAACTCATCCGGAGTGAGGGCGCAATGAAGTACACATAACCCTAGCATTGACTCTGAACGAATCCTTCTCCGCTTTAGTTCTCGAGGACTCGGGTGAAGTAGGCTCCTCAAAAGGCGACTCTATAATGTCTCAAAGGTCGTGACCCTTCAAGTAGACCATCATCCTGATCTTCCAACTAGGATAGTTGGTTCCGTTGAAGAGCGGGGGTCGAACGGTTGAGTGACCTTCTTCATGGCACGCGGATGTAACGTTGAATGCCATCGTTACAGTATGCTATAACCATGCTCTGATACCAATTGTAAGGATCGCCTTACCCTTGCAATACTAACAACACACACTAGAGGGGGGGTGAATAGTGTAATGGCAATAAAATTGTCCAATTAAAATTTAACTTGCAAATGCGGAATTATAAATGCAAGAGGAATTAAAAGGCACACTCAATCCAAACGCAAACACACAGTTTTACCCTGGTTCCCCAAACTTGGGTACATCCAGCAACACCAATATTCACTATATTCCCACACAAAGAAGTGAATACAAATCTCACAAGGAGATACCCCACAAAGAGGATTTATGCCCTACACAAGGACCCAACCAATCCTACACGAGGATTAAGACTCCCACACAGAGAATCACCAACTCCCACTCAGAGAATTAGGGTTAGCCCTACACTAAGACACTAAACTCCCACAAAGAGAGTTACTCCCACAAAGAGAGTTATTCCCACAAAGAGAATATCCTAAGTCCCACAAAGAGACAACCTCCCACAAAGAGAGAAAATTCTAATTCCCACAAAGAGAATTAGAGACACAAATTACACCAAGTAAAGTAAATACTCTTACCTATGCCTTGAGATGCTTAATCATGAATGGATGCAAGGCATGGAAGAGGATCTCCAAGTGTTGAGATATGCTTGAAAGCACTTGGATGAATTCCCTTGAGCTGGACTTCAATGCATGAAGAAGAATGAGAGCTCTTGAGAGGGAATTGAGGGAGCTTAAGAGTTGCTTATAGATCTCTTGAGATTTTCAATAGTATTAAGAGTAATCAAGAATCAATCCAGAAGTTTAAGAGATGGCAGCACACTCATATATATAGGAACCCCAAATCAAGCCCCAAAACCCAAGAAAACAGCCAAAGAAAGAATTCTGCAACGGCTAGAAACTGGGCGAAAATGACAGGAACAGTCGACTGATGATCAAAAGACAGTCGACTGATCAACGGCTAGAAAATATCCAACGGCTATATTCTGAGCCAGGACAGTCGACTAATGAAGACAACACAGTCGACTGATAAACAGGACAGGCGCATGTTAATCCTTCAGCAGGCGACTGTTGCAGGGGATGGATCGAAACAGAGAGCTGCACTCTTTCTCTAGTTAAGCACACAAACGACTGATGTCAATAATACAGTCGACTGTCTATTAGCCAAGCAACTGTAAAACCATAATCAGTCGTCTGCTGTATAAGATGGAGAAACAACAGAGAGATGCAGAGAATGCACTTACGCTATACAGGCGACTGATGACCAATCTCCAGACGACTGTAAGAATACAGGCGACTGTAAACTGATCGACAGACGACTGTGCGTAAAGCTCAAGTTTGAGTCAATTGAAATGTTGACTTGCGATGTGCAAATCAGGCGACCGTAGAAGGATCTACAGGCGACTGGAAATCACCCAGTCGACTGTGTTTCCCTCAACAGACGACTGACGGAAAGCCAGAGACTCCAAATGAGTCTTTGGACAGAGTGAACCTATTGGGTTGGATTCTATGATAATCCTAAGGCTAACTAAGATGGTTAGATGCATATGCATGAATGAGTAAACCATCTAATAAGGCATTACATTAATCCTAGACTCAAAAGAGAGAGAAAGTAATAAAATAAATTACATGGATTACAATGCTTTTCTTAGAGTCTAAGTCTTCAATTTTGATTCCTTGATTGCTCTCCATCATCTCCAAGCTTTGGCACTCCTTGAGTCCAAGCTTTGGCTTTTCTCCACTAGATGTCCATCCTTGCACCAAGCGATTAGTCTCCAAGAAAGATATTCTTGAAATAAAACTGAGAGACTAAAACATGAGATTCATTAGCAACATAATGTTGTGATCATCATCAAAATAAGATTGGTATGAAACACCAATACTCAACAATCTCCCCCTTTTTGACGATGACACACATTATGTAAAATACAAAGTATTAAAGCACAATGCTAATGAGCTCCCCCTACTTATATGCACCAAATAAACAATGAGCTACACAAAGGTAAATACTCATAATACCAACTGAAATCAAGGTGACATATAATAGGCATGTATTACATAAACCAATTGTAAATATAAATACTTGTGACTAATCCACTACTTGTAATTAATCCATTGCCTAATCATATCTTAATGATCAACTAGCAATAGATGTCACTCAAGGATCAATCAAAGCATGTTAAGTGGATTGGATGATCGAAGATGATGATTGAAGCTCATAGAAGACTTCAAGCTCATTCTATAGAATGAAGAGACTCAAAAACAAGATCTAATCTTTTTATTCTCTTCTAGTATGTAGCTTAGAAGTAGAATTATGTTAGAGCACACACGCATCTTTATTTCTGTCCTAGGAAATCTTTAGAACTCATTTCCTAGGCCTCCAATTTATTATTCTCTAATATGTGCATTTTAGACTTTCAACAGGCGGCTGCTGAATGATTTACATGCGCATGTCTCCAAACAGTCATCTGTGATGTGTTCTACAGTCGTCTGCAATGCACATACTGTCATTTGGTTTTTGGGCTTTCTGCTATAACTTTTATTAGGCGACTAATATACAAAGTACAGGCATCTGTCTGTTACAGGCGCATGTGACATGTTAGTCAGTCGGCTGTCTCTTTAGCCCAAATATCCCTAACTTGTCATCTTTCGATCAGACGTCTGATGTTGGTTTCAGTCGCCTGTCCATGGCACAGGTGCCTGTGAATGCTTCTCAGTCGCATGTTGATACTTGTCCTAACACTTTGTGTTTGGGGAGTTATGCAAGTTTCGGCCAAACGACTGGTGTTGGTTTCACAGTCGTTTACCCATGGTACAGACGATTGTGGATACCACATCAATCGCATGTCCTGTCTTTCCAAAACTTCCTGAGTTTTCATAACTTACTCATGTTTCGCTCAGTCGCCTGTAGAAGGTTTATTAGTCGCCTATTGGTTTACAGGCGCATGTCCGACCTTCATCAGTCGACTGTCATACGTGGTAAGTTACCGTTTGAATTCACACATACACTCTGATACAGTGCAGCAGTAGACTGTGGTTTCTTCACCGGTCAATTGTACATTGTGTAAATTCTATCCGTTGAATGTTTCCACACGAATTTCAAAGGGGTTTTTGGGAATTCTGTTCGAGTGTTTTAGAGAATTCCATTGGAGCCTCTCTCTTCCAAGCAAGCTCTTTAGAATTTAAGCTTTCATTTCTCAAGATCTAAAATCCAAAAGCCCTAGATTTCCAATCTCATTCTCTCTTGCTCTCCAACCTAAAATCAAAGTGATATCTTTTAGGCAATTGGTGTTGACAAGAGAAAAGGCTTTCTCTCTTGAGACTTCAACACACAACACACTTGCTCTTTCAAGTTCTACTTCAAGGCATAGGTGATTGTAAATGTTGCTATTTTATTATTTCATATCTTTCGATATTAGTTTTACTCTCGTTTTGTGAGAGTGGTTTACTGGATCCCAAGTTGTGGGAGTCAATGACATCGATTGTGTTTCGATTTCACTTGTAGGATTGCTATAAGTGGGTTTAAAGGAAACCTCAAGTTAGGGTTCTAACTTGAGTATCCGAAGGTATTCGGGTGGAAGGGATGTAGGATTACCAGGAACAAGTCGGGATTGGACTTGGATAATCCGAACCCTTGAAACATACTTTGTGTTAGCATTGTTTTATTTTGGGTTTATTTATAATTCCGCATTTATTATTGGTTAGGAATTTCAATTGGTATTACTATCGTTTAAATTTTATAAATAATATTCAACCCCCTTCTAATGTTTTCCTCATGGCCAGGGTCTTTACAGTGCCTAATAATAGATTACAGAGATTGATAACATGATATGTGCCTTTGGGCTATACATAGAGACTTTGTCTCTTGTATACGATATGTACAATTCTGAATCCCACAAGTAACAACTGCTATCACACTGATTATTGAGATATTATTGAAGTATATGCACCAAACACTAACATGACACTCTAGGGGTGGACAAAGATCCGATTAAACGATTGAATCCACCCGATCCGATCCGAAAAAGTAGATCGGATATCCGATCCGATGAAAGTGACTTGTTATTAATAAGCAGATCCGACCGATCCGTTTGAAACTGATTCGGATTCGGATTTTAGTTTTCATCCGACAGAATGTGATCCGATCCGATTAGGTTTTGAGCGGATTGTGTTATTGTCTAAGTTCATCCGAATATCCGATTCGCAATCCGATCCGATTGTTTTTCACTACTACCTAAAAGACCATGAATCAAGTCATCATGGCTATTGGTTAAGAAGACTAACAGACTCAATTGCATCCCCTATCAGTCCCATCCGATTCCCTAGACCCATGCAGATGCAGTGCCTCCTCGTCTCTCTCTTCTCTCACGTCTGTTCAGTTTTCATTCATGTACTGTACAACAGTACGAATAAAGCATGCTCTCCTCGTCTCAACATGAACTTGGGCCATTGCCATTTGCCAAGCAATAAAGCGTTTACACATGAAAAATTGAAGATTGTCAGCAAGCAAAGTAATCGGATTTGATTTTGATTTGAATGCTCAGTCAAGGACTGAAGGCTAGCAAATAGCAATCCTCATTCCTCATGTACTCATGAGGAGACTTGGACAGCAGCAACAACTACTGAAAATTGATATCTTTGTGGAAGGAGAGCTCTGATTTTTTTGGGTTTTTAATCATTTTTGCTGGAAGGAGAGCTCTTGGTTGTCAAGCTCATCCTCCTTGAAGTTGATGCCAAACTAGTATGAAGATGTTGCAAACAGAGAGCTTCTTTATGTTATTCTAGCAATTTGTATTTTGTAAGGATATTTCGTTTCGACATTGGAATTGACTTCAATGTTTAAAAGTTAAACTTTCAGAATCTAACGAAACGAGTTACAAATTGTGGCATCAATTACTTTAAAATTTCAATAAAGCTAATATTAATCCGATCCGAATCGTATCCGATCCGAAATTCTAATCATCCGAATTTTCAGATTAACTTTTTTTATTAGTGGATGCAGATCAGATTTTTCATCATCCGATTCAATCGGATCGGATGGTGGATCAAGGCATAATCCGATCCGAATATTCGGATGCCCACCCCTATGACACTCGGTATAAACACATACTTGCGACATCGTTGTGGGTACTGCCTCATATACATATGTATATTGTGCTTGATATTGTAGCATACTTGACATATCACAATACTGGACTATACCTTACACTGATATTCACATATTTCACATTAAATATCTAGGCTTGCATTAGGCACTAAGATGAGGTAACTCATGTTATTGAGAACATGGGAGCGACTGATTCCACACCTACTGCGTTGGAAATTAAATGTCCTCTAAATATATTTTGATGATAAGCAAAAAATTAGTATTGCTAATAAGATGTGTGAGCCTAGGTATACAAGACACATTACAATAAAGTCAAGTAACATGGTCAAGTCAAAGATACTCCTTCAAGCCCACAAGAAAAGAAGATACGAGGATTAAGCTTGAAGATGAGGAGTCAAGGATGTAAAGCTCAAACATGTAGATAGAAGCTCATCCAAAAAGACTTATGAAATGCAAAACTCCAAAGACAAGTTGAAGAGCCAAAAAATACATCAAGACTCTAAGAATAGTGTGAGTAATGTATATTTTTCATGTAACTTGTCATAGATTGTTAAAGTTATTAAGCTAAAGCTTGCAAACACGTAGTAAAATGATTTTTAAAATTTTAAAATTTTTGAATGTTTTTAAAATTCATTTTCCAAGCTTAAAGATCAAACCCTAGCTGAAACAGGCAAAACTAGTCGATCATCCTGACACCCGGTCGACTAGTTATAATGTCTGGAAAATAGGCTAAATAGGCTTGAAAATAGGCTAAATAGGCTAGAAGTATGTCTGAAAGTAGTCGACTATAGTTATGAGAATAGTCGACTAGTTGCTCAACACGGGTCAACTAGTATATGAACTATGTTCGACTCATTTTTACAAAGAGCAATCTGCCTCTAAAACATACTTGACTGGTCGACCAATGTTGTAACGCCCCGTTTTCGGGTACCATTACTTTTTCGTTATTTGTACAGGTCCTGCAAAATTCCAGTGAAACCAACATAGAGCGAACAAAAAATTTCATAGAAGAGATAACTTTATTCATCCTTCGGAAAGGGTACAAAAGCATAACAAAAGAGAAACTACTAGTCTTTTATTTTAATGAGAAAGAAACAACTAAACAAAAGGTAAACACTCTCCTTACTAATTCTCACCTCAGAAAGCAGCGCTCTCCACTGGAAATTCAGACTCGACTCTCCAAAAGCTGGAGACTCCTCGTACTCTGGTTCAGTTTCTGTTGAGAAAACATTTAAAGGTGATAATGTAAACAAAATGTACAATAAACAAAAATTATAACTTTCATGCAACCCTAGTCCTAAACAAGTCAACAACACTAAGCACTAGACTGTAACTATCTAACAAAAACATTTCAATCTTTTATTATACTCATAATGTAAAGGGAAAGAATGGGCTAAAGAACAATCCCAGGTTTCACATGCGAGCTCGCATGTGCCCCAAATTTATTGGTCCAAGATATCATTAAGTGAACCTCGTCAAGTCTTTACAATTCCGTCAATGAGCGTAGTCTTCGCCACCATTTCTAACTTTAATTATGAGTTCCCCAAACCTCATGTCATTCTAACTACAATTGTCCTCTAGTTCTATTTCCTCTAAGTTGTGTAAAATGCATAGTGCATTATACTGTAATATTTATAGCAATTATTCCAATATGTCAATGTTCCTCACTTAATACATTTATTTGCACCATCATTGTTACAAAACATAACACTGCTATAAATAAATTTCTATGACATAACAAAACATAACACTGCTATAACATAACAAAACTTTATTTATAATATTCCAAAACAATTCTGAAACAGTCAGATCTTTCGAAACATCCAAAAGTGAAACTAAATAACTTTTAAAAGTACTAAAACATAGTTAGGATCACATTCGTATTTGTTTGGCATCCAAAATGGGTTTCTAGGGTCTACCATGCTTGGAGGAACTTCCTCAAAATTCTAAAAATAGGGATACAAACTAATCTCATTTAAAATCCCACAAATCAGTTATGTATGCTACTGAACTCTTTGTTCCGCAGGTGCACACTAAAATTAAGCACACAAAGAACTGAACAGTGAAGTACTACATAGCCCAGAGGCTGGATCCACTGCAAGTAACATTCAGTTGGCATTAAGAATTCAAAACAACGTGATAAACCAAGCCGAACCCATAAGGCCTCAGAAATACAAGCCACAAGGAATCAAAAATAGCAACCCAAGACCAACCGAACACACTGGTGAAGAGGAAAGAGCCCGGCGGCCAACCCTAGTGCCCAATAATCCCAAATCGTTATTACGAAGCTGCGGCGAAGGTGCCGCCTTGCTCGTAGGATGCCACAATTTAACATTAGGGAAGAAATCCCTTCTAAAATTATACGAATCATCATCTCCTAGATCAAAACCCTAACTTTCGCAACAAAATCG
Source organism: Scilla litardierei (assembly GCA_030789695.1). NCBI lineage: Eukaryota > Viridiplantae > Streptophyta > Magnoliopsida > Asparagales > Asparagaceae > Scilla > Scilla litardierei. The sequence continues at coordinate 9,147,431 of CM061141.1, forward strand.
AAAAAAAAACGAATATAATTGAAATTTAAAGTTAAAAACGTTTACCGTTAGCGTAAAAAGCCAAGCCGATGAAACCCAGAAAACCAGAGAATAAATCCAAACCGAATCAGAAAGTTTTTCGAAGAAATTCGAAGAAGAAGAAAACCTGTTTCGCATCAATAAAACCCTAAGACTTGCTTCGTATCAATTAGTATCGGTTAGGGTTTTGAAAACCCCCTTCGAGTCATCACTAATGTTATTCGCCGCGCGCCGAAGAGAATGAGAAGCATCGAGTCTGGGCTTGAGGGGAACGGGTGAGAGATTAAGTGGGAGAGAGAGGAAATGAAAGGGGTTAATGAAAATAAAGTGGGACAAAGGCATCGGGCCTTGCATGGGCCTAAAAAAGTGAATCGTTGCAAATGTACCCAACTAGTCGACCAGTTGCCAACCAGCCGGCCAGTGAGTGTCCTATAGTCGACTAGTACTAGCCGTTAAGCCTACACTGGTCACTTTTTACTAGTCGTTTTATAGCCGTTGTAGTGCTTTTTTTTGTCAATCAATTTGTTTAGTGAAAATTATGTGCTTATATATATATATATATATATAGGTTTGATCAGAGGTTTTGACATAAGATTTATGAACATCTAAGAGAAATTTTTCAAGAGAAAAACAATATTTCAAGCTCTTTCTTGTGCTCTAAAATTTTCTAAAGCAACCCCTCTATTTGGCCAAAACTTCCAAAAGTTTTTAAGCAAATTCTTGGCCTTAATTCTTTGATCTTCCTAAAGCTCTCGTCTCTATTCTTTTTAGATCAAAGAACATCTCCTTAGCCACACATCTATATTACATTTGAGGAATTTTTTGAATTGCATTGCTGACTAGGACAAGCTGATGTTACGCTGATGTATAAAGAGGCTGATAGAAAAATGTCTAGGATTTAATCTTGGTAAAAGAAGGGTTGAGATGAGTATTTGGGAAAACCAAAATTAATTATGAGGGTTGAGATAAGGGTGGAATTACTCATGGAAAAAAATTAATTATGTGGAATGAGTTAATTACATGGAATTAATTAATTATACGCTCGCACGCACCAAAGGCACCTGCTAAATTTTTGTTCTTTTAAATTGTGAAGTGGAATATTATGTATCCCAAAATTTTGGATGGAGAAATAATTTTTGAGAAAACAAATATTTTAAATGAACCGTGCCTGAGGGCACTGATCTCGGGCACTAGTTATGACTAGTACACATACAAGCTTCAATTTACTTGGCTATAGGAGCGTTGCACTTTAATCATTAAAGTGTAAGTTGTGAAATCCACACTTATTGTGGTGGTAAATTGGTTGGAAAAATCCTCAAGTGTAGAGATCCTCTTGTTGAAGAGGTTATTGGTTGAGAAGTCCTCAAGTTGTGAGGCAATTGGAAAGTCCTCAAGTTGTGAGACAAATAGAAAGTCCTCGAGTTGTGATGCAAGTTGTAATTAACTCCTTAGGAGTCTGATTAGTGGAATTCCAATCGTGGCTTGGGACTAGACGTATCCATACAGATTGATTGAACCAGTATAAATCATTGTCTTTGCATTGCTGTTATTGTCTCTTGCCTCTATCACGGGACCTGAGATGGCAAAAAGAACACTAGAGGAGAGTAAATAATGTTTATGCAAGTTAAAATAATCCTCTAAAGTTCTCTCTAAGAATAAAATAGAGTAACCTAATTTTAATCTTATTCAACTATCAAACTTGCAATATTAAAGATATGCAACGGAAAATAAATTTCAAGAGACAAGTAGAGAGATCACAATCACAAATACACAATCTTATCATGGTGCATCCCTCTAGGGCTAGTCTGGTCCCCAATCTCTCTTGGGCTTTAATCAACTATTATTACAAAATAGTACAACCTACCTCGCCTCCAACGAGAATTTACAAACTATCTTGCCAACAACAAGGGTTTCACACCACGTGGCCTATAATGAGAATTTTCCTATCATACAATGCAAATGAGAGATACTTATAGAGCATGAAGATACGATACCTACGGCCCATGCTTTGAAGCTCGGGTGAAGAAGTGCTGCTATAGGAAGAAGAACTTGATCTCTACAGATAACAAATATAGCTTTAGGAAATCAAGAGTTTTAGGCCAAGAAAAAATGAAGAGCTTTTAGGAATTTTTGGCCAAGAGTGGATTGAAAAACTTTTAGCTTGAAAACCTTTTTCTTTGAAAAATATTACTCAATAATCTTGTATAAAACACATACACAATTCATCTATATATAGAGATAAATTTTGTATAAAACAGATCCACAAAATCGTCTCCCAACAGATAAAAAAATACAATCGTGTCAATCAATGAATAGGTCAAATATGACCGTTGGAGGGATAGTACTCAACCATTGTTCATTGGGTAGTCGACTACTGGGCTGGCTAGTCGACTACTGGCCAAGTCCAGTAAATCGTATGAGCATCGGTTTCTCTGGAAGTCGACTCCTATGTACATGGTAGTTGACTCCTAAACTGATACATATGATACGGGCTCTAAACCTAAAGAAATGACTTTAAAACATTTTTAGAACATTTTTAAAGGAATTCTAAGTGTGTGTGTGAGAGCTTTAAGCATGACTTTAACAAGCTACGACGAGAAATAAAAGGTTATATCAAATATTAAATTATTACATAGAAGTCCCTTGATACAAGCTTCATACTCCAAGCTCTTCATCAAGCTTCCTTGGGTCTTTAGTTTTGTTAAACTCACTCCTAGCCATGAGATACTCTTGATTTGACTTAAGTTATTATCCATGCACTCACAGATGTTAGATGACATGTTTGCTCATCATCAAAACTACACGGGATGAGACTCAATATCTCAACACCCTCAACCAGAGGTCACAACACTAGGCATATGAGCACCCGTTTCACCTTCATAGTCATATAGATACAGTTAGTACGCATCATTATTAACATGACATACACTGTCATATTTACCTATTTTTCATATGATACTACTCATGTAGTACTTGGCTCGCATGACTTTACTCATGTTGATCTGTTTAGCTTACATGTTACTACTCATGTTACAGCAGTTAGTACGCATGATATTACTCCTATTTTTGTAGTTCACTTATATGGTATTACTCATGTTACTATGTTTCCTTACATGCGCTTATTTTATGTGGTTCTCACATGTTATTCTGGTAGTTTTAGGACCTACTCTAACGGTTGCTTTTATTGTCATAGATAACACAGATTTAGAGGATCAAATGCCCATTGGATAGTGGCGTGGAGTTCCTATAGGCATGTCTTGTATTAATTTTACATTACTATGATGTATGAGATATTTTGTAAGTCCGGTGGCCTAAGTAGTATGTTTCTGTTTCTGTGCTGAACCTATTACTATGTGTAAAACTCTATGTTTTTGAGTATATATGTCTTGGTATGCTACGCTTTCTGGGAACTAGGGTGTAGAGGCCTGGTTTGCCCTATTCCATATTCCCTTCTGAGAACTGAAGCAGGACAAAATGGGTGTGAAGTGCATGCTCCTTTACCTTTTCTTTTTGCGATAGGCATATCTATATTTGTTGCTTCATCCAATCTAGAAGGCATATTATCAACTGACATATAGAGTCCAATTCCATATAATCAGAAATAACGAAATAAAGTTTGTTTACTGTAAACCTTAGAATCAATCACATTAAATGAGAAGATGAATTAATAGGAAATTATATATAATATTTTGATGGTTCTGAAAACTTTGTTGGTGGTTGTGAAGGCGGTGATTGTTATTAAATAAAACGTATCAACATTGTAGGAATATGATGTATAAGTAACTCCGCAAGATCTCATGAATTATATGAAGAAGAAAAAATTAAAAGGCCTCAAAAATGATGTCTAGACTAGTGAAGAAATGACGAGGTGTAGACTATAACATCTATGTCCTTTTTGTAAACGTACATATCTTAAGATGTATTGCATTTAATGACTTGAAAGATTAACTTATGGATTTTAAACACATGCTCTTGAACAAAACACGTGCAACCAAAAATTTTAGAAAGTAAGAAAAATATACTCTTGCTAGAAAAAAGAACCAGATTTGAAGATTTACCTATTGAGTATTGGATATCCAAATACATGTTTTGATGATTTGAAGATGAACAAACATTATTTAGTGGTCTAATGAATTTCATTAAGTATGCCAGGTTTAATTAGACCAAGTAATTTGCTTAAGATTTGCTCAAGCCGCAAAAATAATGATCGCATAACGAGTTTGACAAATGATGGTGTGAATCCAAGGCAATGAATTGATGAGGATGGATTAAATGACAAGAAGATGAGGAATCAAGTCTACAATAAATCAAGCTCATGAAGACAATCAATGTATTTTGTTGTATTTTTTTATTCTTGTCATTAAATTCTAAGTAATGCTTTCATGATGTCACACACACATGAAACTATAGGTAAACAACTAGAATTAATAGAGTACTAATTGGAGCATAAAAACTAGGTCTCATAGCCAACCATCTCATTTCTAAGCTTACTAGTCGACCAAACAGATCGCCAGCCGACTAAACTGATATAAGGATTTTTGACTAGCAACATGTCTGACTGGTTAATCAGTACAGAAGGACTAGTTGACCAATGTACAAGGACTAGTCGACCAATGTACAAGGACTAGTCGACCAGTAAGTGTACTACAGTCGAGTAGTAGTAGAACTACAGTCGAACAGTTTATATAGAGAGCAATCTGCTTTTGAAGGCATGCCTGACTGGTCGACCAATACACATTGACTAGTCAACCAGTTACAAACTAGTCGATTAATGAGTGTATAATAGTCGACTAGAACTAGTCGTTGCAGCTTCTTCAACTAGCTAACCGTTGAATGGCTTTTTGGGATTCTCTTGTGTAGTTTTCACCCCCTATATAAGTGGATGACCTCATATGTTTTAGCAACTATTCTAGCTGAAATGAAAAGAAAAAGAAAAAGAAAAGCCCAAAACCCCTTATAGCTCATAGCTCTCTTTCTCTAATCTTATTGAGCTTTCTTTCTCTCTCAAAAATCTATCTTATAGAGTAGAACCCAAATCCCTAGCCACACAACAAACACATAGTGCTTCGTCGTCAAGGCTTAGAGAGTTATAAACATCTTTGTGCTTCAAAGTGTAACCTCAAAGTGTGAGTAATGCTCTCAAGAGGAGATGTGGTTGTGTTGGTCTCGTTAGAGACGTAGCGGTCCAGTCACCAAGTTGTGGGGAAGGGGATGTGTTGTATTATTCGAGAAATAGTGAATGTCCTTGAGTGGATGTGTGGCTATATGTAGGATACGAAGTGCCTAAACCAGGATAAATGATTTGTGTTAGTGATTGCCATGTGTGGTTTGCATTCTCTATCTTTGTGCTTAATTGTTATACTAGAAATAACTTAGTTTCCGCAAATTATTATCTCTTACAATTTATAGGTTATATAGTTGATTAAGATTCAATTAGGTAACTCTAATCGAATGCTTAGGTAGAATATTAGAGGATAATTTTAGAGTTTGTGTTTTATTTGATAAACAATATTCATCATCCCTCTAGTATATATTTGCCATCCCCAGGGAACATTACCATAAAGAACAGAAGATGGCCTCCGATTTATCAAATAACAAGCTGTGAGAACTGCACCACTCTAAAAACATTGAAACATCCTTTTGAAAGAATAAAACTATAGTGACTTCTAAAAGATGTCTACTTTCTGTTTAGTCATCGAATTTTGTTGTTAAGTATATGAACAAGGCGGCTGATGAACACTTCCATGAGCCGTTATAAATCAAGGAAAGATTGAGAAAAAGATTAAGAATAATAATATTTTGTATTATCATTATATAAAATTCTCACAAGCACACTATCATCAATTTGAATTTCAAAACAAAAGATACAAAAACTAAAAATAGCTTAGAGCAATCTTTATTGAATAAATTTTTGTAACACATGAAAATTCATCAATGAATGTGACAAAATACATAAAACACAATTTTAAAGTGAAAAAACGGACCCCAAATGTCAAAATGAAGTTATGAACCAAAACAGAAGGACTAGATGCTCGTTGATTGACAATAGGTAACAGTGGTACACGATGATGTTTGGCATACTCACATGACTTAGAGATTTCAAACAACCAAAAGCGAGAACCAACTTCTTTAAATTTTTCTAATTCAGGATAACCTAAGCGGCAATGAATTTGCAACGGAGAAACTATGGCTAAAAAGGCAACATGAGATTGAATGTAGTAAAGACCATTAGACTTGTACCTTTCATCAATCATATTTGTCTACAAATCCTGAATAACAGAATTGTGTTAAATTTGGGTGAAAAGGGTGATTAGCCACTAATGACGGCTATCACTTCTTATTTATATCAACTCTCTATTTTCTTTACACACACCCAATAATACACAATACTCCTCCTCAAGATGAGCAAAAGATATTTATCATGCCCATCGTGTTACAAGCATCCTCTACTCCTTTAGAGTTCAACCCCTTTGTAAAGCAATCAGCTAGTTGCTGTCCAGAAATAATGTAGGAGATTTCCAACTGTTTCTTGTCCAATCTTTCTTTAATGAAGGACATGTCAATCTCTATGTGCTTCGTTCTATCATGTTGCACTGGGTTGTTGACAATGTTAATTGCTGACTTATTATCACACAACAACCGCAATGGTCTTTCTCTCAGCAGACGTAGCTCTTGTAGAAGTGACCTCAACCAGATCATCTCACAGGTACTAAGCACCATAGCACGATACTCTGCCTCTGTAGTGGAACGAGCCACCAAATCCTGCTTCTTGCTGCGTCAAGAGACTAAGTTGTCCCCAACAAACACACAGTAGCCCGAGGTCGATCTCCTATCATCCAAGCAACTGGCCCAATCCGCATCACAGTAGCCTGTCACATTCATGTGACCATGACTACCAAATAATATGCCTTTTCCTGGACTATTCTTCAGATACCTCAGTATCCTGAAGACTGCCTCCATATGTCCAGTCCTAGGATCATTCATGTATCTACTTACCACATTGATAGCATAGGCAATGTCAGGTCTGGTATGGCATAAGTAGATAAGGCGTCCAACAAGTCTCTGGTACCTTTCTTTGTCTACTGGCTCCCCTGATTGTGAATGCAATCTATGATTCTGATCAATAGGAGTAACTGCTGGACGACGCCCCAACATACCAGTCTCAGCCAGTAAATCCAGGGCATACTTCCTCTGTGAGAGAACTATACCCTTCCTGGACCTAGCAATCTCCAGTCCAAGGAAATACCCCAACTGTCCAAGGTCCTTGACCTCAAATTCTCTCGCCAATCTAGCCTTCAAGTGAGAGATTCCCTCTTCATCATCTCCAGTGATAATAATATCATCAACATACACAGCCAGAAGGGTAATCCACTGTCCTGAATGCCTATAGAATACAGTATGATCACCATTACTCTGCTTGTAGCCCATAGTGATGACTGCACGCCTGAATCTGTCAAACCATGCCCTTGGAGATTGCTTCAGCCCATATAAAGACTTGTCCAGCCAACACACCTTTCCCATCATCTGTTGTGTGCTAAAGCCAGGTGGAACCTCCATGTATACCTCCTCCTGTAAGTCTCCATGCAAGAAGGCATTTTTTACATCCAACTGATGCAATTTCCATCCAAAATTTGCTGCACAGGATACCAGTACTCTCACAGTACTCTCACAGTACTCATCTTTACCACTGGGGCAAATGTCTCATCATAATCAATCCCATAAGTCTGACTGTAGCCCTTGGCAACCAGCCTCGCTTTGTACCTGTCCACCTTCCCTTCTGGAGTTTGCTTTATTGTGAATACCCACTTGCAGCCCACAGCTTTCTTCCCTACTGGAAGTGAGACAAGTCTCCATGTCTTGTTCTTCTCCAGTGCTTCGAGTTCTTCGAGCATTGCTTTCTTCCACTGGGGATGTTGCTTTGCCACTCGCCAATCACTCGGTATAGAGATAGACTGTAAGGATGCAATGATAGCCCTATATGCAGGTGTAAGAGAAGCATAGGAGACATGATTAGCAATATCAGTCTCGTATCCATACCGTACAGGAGGCCTGTCGGCATTGATACGAGGCTCCCTACGAGATGCAAGTGGAAGATCTAACCTAGAGGAAGGCAAAGAAAGATTACCATACGTGTTAGGAGAGGAAGGCAGTAAGGAATTCGGGACTCGAGCAGGCGTGATAGACTGATCAATCTCGGCATGTGGCTGTGGAGCTAGTGGTTCTTCAGTGGGGGAGATGTCTTCTTGTTGTTCTCCATCGCCATGACTACCCTTCTGTCTCCTGCTATATTTCTTGTCGTACATCCTGTCTTCCACCAAGGACCTTTCCTCCTCCCTGCTATCAGTACCAGTACCAGTAGGCCTGACAGGACACGGTATAAGTCCAACCACTACCCTCCTGTCATCAGTCTCCCCCTCTCGACCAACTCCTCCTATGTTTGGAGAGGCACCAGTATCAAATACTGGTATAGAATCTGTCAGTCCTCCATAAAAAGGCTCAGTCTCCCTGAACGTCACATCCATACTCACAAACAGCCTTCTTTCTGAGGCACTCCAACACCTATAGCCTTTCTGATTTGAAGGATACCCAACAAATATGCATTTAATTGCCTGAGCATCCAGCTTCCCCACAGAAGGTCTATGATCCCTCACAAAGCATGTGCATCCAAACACTTTTGGTGGAACTACAAAAGTATTCTTTCCCATAAGAATCTCACATGGGGACTTCATACCAAGCATCCGCGAAGGCATCCTGTTGATGAGATAGGTGGCTGTCATCACTGCTTCACTCCACAATATCTTAGGTACATTCATGGTGAGCATGAGTGACCTAGTTACCTCCAAGAAGTGTCTATTTTTCCTTTCAGCAACTCCGTTCTGTTGAGACGTGTTGGGACAAGTGGTTTGGTGAGTTATCCCACTCTCAGATAGATAAGATGCAAACTCCATGTTTACATACTCTGTCCCATTATCCGTTCTCAAGATGCGGATCTTGGCCTCATACACATTTCTGACACTTCTATGGAAGTCCTGGAAACACTTACGCTTCGCTTTTGTTTTTCATCATGTAAAGCCATGTCATCCGAGAATGACAGTCTATGAAAGTGATGAACCACCTGAACCCACTTACTGAAGTCACTGGACAGGGCCCCCAAACATCTGAGTGAATAAGATGGAATCTCTCTACACTCCTCATCCCCACACTAGGATATGATGTCCTAGTGTGTTTCCCAAATTCACACGCATCACACTTCAAATTCATTTTATTCACTATATTCAAAATCTCAGGATACATTTTATTCAACATATCAAAAGGCAAGTGTCCCAACTGACAATGTAATAAAAGTACCTCCCTTTCCTTCTCTTCACCAATTAAATGACACGATTCTCGCATTAAGTCATTTCCAAATGAGGTCACGTTCATGTTCGCCGCATCGTCCACATTCATAGTACCGTCCACATTTGGATTCTCGCATTAAATCATTTCCAAATAAGATCACGTCCAGGTTCACCGCATCGTCCGCATTTGTCGTACCGTCCACATTTGGATTCTCGCATTAAATCATTTTCAAATAAGGCCACGTCCATGTTCGTCGTATCGTCCGCATTCGTCGTACCGTCCGTTCTCATTCGACGTATCACAATCGCATCACTGTGCTCAAAGATTCATCAGCTAAACTAATATGCGGAAACAAAATGTTACACATGAAATAAGATGCTAAGTGTAACTAACATATGATTAGTTATCCCAGAATCAATGATCCAAGGCTAAGAAGCAAAAGAATTAGATGAGAAATATGTTATCGGTCTCCGTTAAAATGAAAATAAGTCAATATCTTTTGTGAAGCTTAATATCGTACATACTGATAATATTTTATCTCCGGATACGAGAACTTGAGATTACACAGCACGACCAACCATAAAAATTGTGTTCTATCATATAGCAATAAAGATAATCCGTGTAGATCGTCTAAATAAATACCAACAATAATCACAAGTGTAATTTGTCTTTTCACAATGAGTGCAACTTCAAGTTCCACCAAAAAATTCGCCATGACTCTACATTGAAATCCATTACAATTGTCATTGAAATCCATTACAATTGATGCTACAATCATCACTTCCAAAGTAGGTGCAGACTTCGATTCCATACTAACTCAAACACAACTAAAACTAACTAATGACAACTAACGAAAAGTCTTAGACTAACCAATCACCAACGACAACCAACGACAACCAACAACCCTACGACAATCAACGACTACCAACACCAACGACAACCAACAAAGCCCCTAGTAATAACCAGTGGTAATCGCAACCAATAACCAACAACAACAAAATTTTCCATATGATGCCAACAATAGTTACTGTACCATGAAATGTAGCGCTACAGTAATTTTTTTAGATTGGACGGAATAGAGCGGAGAAATCAAATGAGAAGGGGAAGATATTTTTAGTGTTAGGTTTCAGGATTTAGGTTTTATTTGGACAGTATTAGGAATTTTGAGAAGAATTGAGGCTCGAATGCCATGTTAATAGAAAAGGGAAAACCCTTCACCTCAAATTGGGGCATTGATGTTGTTTATATAGCCAAAATACAAGGAATAATATTAGAATTACCATTCATATTTAACTTTATATTTGACTATAACTCTAAAACTAGAAATATATAATTGTTATTTCTAAACTAAAAAGTATCCTAATTTTAATTCAACTTTAACACACTTCAACTTAACCTTGCTGAACAGGGCATAATATTCCTGTGATGAGCTATTTGAATCTCCTTAGGACTGAACATTTGGAATCTTCTCATAAATAACAAGCTAAGAGCAACTTATGATACGAAGTTTCAAAGGATAACAACATGCTATATTTAAAATCAGATATTAGTGAGAACTATCCAGCAACGAACAAGTAGAAAAATTAGAGCAATAAAAAGCTACATGTATGCGGCCATACATATACACATACATAAGCAATAAAAAGCTAAAAAGAGCAATAAAAGATAGAAAGTCATTAAAGGACAACCACCAACAAGATAACATCAGTGAGGTTAGTTGAGTTCTTCGTATCAATGTCATAATAAAGTAAAGAGTGTATTCACAGTTCCAGCATCTGCCATGCTATATACAACCCATAAGTTAAAAAACATGTTTTTCAGAATAAGAACCTGACCAGATCAATAAAAAGCTAAAAAGAGCAATAAAAGATAGAAAGTCATTAAAGGACAACCACCAACAAGATAACATCAGTGAGGTTAGTTGAGTTCTTCATATCAATGTCATAATAAAGTAAAGAGTGTATTCACAGTTCCAGCATCTGCCATGCTATATACAACCCATAAGTTAAAAAACATGTTTTTCAGAATAAGAACCTGACCAGATTCAACAGTAGAAGAGGGCAACAGGATATGAAAAGACAAATCTGCCAGTGTCTGGAGAGCATCAAAAGCAGGGTTTTCATCTACAAAAAGAAGACACCAAACTAAGTATGTCCGCCAACATTACGATGTCATATTAGATACAAAATAAGAAATAAAATGGTAATCTCAAGAGCAAGCAAGAAAGACAATCAACGACTATAAGCAAGGATTCTGAAATAAGTCACACATGAAAGGCAAGTGCAGATCCCTAAGCATTTAAACGTCAGCATCAAAGCATGCCCCCTAGCACTCACATCTTATCAGGATAAATAGGAAATTTGAAACTGCAAGGTCCACAAGTGATAAGTAAAATTATAATAATCCATGATCAGTTAAATTGGTCTTCAAGTCAAAATCATCATCACTAAAATATTATTGTTCTCTACATTGCACTGCCGAACACAAATACCATTACCAAAGAAAACAGACTTTAACTTAATATTAAAAATGTAACTGATCAAAATAATTAAATTGAACCCTTCATCAATATGAAAGATAAACTGGCAAATACAACAGCAGAAACCATGCTGACTGAGGCATCACTTAATATAGAGCATTCTTCCAGGTTTCTGCATAAATTTTCAACCCCTGTAAAAAGGTGAGAAGGTGATTATTCATGTTATGATTAACAGAACCACTAAACGAGCTACACTTGTTGCAATAGAAAATACCATGGTGGGACTGGGAAAAAACTCGTAATAGCTGATACTTGCAGGAAAAGGCACGGAAGAAAATGGGAATATAAGAAAGTGACTCGAATTGCAGATGTGACATTAAAACACTGATATGTCAAAATAATGTATTTAGTTAATATAACTACATCTGTAGTTATTGTGACTCCAAGATGATTGGAGTAACTACATGAGTAGTTGTCATAACTCTATGATGATTGGAGTAATAAAAGGATAGTATTGCCCCCACACAAAGAAACAAGGCTTGTGATTTTCTTTACATCATTCTTTCAGGAGAGTGTGGAGTGGACAAGAAAGAATAATAAAAGATGTTATAGCATTTTAGTATAATTTTGATAGATCGGGGCTCTTTTGTGTGTTTTAGGCCCATTAGGGACATTTTGGGAATTTTTGGATTTCTGGAGGTGTTTTGGGAAATTTTAGCCTTTTTGAGTTTTTCTGCAAAATTGTAATTTCTGAACACTATTTATAGGGAGAAGGGCTAAGGTATGAGTGGATGTTATTTTTGAGAGAATATTGATTGTAGAGTGATTATCCCTCGTTCTTCGGGAGAGTGCGGACGTCCTCTTTAATTGGTGTCTTGTAAGGGCGATCACCGCCTTAATTGTGATCAATGTATCTTTTATTTTCAGTTTTTATTAATAAAAATCAGATCTTTTTCTTGATTCCTATCATTTTGATATCAAAGCATCAAGATCGATGGCAGCGACGAGATCTAAATTCAAAAGAAACAAGACGAAATCCTAGCACAAATCAAGTAACAACTCGCCCTCCCCGGGGCACAAGGTGGAAACGACGGCGAAAACCCTAATATTGGGCTAAAGGCGTCAACTTTGGACGAGAAAGATGAAAAAGTTGACAGCTTTGACGCGGACCTGCATCCAGATGACGAAGGGCTACGTTCCGATGCCGACCAGTACGTCGAGAAGGAAGAGGAGCTCATGAGGGAGGAAATCAATCCCACAAACCCTAGGAAGGAAAATCCGCGGCGGAAGACGGCTCCTGCATCAAAACAAGACGGACCGACCCTGTCTAGACTCCTGGAGGAGCGACCCTCTAGCAGGGGAGACTGGCCCCTCAGATGGCCGGACATGGGCTGTCCCCCTGCCCGGCCACCTAGGGGGCTGCCGGACCCCCAGGAGGGGCGAGTAGCCCCCAGATGGCCGGACAGGGGCGCCCCCCCCCCCGTCCGGTCACCTGGGGCGGCTGGACCCCAGTTTGCCGAACAGGGGCAGCCACCCCTGTCCAGACACCTTGGGACGCCAGCCCCTCCCGCACGGGCGCATGGCCCCCTCGGGTCCAGATTTAGGGCGTAAGGCCCATCAAGGCCCAGATCCAGAAGATTTCGAACCCAAACAGCAAAATGTAATATCTTGGGGCGGCGAAACAGAAGCGGCGTGAATCCTGGAGGCCGACAAGGGCCCCAAGGCCATTGGTTTTCAGTTCGAAGTCCTTCCGAGCATCATCATTTTAGTTTTAGGCATGGAGGACCTTCCGATGGACGTCTACCGTGGCTTTCTTCCGGACGGCGTTAAAAGTGCTGGAGACCAATCTCATCATTTTAACCCGAGAGGAGGCATGCACTATACTTGGAATGGGAGGCACACGCACTTCATGCACCACCTTGAGGACAGGTGGTTTTTCGAGTGTGGAGTAATAATTGATCTAGATTCTTTTGTGTGTTTTAGGCCCATTAGGGGCATTTTGGACATTTTTGAATTTTTGGGGGCGTCTTAGGAAATTTCAAGCTTTTTTGGGTTTTTTTGCAAAATTGTAATTTCTGAACACTATTTATAGGGGAAGGGTTGAGGTATGAGTGGAGGTTATTTTTGAGAGAATATTGATTGTAAAGGTGAGATTATCACTCGTTCTTCGGGAGAGTGCTGACTTCTTCTTTAATTGACGTCTTGGCAGGGTGATCACCGCTTTAATTGTGATCAATGTATCTTTTATTTTCAATTTTTATTAATAAAAATCAGATCTTTTTCTTGGTTCCTATCGAATTTACATGCAATGAAAGAATGTATGTTTCTAATCGATTCTACCTCATAAAATATGATACTAATTGATTCTATCTTGTAATTATTATGTGTAGAAGTTTTAAATTTTGATAATCATTCTCTTAAGTTTCTAACAATTAGTATCGGAGCTATTTTCAAATTTTCATTTGCATAAAAAAATTTCAAATGAAATGAAGTAATAGAACCATGTTTTTTTTGTTTGAAATTGATTTCATCTATATCAATTGCACATAACCGATTTCATATGTTGATAAATTGTATATGATTTCATGATATGCAATAGCATTAAGGAAATTTCTAAGAGATTGGCGTTATAAGAAATAAGAAACTATGAGATTGACTTTAATGCTCTACTCTATAAAGATTAGATTCCTTATAAAGATGCTCTACTCGATATGAGATTATCTTTAATGATCTATTCTATAGAGATTAGTTTTCTTATAAATATGATCTACTCTATATGATATTGGCTTTACTGCTCTACTCTATATCGATTGGCTTATATCTCTTATATTTCATAATTAGATGTAAATGTTAATATTTATTTTGAGACTATTTTATGAACTACTACACTTACAGAATAGCCACATCATCTATAAGGTAAGTAATAGATATATTAAGAATCTCATTATTATGTTATTTTGGCATCTAATATTGGAATGAATTAATGTAAATTTCTACTCTATCCACATGAAAATAACTATTTATATAAATTAATTGGGTTGAGAATACATATTAGATTTTAATGAAAGGAATTTCGTATACCCTCGGGCATAGAAATTTTTTCATTATTATCGAAATATTTTAGTCTTGACTAAAGATAAAATAATGAATTTATGAATTTAGGACCTCTACCCACAGGAAAGTTATATCATTACTTTAATATAAGGTTGTATTCGTAGTATTAACTATTTTTGTTTCATATGAATGCAGTTATTCATGTTCCGGTAGTTAACTACTGATGTTTCTTTACAAAGTAATGATAATTTTTCGGAATTGGAAGGACAAAATCCTTCTAAAATTGGGCTGCTTAGATTTCGACTTGGCTCTCTATAAAGAATATCCTCGTACTCATACGGAGAATACGGATCCAAGTATCAAAGCTGAATTTGAAAAATGAAAGCGTGCAAATCGTCTTAATATGTTGCTTATGATATCATATATCAGCAAGAGTATCAGGAATCGGTTCCTGATTTTGATAAGGTGAAAGTATTCTTAAAGGCAAATCGAGGAGCAATTTATCATTTGTGACAAGGCTATAGTGACTAACTTAATTCAGAAACTCACAAACATAAAGTATAATGCTCATAAAGGTGTGTGCATGCATATTATGCAGTTAAGGGATATTGCTTCCTAACTTAAACCCCTAAAGGTTGAGATGTGTGGATCATTTCTAGTGCATTTTATAATTTCTTTACTCCCTATAAAGTATGGACTTTTCATGATCTCTTACAATATACACAAAGAGAATTGGTATGTAAATGAACTTCATACTATGTGTGTTCAAGAAGAAAGGTTTAAAGCTGAAGTTATAGAAAGAGCTAAGATAACAATTTATGATAAGAAAAATGTATTTAAAGGCAAACGAGTGGCCGATTTGTCCAAGGTTAAAGGAAAACATCATATGAAGGTAAATGGCAAGGGTCCAAAGTGTTCTTCTGAAAAAGAGAGAACATGTAAAGAAAATTTGCGTGAAATATAAGAAATGGCTCGAAAAGAAATGAAATCCCATATCATATGTTTGTTATGTTTGTTATGAATCTAAATTTATTCATGTCCTTAATAATACTTGGTGCATTGATTCTGGTTCTTCAATTCATCTTACGAATACCATGCATGGGTTTCTAAAACAATGAAGGCCGACGGGAAGTGAGTCTAGCATCAGATGTGGTCACTTGTAGAGGCCGTTGGCACATATCGACTTGTTTTAACATCTGGCTATGTAATTGATTTGAAAAATGTGTCCTATGTACCTTCATTTTCTAGAAGTTTAATTTCTGTATCCAAACTAAGTATAACTTAGTATTTGTGGTTATGTACTTAATTTTAATATGAATGGATTTCTCATATCTATTCTATAAAAGAGAGCATATTTTGAATCTTATCCTACGTGGTAGGGGTTTGTCCTACGTGGACAAAGAAATGATGACTAGGACAAACAAAATTGATGACTTGGACAAGTGCATGTATTTTAGGGGGAAATTTTGTATAAATATAAAGTATGTGTTGGTTCTGAAATATTATCTGAAAATCTTTACAAACTTGATTTGGATACAAGCTTTAAAAATAATCTCCTTTTTAAATGATGATAATATTGGTAACAAAAGATGTACGCTTAAGGAAAACTCCTCTGTATTATGGAATAAGAGATTAGATTAAATTTCAGTTAACAGAATTAAAAGGTTAGCAAATGAAGGGATTCTTCATAATCATAATTTTACTGATTTTGATACATGTGTGGATTGCATAAAGGGACAGCAAACCAACATTACCAAAAAGGGTTCTAAGAGGAGTACTGAATGTCAAGAAATTATTCATACAGACATATAGGGATTATCCCTGATTTCTTGCCTAAATGGTCACAAATACTTTATATCTTTTATTGATGACCATTCTAACTACATGTATCTATACCTCTTAAATGAAAAGTCAGAAGCAGGTGATGCTTTTAAAACTTATAAGGCTAAGGTAGAAAATCAATTAGACAAGAGAATAAAGATTGTGAGATCGGATAGAGATGGAGAGTATTATGAAATGTATATTGAAAAAGGACAAATGCCTGATCCATTTAACCCAATTCCTTCAAGATAAAGGTAATATAGCGCAGTATGCAATGCGAGGAACCCCACAACAAAATGGTGGCTAAAAAAGAAATAAGAAATTAATGGGTATGGTTAAAAGCGTGATTAGTAATACAGATTTATTGTTATTTCTTTGAAGTAAAGCACTAAAGCAAATTGTGTATAAACTTAATCGAGTTCCATCAAAAGCAATTCCCAAAACACCTTTTGAAAGCATGTATGGGGTTGTCAAGTTGAAGTAAGAATTTATAATTCTCATTTAAAGAAACTTGATCCAAGAACCAAAAGTGGCTTCTTTATTAGATATGCTTTAAAACTTAAAGGGATATAGGTTTTATTGTCCATCTCACACACCAAAAATTGTAGAAGCTAGGAATGCTAATTTTCTTGAGGATTAAACTTTTCTAGATGTTTCTCGTAAAGTTCGAATTTAGAAAATAAAGGATACTAGCTCATCATAGAGTTAATAAATTATTTGTCCCAAGGAGAATCGTGCCTATAATAAGAACAACACCCAATCAGGTTAACAAACGAGTAATTCAAAATGAAAACTAGGATGTTAAGTCACCTCATAATGAAGATGTTTATGAGAAACTAGTTATCCAAAATCAAGAAAATTTTCATGAACAAGTTGAATTAAGATCATCAAGAATAAAATAATTAGCAATACCTAGTGATTATACAGTTTATCTTCAAGAATCTGACACCGATGTTGGACCAAAAATGATCCCAAGTCATTTTCACAAGCTATGAACGGAAAAAAAAAATCTAGTTTATGGTATGATGCCATGAAAGAAGAAATGAAATCTATGGAAAAGAAAAAAATATGGAATCTTGTTAAATTGTCAGAAGGAGCCTCTGTTGTTGGTAGTAAATGGATATTCAAAACCAAACGAGACTCGTCTAGCAATGTAGAACGATAAAAGCCAATCTTGTAGCCAAAGAATTTACCCAAAAGGAAGCATCAATTTCCATGAAACATATTCTTCGGTTTCATCTAAAGATTCTTTAATAATAGTTATGGCATTGGTGGCTCATGTGGATTTAGAGTTGCATCAAATGGACTTGAAAAATGGTGTTTTTAATGTACCAAAAAATGGTGTTTTTAAACGGTGATCTTAAGGAAGTTGTATACAAGAGACAGCCTAAAGGATTTACAATTGGGCAAAAAGATCAATTATATTGCAAGTTAAATAAATCATTATATAAGCTTAATCAAGCCTCCTGACAGTGGCATATAAAGTTTCACAATACAACTCTTTAATTTGGTTTTATAGAGAATATTGTGGATGAATGTATATATGTCATAGTCAATGTGAGTAAGTTTATTATACCAGTCCTAGATGTTGATGATATCTTACTTGCATGCAATGACATTGACCTATTACATGAGACCATGTGTTACTTATCTATATTGATATAGAAATTCATAGAGATAGATCACAAAGAAATATAGGATTATCTCAAAAAGGCTTATATTGACAAAGTTTTAGAAAGAATTGGAATGCAATATTGTGCACCTAAAGATGCACCTATTTCCAAAGGTGATAAGCTTAGTTTGGAATAATGTACATGCAATGCTTTAGAGCTAAATGAAATGGAGAATATTCCATATGCTTCTGCAGTTGGAACTCTTATGTATGTGGTTGTTTGCACAAGACATATCTTAGTTTTCCGGTAGGAATGTTGGGAAGGTATCAATATAATTCCGGAATGGCCCATTGGAGAGCTGCTACGGAAATAATAAGATACATAAAAAAGACTATAGACTATAGACTATAGACTCACTTACAGTATTTTGTACATGACTAATAAAGTGTATATATTATAAGTAATGTATATATTGCTATTGAATCATATAAAATTTGACTCCTCAAGTTATATGTACATATATAAATAATTAATGAAGTTTCTTAAAGATAAATTATTTTGCTTGTTCTATTGCATTAAATTGGCCATAAAGTATAGTTGCAACAAATTATGTCATTAGAACATTAATAAGATATTTGAGTCAACTAAGAGAATATAAGAAAAGTTACTCAAATTATCAATGTGACATTAAAATACTGATATTGTAAAATAATGTATTTAGTTAATTTAACTACAGTTGTAGTTATTGTAACGCCAAGATGGTTGGAGTAACTACATGGGTAGTTGTCATAACTCCATGATGGTTGGAGTTATAAAAGGTGAGTCTTGACCGCACGTAAAGAGACAAGGCTTGTGATTTTTGTTCCAACATTTTTTCAATTGTGTGGGGTGTGCAAGAAAGAATAATAAAAGAGATTTTGACATTTTAGTATAATTTACATGTCATGGAAGAATGTATATTTATAATCGATTATACCTTATAAAATATGATCCTAAATGATTCTATCTTGTAATTAGCATGTGTAAAAGTTTTAAATTTTGATAATCATGCTCTTAAGTTTCTAACAGTGATGTAATGACATAAAATTGTCGTGAGATTTCTTGGGTATTTTCTGTACCTTTCCCATATTTTATCTAAAATTTATTTTCTCTCCTTTTCTATCTTCTCTTTTCTTTTTCTTTTTCGAATGACCTGATCCACAACATCCAGCTGCCTGTATTCCTCTTCTTTTCCTTTTATTCATTTCTTTCTTAAAGAGAGCCCAGCCCACTAACCTACCCCATTCATTTGGCCCAAAACCCGATCTATTACAAAACCTTACACTTTAGCCCCACTTCCTCCATCAGCCGTCGCACCATGCCCCTTCTCTTTAACGCAGAGAGAAACCCTGGCCTCTATTCTTCCCCTCTCACACACGATGGTTGAGCTACAGTTCTCTCTTCTTCAAAACGAAACCCTAGCCGCTCGTTGTTGTGAACTGAAACGTTTATTAGTTCATTTAAATTATGTGTTCTAGTGCAAGTTACTCTTTCTTTGTTTTGCTTTCCACGGTCGAGGTTCACATGATGCCTGCTCTAATTGACTGCATGGTTTTCTTTGCATACGTACCCTCATCCATTTGATTTAGCATATTCCAGTTTATTGCAACTTCCATTCAGGCTTTTAAGCTTTGAATTGTATGGTTTGTAGAGCAATTACTCTTCTTGCTCTAAAAACTTCATATACACAAGAACACACCAGAAGGTTAACTATGCTAACAAAGTTCCAAACTAAGAAACCTGAAGTAAACTCTCCAATTTAAGCAAGAGGAGTTTTATGATCAGTTTTCGCAATAGATGCTGACCAAAGTTTTTAAAAGCGGCGAAAGCGTACGCCTCAAGGCGCGCCTCAGGGCGAGGCATCCCTCCAACGCCCTGAGGCGCGAAGGAAGAGGCACTGAAACGTCGAAGGCGGTCAAATGCGGTCGAAGGCGTGAAGCATTCTCGGAGGCGCCGCAAAGGCGTGGGGGTTTTCACGCCTTGACCGAGATACGTGTTTGCAATTTTTTTATTTTCCAGAGTATAAAAGGTCCAAAAGAGAGAGAGAAACAGGGTCGGCGCCGCCTTCGACACAGGTGCGTTACCTTCAATCCCCCCCCCCCCGCCCCTTCTTCGTCGATCTTCCTCTTCTTTCTCTTTCTTTTAGTCCCCGCCGTTCATTGGCATAGGGCGTCTGTCCCCCCCCCCCCCCCCGTCTGTTCGCCCGCCTCCGCCGTCTTTTTTTTCTTCTCTTTTTTTGTTTGTGTCGCCCTCCGTTGGTCAGGTCGTGGGGACTGGGGGTAGTGGGTGGGTTCCCCTACTGGGTAGCTAAGAGAGAGGGGGGCATCAATGCATCTCACACGGAACATCTAGTGGAGGGTAAATAGGTATATAGGGATGATGTGGAAGAGTAGATTTACATTCTAGAGTCTAATTTTGCAACTCAAATACTCTGATCTTTTTTGGATGTTTTATATTTGTCTTTAGAGTGTTATTTTAATATTTTGACACTTTAATGATGGTTTGGAACTTAAATCTATGTTTTTTACATCTATATTTCATAATTATGTGGTTATAAAGTGTTACGCCTCACAACACGCTGAAGGCTTACGCCTTACGCGTTGAGTCTTACGCCTCGCGTCACAGGTCGAAAAAACGCCTCGCGTCATGCCTTCACGTTTTAAAACTTTGATGCTGACATAAAAGCTGATAGAATATCAGGATTGTTGTAGTGGCTATTCATGTTGGCATTTGTGTAGGCTATCAAAGAAAATCAGAAGTTTTACATCCCTGAAAGACTAACTTGACAATCGAAAATGGTGTGCTTCTCAACATGTTTCAGTTGTTCAAATATATTAACTGTTCTCACGTTTGAAATTGTATCCTGTCAGAGATGATGATGAGCATCCCTTGATTGCTTTCATAGTTGGTTTCTATTTTAATGGTCAAAATAAAAGCAAATGCTAATAATTATGAATTAAACGTGGAATGTAGTATAATAAAGAACTTCATTGGACAAATCACATAGAATGCAGAGCTGCTGTGTATGCAAGCTTAAAATGTTCTTCTCTTTCCTTGAAAATTTAATTTTCAGTTTAAGTATAGTTTTGGGTTTCTATGCATTAACGGAAATTGTTTTAGAACTGTTTACTTAACCGAGGTTGATAAATTCATTAAGAGATTTCTGTTAGACAAGAATGTGTTTTTCCCACTGTAACTTGAAACAATCGTGGAATTACTTAACGTACATGCAGTGACTAGAACAATTACTTAACGTACATGCAATGACTAGAACTGTTTAACAGTATCACTTAATTGTATAGCTAAGGAAGCTGTGTGCATGTGTGCATAGATACTGAAACAATTTGACTTGTGACTTGACAATGGCACACATAACTCATGTAACTATTGGAAATTCGAATTGAATATTGAATGGATATGCATGACCCTAACTAGGTAATTTAAGATGACATGAACCTGGACACTCTTTGAGAATTATGTTACACACTGACATTTTATGATGTATGTTAAGTAATCGCCACATCTTGATACGGAATGTTACAGTACATGACATTGACACTTATGACATGAAATATAGAGAACTTCTAGACAACTAGAGAGTCACAGTACCTTAACATTTCACTTGACATCAAATCAACATTTAGAATGACATTACACTAAACAATTTTTGCGACATAGTTCACATATAACATGTCCATTTTCTATTAAAAGTTGATTATGGTAGGATATACGATCCAACCACATGACATGACTACAATGAATTGTATAAAATGATTGTTTGCTTGAATATTGTACTGATGCATGGCTCCGATATTGTACCTATTTACTAGTTATTACACATTGATCACGGACTCTATATATTGTGTATGTTCATGATTGAAAACTAAGTGCTACATGGAGGACAAAGTGCCAGGGCACACCGAAGCCACCTCTTGAACCTATGGGAGCCAACTGTAGAATTCCATCCAAGGAATATATTGAAAAGCATCACAGTACCAGATACAATATTGCTAGACATTATGGTGAACTTGACATGTATTACCAACACCATACTTAGTACATAGATTTCACTGTGATTGAGATAACTCATATTAAAGAGTGTGCCGGAGCGACTGGAGACGTACTTTTGGACCTTATATGGTTGAATCATATACATGTTCGTATTCCGACCCGATCGTTCATGACTGAGATCAGTTATGTCAGATGGATCCTGAGTCACATACTTGTTTTCGTTTTGACCAGGTTGTTCACGACTGAAAACTGTCATGTCAGATGGACTCGTCCAGGGATAGCTTCACGTGATACAAGATGGTCTTCGGATTGCATATCGTACTCTCCAATATGAATCACATCCTAGAATTGATACACCAATCACATGAACTAGAATCGTTACAACACAGTAATAACTTGCAAACTCTTGTGCAAGCATTTACTGTAGTTTTTTACATTTTAGTCCAGTAGTTTGCTTTATTTATCTTTTAATTATTTTAACATGTTCATAACCTGACACACGCATAGCATGTTACACTTTTTCCCCGTAGTATACTTTTGCATACCTAGTGATATTATATTCTCGCTTCATAGATAAACCATTGTTTGGATTAGATATAATCTACTTTTAATCCTGTGATACATTTTTTAGGTATAGTAGGAGGCTTCAGAGTTTTAGAATTAGCTTACATCTCTTTGAGCTGTGCACAGAGTTTCTGAGACTACTCGTTTAGGTAAGTTTTATAGTATATTTCTCTTTCGCATATATTATTTTCACATGTAAATAGCAGGACCGTAATATTTGTAAATTGTAATAGCCCCAAGAAACTAGTCGTTACGACGAAATACTTGAGTAGTAACAGAGGAACATGTTTCCATCTGTTCGACAAAAAATGTGGGCTTACAGTCATACATGAAGTGCTTAAAGTCATACTTACATCAACAGTAGCACTTTTTTGCATTTATCACTAACCAAATTGATAGCGATCAAATTTGAGATGGATTCTTTTATTTTTAAAAGATTTTATATGTGATGGAGATAGAGTTTAAGTTCTTGGAGACTTCTACTTAGTTTAAATCTGTTTGTTATTCTATAGAGTGAGTCCTTTAAGCCTTTTTGTTGTTTTTAGTCTTTTAGTTATTTTGATAGTTT
Organism: Scilla litardierei; assembly: GCA_030789695.1. NCBI lineage: Eukaryota > Viridiplantae > Streptophyta > Magnoliopsida > Asparagales > Asparagaceae > Scilla > Scilla litardierei. The sequence continues at coordinate 9,170,937 of CM061141.1, forward strand.
TAGTCGTTCTAGTCCTATAGTGAATTGGGTTATTGAGAGTCAAGTTGTAAGTCTATTTAAAAGCTACAAGCTTATTTGTTTTGGCAGAAAATCAATGAAGAAATTTTCAAATAAACTTTTCATTTCTCCAAAAATTATATCTTTTGCATTTGTAAGCGAAAGTGTGCTTGTTTGCCTGGGTGAGAGGTCCAATAAATCTCCACGTGTGAGACCTGGGAGTCAGTGATCGTAAGATTTCCGGGATGCTAGATCCGAAAAGTTAACAATTATCGAGTTTTCTTCTTCTTCAAATTCCCACCATATCCCTTCCCGCTTTCATTCTGCGTCACAAATGCATCAAGTGATTTGAAATGAAGTTTATCATGGTATCCTAGAAACTATTAGCTTCCTTAGCAGAGAAAACTCATCCTTTTTACACTATTGCTTCCATGTGTATCTTCTATCTGGATTTCAATCAAATTCTAAGAACGAAAGAAAAAAGAAAAAGAAGGTGTTACTTCCGAAAGAAACATGGGTATGCTAATTGGGATGTTGTTTCCTAGATTCATAAGGAGAAACCCCAAGCAAAAGGAACTATTCAGAATTTTCAACTATTTCAAGCCTATGAGAGAAATAGCAAATCAGTCAAGCACCGCCAAGACCTATATAAACCTAAAATGATGCTAATCGATTTTACAAGTACAATTGAAGTATGCTGCTTTATTGGGATATTTCTTCTCAAAACCCCTTCCACTTAGCTAATGAATCTTGTATCATTTGGCAAATCTACTAATGCCAACTAAAATCATTCTATACAGCATGTCATAACAACAAGAAAAATATCAGCACTTGAAAGCAATTCATGTGAGACCGCCGCCAGTTTCTGATATTGCAAAAGCAGCCAATTATTCATAACTCCCAAAGGAATTACAGAATGATACATGCATAGCAAACTAAGAACTATGAAAATAGAAAGAAACGCAAATAAGACATTACTTCAGACACATTGTTGTATGTTTCATTCAGATGTTGCTGTTACCACAATTATAAAATTTAAATGTTTAGAGAAAAAATTGCAGTTAAAAGAAAAATTAGATCAAATATGTAATCACTTGAGCTCAATAAATCCGAAAAAAGTAAAATGTAGGTATCATAAATTTGTAGCCAAAAGTATAAAAAGAAAAAAAAATACCGCTTGTAAATTGTTGCCAACTCCTCCTCCTGGAACCCCTGGAAGTACGAGCTGGTTTACCATCTGTTACCCTCATGTTTGACTCATCCTTAATTCTTCTACTAATACGCCCTTCCTCTGTACCACTACATGCTTCCCTATCATCATCGAAATAATCATTTTCATTCCGTGCTACTTTTGATCTCTTTCCTTGAAGCTTCTTCTCCTTCGGATGAGCCCCACGTGTACTGATGTAACCGTTATCTATCAGATATCTGACATCTATGGTAAGATCTCCATTCTCAGCTTCCCTGCTTCCTAAACTACCTTCAGGATATTCACCAATAGTTTTTGAATCAGTCATTTCCAATTCAGCATCCTATAGTTTATATTACAAAGACAGTTAGACCAGCATAATGCTCATGGAATAAAGAAAATGAAACAGAAGCACAGCAGGATTTGACATTAGTACCTTCCTTTCACCACTTCGTACAGGAGAGCATCTCAAGTTTTCACCCCTCCTACTAAGAGTTCGAGTAACTTGTGGTGAGCCTCCCTTTTGAGATACCTCCGCCAAAGCCAGTGCAGCCACATGAGCACCCTCATCAGCAGCAGTACTAACCTCACACTTGGACCCATATTTACCAAATGAAACTATCTTATCTCTTGCATCTTTCATGTACATATTACTAACAGGAATCCGAGGGGTCCTTTTACCAACAGCACGAGGTTGGCTACCTGGAAATAAATCTGGCAGTTTTTTAAAACGTTCAATTCCTTTCCATATTGAGTAGAAGGCTTTAACACCGACAAAGACAATGTTTAGTTAAAAAGTAGCATATATGCAACATATCCATGTGGAACACTTTGCATGACCCAAGTGAAATGTTACTAATGAAGAGGGTAGATGTGTATGAAAATAAGAAACCCTTCTTGTCCTACGATAGGAATATATAGAAGTTGAACAGCTCGCATGTACTTGACTTGGTTAGTCATGCGGCAACCAAAAAGCAGAGAATATGGCAACCCAACAAACTAATGTGCCAAATATAATATTTTGAATCAATCAATTTGGACGGTGGAAAGTTATTGTGCAAGGATCTTGATGAATTAAGTATTTTAAGAAAAGAAAGATAAACTGATGGTTTCATTAACTTTGGTGGGGGTGGCGGTTTTGGGCAAGATGGGTGGGGAATAGTCATCCGACAATAGGCCATTGGATTAGAGTCAGCTTAAGCCTCTCGCATCACCCTGGATACGGGATGTCTTGCTCGTGTGACACATGCAAATAACAGAAACATCTAATCTTTTATGTTCAAGCATACTAATGGTTGTATAAACAGTCAAAACAAATAAGGTAACCCATGGTGGTATCATCGACCATTCCTAGTCTTAGTAACAAAATGGATAAAGGGCAAGATGACCGTTGAATATTAAAATTTTATTGGCTTAATTTGCTTCTAAAGAGTTAGATGGCAGAGTTGGTATACACAGGGAAGAATGGCACGATCATATAATAAATATAATAAATATCAGAGTCATAAGAAAACAAAACGATGCACACCCAGACTCCTTGAACCCAACTAATGTTTACTTTTTATTTTATAAATTATGAACATTATAAAACAAAAAATGCATCATTTGCATCTATCTTGTTCTCTAAGCTTTCAGATTTTGAAAAGCAAATAAGAAGTATCATGAGAGTTAATTTGTAGTTAAATCTACAAGGATCATTAGCAACTTCATTTACGATATCCCATTAGCAACTTCATTTACGATATCCCACAGATTCTGTGCTCTAATATATTGGGAAGGTAGAACAAAACAAGCCAGCATTGCAAGCATTAGAGATGAAAAGTCGCCTAAGTTTTAGTGGTTGACAAAAAAATATGGAACCCACATTATAAAATACGAATCGCCATTTTGGCGTGTGCACGTGTACGCACATTTAGAGATTGTCTAGAATCCATTCGAGTAAACTAAACATGCAGATCTAACACATTCAAATTTAAAATTGTGTAACGGAAATAGAAAATCCGTTCATCGGATGTAATCTACCACGTCTAAACTACCTATAAAAAAATTTCAAGCGATTTGAACATGTTTTATACATACATCAAGTGGCGACAAATTAGTTCATTTTCTAACAATCCTGAAATGTTGATTTTGTAACCACGTTTTGCATGGGTAAAACACATTCAAAACATTTGAATTTTTATACGATGCTAATTTAGGCATGCTAGATCATATCCGATAGAATGGATGTTCCATGCAAGTTATTCAATTTTAAATTTAAGTGAGCCATATATGCATGTGTGTTCCACTCAAATAGATCATAATCAACCTTTGTGAGTGATTTGGTCTTGTTTTATTCATTCATCATGTGCTGACAAATTTATTGATGTTATGACAATTCTGAAACGTTGATTCTGTGATCACATTTCACATGGGTAAAGCAAATCCAAAATATTTGAAATTTTGATTATACGTAGTTTAGAAGTGCTAGATCTCATCAAACGAAATGGTTTTTCCATTCAGGTTGTCTATTTTTAAATTTAAATGAGTTGGATCAACATGTATGATCCACTCGAATGGATCCTAATCAACTTCATGGGTGTGTAAGATTAAGGTAGATGAGCAACTGATGTAGAAAAATTTTCAACACCTACCCTCAAAAACTAGACATCGCATCTCTTTTCTTAATAATTGATACCATTTATTTTGATGTTTGCATACTAAAACCTAAATCTATCAAAAATCTAATGAATCTAAAGCTAGTTTCTTGTAGATCTAGGGTGAGAAAAAGTTATATTATCATCAAACTATTTAATTTTTAATGACACGATACATGTGTAAATAATATGAAAACCGCAAAATTGCCCGGTTATCTGTGCTTAAGAATATGTAGATCCATATTAACAGTATCGTTCATTAGAAAAAGAAAGGAAACATAATGTTTTGAGAAGCTAGTGTATGTAGTTTCTTACATTTGCTACTTATTTATGTGTGCACGCACACCAAAACGGCTCTTCGTTATATATCATTGGTTATATACATATATAGAAAACTAGGCATGTGGAACCGCGGGGCAAAGTTAGCTTATGCATGCCCACAAAACCCCATTTTTCCTTATATTTTTAAATTTTTATCGCCCAAGACCCCAAATATGGGTGAACCCTATGGGTATTTTACCCTGATCTACTCATTGCAAAAAAATCTATTGTTTTAAAATCGTTGAATTTGCAAAGAGTAGATCGAGGGTCAAATAGCATTGGGTTCATTTGATTTTTGGTATGACAATCATCCATAAGGTGTACAACAATCTTTTAAAAATATTTTAAAAATAAGAGAAAATTGGTTTTTATGGACGTACACACGACTATTTTCCCACATACGTCGTCCACACGACTATTTTCCCACATATATATATATATATATGAAAAAATATTTGTGCGAACGTGCACATGTAAGTTACCTGTACACGCCCAAAAAACACATTTTCCGTTATTTTTTTGAAAAAAAATTTTACGATTGTTGTGCACATCATGGATGATCACCACACCAAAAATCAAATGAATCCAATGTTATTTAACCCTCAATCTAAACGTTGCAAATTTAATGCTTTCAAGAAGAATAAAATTATTTCCAACGGGTTCACCCATATTTAGGGTTTTGATGTTTTAGAATGTTTACCACAATCCTAAAAAATTTCAAAGAACGGTATGGGTAAATGGGTTTTTTGTGGGCGTGCACAGGTAATTTATGTGTGCACGTCCATATGTACATATTGTCGATATATATATATAGTAATATGGGCATGTGTTGTCAGCACAGGTTCGGTTTTCCTGTGCTGACGGTATTATGAGGGTCAAAAAAATTTGCATTGTGTTCTACCACTTGTTGGATATCACCACACCAAATTTCAAGTGAATCCAACACTTTTTGACCTTCCATCCATTCATTTCAAAGAGATTGCGCTGATAGATCCAGTTTTCGGAGCGGATTTTTTGAAATGGATGGATGGAAGATCAAAGTGTTGGATTCACTTGAAATTTGGTATGGTGATAGTCAACAAGTTGTAGAACACACTGCAAAAAAATTAAATATGTTTTTGACCTCCAAAACGCTGTCAGCACATGAAAAAATTCCTATGTTGACAGCATAGACCCATATTCCTCATATATATAAGGAATATGGAGGTGTACTGATAGCACAAGAAATTTTCATGTGATGTCGGCGTTTTGGGGGTCAAAAAAGTTTTTCTTTATTTTTTACAGTGTGTTCTACAACTTGTTGGCTACTTCCCCACCAATTCTCAAGTGAATCCAACCTTTTTGAGCCTCCATTCATGCATTTCAAAAAGATCTTCACTTGGAAATTGGTGGGGATGTCAACAAGTTGTAGAAAATACTGCAAAAAATAATTAAAAATGCTTTTTGACCCCAAAAAGACTGGTAGCACAGAAATTTTTCATATGCTATCAGCACACCTACATATTCCTCATGCATATACATATACATACATTTGTTGTGAAAAGTAAGTGTATTTATATTGATGATCAAATCAACAGCTATACAAGAAATCACCGGAGGGTGTTAGGGAGAGACCAAAGGATAGGGAGGGGATATGGCACAAGCGCCGTCACCCACCACTAGCCAGGATAGTCCAACCCCCAGTGGAATATCAAAAAAAAGAGAAAAATATACGAGTATAGACAAAAACAGGATGGGTCCATGTAGAGACCCCCCACACAGCCGGTTGCCTGAGAAGAATAGCCCAGGCAGCCGGCTGTCTGGGCAACCGGCAGTCCAGGCAGCCGGACAGTCGGCTGCCTGTAGCAGCCTGCCAGCATGCCCCCAAAGACCAAGCTCAAGCATCAGCCAAACAAAGACGATCAATCCAGGAGCAAAAGTCAATCATCGTAAAGGCCCCAGATAAACTAGGGAACTATATCGCGGGAAGGGTCCATGTCGGTGTAACGAAGTGCAATCCTAACATCCGCATCGATGTCCTTAAAAATCTTGGCTTTGGGGGAATTAAGCCCCTCTAAAATCCCTCTACCATCATTCTGTTGTGCTCCTTCCAAATGTACCAGACCACAACAGCCAAAACAGTCATAGCAAGAGAGCTCACAGAGTCTTTCTTAGAAAAGGTGGCAAGAAAGAGGTCCCCGACGTCATGAATCGTTTGGGGAGGATGTTCCAAAACTCCGAGCTTCAGTAAGCATATGTGCATTATATATCCAGAATAGCTACACTCAAAGAATAGATGATTGATGCTCTCATCCTCCCCATCCGCACAAAGGAAGCATTGGGGGAGGCACGGACCCCCAACTAACAAGAGTGTCGCGGGTGAGGAGCTTGCCTCTGGCCATCTTGGGAATGTGCCCAGAACGAGTCTAATTTGTGGTAAGGAAAGCATGCACCATGGGAGCGAGCGCCCTCCCACGTGTCTCGATTGGTGCAAGTGGGACTAGGGCTCTAGGGCAAGTAGTCAACAACAGGGCGAACGGAGACCTGAAGGAGTAGGGGCGAATGCTTGAGATGTCAGGGTACCCCGAGGGTTTCCAATAGTCACTGACACGCTTCATGGAATCGCAAGAGGAACGTCAAAAGAATCCCGGAGCGGCCTGCAAGAGAGCCAATTATGCCAGAACAGTATGGAGGTTCCACCACTGATGTTGTGCTTAATAAGCTTCTGAGAGATATGACGGCAGTGGAGGAGGAACTTCCACGTACCAGATTGGGTAGGCTTAGGTTTTGCAATGTAAAAGCTACCCGTTGTGGCCTGACTACGCATGTGGGAGGCCCATAGCACATCCGATGATAGCAGACACCAAGTGAGGCGTACACTAGAAGCTATGTTGAGATCAGAGATAAGGCGCAGCCCAACCCCCCAGCTTTAGGGGTACAAAGATCATTCCAGGCCCATTGTGGGTTTTTGCCTCAAATAAACTTCCTGTAAATAGAAATAGAGTTGATAGCCCAAACAACAGACATGGGGGACACGGAAAGCGTGAAGCCAGAAGACAACCATATCATAAATGACCGATCTAACCAACTCAATACGCCCCGCAATAGAGAGAAGGGCAGACGACCATCCCTGAAGTCTTTTTTTTACATCTGCCAATAAGCCTCGCATACATGAGACCTTTGGGATACTTGGCAGAGGGAGGGAGCCCAAGTTAGGTAGTAAGTGATGACGTCAATCTGATGCCGAGGAGGGAAACCAAGCGACACGGATCCTTGGTGCCTTGCTGAACATGGCAGCACTTATGTCCCGGTTGACCTTTAGACAAGCGTAGATGGTAAAGGTCTCCAGCAAGCCCATGAGCCCCACAAAGGTGCCACAATGGCCACAGCAGAAGACTAGCAGATCATTAGCGAACAAAAAATGGGTGATGGCTCACATGCACTTCATGGGATGGATGGTACGTAAGGCATTTGCTTGAGCCATGAAGAGGGAGAAGGCCTCCATGATGACGACGAAGAGACATGGAGATAGGTGATCTACCGGCCTTATCCCTCGAAATGTGTGTATATATACACACACACAGACATACATATATATGTGGCGGTGATCCCGTGTGAATTCCCTGCGAATTCGCATGGGATCAAAGTGCGTAAATGTAACGGCCGGTATTCTTAAACGTATTTTTCGATCATGCGTGCTGGTAACTACTTCAGTCATCAAGATAAACTTTCGTCCGTACATGTCAACGCGAGGGCGTCTCCGATTTCGTTTTTACTGTGTCATCATTAATCGACTATCGAGTTTAACAAATCACTTTAACTAAATTATCGTGCTAATTACCGATTGTTAATCACTTTAATTATTTCAGTAATTACTTTTTCACCACCACTTTAATTAAGTTACTAATTACTTTATTACATTTAACCTTGCTTAATTATCTTAATCATTTAATTCCCTCACTTAATATAACCTGTTATTCACATTATAATTTTTATAAGTAGGATTAAAAAGTGTATCACGTTTTTGAAATCAGATCCATTCCCCCTCGAATTAAGTCAAAAGGTTACATTTAATACCTATCCTAATCTTGTCTAACCTATTTGACAAAAAAAAAATTCATGACTGCTAACATGTCAAACCACACACGTTTCATTAGGCGGAATCATTGCTCTTCCATTTCAAATCAAAACACACACACACACACGTCTCTCTTTTAGTCAAAAGATTTCATTAACTCAGTCTTAATCAAAATCATATCCTTGACAAAAGAAGCAAGCTTGTCCCCTACTAACTTCTTCTTAAGGCAGCATTTCGTCTGCAAACCCACCATCTTCAACCCTGCAAACGACGATCTGCAAATCCCCAATCCAATCAGCCCTCAACACAATGATTTTCCCAACTCAAGTTTTCATCACAAATCAACCAATTTTCCCCAACAAATCAAATCCAAACCAGTTTTTTTTCCAAAATACAAACCCCAAAGCTGATTTTTTGAAATCAGAACCAAGAGAGGAAAGCATCAACACAAACAAATTTCAGATTCAAAAACACCAACTTCAGATCAAACCAATTTCTGGAATTAAACCACAAAAAAACCCAGATCTCCTTCTTCTTCTTCCTTCTTCCTCCTCCTTCTCCTTCCTAGGGCCGGCCTCTCCCCCTCACTCGCGCCCGCCGCCCAGCCACCCCACCGGAGCGCCGCCTTGCGCACGCAAACGCCGGCAGCGCGCGCGTCGCCAGGCCAGAGGCAGCGCCGCCCGCCGCCGCCGCCTGGGCTGCTGCGCCGCCGCCGCTGCCACCGGAGAGCCGCCCAGCGCCGTCGAGCTCCTTCCCTTGGTGCGTGCGTGAGTCTCGAGCTCCTCCCCGTGCGCGAACTTCCTTCCCTTGGCTGCGTAAGTGTTTGTTGCAAACAAAAAAAAAGAATTAAAAAAAAGAATAAAGAGAGACATAGAAACAGAGGGTAAGAGAAAGGGGGACAGCTATAAAGAAATGAGTAAGAGGGATGTTAAATGACTAAGAAAGTTAATAGGGTGTCAGCCTTAGTATAGAAGAGAGAGGGACAACATGACAAAGGTTTTGAAAGAATAAAGAAAGTTTGGGTGGGTGACAGCTTGAGTATTAAGGAAATTATTTAAAAAAATGAAGAGAGCTAACCTTGAATAATAGAAGAGATGGCAGATTGAAAGAGAAAGTGAGGGGTTTTGTATTAAAATGATGTAGGAGTAGGTATAAGTAGGTGGAGGTAGGGGAAGATTTAATGTAAACTTAACCTCATGTTAACTGTAATTAGCTTAGAGTAAATTAGAATTAATAGGGTGTTAGTATTAATTTGCGAATTGAACTATTAGTGTTAATTACAACATGTTAGTAGTTGTCAACAATGTTAGGATAATAATATCAGAATGAAATGAGGCGTATCATGTTAGTGTAACACAATATAGACATTACCCTAGCCAGAGAACCAGATAAAATTAGGCGAACCTAATTCGGGTGTTATTTTAATAATGCACGTATTTTGCAAAAGATCTAATTCAGTGAATTGATTAACTGAAACAGAGAACCAGAAGTACTAACACGTAGCACCGTCCAGACGAACCTACGACAACCGAGACCACCGGAAACAGGCAAGTGATACTTGCCAGTAATTATTTAGGCCACGTCTTAGGCCAATTTTTGTATTAGCGTAAAAGAGACTAGGCGGTGAAATGATAGTCGCCTAGACGCCCTATTTTGATCTAGTTTGACAACGAAACTAGATCCGACACTTTACCTGCTTTCATTTATGCTGCCATGCCATGTTTAAATTTCAATTAACGGTACGCAATTTATCTGCTCATTGCCATGTCAATATGTTCTTCATGATTGAGTAGCACACGCTACAAATGTTATTGCTATTGAGGCTAGGTGCACCCCTACGCCAAATGAAAAAAACACTTCCTGGCTCGTGATCCAGAAGCGAGCACAGTGTTGTTGGGAAACCAACGCTCGATACACGTGGAGGGGTAGGGTTAAGCGACCACTCAGCGTAGAAGTGTGCCCGTACAGCCACTTCAACTGTAAGGCGTAAACTCTGTGCACAATGTGAAAAGTTAATGATTCGTGAAAATCGTGAAATAGTGTTTTCGTAGTTTCTGCTACGACGTGCATGCATCATGTCATTTAAACTGTTGCATTCTTTAAATGTCACTTCATATTGTTTAGAACTGCTAGTCGTTTTCTATATTTGTATCCTTGCACAAAAGTTCTCCGCTTTCCTTGGGAGACTTTTGCTGACATGTGCCCTTTTCTCTTTGGGTGTCACATGTCAGATTTTGAGACAGAGCAGGTAGCAGAGGACGAGCAGTTCGTTGACGCTGAGTTTGAGGTCCCTGCAGAGACCGAGTTCGAGGACACTGGTGACCAGTCCTAGACTCGTTTGGAGTCTCCCCTTAGTTATTACTTTTCCTTAGTTGCTGTTAGGTTTCGGTGCGTAGCACCTATCTCTCTTTGTTTTGTTTGGCCATGCTTTAGGCCTTGTTCAGACTTGTACTATTAGGACTATTCTGTGATGATGTAATATTTGTTGGATGTTGTTGGTGGATGTTCTTTTATCTGTTTTATTATTATTGTTGTTTCGTCGCAATGCAAGGACCTGCTACTTTTCGAAATTTTTACAGACGCTTATCAGACTGCAGCTTCACAGCTCCACGTCTGAGCGGACCTCCTCACGTCTCGCCTTCCATATTAGGGAAGCGGGGCGTGACAGGTTTTAGTGGTGGCCCATGCAGGTCCTCCTCTTTGCATCTGTGAAATATCGGAACAACAATAATGATAACAACATCCATTTAAATATTCGAAACGTTCAAGTCATGAATTGAGTCTAATCAGCAGGTTTTTAGATGGTAGGAAGACTTAGATAGACGTCCATGTTTGATAGTCAGGCACTTTCGTTGAGACTTAGTTGTACTCGTCTTAGGTTACCTTAATAATCTCCCACCCAGCCCTGACTATATTAGATCAATAGAGCTTTTCCCCTAGTCGTTTGTTGAGTCCATAAATTTCGGGCCAACAAAACGAAATTTTAATACTCTTAAGATCCATCCCTGGGACCTCTATTACAATCTAGTTCATTAGAAAGTCTTAGTGCTAAGTTCTCCTGATCTTTAGCCGACCTAGTAATTAGGCCCCTGATTTTTATTATTATTCCAGTCCTAAGTTTTCAATCCTTAGTCAACCAAATCAGTATATCCTTGATTTTTAATCTCCCTTCATTTTACATTCCACTTTTTGACCTTAGGAATCTATCGTAGCCTTTTTACAAGTCATTCCTACCCGTACTCACATTTGATCATTCGATTCTAATCCTTGCTCTCGATCCACGTGATCTTCCTGACATCCATCGTTATCCTTTGAATCACTCCCATTACTATACTGATTTTACTATCGATATCTCTTTTATGGAAACTTCTCGCCCAGTTTAACTTCTTAAAAAAAATCTTTTACACAGGCCTCATATTTTTCAACTGGTTTAAAATTATTCCTCGATTTCAAGTTTCCTTCGCTGAAAATTTTTAGTCCCTATATTATAATGATTTCTAATCTATACCATCCATACCCAAATATTTTACTTTTTACATTTATCTTTAAAACCTTTTCGTTGATGGCACGCATATAATGATAAGCTTCCTTCAATGGACCATGATCCGATCAATGTGCTTGGCTAAGTTTGTTGGATCACTCTAGCTAGACTTGGGGTAAGTGATCCTGGCTTAGTCACTTCCCTGGCCGTGTCCGCTGGACCGCAAGGACGTGAGTCGTGATTATGTATGGCATTTTCGTTCTTACTATACTTCAACGGATTTCGAAATAACCAACCATATACTAATTTTAAATACTTTTTATACTAAATAAAACTTCAACTATTTTGGTGTACTAGTATTGTATTCATCATATTTATATTTAAAAAAAAATTTAAAAAAAACTATCTTCATTTACAAAACAAACACTACATCTCTACATCCGTGACTCTTTCGCCTATTGCTTATCTACTGTTTTAACTTATATCACTCACTATCCTTATATACGTTATTAAAATGTTGTCACATTTTTACACATACATCCAATTCTCCTATTTAATCATTCACAACCATCTCTATAACACCTGATCAAGCTAACTCTTGTCACGACTTCTGATTTGATACCACTGTTCCATAAACTAAGTCGAGACTACTCGAACATGATAGAACGGTATAATAATAAGCAATCTTAAATTACTACTAGATCAGTGTCTAGAAAGAAATGAGAAGGGGTTTGGTCAATCAAAGGACTTGTCCTGCGGTCATAGAAGTGACATGTGCATCCAAGCCCTGACTGCCTGGCTGGTTTGGGAGTTAAGCTAGACGTCTTATTATTAGGCCAGCCTACACTATTAGATAGTCAAGCGACATTTGTTTTCCTCATGATCTCTCATTACTTGTCCTTTTCAATGTTACTGCGTCTACCTAATCATCTTACTATTGTTATCACATTGCCTGTTGGATAAAACATTGTTGCTACCATATACCATGCCACCGTCGTTACTTTTGCACTAGCACAGTCACATTTACTTTATACATTACATACACTACTTGCCACACTTGAGCAGCCACCAGTACTTTAGTTTCCGCTAGAATATGCATGTCTATTCTTACTTTTTAAGATCATTTTTCTGATCAAGTTAACCCTATACCCTTGCACATTCATCGCAATTTGATTCGTTACATCAAACAGCTCTGTATCTTACACTATCTCTTGGTTACCACCTCAGTGTATCTATTTACTTACTTTAGCGAGGTTAGTTTTCAATTTGCGTTATAACCCTTAAAAATGTTTTCTTCTACCTTTATTACTATCATCAGCAGCGTTTAATTTTGTTATACATTATGTTGATAAGATGTTAGATATGAATATTATTATAAGGGGATTATAATTACGGATAAGAGTAGTTGTGATGATGTAAAGTGTAGTTGTATTGATCGTATACAATATGACAGATAGAATGATGTGTTCAAAAGTTACATTTCACATTTGGATGTACCCTTACTTAATGGCTTCAATAAGATTCCATACTAAGAATGGTGCACAGGAAGATGAGTACGTTACAGATTTGAAATTCAGACGAGTAACGGATAAGAGTAAGTATGAAGGTATAGTATGATCTATGGTGATCATGAGAATGAGTAGAATATTTGAAGTAACAAGATTTCATCATATAGGTAAAGTAATGGAGACGTCGGAAGTGACACGACCTGTTGGATAGTTGTGTAAATTGATCTAAGTTGATCAAGATAAGATTCAAAAAAAATTTGATGAGATGTGTATTAATTAGACTTATGAGTTGTCACGATGAAGGATGAGTTGGGTGCATGATAAATATTGATAGTAGGTGTTGACGTATACTAGGCGTATTTGTACTTGTCGTCTTATGTTTGTAATTGGTAGAGCACCGTTATATCAATGGATTAATTGGAATTGGGATTTGTGGATGTCACAATTATAGTGCTACAGGTTAAGTTAGACGATGATCAACGTGATGGCATGTTATGGATAAGACGGCTTACGGAAGAAATATTTTCGGAGAAATTGGTTACAGAGAAACTATACATTGGAGATTCCGCAAAGACGTTACTGCCCTATCAACAGATGATAAGTGAAGAATGAGGAAATTGAAGGATGTTATTGATTGATGATATTTAGTAAGATTGTCTTGTATAAAATATTGGTTATTTTGAAGTGAGAACTTTGAGTTAGAAATTCGAACGATAAGGTTGGATCTGTAATTAAATGTTAGGATGTGATTATGGTTATAGAGTTGTTCGATGAAAAGACAAGCAGTGATGATTTATCCTAAGAACACTTGTTTAAGTTTGTGAGTTTAGCAACCAATATGTTAGAATATTGGGGTTGCAGATGGAAGTGTTTTATTATTTTCTCACCTTTGTTCTTGCACATCGCTAGTAGCCGTCCTTAGCTATTTTGCTTGCCTATTGATGGCTAAGGCCATCGATTGTGTTTAGTCATCCGAATCTCTTTTTGAAACTCAATCCTAAACTCATCACTTGTGCCTTTCCTAATCAATTTCATTTTTTTTCCGTCTCGAAGTATTTCAGGTCATATTTACCTCATAGAAATACGGGATCGTTATCCATACTTGTTTCATGTTCATTAGTTGATAAGAATTCCGAGGACGGAATTTTTCTTAAGGTGGGTAGAATGTAACGGCCGGTATTCTTAAACGTATTTTTCGATCATGCGTGCTGGTAACTACTTCAGTCATCCAGATAAATTTTCGTCCGTACATGTCAACGCGAGGGCGTCTCCGATTTCGTTTTTACTGTGTCATCATTAATCGACTATCGAGTTTAACAAATCACTTTAACTAAATTATCGTGCTAATTACCGATTGTTAATCACTTTAATTATTTCAGTAATTACTTTTTCACCACCACTTTAATTAAGTTACTAATTACTTTATTACATTTAACCTTGCTTAATTATCTTAATCATTTAATTCCCTGACTTAATATAACCTGTTATTCACATTATAATTTTTATAAGTAGGATTAAAAAGTGTATCACGTTTTTGAAATCAGATCCATTCCCCCTCGAATTAAGTCAAAAGGTTACATTTAATACATATCCTAATCTTGCCTAACCTATTTGACAAAACAAAAATTCATGACTGCTAACATGTCAAAACACACACGTTTCATTAGGCGGAATCATTGCTCTTCCATTTCAAATCAAAACACACACACACACACACGTCTCTCTTTTAGTCAAAAGATTTCATTAACTCAGTCTTAATCAAAATCATATCCTTGACAAAAGAAGCAAGCTTGTCCCCTGCTAACTTCTTCTTAAGGCAGCATTTCGTCTGCAAACCCACCATCTTCAACCCTGCAAACGACGATCTGCAAATCCCCTATCCAATCAGCCCTCAACACAATGATTTTCCCAACTCAAGTTTTCATCACAAATCAACCAATTTTCCCCAACAAATCAAATCCAAACCAGTTTTTTTCCAAAATACAAACCCCAAAGCTGATTTTTTGAAATCAGAACCAAGAGAGGAAAGCATCAACACAAACAAATTTCAGATTCAAAAACACCAACTTCAGATCAAACCAATTTATGGAATTAAACCACAAAAAAACCCAGATCTCCTTCTTCTTCTTCCTTCTTCCTCCTCCTTCTCCTTCCTAGGGCCGGCCTCTCCCCCTCACTCGCGCCCGCCGCCCAGCCACCCCACCGGAGCGCCGCCTTGCGCACGCAAACGCCGGCAGCGCGCGCGTCGCCAGGCCGGAGGCAGCGCCGCCCGCCGCCGCCGCCTGGGCTGCTGCGCCGCCGCCGCTGCCACCGGAGAGCCGCCCAGCGCCGCCGAGCTCCTTCCCTTGGTGCGTGTGTGAGTCTCGAGCTCCTCCCCGTGCGCGAACTTCCTTCCCTTGGCTGCATAAGTGTTTGCTGCAAACAAAAAAAAAGAATTAAAAAAAAGAATAAAGAGAGACATAGAAACAGAGGGTAAGAGAAAGGGGGACAGCTATAAAGAAATGAGTAAGAGGGATGTTAAATGACTAAGAAAGTTAATAGGGTGTCAGCCTTAGTATAGAAGAGAGAGGGACAACATGACAAAGGTTTTGAAAGAATAAAGAAAGTTTGGGTGGGTGACAGCTTGAGTATTAAGGAAATTATTTAAAAAAATGAAGAGAGCTAACCTTGAATAATAGAAGAGATGGCAGATTGAAAGAGAAAGTGAGGGGTTTTGTATTAAAATGATGTAGGAGTAGGTAAAAGTAGGTGGAGGTAGGGGAAGATTTAATGTAAACTTAACCTCATGTTAACTGTAATTAGCTTAGAGTAAATTAGAATTAATAGGGTGTTAGTATTAATTTGAGAATTGAACTATTAGTGTTAATTACAACATGTTAGTAGTTGTCAACAATGTTAGGATAATAATATCAGAATGAAATGAGGCGTATCATTTTAGTGTAACACAATATAGACATTACCCTAGCCAGAGAATCAGATAAAATTAGGCGAACCTAATTCGGGTGTTATTTTAATAATGCACGTATTTTGCAAAAGATCTAATTCAGTGAATTGATTAACTGAAACAGAGAACCAGAAGTACTAACACGTAGCACCGTCCAGACGAACCTACGACAACCGAGACCACCGGAAACAGGCAAGTGATACTTGCCAGTAATTATTTAGGCCACGTCTTAGGCCAATTTTTGTATTAGCGTAAAAGAGACTAGGCGGTGAAATGATAGTCGCCTAGACGCCCTATTTTGATCTAGTTTGACAACGAAACTAGATCCGACACTTTACCTGCTTTCATTTATGCTGTCATGCCATGTTTAAATTTCAATTAACGGTACGCAATTTATCTGCTCATTGCCATGTCAATATGTTCTTCATGATTGAGTAGCACACGCTACAAATGTTATTGCTATTGAGGCTAGGTGCACCCCTACGCCAAATGAAAAAAACACTTCCTGGCTCGTGATCCAGAAGTGAGCACAGTGTTGTTGGGAAACCAACGCTCGATACACGTGGAGGGGTAGGGTTAAGCGACCACTCAGCGTAGAAGTGTGCCCGTACAGCCACTTCAACTGTAAGGCGTAAACTCTGTGCACAATGTGAAAAGTTAATGATTCGTGAAAATCGTGAAATAGTGTTTTCGTAGTTTCTGCTACGACGTGCATGCATCATGTCATTTAAACTGTTGCATTCTTTAAATGTCACTTCATATTGTTTAGAACTGCTAGTCGTTTTCTATATTTGTATCCTTGCACAAAAGTTCTCCGCTTTCCTTGGGAGACTTTTGCTGACATGTGCCCTTTTCTCTTTGGGTGTCACATGTCAGATTTTGAGACAGAGCAGGTAGCAGAGGACGAGCAGTTCGTTGACGCTGAGTTTGAGGTCCCTGCAGAGACCGAGTTCGAGGACACTGGTGACCAGTCCTAGACTCGTTTGGAGTCTCCCCTTAGTTATTACTTTTCCTTAGTTGCTGTTAGGTTTCGGTGCGTAGCACCTATCTCTCTTTGTTTTGTTTGGCCATGCTTTAGGCCTTGTTCAGACTTGTACTATTAGGACTATTCTGTGATGATGTAATATTTGTTGGATGTTGTTGGTGGATGTTCTTTTATCTGTTTTATTATTATTGTTGTTTCGTCGCAATGCAAGGACCTGCTACTTTTCGAAATTTTTACAGACGCTTATCAGACTGCAGCTTCACAGCTCCACGTCTGAGCAGACCTCCTCACGTCTCGCCTTCCATATTAGGGAAGCGGGGCGTGACAGTAAAAAATCTAGAAATGTTTTATAAAAAAATTTCATTGTTGAATCCATACAATATACCCCTAAAAATAATGTGTAAACCCTCAGAAGATTTGACCATCGATCCACCCGTTACAAAATTTAAGAATGTAATTAAGAATTTGGTATCTCCATGGTAAGGGATTTAAGATTTCGGCTAAGTTAGCTCCATAGAAATTAATAAATTAATAATAACAAGAGCTACACATTCTTAAACGTCCACAGTAATTACAAGGGTACAGAACAAGTGTGGTACATGAGCACTCAAATGTGAAAGTCAGAACCTAATATGGAAAAATTTCCCAATTTCATCCCATGCTCTCTGGACTGTGAATAATCATATAAAAGCATCCTACTTAAATCACCACAAAAAATATAGTGCATATATAAAACTGAGAAACAAAAGTTGTTGCCAAATATGGTATTTCAGAAAGGAATTTGTATAACTAGCTTGATGGCCCAAATTGTGCAAACTTCTGGTTTTGCCCCAGATTATAAAGCATATGCAATATGCCCTTGCACAAGGTGGGTCAAACATGCATTGCGTGGTTGCACCTGTCATTCTGTGTATGTGTTCATAGTACACAGTACATACAAAGAAATGGTTGTCCGTTAATATAGCAATAATTCCTATCACCCTGTGGAAATATGAATTACAATCAATAAGGACTTGACTTCTTGAGAGGAAAACTGCATAAATATGGAAGAAGACACTGAACTCGTTTCCAAAGATTTGATGAAATGTACTAGTCTACCAAAGACTTTACATAGCATCAAATAAATAGATAAATGAAGCAAATTTCTGATGGATGCCTATGTTCCCGCTAAACTTCAGCACATCAGGAGCACAAAAGTGTTAAGCATTTGTACATGGTTTAAGGAATGCTCTATTAAAGACGTGGATGTTACCTCCAGAACGCATCTTCTTCAATAAAGACATACAAGCATAACTTGGTGAGGCAGACTGCAATTGCAAAAGATCAGGATAAGGACCATCAGAACCTTTCGACATGAGTTTATATTTTCCTCGAGCACGCTTCTGAGGTTTGCAAGATGTTTTCAGTACATCATTGCTTTCACGCTCACTGTCACTTCCTTCCTACCAATTTACCATCTAAAATTAAAGAACTAAAAAGTGAAGAAAATGGAAAATTTTGTCTAGGACACTGACGCCCCTTCATATTAGTGTAAATATATATTTGCATTCTTTTAGGAATTTCTGCATAAATAGTATATGATAATCATTGACCTCAAGAATAAATAATTCAAAATTGTAATATAGCACGGATATTACCAACAGTGCAACAACATTTTTAGGGGAAAAAGGAAAAGGTGAGTGGAAAAGTGAGCATTGCACGGATCAAACAATGCAAAAAAACTAACCAATATAATTTAAGTATCAATATAAAAACTCCACGTAAATAATCATGGCTTCAGATGATAAATTCAAAATAGTGTGGACATTTACAACAAAAAAGTTACAGGAGTTGGAGTTATTAGTTTGATATGGCAGGCCAATAAATGGCAATATGTTCTATATAACTAAAGAATAAAAGAAGGTTAAAATTTTTAAGTGCATCTCAATTAGAGTAATATTGCTGCCTTGTTTCAAGGTAGCCACATTTTACAAACTAAAGGTGCATGTGGTTCAAGTGTAGACAGCCTGGTCCCTCTGTCAGATAAATAGTTTGAATTATGGACCTTTGTTAATATAAGTCCATGGAATTTTGGAATTTAGCGAAATGCCACAAACCAAAGGTGCGTATAGCACTAAATGGGCATTCCATATTGTCTTAAGAAAGATAGTTTTGAATTCGGGATCACTGAAAACTAAAAGCCCAGATAATTTTGGATTTCAAGCATATGTTAGTAAGCTCAAATGTGTAACTGAGTCTGTTGATAAAAGCTTCGGGGCACATCAAGAACAATGCCTCATTTTTAGGAAGAACATTAGCACACAGCTCAAATCTAGCAAATAAACCTCATCTTGGGGTTGGACCAGAATATACTGAAGACAATCATGTGTAGAATATTCCAAACTTTTGCAATGAACCAATTAAATTCAACAAATTTGAAATTGAATTATGTATATATAAAACCTAACTAGACCAGACCTCACAGTGGTCTCACACACTATAGTAAATCACTTGTTCCAGTAGTTTTAAACAGAGAAATATCAGGAGAAACACACACACCCCACAGAAGGGGTTACCAGATTTCCAATCAAGTTCACTTATATATTAACTATGATGGATTTAAAGATTAAAATGATCATCCTCAACAATACAAGGTTTAGAAGGCAGACAAGAACCCACCTCAAGAAGTGCACAGATAGCCATGTTGTGCATTCTTCATATCTTGCAATATCATGATCTATACTCAAGTAGTATAACTAGAAATAACCCATGCACAAAGTGCACGGCACCCAAAAAACGAACCCACACACTCAAGGCGCAGAACCCACATGAGTGTTTCGTTGGGTGCAAAACCGGGTGAAATGGGAAGAGGGAGTGTAGGTATTGTCTTGGGGAGTTTTTGGCTTTTTTTTTTATTTTTGGTGTTTTGGGATTTTGGGGTGTGTTTTGGGTTTTTTTGTTTGTGAGTGTTTTTGGGGTTTAGGGGAGGGCTGATTTGACATTGCAACATGGGACAAAATCACATCATCTCCCTCAATTGTATAAAGGATAATCTCCAAACATTTCCCCCTTATGCCCTACTTATTAAGGTTGCCATTGACATTTTTCACATTTGAACATCCTTATTTACATGCTTGTCATTGAGATTTTTCCCCCGTTTACCTGTTGGAATTTCATAATTCCATATTCCTATCTCCACATGGTTTTGATATAACAAACATATTCTGTTTATAATAACTCTATCTATGCAAATATACTAACTTGTTATGCAGTATACAACAATGGACAGACAACTCAAAGGACTGAATATAAATATGCGACAAAAGACCTTCTGCTAAAACACTCAAGATAAACGTCACATATCTACGACTTTATGTATCAAAAAGAATTGTATATTTCATAAATTGTTAAAGCCTTATAATGATTTATCTTAGCTTCATATGTCATTTTTCTTTTCATCCTTCAAACCCCATTTCTCATATCACAAATAATTCCACTTCTAAATTTAGTCGACCAATTCATTTCCTTGACTATTAATTCCAATAAAATTTGACTAAAAGATTTTTTTTATTCAATCATTACGGTTTGATATTCAAACTTTCACAAAATCTATCATTTCAGAATTAGCTGCCTAGACAGATTTTTTAGCCTGCTAATTCCTTTTTTGTTTCATTAAGGCGGTTTCTTGCCGTTATTCACAAAAATCCAATATTTCAGAATTAGCAGCCTAGATAGATTTTTTAGCCTGCTAATTTCTTTTTGTTCTATTAAATCAGTTTCTTGCCATTGCATTGCAAACCGTTTTGGAACCGTTTTTCAATCCTATAAATATATAGGTACGTTCTCACTTTCGGTACACAACTTTCTCTTGATTCTCTCTCTCATGTTTTGATTTGTTGAAATTAAGTTCTTAATGTTGTGAAGGGAATTTAGGGAGAAATAGGTGTAAGGGGTTAAGAGCCCCCTACCCGTGTATTTATATCTTTCAATAGTGGGTTGGATACCCAATTGGCCCAATGGGCCTATTCATAACACTTCCCCTTATCCAATCAACATTGAAATAAGAGGTGGATTCTTCAGGATCCGAGTTAAGGTAACTGTCTTGTTAAAGAAAGAACAGTTAACCCATAACTTCCCCTGTTTTGGGGATGTGTCTAGGGGTGGATACTTCAGGATCCAGAGTCAACGAGGTTGCCTCGTCAAAACCTTGACTACGGAAAACCCAGTGGGAAAAAACCTGTAGCCAAGGGAAAAGAGTACAACTCTGCAGTTGACTCCCCCTTATCTGACCAAGCTTCAGGCTTGCAGATTTCCTATGAATCTATACATCAGTCTCCTATGTATCTATGAGTTCATAGTTCTCTCATCCTGACCCAGTTTACATTTACTCACTCTCCTCATCCCAATCCCATGTACAAGTTTCTCAAAGATACTAGTAGGCAGGGATTTGGTAAGCAAATCCGCCAAGTTATTACATGATTGGATCTTCTGTACCTCAATCTGTTTTTGCTTCTGAAGGTCGTGCGTCCAGAAGAACTTGGGGGATATATGCTTCGTCTTGTCACCTTTGATGTAGCCGTCCTGTAGCTGGGCTATACATGATGCATTGTCTTCATGTAGTGGAGTGGGTGCAAGTACGCCGGTCGTAAGGCCGGTGGAGGTGAGTATGTGCTGGATCACTGAGCGTAGCCAGAAGCATTCCTTGCTTGCTTCGAAGATCGCAAGTAGCTCTGAGTGGGTGGATGAGACGGTCGTCATGGTCTGCTTCACAGATCTCCAGGATATGGCAGTACCGCCATATGTGAACATGTATCCGGTCTGAGACTTCTCTGTATGAGGATCGGACCTGTAACCTGCGTCAGCATAACCAACTAAACCAGTTGATGCCCCTTTCCTGTAGAATAGACCTAAGTCTATGGACCCTTGGAGGTAGCGCAGAAGATGCTTCACTCCGGCCCAGTGCCGCTGTGTAGGTGCAGCACTATATCTGGCTAGTAAGTTTACTGCAAACGCTATGTCAGGGCGAGTGCAGTTAGCCAGGTAAAGGAGTGCACCGATAGCACTTAAATAAGGCACTTCGGGGCCTAGTACTTCCTCCCCCTCTTCCAGCGGCCGGAAGGGGTCTTTGTGAACATCCAATGATCTGACAACCATCGGAGTGCTGAGGGGGTGGCACTTATCCATCTGAAACTTTTTCAGTAAGTTCGATGTGTAAGTTGACTGGTGTAACAGGATCCCATCTTTAAGATGCTCTATCTGAAGGCCTAAACAGAATTTTGATTTTCCGAGGTCTTTCATCTCGAAAGTTTCTGTCAGGCTTCTAGAAATCTTTGCGATCTCTTCAGGAGATCCGATGAGGTTTAAGTCGTCTACATAGACGGCTATTATTACAAATCCTGTTGCCTTTGCTCTTATAAAGATGCAAGGACAGACTGGGTCGTTTTAAAATCCTTGTTGTGCAAGGAAATCGCTCAGTCTGTTATACCACATCCTTCCAGATTGTTTTAGACCATATAATGATCTTTGCAGTTTCACTGAGTAGATGTCACGGTCTCTCTCTTTTAGTGCTGCAGGCAAAGAATAACCGTCAGGCAATCTCATATAGATGTCTCGGTCTAGGTTGCCATATAGGTATGCAGTAACCACGTCCATGAGTTGCATATCTAAACCCTCTTGTGCTGTTATGCCAATGAGGAATCGGAAGGTGATCGCGTCCATGACTGGGGAGTATGTGGCTTCAAAATCCACCCCAGGACGTTGGGTAAAACCCTGCGCTACAAGCCTTGCTTTGTAGCGTACGATCTCATTTTGTTCATTTCTTTTTCTAACAAATACTCATTTATAACCCACAGGTTTTACACCTTTTGGTGTCTGGACTATTGGTCCGAAGACCTTGCGTTTGGTGAGTGAATCCAACTCCACTCCTATTGCCGCTTTCCACTTTGGCCAATCATCTCTGCTTTGACATTCTGTCAGAGAGCGTGGTTCAATATCATCGTCGAAGTACGCGACGTTGATGGCAATATTACACGCAAATGTGTCATCTATTGTTGTGCTTTTTCTGTCCCAATACTCCCCAGTTCGTACATAGTGTATCGATACTTCATTTTCTCCCGGTTTTTCCTCTTCATGAGAGTTTGGGAGAGATGGGGTAGCAGGGCTTAAATTAGCATCCTGTGGTGGTATTTGTTTACCATTGCCAAGGGTCCTGCTCTTACGAGGGACTTGGTCCTTGGATCCCGGTGGTCGTCCTCTCTTTTTGAGAGGTCCAACCATTTCTGCTGCAGGCGGATTGCATCCATTTTGCGGTATGTCAATCCTAGCTGGAGTGTTAGCAGCAGGGACGTGTGATTTGACAATCTTCTGGTTGTCAGTAAATTTGTCCGGCAAGAGATGGACAGTGTTTTGGATGTGGAGAATCTTCAGGACCTCCTCCTCACACTGGCTTGTTGGCGGATCAAAGTGACATAAAGTTTTTGTATCCCAAGTGATACTTTCTGAAGCTTCGGGCTTCTTTGTCTGTGAGCCTAGTCTTGGGAACGATGTTTCATCGAATTCACAGTCTTCTAGACGTGCCTTAAAGACGTCCCACGTTAGGGGTTCTAGGAATCTAATTATGGAGGGGGTGTCAAACCCAACATAAATGCCTAGGCGACGTTGTGGACCCATCTTTGTCCTTTGTGGTGGTGCTATGGGGACGTATACTGCACAACCAAATATTCTCAAATGTGAGACAATTGGTGGGGCTCCAAGTGCTAGTTGCATTGGAGAAGATGACTGACCTCCAGAGGGTCTTAATTTTATTAAAGATGCAGCATGCAAAATTGCATGACCCCACGCATTCACTGGCATCTGGGATTGAAGTAATAATGGACGAGCGATCCATTGCAGTCTCTTAATTAGAGATTCTGCTAACCCATTTTGGGTGTGAACATGCGCTACAGGATGTTCGACTTCAATTCCCTGAGCTTGGTAATAGTCTAGAAAGACTTGTGACGTAAACTCCCCCGCATTGTCCAGACGAAGTTTCTTTATCTGGTGGTCGGGGAAGTGGGCCCGTAACTTTATTATCTGAGCTAAAAGCTTAGATAGTGCTAGGTTACGGGTGGACAGTAGGCACACATGTGACCACTTAGTTGATGCGTCTATCAGGACCATAAAGTACCTGAACGGACCACTTAATGGGTGAATCGGCCCACAAATGTCTCCGTGGATTCTTTCCAGAAAGCTGGGAGACTCCACATCCACTTTCAGTGGAGAGGGTCTCGTGAGCAGTTTACCCTTGTAACAGGGTGGACATGGGAATTTGCCTTTTTGAAGAATCTTCAGGTTCTTCAGGTCAATGCCCCTGGAGTTCTTTATGATGCGGTACATCATAACCGAAACAGGGTGTCCCAGTCGACTGTGCCAGAGTTGGAATTCTGGTGTTTGGGGGCACTGCAGGTGCTCCACCATGGATGTTTCTGGAGTTTGTATACTTGTTTGGTAGAGTCCCGAGGGGAGTCCCTTGAAACGTTCCACAATGGTTTTTGAACCATTTGTAAGAGCCGTTACAAGCAAGTATTCCCTTTTATCCTCCTCGACCGTCTCTAAGTGATATCCGTTTAAACGGATGTCTTTAAAACTTAGGAGGTTTCGGATGGATTTTGGGGAGTATAACGCATTTTTAAGTGTTATTTGTGTGTTGCCGGGGAGCAATATAATTGCTTCCCCTGATCCTTCGATTATATTTGCTGGCCCTGAGATTGTTCTCAGTGGGCCAGAATAACTACTTACGCTCGTGAAATAGTCTATGTTTTGAAGGATCGAGTGCGTCGATGCACTGTCCACTAGGCAGATAAGTTCCATATCTAAAAAATTGGGGAAAGACATTCAAGCAATAAATATAGATAAAAGATTCACTTTCATAAATAAATGCTAAAAAGATATTGTTTGACATGGAAAAAAGAACTAGATACGATGCATAAAAATTTAAGATACATTGCTAATTGCATAAAAGTGGTCCAGATCTAGAGAGTATCATCTCCCATGAAATCTTCGGGAGTCCATGAGGTCTCTGCCAACGCTGCGCTCTCCATCAGGTTTGTCTCAGCTCGAGGCTTGAGGCTTGCCTGGTAGAGGTCCTGGAGGTGTTTTGTTGTGCGGCAGATTCTGGACCAGTGGCCCGTCATCCCGCATTTTGAGCATTTGTCCTCCCAGTCTTTCTTGGGAGTGCCTCCTTTGTTGGGAATCCTCTTCTGCTTCTTGTCCACGAACTTCTGGTTCTGGGGAGGAGCTGGGTGGGTGGCCTTCTTCCGCTGCTTCTGTTCTTTCCATTTCTGGAATTTTGCCTTTTTGTCCGTCTTCTTCTTCTGGGAAGACTGGAAGTGGGCCTCTGCAGGAGGTGGCAATGGAGCGGAGCCAGGAGGGCGCAGGTTGTGGGTGGCAACCAACAGGTCTCTGTTCTGTTCAGCGATAAGTAGGCATGAAAGAAGGTCAGAGTACTTTGTGAACTTCCTCTCTCGATATTGTTGCATAAGGATCATGTCCTTTTCATGGAAAGACGTAAACGTCTTTTCCAGCAACATTTTCTCCGTCACTGGTTCACCACACAACTTCAGGCGTGAGGTGATGCGGAAGAGAGCTGAGTTGTACTCCGCTACGGATTTGAAATCCTGTATGCGGAGGTGAGTCCACTCGTACTGTGCACGGGGGAGTATGACATCCCTCTGATGTCGGTACCTCTCCTCGAGTGCATCCCACAGCTCGTAAGGGTCCTCTACAGTGAGGTACTCGTCCTTTAAGGTCGAGTCTAAGTGTTTCCTGATATATATAATGGCTTTCGCCTTTAATATATCGGAAACTTCCTCTGTATGAGGTGCTTCCACTGAAGCCTCCTTGTTAGCTGGGGCAGTACTAGTTGTTGCCTTTTCAGTCTGTGTGAGACTGAAACCATGAGAGCGCAGATGGAACTTCAGGTCCAACTGCCAACTCAGGTAGTTTGACCCATCAGCCTTCAGGACTGAGAAGTCTACATTTGCGAGTCTGGCCATTTTATGATCTAGCATGTACAGAAACAAAATAGCATGTATCATTAAGACTGAAAATAAGACAGACATCCACGCATGTAATGTAGTCATTTTCATGAATTTAAATTACTGTGGTTTTAACATACATGCTTTTTCAGGTAATGTGAATAATTAATTACTAAAAATTAACAATCACTCATGCTGTTTGATGGTTTTCATTGCGACATTAAAACATGGTATTAAAGCTAATTAATCAACCACGCAGTTTAATGTAAAAACAATGAAAAACAGAAATAATGACCTTAGGCTATGGGGATCAGCCAGCCGACACCGAAAAATAAATAAAAAGTCCAGTCCGATGTTACATCAAAATAAAAGGCATGAAAATAAATTACAACTCGGGAACTTCAGAGAGAAGCCCCTATCTTCATTGAGCGAAACGCCTTCAGCTTCTTTTTGGTGTCCTTCGGTCTTCTTTTTACATTTTCATCCTCACATACAAAGTTTCTCTCAAAAGAAAAGAAAAATTGCGGGAATTTAAAACGGTGTCGGAAACCTGGCTGATCCCTAAAAACATAGCCTAATATTTGCACATCCACGCAGATAATATTTTTGCAACATACAACCACGCAGATAATCGAAACACAAGCATTTAAAATAATTTTAAAATTGTGTGCGACGTGCAAGAAAATTTTTTTTTTTTTTTTTGAAAACTTTTGCCTTTTTGATCCATATTTTATTGTTTTATTTTACCGCTTTAAACCCTTTCAAATTTTCTTTTACCTATTTTGGGCTTTTTAGGGCCAAAAAATAAATAAAATAATTTGTGTGAATGGGCTAATTTTCTGGCCTTTTTGGGCCATGAAAACAACCCATTAAGGTTAATATTGGGCCTCCCCCGAAAAATAACCCGTTAGGGTTAGGGTTTCAGGAAACCCTAGGGGGGCCCGCGGCGTGTCGCCGCGACGGCTGGCCGCGTAGGGTGCGGCCGCCGTCGCGGCGACGGGCCGCGGCTGCGGGCCGCGGCCTGCAGGCCGCGGCTTCAGGCCGCGGCAGTTGCCGCGGCCTGAGGCCGCGGCCGCCGCCGCGGCGGGCCGCGGCGCAGTGCCGCGGCTTCCGGCCGCGGCTGCCGCGGCCTGGGGCCGCGGCTGCAGTCCGCGGCCTGAGGCCGCGGCTGCTGGCCGCGGCTTCAGGCCGCGGCCGCCGCGGCCTCAGGCCGCGGCGATTGATTCCGCCGGCGGCGCGAAGGGCGCGCCGCCGTTTCGCCCTATGAGCGTACGGAAATTTGGATCAAAGGCGGGGAGGTAAAAATCGGGTTTTTCAACAATTTTGATCGCTAAAAAAACAAGTTTTTATTGTTTTAAACATGCAGATCTTATTAAAAATGTTGAATTTTACCGAGTTTATCAACTTTTTGATCCTAAAACATGCAGATCTAATGAGAAAAGCAGGTTTAGATCTAAAAGTTTGGATTTTTACCTTCTAGATTCGACGAGGAATCTAGGCGACGGTTGGTGAAGGATGCCCTTTTCGCTCCCCGTTGAGAAGATTACGATCTTCTTTTTCTGAGCGATTTGTGGATCTCCTTTCCCGCGAGCCGCCGTCTCCTCCAACGAGCGTGATCGTGCTGATAACGTGTTGTGAAGGGAATTTAGGGAGAAATAGGTGTAAGGGGTTAAGAGCCCCCTACCCGTGTATTTATATCTTTCAATAGTGGGTTGGATACCCAATTGGCCCAATGGGCCTATTCATAACACTTAAAGCATTTTTGACATTAGTTGTTCTTTTCTTATTTGCAAGAAGAAATCAATAGATCTCTCTCTTCATTTAAAAACGGAATAACTTCAATTATGTTTCACCATTTCATATCTTAGAAACATTGAAGTCTCACCTCTTAACACCGTCCTTGGAATTCATATTACATATTCATTACAAGGCTATAGGTGTTTGTTATTTCATTACAAAGTTATCTGGATCTCTTGGATAGAGATTATACAAAGTTTGAAACACTGGAGGTGTTGCCATTTTTGTAAAGTTATTTGCTTGCGGTTTTGTAAGTGTTGATAGTGGAAAATCGCTACTGGAGGTAGAGGACTGGACTAGGATCCAGAGGATCCGAACCAGGATACATCTCTTTGTTTGCGTTTGATTTACATTATTCATGTACTTTATTTTCTGCACATCTTAAGCAATTAGAAGTAACTCTTTAATTGCAACAGTTTTTATTATGTACACTATTCACCCCCCCCCCTCTACTGTATTAGTCCATTCAGGTTAAATTTACATTCGGTATCAGCGCAAGGCAAAGATGGCAGGAAAATCAAACAACACAGAAGGATCTTCAGGGGTTGCAATACCACACAACTACAACACAAATCAATATCCTGAAGTGCACTCTCAAATACGTCCTCCTCTATTTGAAGGTTCTAATTACTCATATTGAAAAATTCGAATGGAGATTCATCTCCAAAGTTTGAATTATGAGATATGGAGCATCGTAGAGACAGGATATAAGCCAACAACTCATGTTGCTGAATGGACCGCTATCAACAAATCTGCAGCAACCAACAACTCAAAGGCCATGAATGCATTATTCTGTGCCATGGATAAAACTGAGTTTAATCAAGTATCTCAGGCCAAAACTGCAAAAGAGATTTGGCACATACTCGAGGTAACTCATGAAGGAACCAGTAAAGTAAAGGAAACTAAGATTTCCTCTTTGTTCATAAATATGAGTTGTTCAAGATGCAGGACAAAGAGACAATTGGAGAAATGAACATCAGATTTACTAATATTATTAATTCTCTTAATGCTCTTGGAAAAGTTTATTCTTCTCATGATTAGGTTCGCAAAATTCTTAAAGTACTTTTCCCAGAATGGCGTCCATAGATTACTGCTATTGAGGAAGCCAATGATCTTAAGGTATTAACCATGGAAGATCTTATTGGTAACTTAATGGCACATGAAGTTACATTACAAGATGAGAAGGAAGATTCAGAACAAAAGAAGAAAGTACTCGCCTTCAACGCTTCATTAGAAAATGAAGACTCAGATGATGATATGGCATTCCTTGCCAGGAACTTCAGAAAGTTCTTTCAAAAAGGTAAGTATAATAATTTTAAATCTAAGAATACTGATTCTTCTCTTTGTTTCAATTGTAATAGGCCTGGACATATGAAAAAAGATTGTCCACTTCTCAAAGCAAAGTTCAAAACTTCCAACAACAACAATGAACAATCAAGAAGAGAAAGGAAGTTTGATAAAATGAAGAAAGCATTTGCAGCAACATGAGATGATTCTTGAGATGATGAAGATAATGATGAAAGTGCTAACATGTGCTTTATGGCACAAAATGATGAAGATGATGTAAGTTCTTTTAACAACGAAAAATTACTAAATGCTTTAAAAGATCTTTATTCTCGTTTCAAGAAATTAAATGAACATAAATCCTTGAAACAGAATAATGATAATCTTCTTCTTAAATATCAAGAATTATCTTCTAAAAGCACTACACCTAATTCTATACCTATTAAGAACACATCTTCTCAAAATTTAGATCTTAGTAAAGAGAATGAACTTCTTAAAACTAAGAATCAAGCATTACATTCACAAATATCCGAAATGGATAAAAGTATCTCATCACTAAAGATGAAATACGATGAGATGTCTTCTATTGTTAATAAATTTAACAAAGGAAAGACTAATCTCGATGATTTGCTAAAAATTCAATATCCAGCAAATCATAGACAAGGATTGGGATATTCTCATAAGAATACACCCAAATCTTGTAACATGTCTTCATCTAGTGGAAAAACAACCTTTGTTAAACCACAGATAAAGAATCATGCATTCATTTACATGAAGAAAGTAAACATTCATACTTCTTCTTCACAAAAAGATGTTACCAACATTTCAAAATCATCTTCTAGGAAACCCACTACAATTAGTATATGGGTTCCTAAGAATTTATGTTTAAAAGATAGAAATAGTTATATCTCTCGTTATATACATTCTATTGTTCATTCTAGTGATTATATTAGTAAGCCAAATTCCACTTAGGTTTGG
Source organism: Scilla litardierei (assembly GCA_030789695.1). NCBI lineage: Eukaryota > Viridiplantae > Streptophyta > Magnoliopsida > Asparagales > Asparagaceae > Scilla > Scilla litardierei. Next base: position 9,201,107 of record CM061141.1, read on the forward strand.
CTTCCAAAAATCTAATCCAAAGGGCCATCAAACAAAGGATACCAATGCTTAATATTTCATTTTTCAGGTACCAAGAAAAAAAGATGGATTTTGGATAGTGGATGTTCAAAACATATGACTGAAAATGTTAACTTACTTTCAACCCTTAAATATAAAGATGGAGCTACAGTTACCTTTGGTGACAACAACAAAGGCAAAATTATAGGCACCAGAACAGTTGGAAATACAAATCAGCCTATCATTGAGAATGTTCTCCTGGTTGACGGTTTGAAACACAATTTACTTTCCATTAGTCAATTATGTGATAAAATTATAAAATAGTATTTGAACAAAATGATTGCATCATTTATAATTTTGTATGTCTTCTATTTTATTTTGTGGTAAGCGTAAGAATAACATTTATATCTTATGCATGTCTGTTACCACTCACAATCATTGTTTAATGATTACATCAGATGATACACTTTTATGGCATAAACGTTTTGGACACACTAACTTCAAAACCTAGCACATATTTCAAAACGCAAGTTAGTTAATGCAATGCCAAATATTTTTTTCAAACACAAACATTTTTGTGATGCTTGTCAACAAGGAAAAATGCACATCTTCTTTTAAATCAAAGGATATTATCTCAACAAAGAGACCTTTAGAACTCCTACACTTGGATTTATTTGGTCCTTCAAGAGTAGCTTATTTGAATAGAAGTAGATATGAATTTGTCATTGTTGATGATTATTCAAGATACATTTGGGTTATATTCTTACAAAATAAGAATGATGTCTTTGAAGAATTTTCAATATTTTGTAGAAAGATACAAAAGATCAAATCCTCTAATATTGTCACTAATCGTAGTGATCATGGGGGAGAATTTGAGAATGAATCCTTCTCCAAGGTTTGTGAAGAAAATGACATTACTCACAATTTCTCCTTTCCTCGTGCTCCTCCTCAGAATGGGGTGGTAGAAAGGAAAAATAGAACTTTACACGAATGTGCAAGAACAATGTTTTGTGATAGTAAATTACCAAAATACTTTTGGACAGAAGCTGTCGCAACTGCTTGTTACATTATGAATAAAATTCTTATAAGGCCATTGCTTAATAAAACTTGTTTTGATTTATTCTTTAATCGCATTCCTCGTGTATCATACTTTAAAGTGTTTAGATGTAAATGTTTCATTCTTAATACTAAAGATTCACTTGACAAATTTGATTCAAAATCTGATGAACGTATTTTTGTTGGATACCCAACACGTAGCAAAGCATACAGAGTATATAACAAAAGAACCTCAACAATTGAAGAATCACTACATGTCACCTTTGATGATAATCACTCATCTAATTCTCCCATCATTAATGATGAAGAGAATATATTACCTTTATTTAATTCTTTAGATGATATTAAACTTGATGATATTGATGCTACTAAACCCTCTGTTGAGTCTATTTCAGATAATGCAGATCTTCCTAAGGCATTTACACAAGTTCCTAATCATCCACCAGATTTAATTATTGGAGATATTTCAGATGGTGTGAGAACTCGTGCACAAATAGAACAAATGGCACATTGTGCATTCATTTCAAACATTGAACCAAAAAACATCAACGAAGCATGCAAAGACAGTTCTTAGATCATTGCTATGCGGAAGAACTCAATCAATTTCAGAGAAATGATGTTTGAGAATTAGTTTCCAGACCACCAGATCATTCAATTATTGGTACCAAGTGGGTATTCAAAAATAAATTGGATGAATTTGGTCAGGTAACAAGAAACAAGGCATGATTGGTTGCACAATGTTATAATCAAGAAGAAGGAATTGATTATGATGAAACATATGCACCAGTTGCACGTCTTGAATCCATTAGAATGTTATTATCTTTTGTTTGTTATAAAGATTTTAAATTATTTCAAATGGATATCAAAAGTGCTTTTCTAAATGGTTTTCTTAAAGAAGAGGTTTATGTTGAACAACCACCAGGTTTTTGTCATGAAACTCTTAATAATCATGTTTTCAAACTAAAGAAAGCTTTATATGGTCTTAAACAAGCACCTCGTGCTTGGTATGAAAGATTGAAAAGTTATCTTTTAAGTTCTGGTTATACAATTGGTAAAATTGATTCAACTTTATTTATTAAAAACATAAAATCTGATATCATTATTATTCAAATATATGTTGACGATATTATATTTTGTTCTACTAATGAATCTCTTTGTTTAGATTTTTCTAAGATTATGCAGAAGGAATTTGAAATGAGTCACATGGGTGAACTCAACTACTTCTTTGGACTTCAAATCAAACAAATGAAGGAAGACATCTTCATCCATCAATCAAAATATTCCAAAGAACTCATCAAGCGTTTTGGTTTAGAGAATTATGCAGATAAACATACTCCAATGAGTACATCTACATCACTAGACAAAGATTTAAATGGTAAGAGTGTTGATCAACTCTTTATTGAGGTATGATTGGCTCTCTACTTTATCTTACTGCTAGTAGACCAGATATTATGTTTTCAGTTTATTTATGTGCACGTTTTCAAGCAGATCCTAAGATGTCACATCTTACTACTGTAAAAAGGATAATTAGATATGTTAAACATACTTCTGATTTTGGATTGTTTTATCCTAAAACTCGCACATATGATTTATTATCGTGACGCAGATTTTGCTGGTTGCAAATCAGACCGAAAAAGTACTAATGGTACATGTCACTTTCTTGGACATGCTTTGGTCTCATGGTTTAGCAAAAAACAAAATTCCGTTTCATTATCTACCACAGAGGCAGAATATATTGCCGCTGGTTTAGCATGTGCTCAAATTCTACGGATGAAACAAACTATATCAGACTATGGCATTAATTGTTCCACATGTCCTATAATGTGTGATCACACTAGTGCAATTAATATATCTAAAAATCCAATTCATCATTCACGCACTAAACATATTGATGTTCGTCGTCATTTTTTAGATGATCATGTTCGAAAGGGTGATATAATTTTGAAGTTCATTTCTGCTGAACATCAGATTGCTGATATTTTAACCAAGCACTTAAAAGAAGACTCTTTCATTAAACTTAGAAGAGATTTAGGTATTATCAGTGAATCTGAATTTTAATTTTATATCATATTAATTTTTCCCATATTCTTTTCTTTTCTGCCGAAATTTATTCTCTCCTTCTACTTTTTTACAAAGTTCTCAGACATTGCTAAAATTAGTAGGGTTATTATCACCTAATCCATCCTTATTCCCTATCAATTAGTCTCCACCTAATATCTATTTACTAATCCCATCCATCAATTCGTATCAATTAATGGTAAAATATCTCTTACACACATCAATTAGTGTCAATTTACTCTTACACACACATCAATTAATGTCAATTAACTTACACCCATGTCACTTCACTCTTACACCATGACATCACCTAATTATTATCTCTCCCTTCTAAGCATGCTATGTCTCGCAAACGGCGGAAATCAATTTGGAATTTATTTTTGTTATTTTTCGGCATTTCTCTAAAAATATCTATTTTTAGCCGACTAAATTTTTTTGAGCAACTAATTTCTAAACCAATTCAGAACTTATCTTTTATAAATGTTTGTCTTCCCTGCGTGTTTCTTTTATCAGTTGCTTCCACCCGTTTGTTTCAAACGGTGCTTTCAGTTTCTTTTACAAACTGTTCGGTTTTTGCAAATTCTCATGGCAACTCCCAAAGCAACACTTCGGCAACCGTTCCCCCAATTCATTGTGTTTTTCTCTCTATTTAAAATAACCCGATCCACTTCTAGGCTCTTCCCTATCTCTTTCATCACCATCCTCAACCGAAACCCTCTTCTTCTCCATGAATTCCACTTACCTCGATTTCGTTCCTCTCTCGTTCGGCGAACGGTTTCGCACTCCCGAAGCCGAGCGCAAGTTCGATCGCCTTACCGATTTTCACATCTACCCCCGAGCGCTTCATTAAGTTCGACGATCCGGCCTTATTGAAGCTTTTTGATTTTCTTGAAGGGGCTGGCCTCGTTCACCTCTGGAACTACGCCAACCGAGTTCCCTTCTACCCCGTCCTCGTCCGGGAATTTTACGCCAACCTCGATTCGGCCACCATCAACGGCGTCCTCACCCTATCCACCATCGTCAATGGCTATGCAATTCGTCTTTCCGGTGAGATGCTCGCTACCATCATCAATCTTCCCGCCACTCACCAAAGTTCTCTTCCCGATTCCTACTTGGATTCCAAGATCCGCGCCCTTTTAGCCCCCGACTTTGACCCTAAGCATCAACCCGCATCCGATCTTTTTTCCTCAGCCCGTCTTGTGGTGAAGTTTATTATCTATAACCTCGTTCCCAAAACTGGCTCTCTAAATTACATCGGTACCACTGTTGCGCGCTGTTTTTATGCGATTATAGGTAAACAACCCGTTCACTGGGGTCATGTGTTGATGGAGACTCTTGTCAAACGACCTAAAAGTATCTTTTTCTCCCTTGCCTAATCACCAAGATCCTTCGTGCTTTTCAGATTACCACGGCAAACGCTCTTGAACGCTACAATCCCGTTCCTTTCAATTCTACCACCCTTCACAACATGCATCTTGAAATTTCCGATGATGATTTTGACACTGCGGCCGACACCACTCACATCCCAAAACCTTCGGCCAAATCTGCGGCCCCTAATGAAGCTAGCCAATCCTCTACTCCGGGTTCCTCTAGTGGTGTCAAGCGTCGTCATTTCAAATCCGTTAAGCAATGTGTTCACAAACCCGATTTTTCCTATCATAAAACCACTGCACGTCCATCCTTAGCCTCTGATTTTGTTGACTTCAAAACTTCGGTTACTCAGTCACTTGCGGGTCATCAAAAGGAGATGCATGATGGATTCACTGGGATTCAAACTCATTTCGGTGCTTATGATACCACCATGCAGCAGCATAACAAAATGATGGAGGCTATGCAAATCTCGCAAGGACAGATTCTGACTGTCTTCGAATCCTTTCCATGGCCTTCCCCTCGTGACCGCACTCCGGGCTCTCCCTCTCGTCCTTGATCCTTATCAGTTTGCCGTGGCTTTTGTTGTTGGATGCTCTCATGTTTTGTTGCAGATGTCTGTTTGCTGTTTTCTGCATGATGTTTTGTTGTTTCAGTTGGCATATGTCGTTTGGTTGGATATTAACGTATGGATGAATCTGTTAGTTTGGTTGACTCTGTTCTTTTTAAGTTGTACTTCAGTTCTATGTTTAGTTGTATGTATCTGATGTTTAATATAAGCACTTTTCGTTTTCTGTTATATCCCAAATTAGTCTGCTAATATATTTTTCCGGGTCTGCTAATTTTCTAACTCCACTTTTTGTAGATGACAAAGGGGGAGAAATCACATATTAGCCTATGGTAACTATTCAGGGGGAGTAACATACATATATCTTAATGTTTGTCATCATCAAAAAGGTGGAGAATGTTGGAATTTCATAATTTCATATTCCTATCTCGATATGGTTTTGATATGACAAACATATTCTGTTTATAATAACTCTATCTATGCAGGTATACTAACCTGTTATGCAGTATACAACAATGGACAAACAACTCAAAAGACTGAATATAAATATGCGACAAAGACCTTCTGCTAAAACACTTAAGATAAACATCACATATCTACGGCTTTATGTATGTGATCAAAAAGAATTGTATATTTCATAGATTGTTAAAGCCTTATAAGGACAATTTTTGCAAAAAGGCCAAATTAAAAAAATAATTTGAAAAATCGACCTATTTTTTTTATTTAGCAAAACCGACCTCTTTTGGTTTTGGGGCCAAAAGAGGTCGGGTTCGGGGCTGGGGCACTGTGCGGCCTCGGCCGCATCTTTAGAGTGCGGCCGAGGCCGCACCTGAAGAGTGCGGCTCTTGGCCGCACCTGAAGAGTGCGGCCAAGGCCTCACAAAGACATAGCCGAATTTGGCTGCTGCTGCTGCTTTCTCCTCTCTGTTTGCAATTGCAAATAGCTGCTGCTGCTGCTGTTCTTCTCAATTTTAGCAGCTGCTTCCCCTCTTCTCAATTATTCTCACACTAATACTTCTCACAGCCATAGCGTATCACAAATATCACAAATAGTATACCACAACACATCACTTGGATATCCGAAAGTTCATATAAATCAAAACACACATCACATCGAATTCAAGCTCAAGTAACACATAAATCAAACAACATTAAATTCATCAACCATATTAGTTTCAATTTCACAATACATATCACGTCGAATTCAACAAACATACAAAAAACATGGCCCTAACACATCAATCATGGCCCTAACACAACAGTATCAGTAGAGTAACATCCACCATTGCATCATGTGCGGGATCTGCCACGGCCTTGAGATGAAGACGCGCCGCGGCCTTGAGAAGAAGACACGACGCGTCCTTGAGATGAAGACGAGCCGCGTCCTTGAGATGAAGGCCCGCCGCGGCCTTGAGATGAAGACCCGCCGCAAACTTGAGATGAATACCTACAAGATAAGCATAAATTAGAACATCATATATATATCCACAAGAAATATATGAATTGCAGAAACAACATACGCGTTTGATAGAGGATTTTGGCAGCGTGATTTGTAATGCCCGAGTTGATGATAATTGCCACATCTATTCTGTCGGCTTCCTTCGCGCGGAATATCCATTGCCCCCCGAATACGGGTAGATGTAGGCCGGCCTGGAGGTCTTCTTTTGTTGGGTGAAAGTAATTTGGGACCATCCCAAGCCTTCCAATACCGCGCATCGGGTATGGGGTGAAATAAAGGTTCATATGCAAGGCGATATCTGATAACATTATACCATGGCGAACAGAATGGCATATATGCTATATTGGCACCATATTCTTGTCTTGACGTTGCGGCGATAACATGTGCACATGGGATGTGTTGAAGCGAAGGAATATTGCAACTACATCTGCATTTCTCGTCATGCAACTTAACAGTATAACATAGACCATCATTGTCAGTCACCTGCCACTCACAATCCCTAAACCTTGTGAGCATAAATGTTCGGGCCTCTTCCCTCCGTGCCCCTATAATGTCCATTGTTGTGGGCACAAAATCTGTTGTCCACCCTTGCCCACTTAGTCTTCGACCGAAGAAATATCTATTTAACCTGTAAAATGTTCTTGCAATCAACGCTTGTATAGGTAGAGCCCTAGCACCTTTGAGCACCCCATTAAAGCTCTCAGAACAATTTGTTGTCATGATACAATAGCGTTTCCCACGATCGGCATGCATCGCCCACATGCTTTCTTCTCCATGTAAATCTGCAGATATCACGCATCTGCTTCAATGGACTCGTCTTTAATTTTTGCACGATAGGCATTGTATGTCAGCAAGTCTGATGCAATGCCAGCCATCCAGAAGTTTCCCTCCAAGGAACGTGTTCGAAATCCTTTCGCCTTGTAATTTGCAATAATATGCCGCAGACAATACCTATGGTGATAATGTGCTGGCCATCCCTCTTCTAGTGCTCGTGGAATTCCTTTCATTCTATCTGAAATGAAGGTAATCGTTCGTCCATGCGCACTTGGTATGTATTCAAATATACATGCGAAAAACCACTTCCAATTTTCTTGGTTCTCAGATGACACAACCGCAAATGCCAAGGGAAACAGCCCACCATTTCCATCTACTCCGGTAGCCACAAGTAAACACACACCATATTTTCCATACAAATGGGTACCATCAATACTTAGGATCGGCCGACAATGCTTGAAACCCTTGATTGAAGGGCCAAATGCCCAGAAGACCCCTGAAAATTGTGTCACTCCTTCACTGATAGTGTCATAAGTGATCTTGTGTACGGTGCCTGGATTAGTCTCTGAAATGGCCTCTAAATACCGAGGTAGCCGATTATATGACTCCTCCCAATCTCCAAAAATCCTTTCTAATGCCTTCGATCTTGCCATCCATGCTTTGTAATATGAAATTCGGATCCGTAACAAGGTGGTTATGGCCTCTTGGATTTCTGCCGGTGTCAAATCTAACTTTGTCTTCATCATTGGCATAATCATGTTACAAATGAAAAATGATGTGGCTTTTTGATGATCTGTATTTAGGGTTGGATTATTGCAAGTATGTTCCTCAACAACCCTTGAGAGCTTGAACTTCCCAATGCTACTCTTCCGCACTGCTGCATGGATACGCCACGAACAATTCCTACTAGCCTCATCTTACGTTGCCGGATTGACCGCAGCATTTAGGGCGCATATCACGTTATAACTTGTCTTGTTTGTCTTGATTGGCCTAAATGAAACATTACGCTTAATGCTCCACTCCGTTATTGCTTTAATCAAGGCGGCCTTTGTATCATAAATATCGCCGACATTGAACACCCCCCTAACGTTTTGAGGTCTAGGCTCTTCCACTCTCCTTTCAAGTGTATTACTCATAACTGTTGCATTTAGCCATTCCTCCTCTTCAACTTCATCTGGCAAAGCCTCCTCATCTTCCACAATTGTGTTAACGGCGGCCGATTGTTGTATCCATGCTATATCATCTTCGTTTGGATCATCCGCATAAAGCATGCTATCCTCTCCAGCCTCGCATGCTCCTCGTCATCGCTCTCTTCTATTTCTTCAGGTATGTATGGATCTTCAGCCATCGACTCCGGTACAAAAGGGCCTTCCATGTAAGTTGAGTGTTGATTTTCAATTCCCACTGCTTCTTCATTCAACCTGTTACTGACATATGAACGGTTTAAAATTTTAGTTACTACGACGAATATAAAAAAATATTTCAAATTACAATTCGCACAACTTGATTGAAATCTAGACTTACGTGTTCATGTTAGCTTCATCTTGCGGATGTTGCGAACACCCTACTCCAGTCGTATTTTCTTGGGCGGTGTTTATTGCATCCAGACCCACATATATTTCAACTCCACGGTGATCTTGTGATAAATCAAACAGATTCTCCATATCATCGTCGTCTGATATTTTCACTGCGGTAGTCTTTCCTCCCATTACTGGCCAGTTGCACACCAAATTCAACATATAATCTTCCCGACAGATCTTCGTGATATTGTATATCCGATCTACTAGGTCGTTATAGGTCGACCCACTTATCAGCGTCATCGATTTAGCTTTCCCTCCGACATACCGTGGTTCGTGATTTTCATTAATATATAATTCACCGGCAAAATAGCATATGACAAATTGAATCACTTGCCATTTCCAACAACCTGCACACACACACCATTATAAATCCCTAAATCCCTAAATCATAACATAATGATGAACAAAAAACTTTGAATACCTATTAGGGGAGTCGAATCGTCAGGATCGGCTTTCGTATAGCAAAGGGTTTCGAATGGCAGCTGAGTTGAATCGAAACAAATCCCGCCGTCGAAAAAAACAAACACAGCAACAAACAGCAACAAAACAAGCCGCAAGAGAACGACTGTAATCTGTCGTTTAAGGGCCGCATGTGTCAGGTGCGGCCAAGGGCCGCACTTTGAAGATGCGGCCTGGCCGCATCTTCAAGGTGCGGCCCTTGGCCGCACCTGGCACCTGCGGTCCCCGGGGCTATAAATTCCTGGCCGTGAATCAGAATGTGTTATGGAGTGTGATACGATACGTATCACACTCCGGCCGACTTCAAACCGTGGCTGGCCGGAAGCAGTTGCTGTGATGGCGTTTGCCTAACGGGAACATCGTGGTCAAGCTATATGGAGAAAGATTGTTGACGGAATGATGGATGTATTATGTCACTGGGTTGGGCTCCGCTCCAGTGGAGAATTTTCTCCTTCTGATCTCATCTACATGTCTTTTTGCCGCTTCGTTGGCCGCTTGAGCCGCTGTCTTCCTCCTGTAAGCTGTGGAGAAATCCCGCCGCTCAAACTACCACCGAAGTAGCAAAAGGGCACGTAGGTGAGTTAGGGAGGAGAAAATTCTCCTCTGGAGCGCAGCCCAATCCGCTGACTGAATACCTCCATCAAGCCCAAACACAACCTTTCTCGTATTTATATGTGATGTATGAATATTGGGTGTATGAATGAATTCGTTGAATAAATATGGGGTGTATGAAAGATTTGTTTTGAAACCATACATAACACATATATTATTTGTTTGAAAAACCGTACATAACATAACAAATGTCTCAAATCCAGCAAATATACATAACACATTTCAAAGATACATATCATCGACGACTCCCTTTGCGTCGACTAAATACACGAGAATACCAGGGCCTATCCGAATGCGTTCCCTTTTTGTCTGCTGAGACACCTCGCCAACCTGTGACACGCTGAGACACCTCGCCAACCTGTGACACGCCAACCTGTGACACCTCGCCAACCTGTGACACGCCTTCACCATCACCTTGTGTCTGAGGTGGCTGAGACGGACCAACATCCACCTCCACATGCTGCTGTGAAATGCATGTGTCATCCCATTCTGTCTGATGCGGCTGTGACGTGTCACCCTGGGTAGGCTGCCAATCTGCATGCGTCAAATGCTGCGTCCAAGTGCTGCCGCCATCCCATGTACCCTGGGTAGGCTGCTGCTGCCAATCGGCTGGAACATCACATATGCTCTGGTGCCAAGCTCCTGTGTCAAATGATATGGTAGGGGGCTGCTGACAAGTGTCGGGGTCATAACCTCCGTGAGGGTGCTGCGTCCAAGTGTCGGTGTCATAACCTCCGTGAGGGGGCTGCTGACACGTGCTGTCATAAGATATGGGATGGTCCAGCTGCCAAGTGCAGGACTCAGGTACGCATGTATGCTCCTGCTGAGAGGTGCCGGCGTCATCTGCTCTGGTATGCTCCTGCTGAGACGTGCCGGCGTCATCTTCTCTGGTATGCTCCTGCTGAGAAGTGCCGGCCTCACCCATCCTATATAAACGACTCAGCTCGCTCGTATCTACACCTTCTGGAAGATGGCGTGTACGATGTAGCACATCATCGATATGGGTCCTCATCGTATGCAGCAACCCCTGATCCTGTGTTTGCAATACTTGCCCTGCCATATCGTACAATGAAACATATCCTGCAACCTGTAAAACAAATTAAGTACTAAGCATATTGGTTATAAAAAATACTATAAAAAATTAAACTTGAACAGCTTCTTACATGTTGGCGCTCGATGGGTCCTCGGGGCATTTGTGCGAACGGGGGTTGCTGCCTCAAAAAAATCCACCTCCTGGTAATCCCCCAATACCACTCCATATAGGCAGCAACCGATACCACATCCCCCTCATTCACAATGTGATCTGCTCTATTCATCCAATGCGCAAGAGGATCCCTGATTACAGTCACGTCTGCTGGCTGCGCTGGTCTTGGCTTCCCCGCCAAGACTGGGAGTGCAGATGGGATGTGTTGCCGTAAACCAAATTGACGCATGACGCGGTCGGGTACATGCATAACCCGTGCTTCCCAGCAGAATATGGGTACCCTCGCTCGCCATAACTCTGGATGTTCGCGACATAACGCCGGCAGCTGCTCGAATCGCTCTCCATAAGGCTCCCAGGTAACCTATTAGGCATGAAGTACACAAATATATCAGTGTACTATATTATATATCAATTGATCACCGATGTTATAAAATTTACATATACACACCTGCGTACTCTCTAATGTGTCAAATTGGTCTCTGTATGTATCAAGGTTTCCATGAGCAGTTTCCATGAATGATTTTCCCGTATTCCACCTGAACCCATTGGGAACGGTGTCAGCAAATACATCCTGCATGAGCCTTGGTCTTCCTACATACATTCTCTCCCAGCTCCAAACCTGTAAATATGAATATTTCCTCAGAATGTGAAATATATAGATATATAGATATATCACTATTGTAGCTAACGAAAAAATTATACCTGCAATAATAACCCGCATGCATATAAAGCATTGGTCTGCTTTAATGCCACCTTGCTGAGCTCAGCGTATAAGTGCGCAAGCACCGCACTTCTCCATGAATATTGACCGGCCTCTTCAAAATTATCTAACTTTGTCAACCAACGGAGATTTATAGATCCTTTGCTTGGATCCGGAACCATTAAGGTTCCAATCATATGAAGCAGATATGCCCGTGCATACTGCTGAATGTCCTCATCATCTGCATCCTCAGGCAAATCAGTAAATGTATCACGCAACCAACTAAGTTTTACATTGGCTGCTTTCCTTTGTGGGGTATCCTGTCCAAGTAGTCTCTCCATCAACGCACCCCAGCTGCTATCTCGCATTTCACATTGAAATATTGGTTCTCCATCAATCGGAAGGCATGTGATGACTGCCACGTCCTGCAACGTGATTGTCATCTCTCCCTGGCGCATGTGAAATGTATTTGTCTCCGGCCTCCATCTTTCAACCAAAGCCATCAACAATACGTGGTCCAACCGGACCCAACGCAAGCGCGCACATAGGTGTAATCTGGAGGCTTCAATATAAGGTCGCGCGCGCTGATCTAATCTCCACTTTATATGTTTTTGTCTATGATCGACAATTTCTATCGATGCCTGCAAACATATAATTCACACCTTAATTATTTTCCTTTCAAACATAATTACTTACTTTGACTATTAATTCTTTCTATTTACCTGGCCTTGCACTACATCGACAGAACGATGACGTGCTTGGTCATACATGACCACATTAGTAATGGGTCCAGCCTCCTCCATTTTATAAAAACCTATAAAATTTCACAAACTATAGATTCATCTCAAAAACCCTAAATTTCAATCTGGATTGTACAAAAATCACAAAAACAATTCAATAATATAACATAAAGAGTAGAAGTAACCTGAAATAAAGCCGATTAATCACCCAAAAAAATTTGGAAACGCCGGACTTCGAAGGAGCGGCCGCAAGGATGTGTTGGGGAAGATGAACAGCAGCCCGCGACCTTGCGGGCTGGCTGTCTTTGTGAGGCCTTGGCCGCACTCTTCAGGTGCGGCCAAGAGCCGCACTCTGAAAGTGCGGCCAAGAGCCGCACTCTGAAAGTGCGGCTCTCGGCCGCACTCTGAAGATGCGGCCGAGGCCGCACTCGTGCCCCAGCCCCGAACCCGACCTCTTTTTGGCCCCAAAACCAAAAGAGATCGGTTTTGCTAAATAAAAAAATAGGTCGATTTTTCAAATTATTTTTTTAATTTGGCCTATTTGCAAAAATTGTCCGCCTTATAATGATTTATATTAGCTTCATAGGTCATTTTTCTTTTCATCCTTCAAACCCTATTTCTCATATCACAAATAATTCCACTTCTAAATTTAGTCGACCAATTCATTTCCTGGACTACTAATTTCAATAATCTTTGACTGAAAGATTTTTTTATTCAATCATTACGATTTGATATTCAAACGTTCACAAAATCTATCATTTCAGAATTAGCTGCCTAGACAGATTTTTTATCCTGCTAATTCCTTTTTTGTTTCATTAAGGCAGTTTCTTGCCGTTATTCACAAAAATCCAGTATTTCAGAATTAGCAGCCTAGATAGATTTTTTAGCCTGCTAATTTCTTTTTGTTCTATTAAATCAGTTTCTTGTCGTTGCATTGCAAACCGTTTTGGAACCGTTTTTCAATCCTATAAATATAGGGGTACGTTCTCACTTTTGGTACACAACTTTCTCTTGATTGAAATTAAGTTCTTAAAGCACTTTTGTCATTAGTTGTTCTTTTCTTATTTGCAAATGAAATCAATAGATCTCTCTCTTCATTTAAGAACGGAAGAACTTCAATTGTGTTTCACCATTTCATATCTTGAAACATTGAAGTCTCTCCTTGAAACACCGTCCTTTGAATTCATATTACATATTCATTACAAAGATATAGGTGTTTGTTATTTCATTACAAAGTTATCTGGATCACTTGGATAGAGATTATACAAAGTTTGGAACACTGGAGGTGTTGCCATTTTTGTAAAGTTATTTGCTTGCGGTTTTGCAAGTGTTGATAATGGAAAATCTCTACTGGAGATAGAGGACTGAACTATGATCAAGAAGATCCAAACCAGGATACATCTCTCTGTTTGCGTTTGATTTACATTATTCATGTACTTTATTTTCTGCACATCTTAAGCAATTAGAAGTAACTCTTTAATTGCAACAGTTTTTATTATGTACACTATTCACCCCCTCTCTAGTGTATTAGTCCATTCAGGTTAAATTTACATTAACTCCCGACGATGCCAACACACACCCCACACTTCTAACTCCTTTTCGATTGCGCGCGTGCACCGCATCCTGTTTGTGTGTTTTTTTTTTGCGCCGTGCACTTTGTGCACGGGTTATTTCTCGTTAACTTTGTATATCATTGCCTTTATTTCCTCGTACAAGACAACTGTTCCGGCCGTCGTAATTGAAAAGTAGGAAGAAGCTTTAAGGTTTGTATCTCAAAAGTACAGCTTAATGATTGGATCTAAAATTTTATAATTGAACCTGATAAGCTCAATCTCCAAGGAAAAAACTCATTGAAAGAATCCATCGCTGTAATAGGTCCGGGGGGCTGGTTAAAGTGGCCATTTTTCATGTATGCATGTGTTTTGGGAGACAGTAGTTGCATGGCATGTGTTGTAATATTTTCTATCATGCATAACAAGTTTATACACAGCGGAAATATATAAACCTAACAAGATCCATGTGTTTCAAATTGATTCGATCATATTACTAACCTTTGTTGACGATTCGAATGTATCGGACTGCAGCTGCTGCTCAACAAACGACCACCCTCTATCAGTATCCACACGCGAACGTCACGAACGGGAATTGCAATGGTACTAGGGTTTCTCTCTTGCTCTTTGTTTTTCTCAAAAGACGGCAGAGATAGATTGAATGTGTAACCTTCTGAAATCCTATCTATATCATATATAGAGTCCCACGTTAACCCTTTAACGCGTTTCAGTTACAAAAAGATATCTTTAGGGATAATATCTTAACAATATACATTATCCGTTAACTCGTTAACGCGTTTTAGTTACGCAGCGATATCTTAGGGATAATATATTAACAAGATACAATATCTGACAGTTAAGATATATCGCCTTATTTCGAATTTCAAATCAGATTTTAAATTCAAAATCTTATTTAAAACCATATCACATCCATTACACTCTTTGTGTGCAACTCAATATGCTCATATCAAATTGGCCGTGGGTCTAATCCCATTAAAAGCCCACAAGTCATAATTAGTCTCTAGCAAGACATTATGACAACCCAATTAATATGAATATCGTTAGTAACTAATAGAACATGTCATAATTCTTTTGTCTCATAATATCCGATTTGAACATAAGTCGTGGACAGCGTCATACTTATATTGTTCAAACATTTAATTTCTCGATTACTAAGTAAACTGATAAAATCAAATGACATTCATTTAAGGACGCCCATGTATTTCTCGGTCCTACTTATCGAGTGGCTTAGTAGATATATGATGGGCCTGCGGCCCAACAACCCCAGCAAGTGTAAACCCGCAGGATGGCCAGCGCGCGCGCCCAAGCTTTGTCGCGGCCCGCCCCCCTTTTCCCTTAGCCACAGCCCCCTTTGCTTGGCCGCATGTCCTCCCTCCTGCCCTAGTTTCTATTATAAATAGGGGGTAGCCTCCTCTTGTATACCTATGCTATTTTGATGATTGTTATTGTGTGATTCTATAGGTAGACGAGTGCGAACGTCCTCTAGACGTCTTAGGAGGAGAGCACACCTCTTTTGTGCTCAATTATCGTTTTATTTGTTATTTGCTTTCTAATAAAAATTTCATCTTTGTTAGTTCGTAACAATTTGGTATCAAAGCATGTGACGATCCATGGCGGCTTCGACAAAGATCGCAAGACAAATTTGAGGTGTTGGAGGCGAAATTCACGAGCGAAATCGAGGCAATCAAAAAGTCGTTGGCGAGGAACGATGAATCCATGGCGAAATTAACTACTTCCATCTCCCAATTGGCGTCAAATCAAGCAAAGCACGAGGAGCAATTCGCACAATTGATGGGAGCACTAAATCAATTGGCAACGAACCCCAAAGGCGAAGGGAACTCTAATCCGACACCAAAGGCGGCACCTTTGAAGAAGGAGAAGGAGAAAGAGGAGATTCTTCCCCAAAATCAACCTTATTACGTGGAGGAATTGGACGAGGAAGACGACGAGGAGCAATGGAGGGTGGACTACGGCGAGGAGGTACGGCGGAAGGCGATGGAGAGCCAAAGGGGGGGCGGCGGCCCTAGCCGCCCCAATTGGGATCGTAACCAAGGGTATCGACCGAACCCCCACCTCAGCCAGGGGGCTCGGCTAACGCGAGAGGAAGGCGGGGGACCTTCCCCCGCCTTCGCCGGACCCCGGCAAAGGGGCTCAGGCCCTGCCGGGGCTCGACAGGGTCCGGCGACCCCGCCGGACCACCGGCAGGGCCCGTCGGCCTCCTGCCGCCCCTCTGGCAAGCCCGGAGGGGCCCGACAGTGATTCGCAAGGGGCCGGAGCCCCCCTAGCAGCCGCCGGGGG
Source organism: Scilla litardierei (assembly GCA_030789695.1). Lineage (NCBI taxonomy): Eukaryota > Viridiplantae > Streptophyta > Magnoliopsida > Asparagales > Asparagaceae > Scilla > Scilla litardierei. Next base: position 9,217,550 of record CM061141.1, read on the forward strand.
AGGCCTTCACGGCAGAGCCGGCCAGGGGCGGGAACCTCCTGGCAGCAGCCAGAGGGGGAGGGGACACGCAGACAGCCACCAGCTGAGTTTTTTGAGCCCCGGGCGGCGGACAGCTAACGAAGAGGGCCACGGGCAGTTTTCGGGAGGATTTTGTGACCCTCCGGAGCGTCGACCAGCAGCTGAGAATCCTTTCTACGGTGACGGACGCGGGAGAGATTACTATTCTGATGGCAGAGGTGGCTACGAGGCGGAGTTTGGCGATGATGCAGGTTGGGACGACTTTGAGGGCCGGCAGGGAGATTACCGTGGAAACTATGGGGTCGCGGAGGAGGGCCACTTAGGCATTACGAGACCCTGGACGAGAGGAGACAGCACTACCGCCCGCATCACATAGAGGATGGGAGGCCCGAGCAGGGGCACTTTGGGGGAGAATGCAGAGTTCGGAAGCTGATGATGCCACTATTTTCTGGTGAGGACCCGCATGCTTGACTGTTTACCGCAGAGAGATACTTCGCAGCACACCACATGTCCGAGGCACAGAAGCTGGAGGCGGCCGCCATATGCATGGACAGGAGAGCCTTGGGGTGGTTCCAGTGGAAGGAGAGGCGGCAGCAGATCAGGAGCTGGAAGGAACTAAAGGACCTCGTGCTGGAGAAGTTTAGAGACCCTGTCTGGGGAACTTACACGAGCAGATGTACGCCCTCAGACAGGAGGGGCCGGTGCGGGATTACATTGAGAGATTTGAGACATTGGCAGGGCGAGTACATGGCGTGTCTGACGAGTCACTGGAGGGCACCTTTCTGAAGGGGTTGCACCCCAGTCTGCGAGCAACAGTGAGACCCTACAAGCCCAGGAGGCTTTCGGAGGTAATAGAGATGGCCCAGATGGTGGAGAATGCACAGACCGAGGATAGGCAGGTCAGGAGCGGCTACAGTAGTCAGACCTCGAGAGGCACCACGTCTGGGACTGGAGGAGCAGGTACCCCACGGTAGCGGCCCAGACGAGCGGAGGGAAGACTGGGGAGAAGCGTAGTACGCCAGTGGCTGGGGGCAGTTCAGGTGCATGACAGACGCGGAGATGCGGGAAAAGAGGCAGAAGGGTTTGTGTTTCAGGTGCGATGAGTGATTTTCACCAGGCCATCGGTGTGCGGGGCGCAAGCTCCAGGTGATTCTGTTGGAGGACGACGACGACGAGGTGGATGTCGAGGAGGCCGTCGAGGCAGAGGAGCTGGAGGGCCAGCAGTTGGACGTGGCGGAGGTGTCCCTCAACTCCGTGATAGGGTTCACACCGAACCATACCATGAAGCTGAGGGGAGAGATCGGTGACCAGGAGGTGACTGTGCTTATTGACAGTGGGGCTACCCACAATTTCATTTCCAGGAGGGTGGTGACACGGCAGGGGCTTCAGCTGACAGATTGCGGCAGCTTCAGTGTGATGATGGGAACGGGGAAAAAGGAGAGCAGCCGGGGAGTTTGCAGAGGCCTGATACTGGCCATGCAGTGGATACAGATTATTGCAGATTTTTTATCCCTGGACCTGGGGAGCACTGACGTCATTCTAGGCTTGACCTGGCTACAGACATTAGGAGAGATGACCATAAATTGGAAGCTGCTACAGATGGAGTTTCAGGAGGCGGGGAGAGCAGTGATACTCCAGGGAGACCCCAGCCTCTGCAGGGTTATGGTCTCTCTGAAGACCATGTTTAGGACCATCCAGACAGAGGGAGGAGTGTATTTAGTAGAGCTATACTCTTTGACAGGCGAGAGAGGCGCTGAGACCAGTACAGAGCAGCCCATTCCAGGAGAGGTTCAGCAGGTGCTGGAGCAGTTTGAGGAGATCTTCCAGGAACCTCGGGGTCTTCCACCACCGCGGGACCACGAGCACGTCATTGTTCTACGAGAGGGTGTTTCCCCGATTAGCGTGCGGCCCTATCGATACTCTCAGCATCAGAAGGATGAGATAGAGATGATGGTTGCAGAGATAGTGCAGGCAGGGGTGATTCATCCGAGTGTGAGCTCGTTCTCCAGCCCGGTATTATTAGTGAAGAAGGATGGTAGTTGGCGATTCTGCGTGGACTACAGGGCGCTGAACAAGGAGACGGTCCCAGATAAATTCCATATACATGTGATTGATGAGCTATTGGACGAGCTACACGGGGCAGCCTGGTTCAGCAAGCTAGATCTCAGGTCAGGCTACCACCAGATAAGGATGCGCCAGGAGGATGTGTCCAAGACGGCGTTCAGGACGCATGAGGGCCACTACGAGTTCCTGGCCATGCCCTTGGGCTGACCAATACCCCAGCTACCTTTCAGGCTCTTATGAATAAGGTATTCCGTCCCTATCTCAGGCGATTTGTACTAGTTTTCTTCGATGATATTTTGGTGTACAGTCGTACTCTGGAGGAGCATTTGGACCACCTGCAGGTGGTCTTTCAGGAGCTGCAGTACCACCAACTATATTTGAACAGAAAGAAGTGTCTATTCGGGCAGCCGCAGGTGGAGTACTTGGGACACGTAGTATCAGCAGGAGGAGTGGCAGCAGATAGAGCTAAGATAACGGCCATGATGAACTGGCCGCGCCCCACTACCCTCAGAGGGCTACGGGGCTTCCTGGGGCTTACAGGTTACTACCGCAGATTCGTGGAGGGTTATGGGACGATTGCATGACCATTGACAGAGTTATTGAAGAAGGATCAGTTCCATTGGGGGGAGGCGGCGACGACAGCATTTGAGGCCCTGAAAGGGCAATGACCAATGTGCCCGTATTAGCGTTGCCTGACTTCTCCAGACCCTTCATAGTAGAGGCAGACGCATCAGGACATGGGCTGGGAGCAGTACTGATGCAGGAACAGCGACATATAGCTTACTACAGCCAGGTGTTGACCGCGAGGGCCCGATTGCGATCGGTCTATGAGAGGGAGCTGATGGCGATAGTGTTGTCCATACAGAAGTGGGGACCATATTTGTTGGGACGGAGCTGCATAGTTCGCACGGATCAGCGGAGCTTGAAGTACCTGTTAGAGCAACGGATGGTAGCGGAGGAACATCAGAAGTGGCTGCGAAAGTTGATGGGCTACAGGTTCGAGATCGAGTACCGCCCGGGACTGGAGAACAAGGCAGCTGATGCGTTATCCCGGCGAGAGGAGGAGGCAGAGTTAGCGGCACTTACGGTGTCGATCCTCGAGGATTGGGGCCCGCTGCAGCAGGAGGTAGAGCGGGACCCGGAGTTGACGGCTATACGAGAGGCCCTTTTACAGGGGTCGACTAAGTATCTGGGGTATTCTCTTTAGGATGGGCGGCTACTTTACTGGGGGAGGATGGTGATATCGAGGACTTCTACTTTTATACCGGACATCTTCAGGGAGTTCCACGGCAGTGCTATTGAAGGACATTCTGGGGTCCTCAAGACTTACCAGCGTCTGTCTAGGGAGATCTACTGGAAGGGGCTGAAGAAGGTGGTGGCCAGGATGGTGGTGGAGTGTGACGTGTGCCAGCGTCACAAGTACCAGGCTATGTCTCCAGGAGGACTACTACAGCCGCTATCCTTACCAGACCGTGTTTGAGAGGACCTCTCTATGGATTTCATTGATAGATTGTCGAAGTCGGGTGGATACAGCGTCATTTTTGTTGTGGTTAACCGCCTCAGCAAATATGAATATTTTGTCCCGCTTAGGCATCCTTACAGCGCAGTTTCTGTGGCGGAGGTTTTTGTGAGAGAGGTCATTCGTCTACATAGCCCGCCGAAGTCCATAGTCTCAGATCGAGACAAGGTATTCCAGAGCAAATTTTGGCAGGAGCTTTTCAGACTGCAGGGGACGGCCTTGAAAAGAACACATCCTACCACCCCCAGACTGACGGTCAGACAGAGGTGGTAAATATGAGTGTGGAGACTTACCTGTGATGCTTCATTTCAGAGAATCCTAAGGAGTGGGCTCGTTGGCTACCGTTGGCGGAATACTGGTACAACACTTCATATCACATGACGGCGCAGACTGCACCTTTCAGGATTTTGTATGGCAGAGATCCTCCACACTTACTTCATTACGGTCATGAGACTACTCCGGTATCAGATGTCGAGCAATACCTGGCAGAGAGGGACCGGATTCTCGAGGAGCTGAAGCTCTACTTGGCGAGGGCTCAGCAGGTGATGAAGGCGCGGGCAGACCTACACCGTCGAGACGTACACTTTGAGGTTGGTGATATGGTGTATCTGAAGCTGAGGCCATACAGGCAGAGATCGGTAGCTCATAGGCGGAATGAAAAGCTTGCACCGCGGTACTTTGGGCCTTTCGAGGTCGAGGCGACAGTGGGACCGGTGGCCTACAGATTGCGCTTATCCCCAGGATCTACCATTCACCCCGTCTTCCATGTCTCACAGTTGCGCCAGGCCATTGGCAACCAGACCTCTTCGCCTACATTACCAGAGACCCGTACTGCGGATATGGAGGTGAGAATGGAGCCCGAGTTGCTGAAAGGGGTTCGCCAGAGCGACACAGGTGGGAGGCATGTGCTATTGCAGTGGAGGGGCTTACCAGAGCACGAGAGCACGTGGGAGGACATGGATGATATGGTGGCACGCTTTTCAGACTTCCACCTTGAGGACAAGGTGGCTCTTTGGGGGAGTATTGATGGGCCTGCGGCCCAACAACCCTGCGGGTGTAAACCTGCAGGATGGCCAGCGAGCGCCCAAGCTTTGCCGCGGCCCGCCCCCTTTTTCCCTAGCCACAGCCCCCTTTGCTTGGCCGCATGTCCCCCCTCTCACCCTAGTTTCTACTATAAATAGGGGGTAGCCTCCTCTTGTATACCTATGCTATTTTGATGATTGTTATTGTGTGATTCCATAGGTAGACGAGTGCGGACGTCCTCTAGGCGTCTTGGGAGAAGAGCACACCTCTTTTGTGCTCAATTATCGTTTTATTTGCTATTTGCTTTCTAATAAAAATTCCATCTTTGTTAGTTCCTAACAATATATATCCCATAAGATAGGGACAAATTCCATCTTGTGCATTCACTTTTATATGCATAATTCTCATCTTGTTCAATCATAATCTTTATGATTATTTGTTTAAAGATAATGTTTGGTTATGTCAAAACATAATGTTCCGTATGTAGAAAATTGTAATGATCTCATGTCTAAGGATTCTATAACACAACTATAATGAGATTATTTATGACATTGATCCAAGAAATGATCTCATAGCGAGTCTATCCAGTACATTGTTCTCCAACAAGTACCTACAAGTTTGATTTGTATCATCATACATATTATTATCTCATAATTATCAATCAAACTCATACTAGTCTTATTCATCATTATACCTTTTGATATGAATGACTATGGATATTTAAAATAACATTAAACAGCTATTCAAACATTATGATACATTATCATAATGAAACATGCAAGCAATATAATAATAACATTAAGAGAACCATTTTATAAATGAAAAAAATGACATAACACAAAGGTCCAAATATTTGGCCTATGGCATAACCACTAACATGTGTATCACACCACCTTACCCTAAAGTTGTAACAAACACAGTGCATAACCAAAAAATGAACCTAAATTATATATTCTTCTCTGAAGAGAATGATCCTACGTTCTGTTTCATTCTATGAAGCAGGATACAGATTAAGGTTACGAGTACTCCATGATAAAGACATTGAGGTATTATCCTTTTTAAAACTAAGAGATGAAATTGGGTACAATGCATAAAAAGTGAAAATTTATTCTGATCATAGATAGCTTAAAAAGCACAATCTAAAACATTTGAGTTTACTAATCTAAACAGCAAGAGGGCACAAAATAGATGGGTGAATATAACGAAGTTGTTTCGAACTGTGTTTTGGGCATATAAACTAAAATTTAAAAATAAACAAGCCATTTTTCAGGATCTAACACTTCAAGCTGCCGCCCCCCCCCCCCCCCCCCCCCCCCCCCCACACACACACACACACACAAAAACAAAACAAAACAACACAAAACACAACCAAAACGCAAATTGTGTAGGCTCTGGAATGACTTGTGGACTTTGGCCAACTTCATGCTTTTCAACCATCTATACTGTGCCCCTTGATGCATTGGCAAAAAAATTCAAAACCATTTCCATTATCATTAGGCACTTTAAATTGAAGACTGATGTGAATAGAGTGGGATTGTAATTTGAAAACCCATCATTAGGTTGAACCCCCACCCCCCACCCCCCCCCCCCCCCCAAAAAAAAGGAAAAAACAAAGAAGATATCAGGAAATATATCGATGATAAGTGTCAATATCATATTGCTCATATTGAATAGTATAAATATACAAATCTTGATAACTAAATACAAATTATAACATCCTACATGTCCAAATATGATTATATCATCAAAATGTTTTTAGCGGGATCAAACAACATATTAAGATTAACCGTTAACATGTTTCCTACAAAGCGATAATATAGATCATGTATAAAAAATTAATCAACAAAAATTTAAGTCTTTAAAAGTAGTTAACAGTTAAACTTTAACTCATAATTTATTATTTCTTCTTTTAAACAAGCATCAACAAGAGCAGAAGCAAAAGAAGTAGCATTAGCAGAATAAGCATAAGCAGAACAATGGAGAGAAGTAGTAGCAACAACAGAAAAGAAGCTGAGAAGAAGGAACAATGGATGCAGCTGATGCAGCATGCGGTAGAAGAAACTATAGAAGGAGCGGCAAAAGCATCACAGACAAAAACTGAAGCAACAGCAAGAAGAAGAAGAAGAAGATACAGAAGCAGCAACAAAAGCAACGGAAAGTAGCAGCAGCCGCAATGACAAAAGAAGCCGACGCTGAAGAAGAAGCAAAGTAGAAGCAGTAAAGAAGGAAAATAAGATGCATGAGAAGAAGCAAAAGAGAAGGTGCATCAAAAGCAGAAAAGGGGGCAGAATTGAAGAACTGCAGCAAACACACAAAAAAGAATATTTGTAGGGATCTAACCTCAAAGAAAATGATTGTTCCCCCAATTTTCTACTAACTCAATCAAGTCGGGGTCCCAATTTGAATCTCAATGGGCTTTGGATCAGATCTAGCCTTAAAATCATCATGCTCTTCCTCTTTGTGCCGCCCCACCTTATTTATCTTCTTCCTCAAGCGAACCCCTAGCCGTCACAAGCCGCTTCTTTACTCTTTCTGACAGGGATCAAATTCAGTCCAACTCTTATTTTTGTATTTAGTTTATTTTGGTTTTTTATAGGTATAGAATTTGAATCATTTAGTTACTAGGCGTATTTTATTTATTTTGAGAGTTTTATTATGAGTCCCACATTGGTTGGGAGAGGAGGTATTAATTTTGAGCCAATAAAAGGCAACAAGACTTGTTTATTTTAATCAATGAATGAATCAATGAGAAAATTTCCTCAAAACTTAAGAAAAGTCCAACTCATTGAGAAGCCTTGGAACCCTTGGTGAGAAGTCAAGAACCCCTAATTATCGATTTTCCCCCATTCTTCCCAAAATTATCATTCAAAATCCCTAAATCTTTTGTGTCCTACATCAAATTTAATATAAGAGCCGAAGATCCCAACTTCGCTTTATCCGATTTTAGATCCATAAAAAATACAAAATCAAACAAAACCTTACCTTAGCGGTTGCCACCCCCAAACCAGCCATCGGCAACAACCGACTACATCACTGAAGCTATCATCCCACATCATCGTCTCAAAACTCATCTGACATTGCTTACGGCGTCGACCAAAATCCCGGAACCGTGCCACCAGTAAAACCCTAATTATCATTGCCGAAAAATCCCACGCCAATGCCCATATCATCACCGACGACAGCCACCTCCTCATCCACAAGGTTCCCCGGCCTTAACGAAGTACCCATTAGCACCACTACCGTTGAAAGAAAACCTTAAATCCGACGTCACAAGAAGTTTCGCCCTTACCAATGCCGCCTTCGACGACGACTGGGGTCGTTAACCCCCTAAAAAGCTTCCCCTCCTTAAGACGAATCCCCAGCAAGAAGATCGGCGGCAAATTGTAAATCAACGTCGGTGTGATCGGTTTCGACATGTTACAGTGTTAGCTCGGTCGAGCCGACCCCAATGTCAAGTCGAGCAGCTCTGCCAATGCACTGCCAATGTTCATCGACTTGGCCCGAGCCAACTCCGAACCGATCTAAGCCAGCTATGGTCGACCGAGCCGACCGAGCCACGTTGACCGAGCCAACGGCTCGATGGATCCGTGACTCAACAGTGAGACGTTCCGATATCATGGGAATTTTCGGCAGATTTTCTTTGAATTTTTATGTAGTCCTGCTATTTTGACAATTTTAGTTCCGTTTGGATTCCAAATTCAGTGATGTTTGCTTCAGTGGATAGCTAGCTCAACCAAAATTGCATAAGTATCATCCGAATAGGAAGCTCAATTCTAAATTTTGGGTACGCCGATGATTATTACAAAGGATATCTATCTTAACAAATTCTGAGCTTGAAATGTTCAAACATGTACCAATCTTTTATGACTTCAATGATAGATATGGATACGATGATTGGGACTTTTGAAGTACCATCTAGAATATTTCTTCTCCCATTTTGATTTTTTAAACGAAACAAAATATATGTATGCATGTGTCAAGTTAGGTGGAGAAGCGATATCTTAGTATTTGAATCTTCAAGTTTCTTATCAACAATGGTCAATATTCAGATTCGCTCTTAAATGTCGGTATCTTTCAAGCATCGATTCATTCCTGAGGCAACCTAGCAATCCTCAAGACTGAAGATTGAGAAGGATCCATTAGAACTGATCGATATGCGACCTTACTCTTCAAGCAATCGACCAAAATGAAAAGTAAATAAGAGATCAAAACCAAGCCGAGCCCACGATAGAGATTCATCCACCACTTGAGACAGAGTATGAGTGAGCTTAAGTAATATGATTTGCAAAAAAATTTAAGGAAGAAATTTAGTGTTTTTATTGATAAACGTGGAATTAACAAGATAAATGACCTCAATTCGAAAGGAGGACCAACTCTCCTAACTATTCTAGGGTTCTACTCTCTAATCTATACTATTCTCTTCAAATTCAACATATTATCATGTAATGTATCGTTTTTTAGCCCAGGCCAACTTAAGAGCCCAATCTCATTTATTAAATTCTATCCCCCACTAACTCTCTCTCACCCTCTAATTATCTCACCCCCGACCCGTTCCCTGCTCTTCTCACGCGGCGAACAAGTCCACGCGCGCACGACGAAAGCGACGGATGGCGATGCTGCTAGGGTTTTCGAAAAACCCTAAATGATTCTATACTCGATTCTACTGCGGATTCTTCGAGATTCTCTACTCGATAAGATCTCTCTCTCTCTCATTTATGCGCAGCAACTCTTAGGGTTTTCGAGGCATGCGAAATTGATTTTCCCTTCTCAAAATTTCTTCGATTAAGCGGCTGATTGGGTTCGGATTTATCCTCTGGTTTTCTGGAATTCTTTCGGCTTGGTTTTATGCGCAATCGGTAAACCTTATTTGTTTTAAATTTCAACTATCTCATTCATGCTTTTGAATCTGTGAAAGAACTAGGGTTTCAGGATTTTCAGTTCCTATGAAATGATGATTCGTTAGCGTATAAGGGGGATTGTATCCCCTCATAATAGAAAAGGCATCCTACGAGCGAGGCGGCACTTTGCCGCAGCTTCGTAGTACTGATTTGGTACGTGGGTGTGATAGGGTTGGCCACCGGAGAGTCTTTCCCTAGAGGGATGCTCTGATTGGCAGATTTCTTGATTCGGTTATGTTTATTTGTGGATCTCTATAGCCGTGTTCTCCTTTGGGCTTGTTCTGTTAACTGCAATACTCCATTGTGATGTTTCATGTGTCGTTCTTTTTGGGAATCGATTACCTGTCGGCTTCTATTTTCAGTTGCTCCCATCTGTGTATACAGTCAGTTATGTGATGATTATCCTGATTAATACAGCATGTGAACTGAATGGTTTGGTCACAGCGCGAGACCCTTTTTATTGCCCCTATTTTAAAATTTTGGGAGAAAACCCCCCGAGCTAGGTAGATCAAGAACCCCTCATGGATGCCAATAAATTCGAATTTGATCCTATAGTTGTATTATTTCATTCCATAAGCAATTTCGTATTAGTTTTAATGTTTGAATGAATTGATTACTTTGGAACTGTTTTTAGAACATATTAAATATAGTTTCTTTCACCGTAGAAATTAATGTATGGAAATGTTACAGTTAACAAATAAATACTTGTTGTTAGAATTGTGCAATAATTCAGTATTTGTGAAATAATGTTACATTAGACGTGTCTCTAACGACATATTAGTTTTGTGCACTTTTCTTCCTACGAAGTTTATAAAGTATAGAACTAGTGGATAATTGAAATAGATAGTTAGAATGACGGGGGTTGGGAACTCATAATTAAAGTTAGAAAGAGTGGCGGAGACTACGCTCATTGACGGAACTGAATGACTTGATTGGGTTCCTTGATGAATACCTTGGACCAACAAATGTAGGGCACCTGTGAGATCGCCTGTGAAACCTGATGTTGTTCTTTAGCCTGCTCTTTACCTTTACATTATGAGCATAATAAAAGATTGGAATGTATTGGTTAGAAAGGTTCAGTCTAGTGTTTAGTGTTGTTGGCTTGCTTAGGACTCGGGTTGCATGAAAGATATAATTGTTGTTTATTGCAAATATTATTTACTTTATCCTTTCAAATGTTTTCTCAACAGAAACCGAACCAGAGTACGAGGAGGCTCCAGCTTTCGAGGAGTCGGAATTCCCAGTGGAGAGTGCTGATTTCTGAATCAAGGATTAGTAAGGAGAGTGTTCTTCTATTGTTTAGTTGCTTTATTATTGTTTAGAAACAAAGACTAGTAGATTATCTTTTGTTATGCTTTGGTACCCTCTTGGAAGGATGAATAAAGTTAATTCTGTTATGAAATTATCTGTTTGCTCGATGTTGGCTTCACTGGAACCTTGCAAGGCCTGCACAATTAACGAAAAAGTAATGTCACCCGGAAACAGGGCGTTACACATCACCATTACCCTAAACCCATATACTTAATTTTCCTATTATTACGAAAATGCCCCCCCTGGGGCAAAAAATTACAATTTTGCCACTGGATCAGCATCCCATTACTTTCGCTGCAGCTTTGTTGTCTCTGCCCTAGCCTTTTGTCGTCTCACCCCTTCCATTACGAGCCCATCATTACTCCTCCCAACACACCACATTGTCCTCAATGTGATGTTATGAAATCCATGGGGACGCACTACTCCAAATAAGTATACTCGTCCTCTTATGTCTTTTCCGCAGCTAATATGCCTTCTTCGTGTTCAATCATCAAAACCTGGAGAGCGTGATCCCAGCAACGATGTCTCAACCCGAATTCTCGTCACATCGAAAACATAATCCTTTGACTTGCTTATTCAAAATCTTTGCCTATGTGAGGCGCTTGAACCTGCTATCGGGTTGAAATTCGTTGTTCTTCTCCTAGGCTGTCGGAATCGTCACTGGCTGGAACTTCTGTACCTCTATCATGGCACGGGTGCGGGAAGTAAACATGTTTGATGCCCCCTTTTGCACCTCGTTCCAAAGTATTCATGTCTTCCAATATCTGGGTCAACATTATCGCCTCTCCAAGCTCCCTTGGCCTCAGCAAGCGTAGCTCGACTCGGATACTCACCTTGAAGACATTCATAAAGTTTCCATACAGAACGGCCTCAACCATTTCTCCCACCCAGCCCGAAAGCAACTCAAACTTTTTCATGTATTCTCCGGCGGTTTCCTCTTGCCTGATGCAAAGAGCTACTCATGTAGATCCCCGCCATGCGTATCGCAAAAATGTGTCCAATAAACATTGCTTGAACTCCTCCCACGAGCTAACAAGCTCTCTGTTCCCTACATTGTTCCCTACACTGAAACCAAGCCAATGACTTTCCTTTCAAATATAGACATGCTGCCATCAGCTTCTCTTTCTCTATCAGATGGTTCGCGACAAAGTATCTCTTTACACATTAAACACATCCATATGGGTCATCTCCCTCAAAGATTGACATCTTCACCTTTAGGACCCTACTTTCAATGCTAAAGTTTCTGTGACATGCTCTGCTCTCCAACTGGATTGCACGTAGTGGAACTGCTGATAGGTGTTACGTTGTGTGGTGGTATGACCGCTAAATTCTCCACGTAGGACTCCTTCTACTGCGTCATCGTTCCATCATCCATCGTCAAACCAATCTGGGACTCTACCGCCCTTATCGAAGCACAGGTAGTAGTCACGATCGTCGTCGAAGCCTCCAAAAAGTATTGCTACCTGTCGCACGCCCCGGGGCAGCCCGTCCTGGGGCCACCGACCATTGGGGCTCTTCCCAAGGGTAGCCATCCCCAGGAGCAGACGCCCAGGTCGGCCAGCCCTTCCCCCAGCTCCGGTCACACCTCTTATGGGTTTGGGAGTTTTTGCCTTTCGTGCACCAATCGTGGCCGTTTGGATACAGATATTTCTTAAAGTTGATGGATTTCCCACTTTTCTTTGTCCAAAGGAGTCGTCATTTCTATGTCGTTGTCTTCGTCGTTGTTCAGATCTGGCTTCGTAGTCTCCTTCTTAAGTAGAAGATGGCTAATCATCACTGAAATTTGTTTCATTAGGATTTCCATCGACGATTTCATCCAGGATTCCATCGACGATTTCACTCGGGATGAGATCATTTCCTACATCAAATGAATTTTTTCCTCCATCGCCGGATGTCGTTCCTCCATTGCCTAATGTCGTTCCTCTATCGTTCTCTTGAGTCCCTAGATTTTGCTTTCAAGTTTCTCCTCCAAAGCTTCAACCTTTCTTGTCGCCATCAGGATCAATTGCTCTGATGCCAATTTGATAGGATTTGCAAGAGATAAATATGAAATTGATGTGGAATTGACATAATAAATGGCCTTAATTCTATAGGGCCAACTCTTCCAACTATTTTAGGGTTCTACTCTCTAATCTCTACTATTCTCTTCAAATTTAGCATATCAACCCCATTAACCTAGCCTCCCATACATATAATATACCGATTTCCCCAATATTACGAAAATTCCCCCTGGTGCCCACAATTACAGTTTTGCCACTCAATCAGCCCCTTGCTTTCGCTGCTGCTTTGTAGCATCTACCATAGCGTTTTACCGATGCACGCCTTCCATTATGAGCACACCATTAAGTCAAGTCTTAACCATAAGATTGAGACAAAATTTGAGCCTACTCCTAAATTAGAGCTTGAGCCTGAATTAGAGCCTGTGTCAGTATTGGAGTCACAGCAAGAGCTCGAACCCAAGCTAGAGTCAGAACCAAAACCAGAGCTTGATCCAACACCGCAATCTGACCCAGAGTCCTATCTTGAGTCATTTGTAGAATATGCACTAGAATTGCCAAAGCGCCACTAAATCCGATTGAGCATACCGAGTTTGTTATAATAGATCCTCATCACATTACTAATGGACATGTTCTATATGCTTTCTATATTTTGAGAATTATGAGAAATTTTTGGAAGACGTCCATCGGCAAGTCTGAATCCTATTATACTTTAGAGTTTATGAATGCTTTTTTCTAATTGCAAGAGCCCTGCAGCTGTGCTACTTTTGTCGTCACTCGCCAAGTGTTGAAGTTCTTAAGCCAGGGAGAATATTATGGATCAAATTGAGTCCAACTCTTATACTTATTCTTATTTTTATTTCTAGTTTATTTTGGTTTCTATATGTATAGAGTTTGAATCTTTTAGTTATTAGGAGTCTTTTATTTATTTTGAGGGTTTTTATTATTCTAGAGCTTAAGTCACATATTGGTTGGGAGAGGAAATATATTAGTTGTAAGCCTATAAAACACCACGAGACTTATTTTTTAATCAATGAATGAATGACTTAATGAGAAAATTTTCCCAAAACATGATAAAGATCCAACTCTGATAAGGATACGATCGTATTTGTATTTGTCTTTAATTCATTTTGAATCTTTTAGGAGTCTAGGTCTTTTGGATGAGTTTAGTCTCACATCGAATGGGTTAGGAGAAGTGTTGGGTTGTAAGCCTATATAAATGCTCTAGAGTTGTATCTTTGGGAATTAACGAATGAATGAAAAAATCAGAAATTTCTCCAAAACTTGTGAAAAGTTTACCCACATGTGAAAGGTCCACTCTTCCTTGGAGCAAAGCCTTGGAATCCTTAGTGTGAAGCCTACCCTAAGTTATTTCTTTCTTCCCCAAATCATCCACTGAACCCCTAAAATTCTCCCAAAAATCCCTAGATCCTACCACTTCATGCATCAATTTGGTATCAGAGCCGAAGATCCTATCTTCGCTCTCCGATTTTCAGATCCACACAAAAAATCCAACAAACCCTACCCTAGCCAGCCGCCACTCCAAGGCCAAAAAACAAAAAAACCAAAAAAATCTAGTTCAAACCATAGCCACCACCTTTCCACACCAAACCCTAAACCCTATCTCTCTCAGTCGCCCTTGATTCTCTTCCCAAATCCAAAAAAATCAAATCATAACACATAAGATTACCGCTGTCGAGCCACACGCCGGCGCCGCCACTGTCGATGCCTTCATCGACGGCTACTGAAATCGTCATCGTTGTCTCTGCGAGGTCTCCACACCCTCGCCAACCCATGAGCATGGCAGTGTCGCCTCCGACGACGAAACTCCCCAGCACCACTGTACAAAAAATTGTTCAAACCCGCCGCTGCCATCTACGGCCCCCACGACCGACGCCACTCCTTCCCTAACAAGCCCGCATCGCCGAGTACCCCATCCACACCCAGAAGAGTGGTCGTCGTCAACCGATTCTTCTAAACACCGCGGTGTCAACGTCTTTGAAGCCCGTTGGCACCGTCGCCAGCTATAACCGAGGCCAACGACCCCCAAAGACTGTTCAGCACTTCCAGGTGAGCACGTAGCACCAAGTGACGCGACGAATTGACGGCAAAATCGTCAGAATTTGCTGTCGGCACCGACCGAGCTGACGGTACTACAGTGCCGGGTCGTCGAGTCGACCCCGACCATGCGCCGACCCGACACTGTTCATCGGCTCGATTGAGCCGATCCAAGCCAACTGGAAGCCGACTCAAGCGAGCTCAGCCCAAGCCATCGACCCGGTCAACAGCTCCGCAGTGAGCCACGGCTCCAACAATGCACTTTTGCGATTTTTTGAGTATGTTTGCTAGGATTTTTCTGGATTTTTCTGGATTTTCTGCGCAGGCTCGGTATTTTGACGATTCCATGCCCGTTTGGAATCCAAATTCAGTACCGTTCACGCCAATGGATAGCTGACTCAGCCAACTACGCATCAGTATCATCCGTGCAAGAAAATTAACTCTAAATTATGGGATATTATGATGACTACGAGGATAATTACAACAAGGCTTATTCTACATGCACAATGTATGATCGAGTTTTACGGATTCGAAGACGGTTATAGATATGATGTCTGGGAATCTCATCCTGAGTATTTCTTCTCATGTTTTAAGTTTTCTAAGAACCGAAATGTGCATATGCATATCACGCATTCAAAGGAGAAGCAGGACACGATATAGGCGACTTCCATGTCATAGTCGTCGATGGTCAGTCTTCAAATTCCGTCTTCAAGATCGCTATGATGCGGACTAGAGTTGATTTGGTGGAATTTGGGGGTTTTTTATTGAAATGGAAATAGGGTTACAATAATAAATAGCCAATTTTGGAAGAGTTGGCCCCTCTCCTAGCTTTTGCTAAGGGAAAATCCTAAAGCTCTCTTCTAGATCTCCTTGGAGAACTCTAGGAAATGTCAAAAGACAGCTACAATAATCGATTTCATAACCCTAGCCAACGCACTCACTTATATAATGTTTAGGCGTGGTGCATACAGCAAAAATAACAAAACTAATTGTGCCTAAAGAACTTCCCTCAAGTCGTCGATGCACACAGCAATTACTCCTTCGGCCTCCTCCGCCTCCTATCGTACGTGATAATCGTATCACTACTCCCCCCTGGAGTTTCACCTTGCCCTCAAGGTAGAAACCAAGAAACTGCTGCGAAATCTGATCGTAAGGCTCCTACGTCGCCTCACACTCCGGTAGTCCCGACCAACGAATCAGTACCTCCCTCGCTCCAGTAGTTCCCAACCGTACGCCCATAACCTCTTCAGGCTCCAATAAAAACCTCCATGTCGACTGTAAGGGTCGGTGGCAGGGTAGAAGACGATGTATGATCTCTGATAGCTCGGCGTAACTGTGAGACGTGAAAGACGGGATGGATACGTGTAGAATGGGGTAACCTCAGTCGGTATGCCACCTTGCCGATCCTGGCCTCTATCTCGTAAAGCCCATAGTACCTTGCTGCTAGCTTCTCGTTGCACCGCTGAGCCATCGAGCGTTGTCGGTAGGGTCGGAGCTTCAGAAAAACCCGCTCTCCTGCTGTAAACTCCACATCCCTGCGATGTGCATTTGCCTTGTCCTTCATGATCTGTTGGGCACGTAACAAATGGTGCTTCAACTCCTCCAGAACCCGGTCACGCTCCTCCAACTGTTGCTCCAACCGGGACACTGTGTGGCTCCTCTGCTGTAGTGGACTAGGTGGGGTGGGTCCCGGTCGTAAACAATCCTAAACGGTGTCATCTTTGCTGCCGAATGGTACAAGGTGGTGTACCAGTACTCAGCCCACATTAGCCATCTGGCCCACTTACGAGGGGTCTTGAAGCAAAACATCGCAGGTAAGTCTCCACACTCCGATTTACTACCTCAGTCTGCCCGTCTGTCTGCGGGTGGTAGGCGGTACTCCGTCGAAGCGTGGTACCCTGTATCCAGAACATCTCTCTCCAAAAGGTGCTCAGGAACACCTTATCGCGGTCCGACACGATAGAACGAGGATATCCATGTAGCCTGACCACCTCTCTCAAGAATGCAACTGCCACCGATGCTGCAGTGAAGGGATGGCGAAGTGGAATGAAGTGGCCGTATTTGCTGAGGCGGTCAACCACAACAAATATCGTAGTGTGCCCTCTGAGCGTGGTAACCCCTCCACGAAATCCATCGAGATGTCCTCCCACACCCTCTCTAGTAAATCCAAGGGCTATAAGAGGCCTGCCGGTGATGTCGCCTGATACTTGTGACGCTGGCAAACGTCACACTCCGAGACTAACTGTGCGACATCCTTCCTCATACCTAGCCAATAGAGCTCTCTAGCCATCCGCTGATATGTCTGATACCCCCTGAGTGACCCTCCACGGCACTGCTGTGGAACTCCTGGAAAAGAATGGGGATGTATGCAGACGTACGGGGAATCTACTAGCCCTCCATGTACAAAAGGGTCCGCCCCTCCATAGCATATCCCGGAAAGTCTCCTGACCCCTGGGTGATGGCCTCTCTGATCTGGCGCAAGCCGACGTCCGCCTCGATCTCTGCGCATAAGGCGTCGCTCCCCAGCATCACCGGAATAGAAAGAGCTACTACCTGTATCCCCTCGTCTCGTCGCGAAAGCGCATCTGCCGCTTTGTTGCCTGTGTCGGGCTTGTAATGAATCTCGAACTTGTAACCGCTCAGCTTGGACAACCACCTTCGGTGCTCCTCGGCCACCATGCGCGGCTCCAAGAGATACTTCATCCTCCTCTGGTCTGTCCGTACTATGAACTCCCTCCCCAAGAGGTTGGCCTCCACTTCTGTATGGACAACACTATAGCCATCAATTCTCTCTCATAGACGGACTTCAGTCTGGCCCTGGCCGATAAGACCTGACTGAAGTAGGCAATAAACCGCCGCTCCTGCATCAGCACAGCTCCCAACCCAAAGCCCGAAGCACCAGACTCCACCACGAACTGCTTCTCGAAATCCAGGAGTGCTAACATCGGCACTGTCGACATCGCCTCCTTGAGGGCCTGGAATGCCCCCGCAGCCTCCTCCCCCCAGCAGAAACTGTCCTTCAATTGTTCGGTAAGGGACCATGCCAAGGTACTGTACCCCTTAACGAATCTCCGATAATAGCCCGTGAACCCCAAGAATCTCCGCAGGGCTCGTATCGTCCTTGGTTGCGGCCAATCCAACATAGCTGCAATCTTCGACCGATTGGCCGCCACTCCTTCCGCCGATATAATGTGACCAAGGTACTCCACATGCGCCTGTCCGAAAAGGTACTTCTTCTGGTTGGCCTGTAGCTGATGGTCCTCCAGCTCTCGTAGTACGATCTCAAGATGACCCAAATGATCATGTAGTGATTCACTGTATACTAGGATGTCATCGAAGAAGACCAAGACGAACCTCCGTAGATAATGTCGGAAGACCTTATTCATCAACGACTGGAAGGTGGCGGGGGCATTCGTCAGCCCAAAGGACATGACGAGGAACTCGTAGTGGCCTTCGTGAGTTCTGAAGGCGGTCTTCTGCACATCCTCCTGCCTCATGTGGATCGGTGGTATCCAGACTTCAGGTCGATCTTTGAGAAGACCACCGCTTCATGCAACTCATCCATCAGTTCATCAATCACAGGGATAGGAAACTTGTCTGGAACAGTTTCCTCATTTAGAGCTCGGTAATCGACGCAGAACCTCCAACTGTCATCCTTCTTCTTTACCAGCAGCACTGGACTAGAAAAAGGGCTCGCACTAGGCCGTATGAACCCCTCCTGTAGCATCTCCTGAACCAGCTTCTCAATCTTATCCTTCTGCACCTGGGGTTATCGGTACGGACGCACACTAATGGGTGACACCCCCTTCTTAAGCACAATAGCGTGCTCATGATCCCTCGGCGGTGGAAGACCGCTGGGTGGCTGGAACACCCCCTCAAACTCCTGCAATGGATGCTCAACCTCCAGTGGTATTGTCGTCTCCACCTCGGTCGCGTCAGTCACCAACCCCTGTAGCTCAATCAAGAATACACCTCCCTCTGCCTAAAGTGTCTTCGACATAGTCTTGTAAGACACCGACGAACAACACAAACTCGGGTCGCCCAGAAGTACTACCTTCCTTCCGTCTACCTGAAACTCCATCCGCAGCAGCTTCCAGTTAAATTTCATCTCCCCCAGCGATTGCAACCACTACATCCCCAAAATCAGGTCGACGTTGTCCAAGGTCAAAGGCAAGAAATCACCAGTGACCAGCACTCCCTGTATGGACACCATCAAGTCCCGACAGATGCATCTACTCTGCTCCACAACACCGGTCCCGGGCATGACCCCGAAGCCTTCCGTCTCGGTCAGCTGTATCTCCTGACCCTCAATCACCCTAAGGGATTCGAAATTATGGGTGGCCCCACTATCTATCAGAATCACCACATCCATGTCTCGAACTCTACCAGCCAGCTTCATAGTATGGACCCGTGTAAACCCTGCTATGGAGCTAAGTGAGACCTCGGCTGCCTCCAGTAGTAGGGGTCCGCCGTCCTCCTCGGGCTCTGCCTTTCTCTCTCCTGCCTGCTCCACTTCCAGCTCCTCAGCGTACACCTCGTATACTTGCAAGGCCTGGTTGCGGCACTTGTGCCCCGGGATAAACCTCTCATCGCACTTGAAGCACAACCACTTTGCTCTACGGTCCTGCATTCAGCATCTGTCATCCTCTTGTACGGTCCCCCTGGCCTCACATCCCTGGGTCTCCATCTGCCTGCCGATGCCCCTCCTGCAGCACCCGACTGCCCTCCTGGAACAGTTTGTGGTCGTGGAAACTGCCCTACAAACGCCTCCCTGGCGCGGCGCTCATCTGCCAACCAGTCCTCAACTGTCTGTGCTAGCTCCATCTGCTCCTCCAATCCACGAGGTCTGAGAGTGCGGAGCTCAGACCTAATGGTAGGTTTCAATCCATCCATGAAGAAACCTTCTAATGACTCTAATGGCATCATGTGCACCCTACTAGTGAGTATCTCATATTGATTAATGTAGTCTCGCACCGTCCCAACCTGCCTCAAGGCATGCAGCTGCTTATAAGCTCCCCGCGCTTGAGAATCTCTGAATCGGTGTAATAACGCCTCCTTGAACCTGTCCCAGGTCCTCAGAGGTCTCTGCTGCTCCTTCCACCGCCACCAATTCAGGGCCTCTCCCTCCAAACAGAGTGCAACCGCCCGCGACCTCTCCTCCTCTATCAGCATGGCCATCTCAAAATACATCTCCGCCTTGTAGATCCACCCCGTGGCATCATTACCCTCGAATAAGGGCATCTTGAGCTTCTGTATGCGGTCATCCGCACGTAGATCCCCTCCGTCAAAACGATCCAGACGCTGCTGGCGATCTCCAAATCTGCCCCTTCCCTGATCCCACCGCATATCCTCCCTTCTGACTCGCTCATCCTCCTCCTCATACTCCTCATTATGATAGCGGATATGGTCCTCGTACTCCGGGTCATGCATCTCAGCTCGCCGTCGTCTTTATGGGGCCCAATCATCGTCCTCGTAGTACTCCGGATCTCGCGCACCCCACGCGCGCCCCTCACGGCCCTCGAAATCCCTCATGCGATTAGCGGGGGGTCCTCGGAGTCCGTGCAGCCCGTCAGAGGTCCGGGGGTGCCCTGACGGGCCCCGCCGACCTCCGACAGCCCCCTGGGGGGTCGCCTGCCTCCGACGGCCCCGCCTGGGGGGTCGCCAGCCCTCGGCGGCCCCCAGGGGGTCGCCCTCCACCCGCGACCCCCCTGCGGGGTCGCGACGTCTCGGCGCCCCCTTGGGGGGTCGCTCGCCTCCCGCAAACCCCCTGGGGGTCGCCGACTGTCGGCAGCCCCCAGGGAGGCTGCCAGGGGTTCGACAGTCCCTTGGCGCCCATCTAGCGCTGCCGCGCGTGCCTTCCGTCGCTGCCGCATCGATTGAGCCTCCTCGGAGCTCTCTCCTAGGGTTTCGGAGAGATCCTCTTGCCAGTCGTCGTCGTCGAGATTCAGATCTGGATCTACTCCTCCCAAAATCACCCACTCATGATTGGGGATCATTGTCGCCTTCCCTTTTGCTCGTAGATCTGATTGGTGATTCAGATCTAAGGTTGCTCCGTTCCTCGATTGCGAGATCTGAGGCGCGGTTAGGTTTTGAGCCATAAAGTGGGTGCGCATCTCCTTCATTTGTTCCAGATTCTCCTTTAGATCAGATTTGAGATCAGATCTGACAACGGCGATCTGCTCGATGAGATCCGCCGTATCTTTCTGCCTCTCGACGATTTCCGCGTATAACCTCTCCTCCAAAGATTTTGCCGTAGATGATCTTGTTGCTACCATTGGATCAGAGCTCTGATACCAAATTGATGCGAACTAGGGTTGATTTGGTGGAATTTGGGGGTTTTATTGAAATGGAAATAGGGTTACAAGGATAAATAGCCAATTTTGGGAGAGTTGGCCCATCTCCTAGCTTTTGCTAAGGGAAAAGCCTAAAACTCTCTTCTAGATCTCCTCGGAGAACTCTATGAAATGTCAAAAGACGGCTACAATAATCGATGCCCTAACCCTAGCCCACGCCCTCTTATATAATGTTTAGGCATGGTGCATATAGCAAAAATAACAAAACTAATTGTGCCTAAAGAACTTCCCCCAAGTCGTCGACGCACACAGCAATTACTCCTTCGGCCTCCTCCGCCTCCTCTCGTATGTCATAATCGTATCACGCTATTCTTCCCAGCATCAGCATACTCCACATGCATCCCATCAATCTTCAAACCCAAAAATAGATGTGGTCAAAAGAAGAGTTGAGTGAGAGCAACAAACGAATTCTTAAAGCGATCGAACAATGGGAGAAAGAGCAATAGAGTAAATTCAAGCTAGAGCCTTCATTAAAAATCGATCAAACACCTGAGGCACAGTGTGCGCTTTAACAAGAGCTGAAGCCATATCTCGATCCAGAGATTGAGACACATTAGACGTCTGAGCCCAAATTAAAGCCCGGGCCTGATTGGGAACCTGAGCCAATATTGGGCCGCAGCATGAGCCCGAGTCCGTGTCAGAGTTAGAGCCTAAACCAGAGATTGATCATGTGTCGCAGTCAGAATCAGAAGCAGAATTTGGTCTTATACTACATTTCGAACTTTAGTCAGAACCTTACCCAGAGCCATCAGTTGAGCATGTGCCAGAGACCGAAAGAACAGCTGATTTTGATGGAGCATATAGATTTTGTTATCCCAAATCCTCCTATCTTGACCAACAAACAGGTGTTTTTCTATCTTTTGTGAGTTGGGAGAAATTTTTAGAAGACGGCCATCAGCAAGTTTGTATCCTGCTATACTTTAGAATTCATGGACGTGTCTTTTTCAACTACAGAGAATTACTGATTTCTACCCAGCTGTGCTACTTCTGTCTATCTTCACCAGGAGGTGAAGGTCTCAAGCAGTGAAGAATGATATAGATACGATCGGGATTGTATCTGTATTTTAGTTTTTAGTTCATTTTGAGTCTTTTAGGAGACTAAGTCTTTTAGTTGAGTTTAGTACCACATCAAATGGGTTAGGAAAGGTGTTAGGTTGGAGTTGTATCTTTGGGAATCCACGAATGAATGAAAAAATAAGAAATTTCTCCAGAACCTGCGAAAGTTTCTCCCACCTATGAAAGGTCACCTCTTCCTTGGCGTGAAACCTTGGAATTCTTGGTGCGAAGCCAAGAACCCTAAGTTATTTCCTTCTTCTCAAATCATCCACCGAAATCCTAAAATTCTCCACCAAAATCCCTAGATCCCACCACTTCCTGCATCAAATTCCATGATGAGAAACCTCGGAACCCTGGGTGAGAAGCCAAGAAATCCTAATTTATCAGTTTTTTCCAAAATCTTCTCCAAATTCACCATGTAAATCCCTAAATCGTTCTTGTCTTACATCACTTTCTCCTTATTTCTTTATTTTTTTCCTTTTTTTTGTTTTTTTTTGTTTTCCAGTCCTACTAAGAGAATGTTATGTGGGTTTGGGTCCAAAAAATGGTCCAACCCACACCAAAAGATCCAAACTGTTTGGGGGAGAAACAGGGTTCGTGTCGACCGATTGTCAAGTGATATATCAGCCCAATATATCAAATCGGGCAAATTTTTTGGAACCTGGTAAAATTGATGTATTGGAGCCCGCTAAAATGATGCATCATTTCCCCTATGCTCTAATAATGATATCTCGGCTGATCTATCGGCCCTGTCAGCTGATATTTAAAACATTGGCTACCATTAAGGCCAATAATTTAGGTGCCCAAGTTGTCTAATATAATATTTGAATAAGAAAAACATGGGATATAGAATAGGGATCAAATCTTTGCATATATCTAAACGATTCATTTAAGATATCCTCTCAAAATCTTTGTTCTCCCCAAAAATTATTTTCCCCTCCAAAATCTAAACGAACAAAAATCTAGCTTCGGCACGGGTGCCTTCGGTGCATAACACGTGCCCTCGGGCACTGTTCATTTAAGATATCCCCTCAAAATCTTTGTTCTCCCCAAAAATTATTTCTCTTTCCAAAATCTAAACAAACAAAAATCTAAGATAGGCGCATAACATGTGCCCACGTGCCCTGAGGCAAGGTTCATTTAAAATATCCCCTCAAAATCTTTATTCTCACTAAAAATTATTTCCCCCTCCAAAATCTAAACGAATAAAAATCTAGCTTCGGCGCGGGCGCCATCGGGTGTGGGGAAAAAATTTAACTTGGTCCAAAAAGTGGGGGGAAAGTGAAATGGGATGGTTTTTTAGCAAAAAGGGGGAACGGGTTGGTATTCTGCGCAAATGTAGTGATTGTGGGGGCATGGTACGAAAATGAAGGGGGAAGTACATAAGTGTGGGTGTGTGTGTAAAAAGTGAAATGAGAGGGGTTTTAGCAAAAATGGGATATGTGTGGTATTCTGCGCAAATGTAGTAATTGTGGGGGTTTGAAAACCAAAAGGAAAAGGTGGTGGTTTTTCCAAACACTCGTCTCAACTCTTCTTATGCCAAGATTAAATCCTAGCCATTCTTCTATCAACCTCTTTATACATCAGCATGACATTAGCTTGTCCTAGTCGGCCTTAGAATTCAAAAAAGTCCTCAAATGTAATATTGATGTGAACAAATAATGGAATATATCAAATCTCACCAAAACATTGTAGTGGTCAGTCATCATGGCAACCAGTCCAGCAGCTGTAGCAGCTCCTTCTGGAAGGGACAAGTATGCCTGAAATTGCAAAACCAACTGAGCTTAATGGCATCGTAATGTATGAAATAAATAGACATATGGGCGACGTCAGCAAGAATTTGACCAATATTTACACCTAAGAACGTAACCATGTACAAATTTGTGTTAATTCCATAGAAAAGAAACTACAGGACACTTAAAATATGATCCTAAAGGTTGACTGGGGGCTAAAAAAGACCTGTAAATTGGTCAGTTAGTTAAAATTCATGCAAGCCAGGAGCAATATTCTTATTTATCATGGCTAGAGGAGTAAGGCAAGCAATGCGAACAAGTTTCTTACAATATCATGAAGTAGTATATCGCATGGAAGATAAGAAAGTGCAGGAGCACTGCATAGCTTTATGGTCAAACTCTTGGCCAAAAAATAATGGGCAAGAAAAGCACTTAACGTATGTGCCTAAAATCTGTGTGCAGGGATTAGAAGACCTGATATGTTGGTCAAGAACTAAAGTTAATGCGATCAAGGAGCAATCTGCTGAGTCATCAAGACTAAATGGTTTCAATCAACAAACGATGGTAGCAAATTTAATACAGTAGTATTCATGAGGTGACATAAAGTTGTACTCATCAAACAGTTGGACAGAGCATTCACTATGTACTTCCAGTCAGACCAGCACTCTCACCTTGTTTATATTGTAAAGAGCTTCGACCATCCCTGTTGATCTATTCCGAATCATGCCAGCAACCTACAAACAAACAACCAGTTAAAAATTCATAAAAACCAGCAAGATAATATTTCCATAAATGTGCACTACAAATTATGGTACAACAGAACACAAGTTCAGTGTTAAACAAAACTTCGTAAGTCGATCAGAAACAAGAACGATAACAAAGTAACCTTTCTCCAGTCCATGCCATGTTTACGATAGGCTTCATAAAACCGCTCAATCTCTTCTTTGCTCCATGGAGGCCCCAGCATGTCAGACAATTTCCTTTTCTGTATAGGGTGAATGGCCAAGAAAACGTGAAAATTTTATCACTACTCTAGAAGCTCTCCTATTACGAGACAGTAATTTAGACAATGATATAAGAAAAGCATGTTAACGTACACCGCACTGCTATTATTTTCACAAGATAATGGTGTAATACTTGGAACATCTTAATGACAGTTGTTTTGGCCACTTTGACCAGCATAGGAAGCAGTTCATATATAGCCAACACTTTTAAAGTTGCAGAAAGTAAATTTTCAGACAAGTACTAGATGTCCATGTTGATATATAAAACCATGTAGCCGATGACGTGGAGAGTAGAATCTAAGAGACAACTGTCATTGAATAATAACTCAAGGAATAGTTGACTTCTCCAAATGAAAGACTCCACACTTGGTAAAGGTTTACGTTTACAATAGCATATTCTTCAAACAGTAGCAATGAGGCAAGGGCTATGTGCACCCTAGCCAAGTGTCTCGCTTTTTCTTTTCCTTTTTTTTTTACATTTTTGGCAGATATGCGGCAGCAAAAATGAAGCAAGGGCTATGTGGGCCACGGACCAGGGAAAGCGTATCATGGGATGTACATTGACAACAAAAGAAGGCATTGGCTACGGAGATTTTTCAAAGAATGCACAGCAACAAGGTGGCAGTAGGGTTCCAACAACAAGGGCCCAGGGACAATGGGTTGCAGTTTGGATTACTAATGTTGGAAATCAGACAATAGACTAGCAAGGAGAAGAAAGAGAGGGAAAAGAAAGTAAAAACTGAAAATGTCTTCTTTATGAATTTTGCATTTCCATGTGGATGTGGAGAATTTGATATGGCAACTTCTTGCTTCTATCTATTATAACTCAGGATGGAGAATTTTAGAATTTTGACTCAATGATTGTATATGTTAGTCTCCGCTTAAGAAAATGTTTGCAATACGTAAAATTCCAGCTTTGAAATCCTCAACTGACTTGAATGATTGAATCTAACACACTGTAAGAAATTTTCTACACTAACCCAAAAACCAGTATGTCCCGTCCTTATAATCACATCCTTCCCCCCACCTCTTGGGAAAATTCATGATGCAACTTGGAAAGATGAGTAAGATAAAAAGAAGGGGAATAGTGGAAATGTTTAGATAACAAATAAATCTAAATGGATAGTAAACAGAAAACTGACTGACTAGCAAGAAAATATTATTATTACTAAACAAGTTGACTCTGATTCCCCCACTATGAGATCGTGTCTTTCCGACTCAATGTATTGTCCTTTAGGACCAGTATCTGACAAAGAAGTAAGAGAGGGGACACCAAACATAGGTGTGTACCATTGCCCCAATCCAATGGACTATAACATACACGGAACAACCCACGGAGGATGGGACAAAGAGAAAGCGGGTTTTGCTTCTGCTTCCTTTGAGCTACCAAACTCTTTCGTCGGTCCCTCGATGGTTAAGTTTCCTCATTCTTGCTTTACTTCCCATTTGGGGCCCGAAAAGATGACTACGACTTAAGTAAGGGAGAGGACAACCCATGTTTCCTGTTTCTGGCTGAACTTCCATGAGTGCTATTCCCACTCTGACTTAAAGCTCATCATATATGATGTTACAAAGTTTAGGCATTTCCAAAACAAGTATTCTTGTAGCCTATATGAAGGCACTAGTGAGAAAAGAATGATGCCTTAACATGCATATAATTCTAATCTGCAGAATAGTAGAGTTCAGTAATCCACTGCATGTATGATAATGATAATATCTAGTCCACTACATGTATCAAGTGCTGCAACCATATTTCAATTGGCATTCTAATCATCTTGACCATTCGACAACATCCATAACGTTACTAACTCGCGCGTCATATGCCAGTGTAAACTCTCAAACAATCGGTGTGGAACTACCAACCGAAAAACGGTGACTAATATCATATCGTATGGCATAACAAAGGGAAAAGATCACAGATGCAGGCATGTGCGGTGCCAAAGAACTCTCTATAAAAAGGGACATGGAAGGACTTTTCATCGTTAGCCAACAAAGGAAGGAAAAAAGCATATTAGAGGATATAGTGTCCTATTACTTCAACCTGGTATTCCTCAATTTAATGGTAGAAAACAAAGTAACAACAAAAAGAGACTCACATAAACATCTTTGAACCATGATTGTGTTCATATTATGTTTCAAACCAGTCACCCAGATTACCAATCACTTCATTACCTTAATCTACAAGTAAATCTTTGTCAACGGATGGCACAAAATCCCAACAGTGCAGAATTTAATTTACACAAAGTTCACGTGCACCCTGACTACATCAGTGACCAAAAATTAGACAAGAATGCTTGCAGATCCAAAGTTTGAATTTACAGAGGGCCAAGACCACTAGACTTTGAAGTTCAGCAGAACACGGTAATGAAGTTGAAACTAGAAGTGCTAAGAACGAAAATAAGGTATAAGAGGGGGTGCTACTATTTAGCAACATATAATAATATAAGTTCATGTGTGTGTGCACGCACGCAAACATCAAACGCTGTAACAACTAATTAAACAAAGTAGATTGAACGCTACGTTAATGCAAAAAATCAAGGAATAATATAATCTGAGATACTGCGTTAGGATTAGATTCGCTAATCCATTTGAGAGAACGGAAAAGACGAATACTGATCCAGCAATAGATGTTCACTTGATAAACCAACAAATAGAATCACAAAGAACCCATATAGTTAACAAATGCAACCAAAATACTGACATGTGGCCTATTTTTATTTGCATTCGTTCCTTCCTTATCAAGCCATTCTTCATTAACTGTAGCATAGCGCTTGTTCATGCCTCTATACTTTCTAGTCGAAGCCATTATAACTTCTTGGCCTGCATATATATGAAGATAAAGCAAACGAATTAGATGTCACGCAAGTAATAAACATAATAAGAAAACATTTGCAATTGAACCTCTAAGAAAGATAGAAATTAATATAAACTGGAATGAGAATAAATTTAACACTGAAGATGAACAATGCAGAAAATCTAATACAATGGGTAAGGAGTCCGATTGCTTCCATCTAGAACTTAGGTTAGATCGTCGTAAAAACTCAACTGCTTGCATTTGAGATGAGAGCATTACAACGGACTACAAGTGTGAATCTTTCGAGTAATTCCCATGCTGATTTTGTCTTCGGGCCTAGGCCCTTTAAATGCAAACTAATTTAACAACTGCAAAAGAGTAAATAATTTAAAAATTAAAAGAAAACCCCAAAAGCATCATCGCCAGGCTTCAGCTATTTGAACTAATCATTCAAGAGTCTATACTAGTAAGGGGATAGGAAAAATGAGATACCAACAGCACAAACATGGCTCTTGAGACTGAAAGAGACAGAAAGAGAGATAAAGAGAGAATGAAACGTCGTCAGTCACATCAGTTCCCTTCAATTTGTTCTTTTCATTTCATGTGTTTAAACGGCTGAGATCAGTGAGAACGAAGTCATTCTACTCGCCTCGATCAGTGACATCACAGCAAGCATCGAAAACTCAGAAGATTCAGCACAAACCCAGCAATCACCGCCAGTTCACAGCAATTCACATCTCCCAAAAAAAATTAAAAAATTCAAGAAAATGTTTCTAAAACGAACTGAACAGATCGAGATACGACTTACTTTCCTGATGCTCACTTCTTCGTCTTTCTACGCTTCGCCGCTCAGACTGCTAGAGATCGACGCAAATCAGATCAAAACTTGAACAAATTGAAGGAAATCAAAAAAGGAGGAGGAAGAATTCGCTTACATACGGTTGGCACTATGAATTTTTTGCAGGTATTGAGAAGATTTTAGAGAAAAATCGAGTTGGGGAAGCTGCCTATTTTTGAATTTTTTATGAATTTGAATGAAAACCTTGTGAAATTTTTACGAAGACGACGGTGGAGGGAGGTTTTTGGAGAGCGATGAGAGAAAGCAAGCGGATTGTTGCTTTCTGTTTGTGCGGCATTTTAAATATGGATCCTTCAATTTCGCAGAAAATTGGAAAATTGCGGATGCTCTCGTTTTCAAACCCAATAACCCGTTAAAGGCGTTTGTCCATAATCTATATCCTGTTAGAAGGGGATTAACCATGGCAAATAGCCATGGTACTATATTTATAAAACTCTCGTGTTGAGTTGGGAGTCCAAGAGCCTCCCCACTAACTTAGTGGGGAGTAATTGAGAGTGATGAGGGGAGGGAGGCCAAAGGCCTCACTCAACTCACAACACTCCCCATCATCTCTCCATTACCTTGGGTTAAGCATATGAATACTTCAGGATTCAGTATGCCAATGGGGTGGATACTTCTGGATCCAGAGCCACTGTGGTTGCCTCGTTAAAACCTTAGCTGTGGAAAACCCAGTGGGAAAAACCAGCAGCTTAAGGAAAAAGAGTACAACTATCGAGGGACTCCCCCTAATATGTACAAGCTTCAGGCTTGCAGATCTCCTATGTATCTATACAATTATCTCATATTCGTCTATACATCCATCATGTTCTGAAAGAAAATACATTTATCACTCATCTACACAAGTTTCACTCATCTAGCGGCTATTGGAAGGCAGCGTCGCTCTGGAGTGTAATGCTCTTCGAAGTTGGTAGATGACTCCACTAAAGTATTCTTTGAATCAGTCTTCAGTGTGTCTGCAAGGTACTGCTAGACCTGGCTGAGCATTTTCAATACTTGCTTCTTGGATGATGAGCTTCTCAGAAGATGTAGACATTGGATGATGATGTGTATATATTTAAGAGGTGGCCGGCCTAATGTGTTTCAGTCTTTGATATGATCTTTAAACCTGCATATGCAATATATATTCCTTGACCCTTGGAAGTTGCGCAGAAGCAGCTTATCCTTGGTCTAGTGTTGCTCTCCAGGACAACACTGTATCTGATTAACAACTTTACTGGAGACGTTCTATCAAAGATACGTGCAGTTGGCCAGATAATATACTAGAGCTAGGCTCTTCGGGACCTAGGATGTCCTCCCCCTCTTCCAGCTACTGGAAGTTGTCATAAATAAGCATCCATTTTTAATAGGTTGCAAAAGGACATCATTCTTCATAAACCCAGGTGTATGAAGAATATGAAAGGGTTCCACCACGAAGGTGTTTAATATGTAAGCCGAGACATCTTCGGCATGATTAATAATAGTTCATCTTCAGGATGATTAATGTCATCTTCAGGATGATAGTTCATCTCCAGGATGATAGTTCATCTTCAGGATGATTAATGTCATCTTCAGGATAATGGTTCATCTCCAGGACGATAGTTCATCTTCAGGATGATTAATGTCATCTTCAGGATGATGATTCATCTCCAGGATGATAGTTCATCTTCAGGATGATTAATGTCATCTTCAGGATGATGGTTCATCTCCAGGATGATAGTTCATCTTCAGGATGATTAATGTCATCTTCAGGATGATAGTTATACCTAGGTGCAAAATATAACAAATCCTGCCAACGATATTTCGAAAAAGATACAAGGGCAGAATATTGCTTAAGATCAACTAATGATCTTTGTAGCCTTTATGGAGAAGACGTTTCTACGTTTCTCTTTCATCTCTGGGGGTAGAGTATACCCTTCTGGAAGTTTTATATAGATCTCTATATCTATATTGCCATATATATATGCAGTCACAACGTCCATGAGCTGCATGTATTGGCTTTTGCAGAGAAGTGTAGGCTTAGTAGGAAAATGATCACATTTCCTTCATTTCAATTTCTTTATGAAATCCGAATTATATTCCACAGGTTTTTACACATTCAGGTGAATGGACTACTGGTCCAAAGACTTTGCTTTTCAAGAGTGAGTCCAGCTCTACTCTTATTGCCTCGTCCCACTTTGGCCATTCTATGCGTTTACGCTATAGAAAAGTGGGTAGACGTCATCGTCGTATTCAGCGACGTGAACGGCAATAGCGAAAGCAAAACCGTCGTCGACGACTGTGCTATATATGTCCAGTATCTCTCCAGTACGTACGTAATATAATGATATTTCTCCTGTTGTTTCCTCTGCAGGGGAAATTAGGAGGGGATAGGTTACTGGTCTGAGCTCAGCATCCTGTGGTTGGATCATTTTTATATATCCAGGAATCTCCTATTATAAGGAAATTTATATTTTGAACCTGGCAGGCGTCCTCTTTTCAAATGAGGTACAGCCAATTCTGCTGCCGGTGGATTGCATCCATCTATGGGAATGTCAATCCTAGCTGGCGTGTTGGCAGCAGGGACGTGTGAACGAACAATCTTCTGATTGTCCGCAATTTTATCCGTCAATTGATGTACTTTAGTCTGAATGTGAAGGATCTTCTGGATCTCATCGTCACACAGAAAAAGTATGCGGATCATAACGAGATGAGGACTTATGTGTCCCATGATATGGTCTCAGAAGCTTCAGGCTTCTTTAGACTGCGTGCCTATTTCAATGAGACTTTGCTCATCAAAATCACATTTATCAAGACTTGGTGGTAAACCATAAGCAAGCGGCATCAGCAATAAGAAATGGCCACAAGCGGGCCGTATCGTAATAAGCGATGCGGAATGCAGTGTGTTGGTCCCTAAACATCAACAGGCAACTGGGATTTAACAATGGACGTGAAATCCATTGGAGTCTTTTTACCAGAGACTCTGATAACCCATTCTGAGTATGAACATGCTACAGGATGTTCAATTTCAATGCCAGTTGCTTGGCAGAAGTCTTTAAAGATATATGTAGTGAATGCACCCACATTATAATCTTTGAGAAAGCTATGTTGCGAGTGAAAATAAAAGCACACATAAGACCATCTAGTAGATGCATCAATCAGTACAATGAAGTACCGAAAATGGGCCACTTGCAGAATGAATAGTCCCGCAAAGGTCATAATGTATTCTCTCAATGAAGCCAGTAGACTCTCATCCCACATTCAGGAGGGAATGTCTCTCTAAAAGTATGCCCTTACGACAAAGGAAACTCAATCTTTTGAAGAATCTTCAGGTTCTCCAATGGATTCATTTGATGATGCGTCCATCATCGCTGATCCAGGATGACTAAGTCCATTTTGCCAAAGTTAAAAACTATGGCAATGAAAGGCACTTCTGGTGCACAGTCAAGTTGGCTTTATATAGGATGAATATCTATAATGAGATTGACCCGACTGGGGTCCAACGAATCTTGCGCAGATGGTCTTCTGGCCATCCGTTTGACGAGTTATATAGAGATATTCACTATTATTATCCATAGTTTCCAAGGTATGTTCGTTTTAAACGAAATATCCTTGAAACTTGGGAGATTCCTATATGATTAAGGAGAGAAAATTTGCATCTTATAGTCTCGTTGTATGTTGGAGCAATATTAATGCGTCACCAGTGCCTCGAGGCACTGTCCACAATATATCACACTTCATCTATATATTTGAATGACTAGACTTTATAAAATAAAGCTAAATATGCATTCATAAAGTTTTTTTGTTTAAAAAGAAAATACAGATGAAGTAAACTAGTATTTAAAATGCATATATATAAGCAAACTAAGATAAGACTCAGTCGAGCAAGTCGTCGTGATCGAAGTCTTTTGCGGTCAGCTTGGTTGAAGGATGAGATTCAACCAGATTTGTTTCAGGACGAGGCTGCAGGCTCGCCTGATACGTGTTAGAAGAGCATTGGAGAAAATCTCTTAGAGCGAATTCGTGCTGATAACGTGTTAGAAGGGGATTAACCATGGCAAATAGCCATGGTACTATATTTATAAAACTCTCATGTTGAGTTGGGAGTCCAAGAGCCTCCCCACTAACTTAGTGGGGAGTAATGGAGAGTGATGAGGGGAGCGAGGCCAAAGGCCTCACTCAACTCACAACATATCCTTATTTTTATGTTTTTAAATTACATATTTTACCCTCTCTAATATAATTTACACAAGAAAAAATTAATTGCAATTATCAATATCTGTGTTATGAATAGGCCCATGAGGCCCATTGGGTATCCAAGCCCACTATTGAAAGCTATATATATGAGGGTAGGGGGCTCTTCCCCTCTACACCTATTTTCCCTAATATTTCCCTTCATAACACGTTATCAACACGATCACGCTCGTTGGAGGAGACGGCGGCTCGCGGGGAAGGAGATCCATCAATCGCTCAGAATCAAGAAGATCGTAATCTTCTCAACGGAGAGCGAAAAGGGCATCCTTCACCAACCGTCGTCTAGTTTCCTCGTCGAATCTAGAGGTAAAAATCAAAACTTTTTAGATCTAAACTTGCTTTTCTCATTAGATCTGCATGTTTTAGGATCAAAAAGTTTATAAACACGGTAAATTATCTTCAAGTTTTGGGAAGCGAGGGAAGTTGAGCCCGCGATACATTGGACCGTTTGACATTTTGGAGAGGGTTGGCGAGGTAGCTTATCGCTTAGCCTTGCCGCCATGTTTGGAAGGAGTTCACAATGTTTTCCATGTGTCGCAGCTTCGTCGATACATTAGCGATCCATCTCATGCTGTGGATTTTTCGGAGATTACCGTTCGCCCCGATTTGACGTATGACCAGCATCCAGTGCAGATTCTGGACAGGCGTCAGAAATCGCTTCGGAACAAGATTGTCAATCTTGTGAGGGTGATTTGGCGACACGGCTCACCTGGAGAGTCTACTTGGGAGAATGAGGATGAGATGCGAGAGCGTTTCCCACTTTTGTTTCCGGACACGTGAGTGTTTGGAAATTCCGAGGACGGAATTTTTCTTAAGTTGGGGAGGATGTAACGACTGGTTTTCATGTATCTGGATCTATTATAATATAATATATGTTTTGGTGGATTTTCTCCTTTTGTGTGGTTTTCGTCTCCGTAGCTTTCATTTTCGATCGTTTCGTCGTGTTTTCTCGTTTCTTCCTTATGATCGTCGATTTCGAAGTATGTCATTCGTGACGGGCTTCATAACGGTCGTATCTTACTATTAGATCAAGCCTAGGAGTCATAGGAATCAATCCCGGAGCTCCGCGCTCCGTATCGGAACTTTTGGTGCTTATTAGCCGGTGTAAGAAGGGGCACCGACCGACTAGATGACGATCCAGTCGGTCGGCAATCCTTCTTGGACCGACTAATTGGCTTTCTAAATTATTCAGGAGTTACTGTTTATCGTTAGTCGGTCTAAGAACGTCGGTTGACCGACTAGATTGCAAACTAGTCGGTCGGCAATGCTTCTTTAACCGACTAACACATCATCTTATTTTTTGTATCAATACTGTTCACTCTCAGTCGGTCTAAGTTCATCTCTCGACCGACTGGTTGTCAAACTAGTCGGTCAGTATTTGTTCATTGACCGACTAAATTCAAATCCTATTTTCGTTCAGAAGTTACTGTTTACACTTAGTCGGTCTGCGTTGGTCGACCGACCGACTAGTTGCCAAACTAGTCGGTCAGTGGTTGCTCTTTGACCGACTAGTCTGTGTTAAAACCCTAATTTCTGGGCAGCCGCCAGCCCAACCTATTTATACCCCTCCCAAACGTTTTCTTCTTCCTCCACTCGACCCAAAACCCTAGTTTCTCCCCCATTGAGCCCCCTTCTTCCCCAAACCCTTATTCCTTCATTCCAAGCCCAAGATCCATCATCCAAACCATCCCTCAACGCATTCTACCTCTCATCTTCCCCAAATCTCCATCAAATCCCCAAAATCCCCCAAAAACCCTAGTTCTCCAAACTTCTCCATTCGTTTCCAGATCTGGTCCCTAGGTTCTCCGGAGTGTCTCTTTCGCCTCCTCACGGTAAGAAATCGATCTCTTGATGTTTTCATAACCTATTTGTATTTTTATGAAACCCTAATGAATGAATGTTGTTTTGATGATTGTTTCCCCATAACAGCGATTTCCCCGTAGATTAGCTTCCGCGAGACGAACCTTCGTGATCGTCATCCCCGGTGCTAGGTAAGTGAAACTTGCCACTTATGGTTTAGGCCATGTTTTAGGCCATTTTGCTCGTTGTAGGCGTAAAAGAGGCTAGGCGACGAAATGATACTCGCATAGGCGCAAATTTAGGAACTAGCTTGACAACGAAGCTAGATCCGACATATATCATGTTGCACAATTACCATGTCATGTTTAAATTCCATTAACGGTACGCAAATTAATTGTCATGTCATTGCATTCTTTAAGTGATCCCGTGATTGCGTAGCATCGCTACAATACTTGTGTTTCCTGGCTCGTGACCAGAAGCGAGCATAATGAGTTGCTAACCCCAACGCTCGATATTGAATTGTGAACTAGGAAAACAAGCTCCCGTGCGGGGCAACCCTGGCTCACTTGCTGGGCTCATGTACAGGGACCCTGGATTGTTTACGTGTGGGATGGGGTAAGGGTTAAGCGGCCATTCAACTGGGAGTCTGCCTGATCAGCAACTGCAGTTGTAAGGCGTAAATTCTGGGGTGTGGTAGTGTTTAGTGCCGATCGGCGTGAATGTTGTAACATTCAGCTGAAGGGCGTAAACATCTACAAACAAC
Organism: Scilla litardierei; assembly: GCA_030789695.1. Lineage (NCBI taxonomy): Eukaryota > Viridiplantae > Streptophyta > Magnoliopsida > Asparagales > Asparagaceae > Scilla > Scilla litardierei. Next base: position 9,253,009 of record CM061141.1, read on the forward strand.
GTGAAACGTGAATAGTGAATTGATTGAGATTGTTAGTAGCTTGGCTACTCTTGTCTTGCACCGATAATTGTTCTCCTATACTTATTGTTCACCATGGCGTACTTGTACACTCATGTTATAACTGCCATTGCATGCATACTAAAACTGCTAGGTTGCTAGTTGCCTTACTTCCAGTTTCCTTGCCCAAGTCTTTTAGACTTGCTGACATGTGCCCCTTTACTCTTTTGGGTGACACATGTTAGATCCCGAGCCTGAGTACCTTGTTGAGGACGAGGTGTTTGTTGACGCCGAGCCCGAGCTTGTGTTTGACGGGGAGTACGTGGACACTGGGGACCAGTCCTAGTGTTTTCGTTGTGTTTCCCTTTTTATTTAGACTGCTGTTTTGTTGTCGGTGCGTGGCACCTATACTTTGTTATGCTGTTGGTTTCGTTGGCCTTGTTCTGGGCCTTAGACTCTTTCTTTTAGCCTGGTGGCTTTTCTGGATGTTGAACTTATTTTCATGTTGGACAATTTTTGAGATATGAGAATTTTATTTCTGTCTCTCCTTTTATTATTATTGTTGCTCCGTTGTGGTTACAGGGACCTGCTTATGTTTTATTGACGCTTATCGGGTTTGGGGCTTCACAGCTCCACTCTCGTACGGACCTCCTCACGTCTCGCCTCCATTTTAGGGAAGCGGGGCGTGACAGGTTTTGTTGGTGGCCCATGCAGGTCCTTCTGTAACTGCGATTTTTGGAATGACGATAATAATATTAGAATGTCCAATAAACTAAGTTCGACGTCCGAGTCATAAGATATGAGTCTAATCTGCTTCGTTTTCTGTGTCACTTGATGGCAGGAAGACGATTCACCCGTGGTGGGGGTAGTGGTGCGCTCCCTCATGATGAGGAGCCCGAGCGGGAACCCACCAACGGTGAGATGATGCGGATGATGTTGCAGATGATGCAAGTGCAGCAGGGCGTGCTCCTGCAAGTCCAGAATGCTCCACTTGCTCGAGCTGCCCAGGCTCTTCCGGATGCCCCCGCTCTGAGCCGGGAGCGAAGCAATTTCGGGAGCTGGGTCCCGCATATTTTGATGGGTCTGAGGGTCCTCTGGCTGCCGATGTGTGGATTCGGAACATCGAGGACAATCTGAAGATGGCCAAGATCAACCCAGCTGGATGGGTTGATTTGGCGAAGAGGCAACTCAATGATAATGCTCGGAATTGGTGGGATGCGGAAGAGAAGATGTTGGTGGAGTCGATAGCTTGGGCTACCTTTAAGTCCAGGTTTGATGAGGAATTCTTTCCGAAGGCTGCGAAGAAGGAGATGCTGCAGCGCTTCATTGATCTGAAGCAAGGGAGCTTGACGGTGGACCAGTACCACCAAGAGTTCACTAGGCTGAGTCGGTTCGCACCGAAGATGGTGCAGGATGCTGATGAGAGGGCTCAGAGGTTCCTGCAGGGACTTGCTTTGGAGCTCCAGAGTTTTGTGTCTTCCTCCGATCTGGACTCTTATCAGAAGGTTCTGGTCGCTGCGAGGAGGCAGGAGCTGAACCTGAGTCAGAGGAGGGGGTCTATTGTTGGTGCTGGGAAGAGGCCTATGGAGCAGGCCAGAGCGGTGGTTAGGCCTGGTTTCAAGCCTAATCAGCCAGCTCAGTTTAAGAGGCCAGGAGGGCCTATTTTGAAGACTTGCCATTTCTGCGGCAAGCCTGGCCACATCAAGGATCAGTGTCAGATGTTTTTGGGCCAGTGTCTGGTTTGTGGTGATGCTTCCCATGTCGCGAGGGATTGTCAGCATGCGGGTCCGTTGCGGAGGGCACCTGTTGCAGCGCAGCCGTTGCAGCAGCGAGCATCTGTTCCTGCTGGACGTGGAGCAGCTCTTGTTCCACAGAAACAGGCTTTTCAGCAGGCTGTTCCGCTGAGGAGGCAGGCTTTTCTGATGACCGCGATGGAGAGCGAGGCTGTGGATGAGGTTATTGCAGGTAATCCTCAAACTGGCTGTTACTTTCCTAGTTGGTTTTGATTGATTAGATTGTGTTGTTTGCTTGAACATGATTGTTTGATAGACTAGGGCTTGATTGTTAATTGCTTGTTAGGTGTGGTTTTGGTGTGCACATTTCCTGCACGAGTCCTCTTTGACTCTGGTGCATCGATGTGCATTATTTCTCGGAGCTTCGTGGAGGGGCATTCCTTGTCGACGTCCCCTCTTTCCAAGAGTTGGAATATCGTTACAGGGAATGGCGTGGTCTCGGTGCATCGTGGTTGCAATTCTTGCTCGTTGGTGGTCTATGGACATGAGCTTTTCGCTGATTTCATTATCCACGACATCATCAACTATGATGCAGTTCTTGGGATGGACTGGCTTGCGAGCTTCTATGCTACGATTGGCTGCAGGAGGAAGAAGGTGGTGTTCGAGATTCCCGGACATCCAGTGTTTGAGTTCAGTCGTGGTAGTAGTTCTGTCACGCCCCGCTTCCCAAAAATGTGGAGGCGAGACGTGAGGAGGTCCGCTCAGACTTGAAGCTGAAAAGCCGCAAGTCCGATAAGCGTCAAATAGAACTACAAATGGCAGGTCCTTGCAAGTGCGAACAGAACGACGATAATAATAAAGAGAGAGACAGATAAGATTATCTCAGAACGTCCAAAAATAAATCCACACATCCCAGAAAAGCCACCAGGCTAAAAGAAGAAACGAAAAGAAAAGTACAAGAGACTGAAAAGAGGCCTAAGGCATGGCCAACATAATACATAACATCAACAAGAAAAGAGAGGTGCTACGCACCGACAGCCTAACAACGACTAAGCAGAAAACAACAACAGCTAGAAGGAGCTCTAGGACTGGTCTCCTATGTCCTCGAACTCAACACCTGCAACCTGTTCGTCCTCAACGACCAACTCTGGCTCACAATCTAACATGTGACACCCAAAAGAGAAAAGGGGCACATGTCAGCAAGTCTAAAAGACTTGGGCAAGGAAACTGAAAGTAACTAACAACCTAGCACTTATAATACTAAGCAATGACATGGCAGTTAAGTATGATGCAACAGTTTAAAAGAGAGGCAAGGGCGCACGATGTAGCAAAGGCTACTAAATCACTAATCACTTATCATTTAACACTTATCACTTATCACTTATCACTTAGTGCCTAGAGAGTCCACCTCCTGGCCAGCTCGTGGCTCAGTCCTCTTATCTCTATCACTATTAATGACACTTATCACTTATCACTTATCACTTAGTGCATAGAGAGTCCACCTGCTGGCCGGAGTGGCGGATCAGGCCAACTCGGGGCTCAGTCCGCTTATCTCTATCACTATTAATCACTTGAACACTAGAGAGTCCACCTGCTAGCCGGAGTGGCGGATCAGGCCAACTCGGGGCTCAGTCCGCTTATCTCTTACCCCACCCATGTGTATCGAGCGTTGGGGTTTCCAACTACAGGGCTCGCTTCTGGAACACGAGCCAGGAAGTGTAATATCGTAGCGTGTGCTACGCAATCACGATGAATAATCACTATGCAATGACATGAACAGATATTTGCGTACCGTTAATAGAATTTAAACATGACAGGCAAAGATGCAGGGATGATATGAACAGATAATTGCGTGCCGTTAATTGAATTTAAACGTGACATACAAGCATGATGAGGGTGACGGATCTAGCTTCGTTGTCAAGCTAGATCAAAGGCGTCCAGACAGCTATCCTTTCACTGTCTAGTCTCTTTTACGCTAAAACAAGGTAATGGCCTAAGCACGGCCTAAACAACAAGGGTAGCAAGTTTCACTTGCCTGAAATACGTGCCGGTATCACAATACTCAATGTCCAATCACAGATTCACAAATTCCAGAGCTCCCGCGCTCGGTCCAACAAACAATCAGCCTACAGTCCCGTATTATTAAGTTGGATTAGTGAGTTACAAAGCCTTAAAACACAAATTTTTATCTTGTTAACATGCGGTGTGGGTTCCTACGGTTCAGTTATACCTTAACACGACGCGAGAGCTACTCTGACGTCGGGTAGCGACGTCAGGGGTTGGATTCCAGTAGCGCGAACTGTAAGGAACGACCGGTAACGGGTCACGAAGAATATCGTAGTATATCTGCGTTTAACGGGTACGCGGTATAAGCTAATAATAATAAACACTAACTCACTAACATTTCATGTATATAAGAATATTAGTGAAATACTGCCACCACATGAGGCTGCGTGCATAGTAAGGGAGTTATATCATGAAACTTAACTTACAGCAACATCATTATAGGCTAAAGGTAACAAGTAGGGTTCAACCACACACAACCTACCCCGAGTTGTGTCGCTGCCGTGTCGACGTCGATTGCCGCGTAGAGGGGAAGTCGTGGCTATCGCCGTCAGCGCTCGGGCTGCGCTGATGCTCGCAGGGGGGGTTTTGCGACGCCTGAAGGAGCTCCGTCGGCCTACATGGTGTCACGCCCCGCTTCCCAAAAATGTGGAGGCGAGACGTGAGAAGGTCCGCTCAGACTTGAAGCTGAAAAGCCGCAAGTCCGATAAGCGTCAAATAGAACTACAAATGGCAGGTCCTTGCAATGCAATACGGAACAACAATAATAACAAGAAGGAGAGATAGATAAAATGTTCAATCTCAGATTATCCATTAATTAAATTACAATATCACAGAAAAGCCATCAGGCTAAAAGGAAAAGAGTCTAAGGCCCAAACATGGCCAACAAGGTATAACATACATACAAAGGTGCCACGCACCAACAACTAACAGCAAACCTAAACAAAGAAGTGAACACGAGCGGTCTTCCAGACAGGCCCCTGGTGTCCACTCACCTCCACAGCAAACATCAGCATCAGCAACACCATATCCCCTGCAACAAAGCTCTGGCTATGGGTCTAACATGTGACACCCAAAAGAGAGAGGGGCACATGTCAGCAAGTCTGGAAAGACTTGTGCAAGGAAACTGAAAGAAAGGTAAACTAGCAACCTAGCAGTTATAGTATGATGCATGGCATGGCAAGTATAGTATGGAAGTGACAAGTAAGGTACAAGTAGCAAGTAACAAGTATGTCATGGATAACAAGTTTTACAAGTAAAACACGGACAAGTACAAGTGGCAAGTGTGACAAGTATTGTCAAGTAACAAGTACAAGGGATCACTCAACGAGTGCCCTTTGCCCGCAGGCTGTGTTCAAGTATCAAGGACAAGGGATCACTCAACGAGTGCCCTTTGCCCGCAGGCTGTGTTCAAGTATCAAGGACAAGGGATCACTCAACGAGTGCCCTTTGCCCGCAGGCTGTGTTGAGCTCGGCTTCTGGAACACGAGCCAGAAAGTGCAAATGGCATAGGATTGTGCCCACGCAAGGTGGGTGCCTAGCCGGAACAATAGTACAAGTATGTAGCAAAGCTACGCAATCACGATAGATATTCAAGCATGCAATGACATGAACAGATATTCGCGTACCGTTAATTGTATTTAAACGTGACAGGCAAAATGCAATGACATGAACAGATATTCGCGTACCGTTTATTTAAAATAAACATGACAGTTAAAATGCAATGGCAGTTAAGGATGCATGGATGACATGAACAATTATTACGCGTACCGTTAATTGGAAAGTAAACGTGACATACAAGCATGATGAGGGTGACGGACCAAGCTTCGTTGTCAAGCTAGGTCAATGGCGTCTAAACGACTATCCTTTCACCGTCTAGTCTCTTTTACGCTAAAGCAAGGTAAATGGCCTAAGACATGGCCCAAATCAAGAGATGCAAGTTTCACTTGCCTAGCACCGGGGATGACGATCAACGTAGGCACATCACACAAATTTGTTATCTACGGGAACGGATCACTGTCATGGAAAAACAACATTAGAATGGTAACTAATCCGTATTCACAATTGAACCCTACGATTTCTAATGATCCATTTTATTAGGGTTTCACAAATAGCAAGTGTGGGTTATGAGATTATTAAAGGAAGAATACTACCCGTGAAGAAGCGGAGGAACGATGCCGAGCAACCATGGCAATGGAAGAACGATCCGGCTCAGATCTGGAAATGGGGGAAATCTGGAGAAATGGGTTTGGATGAAGCTTTTGGGGATTTGATGAGGGTTTGAGGTTGAGGAGAGGTAGGATATGTGAAATGAGGGTTTGGATGATGATGGATGAGCTTGGGATGAAGGATCAATGGTTTGGGGAAGAAGGGGGCTCAATGGGGGAGAAATTAGGGTTTGGGGTGATGAGGAAGAAGAAGAAAACGTTTGGGGCGTATTTATAGAAAAGTGTGGCGGCTAGGGCAAAACTAGGGTTTCCTGGGCTGATTAGTCGGTCAAAGAAGGATTGGTGACCGACTAGTTGAGGATCTAGTCGGTCGGTCGATCTTCTTGAACCAACTAACATGCACGAAAAGTGCCGATTCGAAGCGCGAAGCTTCGGGAAGATTTCTATGGCTTCTAGGATCGATTTATACTCTAAGATATGATCGATATGAAGCTCGTCACGAGTGACTTACTCCGAGTTCAATGATTCTAAGGAAGAAGCTAGAAGATCGCATAAAAAGGAATGAAAACGAAAGCTAGGAAATCTCAACGAGATGAATGAAAGCGAGAACTATGGAAATGGAAACCACACAAGGAGAGAACCCACCATCACAAGCAAAACACACTGATAATCCAATCATACAAAAACCAGTCGTTACATCCTACCCACCTTAGAATAAAGTCCGTCCTCGGACTTTCTAACATATATATAGTCGCTCTGGTAACTACCCTCAACCAATATCACATCATAAATTCAACCAAGTACTTTCATTTCGAGCGCTTATATATATGCACTAGAAATCAAATATTACTACCACTACACACATATTTACACGCACATAGCACACTCATACTTATTATAGTCAATCAATTTCATACACGTATTTCAATCACATATATATATTCAATATATTTATACAACAATAAACACTTATTACTTACTATAAGAAAATAACCAAGCCTCTCTTATTTGAAAATAATTTCACATTTATTTAGTCATTCAAATACATGCAAACATTTCACCATATTTTCACCTCACATATAGTCCTATAACTATAAATTGGTATAGCCACCCACAATCGTGTGCGTAACACAACCAAGCACAAACAATTCAAACACCATACATACATCATCCATCACTATTCACCACCACATACAATTATACCAAGGTACATAGAGTATACCCACTCAAGCTTGAGTGAGACTCAAATCATAACAGGACATTTATATGCGTAACACAGTATTTATACACATACCAATCCACTCCAAGGCATGCACATCCACGTATCACATATTTTCACACCATATCCATCCATTTATAATTACCATATCAACACATCAACCACATACAAGTTTAAGAGATGCAATAGTCGGGTATACCTCCTGATATACACGCATACGACATCTCATAAAACAAGTAGTACCAATCAAAATTATCATTCTGATATCATACGTATATCACAGCATACTCAAGCAGAAAATTACCTACACACAACACACAAATGCCAACACCCATACCACTATATACACACCACGAAATCAACACTACGACGACATAACCGCTCAACTAATGGGCCCACCAAACTATAACAAGGTTGACACAGGCAACGACAAGCCCTATGGGCTAGACAATAGGAAGGAAATTGAAATCAAAAGCGTAACGAATAGAAGGATCGAAAAGCATGAAAACGGTCGTGCAATGATGTAATGATGCTCCATTAGGACACATGGAAAATAGTGTAATTAACATATTCTAAAATACGAAAAGTTTGAAGACCGTTATACTTTAAAAGTTGGAGCCCCTTTTCGTATAGAAATATTTAGAGGTCGGTAAAACAAATTGTTTGAAAACGAGTTTGAGACGAATATACGTAATAAGAGGAAAAGTGGTTTATTGGCTTATATAAAATCATCATGAGGAAAAAGGAAATCATTTACTCGAACATTAAAACATAGGTCAGAAATGTTATGCGGCAGCAATCCAAAAATTTTGGAAAAGTTTTGAGATTTGAAGATTGAAATCAGATCAAGTATAGTGTGGAGAATTAAGCACATGCTAAAGGTTTCCGAATCTTAAAACTGAAGAGAAATCCCAAATAAACCATATCGAAAATACTTTTAGAGTAATCCGAATTTGCCAACAAAAATTGATTTATACAAGATCTTAATGTACGAGCAAAACGAATGTGGTACCGATATATAAAAATAATTGAAGGCATATTTTAGAAACTATCTTAAAAGTGTGTATGGTGAATGGAAAGATAATATATTAGTAGTATGGAAAGAGAAAAGGATATTCAAACTCATCAAGTTAGTACTAAAACTTTTAAACCATTTTATGAAGGGTCTAAGTCAGGAATGATTTCGAAATAGTAATAAATTTTTTTTTAATACAAAAATCTGAAATATGGAAAATTTTGAGCATAAATTCGACTTGCTAAAAGCCGAAGTCCAAAGGAACTTGAAAAGTTTATTAAGAGTAAGCACGAGGTGTTTTCGAATAAAATTCTAATGGCACAAGTAAGAAAAGAAATTATGAATCAAGTTAGGAAAATAGAAATACGGTTCAGAATGAAATTGGTATATGAAAAGGGACAAGACATTTATATTGATACGAGAGTATATGCTGAAAATATTATAAACTTTTAATCTAAAAATCTCAACACAAGCTTCGATATTTTAAAAACATAAATAATTTAAGTCGGCGAAGGAGCATGAAACCTTTCATATATCAAAAGTGTTTCGAACCAATTTAAACTTAACGAAAGACGAAGATCGAAGATACTTTTAGGGAAATAAGGATTCGCCAAAAGAACGTGTTGGTATAAAAACTTTTGAAGTACGAGTACGACGAACCTATAATTGATATACACAAAAATTAGTTGAAGTCTATTTAGTTTGGAAAAATTACCCTAAAGGTATGTAAGATAAGTGGTTAAAATAATTTTTTTTTGTATTTAGACGGTATATCGAACCATCATGATAGTAATAAAGTTTAAAAATCGAAATGCGAAAGATACGTTGTTAGAAAAATAGTACAAGATAGTAATTTTAAGATTTCGGCCAAAAGTCTTCAAAATTCAAGAACGACTTTGAACTCCTTCGAAATTTAGGGAGACATATTCAAAGAAGTTTAGAACAAATTTAAATTGAGTGAAACTTTAAATAAGGAAAACATTCGAAAATAACTTTGGAAGAATCAAGATTCGTAACGGAAAACATTTGAAAGATCAAGGATAATTGGAATGAGGGGGTCATGTGAACATCTGTGACTTAAAAGTATATTAAGGGAGCGCGACGAGTCATTTGAATATCATAAATAAGAAGGAAAATTCACAAATCGAATTTGAAAAATAGAATTGCGGCTCAGGATTAAATCGATTTATGAAAAGGGACAAGATATTCAAATAGGTATGAAAAGTATAGGCTGTAAAACATTATAAAACAGTAATCGATATCTCGTCAAAACTTTCGAATTTCAAAAATTAATTTAAGTCAATGAAAGAGTACGAGATACAAGTATACATATAACAATTGAAATTCCATTTAGCTTGGAAAAGATTTTAAAGTATGTATGCTATGCGATTAAAATGGATCTCATAGTTAGAAAATGGTATATCGAATTTTTCCAAAATAGTATTGGAGCCTTTAAACCGAAATGCGAAAATATAGATAAGAAAATGGTTACGAGATAGCAATTATAATTACAACCATTAGACTCCGAAATCTACAAGGAATTTGACTCAATCGAAAAGTGAGAAATTTTAAGTATATACGTAGCGGGTTTAAAACAAAATTTAAACTTAGCGAAAACTTTAATAAGGGGAAATCGAAAAATAACTTTGAAAGAAATTAAGCTTTGCGAATGGGGACATTCGAAGGATCAACGATTATAGAAACGTGGTGGTCATGGGAATCGAGGCAATGGATTTGGTCGGATGATCAAAGCACAAATACACCTAGGATATGACTTAGGAAAATCTACGGGAATCTCCTACGGTCAACCAGCTAAAGATTATGGAACTAAGCGCTAAGACTTCCCTAAGGGCTAGACAGCGATGAAATGAGTTCAGCTTGGTCCAAAATCGATGAACCCAAGCGAGAGACCAAAGAATTCTAGAAGTCTACCCTAGTCAAAGCTAGACAGGAACCACTAAGGTAACTCCTACGAAGACCAAATCAACTCCTAGCGGGGAGTCTAACTAACAATCAGGGGCCTCTAACTAGCAAGCACGGACGTCTAACTAAGTCTTCCTACCACCTAGTGACATAGGAAAACTACTAGACTCAAGGCTTATAAATTGGATGTTCTAATTTATTTAATGGACATTCCATAATTATTATCATTGTTCCGATAGTTCACATTTGCAAATAGACCTGCATGGGCCACCACTAAAACCTGTCACGCCCTGCTTCCCAAAAATGTGGAGGCGAGACGTGAGAAGGTCCGCTCAGACTTGAAGCTAAAAAGCCGCAAGTCCGATAAGCGTCAAATAGAACTACAAATGGCAGGTCCTTGCAATGCAATACGGAACAACAATAATAACAAGAAGGAGAGATAGATAAAATGTTCAATCTCAGATTATCCATTAATTAAATTACAATATCACAGAAAAGCCATCAGGCTAAAAGGAAAAGAGTCTAAGGCCCAAACATGGCCAACAAGGTATAACATACATACAAAGGTGCCACGCACCAACAACTAACAGCAAACCTAAACAAAGAAGTGAACACGAGCGGTCTTCCAGACAGGCCCCTGGTGTCCACTCACCTCCACAGCAAACATCAGCATCAGCAACACCATATCCCCTGCAACAAAGCTCTGGCTATGGGTCTAACATGTGACACCCAAAAGAGAGAGGGGCACATGTCAGCAAGTCTGGAAAGACTTGTGCAAGGAAACTGAAAGAAAGGTAAACTAGCAACCTAGCAGTTATAGTATGATGCATGGCATGGCAAGTATAGTATGGAAGTGACAAGTAAGGTACAAGTAGCAAGTAACAAGTATGTCATGGATAACAAGTTTTACAAGTAAAACACGGACAAGTACAAGTGGCAAGTGTGACAAGTATTGTCAAGTAACAAGTACAAGGGATCACTCAACGAGTGCCCTTTGCCCGCAGGCTGTGTTCAAGTATCAAGGACAAGGGATCACTCAACGAGTGCCCTTTGCCCGCAGGCTGTGTTCAAGTATCAAGGACAAGGGATCACTCAACGAGTGCCCTTTGCCCGCAGGCTGTGTTGAGCTCGGCTTCTGGAACACGAGCCAGAAAGTGCAAATGGCATAGGATTGTGCCCACGCAAGGTGGGTGCCTAGCCGGAACAATAGTACAAGTATGTAGCAAAGCTACGCAATCACGATAGATATTCAAGCATGCAATGACATGAACAGATATTCGCGTACCGTTAATTGTATTTAAACGTGACAGGCAAAATGCAATGACATGAACAGATATTCGCGTACCGTTTATTTAAAATAAACATGACAGTTAAAATGCAATGGCAGTTAAGGATGCATGGATGACATGAACAATTATTACGCGTACCGTTAATTGGAAAGTAAACGTGACATACAAGCATGATGAGGGTGACGGACCAAGCTTCGTTGTCAAGCTAGGTCAATGGCGTCTAAACGGCTATCCTTTCACCGTCTAGTCTCTTTTACGCTAAAGCAAGGTAAATGGCCTAAGACATGGCCCAAATCAAGAGATGCAAGTTTCACTTGCCTAGCACCGGGGATGACGATCAACGTAGGCACATCACACAAATTTGTTATCTACGGGAACGGATCACTGTCATGGAAAAACAACATTAGAATGGTAACTAATCCGTATTCACAATTGAACCCTACGATTTCTAATGATCCATTTTATTAGGGTTTCACAAATAGCAAGTGTGGGTTATGAGATTATTAAAGGAAGAATACTACCCGTGAAGAAGCGGAGGAACGATGCCGAGCAACCATGGCAATGGAAGAACGATCCGGCTCAGATCTGGAAATGGGGGAAATCTGGAGAAATGGGTTTGGATGAAGCTTTTGGGGATTTGATGAGGGTTTGAGGTTGAGGAGAGGTAGGATATGTGAAATGAGGGTTTGGATGATGATGGATGAGCTTGGGATGAAGGATCAATGGTTTGGGGAAGAAGGGGGCTTAATGGGGGAGAAATTAGGGTTTGGGGTGATGAGGAAGAAGAAGAAAATGTTTTGGGCGTATTTATAGAAAAGTGTGGCGGCTAGGGCAAAACTAGGGTTTCCTGGGCTGATTAGTCGGTCAAAGAAGGATTGGTGACCGACTAGTTGAGGATCTAGTCGGTCGGTCGATCTTCTTGAACCAACTAACATGCACGAAAAGTGCCGATTCGAAGCGCGAAGCTTCGGGAAGATTTCTATGGCTTCTAGGATCGATTTATACTCTAAGATATGATCGATATGAAGCTCGTCACGAGTGACTTACTCCGAGTTCAATGATTCTAAGGAAGAAGCTAGAAGATCGCATAAAAAGGAATGAAAACGAAAGCTAGGAAATCTCAACGAGATGAATGAAAGCGAGAACTATGGAAATGGAAACCACACAAGGAGAGAACCCACCATCACAAGCAAAACACACTGATAATCCAATCATACAAAAACCAGTCGTTACACATGGCAATGGGGCGATGCTGCCGTCGTCCAAGGCGGTGCTGCGCCGTGACAGGAGCGCGTTGCGGCGCCAGGAGGTGATTCCGACGATGTTACAGGGCGGTGGGACTCGGGTTTGGTCGGAGGAAGTCCGACGGAAGGGCAGGTCGTCGAGGGGGGGGGGTCAGGCGTGCGGAACGGCACCTGGGGATGTCGAGCGGCGCCGAGGCGATGCCGCGAGTTGCTGCTGCTGCAAGAAGATCCGGCGCTGCGGGGCTGCGCCGTCGCGTGCTGCTGCGAGGATGCCCGGGGTTGTGCCGCCGCGCGCCGACGGAGAAGGGACGGTGGCCCTGGATCTTGGCCAGAGGGGATCGACGGGAAGGGGGCTACGTCGGGGAAGAGGAAATGAGAGAAGTTGGAGAAGCATAGGGGATCGCGAGTTGATTTGCGGCGCTTGGAGATCACGGAAACGTAATGGAACCCTAGGGCTTGCTACGGTTCAAACGAATTGGGCTTGCTGCTTGATTCGGGTTCAATATTACATATTTACCCCCCCATTTAGCCCTATTTTGTGCTCATGTGATGTTACATTGTTCTCTAATTCATACGTATTTTCTACACATTTATTTATTAGAGAAAACACACTATTTGAGCACAAAACAGCATTTAACGATGCAATTCTGCACATTTTATATTTTTCCTAGCACCGTCTCGATCTCACGATTCCAACGACTATTTATTTGTATTTTTCTGAGACCTGTGCTAATTACTATGAATTTTTGAATGCAGAATACCAATTAAATGAGGAAATACGCAAGAAATACGTATTATACGGTCGCCAACCAATGGGGTGCTGCCACGTGTCGCAATCTCCTCATTCCCCGCCCGATCGCACGGCTGGCAGACGTTGATGCGTGGAAATTCAGCCGCCGTTAGATTGAAATCCAACGGCCAGGAAAGGAAGCGCAAGAATTAACAGTGCGGGCGACGTGGCTCGATCTGAGCCGTCGCCCGCGAATCCGACGGCGTTGATCATCCCCGCTGAAGCGAAAACGAGAGGGCGACGTGGCGACATTAGATCCATCCGATCTTCATCGAACGGACGCCTAAAAGAGACGACGCGGTCTGCTCGTGACCGCCGGATCACAATCCAACGGCGGGGACGCTTCCAAGCTGAACGCGGATCGCAACGTTTCTCTGGCGACGTGGCAACATCAGAGCGCTCCATTACCGAATCGGACGGACGAAGATAACTCCGAGTTGTATTCGGAGATTGAAGCGGAGCGGGTGAGTTTGCAAGCCAAACCCGATAAGCCTGGACACGTGGCAGCCCCACATCGCATCCCGCTTTTGATGAGCGGCTGTTATTTGATCCGGTTTAGATCAACGGCCCAGATGCGTTCGGGTATGGTTTTGAAGCGGGTTTTGAACCCGATAGCACAGTAAACCCGCAATAATTTATATTTAAGCGTATTTAGGGTTTTTTGAGCGTATTCAAGCAGATTGGGGCGTATTTTGGGCGTATTGGAGGCTCTAGGAGCCGTATTTCCCCTCTGAAAAATTCTGTAAAATTCCAGAGGCTATTTTCTTATTTCCAGGGAGTTTTGATGTATTTTCAAGGATGTTTGGTGAAGAATTCTTAACTTAAACTCCTTATTTGATGCTTTTTCTTCCGTATTTTGATATAATCTCAACGTATTTTGTTATGAAACTTGTTTATTCTGAAAGTATGAGTAGCTAGAACTTATTTGTGCATGGTATGGAGTAGTTAGGGGATATTATTCGTGTTTATTTGGTTGAAATTCCTTGTGCTTAATCGTTTAACGTCGCTAAAATTGTAATCGTTGTTCGTAAATCGACTATGTTAGATTCCAAAAGAATTAATTTAGTTGATGATCGCCCCAAAAGGGCGAGTTTTGATCTCCCCAAACAATCAGCCTACAGTCCCGTATTATTAAGTTGGATTAGTGAGTTACAAAGCCTTAAAACACAGTTTTTATCTTGTTAACATGCGGTGTGGGTTCCTACGGTTCAGTTATACCTTAACACGACGCGAGAGCTACTCTGACGTCGGGTAGCGACGTCAGGGGTTGGATTCCGGTAGCGCGAACGGTAAGGAACGAACGGTAACGGGTCACGAAGAATATCGTAGTATATCTGCGTTTAACGGGTACACGGTATAAGCTAATAATAATAAACACTAACTCACTAACATTTCATGTATATAAGAATATTAGTGAAATACTGCCACCACATGAGGCTGCGTGCATAGTAAGGGAGTTATATCATGAAACTTAACTTACAGCAACATCATTATAGGCTAAAGGTAACAAGTAGGGTTCAACCACACACAACCTACCCCGAGTTGTGTCGCTGCCGTGTCGACGTCGATTGCCGCGTAGAGGGGAAGTCGCGGCTGTCGCCGTCAGCGCTCGGGCTGCGCTGATGCTCGCAGGGGGGGTTTTGCGACGCCTGAAGGAGCTCCGTCGGCCTACATGGCAATGGGGCGATGCTGCCGCCGTCCAAGGCGGTGCTGCGCCGTGACAGGAGCGCGATGCGGCGCCAGGAGGTGATTCCGACGATGTTACAGGGCGGTGGGACTCGGGTTTTGTCGGAGGAAGTCCGACGGAAGGGCAGGTCGTCGAGGGGGGGGGTCAGGCGTGCGGAACGGCACATGGGGATGTCGAGCGGCGCCGGGGCGATGCCGCGAGTTGCTGCTGCTGCAAGAAGATCCGGCACTGCGGGGCTGCGCCGTCGCGTGCTGCTGCGAGGATGCCCGGGGTTGTGCCGCCGCGCGCCGACGGAGAAGGGACGGTGGCCCTGGATCTTGGCCAGAGGGGATCGACGGGAAGGGGGATACGTCGGGGAAGAGGAAAGGAGAGAAGTTGGAGAAGCATAGGGGATCGCGAGTTGATTTGCGGCTCTTGGAGATCACGGAAACGTAAAGGAACCCTAGGGCTTGCTACGGTTCAAAAGAATTGGGCTTGCTGCTCACGTGAACACATGGCCTAGGTCTAGGGTTAATATAAAATAGATGAGTAAAGCCTAAGGCCCATGTGTGTGGGATACCGGTGTTAATATAAAATAGAAATGAGTGAGGATATTCTCAGCACGTGATCATGAGGCTAGACTTAGGTGTTTTGGGTGGTTTCAATGTAATTATTCGAAAAACAATTCCAACTCTCCCTGTCTCTGCTGCGTGTGTGGGGCCAAGTGGAAAGCATGGCACGGTTTAAAATTGATTAGGATGTGATAATTTGTTGTTAATAGAATAATTAGAGGGTTACAATTATAAAACTTAGGGTTAAGCAATTAATAGTTTGGTGAAATAGTGAAAGTAGATCAAACGAAGCCCAAAAATCGTAAGATAAATACTGGAATGACCGGGACGACGAGAGAAAGAAGACAGAGAAGACGGATCGCAATTTCGATGACGGGGGACGAAACTAAAAATAGAAACGTCTCCTGTCAAAAGTGAAAATCGTCACGCCTCATCGAATAAGATTAAATTGTGGGAAAACGACTCGAGAAACGTCGTTCCAAAATAGTGCCACTATTTAATACTCTCAGAGACGTTCACAAAGGCATATCACACAAAAGTGTTCACAAACAACCAAAGTCTAAAATAAACACGTGCACGGTTAAGAGCACGTGCACGAACAACGCGTATAAAGGGTACGGGGTCCAAATATGATCGTAATCAAAGTTGGCACACGTCGAGGGTGGCTTGCTAAGGATGCAACCAAGGTGCTACGGCCCTATCAACTCAACGACACGACTCACATACCAAGCACAAAACCATTCGGGTACTCGAAATTGCTATACGCACAGCCGTATGACGAATAGCGAGTACCGGCCGTTACAAGTTCGCTTGGTCCTGTCAGATTTCGGGCCAGACCGGTGGAGGTTGTGGCTATGCAGATGGAGCTGGAGTGGCCAGCTGTGGTGCGTGATTTTGGCGACATCTTCCCCGAGGAGATGTCTGGTTTGCCACATGATCGAGCTTTAGAATTTTCTATTGATCTTGTTCCGGGTGCGCAGCCGATTTCGAAGGCGCCGTATCGTATGGCACCCGCTGAATTGGAAGAGTTGCGGAAGCAGTTGGATGAGCTTTTGCAGAAGGGTTATATCAATCCCAGTGTGTCTCCGTGGGGAGCACCGGTGCTGCTAGTGAAGAAGAAGGATGGTTCGCGGCGCATGTGCGTGGACTATCGGGAGTTGAATGCGGTGACCATTAAGAATAAATACCCGTTGCCTCGCATCGATGATATTTTTGATCAGCTTGGAGGTTCGAGGGTGTTTTCTAAATTGGATTTGAGGAGTGGTTACCATCAGTTGAAGGTGAAGAAGGATGATGTTCCGAAGACAGTGTTCAGGACGAAGTATGGACATTATGAGTTTGTGGTTATGCCTTTCGGCGTAACTAACGCGCCCGCAGTTTTCATGAATCTGATGAACCTGATTTTCTACGACTTTTTGGATAAGTTTGTCGTTATCTTTATTGACGACATTCTAATCTATTCGAAGTCGGAGGAAGAGCATGCCTCGCACTTAAGGACGGTATTGGAGATTTTGAGGAAGCATCGGTTGTATGCTAAGTTTTCGAAGTGCGAGTTTTGGCTGGATAGGGTTGCTTTTCTCGGGCATGTGGTGACTGGAGATGGTATTTCAGTGGATCCCGAGAAGATTAGGGCCATCAGAGAGTGGCCTGTTCCGTCATCTGCGTCTGAGATTCGGAGTTTCCTTGGACTTGCTGGTTATTATCGGCGATTCATTAAGGACTTTTCCCGTATTGCTGAGCCGATGACCGGGTTGACGCGGAAGGATGTACCTTTTGTTTGGTCGGGTGATTGTGAGAATGCTTTTGGTATTCTGAAGGAGAGGTTGACGACTGCCCCTATTTTTGTTGTGCCTGATCGCAGCGGTGGATTTGAGATCTTTTGCGATGCTTCTGGCAAGGGTCTCGGTTGTGTGTTGCATCAGCACGGACATGTTGTGGCGTATGCGTCTCGTCAGCTTAAGGTTCATGAGAAGAATTACCTGACGCATGATTTGGAGTTGGCTGCCGTTGTGTTTGCTCTTAAGATTTGGAGGCACTTCCTGCTGAGTGAGAAAGTGAAGATTTTCACCGATCACAAAAGCTTGAAGTATATTTTTACTCAGAAGGAGCTCAACATGCGACAGCGTCGATGGTTGGAGCTTATGGCGGATTATGAGATTGATTTGCAGTATCACCCGGGCAAGGTGAATGTGGTTCCTGATGCGCTGAGTAGGCTTCCAGCGGTGATGATTTTGACCTTGCAGTGGAGATTGCAGCAGGATTTTTGCGAGTCTGGTGTTGAGATTGTCCTTCCTGGGGAGGATTCATCGTTGATGTACATGCAGGTGCAGTCGACGATCGTGGATCGGATTAAGGCTGGCCAGGCTGAGGATCCGAAGCTGGTGAAGATTCAGGAGCATGTGGAAGCCGGTCTGCGGACTGACTTTTTGATTCATGAGGATGGCTCACTGCGGTTTGGAGCCAGGTTGTGTGTGCCGGCTGGGGATATTAGAGAGGAGTTGATGGTGGAGTCACACAGTTCGCCGTATTCTGTGCATCCTGGTGGTACCAAGATGTACCAGGATCTTCGTCTGAATTATTAGTGGCATGGTATGAAGAGGAGTGTGGCTCGGAGTGTAGCCAAGTGCTTGGTTTGCCAGCAAGTGAAGGCGGAGCATCAGCGTACGGCCGGGTTGCTACAACCGCTTCCGATTCCGGAGTGGAAATGGCAACACATCACTATGGATTTCGTGACTGGACTACCTCGGAGTCCGAAGCAGAATGACGCGATTTGGGTGATCGTAGATCGATTGACCAAATCTGCGCACTTTATTCCGTTCCGAGTGGGACAGTCCACTGAGGCGCTAGCAAGGAGATATATGGAGGTAAAATTCTTTTACTCTCCGTTTTTATTTCCTTTTTCCTAGTTTGGATAGTGATGTAACGTGAATCGTGCAGGAGGTCGTGCGACTTCATGGAGTCCCCGTGAGTATCGTGTCAGACAGAGACACGAGGTTCACATCTCAGTTCTGGCAGAGTTTGCAGAAGAGTTTGGGTACGCGTCTGAGTTTCAGCACGGCGTACCATCCGCAGACGGATGGCCAGTCCGAGAGGACGATTCAGATTTTGGAGGACATGCTGAGGGCGTGCATGTTGGATTTCAAGGGTTCGTGGGAGGACCATCTACATCTGGTAGAGTTCTCTTACAACAACAGCTTCCAGGTGAGTATTGGCATGGCGCCTTTCGCCGCTCTTTATGGGAGGAAATGTCGATCGCCATTGAGTTGGGATGACGTTGGTGATCGGGAGTTGTTGGGACCTGAGATGATTGTGGAGGCCGTGGATATCGTCAGGAATATTCGGGAGAGGTTGAGAATTGCTCAGGACCGTTTTAAGCATTGGGCGGATGCTAAACGTCGTCCTTTGGAGTTTCAGCCGGGCGACCATGTGTTCTTGAAGATTTCCTCGAATCGTGGTGTGATTCGTTTTGGGAAGCGAGGGAAGTTGAGCCCGCGATACATTGGACCGTTTGACATTTTGGAGAGGGTTGGCGAGGTAGCTTATCGCTTAGCCTTGCCGCCATGTTTGGAAGGAGTTCACAATGTTTTCCATGTGTCGCAGCTTCGTCGATACATTAGCGATCCATCTCATGCTGTGGATTTTTCGGAGATTACCGTTCGCCCCGATTTGACGTATGACCAGCATCCAGTGCAGATTCTGGACAGGCGTCAGAAATCGCTTCGGAACAAGATTGTCAATCTTGTGAGGGTGATGTGGCGACACGGCTCACCTGGAGAGTCTACTTGGGAGAATGAGGATGAGATGCGAGAGCGTTTCCCACTTTTGTTTCCGGACACGTGAGTGTTTGGAAATTCCGAGGACGGAATTTTTCTTAAGTTGGGGAGGATGTAACGACTGGTTTTCATGTATCTGGATCTATTATAATATAATATATGTTTTGGTGGATTTTATCCTTTTGTGTGGTTTTCGTCTCCGTATCTTTCATTTTCGATCGTTTCGTCGTGTTTCCTCGTTTCTTCCTTAGGATCGTCGATTTCGAAGTATGTCATTCGTGACGGGCTTCATAACGGTCGTATCTTACTATTAGATCAAGCCTAGGAGTCATTGGAATCAATCCCGGAGCTCCGCGCTCCGTATCGGAACTTTTGGTGCTTATTAGCCGGTGTAAGAAGGGGCACCGACCGACTAGATGACGATCCAGTCGGTCGGCAATTCTTCTTGGACCGACTAATTGGCTTTCTAAATTATTCAGGAGTTACTGTTTATCGTTAGTCGGTCTAAGAACGTCGGTTGACCGACTAGGTTGCAAACTAGTCGGTCGAAAATGCTTCTTTAACCGACTAACACATCATCTTATTTTTGGTATCAATACTGTTCACTCTCAGTCGGTCTAAGTTCATCTCTCGACCGACTAGTTGTCAAACTAGTCGGTCAGTATTTGTTCATTGACCGACTAAATTCAAATCCTATTTTCGTTCAGAAGTTACTGTTTACACTTAGTCGGTCTGCGTTGGTCGACCGACCGACTAGTTGCCAAACTAGTCGGTCAGTGGTTGCTCTTTGACCGACTAGTCTGTGTTAAAACCCTAATTTCTGGGCAGCCGCCAGCCCAACCTATTTATACCCCTCCCAAACGTTTTCTTCTTCCTCCACTCGACCCAAAACCCTAGTTTCTCCCCCATTGAGCCCCCTTCTTCCCCAAACCCTTATTCCTTCATTCCAAGCCCAAGATTCATCATCCAAACCATCCCTCAACGCATTCTACCTCTCATCTTCCCCAAATCTCCATCAAATCCCCAAAATCCCCCAAAAACCATAGTTCTCCAAACTTCTCCATTCGTTTCCAGATCTGGTCCCTAGGTTCTCCGGAGTGTCTCTTTCGCCTCCTCACGGTAAGAAATCGATCTCTTGATGTTTTCATAACCTATTTGTATTTTTATGAAACCCTAATGAATGAATGTTGTTTTGATGATTGTTTCCCCATAACAGCGATTTCCCCGTAGATTAGCATCCGCGAGACGAACCTTCGTGATCGTCATCCCCGGTGCTAGGCAAGTGAAACTTGCCACTTATGGTTTAGGCCATGTTTTAGGCCATTTTGCTCGTTGTAGGCGTAAAAGAGGCTAGGCGACGAAATGATACTCGCCTAGGCGCAAATTTAGGAACTAGCTTGACAACGAAGCTAGATCCGAAATATATCATGTTGCACAATTACCATGTCATATTTAAATTCCATTAACAGTACGCAAATTAATTGTCATGTCATTGCATTCTTTAAGTGATCACGTGATTGCGTAGCATCGCTACAATACTTGTGTTTCCTGGCTCGTGACCAGAAGCGAGCATAATGAGTTGCTAACCCCAACGCTCGATATTGAATTGTGAACTAGGAAAACAAGCTCCCGTGCGGGGCAACCCTGGCTCACTTGCTGGGCTCATGTACAGGGACCCTGGCTTGTTTACGTGTGGGATGGGGTAAGGGTTAAGCGGCCATTCAACTGGGAGTCTGCCTGATCAGCAACTGCAGTTGTAAGGCGTAAACTCTGGGGTGTGGTAGTGTTTAGTGCCGATCGGCGTGAATGTTGTACCATTCAGCTGAAGGGCGTAAACATCTACAAACAACGTGAAACGTGAATAGTGAATTGATTGAGATTGTTAGTAGCTTGGCTACTCTTGTCTTGCACCGATAATTGTTCTCCTATACTTATTGTTCACCATGTCGTACTTGTGCACTCATGTTATAACTGCCATGTCATGCATACTAAAACTGCTAGGTTGCTAGTTGCCTTACTTCCAGTTTCCTTGCCCAAGTCTTTTAGACTTGCTGACATGTGCCCCTTTACTCTTTTGGGTGACACATGTTAGATCCCGAGCCTGAGTACCTTGTTGAGGACGAGGTGTTTGTTGACGCCGAGCCCGAGCTTGTGTTTGACGGGGAGTACGTGGACACTGGGGACCAGTCCCAGTGTTTTCGTTGTGTTTCCCTTTTTATTTAGACTGCTGTTTTGTTGTCGGTGCGTGGCACCTATACTTTGTTATGCTGTTGGTTTCGTTGGCCTTGTTCTGGGCCTTAGACTCTTTCTTTTAGCCTGGTGGCTTTTCTGGATGTTGAACTTATTTTCATGTTGGACAATTTTTGAGATATGAGAATTTTATTTCTGTCTCTCCTTTTATTATTATTGTTGCTCCGTTGTGGTTACAGGGACCTGCTTATGTTTTATTGACGCTTATCGGGTTTGGGGCTTCACAGCTCCACTCTCGTGCGGACCTCCTCACGTCTCGCCTCCCTTTTAGGGAAGCGAGGCGTGACAGGTTTTGTTGGTGGCCCATGCAGGTCCTTCTGTAACTGCGATTTTTGGAATGACGATAATAATATTAGAATGTCCAATAAACTAAGTTCGACGTCCGAGTCATAAGCTATGAGTCTAATCTGCTTCGTTTTCTGTGTCACTAGATGGCAGGAAGACGATTCACCCGTGGTGGGGGTAGTGGTGCGCTCCCTCATGATGAGGAGCCCGAGCGGGAACCCACCAACGGTGAGATGATGCGGATGATGTTGCAGATGATGCAAGTGCAGCAGGGAGTGCTCCTGCAAGTCCAGAATGCTCCACTTGCTCGAGCTGCCCGGGCTCTTCCGGATGCCCCTCGCTCTGAGCCGGGAGCGAAGCAATTTCGGGAGCTGGGTCCCGCATATTTTGATGGGTCTGAGGGTCCTCTAGCTGCCGATGAGTGGATTCGGAACATCGAGGACAATCTGAAGATGGCCAAGATCACCCCAGCTGGATGGGTTGATTTGGCGAAGAGGCAACTCAATGATAATGCTCGGAATTGGTGGGATGCGGAAGAGAATATGTTGGTGGAGCCGATAGCTTGGGCTACCTTTAAGTCCAGGTTTGATGAGGAATTCTTTCCGAAGGCTGCGAAGAAGGAGATGCTGCAGCGCTTCATTGATCTGAAGCAAGGGAGCTTGACGGTGGACCAGTACCACCAAGAGTTCACTAGGCTGAGTCGGTTCGCACCGAAGATGGTGCAGGATGCTGATGAGAGGGCTCAGAGGTTCCTGCATGGACTTGCTTTGGAGCTCCAGAGTTTTGTGTCTTCCTCCGATCTGGACTCTTATCAGAAGGTTCTGGTCGCTGCGAGGAGGCAGGAGCTGAACCTGAGTCAGAGGAGGGGGTCTATTGTTGGTGCTGGGAAGAGGCCTATGGAGCAGGCCAGAGCGGTGGTTAGGCCTGGTTTCAAGCCTAATCAGCCAGCTCAGTTTAAGAGGCCAGGAGGGCCTATTTTGAAGACTTGCCATTTCTGCGGCAAGCCTGGCCACATCAAGGATCAGTGTCGGAAGTTTTTGGGCCAGTGTCTGGTTTATGGTGATGCTTCCCATGTCGCGAGGGATTGTCGGCATGCGGGTCCGCTGCGGAGGGCACCTGTTGCAGCGCAGCCGTTGCAGCAGCGAGCATCTGTTCCTGCTGGACGTGGAGCAGCTCTTGTTCCACAGAAACAGGCTTTTCAGCAGGCTGTTCCGCTGAGGAGGCAGGCTTTTCTGATGACCGCGGTGGAGAGCGAGGCTGTGGATGAGGTTATTGCAGGTAATCCTCAATCTGGCTGTTACTTTCCTAGTTGGTTTTGATTGATTAGATTGTGTTGTTTGCTTGAACATGATTGTTTGCTAGACTAGGGCTTGATTGTTAATTGCTTGTTAGGTGTGGTTTTGGTGTGCACATTTCCTGCACGAGTCCTCTTTGACTCTGGTGCATCGATGTGCATTATTTCTCGGAGCTTCGTGGAGAGGCATTCCTTGTCGACGTCCCCTCTTTCCAAGAGTTGGAATATCGTTACAGGGAATGACGTGGTCTCGGTGCATCGTGGTTGCAATCTTGTATGTGGATTTGTAAGAGTTGTACTCCGCTACGGATTTGTAATCTTGTATGCGGAGGTGAGTCCACTCATACGGTGCACGAGGGAGTATGACATCCCTTTGATGTCTGTACCTCTCCTCAACCGCGTTCCACAGTTCATAAGGATCATCTACAATAAGATACTCGTCATTCAGGGTCGAGTCTAAATGTTTCCTGATATAAATAATGGCTTTCGCCTTAAGTATATCGGAAACTTCTTCTGCATTAGGGGCTTCTTTAGAAGCATCCTTTTCAGCTGCGGCAGTACTTGTTGTTGCCTTTTTCAGTCGGTGTTAGACTGAACCCATGAGAGCACAAGTTGAACTTCAGGTCCAACTACCAACTCAAGCAGTTCGACCCATCGGCCTTCAGGACCGAAAAATCGACATTTGCAAGTCTGACCATTTAAGCAATCTAGCAACATAAACAAAAGATAGCATGCATTATTTAACTATTTAAAGTAAACATCTACGCATGCAATCTTAAAACATTTTAAATAGCATGAATTGTTTAAAAATAAACATCCACGAATACATTTTTATCAACATTTACATAGCATGAATTATTTAAACATCCACGCATTCATTTTTATACAACATTAAAATAGCATAGGTTATTTAATTATTTAAAGTAAACATCGACGCATTTAATGTGTAGGCAATGAAAATAAATTAGAACTATGTGGATCAGCTAGTCGACACTAACAGAAAAAGGAAGTCCGAAATTACATCACATTAATCAAAAAGTGCATAAAAATAAAGACAACTTGGGAACTTCTGAGAGAAGCCACTTTTTCTTTATGCTAGCGCCTTCAACTCCTTGGAGTGGTCTTTCAGCTTCTTTTTACATATATAATCGTACTAACAAATATCTCACAAAAAGAAAAATTGCAGAAAAGTAAAAGTGTCGGAAACCTGGCCGATCCCTAAAATCATAGTCTAATAGCAATCCACGCAGATTTTATATAAAATACACAACCATGCAGGGAATAATATCACATACATATAAAGATTAATAAATAATCTAAAAAGAAAGTGACGTGCTAAAAATGATTTTGGAAACTTTTAATCCTGATTCATTTCATTTATATTTATCTTTCCGCTTAACCCTATCACAAAATTAAAATTTCTTTAATTATTGGGTTTTTGAGGCCAAAAATAAAAAAGAAAAATTATGTATGAGTGAGCTAATTTTTAGGCTTTTTGGGCCATGAAAACAAACTAATAGGGTTAATTGGGCCTCCCCTAAAAAATAGCCTGTTAGGGCTAGGGTTGGTTTCAAAAAACCCTAGGGGAGGGCCGCGGCGGCCGCTGGCCGCGCCAAGAAGGAGCGACCGCCGGTCGGCCGCGGCTTCTGGCCGCGGCTTGTTTGCCGCCGGCGGCGCTGAAAAGGCGCCGCCGTTGTGCCCTTTGGGCATGCGGTATATGGATCGGGGGGAGGGGTAAGCGGATTTTTTCTAGACATTCAGATCTAAAAAGAGTTGATTTTTATTGTTTATAGACATGCAGATCTAAATAAAAATGCGATTTTTACCGTGTTTTTAAATTATTTGATCTTAAAACATGCAGATCTACTGGAAAAGTAAGTTTAGATCTAAAAGTTTTTTGAGGATTTACCTCTAGATTCGACAAAGGAATCTAGACGATGGTTGGTGAAGAATGTCCTTTTCGCCACCGTTGAGAAGAATACGTTCTTCTTAAAACTGAGCGTTGGATGGATATCCTTCCTCGAGCATTGTCGCCTTTTCCTACGAGCGTGATCGTGCTGATAACGTGTTGTGAAAGAAAAAGTAGAGTAATAGGGGTAAGGGGTTAGGAGCCCCCTACCCTCATATATATAGCTTTCAATGGAGCCGGATACACAATGGACCTCATGAGACTATTCATAACAAAATTCAAATTTAACTATAAAACGTTCAGTATTGGCAAATAGTCTATTTAGAGATCAAAACGGCTCTGATTGTGAATCCGATGATTTTGTGATTTTTCTCAAAAACATCCACAACAAAATAGAGGATTATCAAATCGGCCATCTTGAGGCGGCACAATTCGACCGAGAAGTTGATTTATTTTTTGATTAAATTTATTTTTAATTGTCTTTTAAAATTATTTCTATTTCGTGGCTCATCTTTGAAAATCTGACCTTTCAAAAATGATTATTAAAAAATCGAAAAATTATCCTAACGGTTCATGAGTCCATGACGTATCTGGGACGACGTTTCATACTTCTAAAAGGCGCCGCCAGCCCAGTGTGACGTGAAACAAAAAGCGGGTGCGCGAAACCATTTCATTTTTATAAAATAATTTTTTATTTTTTATTTACCGAAAGGGACATGCATGACATTTTAGTAATTTTGAATTACTTGCTCCCCATATTTCCCGCTTATAAATTGTTACCAAAACCCCCGTTCCACTTTCCAATTTACTTCTTTACAAATTAGGAAAACAAATATATCCGAAACAAAAATATCCTTAATCTTCGAGATATCAGATTTCTCTACGGTTTTATCTCCTTTGATTCCTCATTGTTTCGACTGCACTTCGATCTTTTCATCAAAACCCTGGACAAAACGAACCAGGTGTTTTGGGGAGAATTTGAAGAAGAAACCTCGATTCAATCGCTGGTATTTTCTTTATTGTCACATCTCTACACCCTAAATTTGCCTTTAAAACATCTTCAAATTTTGATCTTAGTTCATCATACGAAATTGAACAAAAATGGTCGCTTCAATCAAGCAATCTCATGCCGCCGTCGCCGTCGCCGTCGCCGATCTGGTCCGATGCAAGCCGATCTCGTCCAACTCGACTCGATTCTGCGCTCTGCCTCCACGAAAGAGTCAATCGTTGTCGTCTCTCTCATTGGCGAAACCTCTGTACCTAACCCCTCTGAATCAGTTCAGGTTCGGATCTGCCGACGGATCGTCGTCTCTCAAAAGGAGGGATGGCTCGCTCAAGGCCGGGGCCAAGAAGAGAGATGATTTGCTCAAGGCCGAGGCGTACGAGGCCGATCGATCGGAGGGCATCTCGATCTCCGACGCGGAGTCGAGATCGGAGGCGGCACAGAAGGTGAAGATCGGGATCTACTTCGCTACGTGGTGGGCTTTGAATGTCGTGTTCAATATTTATAACAAGAAGGTGCTCAACGCTTTCCCTTACCCTTGGCTGACGTCGACTCTGTCCCTTGCCTGCGGATCGCTGATGATGCTGATATCGTGGGCTCTGAGGATCGCTGAGGCCCCCAAGACTGATTTTGAGTTCTGGAAAGCTCTGGCTCCGGTGAGTTTTCAGTTTATTTTTGAGAAATGCTATCTGCACCTCAAAAATTGAGGTGCATATAGATTTCTGTGCAATTTTTACTAATTTTGAAAAACATGGAGTTTGATTGAGAATAGTGACGTGATGTATTCACTTTTTTGGCTTAAAAAGGTCACTGCATCTCATTATCTGAGGTGCATAGAGCACAACTCTTATTTTTTTGGTTCTATTGGTAAAATTTTCTATTTTGTCAATGTGTCATCGGGTTAAAGTTCTAATTTTTTGTGGTTTTTTGTGGTTTTATGCAGTTTTTAATTTTTATTTCAATAAATTTGGGTGAGAAATCTGGGTTTTGTGTTGTATTGTCTGTCTAAATGGGGGTTTTTATGTGGTTTAGGATTGTTTTAGCAATTATCTTGTTTTATAGTGGTTTCAAAGGGATTTGCGCGTTTACGTTGTAAGGATTAATTGCAAAAATTGTTTTTTATCGGGAAGTTTTATTCTTGTTTGATTTGTGATATTTGTCGTATTAATGGGGACATGACAGAGAATTAATCGGAATCATTAATGTTATTAAGTTTCTTTTTCGTTTAAAATTAATAGGGTTGCTTCTTTAATTCTCTAGGTGGCAGTGGCGCACACAATCGGGCATGTGGCGGCAACGGTGAGTATGTCGAAGGTGGCGGTGTCATTCACCCACATAATTAAGAGCGGGGAGCCAGCATTCAGCGTTCTGGTCTCTAGATTCTTGTTGGGAGAGACGTTCCCTTTGTCGGTTTATCTTTCGCTCCTCCCGATCATTGGCGGCTGCGCTCTTGCTGCTGTCACCGAACTCAACTTTAACATGATTGGTAAGCAACATAATCGATCCTAAACAAGAAGAGTAATCGCTTTAAGATGTAGTATTTTGGCCTACTTCTTTAATTCAACAATGACGGGCGATGAGAAGAGATTATAAAGATTGTTAAATGTCTATTGTGGTTTTTTGTGATTGCAGGTTTCATGGGTGCCATGATATCAAACATTGCATTTGTGTTTAGAAATATATTTTCAAAAAGGGGGATGAAAGGGAAGTCAGTCAGTGGGATGAATTATTATGCCTGCCTCTCTATGTTGTCTCTGTTAATTCTTACCCCATTTGCAATTGCGGTAGAGGGTCCCAAGATGTGGGCTGCTGGCTGGCAGAACGCAGTGTCGCAGATCGGTCCCAATTTCGTCTGGTAAATTTCAACATCTTTGGTTATTTCGATAAATTTATGTTGTTTAACACACAAATATATGATCTTCAGATGTTATAAATTGAGATTAGGTCTGCATGCCTTTTGCATCACATATATTTATTTGTGATTGGTTTTCTGGGAGCCCGGAACATGAAACATGAAAAACATTGATTAGTTATTGTTTTGTTAGATAGCCATAGGTTTTTGCTGTTCCTTGATTGCCGTTTTAAATCAGTTTATTGTCACTAGTTGTATGAACAAAGGGTTTATGCACCAGTTAATTGGTTAATTAAGGAGTAGTTGGTCAAATTTGGCAATTATATGCCTTTAACATGTAAATCACATGATACTTCGCTTTTTCCTGACCGACTTTAATTTGAAGAACAGATTTATGAGTTGCCGTCATAAATCAGCTTCATGTATGGTATTTCTGTAAATTCTTCTATTGTGAATAACTTGTGGTTCTGAAACAATCTCTTGGCACTTTTAGGTGGGTAGCAGCCCAGAGCATTTTCTACCACTTGTACAACCAGGTCTCATATATGTCGCTGGACGAAATCTCTCCCCTGACATTTAGCATTGGCAACACGATGAAGCGGATATCAGTCATTGTCTCATCCATCATAATCTTCCATACACCAGTCCAACCCATAAACGCCCTTGGAGCTGCCATCGCCATCCTTGGCACCTTCATTTACTCGCAGGTAATGTCTGTGGTGTACATTCATTAGAACTCTGAAACATAATAGTGCCACATGCTTGAAATGACTAAAATATCCCTGTATCTTTGTAAGATACTGATGGATTCGTTTCTTTTGAGATTTGTCTGCCAATTGCTTGGTGACACCTTCGAAATTAAATTATTTGGTCTGTTTATATGGCAAATGAAAGCTTATAATATGAGAGATTATATCCAATGTTTGCTGTAACTATATTCCAAGTCATCTTCCATGCTCTCTTATGGAGTGCAGGATATTATTTCAGCCTAATGCATAAAATGCACATTCATAAATACACATTATGTTCTTGGCACATGTAAATGCAAGTGAAAATTTTTACATATTGGACATAGCTATCTGGTTGATTTGGAACTTTGGTTTTATGGTGTCATTTTAAGTCTTCCTCTGGTTTCCATTAAATTTAATAGAATCTCACAAAAATTAGATTGCATCATGTCCCCCTTTAAATTTAACAGAACCTCATGAAGACTAGTTGCACTATACCCAACACATGGTCCTCATTCGGTCGTATAGAAGATTGGTTAAATTGAGAAAACCCCTTTGACTTGCTTTTATGTTCATTCTCCTTATACTTCAGTACGTCATCACTAATAATAGGGTGGTGAATTCCTTGTGAAGCTATCATCTGTATGAACATGCTTGCATTCTGAAATTTCTTGATTACATGCATTGGCAACGCATTTATAATTTTTATACAGCTTAGAGAATTTCTTAAATGGGTGGATCATGCATGAATTTGTTTGACTATGTTACTTTCCTTGGTGGGATGCTTCGTGATGTTTCCCCCTTATTTATTTCTTTACTTATATCTTATATTATTATTATTATTTGGTCTTTGGTTTGATCTTCTTTCTTTCTTTTTATTTTTGTTTTTTTTTGGGTTGGGGGTGGTTGTGTGGGGGTTGGTGAGATCAGGTTGATACTTCAAATTATTGACCACGTTTGTATTGTGGTCTCCTTTCCATGTAGTTTTCTGGAAGGAAAGAAGTAGAAAATCTTACCATGTTTCATTTAATTTTGAGATAATTGTGAATATTCCATCTATTTCCTTTCTATCTTGAAATATTTGTTGAAATTTAGTGGATTAAGAACTGGTAATGAAATATGCTACCGAGAAATTTTATGAAGCTCTATTCGTAAAATAAATTGATTAATACTTGTTGGAAATTCTCCTGTGGGAATACGGTAAAGCCGGTGGTGAAGTTCTTTTGGGTTTGACTTCAATGAGTTGAAATGATAATTAGAGGATTTACATGATGCTTGAAAACATAGTCTCTTAACAGAAAACATATAAAACAGCGCAAGAATATGTTTCTTTCACAATTTTCTGCATTTGAAATTAATGAGAAATTTGACGTTATAATTCCTCTAGTTCCGTCTAGCATCAATGCCCATTGTTAGCATTGATTAAGTAATCATAACTTCTTCCTCGTCTCTATTTGACGACGACGGCGACAATATTAGTCTGGCATCACAAAGTTGGTTTCCAACTTGTCCATATTCAGTACAGAATTGCTGTTGACATCATACCAAGCGGAAAGATTGATCTTTTCTTTCACCTAAGAAAAGTTGGCTTTAGGAGGTTTGCACTTTTGGCTTTTGAAAAGTTAGGGTTTATGGTTAGACTACTTTTCTAAGAGCTGTTCTTTCATTCACCATAAGGCTACCATTCTCCTTAAAGATTGATGCACCCTTTCAGTTTTTTGATTGCGTATTGCTTGCTTTACAAATCCTTAATATGTCAGACATGCTTTCAGTACCCTTTTGTTGGTTTACTAGAAATAATATGCGCACATAGTATATGGTGACCCAAAAAAAACACACACATGATGTGTCTGAAAAAAAAGAGAGAAGTGTGTGTGGGTGTGGGTAAAAGGGAGGAAAGCAGGCGTTGAAGTGCACAAAAAATGTAGGGGGTCAAAGTGAAAAAAGACCGATGACAAACCTGGAAATATGTGTAAGTGGGAGGGGCAGTTGGGTTTAATTAAAAAGCAATGGCAAGTTTGCAAATAAGGGGAATGAGTGTGCCTTTTCCTTGACCACCCCCACATCCACCCCCAAATGGGCACCACCATGATGAGGTGGCACCTCTTCCCCGTTGTCACATGGGACAAATATGTCACGTGGGACAAATATCTTATCAACCTCTGCAATTGTAATATAGATGTGTATTTGCCGTTCATGTGATGGAATCAATCATTTACTAATACTATTCATCGTTTTGGAGTTTATTCCGCCCCTTCGGTTGTTCAACGGCTAGCCATATTTGTTTAAAAAAACTCTGTAGTATAGTAATGAAAACTTCAGCTCATTTGTATCTTCATACTAACAATTTCTGCAAATTGTTCTACAGGCCAAGCAGTGAAAGCTGACAAATCTGGAACACGTATAGAATCCTTCAGGATATCTACATTTTGTGGTTTTAGCTCTATTTAGCCGCCGTGCAATACCAACAGCAAACTCAATTTTGAGAAGGCTTGGAGAATAGCTGCTGCGGCTGCATCCTCGTTCGGTGTAGATATCTAGAAACCATCTCGGTTCTAGAAATATTTGGTTAGAAATAATCTAGGTTTTCCCATTGTAGCCAGAACTTTCATAGTGGGGGAAAAATGTATCTTTCTTTTTTCTCTCTTTTCTAAGTTATTTGAGTAGAGTCAATAATATATGGGTGGCGTCGGTTTTCACTTCTCTTTCATGATGTGGATGTGGGTTGCTCTTGATGCCGTCATTTTGCCTGCAGTTTGCTTTCTGGACCGTTGTCTTTGGGACAATGCAGTAAAAATAAACAAATTGTTTATTATCTTGAATTGAATGTACATGGCTGATGCACATTTCCCACAATTATGAAAGCGGAACAATAAAAAATGAATTTTTTATATAAAAATCGAAAATGACCGTATGGATAAGAAAAGGTTAAGCCATGTCTATCAACTATCGGATATTTAGGCCCATGTCGTGCTCCATAATTGGGCCGACTGTAGGACCCACGTATCAAGTATAGCAAACTAAAGGACCGGGAGGATGGGAATTCACAAGCTCACACAAAGAGCCGTCTTAAAAATAGAGAAATGTTATCTGCACCTCAACAGTTGAGGTGCAGATAGGTTACAGTGTCAAAAGATGTTATTTTTGGAAGAAAGAGAACGAATAGAAAGACATGATGTGAAATGTTAACCATTTTAATAAAAAATTGTCCCTGCACCTCAATTATTGAGGTGCAGATAGCAATTCTCTAGAAATAAACGAGTTGATCCGTACCTGGTATTTAACATTCTTCCCTTCATGAGAGGCCAATGATTCGACTCATGCTTTCAGATATATGGAAAAAAAATAAACGGGTTGGCTTCGGCGCACAATCAGGTTTACAGTTTTAAATAATAAATTATTATTATACATAATTGTTAAAAGGGATTCATGTAGATCAGGTCAGATCAGGTGCAAAACACAAAAAGGTGGGCCCCAACAAGTACAAGCCCATGTGTGTCTTATACTTTTCACTTTTTTTTGTGTCTTGTCATATGATCTAGTGTCATCTTTTCTATATTAAATCCTTTTTAAAATTAACAAAATAAATAGTATATTAATAAATAAGTGAAAAAAAAAACCAAACTGTACATTATACCAAAATATAAATTTGCTTACCGCTTAATCAAGTTTATGTTTTACTTTAAAAACAATAGGGAGTGAAATGGTTATTATTTGCCAATTATGAGTAATATAACTACATTATATTGTACTTTCATTTCATAATAGGTACATGTTACTTACTAGTGAGTAGGCGAAGCCTGCAGTGAAAAGGGGAGGTGGCCCATCAAGCCCATCAGGCGTTTGAGGCCGACAAAGATATCTGGCCGTTTGCTCGATCAAAGACAGTACATGTTATGCCCATTAAGGTACCAAGGCTTAAAGAAGCGGTTAATAATGGGCTCCATAATAGCGTAGTGGGCGGACATCCGTTATGCAAATGTTCAAGGGATGA
Source organism: Scilla litardierei (assembly GCA_030789695.1). Taxonomy (NCBI): domain Eukaryota; kingdom Viridiplantae; phylum Streptophyta; class Magnoliopsida; order Asparagales; family Asparagaceae; genus Scilla; species Scilla litardierei. Next base: position 9,285,777 of record CM061141.1, read on the forward strand.
ACGTGTCACTATTATGACAAGGCCGTTATTCAACAACGGTATCGAGGAGGCGCCTCCACCTATAAAAGAACTAAACCACAAAGAGAGATGGGGAGGCGAAAATACTAAGCACAAGGTACTCGGAGAATCTTTGCTCTTTGCCTTCCACAACATATTTCTTCTTCTCTCACTCGGCGTGACATCAACATAGACGATTTCCCTTTAGGTCGATCCGGTTCCCCGAGTTTCCCTGAGTTCCATACTAACTTAAGCATCAGAGGGAATTTGGGTCGAAACCCAGATCCGACCCTCCTAACGATTTTCTATGCTACAGATAGCTTGGCAAACGACTTTCTAAGTAGCTTGGAGCACATCTGAGCTAGGTCGGTCTTCATCTCAATAGCTCGGCTGCATCCACCCGAACCCGAGCCACTCTTTACGCGGGTCCGATCATATCAGCTGACGAGCATCCATGTCATTCTAGACGTCCGAGTCAACACACTTTATTGTTGGCCGAAACACATCCCTCAACAATATATACTCTAAATATATTTGTCATACCAACTTTTTAAATTTAAGTATCAAAAAAGTATGAGCGCATGCCTGGCTTGGATCCACTACACCAAATACTTCAAGTTCATTCTCTGTCCGTTTATAAATCAATCCCTGTTTATTTTGTACTGTACAAATACAGTTGGCAGTTGTATGCCCGTATCTAGGCATCTAGCGTAGCATATCTACTCTCTTTATTGAGTTAGTTATTGTTGTTTGTTGTGTATTTGTGTAAGACGAGTTTGAATATACATTTTAGTTATGATAATTTAACTTGTGATGAAGATTTCTCATTTCCCCCCCTGATATTTACAAAATCTTGCATTCACTGAAATTAGAAAAAAAGAAAGAAAGGAAAAGAAGCTTAAAAATCGATAATGGGCTCTCCGACCGTTAGATTTCTTTCTACCGTCCACGGCAAGTTAAAGAGCTTGGCGACGATGAACTTGAAAATCTTGTTCACGTTTATGTTGTGGGTGGTGCTCGAGAAGAAGAGCGTCGCTTTCATCGCTCTTGCGTATGCTCTGGCCTGTAAAATCAAAACGGAAAAAATTAGAATCATGTCCAACATGGTGTCAATCAGCATTTGAATCTGCTGATTAAAACGGCCTTTTATCTTAATTGTGATCACATATTAACGACTTATGAGCTGCTGCTCTGCTTGGTTGATGTTGAATCACTGAATTTTTTTTATCAGCATTTACTTGTTAATCAACATTTACTTCTTGTTGAATCAATGAGTTTTTGATCGCTTCCTGTCGATGTTAAAACCGTAATTAGTTAATGATAATAGAAAGCAGTAGACTACCTCGTTCACAATAGCCCATTGCATATCAAGAGGAAGCTGGGCAAAGTCATCAAACTTCGTCCCGATTAGTATTGGAATCCCCGTCTGCAAATTAAGGTATACATCGTTAAATTTAATTTAACAGTGTGTTCCATTTTAGTCCCATATTCAAACTCTTTTTAATTATTTGTTAAAAACTGAAGGATACCAAAATTCAAAGAGCTTTCTATGCATTAAAAACACTGTACGATATAGCCATTAATAACAGACAATAAAGGACTGCATATTAAATTATAGGATTTGATGGTCATTTTCCTAAAATTCTAGCTCATGGAAACAAATGCTTAAAAAAAACCAAATTACCTTGTTCCATTTTCTCGCTCGCCGATACCAACTGATAGCACTGCATCTCAAATATTTAACAAATAATTATACAATATTTAAAAAATAAATAAACAGCTATAAAACAGAGTACCAAAAAAAACTAACTTGTTGAGAGTGCATCTGCTGGTGAGATCAAACATGATGAGAATTGCCACTGCATCTTTACAAGCAATCGGAACATGGCCCAAAAACTCATGATCCCCTAAATTAATAATTACCACAAAAATTTATACTCTTTTCAATAAAAAGAAGGAAAATTTGAAGTTCATTTAAATTACCATTAACATCCCAAATGCTAAATGCGATTCGGGCTCCCCTGACAAATAAAACCTTATCCATCAAATTCAGCCCCGCCATCTGCAACCCTCTCTCTTCTTCCATATTCCCCACATACTTGTTCTTCAATTTTTCAAAAACAGGAAAAAATAGCTTAATCACAAAGCTAAAATGAAAGAAAGAGTGGAAAAAATCAAGAAAAATTTACCATGAAGCTAGTCTTCCCTATGTGGCAGTCACCGAGGAGGCTGATCTTGAGTGCTACCAGGCCAGGATCCACCACCTCGGGATCCGCCCACTCCGCGGTGGGGCCGCCGATCTCCGCCTCCGCCGCCGGCGGAGAGGAATATTCTTCTTCCACGCGATGGCGGCGGTGGAAACATGACCGGAGGCGGCGGTAGCGGCCGGCGCCGTGGGGGACGGAGCAGGCGAGTAGTCGGTCCCACAGGGCACGGAATACTCTGGTGATGAGGGCGAGGCGGACGAAGCGGGCCCACCGGACGTCGAGCCGGACGAGGGCACGGCCGAGCTGAGTCATGGATGCAAGCCCATCAACACGACGAAGACGAAGGAGTAGAGAAGTCTATTGGGTTGGTACCAAGTCTTTTGTTTGTTTCTTTTATACTAAGAGATTTCTTATTGTATCTTTGTAGTGATTTGTCTGTAAATTATGAAATTGTTTTTCTTAGATTATTTTTAATTACTGTTGTTTGGTTTTGTGGCTAACGACCGGAGGGTACGAGGGGCTGCGTGGGGAGAGGGATGGTTGACCCGTTTGTTGGAGCGAAGGGGGAGAATTTGTGGGTTTGAGTCCAAAATGCCGGCTGAATTGGGCCAAACTCTTCTGAGATAGATGTTGGTTCATGATTGAATTGGTCTCTTCTCTTCTGTTGGGAGATTTTGCATTTTGGCCCTTACTTTTTGAGATAATATACCCATACGATAAACAGTATGCTCAAAATAAAAGATATACAGTGGCTTCATTTTCATCGGCCTAAGTTTTGTCGACGTGTGTGTGGGGTTGAGGGTTTTTGTAATTCGAATGACGATATTTTTGTCGGATTACATGTCGCTCTCTCTTACAACGTAGAGGCAGTCACACGTGTAAGCGCCACGTCCATAGTGGGTACAATTAACATTAAAAATTAAAGATTACGATTATGCCAAAAATTAATAAGAAGTAATATTGGTCCGATAAAAATTGATTATAAAATGTAGTGTGGTTGGGGGTGGATTTGGAGCCTTGCACAGCAATGAACGGGTAGTTGATGATGGTCCCCCCTTCTTCCTTCTTTTAAAGCACACGTAGTACTCATGAGATAAGCCATGGCAAAATAAAAAGAGCTTTAGGTGGAAGATGATTCTCTAATAAAAAATGGTTGGAAGTTAGCATTTGAGCAATCCAATGACTCCATCGTTGTGTTGAAGACTCATTGTTTCAATAATTGATCACTACACCTCTAGATTTATTGTAGAATCCATACAGCCAAATCCAATGTCATATTCAAATTGAACTACGAAACGAGTACACGTGCAACATACCATAACATACTTATAGAACTTGTGTGAAAACACAAGTGAAGGGGATGTGTGAAAACACAAGTGAAATTTGTCTCATATTTATAGAATTTCAAGGCCCCAATAAATACTAACGGCTACTTTCTTTTTTTAAAAAAAAATATTCCCTTCAAATTTGGCCGAAAATCTCAACGGCTACACCATTAGAAATTAATTTAATTGTCCAAAATACAACATTCTGGACGGCTTCTAGTTGGAATGCGCCAGAGGACGGGGCATTTTGGACGGGGGGACTGGTCTTAGAAGTTTCTTGTTGCCAACTTGATATTGGTCCGACAAAATCATTGTTTTAATCTTTTAATTGGACAAGTGCTGCAAAGAAAGTGCAAAGCTAAATATTTGATTAGCCCAAGTTGGATATATTTAATAAGAAGCACGATTTCTCTAAAGGTCAGTTTAAAGGACCAAGATTTGGAAGACGACGACTAACGTTGGCCCCATGAGTCTCGATCCGCAAAACTTCTGGGTAAAAGATAACGAAAGGGGAGCAGCACATTGTATGCAGCGACTTGGATTAATGAAGTTATCTTATCCCTAATGCGAAATTAATTACGACTTCATGGAATCACGTTCCTCCGTTTGAAGCAACGTGATGATCACAAGTTTTCACAGGATTCAAAATCATTAATTAATTCACCAATCAGTTGGCTACTCGCGGCGTTTGGTTTGATTGCTGCAATGTGTTCGATACAAGCCAAGCTCTTCTTTCTTCTTAATGAAACATCCCTTGTGGGATTTCTAGCTTGTTGCACGATGTTATTGTAATTAGCAAGTATGATCAAGTGTAGATCAAACATACAAGTTGAGTTTTAAGAGGAGGTATCCGAGAATTTGGGATAATAATTCACAACATGCCGTGAGCTTGAAGCATGATGATTAAACCATGTTGATTTGTGTTGCAATCATTGATAATTTCATTATCCATTCATTTTTAACCTGCTTCAGATAATCTCCAAACAAAAAAGTGACAAGACAATACGAGACAAAGGCTTGAAAAAGCCATAGAAAGGCCTGAATAAGCTTAAAAAGATGCTGAGTTACAAGGACAAACTCTTGACATAAAACTGTTGCCAAGGAGCACGAGAGAGTATTTGGAGACACCTCACGGTTCTTGGTTTACCTGAAGAAAAACGAGCAAATAAATGGTTCCTGGCTTGATCAGGCCCTCTTCTTTCGGGAAGAGCGAGATGCAGCAGCAGCAGATGCAGAGCCGCGAGGGGGGAAGAGTCCCCTCAGGGTTGCCAGGACCGAGAAAGCCGCGAAGGGGTAATACACCTGCAGCAGCTTTTCCGGGGCCTTTCCTGATCCCGTCAGCTCCGCCAATATGGCAGCCTGAAACGATCAAACACCGCGCTGCCATGAATAACATAAAATGGAAACCAAACATGATCCTACCATCAAAATGGCATATAGTTTTCGAACCAGTTGTGCTTTATCACTTGCCGACAACCATGGATACTCAAGAAATGAATCTTCAAAAAAAATTAATTTAGCCATCGACGCCGCCGCCGCACACTGCATTGATACCACACTAGTGGATACTAATTTACATGTGCACAATAGCAGTTTGCTAGGAAGTGTAGCTATTGAGCATCAACTAAGGGGGCAATTGAATGGAAAAAAGATGTAGCCACCCAATTTCAAATATTTGGGATAAATGTTTGCATTGCTTCCTGCAGCCTATGAAGAAATGCATGTACCACATGAAGAGATGCCAATGAGTTCTGCAAGCAGCATTGAGGCCAGTTGACATGGGGCAAACGATGCTTTACTAGTCTCCAGTTTAGCCTAATGCAAATGAAGCTGATACGATTTTTCTAGGGTTTTGATAGATAAATAAGAGGATTTTTGATGGAACGATGGGATTTTTAGGGCTAGAAAGTGGAAATTTGGGGAAAAGGTTGCTGTAATAAACTGAAAGTAGAAGAAAATACAAGATAACTTGAGTTCTTTCAAGAGAAACTCGCTCTCCTAGCTTCAGATTCGATATCAAAACCTAAATCTCCAAGAACTAGCTTTTACTTTGAAGGAAAAGCATAAACCTATAAGATGTATGATTTCTTTCACAATAAACAACACCCACTCTCTAATCCCCCTAACCACATATAAATACTATTCAGAAAATAATAAAATTTCAGAAATACATATAGACTATGAAAATTACAAAAACGTCCCCAAAAACTGAAAATTACGAAAATGCCCCTGGCTCTCCAAAATTTCAAAACGTATCATTATTCTGCCTACGAAGAACCACCTGGTCCTCAACATGGTGTCACGAAATTCATGAGGCATGCTATTCTAAATGATGTGCTCGTCCCCTCCTGACTCTTCATCTTCGATCGCCTTGCCTTCTTCATCCTTGACTGTCAGCATCTGGAGAGCACGATTCCGACAACAATGCTCCAACTCGAAACTCTAATCACATTGGAAGCATAAACCTTTGGTGCGCCTGTACTCAATCTTGATCTTTGTCAACCGCTTGATCATGTTGTCTGGAGAAAGCTCGCAGTTCTTCTCTTGGCTGGGACCGATTCCCTTCTAATAGCGCCTACTACCCTACTGCTAGCACCTGACTACCGAAAGAGGACCCGCTCCATGCTCCCTTGGTGCCCCGCTCCTCTATGAGCCTATCCTTTATCATTCGAGCCAAACCCATCTTGTCCAGCAGCCCTCCATGTGTAGCTCCGTTCATATGCATGGTTTGAGACCCTTCATGAAACATCCCTCCAAAGACTTTCCTGACACTCTCCAAACGCAACCTGTCAATATCTCAAATCTCCTGATATACTTCCTGACCATCCCTTTACGTCTCAATGCATACAGCTGTCCATAAAGATCTTCCATGGGTCTCACAGAATAGGTCTAGCAGCCAATCTTTAAACTCCGCCCATGAACGAACAGGTGGACGTTGCTGCTCTCTTCATCGATACGAAAATAATGCTTCACCCTCAAAACATATATTTCCATCGCCTTCAGCTTCTCCACTACAATAAAGCGAGTCACCTCACAATATCTCTCCATCCTGTGAATCCATCCATCTGGGTCTTCTCTCTCAAATACCGGCATCTTTAACCTCCTAACGTTGGCATTAATTCCAAATCTCTCCTAGCCCGCTCGCCCTCCTACATATTCATAGTAATGGGGGAGCTGATAATTGTTGTGATGTACCTCTCGACCTTGCCCATAGCCCATCAATGGGCCACAGCCTGTCTCCATTTCTGACCCAGGCATAGCCGTCAACATTCTCCTTAAAGCCCGAGTCTTCGTCATAATCATCTTGAAAATTCTCGTACGCAAGAAGTACTCGACGTCGTTGCCTCTTTGTCGCAAACTGAGGCCCACGAAGCCCTTAAAGCTCTTCCACAACATTCTCAGGTTCCTAAACCAGCCCAAAATCATCCTCGAAGTCTTTGCGGGTCCTCCGAAAGTCGCGGGGTCCCCCAGACAATCCACTCGTGACTCGGTGGTCATGTGGTAGGCAGCCAGAGGCCCATAAGGGCCTTGTAGCCCTGCAGTGCTGTAGCAGGGCCTTAGCAGCCCTTCTGGCAGTCCGCAGGGCCATTGCAGCCTTGCAGTCAGCCGTTAGGGGCCTAGTGAGGGCCGCTGGGGTCCCCGCCCATCACGACATCTTCTTACGCTTCTTCGGGATCGTACTCCACATCGGTTAGAAGCTCTTCTCAAAATTCTTCGATCATTTCCTTTCATGTTTTCAAAGGCTTCGACTTTTGCCCTAAATCCGGTTTGTTGTCCAAATATGAATTCTTTGCTTTTGACAACACCACGACTTGTTGCAAGATTTGTTAGTGTGTTTGATTGATTTGTTGGCTTGATTGCACGAGCTGTTGGTGTGATTGCACGAGCTGTTGATTTGATTGCATGAGTGCTTCCAATATCTGATTCGTCCTTATTTCTGATGCCTTCATGTCATATCTCATCTTTTCTATCGATTTCTTCAAGTCTTCAACTTCGACATCGAGTATCTGCTCCAAAAGTTCCACCTTTTTCTTTGCTTCCATTGCCGCTATGCTCTGGTACCAATTGATACGATTTTTAAGGATTTTGATGGATAAACGGAGATTTGAAGGAAAGATAAGATTTTTAGGATAAGGATGGATTTTTAGAGCTAGAAAGTGGAGGTTTGGGAGAAAAGTTGCTGTTTTTATTGATAATAAACTGAAAATAGAAGAGAATACTCACATTATTTCGAGAGAAACTCGCTCTCCTAGCTTTGGCTTCGAGATCGGAGCCTAAATATCCTAGAAGTTGCTTTTTTCAATGGAAGAGCCTAAACCTCCAAGATCTATGGCTTCTTTCACAATATTCAACACCCCCTCTCTAATCCCCTTAACCCCATATAAATACTGATCAGAAAATAATAAAATAATAAAATTACAGAAATACCCCTAGACTCTGAAAACATCCATGAAAACTAAAATTTACAAAAACACCTGGCTCCCCAAAACTATAGAATGTATCATAAGATCATCTAACATATCCCAAATGAACCAATTTACATATGTAAATAAAGCCTATTTGACAAACTCCCAAATGAACCATCTGATAATAGTAGAAGTGTAAGGGCCGGTATTTTCTAGGCGTGTTAATTATTGTATGCCCGTATCTTGTTTTGATCATTCGGATGTTTTCGTGCGCGAGTTCTATTTTTGTGCGTCGACGCGAGCGCGTCGATAATTTTAAATTTTTACCATGGCGTGATTAATAAATTTTAAACACTAATTAATTACCCCAAATTAAATTGTTATTAACTAACCCTACAATGAATCCCACAGAAATGTATCGGTGAGATCCAACCACCATCTTCAACCTTCATCCCGCACATCCAGCTTTCCCCTCTTCAATTGGTCTCCTCCACTGTTCTTATAACAGTAAACAACATCAATAGCGAGGAACAACATCAAACCTTCCTCCTCACTGCAAATTATCCAAGCCAAAACATACAGACAGCGATCAAATCCAACCCTCCTCTTTGCAATTCTGTCCGATTGGAACTCATCACAACCCAAATCAGCCCTAAAATCACCAAACCAAAGTCTGTTCATCCATTTCCAAAAATCAAACAATTTCATCAACCCAACTTCTCAAGCTCAAATTCGAAATCAGCCCCACTCCAAATACAAACCCAAACTGAAATTGAAACAGAGAAATTTCAGATCCAAAAACCAAAATCCCAGATTCAAAGAAATCAAACACCCAAATCTGAAGCACAACTTCAGAATCGAACCTCAAACCCAAATCAAACCGAAATCCAGAAATAAAAAACAACTCATCTTCTTCCCCATTCATCTACCCTTACCCCCTCGCCTGAGGACCACCCGCAGCCGCCAGCTCCTCGCGCGCGCCGCCCAGGTGCGCCACCGTCCGCCCCATGCGCCGCCGTTCGCCGGCAGTCCTCCCCGTCGCCCGTGCGTGAGTTCCCCTTGGTGCGTGACTTCCTTGCCCATGGCTGCTACAAACTTTAAAAAAAGAAATGAAGAAGGACAGTAAGAGACAGTGAGAGCGAGGGAGTGACAGAGAGAGAGAGAGAGAGTTAGAGGGATAAAGTTAAAGAGGAGACATGTTGTAAGAGAGTATTAAAGGGATTTAGATAGATATTAATATATTTGTTGTAGGTAGAGTGGGTGTACCCTTTAATGTAATGTTAACATGATAATAACCCTATCATTAGCTGGTATTAGGTTAGTTAATAGGTTGTTAGTAACATATTTAATATCAACTAGTTAGATTAATTTCAGCATGTTATTAATTGTTAAATGATGTTAGGTGAATCATATTAGAATAAAATGAGGTGTATCATGTTAGTGTAACGCAATATAAACATCACCCTAACCAGAGAACCCGATAAAATCAGACGAACCCAATTTAGAGATTATTTTAATATTGTGTTTATCTCACGAAAAATCTAATTCAGTGATATGTTTAACCAAAACAGAGAACCTGATGTACCAATATCACTGTAACGAAGTACCCGTCAAGATGAACCCAACGACACCAAAATCGCTGAAATCAGGCAAGTATACGATTTATATTGAATTTTTGAAGGTAGATGCTCATTTAGTCTTTTGCATGTAAAGTTGTATAACTCAAAACCTGCACGTGAAATGACGCGTGATATTACCACCCTGACATCCGTGACTAATAATGTGATCCAACGGCATATAATTTGATATACATTAGTTTAGAACAATAGCAAGAAAAGTTAGCTTTCTGTATCATAATCGTTAAACTCTCATGTTCACCCTTTTGTTAAATTATTGTGAATGTTATTTCGACACTCTTGTAAACATGGAAAATGATGTATAAAACTAAATGACTATATTATTTAATTGTTGCATGTCATGGAATAACTAAGTGTGACATCGTGAAATCGTGCGCCTCGAAGGCGAAATCATGACTTTCGTGATGTCATGTGAGTTGACAAGGCTTGCTCGTGTTCCAGCACAAATGTGGGTGGGGTTAGGGTTGAGCGGCCACTAGGCGTATAAAAGGGTACTCTCTTCAAGGGCACCACCCGTATGCGGTGGGTTAGCACCAATCACGATAAGCCCCCGTGAAAAGAACGACTCACATGAAACTTGCAATTGTTATCTCAGTCAAAATGAAATGCTAATGAACCAAAGAAAAGATTTACTTTACTTGTTAAACTGCTTAGAACTGCATGATAGGATGTATTTTACTTTATTTCATTTGCACGTTTAATCTTGTTGTCGTTACCTCATTTAATTTATTAATGCCTCTTAAATCCAGTATAAATTTGTATATATCTTGTCTTGGGTTTGTAACATCTTCTTGCAGACCCTTACTGACATACATTCATATTTTTGGATGTATGTTAGATCCCGAGCTTGAGTACCAGGAGGTTCCTTACGAGACACCTGACTTGGAGAGTCAGGAGTTCGCAGTAGACGCTGAGTCTTTCCCTGCGGAGGACTAGAGGACTATTCCGTTGCTGCTTTATCTTAGTTTACTTTCAGTTGTTGAGTGTATGTTATCCTTGTTGTATTTTGGCCCAGCTGTGGCTTGACGCTTTATTTCGTATACGGACGTTTATAATACTGGATGTGGATGTAATGTATGGATAATTCTTGTTGTTTTGAAATGCATGCAAAGGACCTACCCTGCGTTTTTACCACAGAAGCGCTTATTGAACTCGAGCTTCGCCGCTCCAGTTCATACGGGCCTCGTAACGTTCTAGCTTCCGGTGTCTTTTGGGAAGCGGTGCTTTACAGGTTTTAGTGGTGGCTAATGCAAGTCCGTCTCTTTGCATTTGCAAATTCAGAACAATGAGAATGTTTCTCATTAGCCAAACATCTAGAGAATCATGTACACAAGATTAACTCGAGCTTTTCTTATCTCAGAATGGCTGGGAGACGAAACACCCGAAATGGACCGTGAGCTGTTAGAGGTGGAGAGGACGACATCTGCCAGATGCTTGGTGTTATGAGGGAAATGCTGGAGGTTCAGCACCATTTGGTCCAACATGGACGTCAGGCTGCACCAGCTGCTCCACCACCTCGTTATGAGCCTGGAGCCAAGCAGTTTCGAGAGATGCATCCGACGAGCTTCTCTGGACGAGAGGGCCCACTAGCGGCCGAGGAATGGCTTCGCAACACTGCGGATAACTTGGACCTTGCCCGAGTCAATCCGAACGATTGGGTGGAACTTGCCAAGAAGCAGCTGACAGATAATGCGCCTCACTGGTGGGATGCTGAAGAGGCTAGGCCGATCAAGCCGATTTTATGGGCTACTTTTCATCAGAGATTTGACGCCCAGTACTTTCCGAAGGCTGTGAAGAGGGAGATGCAGCAGCGCTTCATTAACTTAGAGCAGGGCACCAGGACAGTCGACGAGTATGAGGCTGAATTTACTATGCTGAGTCGATTCGCCCCTACTCTGGTAGCAGACGAGGAGGACTGTGCACATCGCTTTCTATAGGGCTTGGACCTAGACATACAGAGTTTGTTATCCGGGAGCACCTTTACCACTCATGAGCAAGTCCTAGTAGCTGCGAAGAAGCACGAGCAGGTAGCTTATCAGAAGAAGGCACGCCAGGCGGGCAAGTGCCTGATGGAGCTGCTGAGGAATGCACCTAGGGATGGCAGTAATGGCATGACCCGTCCTGCCCGACCTGGCCCAACCCGGTTTTGACCCGGCCCGACCCGGCCCGCAGCCGGGTCGGGACAAGCTTGGGTTTTGTATGCGCCCCGGCCCGTCCCGGACTATGTAGTCAGCGAATAACTAATAACTCATACTCTATTCCACGGTTCTCCTAATTGGGCCAATTCTCAATTCCAAATTACTAAATAAATCAAAATTCTCCCAATTCACAAATAAAATTTTTATTTGGGATTCATATGTATGGCACTAATGACCTGACCCGACCGACCCGACTCGGCCCGATCCGGTTTTGGTAAGAAAGAATCCGCATCGCCCCGGCCCGCGACCCGACCCCCCGGCCTGTAGATGGGTCGGGACAAGCTTGGGTAGTTAAATACCCGCCCTGCCCCGCAATATTGCCATTCCTAAATGCACCTAGGCCCGGTTTTCGTCTCATTCAGACTACACAATTCAAGAGGCCAACTGCACCTGCCCCCAACCGAGCGGAGCTGATTTGCCATTTCTGCGACAAGCTTGGTCATATGAAGAAAGGCTGTAGGAGGATGCTGAATCAGTGTTTGATCTGTGGATCGCCTACTCATGCTGTAAAGGATTGCACCCGCGGTTCTCGACACGTTCCTGCTGGAGCACCTGGACCTGCACAGCGGACCGTACTGACACCTGGACAGCGAGGACCACCTCTGGTTCCACAGGATCGAGCCTTTCAGCAAGCCAATCCGCCGAAGCGCCGAGCATTCAATATGACAGCCGTTGAGGCTGAAGCTGAGGACAACGTGATTGCAGGTAACCTCCAGACTAGTCTTCCTTATTTATGCATTTATGTTTGATTAGTTAATTCCATGTTTAATCTAGCTGCATGTTACCCTTAGGTGTCATCTTAGTTTCATCTCACCCGGCCTTGACCCTGTTCGATTCTGAAGCTTCCATGTGCATCCTATCTCGGAAGTTCGTAGTCGAACACTCGATACCCACCTATGCACTTTCCAAGTATTGGAATATTACAACTGGGAATGTAGTGAAGGTTGCACTGGGATGTAGACCATGCTCGTTGGTGGTTAGTGGACACGAACTATATGCTGACTTCATTGTCCACGACCTGCCCAATTTCGATGCTATTCTCGGCATTGACTGGTTAGGAGCTTTTTATGCCACGATCGACTGTCATCGGAAGAAAATGGTATTCAAAATTCCTGACCACATACTGTTCGAATTCGTCAGCAAAGGACGTTCGCTTGGACCTGTCAAGTTTTGGGCCCAGTCGTACCGATTGACTGTTGCATCCATGATAGCCGAGCTAGAGAAGCCTGCAGTAGTGAGAGATTTCGAAGACGTCTTCCTTGAAGACATTTCTGGATTGCCGCCCGACCGAGCATTGGAGTTCAGCATTGATCTTATGCCAGGGGCTGAACCAATTTCCAAGGCGCTGTACCGTATGGCTCCTGCAGAATTAGAAGAGCTACAGAAGCAGTTGGATGAGCTAATGCAGAAGTGTTTCATTCATCCCAGAGTATCTTCCTGGGGTGCACCCGTCTTGCTGGTGAAAAAGAAGGATGGATCGAGAAGGATGTGCATTGATTATCGGGAACTGAACAATGTCACTGTGAAGAATAAGTACCTGCTGCCCCGTATTGATGATATCTTCGATCAGCTTGATGGATCGAGGGTATTCTCGAAGTTGGATCTCCGAAGCGGATACCATCAAGTCAGAGTCAAGAAGGAAGATGTGCCCAAGACAGCTTTTCAGACTAAGTACTGGCATTATGAGTTCGTTGATGTGCCCAAGACAACTTTTCGGACTAAGTACCAGCATTATGAGTTCGTTGTCATGACGTTCAATGTGACCAACGCTCCCGCTGTGTTCATGAATCTTATGAACCTTATGTTTTACGACTTCTTTGACAAGTTCGTAGTGATCTTCATAGATGACATCCTGGTGTACTCGAGGAGCGAGGAGGAGCATGTAGAGCACTTGAAGATAGTATTAGAGACGCTCCGTCGTCATAGACTATATGCCAATTACAGCAAGTGCGAGTTCTGGTTGGACCGATTGCATTTCTTGGACATGTGGTATCAGGCGAAGGTATCTTGGTCGATCCAGAGAAGGTTACCTCAGTCAGAATTTGGCCTACACCTCGATTGACATCTGACATCATGAGTTTCCTTGGATTGGCTGGATACTACCGCCGATTCATCAAAGATTTCTCGAGGATAGCCGAGCCGATGACTCGATTGACTAGGAAGGACGTCAAGTATATTTGGTCAGACTCTTGCGAGCAGACATTTGGGACTTTGAAAGCAAGGCTGACATCTACACTAGTTCTGGCTATTCCAGATAGAACTGGAGGATTCGAGAACTTTTGTGATGCCTCGGGCAAGGGACTTGGATGTGTTCTGCATCAGCACGGTCATGTAGTCGCTTATGCTTATCGGCAGTTGAAGATCCACGAGAAGAATTATCCGACCCACGATTTGGAGCTAGCCGCTGTCGTCTTTGCACTGAAGATCTGGCGACATTTCTTACTGAGTGAGAAGGTGAAAATTTTCACTGATCACAAAAGTTTAAAATATATATTCACTCAGAAGGAGCTGAATATGAAACAGCGCAGATGGTTGGAATTGATGGCAGACTACGACATCGACCTCCAGTATCATCCAGGGAAGGTGAATGTCGTACCGGATGCCTTGAGTCGACTGCCTGAAGTGATAATTCTCTCAGCTTAGTGGAGGTTACAACAGGATCTGCGTGAGATGAGCGCAGAGGTTGTGTTACCTGGAGTCACATCGTCGTTGATGAATATGCAGATTCAGTCGACGATAGTGGATTGGATCAAGGCTGCACAGTCTGGAGATGCTAAACTGCAGAAGATCCGAGAGCAAGTTGAAGCTGGACTTTGGACGGACTTTATCATTCATAGGGATGGATCCTTGAGATACGGCAGTAGGATCTGCGTACCTTCTGGCGATGTCAGAGATGAGCTGATGAATGAAGCTCATAGCTTTCCCTATTACATTCATCCTGGCGATACCAAGATGTCCAAGGATCTCCGTCTGAATATTTGGTGGCACGATATGAAGAGGAGCGTAGCTCGTAGCGTCGCCAAATGTCTTGTGTATCAGCAAGTGAAGGCTGAACACCATCGCATTGCCGGATTGCTTCAACCCCTGTCGATTCCGGAGTGGAAGTGGCAGCACATCACCATGGACTTCGTGACTGGACTACCTCGGAGCACCAAGCAAAATGACGCGATTTGGGTTATCGTTGACTGATTAACCAAGTCTGCGCATTTCATACCTTTCCGAGTGGGACAAGCTACGGAGATACTTGCGAAGAAGTATATGTAGGTAATTATCTGTCTTATATCTTTATAACTTCCTTCTAGTATACGTCGTGATGTAATCGATAATCGTGCAGGAGATTGTGCGATTACATGGAATTCCCGTGAGTATCGTCTCCGACCGGGATACGAGATTCACGTCTCAATTCTGGAAGAGTTTGCAGATGAATCCGGGTACCGGTCTGAGCTTCAGTACTGTGTATCACCCACAGACTGATGGACAGTCGGAGCGCACTATCCAGATATTGGAGGACATATTGAGAGCTTGCATGTTGGATCTCAAGGGTTCGTGGGAGGATCATCTGCATCTAGTGGAGTTTGCCTACAACAGCTACCAGGCGAGCATTGGTTTGACGCCTTTTAGTGTATTTTATGGAAGAAAATGCCGATCCCCGCTGAGTTGGGATGACATTGGTGATAGAGAGCCGTTGGGACCAGAGATGATAGTTGAGGCTGTGGATGTAGTGCGTACTATCAGGGGCAAGCTTCGAATCGCACAAGATCGGTACAAGCATTGGGCTGATGCTAAACGTCATCCTTTGGAGTTCAAGGCTGGTGATCATGTGTTCCTGAAGATATCCCCGAACAGAGGAGTGATTCGTTTTGGAAGGCGAGGCAAGCTCAGCCCGAGATTTATTGGACCTTTCGACGTGCTAGAGCGAGTTGAAGAGGTAGCTTATCGCTTAGCACTGCCGCCTTCATTGGAGGGGGTACATGATGTTTTTCATGTATCTCAACACCGCAGCTATATCAGTGACCCCTCACACGCTGTGGACTACTCAAAGATCACGGTTCGACCGGACCTGACTTATGAGCAACAGCCAGTGCAGATCTTAGACCGACGTCAGAAGGCGCTTAGGAACAAGGTCGTTGAGCTCGTGAGAGTTATGTGGCGTCATGACTCGCCAGGAGAATCCACCTGGGAGCGGGAAGATGAATTGCAAGAGCGTAATCCATATTTGTTTCCTGCTCTTTAGTTGATAAGAATTCCGATGGCGGAATTTTTCTTAAGGTGTGTAGAATGTAACGGCCGGTATTTTCTAGGCGTATTAATTATTGTATGCATGTACCTTGTTTTGACCATCCGGATGTGTTCGTGCGCGAGTTCTATTTTTGTGCGTCGACGCGAGCGCGTCGATAATTTTAAATTTTTACCATGGCGTGATTAATAAATTTTAAACACTAATTAATTACCCCTAATTAAATTGTTATTAACTAACCCTACAATGAATCCCACCGAAATGTATCGGTAAGATCCAACCACCATCTTCAACCTTCATCCCCCACATTCAGCTTTCCCCTCTTCAATTAGTCTCCTCCGTTGTTCTTATAACAGTAAACAACATCAACATCGAGGAACAACAGCAAACCTTCCTCCTCCCTGCAAATTCTCCAAGCCAAAACAAACAGACAGAGATCAAATCCAACCCTCCTCTTTGCAATTCCGTCCGATTGGAACTCATCACAAACCAAATCAACCCCAAAATCACCAAACCAAAGTCTGTTCATCCATTTCCAAAAATCAAACAATTTCATCAACCCAATTTCTCAAGCTCAAATTCGAAATCAGCCCCACTCCAAATACAAACCCAAACTGAAATTGAAACAGCGAAATTTCAGATCCAAAGAACCAAAATCCCAGATTCAAAGAAATCAAACACCCAAATCTGAAGCACAACTTCAGAATCGAACCTCAAACCCAAATCAAACCGAAAACCAGAATAAAAAACAACTCATCTTCTTCCACATTCCTCTACCCTCACCCCCTCGCCTGAGGACCACCCGTAGCCGCCAGCTCCTCTCGCGTACCGCCCAGGTGCGCCGCCATCCGCCCCCTGCGCCGCCGTCCGTCGGCAGTCCTCCCCGTCGCCCATGCGTGAGTTCCCCTTGGTGTGTGACTTCCTTGCCCATGGCTGCTACAAACTTTAAAAAAAGAAATGAAGGACAGTAAGAGACAGGGAGAGAGAGGGAGTGACAGAGAGAGAGAGATAGTTAGAGGGATAAAGTTAAAGAGGAGACATGTTGTAAGAGAGTATTAAAGAGATTTAGATAGATATTAATATATTTGTTGTAGGTAGAGTGGGTGTACCTTTTAATGTAATGTTAACATGATAATAACCCTATCATTAGCTGGTATTAGGTTAGTTAATAGATTGTTAGTAACAGATTTAATATCAACTAGTTAGATTAATTTCAGTATGTTATTAATTGTTAAATGATGTTAGGTGAATAATATTAGAATAAAATGAGGCGTATCATGTTAGTGTAACGCAATATAAACATCACCCTAGCCAGAGAACCCGATAAAATTAGACGAACCCAATTTAGAGATTATTTTAATATTGTGTTTATCTCACGAAAAATCTAATTCAGTGATATGTTTAACCAAAACAGAGAACCTGACGTACGAATATCACTGTAACGAAGCACCCGTCAAGATGAACCCAACGACACCAAAATCGCTGAAATCAGGCAAGTATACGATTTATATTGAATTTTTGAAGGTAGATGCCCATTTAGTCTTTTGCATGTAAAGTTGTATAACTCAAAACCTGCACGTGAAATGACGCGTGATATTACCACCGTGACATCCGTGACTGAAATGTGATCCAACGGCATATAATTTGATATACCTTAGTTTAGAACAATAGTAAGAAAAGTTAGCTTTCTGTATCATAATCGTTAAACTCTCATTTTCACCCTTTTGTTAAATTATTGTGAATGTTGTTTCGACACTCTTGTAAACATGGAAAATACTGTATAAAAATAAATGATTATATTATTTAATTGCTACATGTCATGGATTAACTAACAAGTGTGTGACATTGTGAAATTGTGCGCTTCGAAGGCGAAATCATGACTTTCGTGATGTCATGTGAGTTGACTATGCTGGCTCGTGTTCCAGCACAAATTTGGATGGGGTTAGGGTTGAGCGGCCACTAGGCGTATGAAATGGTACTCTCTTCAAGGGCACCACACGTATGCGGTGGGTTAGCGCCAATCACGGTAAGCCCCCGTGAGAAGAACGACTCACTCATTACGACCTAAAGGCGTGAACCCTATGATAGACGTGAAGTACTAACATGAAACTTGCAATTGTTATCTCAGTCAAAATGACATGCTAATGAACCAAAGAAAAGATTTACTTTACTTGTTAAACTGCTTAGAACTGCATGATAGGATGTATTTCACTTTATTTCATTTGCATGTTTAATCTTGTATCTCATTTAATTTATTAATGCATCTTAAATCCAGTATAAATTTGTATATATCTTGCCTTAGGTTTCTAACATCTTCTTGCAGATCCTTGCTGACATACATTCGTGTTTTTGGATGTATGTTAGATCCCGAGCTTGAGTACCAGGAGGTTCCTTACGAGATACCTGACTTGGAGAGTCAGGAGTTCGCTGTAGACGCCGAGTCTCTTCCTGCGAAGGACTAGAGGACTATTCCGTTGCTGCTTTATCTTAGTTTACTTTCAGTTTTGAGTGTATGTTATCCTTGTTGTATTTTGGCGCAGCTGTGGCTTGACGTTTTATTTCGTGTACGGACATTTATAATTCTGGATGTGGCTGTAATGTACGAATAATTCTTGTTCTTCTGAAATGCATGCAAAGGACCTACCCTGCGTTTTTATCACAGACGCTTATTGAACTCGAGCTTCGCCGCTCCAGTTCATGCGGGCATCGTAACGTTCTAGCTTCCGGTGTCTTTTGGGAAGCGGGGCGTTACAAGAAGCCATTCTAAATCTAACAGTTGCTAGGGGGCCTTTCAATATTTATCAGAGAAACTGCTGATAGGCATGCATCCATTGCGATGCAACCAAAATTGATTTTACACAAAAACAATGACAAACAAGATTAATACCCATAATCAATTAGCCTAGTACATGAGCATGTGCCTGTTAACTTCAGAAAGGTCCTTTGTTGCAATGACCCAATTCAATGTGATATGTGACCACTCCTACTGACAAATGAAAAGAATTGCTGCCCACATGCTGAGGCGTAAAATGGGATTCTAATCATTCATATGGTAACTATCTTTTAAAAAACAATGAACCCGTGCTATCGCAATTTGCAGAATATTTTGCAAATTACTCTGCACAGTATAGACACATAGGCACACTGAAAAGACACCCGAATAGGAACATCATCCACAACATGATGGAAATGTCCATATTTGGGTTTTGAGTGGATTTCTTCATTGGGATCTGTCGAGGATGCCTACATCATTATTCAGTTTCTGCTTTCCTCTTCTCCTCCATATATTTGCACTGGTGTATACATCTTTTCACATGCACAGTGCATTATTCCAGTTCAAGCATGTTGCCAACCCATGTGTCTGTTTAACGTGGGAGGTATGTTTGTTTATATGCACGCATACATGGTATATGTGTGAATGCTCACTGTTAATGAAAAGTTTGACTTTGGCTACCAATGATATCCTGATAAGCTTGGGAAGAATCCAGATCCAAAATAAAACAAGACCATGCTTAAAAACCAAGTTTAATTTGGGGTTGTATTTTCAGTTACTTCTTTCATACAGATTACAACCGTAATGTTACCATCAGATATATAAATTAAGGTAGTATCAGATATATAAGAATTGGGTAATAATGATACTCAAAAAACATTGAGTGGAACAAGTTGCATTAATTTAATCGATACCCTCAAGCTAATTGCTTAGCAAACTGCATATTGATCAACAAATTTTTCAGAATGATCGGATATCAGGTTGGTGGTTCTAGAAATTGATAA
The DNA here is from genome assembly GCA_030789695.1 of Scilla litardierei. Classification (NCBI taxonomy): domain Eukaryota; kingdom Viridiplantae; phylum Streptophyta; class Magnoliopsida; order Asparagales; family Asparagaceae; genus Scilla; species Scilla litardierei. The sequence continues at coordinate 9,305,561 of CM061141.1, forward strand.
ATAAAAATCCAAACCTGTTAAACCTTTCTGTACGCAAACCATATACCAAACCTGATCCTAGATACTTACCGGGTTAGAAATTCATATCATATCCCAAAAATCTGGTTTGCATTCACAATAAGTGTGTGCTTGAAATGACTCGCGTAATTTAGGAATGATGGGTAAGTTCATCGGTCAAGTAAATATGTCAGAAAATGGTACAGATTCATTATGCATTCTGTGCGAACAACTGTGGTTGCTAGCTCATCCCCTTCCCCTTTTCACCCTCACTAGATTGCTCGGTAGAATCAGTATCCAATTAACCTAATGGAGGAAGCTGAGTGCATGTGTGCATAAATGGACATCATATAGAAACCAAAGTAGCAAGTGATAACCTGGCCTAGCCTAGCATTCTGTGCTGAACATGGATATACAACATGTAGGGAGCATAATAATCAGGGTGGAACTGAAACTCATTCATACTCTTCTTTTTTGTGTGTGCATGGGGGTTGGTGAGTCTGTGGTTTTTATTATTTTATTTTATTTGTTTTCTTTTCTTTTTGTGGGTTTTCTGTTTTGGGGAGGAGGGGGATGGTGTTTGGCTAAGAGGGGGGAGGGGGAGGAGGTATGAAGCGTGGGAACCTATGCAAGAAGTATGATAAAACATGTAAAATAAGGAGTGGCGGCTCTTAATTGATCAACACAAGTGAACTGTGCGTAGACGCTTTGTAAAACCGCAGTGCATCTACGAGGGGCGCTAATGGATGAGTGGGCTTCCCCTTTTGATTCACGGAATGTGATTTGGGGCACGATGTGAGTTAGCGTGCCTAGGCAAAAGATAACCGGAGAATAACACAAGATCGTCTTTTCTTGCTGCCATGGGATCAACCTGTGAACAAGGTAAACCAATGGGATGGGAACCAAAAACCAGGAGGGTATCGCGTGGGCAGAAGACGATCCAAAAAGCAAATGCTCACCCTTCAAAGGGCCTGATGATATAGGCGAGTGGTAGCTTGCTTCCATGCTGGCCTGACCACGAGGAATCAAGAGATCTTTGCCGATGCTGACTGGATCTTGGGTGACAGAATAAGGCGGCCAGAAGCGACAAGCGGTCGCTGTCGAAGGTTAGTTCTAGCCACTAGGCTAGCAGTAGTGAGTGTCCGAGTGCTACTAGTCACATTACACATTTTGCTAAACATATTAGATTTATTTACAAGTTTGCCATTTCCTTTGGCAAACTTGTAACCTGTAACGGCAAACTTGTAAATAAATGTAACATGTTTATCAAAATTTATTTTATGACTAGCACCACTCTGGGTGTCCAAGCAGGTGAAATTTTTACCCCTCATAGGTATAGCAAATATATGAATTGCAAGTGTTAGGATTTATATTATATTTACATGCATTACAGCTTGTATTAATATTGAGTAGTTTGGTTTATTGACTATACACATGTACCTTTATATATATATATATACTAGTCATTACCCGTGTCCGCGGTCACGTTTCATTTAAGATTTTCCCTCGCAAAATCTTTATTCCCCAAAAAATTATTTTTACAGCCGAAATTGTGTAAAACAAATTAGCGTAAAAATATTTAGCGGCACGGGCGCATTCGGTACAGAACAACAAATTCGACAAGGGCACCTTCGGAGCAAAACAACAAATTCTCGTAAAAAATTTAGCGGGCGCCTTTGGCACGGGAAATTATTCTCATCTTGTTGTCCCATGCGTCGAAGAGACGGTGGACCCTGCGTTAAGGGGGAGATCATTCGATCTGCAGCAGCATTCGATATGCAGCATTAAGTGCAAGTTAAAGTTTTTTTCCAAATGCATTAATTGCATGCACTCTCCTATTCCCCAGAAACTTTTATTCCACATAAAGTTTCATTTCCCCAGAAACTTTCTTTTTCCAAGAAATGTTTTTCCCTCCAAAACTTTCCACAAAATCTCATCTCAACCATTCAATCCTCAAGATTAAATCCAATTTCTATCAACCTGTTTGTCCTAATCAGCTTGTCCTAGTCAACCTTAGAATTCAAAACAGTTGTGTTTTAATATATAAATATATATGAGAATGATGTAGAAAAGATGGCACCTGATCTATTAAATCAGGTGCCAAAACACATAAAGTTGGAAAATACAAGCCCATGTGGGGCTTGTACCTTCAATGGGGCCCTTCTTTTTGTGTCTTGCACCTGCTCTAATAGATCAGGTGCCACCTGATCTACATGATTCCATATATATAGACACACACATATATATGAGAATAATGGGTATCATATAACAATGGAAGCTTAGCCTTCTATATCAAGACAAAAAAAGTGGGCGGTACACGTACAAGCACATGTGGGGCTTGTACTTCCCTACTTTTGTGTCTTGGTATATGAGGCTAAGCCTCCATTGTCATATGATACTTATTATTCTATATATATATGGGTAAGAAGTCATTGATTAAAATTGGTCAAGTCGGTTGACTTGATGGCCAATGATTGGCCATCCAAAAAGCAATCCACATGGTTGCTTTTTGGGCGCCATGTCAGCGCACCTGACAATCTGTTTTCCTTTGTTCTCGTATATATATATATATGGCCAAAAGCATGTGAAAAATTTTCGCATGATTTCGATGCGAAATTTTTTTTGAATTTTGTCAAGAGTTTTTCCTATGTTTAATACATACATACATATATATATATTCTTGGGAAAATAATGAGTAAACCCTAGGGAGATTTGATCCTAAAACGTTCTATTCATTGTCTTTTCAACGAGTTTAACATTATATAAAATAAACATCAGATGAAGATGAAGTTACGGTCATTACAAGCCGCAGCTGTCATGCTACAAACCCAATCCGAATCAAAACATGATTTTGCCATGAATCTTGGTCTCTCTTTTTGGTTATTTGAATAGTATTAGGGCGTGTTAGAGTGTGCGACCCGAATCCGATTTTTTGACCCTACCCGAAGAGCCCGCGATGTGACATTTAATGGGGATATTTTCAGGGCTCTGTGGTGGTAGCGGAGGGATCGGACCAGTCTAATTTTGCCCATATAAATATGATGTACTCTAGGGTTTCGGCTTTAACCTCTCTTTTTAGCTGCCGTACTTCTCCTCCTTTTGTATCAGATCTTTGATATAGTGAATTTCTCTTCTCTACCCGTGGTTTTTCCCCGTCTTGGGGTTTCCACGAAAATCTGTGTGTTCTTTGTTTGTGTTTTTCATTGTCTGTTCTTGATCAATCTTGTAACAGCACGAGAGGAAAAGAACTATGAATTAATTAGGAATTCTACTCCTTAATTATTTTGGCCCTTAGATATTCTATAAATAGAAGCTAATTATATTCCTCTTTATGACGATGCACTCTTCTCCCCTTTGTTTTCTCATTTGATGAGAAATTTGGGGGTTTAAGAGAGTTTTTCTGAGTGCATTAGGGATTTGGCTTTGAAGAATTTTCACATATTGTATTCCTCACATGCTTTAGTAAAACATCTTCTATTTCCTAAGAACTGGAGCCAAAATGACAAGAATGAGAAATTTGGTTCCAATCCAGTTCTTGAAATTTAGGACCAAGATATCCATAAAACTAGTGATAGAAAGAGAACACGTTCAAAAGTAGACAGGCAACAAATAAAATCTACAACCATAAAACACTACATGTCATCATTATCCATTTAACCTACTTCTCTACAACCCGCATTACCAGCACTTTCCATTTCTATGAGAGATTATTTTGAGATAGCTCACTGCAAATGCTTAAAGAATGTGGCTTCGTTGATCAACCTACTTAAATAAATTGTGTCAATGAAATCTGTGTCGGAAAACTTGGTAGAATACCTTGGCTATACGAGAAAGACCAGAGAAACAGAATACTTAGCAGATGTAATTGAAAGCGCTGTGGCATGGGATGACCACTGCCTTGAAAGCAATTACGGCGCGACCTCGGTGGTAATCGCTGTTACCGGTTGCTCTCCAAGGTTAACATAGCAGCCCCTGGACGCGTCCACTCGTGGCCAGAGACTTTGGAGTTTGCACAGTACAGATACCCAGGATAACAAGCCGAGAGAAAGAAAGTTTTCGGAGGAAGCAGATATTTCCGTGTGACACATATGGAAAGAGACATCACTATTTATATGAAGCATCAAAAGATGTTTCAGAATACAAACGGTCAAAATTAATTGGGGACAATAAATGCTGTAATTAACAGCTGCAATCAAAACCATAATTATGGCGTATGAATGCAGAAATTAAATAGCCATTAACTTCCCTAATAAACTCCTCCAAGGCAAATTGCCCAAGCAATGTGAGACTAAAAAGAATAGTGGGAATGAAACAAAGGCTTTTGAGAGCCTATTATTTCCAACAATCCCCCACTAATGGCTCGAAAAAAGAAACAAAGAATCCTGGGTAATGAACGGATATATACTTAAGTATCAATGTCTTTCGATTGAATTGATACGTAGTGAAGTGAGGCAACAACTTACTTCCTAATGAGTGAATTTCTCTTGAACTCATTAGAGTTCGGTTGAGACCCCCACAACACGTATTGAACCTTGAGTATGTGCAAACTCCGCGATACAAATCAAGCGCTTTAAGGCCATGCGCACACCTTGGGTCTCATGAGTGCTCTAGAAAGACTGCCCTTGTCTTTCATAGGAGGCGGCCAAACCTTCACACTCACGTAGGTGGTCCATCAAGTGCTTCTCTATAGCACCATCACAAAGGATATGGAACCATTAAGAGCATATTGCTCAACCTCTCAACAGATAATGAGTCCATCAAGTGCTTCTCTATAGCACCACCAAAACTGGGTATGGACTTATCTCAAAGTGAATCCATCAAGTGCGTCTCAATAGCACCACCAAAACTTGGCTATGGATTTAAAAACACTACCACATATCATAGGGATGGAAATGTAGTGTATGTTAAGAATCATATGGCTTCGTTAGACCACACTGGGTATCAACCATATAATCTTGACTCATGTGCTTTAGCCCCATCCCCCTCGACGAATCAAATACCACATTCATTGGCAACCCCTTGGTTAGTGGATCTGCAAAATTTCTTTCAGACTTCACATATTCCAAAGAAATTACTCCATTTTCCAGGAGTTGTTTGACCACACCGTGTCTGATGCGTATGTGTCTTTTTTCGTTACAGACACTGATTTTTTAGCAGCTCCAATGGCTGCTTGAGAATCACAATGAAGGGAAACTGTCGCAGATTCCCCCCCACAATGGCACGTCTGCTAACAAGTTTCGTAGCCATTCAGCTTCTTGCCCTGCCAACTCAAGAGCAATGAATTCAGATTCCAGGTGGATCATGATGTACATGTCAGTTTGAAAGACTTCCATGATATAGCGCCTACACCCAAAGTAAAAAAACCACTAGTTGGACTAATTTCATCATTACCTGAAACCCAGTTTGCATCACAAAATCATTTTAAAACAGCAGGAAATCTGCTAAAAAGCAAACACTAATCAATTGTTCCTTTCAGGTATTTTAGCAAATGATGAAGAGCGTTCCAATGTTCATTACTAGGGTTATGTGTATAACGACTTAGCTTACTAACCGCATAGGCTATATCAGGTCTAGTGCCTCATCATAAGTTTTTAGGTCGCTTCTATCATAAAGGCAGCCACAAGCTCATCACTAAGCAGATCTATACATGCATTTTCTGATAGAAAATCCGTAATAAAGGCAGGTAGATCTACCTTGGCCAAACACCCCCACACTCTAAGAAAATTTAGGTTGGGAATATATCATTTTCACATCACATAAGGTGTCTTGTCTTAGTTTCTTATGGGGTATACAGTTAAGAACATGACAAGCTGAAAGAATATCTTCATACCCACATGTCATCAGACATCCCTGAACTCAAAGCATATCATTCATTATTTCCTTCAAAAATCTGTCCTTACGAACAACTATACCATTTTGTTGCAGTAAGAAAGGGGCACCAAACTAATCACATTCTTCTCATAATAGTTTTTATTAAGGATGTTGGACCTAACTCTCTTGATATTCCTCTGTTTCTTCTTCCTTTTTTAGCCATATTATATTCACTCTCCTTTCAAATTTTCAATATCATTTTAAAACCCAACTACCAAAAACTGGAAGTGGGAAAAGGAATGGGCTCAATTTAACAGCCTTTTGAATGACATCATTTCATTCCTATTTTTCAATGACCCACTTATGGAAAAACATGATATTGCTTATAAAACTCCTAAAACGTCTCGTAGACCTGGAATTACATGAAGAACAACCACATTCCAATTCAATTTTTAATCCAACTTCCATACAGCCCCTAATGAAGAGTATTGTTTATCTGCGTTAGGGCTTGAAAATCCAGTAAGGTAAAGTTGGCTGCTTGGCCACTAACGGTTGATATTAGTAAGAGTATTTAATTATAGCTGGCACTAAATCGTGCATGTTGTGTGATATTGTTACGGATAGAGGCCATCTCTAAATTGATGCCTCTCACATGTAAACTCCAAATGCTGGATATTATAAAAATATTGTTTTGAAGTGGATACTCTTGAATGTCAACACACCCATTTAGAAAGCTCAATCCTTCCGTAAACTATCAAAGAATTTATCGATCCCAATAAAATTTGTTACAAGCCAAAACAATCCAACCTTTCATCGATCAATGAATATAACAAAAATGTACACGAGAACAGCAACCATCATCCAAAATAACGGAAAAATCAATCAACAGCACATTAACGAGCCGTGTTTTAAATTGTTGATTTGACAAAATATTTTATTAAAAAAAACACAACAAATCCATTAACTCCCAAAGAATTAGTTTGACACCGACTTCCATAAATAGATAATTCATACATGGAAATTAAACATTTATATTGTCATAATGTTGTATTAAAAAAATGTAGTGCTCATGAATACAGCAAAAGATTCGGATCAACCACCCTCCCTCCAACATATCTACATGCTTGTGCATGCTGGAAAACATCTTTTCCAAACAACCACACCTCCGCTGGGAACATCTCTCTCCTCTGTCCTAACGTTCTCATCCTCATACCAAACCAAGCTCCTATTTGGACACATGCAAAAATGTATGCATTCCCACATGCATAAATCTCATTATAAAGTAGTCTACTAAGAAAAAGTGAAGATGTGGTATCACTGTTCATTTACTGTCTACACACTTAAGGGGCGTGTAGAGGTTTTAATAATTGGGGAACGAGTGAACCTCGAGGGGCATCTGTAATGATGATAGAATACATATAGGAAATGGAAGTAGATTTGAACAATTGCATAAAGAAATTTAAACAAGGACATTCACAAATCACCATATGAGAATTTAAGATTTCGCTTAATGGGAGAAAAATCTCAGAAAAGGATACACAAGATAAATGACATTATAAAACCTCTTAATATCATGTTTATGCTTTCTTATGCTTCTTAAAAAAATTGATTGCTCTGTGAAAATATCTTCCCATAGAGTTTATGTAAATATGGTAGGAAACAAAACAAAAGGTAATTCTGGAACAAGTACTATACATGGATAATATAGTATCTTTGCATAAAAGAGAGAAAAGCGAAGATAAGAAGCATGAGTTTTGAATCTCGAATTTTAGGGGGACTTAGTATGCTGTTTTTCTTCTTTTCATTTCTTTTAGAAATCTCTTATCGCCATAGTATAATACCAGATTTAATTGCTTTCAAATTGTAGGAAAACTTGGTAGAATACCTTGGCTATACGAGAAAGACCAGAGAAACAGAATACTTAGCAGATGTAATTGAAAGCGATGTGGCGTGGGATGACCACTGCCTTGAAAGCAATTACGGCGCGACCTCGGTGGTAATTGCAGTTGTCGGTTGCTCCCCAAGGTTAACACAGCAGCCCCTGGACGCGTCCACTCATGGCCAGAGACTTTGGAGTTTGCACAGTACAGATACCCAGGATAACAAGCCGAGGGAAAGAAAGTTTTCGGAGGAAGCAGATATTTCCGTGTGACACATATGGAAAGAGACATCACTATTTATAAGAAGCATCAAAAGATGTTTCAGAATACAAACGGTCAAAATTAATTGGGGACAATAAATGTTGTAATTAACAGCTGCAATCAAAACCATAATTATGGCGTATGAATGCAGAAATTAAATAGCCATTAACTTCCCTAATAAACTCCTCCAAGACAAATTGCTCAAGCAATGTGAGACTAAAAAGAATAGTGGGAATGAAACAAAGGCTTTTGAGAGCCTATTATTTCCAACAATCTGCGGCTAAAAACGCCTGGCAAAATAGTATTTCATCTTCTGATGTCTAACTTTCAACAGCAAAATTACAGATTACTGACATATGATCTCACTGAATTGGGGAAATGGGCAATTCTTTCCCACGACCAGGCTAAGATCTATTAGGGGGTCACGCCAAGAAATAGATAACAAAATGCAAGCAAGCGACATTAGCTAATTAAATACGTATGCAATCAACTATACCGTAAGATTTGGATGCATCCAACTCTAAATCTCAAAAATCAACAAACCCATATTCAAGATCAGTTGATGTGCTCATGGCTATTATCATTAAAACTAATAGAAAACATCTCAATTGAACAAAATGGGCTTCAAGATGAGATCTTTTTATTACCATGGAAGTGGCCGTACTGGCCCCGGCCATGATCAATGTGGTATTAACCCAGCTCTTGCGGCGGAGGATGCCATAGATGTTGAGGAAAGAGAGAGGCCAGAGGAAGAAGAGCTCGACCCAGGTGAGCCCAACAAAGAAATGGGGCTTCTCTTGCATCAGATAGTCTCCGTACTCGGTACCGTACCATTGCACAAGCGCAACGAGAGCTGACGGGTACAGATTAGAAGGGATGACGGCCTGAGAATCGATCAATGGTGTTGCAATGGCCAGGACCGAGAAAAATATGATGAGGATTAAGTCGACGATGCCTGAGACGAGACCCATTGACTTTGATTTGGAAGACGAGAAGCAGAGAGCTCGAAGATAGTTGAAAATGAGAGGGGGGATAGTGTGAAAATGAGAGAGGGGGGATAGTGTGAGACGATTAATGGGTACGCTGGGTTGGAATATCATTGTAAGGTAAGGTGCTCCTATGAAAGTAACATGCAAGGTAGAAATCACTAATATCTTAAAAAAAACACAAGAACATGTGGTGCACGTGCCTAACCGAAAAGGAGTGAGAACTGTATGTGTGTCGGTATCGTTGGGATTAAAAGGAGATAAAGGTGTGTTTTGAGGTGTTATTTGAAATTGTGGTTTTTTACTTGGGGTGAGATTTTGGGTTTCTTTTTTGGTGAAAATTGGGTTTGTGGGGTGAGGTGGCTCCCTTATGGCATCTCATGTGGCGATGTGACATTGACACATGGGACAAATGTGCCACATGGGCCAACCTCCTCATTTGTAAAATAGTTATTTCCATTTAGACATCGTTAAAAAGTTAAAAGACCGAAAAAAATACACGTTCATCTTTATATACTAAAATTCCAAAAATATCGAATATTTATTTTTAACTATCCATACATTTTTTTCTCAATTTTAACGGCTTCACGTTAATAGACCTGTTGTAACTGATAAATCAACAAACAAAATTCACATGATATGAAAGTTGTATCGATTGATGCACTCAAGAAGTACTTGCGATATGCAGTCGAGTTATCTTCTGCAAGGTTAGCTCACATGTACTCGGATCATGTCTATCTGACTCTGCACAAGTTAGCTACAGCGATGTCGCGCTAATGGACTTTTACAGTGCATGGATTCTCAGATCGGCGGATTGACAGCTCATATGTCGGCAACTCTAGAGTCTGAGCTTCTAACACTTTAGTGTTTTCTCACAACCAAAGTTCTTGAAAGATGATTCGGTTACGGCAGCTGACATGGGATGACGTAGACAACTAACTGGGCACTGAGCGAGATGACCACGGGCTGAATAATCTCGGATCCAAGCTATGATCGTCGGTTTCGACCTATATCTGGGCTTCCTATAACACATGAAACTCGTTAGGGGGTCAGATTTGGGATCCAACCTAATCCCTTCCGACGCTTAAGTTGGCCATTGACATAAGGAGGGTTCGGGGTAACTATCTCTGTCCTGTTGGGAGGTCGTCCACTAGTTCTGTCGTAGAGTTTTGGAGGAAATGTATAATGTGGAGCAGATACCGAGATTGGAGTATCTGACTTGGGTGATTGTCAAATAATGAGAATGTAGAAGAAGCCAAAAGTCCTATTCTCGTTGTCCAAGATGCTACTTACAGGCAGCAGACAGGAGCTGGTAACGTCCGAGCCTTTATGTAACTTTATTGCATTTGGATGTGAGTCATCGCCATTGATAACGAGCTAAACGGTCGGTCATTGAATGTCTGCATTAATGACGAGTTTAATGGTTGGTATTGATGAGGAAACACAACGGTCAGCTTGGTTGCCGCATTTAATGAGGTGTCGGTTGGCCTCAAGTATAGTCTCTGAGCTGTTGGGCCGAAGTCGTTAATTTTATTGGGTTTGTCCGCTCAAATAATCAGCCGATTGATTATAAAAGGTCGGATCACGTGTCATGCGGTCTTCTGCGCACGCACATCCTTTTGGGCGTGGGCCCCACCACATAGGATTTCGAACCCAATGTGCAGATTTTTGGCGGCTACTCTTTTTGCGAAAAACATGTTTTTGGGCTATCTTTAGAGTCTCGTTTGAGGGGGGTCAAATGAACTCGGAATGATGCGCCAATTTTTTTCATACGCGTTCACCACTCAACCCTTTTTGCAACGATGTATGACATCGTTTTTTGAGCTCAACAGTGAGGGATAGAAAATTCATCAAAGTTTGGCATTCGTGTAAGGCAAACTAAATTGATTTTTCTTCTCCAAAAAGTATAGTCCAACATCGATAATATTGAAAGAGGCATGGTCAGCCACCTATATAAATATGGGCATACCACCTTCCTTGAAACTCGCACTAAGCTCCAGATATGAGTAGCTCTATTAAACGCGAGCAAGCTCGGCTCTAATCTTAAATTAATATTCTATCTTCTCCCTAATTCTTCATTGCTCTTGATCGGGCTCTAGCAAATCTACGAAGTAGTTCGGATCGAATCCGAAGTCTTGATGGAGATTCAACTCAAGGTGAAACTTTCTTTGACGCGTGGTTGGCTCGACGACAAGGGTGTTGCTTGCCTCGGGAAGTGGTTCGGCTCGGGATGCGATTCGGCCTGTGAGAAGTGGCACGAGTCATCGCTTCGGAGATAAAGAAATGTTGCTGAAAACGACGCTTCGTATTCTGCGGAAACGAAGTGAAATGTATGTAGTTTAATTTATATGCGTTTACAACTGCAATAGGTTGATAGATTTATCCTTAGGGGTTGGTCGGACCCAACCCGGTGATAGTAGAGATTCTGGATATGGTTTATTCTTTAGGGCTAGACTTAAAAATGTTTTAAGTTGTTTATTCCGCTGCTTTTATTGTTTTCGTCGTCCGCCCGACTTAGGCCATACATCGATTTTATAGCACTGAGGACCCACAAAACCCATCACATATTATATTATCAACTACTTGAATTGAGAACATTTAATGGATGTGTAATTGCAAGAGCAACGAGTAATGTGATATCGTTTATTATTATTAAAATGATAGTTTTTCATTTTAAACATTCTTAAAGTATTCATAATTAAAATCGACAAAGCATTAAAATTACCACAAAACTTGACCAATTATAGCCAAATAGGATGTCATGTGCGTTTTTGTTGGCCCGGATCACTACGAAATGAACATGTTTCACAACATCGTTCTTTTTGTTCTTCATATTATAAAACATCAAAATATCACTTGAACAAAGCTAGAGATTTTGCGCATTCATCCATTCAGCGTAGGACGTGCAAAAACATTGTGCTTACCTAAGAGTCGTGCTATATACACCGGAATAAGTTCGGTGTATGCATGAAAAACAAGGCGACAGGTCGATTGAATCGACTTATGGGACCCGCTCCATCAAATGTCCGTGAAGCGACATTTTTCTCCATCAAATGTCTCAACAGAAATACATGTGAAGCGACTGTGGGCCCCACACCATCATGTTTCTCTCCCTCGTTGCGCAGCCTCTTTGCGCGGCCTCTTCACCGTCGAAGAACCCGAGCCCCCTCATCCTACGCCATGAAACCTCACCGACCACCTCCACCAGGTGCTACGGTGGACGACGGGGTTCGTCGAGATCTTCTTCTCGTAGAACAACGCCATCCTCGTCACCCGCAAGCTCAACATCCTGCAGCGCATTGATTGCTTGTCACGTTGAGATTGAGCTCGAGGTCTAGGCTCGGACTCGGTCTAGGTGGCTCCGGGCTAGACCTTGGATACTTGGAGGTCCTCTTATGGGTCCTTGTGTTGTAGAATTGTATTTGATTAGAATGCAACCAAGCGAACATAACAAAAATTTTAGTAACATGCGTGGATTAATTTAGGAGATGGTGAGATGAAGGAAGTTGGTATGTACCTTGATATCGAGGCATTTTTGCCACTCCACGGGCAGATGAGCATCAGGGTGCATGAGATCAAGGTGATGAGCTTGTTGCTGATCTTTTTGCCAAAACTTGGGCTCCGTACCACTGACGTCCTTGGGGCGAACGGGTGCAGACCAAGGGTGGACTGAGCCATGTTGATCATCATAACCCCATCAACAAGCTTTTGTCTTATTGCTCTCCTTCATGGATTTCGCTCGACGCCGACGATTGGCAGGTCGAGATGGTGGCCGCCGTCTGCATGAGGTGCCACAGGCTGGTCATGATGCGCAAGGCCATGCCCTAACTGCAAGTTTGTGCATCCTCAAGGCTAGAGCGACGACTGCGGGGTTTGCTGGAGCGAATGGTGGTCGGATCATCGACATCGGCAGGCTCAGGTTGTGCCGGGAGCGACGAAGAGGCAGTGCATGGATGCGGGGAGCTTGGATGCAGTTGGGTTCCGCCGGAGGGCGCTGGTAACCAGAGGAGGGCAGGGGGCTTGCCGAAGATCGGTGGAGGAGAGGGGGCTGGCCGAAGATAGTGATTTGAAATGTGAAAAACAACAAAAATTGTCTAAAAATAAATGATTTGGTTTTGAGAGAGAGTATATGCTTTTTTGTTTCGAAAACTTTGGGATCTTGGTCCAAAAAAATGCTCGTATGGATTTTTTTGAGTTCAAGAACGAAGATGACGGGGAAGAAAGCCGGATGATTTGGATAACTGATGAAAGACCTCGACGGCGAGCTAAGAGCTGTGTACTTCTTTGTTCTCCGTGTACTTCTTCGACGGCAAGCCTGGATTCTTCGACGGCGACCTCGTCGTCGAAGAGGCAGCGTAAAGAGAGGTAGACCTCATGATGATTCGGGGCCCACAGTCGCTTCAGGGTCTTTTCGGCGGCCCCCCTAGGAAAAAAATGTCGTTTAGGCATTTGATGGAGCGGGTCCCACCAGTCAATTCGCGAGCTTACAGGATAGGCTGAAGTCTTATTTTCCGTGCATACACCGAATTGATTCGGTGTATATAGCACGTCTCTAACCTAATAGTTGTGTGTTAACAATTCCGACGGTAATTTTTCGACGTTGACATGTGTTAATATTTATCCTCATTATATATTATACAATTGAGAGATGGTTTTGATTGGGGTTGCTGATATGACAAAAGGTTGCGTAGAAAGACGGCTATAATTGAATCTTGATGAATTAATGGTCAAGATGCGAGGTTGTGAAAATTTTAAGGGAAATCCTTTGTATTTCTAAAATTTTGGGGAAACCAAAATTTTGGGGGAACCCAAAACATTGATGGAAAAAATTGGCCAGAAATTTATAAATATATATTTCTCTAAAATTTTGGAAATTTTGGAGAACTAAAATTTTTTGGGTACTAAATTCTTTTCACGAAAATTAATTTTGAGGGTAACTAAATAACGATGATGGGAACTAAATCCTTTGAGGATGACTAATTTTTAGGGGAAGTAAAATTTTTGAGGTGAACTAAATAACAACAACTGAGAACAACACTAAATAGAGAGCAGTCGAATACACTAGCCATGCCTAACATGTGAACTAGAGGGATAAGAATGTTATGCCCTACCTCGAATATAATCATGAAGTTGAAAGTATCACATATTCCTGAAGTCATATCATCAAAAAACTTCATTGACTAATACGTGCGCTTTAATTATTGATGTTCGATTAAAATAAGGGAATTCCAAATTTTTATGGGGAAATATTTTAAATAAATTGTGCCCTCAAGCTGTAGGGAACTAAAACTTTTGGGAACTAAATCTTAAGAGAACCAATTTTTTTTGAGGGAAACTAAACAATAATTACTCTGCTTTAATTATTACCTCTAAAATTAGGGAATATTGTGATTTTAAGAATGAAATAGTCTAAATCAACAATGAGAGTACGACTAGTTATCTATTACACTTAGGGCCTGTTCTTTTGCTGGAATAGGGAAGAATGGAATAGGGGAAAGTTTGTATTCCAAGGAGAGAGAAAATGGAGTTTTGTGTTCTTTTGGGTGGAATAGAGTATGGAAAGTGGGGTTTGGAATAGAAAGTGGGGTCCACATGTTATTCTTGTGTTCTTTTGGGATTGGAGAGTTGGAATGAAAAAGTGGAAAGAGGATGAGTTGGAGGGGAGAGATAGAGAGAGATGAGAGAGTGAAGTCCACTATTCCTAAGGATTCCATTGTATTCCAAGCAAAAAAAACTTGGAATACAAAAGTGCTCATCATTACCAAATTGGAATAGCCACGTAGGAGTCTATTCCACGCCCAAAAGAACAACCGCTTGGAATACAAACTTGAAATAGAGTGAATAGTACAGTAATAGTGTCCATATTCCTATTCCCACCCCTATTTTTGGCAAAAGAACCGGCCCTTAGGCAATTTTGTTAGCCGCTAGTTACTATATGGTTGTTGGGTTGGGCTTTAATGGGATAAGAAGCCGGGTAAGACGAACTATGTCCATTCGCATTCGGTGGCATAATCGTGATTTATATGAAATACAGAGTTTAGTATTTATAGGTTTGCTTCCCTTGCATCTTTAGGGTTTCTCAGAATCTTTGCGGCCGCCTGCGTTTCCTTGAGACCAAAGCATCCGAAGGAACGAGAGAAGGTTAGGATAAATCTCGTGTCTTTTGTGAATGGTTTTTATTTACTGTTTTTTGTTGGTCAAATTTGTTGAGTTTTCTGCACAGATCTGTACTATGTAATTTGTTTGCGAGACTTGTTTCCGATCATAGATGTGTTTCGTAGATCTGAAGCTAAACGGTTAACGAAATAGATCTTTTTGCAGTATACGACACAACATTGCTGTGCAAGATAGCTGCGTAATATACTACGAATCATGCAAAATGTTGATTAATTGCTGGGGGAGATTCGAATGGTTGAAAGATGAAATGGTCTTGTGGTAATATCATTTTATTAGGGTAATTTAGTTTGTATATGGGTAATATGGCTTGTAATTCAGGGATGCCTATTTGATTTCTGAAAGTCACATTTTTGTTTGTTCTATTGCAATCTGTGGACTTGACATGGCACGTTTCACTGAGATCTGTGTAAAGCTTGATTTTATAACTTATTGAACTATAAACGGATAGTTGACGGGATTAGCAATTGGACTCTCTTGAAATTTCTAATTAGGTTTTTAACCTTAATTGTATAGATTTGGAAAGAATAGCTAGTGTTTGGAGCTAAAGATATGTTGGAATGTAGGATTAAGTTGACAAGGTCAAGGTATCTGGAAATAGATCTGAAGGAAAGGAGAGGGCTTGGGGTGTTGGATGTTAGCTATGCATGGAAATTACTTTGGATTTTGTAAAATCTATTTGTATTTTTCTTTTTTCTCCCTTTTCCTTCGTAATGTGATTTTAATTCTAAATTAAGCTTCCAGTGAATATAACTCTTTTCCTGATTGAAATGTTGCAGCTTATGGCACGAAAATTATGTGATGCTGTGTAGCATATAGCGGTAGGGCTATTCCTTTTCTTTCCCTTTTACCAACTAGATTTACGGGCATGTGCAAATGCATGTGTAAAAAACTAACAATTTGCACAAAATTTGTCGCTTAGAAGTTTGAAATATTAAATGATTTACAAAAACAAAGCATGACATTTAACATGAATTAGTTATTTAATAAATAGATACTATCGGGAATTGAATATTATAAAGTCTATTTTTAATGACAACAATGCCATTAAAATTGAACCACATTAAATTTATGTTATTTTAAAAATAAAAAAGAATTTTATGTTAGTTTATGACATCTCAATTGAAATTCTGGTTTGCCGTTATAATAGTAAAGATATGCAGGTTCTTTCTTGTTCAATATACAAGATCATTGCCAAGTACTTCCTTATATTGTTTACTTCTACATAGCATGGACACATATACAATGAAGGCGTGTCATATAGGATACACATGTTGTGTAGAATTTGATGTGCTGGCATGCCGTGTTAATATCGGCCTGACTGTGTTTGTGCAACATAGCTTTTCTTCCATTATTTTTTATTCTTTTCCATCATTTTCGGGTGTAGTTATTTACATAATTCACTAGTTTATCTGTTCTCTAACAAAAAGGGATTGACTGGACATCGTATCATGCCAGTGTATTATCTATGTGTTAATCTTATTATTATTACTTGTATCCCTAATATGTGTATATACCATACCGGAAATTTTTTATGCCTGAAACACACCACTTCAAATATCGCTCAGCTGTAAGTTATTCAGAGATCTAGAGATTTTGAAATGCTGTTGATACTTAGGCTTTGGGTATAGTCGTGTGATATTATTAGGCTAGACAACTAGTTAGAAACTTACCCTTTTTGTCACATTTGTGAGATTTTTCTTTTTTAAGGGTAATTGTATTTGCATCATGGCATCTACTATTGTTAATTGTGTATGATAGTTCAGCATTGTAGCTTCATTAAGATGCAAGGCGGTCTATTTAGTTTGAAAATATGCTATTCTCATGCAAATTATCATTAGATGCCATAAGTCGAGTATCATTTTGAAATAAGGACCATTTGACGTGCATATTTACTGGATTTCATGAGTCAGTTAATACTATTAGAGATCTTGTTCTAGCCTGATGCGATAAATTGGCAAGTTCTTTGTTTTCATTACACTAATTTAAAGGAATCCATCTACTTTGTTATAATAAAGTTATGACCACTTTTTAAGTCATTGGGATGTGAAGTTCATTAAAAAAGTCAACAATTGAATGTGTATGATCAAGGTTGTTTTATTGGTTCAAGTTAATAAACCAATTATTAGCGGGGGCACAACTGAATTTTAATTTTTTAATCATACTGAATTACATAACTCAAATGTGGCTTGTAAAGGCTGCTTCTACATAAGCACAAGTGCATGGAAAAACAAAAATGACATTTAGTCATCTTTTGAGCTTTTCCTTTCCTGTCATTAGGTGACTGGAAGAATAATACACATTGTTACGATTAACTCTAGCCATTATATAACTGATACTTTGTTTATGTTTGTGAATAATGCATATTGGCATCCATTAGTGGAAACTAGAAATAACTCGTGCACATAGTGCATGAGTGCATTGGAGAAAAACCCACCCACGGGATGAGGGCCCCACACAAAATGAAAATGTAGAGAGTGGAGTAGGTGGTAGTGTGTGTATTGTCCGGGGGCAAAAAGGTGAGGAGCATGGGGTGAAAGTGCAGAAACATGGGGAGGGGTAAAATGATTAGAGATGTCAACCATGTAATTATGCGGCCAGGTGGATCATTTGTGTGTGTGTGTGTGTTTTTGGAGGGGGGCATGTGGCACCCTCTTCCCTTGCCACATGGGACAACGTGTGCCACATGGGACAATCCCTTTGTCCTCATAGGACAAAGGTGGGGCCCACATCCCCCGTTGGTAATATCTATATTATAGTTTTTGTTGGGGGGGTTGATGTGACTTTGTCCCATGTGGCAATGTCACATCGCCATATGGGATCCACATCATACCCCAAACCATATTTCCACCCAAAAAACCCCAAAATCTCACACCCATTAAAAAACACAATTTCAAATAACACCCCAAACCTAAGCATTTTCCCCCTTTACCCCCCACGATAACTACACATACTCCCACACTTCTAACTTCTTTTCGTTTGCGGGCGTGCTTCATATCCTGTTCGTGTTGTTTTTTTCGCCGTGCATTATGTGCACGGGTTATTTCTAGTTGATTTCTGTTGAATGATCGGTTACATTCAAACCTAAAACTTATGATTTGGAGGCGCACACACAAAAGCTTTGCACTCAACAACTATTCTCCTAACTCCGGAGACAAGGACATGGATATAAATATGGCTACATATGTATGGTTGACTCATGATTTTTTATATTGGGTTTATATTCGTATAAAATACTAACTTAATTTTAGTAAGAATGTCTATAAAACAATAGTTTTTGTTTAAAGAGGATATAATATATTTCATTGCATACATACTTTAAGGGTAATAACAATGTCACTTTTATGCAAGTGCTAGCCAGATGGACACATGGACAAGTGTCGTGTTGTCAGTGTTGGACACATCAATTTTTGGTCAGAAACGCCCTACATATCAGAGCTTAAACTATGCAAAGATAGTCTAGAGTATGCTCAGGTCTTCTTACGTTCATATTGTTTGCCCATGCGTCTGGTTGAATGCTTGAAAATTCAGTGATTTTTCATTAGTATATTTTTAGTTCCTAAAGTTCATGAGCAAAGAGCAGTAATTTCCCAAGGTCTTTGGTGTTGTTAAGTTATAGCCTTGTGGGACATGACAATCAACATCAGCGGTGCCTATCTTTAAATATAGGGGTAGAGAGTGGACTGTTTTTACCGCAAGTGGAAATTTCCTTCTATGGTTGATATCCTTTGCCTTTACTGCTTTTGTCCCACATGTCTGCCATTAACAGCCAGGATATCATGGAACTTGATACCATAGTAGCTATTGGCTTACCGTTAGATTTATTTACTGGCTGTTGAAATCAGCGCGGTTTGGTGACCAGTCAGCTTGTATTGTTGGCTCATAAGCATGGATTTATTGCATGTTTGCTCAGAATTGATGTTTTTTCTGTTGAGTACTACCGCTCAACCATGTTTTTTCCTTTACAATGCGCACACGGAGCGTTCTGCCCACCTGATTCTTTGATTGAATGTTCACTCTCCATTATTTGTGCAGTATGGACGCCCAAGCTAAGCTTGCCGTGGTGGTGAAGGTGATGGGACGAACTGGATCGCGAGGTCAGGTGACCCAAGTTCGTGTCAAGTTTCTGGATGACCAGAACCGTCTCATTATGAGGAATGTGAAAGGTCCAGTGAGGGAAGGCGATGTCCTCACACTACTCGAGTCTGAAAGAGAAGCCCGGAGGCTGCGCTGATGTTGCTGTAGCTGGTCTTGCACGGATCCTGTTAGTATCCTTTCTGGATGCATGGCTATCAGCATACCCTGTTGGTTTCATCTCAATTACTCTCTTTGCTGCCTTTTAGTAGTGCTCAGACTATGGGATATCAGTTAGATATGTAAGCGGATTTTATCAAATTGCTTGTCAAAATGGATTCCTTAGCATCTTGGTTTTGATAATGTTTTAGTTTATATCTGTTTTTGTGTTTTTCTGCTTGTCTGAAACTTGTAGGAATACAATTCAAGTTTGCTGTAGAATCATCTTTTTGAGTTTTGCCTATTTCAGGTTAAAGATTTCTCTGAACTCTGGTTGTATATTTATTAGTTTTCTTTTGTATGTGTGTTAACTGCTTTGCATTAAACTCGTCTTTCTTTTCTTTTCTTTAAATTTGCTTTTTATCTTTTTATTCAGTTCTTTGATTGCTTCATTCAACCGTCTCTCAAATACTTCTTTTTTTGGGCATGATTTGCAATTTGATGAATTGGGTCTCAAGTGAATCATGAGTTTCAGTTTCTTTTAATCATGTGGAGCATGCTACTTCGCCTATTAATGAATTTGTATCCTTTGTATTGGGTGTGATTTGCAATTAAATGGAAGCAAAGAGGTAGAGTAGATCTTTGCCATTAGTTCGGTGCGCTGTATTCACATCGATTAATATTCTAATTCTTTTACTGGGAAATATATTATTAAACAATTTGATGGCTTTGAAAGGGGGTGTTTTTTATACATCAGTACGATTTAGAGAGTTTAAACAATACGAACGATTTAAAAGGTAAATGCCGAAAAACTCTCTTATTAACGATGCAGTTCATTATCGTTTGATCGACCAAGGCCACGCCATCTGATCCATCGCCGCTGCAACCAACACATCCTTCATTGTTGCGGTCGTAGTCCATGGACTCTCTTCTCATCTTCAGCGTTTCGACGATGTCGGCACTGTGCGTCTTTGTTCTCATTCGTTGTTGTAAGAATTACCACCGGTACATGGCCATCGTCAATGCCATTTTCTAGCCTTCTCTTTTGTCATTGTATTTTGCAGGTCTCATGTATTCGTAGGTGGTATTGTCGCTGTCGTTGTCTTTCTAAATTTAATCCTACTCCCTTAGGGTGTGTTTGGTTAGTGGGAAAAGGAAAGAAAAGGAAGGAAAATAAGAAGGGAAATGATTTTCCATTGTTTGGCTTAAAAGAAAAGTGAAAAGAAAAAGAAAATGAAGGAAAAGAGTGGAAAATAAATAGTAAAACTTTTCTTCCAACTTTTCCTCCTCTTGACCCAAGGAAAATGAGGGAAAACAAAGCAAAACTAACTATTTTCACATTCATGCATTTGTGTTTTTTAACAAATATAATTAGTAGCTATTTTTAATGAATTCATGAATAATTCATGAATTCTTTTCAAAAAATTATAAATGAATTTTTCAAAAAATCACGAATTATTATCAAAATTTTACACATGAATTATTTAAAATTCGCAAATTATTCAAAATTTACGATTTTTTCCCGAATTTTTCAAAATAGTATGTATTCGGAATTTTTATTAAAATCATGAATATTTAAATTATTTTTATTCATGAACTTGTTCGAAAAATTTGCGAATAATTCGTGTAATTTTCGTGTTTTGCTTGAAAAATTCGCGCTTTATGCACGAATTTTTCTAATAGCTTGCAAATTATTTTCAATGTTTTCATATAATTTGTAAATTATATATGTACTATTTAATATTACATTATTTATGAATCATGATATTTGTATGGTTAGAGAATTATTTGTAAGAGTTCGTAATTTATTTGCTAACTTTCGGAATTATTCAGAACAACTAACAAATTTTTAATTTATTATGTGACTAAAATACCTTTTACATTTTTTAAGCAAATTATTTATAAAGTTTGCAAATACACCTCTTAAATTATTTAGCAAAAACACCACTTAATTTTTTTCGTTTTGAATTAATAACCTAATGGAAGAAATTTCCTTATTTTCCTTTGAACTTTCTTCAATATTTTCTTTGGCAACCAAACATGAGAAAGAATCTCATTTCATTTTCATTTCACTTTTCTTTCTTTTTCATTTTCATTTCACTTTTCTTTCATATATTTTTTTTCAATCCAAACACACCCTTAGGGTTATTTGTAGGTGGTAAATTGATTTTGTGAGAAATTGAGATGGGTAGAAAAGTACAATTTCTTTAAAATTAATTTTGTTGTAAACGTGGTGGCTATGGAATCCATAGCCCTGTATTTATAGTGGTAGGGTTACATAATGGGTGGATACCCACTAACGGGTAGGCCCACCAAAAGCCCGTTTATAACACTTCCCCTTATCCATCCATTGTTGTAAGCCGTGATGAACGCTTCAGGGTTCATAGAGCTTATCTGATCATGTGTCTATAGATACTTCTGGATCCTTAAGTTTAAGAGTACTTGCCTCGTTAAAACCTTTGCCAAGGAAAAACCAGTGGGAAAAACCAGTGGCTAAGGGAAAAGAGTACAAGTCTCTGTAACTTCCCCTGATCGATGGATAACATCAGAGGTGGATACTTCTGGATCCAGAGTTGATGTGGCTGCCTCGTTAAAACCTTTGGCTATGGAAAACCCAGTGGGAAAAACCAGTAGCCAAGGAAAAAGAGTACATCACAACATTAACTCCCCCTGATAAGTACAAGCTTCAGGCTTGTAAATCTCTCAACTGTCTCATCCCAATTCCTAGTACAAGTTTTCTAAAGGTGCTGCGAGGCAAAGCTTTAGTGAACAGGTCTGCTAGGTTGTCGCAAGACTGGATCTGCTGGATGTCGATCTGGTTGTCCACTTGCTGTTCATGCGTCCAGAAGAGCTTGGGGGATATGTGCTTCGTCCTGTCACCTTTGATGTAGCCACCTCGTAGTTGAGCGATGCAGACAGCATTGTCTTCATACATGGTGGTAGGTCAAAGATCTACCGTCTTCAGGCCGGTGGTCTTGAGGATGTGGTTGATGACTGATCGAAGCCAAAAGCATTCTCTGCTAGCTTCGTGGATCGCAATGAGCTTGGAGTGGTTGGATGAGGTTGCTGTCGATGTCTGCTTCACGGATCTCCATGAGATGGCCGTCCCACCGTATGTGAACACAAAACCGGTCTGGGACTTTGCGGTATGTGGGTCGGACCTGTATCCTGCATCTGCATAACCGACCAAGTCGGAGGATACACCTTTCTTGAAGTATAGTCCCATGTCCACAGACCCTTGGAGGTAGCGCATAAGTTGCTTAACTCCGTTCCAGTGGCGCTTTGAGGGCGCAGAACTATATCTGGCTAGTAAGTTAACTGCGAACGCTATATCTGGACGCGTGCAGTTTGCCAGGTATAGGAGTGCTCCAATTGCGCTTAAGTAGGGCACTTCAGGACCCAGTGTTTCCTCCCCCTCTTCCAGCGGTTGGAAGGGGTCTGTGTCGACCTCCAATGATCGAACGACCATTGGTGTGCTAAGCGGATGACATTTGTCCATAAGAAAGTTTTTCAGCACTTTCTTTGTGTATGTCGATTGGTGTAACAGGATTCCTCCGCTTAAGTGTTCAATTTGTAGGCCTAGGCAGAACTTCGTTTTGCCAAGGTCCTTCATCTCAAAAGTCTGTGTGAGACTTTTGGATATCTCACCTATCTCTTCAGGAGATCCGATGATGTTCAGGTCGTCTACGTAGACGTCAATAATCACGAATCCTGTTCCCTTTGCTCTTATAAAGATGCAAGGGCAGACTTCATTTGTTGTGAATCCTTGTTGCACTATGAATTCACTGAGTCTGTTGTACCACATTCTACATGACTGTTTTAGACCATACAGTGATCTCTGGAGTTTGACAGAGTAGACGTCCCGAGGTTTTTCTGTCATTTTTGTCGGTAGTTTGTATCCATCTGGGTTTTTCATATAGATGTCCTTATCTATATTTCCATATAGGTATGCAGTCACAACGTCCATGAGCTGCATATCCAAACCTTCCTTTGTGGATAGGCCTATAATGAAACGGAAAGTGATCGCGTCCATGACCGGGGAATAGGTATCGTCATAGTCTATTCCTGGTCGTTGGGAAAAGCCTTGTGCAACAAGGCGCGCTTTGTAACGCATGATCTCATTATTCTCGTTTCTTTTTCTCACGAATACCCATTTATATCCCACAGGTTTAACACCCTTTGGTGTTAGGACTACAGGTCCAAAAACTTTGCGCTTCGAGAGTGAGTCCAGCTCTACTCCTATTGCCTCGTTCCACTTTGGTCAATCCTCTCTGCGTTTACATTCTGCTAGAGAGCGTGGATCGGTTTCATCGTCGTATTCAGTGACGTGAGTGGCAATAATGAGCACGAAGTTATCATCGATGATTGTGCTTTTTCTGTCCAGTACCTCCCAAGTACGTACATAATTTAATGATATTTCTCCTATATTTTCCTCTTCAGGGGTTATTAGGAGGGGAGAGGTAGCTGGGCTGAGCTCATCATCCTGTGGTGGTATCGTTATTGTTGCTCCAGGATTTTTCCTCTTTCGAGGGTTCTTATCTTTGGAGCCTGGGGGTCGTCCTCTTTTTTGTTGAGGTACAGCCGCTTCTGCTGCAGGTGGATTGCATCCATCTTTGGGTATGTCAATCCTAGCTGGCGTATTTGCAGCAGGGACGTGTGATCTGACAATCTTCTGGTCGTCAGTGAATTTGTCCGGTAAAATGTGAACTGTGTTTTGAATTTGAAGGATCTTCAGGATCTCTTCTTCACATTGACTTGTACGCGGATCAAAATGGGATAGAGTCTTTGTGTCCCATGTAATGGTCTTTGAAGCTTCTGGCTTCTGTGTGTTAATACCTAGTTTCGGAAAGATGCTTTCATCAAACTCACAATCTGCTAGACGTGCTTTAAAGGCGTCCCCTGTAAGGGGTTCGAGGTATCTTGTGATGACCCGTATTCAACCATACTTATTTTCTACGTATTTTCTTAATTAATAATATTTTATAATGGTTTGTTATGAGTTGAACATCAAAATAGTTTTAAATCATTTATAAAAAAAAATGTTTTGTAGTACCAATATAGTTATAACCTATTTTAGAGTATACGAGTACCATCCTAAATTCCTAAATGATTTTTATAATTATTTAAACTCAATTATTGATGTTATAGCCGTAACAATTATTTTTCTATGTAAACGTTTTCCAAATAATTTCAAACTTCTACAGTATCACTTTAAGATCATTTAGAGCCTCCCACATTAATTTCGTAATTTTCCGAAGTCGGATCAATAGAGAACCCGCAAACCCGCTTCCTAAACGTTTTGGCCTAAAACACGTATTTCCGTAGTCCAAACTATGAAATACATCTCGTAGTCACGATCCTCGTGACGATACGAACCCGTGGCTATATTTTCGTAATTTTTCGGAGTCGTTTAACCCTAGGGGCAAAATCGTAATTTCACCAATTGTTTTCACTAATTACCGTTTTACTTTTCCCTAATTACCATGTTAATTACCTAGTTTAATCCCCTACCGTCGGCAAACTCACACACGTTTTGTTAGTGGAAGTGTTTTAGTCTAAGTTGCATACTCTTTTGTCAAAAAAGCTAAACTTTGTATTTAATGCAATTTGACTAAGTATTCATTGGGTATTATTTAACTTATTATTATAACCTATATAAACCCCTGCTAATCATTCTCTTCCCCGTTCAAAACACACACAGAGAACCCAACACTCCCCTCTCTCTTCCCTCACGACCAACCCAAGCCCAGGCAAGATTCGAACCTAGGCTAACACTTCCCTACTCACGCTGCAACCCGAACCCCAAGCTCGAAGCTTCGCCCACGGCCTCTCTCCCGCCGCCGTGAAGCCCCCAGCGCCGCTCCCCGCGAACCGCCGCTCCCCAGGTCGCCGCACGCCCGCCGTGAGCCCGTCGACAACCGCCGCAGAGCCCTGCCCCTCTCCACTCTGCTCCGTCTCCGACGACGACGTCGGAAGCCCACTATCGCACCACGCCTTCACAGCGAAGCCCACGTCGACATCTCCGAGCACCGAACAGCTCCGCTGACTCGACCGCCCAACGCCTACCGCCGTTTCCCGTCGCCGTCCGCCCTCCCCGAGCTCTCCGCCACCGCTCCTCCCTCCGACCCGCAGACGACCGCCCCTCGCCGCCTTCGTCTCCGCCACCGGAGCACCCCGACGACCCCTGCACATCCCCGCAGCCGTCCACAGCGCCTCCCTCCCCTGTTCCCGCTCCTCCTCGCCGGTTCGCCGCCGCCGGTGACACCCGCCGCCGCCGTGAGGCACCACGCCGTCGTCCACCGCCTCCCCGCCGTCGCAAGCGTCGTCGCCGAACGCTAAAGCCCCGGAGCTGCCGATCGGAGGAGTCGACAGCAGCGTAAGATGCTCGAATGGCAAAATTGTAAATATTGCGAACTTTCGTAATATTCGATTTTTAATTAATTAATAATAGGGTTTAAGGGTTATAAATCCATAACTTGATATACAGGGGCCAGAAAAATGTGTGGATAGTCCCAGAAAATCAGAAACGTCGAAACGAATCCATTGGCGCTAGTTTCATCGCCATAAGGCAAGTATATTTCTCACAGTGAATTTTTAAAGGCAAAACTTAAATAGGTTTAAATCCTTTTAAAATTCGTAGCTTGCAATTTTTATACATATCGTTGTACGATAAAAATATATGTTACAGTACTTGTAAATACGATCGTTTTGACATCTTGTTTACAGAATTACGACGTATGGTTTGCCCGGAATAAATCTTTGAAGTTATGTTGTAATGATAAATTCTTGTTTTAAAAATCCTTTTAAAATTCGTAACCTGTGATTTTTACGTACACTTATGTACGATAAAAATATGTGTCGTAGTACTAGTGAATACGATCATTTTGACACCTTGTTTGAAGAATTCTGATGTACGGTTTGCTCTAAACAATTCCTTGAACATATGTTTTAAAAATCATTTCTTGATTTAAAATTGCTTTTTGGCTATTTAAAATTGTTTAAAAATTGTTTAAAAACCTTGAAAAATAACTACTAGTCTTAGAAAGTATTTTAAGCAAATTTAAACTCTTTTGCTTGGTTAAAATCATATCTTACTCGTTCTTTTATTTATTTAAGTGATCCTGATGTTTTCATTTAATCGAGTCGTGAAGTTGTGAACTTTCACGAGACTGTTGTACGGACTATTGGAATACCGAGATGGAATTGACTGAATGGAAGATGGAACTTCAACAATATTGAATGGAAGATGGAACTCCAACAATATTGAATGGAAGATGGAACTTTAATAATATAAAATGGAAGATGGAATTTCAACAATAGATTGATACTACACGTCCTTGTGACCGACACTAGACTTGACCTGGGATTGGGGTAGTCTATGATCACAAGTGTCACAGAATGACTGGATGCGCCATACTAAATTACCTCCAACACATTACGGGGGTTAGAACCTTGACCGTTGCCATATCGGAACGGTGGGTAAGCCTCGGAGTTGCTCCCGTCGCAGGCTGCATGTTGGTTATCTCTAGTACTCTTGGACATGGACTTATCACTAGGATAGACTGGTTATTGATTATTGTTCTAACATCTTTTTCTACAGGTTGCTACAGTGTGTTTATTGAATGCTAAATTGTCACAGATTACAGACGGCTTGCAAATTGTTATTGAATAATGAAATTGTTACAGGTTGCAAATGATATTGCAAATGGCTTTCAAATGATTAAATTGATGCAGGTTGCAAATGTTTAACTGATTTAACTGATTTAACTGCTTTAATTGTTTTAACTGCTATAAACTGATTTATCTCTTTTATTGCTTATTTGTAAATTAAGCTTATTGCTTGTCTTTAAAGTTCATCGTTGTTTAATTTTAAAATGTCCAATATTTTGGTTTTGAGAATATCTTGCCGAGTAAATCTCGCTGACGGACATTTCATTTTGTTGTTTTACGAAATGTCCGTCAGGTATCGATAGTGAGTTCTTTGAAGACACTACCACAGGAATCGAGCCAGTGCTTGACGAGCACGTGGAGTACCCACCCACAGAAGATTAGACAATCCCCTTCGCGACTGTTTATTTACATTTAAAATAATGTAATTTGTGTACCTTGTTTGTATTGCTATACTAGGCCCAAGTTGTATCTTAATTATTGTACGCTGGATATGTAATAATGTTGTTTGAGCTGCTTCTTAAATTTGCATGCAAGGATCTGCAATTTTTATACAGACGCTTAGTGTGTTTAAGCCAAGGAGGAAGAAAAGAAAAGATTTCAAAAGAAAAGAAAAAAAAAAGTACTCCTCCTTGTTTTAAGCACATCGCGGACCCGCTCGCGTCCTCGCTCCCGGTAGAATGGGAAGCGGGGCGTGACAGGTTTTGGTGGTGGCCCATGCAGGTCATGCGTATGCAAATACTTTAAGATCGGTTTAAATGACATTAATATCTAAGTGTACAAATAGAATAGATTTATTCTTACTTACCTCACATTGCGGTTTGTTTTGAAGTTTGGCAGGTCAACCAGATACTCACAACTGATGATGATTTGATTTTTTTACTTACCTTATATTGCGGTTTGTCTTGAAGTATGGCAGGTCGACCAGATACTCACGGCGTCACCAATAACGACATCTTGGGTATTGTAAAGGAAATACTGGAAAATTCAAACCCAAATTCTCCATGAGGCTACTGAATCGGTAATCACTAGTATATCTGAATCTTTTCCCTTTACATCGATTTGACACCCATCGCCTTTATTATCATTGCTAGCATACTTTATCATGCTATATGTATTTATCTTCGTAGCATGTCCACTGCTTGATTTGGAAATTTCCTATTGCTTCTTATCACAAAATTCGCAACGAACTATTTCCATTGAACCTCATTTCTTTTTTTTCGAACTCTTAACCATTGCTTAGGAACTCGTGTTCCATTCTTGGTTATACCTTCCCTAGTAACCTCTTTTGCTAGCAGTTATAGTTATTTTCATATGTTGAACCATCTACCCACTTCATCACCTTTCCTTCAGTTGATGATGGCACGCATATAAATGATAAGCTTTCTTCAATGGACCATGATACCGGTCAATGTGCTTGGCTAAAGTCTGTTGGATCGACCTAGCTAGACTGGGCATAAGTGATCCTGGCTTAGTCACTTCCCTGGCCGTGTCCGCTGGACCGCAAGGACGTGAATCATGATTATGTGACGTCATCGATCTTCTTCACTATCAACCTTCCTTTATCTTGATGACCTTTCGATTGACTTTGTTAGAATCTTTTCATTGCTTGAACCCTATCTACGTCTATTTTAAGGAGGGTAGCATTCGGTTTTCGATCATCCAAAGTTCAAGTTCGACAACGAAGCAGATCGAAAGAAGCTCAGAAGTATTTGAGGATGGTACTAGCAAATTTGAGACGAGCCAAACCACGACTTGTAAGTGTAGACTGTTACGTCTTCTTCATCTTTCTTGAGTTCGTATTTCTCTCTACCCACTACTTTCGTCTTGTACCCGATTTTCCTATAGTTGAATTCTTTTCCCGCCTACATTCTCTCACCTCTTTATTGTGTTTTGTCCGTTTCCTCTCCTCGAGACCCGTTCCCGCCTAACCTACCCTACCCTATTGCCTACTTTCGGCGCCCTCTTTAAACCCTCACCCTCTTTCTTATCTTTTTAAACCCCCTCATCTCTCCCTCTCCACCCATCCTGTGGCTTCCTATCCGTCGAGACGACGCCCACCCCCTCGTCGTGCCTCTTCCTTCGTGAGCCCAACGCCTCTCAAGCTCCTTTGGCCTCACCCGAAGCTCCACCCCATCCCGGAGGCCCCCGCCACATCGCGTAGTCGCAGCCGTCGCACCTCGCCACCTTGGATCGACAACCCCCTATGGCCCTCCGACGATATGTTTTGGGATTTTTGGCCTTAGCCACAACCTTCGCCACCACCCTCGCTACCGCTGTGTGGCTGAGATCTTGGGAAGCCATGATCATTGGGCTTCTCTTGAGCTCTCTGCCCTGGGTCTCACCCAGATTGATGTCCCGTTTACGCTTCCTCTTGCGACTACTCTTTTTGGTTTGCGGAAAAGCGTGCTTTTGGTTGTTCATTTGTTGGGTGATGTTGGGTGTTGCGAATGTCAAGTATTGGTCTACGGAAGGAGTGATGGCGATGCTTATTGGCATGATATTAGCCTTGGGAGTTGAAGTTGGATGTAAGCCTTGTGCTTGGCTCTGGATGAGAGCTTGGATCTTGCCTTATTGTGGGATATTATGGAGGTTGATGGAAGGAATACTGGAAGTAAGTACTGACTTTAAGTGTTGGCCTTGTACTTACCCTTGGGCGTTGATTTGGACGTTAGCATGTGGTTGGGCATTATGGAGATTGATGTTGCTGGTACCCGTGGATTAGTCGATACATGCTATATATCTTTGGCTAGACCCAATTAGTCACCAGTAGCACGAATAAATTTTATGATCTTCTTTTTAGGTGATTGATTATCTTGCTACTAGCTTATCACCTCAGGTTCCAAGTTCGAACAGAGGTTGTCATCATAATAGCCCTCATTTTCATGTGATGTTATTATCTCATGTTAATTTTGGACTACTTAAGAAGTTAGAGTAACTTTTGCAATGCTACTGGTCTTAGGAATAATTACGGAATCTATGATGATGTTAATACTTATTAGAAACATCTCTTGTTTTCTTGATGTTGTGATATCACATTATATTTCATACTATTAACAACTTATTTTCTAAATTGTAATTTTCATCAAGTTTTCCATTTTCTCATTTATTTGCTTGAGCTTCTTAATAACAGTAATAATTTTATTTTATAAAGTTTTGAGAAATTCCGAGGACGGAATTATTTTAAGGAGGGTAGAATGTGATGACCCGTATTCAACCATACTTATTTTCTACGTATTTTCTTAATTAATAATATTTTATAATGGTTTGTTATGAGTTGAACATCAAAATAGTTTTAAATCATTTATAAAAAAAAATGTTTTGTAGTACCAATATAGTTATAACCTATTTTAGAGTATACGAGTACCATCCTAAATTCCTAAATGATTTTTATAATTATTTAAACTCAATTATTGATGTTATAGCCGTAACAATTATTTTTCTATGTAAACGTTTTCCAAATAATTTCAAACTTCTACAGTATCACTTTAAGATCATTTAGAGCCTCCCACATTAATTTCGTAATTTTCCGAAGTCGGATCAATAGAGAACCCGCAAACCCGCTTCCTAAACGTTTTGGCCTAAAACACGTATTTCCGTAGTCCAAACTATGAAATACATCTCGTAGTCACGATCCTCGTGACGATACGAACCCGTGGCTATATTTTCGTAATTTTTCGGAGTCGTTTAACCCTAGGGGCAAAATCGTAATTTCACCAATTGTTTTCACTAATTACCGTTTTACTTTTCCCTAATTACCATGTTAATTACCTAGTTTAATCCCCTACCGTCGGCAAACTCACACACGTTTTGTTAGTGGAAGTGTTTTAGTCTAAGTTGCATACTCTTTTGTCAAAAAAGCTAAACTTTGTATTTAATGCAATTTGACTAAGTATTCATTGGGTATTATTTAACTTATTATTATAACCTATATAAACCCCTGCTAATCATTCTCTTCCCCGTTCAAAACACACACAGAGAACCCAACACTCCCCTCTCTCTTCCCTCACGACCAACCCAAGCCCAGGCAAGATTCGAACCTAGGCTAACACTTCCCTACTCACGCTGCAACCCGAACCCCAAGCTCGAAGCTTCGCCCACGGCCTCTCTCCCGCCGCCGTGAAGCCCCCAGCGCCGCTCCCCGCGAACCGCCGCTCCCCAGGTCGCCGCACGCCCGCCGTGAGCCCGTCGACAACCGCCGCAGAGCCCTGCCCCTCTCCACTCTGCTCCGTCTCCGACGACGACGTCGGAAGCCCACTATCGCACCACGCCTTCACAGCGAAGCCCACGTCGACATCTCCGAGCACCGAACAGCTCCGCTGACTCGACCGCCCAACGCCTACCGCCGTTTCCCGTCGCCGTCCGCCCTCCCCGAGCTCTCCGCCACCGCTCCTCCCTCCGACCCGCAGACGACCGCCCCTCGCCGCCTTCGTCTCCGCCACCGGAGCACCCCGACGACCCCTGCACATCCCCGCAGCCGTCCACAGCGCCTCCCTCCCCTGTTCCCGCTCCTCCTCGCCGGTTCGCCGCCGCCGGTGACACCCGCCGCCGCCGTGAGGCACCACGCCGTCGTCCACCGCCTCCCCGCCGTCGCAAGCGTCGTCGCCGAACGCTAAAGCCCCGGAGCTGCCGATCGGAGGAGTCGACAGCAGCGTAAGATGCTCGAATGGCAAAATTGTAAATATTGCGAACTTTCGTAATATTCGATTTTTAATTAATTAATAATAGGGTTTAAGGGTTATAAATCCATAACTTGATATACAGGGGCCAGAAAAATGTGTGGATAGTCCCAGAAAATCAGAAACGTCGAAACGAATCCATTGGCGCTAGTTTCATCGCCATAAGGCAAGTATATTTCTCACAGTGAATTTTTAAAGGCAAAACTTAAATAGGTTTAAATCCTTTTAAAATTCGTAGCTTGCAATTTTTATACATATCGTTGTACGATAAAAATATATGTTACAGTACTTGTAAATACGATCGTTTTGACATCTTGTTTACAGAATTACGACGTATGGTTTGCCCGGAATAAATCTTTGAAGTTATGTTGTAATGATAAATTCTTGTTTTAAAAATCCTTTTAAAATTCGTAATCTGTGATTTTTACGTACACTTATGTACGATAAAAATATGTGTCGTAGTACTAGTGAATACGATCATTTTGACACCTTGTTTGAAGAATTCTGATGTACGGTTTGCTCTAAACAATTCCTTGAACATATGTTTTAAAAATCATTTCTTGATTTAAAATTGCTTTTTGGCTATTTAAAATTGTTTAAAAATTGTTTAAAAATCTTGAAAAATAACTACTAGTCTTAGAAAGTATTTTAAGCTAATTTAAACTCTTTTGCTTGGTTAAAATCATATCTTACTCGTTCTTTTATTTATTTAAGTGATCCTGATGTTTTCATTTAATCGAGTCGTGAAGTTGTGAACTTTCACGAGACTGTTGTACGGACTATTGGAACACCGAGATTGAATTGACTGAATGGAAGATGGAACTTCAACAATATTGAATGGAAGATGGAACTCCAACAATATTGAATGGAAGATGGAACTTTAATAATATAAAATGGAAGATGGAATTTCAATAATAGATTGATACTACACGTCCTTGTGACCGACACTAGACTTGACCTGGGATTGGGGTAGTCTATGATCACAAGTGTCACAGAATGACTGGATGCGCCATACTAAATTACCTCCAACACATTACGGGGGTTAGAACCTTGACCGTTGCCATATCGGAACGGTGGGTAAGCCTCGGAGTTGCTCCCGTCGCAGGCTGCATGTTGGTTATCTCTAGTACTCTTGGACATGGACTTATCACTAGGATAGACTGGTTATTGATTATTGTTCTAACATCTTTTTCTACAGGTTGCTACAGTGTGTTTATTGAATGCTAAATTGTCACAGATTACAGACGGCTTGCAAATTGTTATTGAATAATGAAATTGTTACAGGTTGCAAATGATATTGCAAATGGCTTTCAAATGATTAAATTGATGCAGGTTGCAAATGTTTAACTGATTTAACTGATTTAACTGCTTTAATTGTTTTAACTGCTATAAACTGATTTATCTCTTTTATTGCTTATTTGTAAATTAAGCTTATTGCTTGTCTTTAAAGTTCATCGTTGTTTAATTTTAAAATGTCCAATATTTTGGTTTTGAGAATATCTTGCCGAGTAAATCTCGCTGACGGACATTTCATTTTGTTGTTTTACGAAATGTCCGTCAGGTATTGATAATGAGTTCTTTGAAGACACTACCACAGGAATCGAGCCAGTGCTTGACGAGCACGTGGAGTACCCACCACAGAAGATTAGACAATCCCCTTCGCGACTGTTTCTTTACATTTAAAATAATGTAATTTGTGTACCTTGTTTGTATTGCTATACTAGGCCCAAGTTGTATCTTAATTATTGTACGCTGGATATGTAATAATGTTGTTTGAGCTGCTTCTTAAATTTGCATGCAAGGATCTGCAATTTTTATACAGACGCTTAGTGTGTTTAAGCCAAGGAGGAAGAAAAGAAAAGATTTCAAAAGAAAAGAAAAAAAAAAGTACTCCTCCTTGTTTTAAGCACATCGCGGACCCGCTCGCGTCCTCGCTCCCGGTAGAATGGGAAGCGGGGCGTGACATATCTAATGATCGATGGTGAGTCGAAACCAATATAGATACCAAGACGCCGTTGAGGACCCATCTTGGTTCTCTGCGGTGGTGCTATGGGGACATAGACAGCACATCCGAATATCCTCAAGTGAGAGATATCGGGCGGGTTCCCATATGCAAGTTGCATCGGAGAATAAGATTGACTACCTGACGGTCGTAATCTTATCAGCGATGCAGCGTGCATTATGGCATGTCCCCATGCACTTACCGGCAACTGGCATTGCATCAACAATGGTCGAGCGATCCATTGTAGTCTCTTTATAAGAGATTCGGCTAACCCGTTCTGGGTGTGAACATGAGCTACATGATGTTCAACTTCTATACCGGTTGCTTGGCAGCAGTCTAGGAAGACTTGTGATGTGAATTCCCCAACATTGTCCAGACGCAATTTCTTGATCTGGTTGTCTGGGAAATGTGCTCGCAACTTTATAATTTGTGCAAGTAGCTTTGCAAAGGCTACGTTGCGGGTGGACATGAGGCACACATACGACCATTTTGAAGATGCGTCGATCAGTACCATGTAGTACCGAAATGGTCCACTTGCGGGGTGAATAGGCCCGCAAATGTCTCCATGTATTCTCTCCAGGAAACTTGGCGACTCAGAGTCCACCTTCAGGGTGGATGGTCTCGTAATCAATTTCCCTTTGTAACAAGGGGGACAATGATTTGCACCCTTCCGAAGTAGCGTCAGGCTTTTCGGGTCAATTCCACGGGATTGTGATATGATGCGACGCATCATATTCCTCCCAGGGTGTCCTAGTCTATCGTGCCAGAGTTTGAATTCTGGTTGATTATGGCACTTCTGGTGCTCTAGTGTGTTTGTTTCCATTGCTCTGACTCTTGTGTGGTAGAGACCCGACGGGAGTCCCTCAAAACGCTCGACGGTGTTTTTACCACCGTTTTTATGAGACGTTACATCAAGGTATTCTCTGTTTTGTTTGCTTACCGTTTCAAGGTGGTATCCGTTTAAGCGGATATCTTTAAAGCTTAACAGGTTTCTATGCGAGCTAGGGGAGAGAAGTGCATCTTTTATAAGTAGTTTTGTTTTGTTGGGGATCATAAATTGTGCTTCCCCTGATCCTTCAATGATACCTGATGGACCGGAAATTGTATTTACCGTGCCATCGTATTTATTAATGCTTTGAAAAAAGCAGATGTCTTGGAGGATCGTGTGCGTAGAGGCACTGTCCACTAGGCATTTAAAGTCCATCTATTTTAAAGGAAAATATCGCAGTATAAGGCACACACAGAAAGATATACTACGGATAATCAATTTAATGTCTGAAAAGTACTTCAACATGCTAGAGAAGAAAAAACAAGCAGATAAATAGTTTCTCAAAAAGGAAAGCTACAATGCATAGAAAATGGATAATGTCCTCAGTTGAGCAGGTCATCGTTTGAGAAGTCCTCAGCGATGAACCTGATTGGTGCTAGGTCTTCTTAAACCACCAGGTTTGTCTCGGCTTGATTCTGGCTCGCTTTGTACAAGTCCTGCAGGTGGCGTGGAGTCCGACAATTCCTGGACCAGTGTCCAGTCATGTCACACCTGTGGCACTTATCTTCACAGTCCTTTCTGGGGGCAGATGTCTGGCCGTCGTCCTTTCTTTTCCACACATTATTCTTCTTCCTCCCCTCATTGTTGCTTCTGGAAGGGGGTCCTCTAGCCTGCTTCTTCATCGCTTTGCCCTTCTGGGGTTTGCCTTTGAAGTTGATCCTCTTCTTCTGGGAGGAGCTATGATGCGCTTCAGGCGCAAGAGCAGTGCCGGTAGGGCGTGAGTTATGGGTGGCCAGAAGAAGGTCACGATTCTGCTCTGCCATCAGAAGGCATGAGAGAAGCTCTGAGTATTTCGTGAACTTGCGTTCACGATACTGTTGCATTAGTATGACATCCTTCTCATGGAAGGATGTATACGTCTTCTCTAACATGCGCTCCTCCGTCACCTTTTCACCACACAACTTCAGGCGTGAGGTGATGCTAAAGAGTGCCGAGTTGTACTCGGTAATAGACTTAAAGTCTTGGAGACGGAGGGTTTCCCATTCATATCGCGCTCGGGGAAGTATAACATCTCTTTGATGTTTATATCTATCCTCGAGGGCGGTCCATAACTCATACGAGTCTTCCACCGTGAGGTACTCGGCCTTCAGGGTCCGATTGATATGGCGTCTGGTATAGATAATTGCTTTCGCTTTATCTATATCAGAAACCTTATCGCCTACAGCGATGGCGTGGCTCAATCCCTACGCTCGCAGATGGAATTTTATGTCCAACTGCCAGCTTAAGTAGTTCTTGCCTGAAGCATCCAAAACGTCGAAATCGACGCTCGCAATTTTGGCCATTTATCACTCTAGCATGTTAAAAGATAGGCAATAATTAGATATTTTCACAGAGAAATAAATAATTAAGCATTTCAGACACAGATATTTGCTGCGTGGATCGGCTAATCACCAAATTAATTACAGTCCATACAGTCCCATAAAGAAAATGAAAGTACAACTCGGGAACCCCCGTGGTGCCCCTATTCTTCGGGAATGGTCCTTCATCTTCTTGAGGCGTCCGCCGGGCTTGTAATATTACAAAATTATCCTCACTACATTTTTCTCTCAAAAAGAAAATAATGCATGAAAAAGAAAATGGTGATAACTAGCCGATCCAAAACCACAGCAAATATTTAACATTCGTCGCATGCAGTTATAATGCAGCAGGCATCATCACAGTCAGTTTATACATTGCATGTAATTTAATCATCACAGACAGTTTATAGTGGAAAATTCAGATCTTTCGTTTAAAAATTATTGGACCACTAGGCAACGTCATACACCGTTAGGTTAGTTGACTAACGGTAGAGCGGTTGCAGGATCTTCCTAATTTTTAAACTTGTAAAAATCATATAATCCGAATAAAAAGTGTTGAATTAAATCACATGTAATCAGATTATAACGAAGGAAATTCGAATTTAAATCTGAAAAATCGTTTGAAAATAGTGAATTTTCGGGGTGAAACCCTAGTTAGGGTTTTTGGTCGCGCGGATTGCCGCTTCAGGCGGCTAGGGTTTCCGGACATGAGCGCGCACCGGGGGCCCCGATACGAGCGGCCGCCGGGGGCCCGCCGTTGCGGGCGGCGGGTGTTGCCCACCGCTGGCAGCGGCAGGTTTGACCCGCCGCTGCCGGCGACGGATCGGGCCCGCCGTCGCAGCGGCGGGGTCGCCCGCCGCTGCAGGCGGCGGGTTTGGCCTGCCGTCGCAGCAGCGGGGGGGCGCCCGTCGTTAGCAACGGCGGGGTGGGGCGCCCGCCGCTTCGGGCGGCGGGCGGGGGGTTTTGGCGCGAGTTTTGGGGGGATTCGCGTTCCGGCGAGAAGATCCCCTAGGGTTTGATGGTTGTTGGGGGATAAAAATCCAATTTTTAGTAGAAAAAAGCGTTTTTTGATCTCCAAAAAATCGTTTTTTATTATAAAAGGTTGATTTTGAACAATAAAAACGATAAAAATTTAATTGATTGATCCAGGAAATTGGATCTCAACATATGCGCATATGAAATTTTAGATCTAGGGTTTCAGGATTACCTCTAGATCCTACCCGCCGGATCTAGCGACGTTCGGTGAAGGAAGCCCGTTCGCGTCGCGTTCATCCGTCGGCAGGGGTTCGGCTCAGCTTCGAGCGTGCTGATAACGTGTTGTAAACGTGGTGGCTATGGAATCCATAGCCCTGTATTTATAGTGGTAGTGTTACATAATGAGTGTATACCCACTAACGGGTAGGCCCACCAAAAGCCAGTTTATAACAAATTTCTATTATTTGGTCGGCAATAGAAAAGTAGGGATTGGAATTGTTTTTGCCGGGCTCGTGTATTTTTGTGTGTTTGGTTAGATAATACGGGGATTGGAGTTGTTAAGTGTGACTTGTAAAAAGTAAAGAGAGACTTTATAGACTTAAAAAATGGGATTTTCCTTAATATGCATCCCTTGAATCATTTGTATTATCATATTAGTCCTTCGCCTCTTTATATTTATTTTGTTATCTTGCTCTGTGTCCAATACAACACTACCAAGTTGCGTACGTGCCCAATTTAAACATGTTAACATGCTACAACTGCGATAACAAGAAGAGAGAGAAGTACCAAGGATACGGTGCTAATCAGTCGGCTATGTATCTAATCAGTCAGCTATGAGATACAGTAACATCTCTCGTGTTCTCATGCAAAGATAAACGTAGTTTGCAAAAACGACTATTAGCTTTTAAGGACTGCAATGGAATTAAGTTGAAAATTAGGTAGATAATGACAACACAAGTCGCTATCCTTGGACACCATATAGAAGATGTAACTAAGCCCTCACACATTCAATACTTGGAGCATTCGATAAGAACACATTATGGCTAT
This sequence comes from Scilla litardierei, assembly GCA_030789695.1. Classification (NCBI taxonomy): domain Eukaryota; kingdom Viridiplantae; phylum Streptophyta; class Magnoliopsida; order Asparagales; family Asparagaceae; genus Scilla; species Scilla litardierei. The sequence goes on from CM061141.1 coordinate 9,343,620, forward strand.
GATTGGGTTGAGAGAAATTGAGGGAGAGAAAAAAATAAAATGAAAATAAAATTAGGAAGAGAAAGAAAGCGATACTTTTTTTCATGTTTATGTTTATGTTTGGTTATTGAGGAAAATTGTAAAGAAAATAATTTCTCTTATTTGGTTGTTTGTGAAAATGAAAAGGAAAATTTGATAGAAAATACGATTTTAGTTACAATTAATATTTTAAAGAGTCAATTTTCTATTAACCTCAGTCCAAACCAAACTACCGAAATTTCAAAAATGAGCAATAACAACAAAATTTTTTTGGTCGATGATAAAAAATTTTAAAATTAATTTATTCAGAATGATGTTTTCAAGAATGAATACTGACGAATATCTTTTGGATTAGAAATGTGGTATTGATATAGTAGATGCTAGCCTCTAGCAGTTCATGTATTTAAAAATATAAAAAAGCCGACAATTCTCATCACAATCATTATCTAAAATTTCTCTAGTCTCATCCAAAGAAACAAAAGAATTCACCGAGAACAAAAGAATGAAAAATCACCTAATCATACAATGCAAAAAGTACATATTGTTCAAAGAAATACAAGTTACATCCGAGTAAAAATTGAACCACACATACTTCAAAAACCTGACATGGCAGGTTTAAGTGGTAAAATAAGCTCAATCCTAAATAGTATTCAATAACAAGAAACATAAAATCAACTCAAAGGATGACATTATGCCAAAGTAAAGAAAACACACAAGGAATTGCAAATATATTGATGATAGAACAAGTTATTTAGAGTGATATAGAGAGAATACACAAAATGCAGATCAAAAAATTTAATCCAAACACAAGGCGTTTGAAACAAATCATAACAAAATAAGGGCTTGCACATCTATATGCATGCAAATAAAATATCCAAAATAAATATAATGACAATCATATTGTCGCAAGAGGGGGATGTGCAGGTGGAAGGTGATGCATTAAATCCAACATCCTTATATGTGACAATGTCCAGATGGACTCAACATTCATCATATGCAATAAGCAAAGCATGTCCAAACCAACCGAATGACTTGCATGGCGAAAAATTCACAAGGATATTGCAGTCAAAATGCAAAGGTAAATCAGATCATTTCAAATTGGCATATCTAGGGATCTAATTTCCAAATAGATGCACATTCAAAAAAACAATAGTAAACAAAAAGAAAAAGAAAAGAGGGGAACAATATAGCATTGAGAATCAAAGAATCAAAACTATGTATTTTTCTGCGGCCTTTTTTATGAATGCATTCGGATGCTCGGACTGAGGCAACACTCAAAATTTTGCGAAATGCATTCTGCTTTCATGATCTAGCTTCGGTTATGCCCTGGATTTTTGATGTTGAAGTAAATAACACAAGTAGAACCATACAAGTCAAGGTGCATGCTGAGTTGCAAAGAGAACCACACTGCCAAAGAAATCTCTACACAACAAGTCGTCATATCAAAGCATTCTTTCAACTTGCATTAACTTGCATTTTGTTCGATCTCCATCTAAAATAACAAGGCATTAGGCATATAAAACTGTTCTTAGGCAAAATAATTCACAACCATTTGCTTCTTCTGCCTTGATTAACAGGATGCCGACTTGAATTGACACATAATAAGCTCAATAGAAGCAGCGCGATATAACAAAATCTTTCATGGGTACATCCAAAGATTCATGATACATGGGTGGTCCTATATGATTGAATCCAAAATTTGATAATCACATGGCTAAGGTGCTTTTTAAAAATAAAAAGAATGAAGGCGCGGCCTAATATCAATATTACAAAAAGCAGGTGCAGTTCCCACTTGCACCAAAAAGCTTCCCCTGGTTTTGTGTTTGCCCACAGAATTACATAACCCCTGCATACCACAATCGAACGACTTTCCTAATTCTAAAAGGAAAGGCTGAATAGAATAATGATTTTCATCCTTTGATACACAAACCCCAAGATGTGATTACATCATCATGATTAGAATCAAGAATCAAACGAGAAAATAGAACAACTTGATGTTCCTATTCAAAATAAAAAATATATATCAAAGAATCAGAACTTGTAAGTAACAATATGAGCAAGAAGATCTAGTTTTTTGTATAATTATATTAGTATTATTATCATCACTACCTTAACAAGAGAAAACTTGAGAAAGTCAAGTATATGCACATACATGCATCAAAATGAATAGTGGTTAATTTTGTAAAAGCACTAATCCTCCTAAAAGGAGGATTTCTACCTTCCTTCACAGTATTCTTCAGTTACTTCTTTCATTTTCATGTACGTTTCCGACAAGAGAAAAAAGACAAATAGTTCTATGAAGAACCTAGCCAAGTGTGTGAAATTTTGTAACATAAATCATAGCCACGACATTTGATATAAAAACGGGTAAAGAAACATGAAACCTTAGACTATCAATTTCGTTAATGGGTAATTGTTCAGATGTCATTCTCCCTCCTCCCTCTTGGGAGGTGCGGGATCGAGACCTTAGCCGGCGCATGCTTTACTTCTTTCCGATGTATAAAAAAGAGTATCAATTTCATGATTGTGAAAAGACCACCCACGCTTTAGCTCTAGCCATCTTTTCAGTCAGAAGATTGGCAATCCAATGAAGGTCCTCTCTCGAATTGCATCCCCACAAAAATAACCATAATCTAAAAGTTGTGCATATTCATCTAGTCCCTCAACTTTCAACACATCCTCAAATAGCTCTTCCTTGCTGTACACATGTGGGACACATTTTGAAATGACAGTCGCAACTAAATCCAATTCCATTTTTGAGTATTCGATGGTACTCACTCATGCTGGAAGTGGATACATGCTTCCGCTTGAATGCAACTTTAGAAGATGTGTATGTTAACATAGGATCTTGTCTCTTGTGCATTGAAGGTGTGACAACAGAATCACACTAGTCCACTCGTCCCCCCTGTTCTACTTCTTTGTCATCCTCTTGATTACTATCAATTGAATCTGATTCATCCCATTTCCTTTCTAAACGAATACATTTTTCTTTAATTGTCTCAAAATCTTTTCTTGTAGCTCTAACACTTCCAAAAAGAAATATCATATTTTCAAAACTTGGTACAGACTTATGTTGATATAATTTTCCTTAAGGATGTGCCTAACAAGTAAGAGGAATCAAAACTCATTAGTAATATTTCACAGATTGTTTTGATATCAATGATTAAAAAAACATAAATGTTATAAAAATTCACTACCTTACATCTATATAATCTTTTCAAACTTTTAGCTTAGCATTCATCGTTCTAGTGACTCTATTAAACGAAAAGCCACTACCATAAGTCTGGATATCCTTAAAAAACCGCCAAATTTTTTAAAGAGTTTTCATTCAAATTTCCAAATCTTCAACAGTGACCATTACTCCACACTTGGCAAATAATTCTGTACATACTACCTGATAAGTAAGATAACTAAGGTCTGTAAAGCTCCTATCAATTTTGTTTCCTTTATGCTTTTGTATAATTAATTCATCAGTTGAACACATCCATCTCTATGGTCCATTTTTCTTTTTTCATCGAACCTGAGCGAGACTGATAATTCATCTCAACTATGTATAATCCAAATAAGAAGAAAATAAGAAAATGAGAGATAATATTGATTTATTTATATTGGGAAACAAAACATAGATATTAATGACTCAGAATGACAGGAAGAAATAAAATTGCCACAATAATATATGGATACCACCTGCAATAATTTCCTAAGGTAAAATAATATCGACATCATCTTCTGCTATGAAAGTGAAATTTAAAGAAGCGTTTGGAGAAGTGTTAAATTTATACTGAAAATGAAATAGATATGGCCCTGTGTAGTTTTTGGTATCGTCCTACATCCCTGCTGAAAAAATAGAGGAAGTATTCGGTAAGTGCCAGACTGATACTGGAATTGAAATAGACATGGTCTTGCATTATAGTTTTCATTATCGTCCTGCATCACTGCTAAAAATGTCGAGGAGCATTCATGTAAGTGCCAAACTGATGCTAAAACTAAGTAGACCTGGTCTTGTGCTCTTATCTTCAAGGCTCTGTAAACAGGATCGATCCAACAAACAAAATGCCCAGACTCCCAAGCCTAGGAGTCTGTCTATCAACATTGTTGCAAAGATGATGCTGATGATGCTTCCCGTCTTTGGATTTTTTCCCTCAATCTTTACAGAATTTGATTGCACCATCATGACACAAACAAAATAAAGGGAGCAAATGACATCATAAAAGGCTTAATGCATGAAACAAGTTCGCAGCAAACCATTGGAAATCTTTTGGGATTGCAGTACCAAAGAAGAAATCCCTACTCTGCTTTCATTGAAAACATACAAGTTTCTGTCCTTCAAATGATACCCAAACAAATAGCCAACTACTAAGTTGTGAGGCATAGTGTAGTCTGAAAATAATCAAACACAAACATCCAGTAATTTACTGAATGAAATCAATCACAACATGCCTCCATAGCAAAGAAGATACAATGAAATAAAGCAAGCAACGATAGCATAGATTTCCATAAACTGCAGTAATAAACAAGAGCAAAACCCCAGAATCAAAGCCACAAATTGAGGTGTATGTCCTCTGAATTAGGATACAAGTAATCGAATCACAAATATCAATAGAACCACAGTTTATAGAGTCCCTTGTAGAACCAAGCAGTGTATTAAACGAGCTTATAATTTTGTTTGAGCTTGGTTTAGTTAAGCTATCAAACGAGCCGGCTGGCGCCCCCGCGCGCGCCGGGGGGGGGGGGGGGGAGGGTGGGCAACGGCCTCAAGCCAAACTTCGAGCTTCTCAAGCCCATTAATAATCTTAATTAGACAATTAAAATACAAATAAGTTTTAAGCATACTAGTTTAAATGATAGAAGTAGTAATTTTTGAAGGAATTGAGCAATGGAAGTTATGTCAATATATGCATGCTAAACATGTTCTCATGAGAGTTTCAAAACACTCTTCTTTTACTTTACTTTCAAATTATGTTCATGACATACATCATACACATTGAATTGAATTTAAAAAATGTCAGGCACAAATTTTAAGCCTACATGCAAAACACTCTAATCTTTAAATAATACAACCATCCACTCTCATTGTACACGCATTTTTAAAAAGTAAGCAAGTGAAAAAGTTTTCTTGGACTTATATCGGTTGTAGTTGACTCCAAAATCATTGATTTTTTTTGTTTGAGCCATCAATTAAACCTAATCAAAATAGAAAAAAATTAAGGAGTTGGTCCATGTGTTAATATCTCAACAATTGATAAACAAATAAAAATCGAATAGTCGATTGTAGTGCACTTTAACCATATCATAACATTAAAATCTCCCTAAATTATTAAACAAAAACTAAGTACTGACAACATATTTTGTTTGACTATTCAACAATTTAGCTTTCAGCAGCATCAAATTGAGTAGAAATTTATGCGATGAAACGGAAACAAGTTTAATTTAAGGTGCATATGAATCAAGGATTATAAACAAATGAAGAATTTCTGCGACTAAAAATAAATAAGATATCATATACTCAGCTCTACATCACCAATAATCAATTTGAATAAGCCTACAAACATGGTTAAAAACTAATTAATCTGGAGGAAACACAAGATTGGAGTGTACCTTTCCATGGTTAAATGCAGATCCAAGCAACTGCAGATCCAAGCTCCTGCATGTGAGCACACAAGATGATGAAGATCAATGACAACAAATCATGAGGAGGGAGATCGACGAGTGATGAGAAGATCGATCAGTCACGATCGAGGACGGGGATCGACAGAGCGAAGAGAGATTGACGTGCGAGGAAGCGATTATTGGTGGAGGAGAAAGATAGATGAAGAGAGGGAGATTGACGAGCAACGAGAAGATCAATCAGTCACCAGCGAGGAGGACAATGGAGATCGATGAGCGAGGAGGAAAATCGACGGATCAACAGAGCGAAGAGGGAGACCGATGGAGGAGAAGATTGATGAAGATTGGAAGCGAGAGATCAACGAAGATTGAGAGATCGAGTGGGCGAGAGAGATCGGAGAGAGCTGATTATGGTTTTTTTCTCTTGTTTTCGCAGGGTTGTGTGTGTGTGTGTGTGTGGGGGGGGGGGGGGGGGGGGCTAGGAGAAAATTTTGCTTGCTTTTTTTTGAGAAAATTGGCTAACTGGCATGGGTCAACCCTCTCTTTTAATTTCTACCACCCAATTTAAAATCTTTGCTAGAATACCACACCCCTCTGCGAAAAGACTAAAATACCCCCATTAATAATTTTCAACATATACTAGTGTATATTAACGTATACTAGTGTATGTTAGCGTATCTTAGCATTTTCTTGAGAGTAACCCCCTGGCTTTCATGAGAGTAACCCTTGAAGCCAAAGAGTTGGAAACGGACTACTACAAGAGTGTACGAGCATACATTGATTACAGACCGGCTCATCAAGGATATCCAATGCTTACTGGCGGAGCAGATGATGATGATGAGAACGTCCCCGGGTTTTTCTTTACCACATACTTATTAGATCGTATACTACCCGGGACGCTCTCATCATCATCATCTGCTCCGTCAGTAAGCATTGGATATCCTTGATGAGCCGGTCTGTAATCAAGGTATGCTCGTACACTCTTGTAGTAGTCCGTTTCCAACTCTTTGGCTTCAAGGGTTACTCTCATGAAAGCCAGGGGGTTACTCTCAAGAAAATGCTAAGATACGTTAACATACACTAGTATACGTTAATATACACTAGTATATGTTGAAAATATTTAATGGGGGTATTTTAGTCTTTTCGCAGAGTGGTGTGGTATTCTAGCAAAGATTTTAAATTGGGTGGTAGAAATTAAAAGAGAGGGTTGACCCATGCTAGTTAGCCAATTTTCTCCTTTTTTTTTTCCATTTTCACTCACTCTCTTTTTCTCTTTCCTGTTCTTTCTAACCAAACAAAAGGAAACCGATTTAACTTCCATTTTCTTTCCCTTCCTTTCCTTTTCCCTCAAACCAAACATACCATATTGAACTTACCTTGGTTAAAGTGTTCCAATTGGGTGGAACTCCTTTGTCAAAATGTGCCCTTCAGCCGTACCCTGCACAATGAGTAAGATAGTCAAGCATAAAACCCTTGAGATGCATCTAGAAATGTTTCATCCTTGCGTAGTAGTTTTTGAGAAGCTGACCTGCAGTAGCTGCAAGTCCCTGCAAGCTTAATCTGAGGCCAAGTAGCAACCATCAGCAGAACATCACAAACCCATTTCATTTTCTGTCAACAGAATTGTTTTGTGCTGAAGCAATGATCATCTCAAATTTAATCATAGCTACAGAAAATACAAAAAGAAATTAGATTTGATAGCCAAACTGTGTTGATGGACGCAAAGAAGTCATTTAAAGCACAACGCTGGTGATTGGCAACACATGGCCAACTCGTTTACAATCCAAGAATCAACCTTTGGTATTACACCGAGATCTGTGATTTGTGTAAAAATATTTAAGATATGTACATTTCAGTAATAACTTAAGTGGGTTCGGCCACACAAAAAAGTGTCTTGAAGATCTAAACCAATACTGTGTATAAACCCAAACAGCGCCACATCCTTCCAAAAAGGTATAGTATTCATGTCAAAGCAAGCATTTGATTACATTGCTCATCTGACCCCCATGGCGCTTCGTCTAGCTAATCATGCTAATCTCATCAACTCTAACCAAGTCTCACATTGGAGTCTCGGATGGAAGGGCCGAGATTGCAGACTGCAGCATGCTCCCCAACTTACCCCTCAATCTCGATAGATGATACACCAGGGACCCACATGACTCCAGTTCTCCAATACCAGCAGTCTCACCACCAGGCAGCTGCCCAGTTACAAGGAACTTCCCTTCCAAATACCTTCTAAGGCTAGCATCTACAACATCAATAAGACCAAGGGATAAGGGCGTGTGCATCCACTGAGACGCTATAAATCCCGCTAACATGCATTGCCCTGCTTCGACAAGTTGGGATACGAAACATGGCAACAGAACCGTACAAAATATTAGCACACTTTTCCGATCCATACTGTCTTTATCATTATCCATCCTGCACTTGAGCATATATTCTTGACAATGACGAGATAGATATCCCACCATATGGCACAGATGAGAAAGCACATTACCCAACGTTGGGCTTGTAGCAATGTCTTTTAGAACTCCAGATGACAACACAAGGATCAGAAGTTCACAGCAATCGTCGACACTAGTGCATGCATTGTTGGGATTCCTGTCTTTTAGTGTAGACTCAACTGCATGTAAGCACTGTAACTGAGGCCCCTTGTAAGGAAGCAAAAGTAGCATCTTCAATGCCAAGAAGCAGTCAATTGGAACTACAAGTTTATACAAGCATTGTGCTTCATCTTCATCCAGCAGCACCTCTGCTCCATCAGACTTTGTAAATGATCTGTCCAGCATTTCAATCACCAGATTGAAATTTGAAAGTCCAACAAGCTTTCTGACAATCTCCATCCAGCAACCATGGAGCAGTCGAATAGAATAGGACTCATGCTTATTTCCTTCCGTCTTCACAAGCTCTTCCTCGGGAAGGTTCTCCCAGCCCTCATTGTCCCACTCATCACTGCTCCAGTTGTTAAATTCTTCAACCGATGGTTCTACAGTCGTGGAATTATCTACGTGTACATCTTCCTTGTTTGAGGAGAATAGTACCTCCCATTCTTCTAGAACCGCACGCAACACATTCAGATCAGGCAAGGATGTAGCCATTTCAGACAACTGTAAGAAACAAGAGACTGCTGATTCAAGGGTGACTAGATCTTCAGGAGTGATCTTGATGTCTTGGGAAATCGCAGCAACCAACCGAGTTGATTTCAATGCTATTAAAGTACTTGTGATACTACTGCTAGTCCCATCAGCTTTTTCTGTTGTGGATTGACTACTAGTTGTCAAGCATGAATATTCCCATCCTTCCCATGGTTGGACCACTGAAACAAGTTCATGCGGAAGACTAGTGAGATTCTGCCCGGTGATCGATTGCATCAGTTCCAAAGCATATACACGCAAGTGGCTCTCCAATTGCATATCGTCGGAAAAGGCAGTCAACTTTCCCCATACACGGCATCTGATCGTGTTAAGATCTTCTACATAGTCACCATTTCCTAACCTGCTCAGAGATGAGAGCAAATGATGCAAGTCCTGATGCTCTTCACAACCTCTGCTGAGGTCTAACAAAGATTTTTCCACCAGATACGTATAAAGGTCTACCAAATTGGTGAGCTTTCCATCCAAACTTAAGCTTGTTGAGTATAGTTCCGCTTCAGAGTATACTTTAGCAACAAGTGTGAACCCACAGCCTGAGAAAATCATTGATTGGAAGAAACTTGCGATGTCTGCAGTCAAACCACTCTTGAGAGCCATTTTAGTGTATCCAGTAATCGTGCTCCACCCACAGTCAGTTGAAACTTCACCTTCTGTCACTAGCCTTTTCAAAATCTTGAGACATCTTGCAAGACACTTAATATTTAAGCCTTCTTCATCAGCCATTTTGATCCAAAAGCTCAAAAGCACAGAAAGGCAATCTTTTTGTGTGGATTCATCTGCCAGTTTCCATGAAGGACTACAAGGAGGAACACACAGCTTGCAGTATCTTCCAATAATGTGCGACTGATCTGCTTCTGCAAGAGATCTTATATACTTCTTGCAAACATCAAAGCACAGCTCAATTTTCGCTACTGTTTTTGGCAACTCGTATGGTATCATACTACAATCAAACCTCGATGCAATTTCACTCTCAAGGTATGCTAAGCAACCATGGATGTAATGCTTATAAACAGTCTGCCATGACAAGAGGCAGAAAGTTGCTTCAGAATCAACATAGATGCTGGCAAGAGTACGCATCATATCTGCCAGAGCTTCCGCAGTAGATTCATGAATGTTAATATATACTTCTTCATTTATATGCTCAAAGTTCAAATCATCTAGTCCAGCAATATTTTTAAAGTTCAATTCATTAATGAAGGACACCCTATGACATTCTTGTTCAAGGACTTTATAATACTGAAATGGCTCCAATTCATGCTTCTTATGCTCTTGATACTGACGGGTAAGTTCCACAAATGCTTGCTCATCAGTTTTGCTCAAACGCAAATAGCAGGCGGAAAGGATACCATAAATGTATGAAAGCCGCTGCTTGTTGTGACCTTCGATTTCTGGGTAAACAACTGATGAAATCATGGCAATAACCCTCTTAGCACATTTGCCTATGTCCTCTCTAAATGTCGAAATTTCTGTCAAAATATCATCATTCCCCCAATGATCAGAAACAAGTGCAGAACCAAAGAAACGCAGTAGAACCTGCAAGCATACAAGGAGAATGGGTCATTCAAAAAACAAAACTAATCAATACCATATAACATTGTTGTGTGTAGCACATATATTATTATGATAGAAAGAGAGGGCAGGAGGGAGACCTCATTGCGATTCAAACCATAAGTATCAGCAAGTTCAACTGCTTCCTTGAGAATGTGCTTTTTCTCTGTCTTTACTGAATCAATGAAGGAAAAAACAACAGTCCTAATATATTCAGCATCCCCAGATAAAAATCGGGTAGCTTCTATCCCAGGAATTATTTCTTCTAGTTTTTTCGCCTGATCAGCAAGGCGTTTCTGCTCTTCCAATTTTGTTTTCCACTCTCTCCAGAATGTTGACTGTGCTTTGTCAATTTGTTCCAGTTCATCTGATTAGACGCATGAAAAGAAATAAAACATTTCAGTGCATGCAACTTCACAAACGAAGAAAATTACATTTTATTTAAAAAAATGTGCATGATTTTTGGTTTCTTGGGAAAAGGTAAATGTATGAGAACCGAGACATATTTTTCTAATTGGAAGCTCATCATTTAATATCGACAAGCATCCTAATGGACAACATGTCTTCATCAAGCATCATTTTCTCAACGACGTAACCATTTTCTCTCTACACAGCTATCAAAATGTTCACAATTCTATGAGGAATCTAAACCACAACTATGCAGATCCACTAACAAAGTATAGCAGATTCATAAGTGGTAGCAACTTCAAATTGTGAAAGTTACAGGTAAGATTGAGAATCTTGATTGAAAAGGCATGTAGAAGTATAAAGCTTACCAGAACTAAATGAGGCATGTTTTTCTTGAAATTTGCGAATCAACAACTTCCTTCTCTCGTCAGGGCTTGAGCATGCTCGGTGTGCATTTTGCAGTGAACTATATGCCATCCCTATGTTCATGATGCTGAACATCTCCTGATATACTTCCCTTTTTTTCAGTTGTTCCTCTATTATTTCAACACCTAGGAAAGCATCAACAAGATTTAATAGAAATGAGCATCCGAGAACATCCTCCTCTTTGCTTACAGGAGGGTCCATAATAGACTTTGCGATGGAAGCAATCAAATCATCACTTGGAGCGATATCATTTCGTGCTAACCAATATAGAACACTAATCAATGCTTGAGTCCTTATGGAAATGCAACGTCTTCTAGGAGGATTTTCCGAATCCAAAGCTGCCTTCTTATCATATTCTTCTTTCCCGCTCAACTCCATAAGCCAAGGAAGTACCAATGCAGCAAACGATAAAACTCTCCTGTTCTCTCTTAAAAGAGAATCCCAACTAACACCATCTTCATCAAATGGTAACTCCTTCCCTACTTTGAAAAGTATGTCCTTAATGTGGTTGAAGTGAACCTCGTCATCAATCACACTCTCAAGAAAGTTGGTGTCATGCCGAACAGGTTTGGAGCTATCTCGTAGGTCAAATATATCTTGGACACTCTGCAAAGAGAGTGGTATTACTGACGATCCTTGAACAGAGAAGTTTGGAGGACTAGTTCGAGTTGAAACTATTAGATTCTCGCATTGCATTTGGATATCAGCATCTTTCCATGCATGTAGCAATTCCCCAATGGATTCATCATCACAATGGCTCAAAGCAAAACTCAAAAGCTGCTTGCGGGAACTTGCATTCATATTGTCAATATGGGGACCCCTGGCAATTGCAGCACACAAGTCCCATATTGGCCCGTGTCCCTTTTTGGCCAATACCAGACACAGATCAAAAGCTAATTGCAGATCACCTGCAACAGCGGCTTCTCTAGAGATTGCTTCTTCTACAGCTGCTATATCATCTGGAGAGGTTAGTCCCAGAAGTTTGGCAATTTCAATGAGTTCCTCCACATTGACATAAGCTCCAGGTTGACTAGAAATTATCATGTTAATGATTTCCATGGGATTTCGTATCTGCTTAAATTGCATGGGTAGAAGAGTCACTCCAAGATTTGGAAGTCTGATGGTGAGAGCATCTATAATATCAGCCTCTGCTTGAACGATCTTGCTATTAGGAAAGAGACTTAAACACTCCTTAGCCTTCCAGATCTGCAAGGTCGAATGAAACAAAAGGTTATAACAATTGCTAACAGAATAACAAGGACAAAGAATCTAACAGTAGATAATTCATATACAAGGAAACAATTCATCATGTAGAAATAAGTAACCAAACTTACTTTCCACTTTTAACTCCAATAGTTTATTTTATACGTCTTCTTACATATCACCTTTTTATTTAGGGTTTTTCAGAATTCGGTCCCAAAAAATGGGTTATTCGAAAAGAGTCCCTCAAATCATAGCATTTGCGATTTAGTCACCCAAATCATTTAACTCACTCGAAAAGAGTCCCCTTTGGGGACTTAATTGCAATGTTATTTTTTAGAAATCGGTCCCCTAAAAAGACTCTTTTAGAGTGATTTATATGATTTGGGGGACTAAATCGCAAATGCTATGATTTGGGGGACTCTTTTTCGAATAACCCATTTTTTGGGGGACCGAATTCTAAAAAACCCTTTTATTTATTATGTCATCAAGCTTAAAGCAACAGATTGGCAAAACCACCAGGCAAATGTCCATTAATTTAAATGGATTCATTAAGTGCAATATCTAACTTTACAGGTAATCGACAGGGTAGTAGAAATTAAGATCAGGAAAAAGAAAAGGAAATGAAAGGAAAACATAATTAAATAAATAGATAAAAGAGAGAACGACTCAACCACCTCCCCAAATCCAGACACGCGCATGCACCCCGCCCCCCAAAAAAGAAAAACTTTTAAATGAAAAGGAGAAGATAGCAGCGCAACAAGGGGGTGGGGGATGAAGAGATGTGGAAAGCAATGCCCCCTCAAGCAAAAAAGTGAAGCGTGAAATCGTACTTTGAAGAATATGAAGAACAAAAAACCACCTAAATATCAGAAAGCAAATGAACCCTCTGGAAGAAGCTATTGATAATCTATTATACGTATGGGAGAGTTTCCCCACGGGCAAATCCGTGGGGAAATCCCACTAAGACAAAAGGGTGGGTAGAGATGTGGCCATGGTTTGGCCACATCATCAAGGTGGGGCCCACCTGGGGATGAATGTGAGCTTGGGTGTGGTTTGGGGTGTTTTTGTGGTGCACCCAAAAATACGCCCCCTCTTCCCATGAATTACAAGCTTGCCATTGCTTTTTCATATAACCAAAAAACGCATCCATCTTCCACCAATTTACGGGTTTGCCATCGGTCTTTTTCCACTTTGCCCCCCATGTTTTTTGCACTTAGGCCCATCCTTTTCCCCTTTTTACCCCCAAATGATTCCCACACACACCCACCCACATTTCCCTCTCATTTTCGGCTGTTTGTGGTTTCCGCCTCCTGTATGTGGGTTTTTACTTTGATCCACATGCACTATGTGCACCGGTACTTTCTAGAATTTTTATAAGTCACTACCAGCATATAGTAACCCGTGGGTATTAAGGGTCAATCGTTCAAACACCATTGGTTGACTATTATGCAAATCTGTATAACAAAAAAAAATCAAACAAGATGCTCACTTCTGTGCAAGAAAGGCTTGATGCGGAGAAGAAATACTCCCGGGCGGCTTGAATGACTAAATTTTCAGCTTTCTCTGTTGCCAAAACAATGGAACCGGTACCTTTCAAATAGTTCCTTGCAAGGGAGAATTTACCAGCTTTTAAAAGGCCCCTACAAAATTCTATTAGCATATACTCTGTATCAAGAAATGGAAATGCCTTTTCCTGGAAACATTGCATGTCACGCCACATGTTGGCCCAATCATTGTCCGATCTGCCAGGTTGCCTGCGGCCAAATTTTGATAAAATAAGACGAATAAGCTGTTTTATGTCCTTTTCCTCAGATTGCGCGCTCAGAAAGAAGCTCATTTGTTTTGGGACCTGCAAATAAATGATGCATGAGAACTTCAAGTCAGTATTTAAGTTATAGATTATCTATCTTTGATTTGAATGAACACTAGTAATAACACGTGCCCGTGGGCACGGTTCATTTAAGATTTCCCCCGCGAAATTTTTGTTCCCCGAAAAATTATTTTCACAGTCAAAATTTAACAGAACAATAAATTAGCATAAAAATATTTAGCGGCGCGGGCACCTTCGGCGAGGAACAACAAATTCGACGCAGGCGCCTTCGGCGCGGAACAACAAAGTCGGCGTCGAACAACAAATTTGGCACCCACACCTTTGGCACGGAACAACAAATTAGTGTAAAAAATTTAGCGGACGCCTTCGGCGCGAAATAACAAACCTCAGGGATTTTTACGCTAATTTGTTGTTCCGCTAAATTGTTTTACGCTAAATTTTTTATTTTATTTTATTAATGGATCATGCTTCTCCACAATCTTTCCCAATGCACTTTTAATTTCAAAGTTTAGGTTCCCAATGCACTTTCCCCCCCAAATTTAATCTCCATAATCTTTCTCAATGCACTCCTAATTTCAAAGTTTAGGTTTCTAAGACACTTTTCCTCCCAAATTTAATCTCCGAAATCTTTCCCAAGACACTTCTAATTTCAAAGTTTTGGTTCCCAAGACATTTTTCCCACCAAAATTTAAGTTTTACCACTAAAATTTTCACAAAATTCAATCTCAACCATTGATTTACCAAGATCAAATCTCAGCCACTCTTTATCTTGTCCTAGTCAGCCCCAGAATTCAAAAAACGTTGTCAAATGTATAATAGATAATCCTGTCAAAGAATTCAGATTATGACAAGAGCAGCTATAGGAATTCATATATTATTAAAAGGAAAATTTCCATGATAAAACCATTTAATTATAGAAGGAATCAAAGGTCAGATATGTTTCATGGTCATGAGGACTCCATGAAATCTTTGCTATTATAACTCCAACTCTCCCATCCCCTTTCCTTCCTCCCCTTCTCAGCTGATTCAATTGAAATTGGGATGTCATGGAATAACAAATTGTTTTAAATTTTCTAAAGGGTACATTTCAAGACCCCCGCACCCCGAAAAAACTTTCATTTTCCATAAAAACCCTACCTAGGCAGCATGTCATTGATATGGGGTTTTCTTGAAAGTTCAGGAAGGTTACACACAAAAAGTTGAGGAGCATTTTCAAAACAGGTGAGTTGAGGTGGATTCTTGAAATTTACCATTTTCTCAAAAAAGTAATTTGAAATTTAAATCAATTCAGTTTATGTCATTGTCTTCATTAACTACCAAGTGGCGTTGTGTAACATGCTGCTTATCAATAACCCACATGGACTCATACTAGTGTTTCTTCATATCAAACTAGAGATCCCCCCTCCCCCCCCCCCCCCCCCCCCCCCCCTCAAAAAAAAAAAAAAATCCAAACAACAAGAACAAATAAAATATATCAAGACAAGACAAAAAAAATCACCTTGAAAAGGACTCCCCATATTTTTCATTTTCATAGAATCTCATTTTGTGTTTTACTACTTTTGACATCTTAATAATTATGTAGTTATCCATGCTATTACCTTTTCTGATTCGAATGCTTTGATGATGGTTCTTGACGATTAGATGATGCTATGATTCTTATTCCGATGGTACAAGTTATGGTTCTTGTTTTAGATATTATTTTGGCTTTTTGTATCTCTTAGAATTGTGTTCTCCTACTTCGTAGGTTGTTTAGGTGTTTGTTTGACAAGCCTCTTATTTTATAACTGGGATTATTACTTTTCTCTGTGTATGAGATTAAGAGAGATGAGTAGCTAGTATAGGAAATTTCCTAAACGACCCCTCAAAAACTCCAATACACGTTTCTTCCTTCAATGATTGGCATCATTAATGTTGATATTCATATGCTAAAACACAAATATACCACAGATCGAGTGAACCCCAAGCTCTTTTTAGATCTATGCATTAGAAAAAATTATATTATCTAAAAACCATTCAATTTCTAATGATCATATGCATATGCAAATAATATGTCAACCATAAATTTGTTAGCATACCTATGTTTAGGATGTGTAGATCAACATGAACATCGATCAACTGAGAAAGAAGCAAAAAAGTTAAGTTTTTTAAAGCATGTGTAAAAAATTTCCTGCATCAGCTCTGCTTTATTCTCTCTACAATATATATGGTATCATGTGACATATCAAAGATTTCTACATACACAATAACATAAAGTATGCTCATCCATGTAGTACAAAGTGTCACATGAGATGAGATGTACTTTTTATCTCACATGATTTTTGTGAAGGAGAACGCATAACGTCATCATATATGAAAGAAATCTCACATATATCATATGATACACATCAGTTATATAATGGGTATCATATGACATGTGAGATCCTTTCATATACAATGATATGGCATATTCTTCTTTGCATAGTACAAGAGGTCACGTGGGATGTACTTTTTGTTCCATGTGATTCTTGTGATGAAGAATACATCATGTCATCATGTCATCGTATATGAGAAAGATGTTTCATATATTATATGAGGCCCATTAACATATATGTGCAACAAATGGAGCTACGTTGCATCATAGTTCTCAAAAAAATCCTGAAAGTTATCATATTCATCTTTGCCTCAAATTCACATTATTCTTTTCATCCAGTTCACCAACCACTATTCCTATTATTACAAAGCCAAAGACACGTCGCATTTTATGTAATATGTGTACTTTTATATCAAACTACACAACCTTCAATAGGTATATGCTTGTTCAATTCTTCACTATTCTAACTTAGAACTAAAATAATGAAAATGACCAAGTGCTTGTTTGGCAATCAGAAAGAGAACTAAAAAAGAGTGAAAAAAGAAGAAGTTTAAAGACGGTAAAGAAAGAAAGAGAGGGAGAGAGAGAATATGAACGCATATTTGCTTTGCTTGCAAGCAAGTGCATAAAAAGTTGAGTTTGGTATGGGACATGCAGAAGAAAAAACATTTCTGTTGTTTATTGATGGTTGAAAGAATAAAATAAGACTTTTATAATAATAATTAATGAAACACGTCCTCAGTTTCAAAACGACTTTCAAGGTTTTTGAGAGCAAGTGTGGTTGAATCCCATGTGACATGAAAAAGAAGTATGCTCACTTTCTTTTTTTGCCAAATTGCCAAACAAAGCCCACTTTTCTCAGCTTTCTTATTTTTTCTTTTACTTTATAATAATTAACAAACAAACCCTACAAGAAAATTGTATTTTCTGATAATCAATTCAAGTCTTAATATTCTATTGGCCACAATTCAGAATGCACACTCTACGCTAGGGATTTACTTTTTTTTCTTTTTCTGTTAGAAGCCTAATGAAAGATTTGTTCAGTACAAATCACATTTCAACTCATTACCATTTGAATAGGTCATATTATTTTCTTGTAAACTACAGACTTGCAGACCCTACTGAATATCAACAATTACATATATAAAAAAGGATCTAAGGCTTTATGATTGAACATTCAAATAAGGCAGAACTGCTAGAAATGTTGCCCCACCATAAGTATTTCCATCAGTTTCACTCACAGTTCCTCGTGCATGATACAAGTGGAGCAACCTCAATTCACACAGTAGATGGTTTCTTACTAGCCCTTCAAATAATTTCTCATAATATCGTACCATGTGACGATCCCAGTAATACCTCTCTGGATTACCAATCCGCAACTCTCTGGGTTAGCAATCCTCCTTAATGATCATTTCTCTACTCAGTAGTTACCACACTGGTAACTGTTGCTGGTTGACATTGGTTCATTTCAATCCCGACTCTTCCAGGATGTATATATCAAATCTACTGTAAAAGTACCTTCACAAACCCAGAGCTGGACGACAATTTGAATCATAAATAACAAAGAATAATGCTTTCATGGGAACAAGATGATGTATTAATGTGTAATCATTGACAAACACACATGCGAATAGTTAGCATAAAGCTCAGAAAGTTAATTAACAAGATCCTCTCTTTTCAAAGTCTGCGTTTTGGATGAGTAAAATAGATGCCAAAGATCCTTACCTGGTAAAAGGCCAACAGTCTTCCTACTTCAACATGTCCTTCTGCAATCTTTATCCTCCTTTCCAAATTATCATAACATGCACTGTTATCTAATTGCTCCACAACGCCTTTGGAATCATGTCGTGCAAGCTCTCCATCATGCGAACTTGCTGGGATTAACTGCATCTCAGACCTTCCCAGTTGGCTTCTCAAGTAAGAGACTTTAGGGGTTCCAAGACTCAGTGTACCGTTCCTTGTATTGAATTCATTGGCACTGTTCTCTCTAAGAGTTTTTCTTGGAAGCTTTGACAAAATGCCCGCCATTATATTCCACTTATCTGTTAGAGTGCAAAGATATATGCATTGTAATGCAGTTTCAATTATTTCAGTTTCATCTTTAAAAAGTTGATCAACTGGAGAATCTCCACATCCATTTTCAATGACTGTCAAGCATATTTCCAACATATTTTCTGCAGCAATCTCCTTCAGCCATCTGACTATAAATGTCTCTCTCTCATCCGGATGTGCTTGATTCTCTTCCATCTTATCTTCAGAATCTACCATTTTAGAGAAAACCCGTTTTTTCATAAATGGGACAGCTGTCTCTTGCAATCTATTCACCACGGAATCCTCCTTGACACCCTTGAGCATCAGTCTAAACTTCTCATAATCTGACAATTGTTCCCATGCAACAAGACTCATGGTAAGATCTTCAGATCCATCAGAAAATATGAGCTGGTGCAAGTATGATGTATCCTCCAGGAACTGCTGCAGCTCCATCATTCCCTTACGGCATGCAAACTCCAGCAAAGAAAGGCAGTTGTCTAGCTGCCCACTTAAATTATCAATATCCCTTGTTCTATTTTTGTACCATTCAGATATTTCAGCAGCCGATGGCCAGACACATCCCACAGACTGTTTTAGAATATTTTCAGTTCTCAGTTGGATGCACTTCTCAGAACTGCTAGGCAAATTGTTTACAAAGGAGACCATCTTTTCACATTCAACCCAATCTCTTTCCCTTAGAGCAATGGTAGTATGAGGTGACCTCCCTGGAAGCAGCTGACCATAGGATTGAACAGGTACAGTTTCAGGGATGGCGGATAAAATATCTAAGATTTGGGGAGAAAGAGAATATGGATGACGTTTGAAAAGAAGGTTAAGTGCGCCAATTTTGCCACTTTCAGCAAGACTTACTGCAGTTTCGCTAAGAATAGTAGCACGGAATTTTCTATATTCCTGTGCGGAAAATCTGCATAAATAAGGGGAAATTAATCAAAATAAACCGGGCAGCATGCATACAAGACATGTATCAAAATGTCTTAGAGTCCACAAGTGCATGCGGAATTTTGAAATCAAAGAACCAGCTACTTTTATGGATGTGCATTGCAAATATGTGTATATATATATATATAGAAATATGTCATAGAAAACCAACATTGCCGGCTGGTGCATAGTTTGTTAAAATCAATACAAATTTTAATTGGTATGATTTAGTCTTAAATCTTCCTATGAATTATTGATTAATGAATTATTAGTGTCGAAGTGGAACAGTGATATCACGTTGTTAGGAATCTTATGATGATTTCATCTGCCACTATATTGGTTACATTCGCTCAAGGTGTCCTCAAATTGTCTTAAGCTTCCAAGTCTCACCACCTCAAATGGTGAAATTGAAGTATCTAAGTGGCCATAAGTGCACCGCTTGCATAGCACTGACCTACCTGAGCATTAAGTCATGGATGCTAAAAATGCAAGTGCTCAACAACAATGATGTGTCTATATTAGCGAGTTATGCTCATGATAGGTACATGTTCTAAAAGCCCAGACAAAATCCCAACATTTATATTTTATTATTTTAGGCACAAAAGATTGTCATACATGCAAGTAATATTAACAAAGATAATAAATTAAGCTACAATTAGAGAACATGTTGTCGTCAAGTACCTCACTGCAACACACATTTTGTCCTCCCATATTTAAATGCATAATCTAGAACCAATAAAATATAAGCCTATATCATGCAACAGACATGTAGCATTTTGAATGGTTAAAAAATGTTCATTTAATAGTTATGTTTAAATAGCGCTCACAGCAAGCAACTGTCAAACCGCATGCATGGAAATATGTAAATTTGATATTTAGATGAAAATATTCTTTTATTACTCTGACCATATGAATTTAGGTGTATTCAGTGGAGACATTATGGTTATGAAGCGTGTAGATAATGAACCGCTGAATTCAAATATTTGCACTGACATATTTGTACTCCTACTAATTGTTGCATTTAAACTAAAGCAAGCAAGATAAAAAATACCATGTATAAAATTAACTCCAACTGCCATTGTTTATGCTGCAACTGAAGCTTGAAGAAAGTTACCTACCTTCCCATATTTATCCCCAAAAAGGTTTCCAACTTATCTCTGTACTGCAAGAGCTGAAGCCTACTAACCCGAAAATCCCAAACCGTGCTGGATTCACCATCCTCCAAGTCCAAGAACTTGTACTCATCAGTTATACAAAGCCCATAAGAAAGTAAAGCCTTCACAATATCTTCAGTTGGTCCCACTTTATCTAAACATTCGGATAATACAAACAGCTTATCCGTAATTTTTGGCAAAAGAGCATTTATCTCATGGATGCCTTGATCTGAATGCAACCACTGCTCTTTGTAGGCTTCATTTTTGTCCAGCATGTGACGACTGGCAAATTCCAATGCGGACTCATATTGCTGATTACCAATTAGAACACTATACATCTCTGAAACAGATTTCCCACACAACGACATCAATCTCCAGCACAAATTGCCATTATCAAGCTGATTTTCATTTAAAGGAGCAATACGATTGTGCACATTTGCTTCTTCCATATTTTCAGAGGCTGACATATGATTGACAGATGGCTTGCTCTCCAAAACAAAAATATGTCCTTGACAACGCTTGATTCTCTCAATGGCATGCACACAAAATATTGGATCATCCTCTAAAACTTTTACACCACTGACAATGTTGTACATGGAGATGTTGCCTTTCCCGTTTGCAAGAATAAGAACATGCTCAGTCCACCAGCTGATGTCAACAATATCATCAATGGCTTCCTTAGTCACACGAGCCAAACTATCAGCTACGAGTGACTCTTGACTCTCGTCATAAGAAATATGGAAAAGAGAGTATTTTTCAATATTAAGGTTAAATAAATATACACGGCCAGTCAAATCAAGTACAGCGACATGCTTTCCACCCGGTGAAATTAACACTTTTGGTGAAGTAAAAGGACCAACATAACCTTTTGAAGCTAAAAAGAGACCTTCCAATTGAGAAGTGCAGAACATCAGCTCGAGCTCAGAATTTGAGGTTAGTCGAAATAGATATAGAGAATAGAATCCTGAGAAAAATACCACAAACATCCTTCATTCAAACTATGCATCAATATTATATCTCATCAACCAAGTTGCTTCACACTAGCAAAAAAAATGCGTGCAAGTATTGGATGGTTTAAGATCAAGATAACTAGATAAAGAGAAATATTTGTACATAAGTTCATATGAAACTGCATTAGATTACCAGAATCGTCTCTAGAATTTGCAGTGATACTAGAAGCATCAACCATGACACCTAAAGATAGATCTGGGTGGAAGTCCAAGCAGGACACATTCTGAGGGAACGTCTTGTCTGTTAAGAAATTACTTGAAGTTGGAATGTGACAGATGCAGTCACTGGGCTCTTGGCAAATATCAACATGGTAAAGCAAACCATTTTCTGTAAAAACACAGAAACCACACCTGTAGAGAAAACTTAGTATGGACATGAATTCGGTACAAGAATTATTGTGACAATTACTTTTGCATAGTGAATGTATAAAGTCATGCAGACAAGATATGTAACAAAACTCCACAAGGTTCTATAGATAAAGACATAACTTACATGGAGGATTTTTCTGAGTTGGCATCATCCTGCACAATCAGATCAAGAATATGCGCAGAAAGTTTTAACTGGCTCCTTGTTCTTCTTGATAGTTCCTCTCCACTTGATTTGATAAGGAAAAGGGTACTCGTGTCATCAATGACTCCAAGAATACCCTGGGGTTCCAGCCAAGCTCCATTAGTAAAAACAGACAGTCTGTCGTTACCTGATTGCATAAAGTAATAATTAGGAATTTTTGTATCGAACCGCACTATTTTCCATTTAAATCCATCACATTGCATGCTATTAGAGCTGAAGGGGTGCAGAACATACCAACCTTGCAAATACATGATAAAGGCCAAAAGAGAAAGTTGTAATGGAAAAAAACATGCTAATAGATATTTTTCTGATCAAAAGAAAGTAAGTGTGTTGCATGGAAAAGCTTATTTGAAATCATAAATACCAATAGGTATCTAGTAAAGACTTCAGACTGGAAAGGCGGCATGTGTGTTACTCACAAGCAGCAATTTCATTGTTGCGTATAGAATCTAAGTTGGCTAATTCGACATCATTCATTGGGTGGTGCCGGCAGCAACAGAAGGATGCTGCATCAACTCAATTGGGAAAATTAAGCCCTAAGCTATGAAGTCATGATGGGAAAAGATCTAGTTAGGTGGCATTTGTTTCCCTTCAAATGCTGGAAAAAAAATGTAATGGACCAGTCGAATACTGTTTGCTGATGTTTAGTTTGTTAACCTGTTTTCATCTCTGTTGGAGCTTGTTTCTTTTTTCCCCTAATACATGTGCCACGTTTTTAAATACTAAGATAGTCACGGAACCATTGTATTTACTTTGCTAACTGTGTATCTAGTTTAAGTATTGCTCCTACTGGATTGATACCCATCCAGATATGTATCCATGTTGAACCGTGTCACGGAGTGCAATGGCAATAGATGACGAAATATGGAGAAATTGAACAAAAAAACTTGATGAGATACATGAAGGGAATTCATAAAATGTCTTTAATAGTTACCTTATTCGTACTTTGTACTAAAGACGAATATATGTAGCAGAAATCTTACAAGTTTTATATTTTTGCATTAATGTGAATTCGTATAAAGGTCAACACTTCTTATAGTTTTCGAAATTATGTCTCCAAGTTTTCTCTATAAGTAACTATTTTATTCCTCACAGTCAGTAATAAATTTTGTGTACATACTGATAGCTGAACTTAAACGGGCAAACTTGTTGATATCCATCTTCCTTTTCAGAGTAACTCTCATGTTGTGCCAACTCCGTTCACATATAATGGCCAGTGTTGCAAAATTGCAACATTGAAGTCAATCACATATGCCATAGCCGCAGCTTTTGCAAAGGCAATATTCTAGCGAAAAGATCAAGTTATTTAATACAAGAGTTCATGTCATTAATCATCACCAATTACTTCCCATCAATATGTGGTCACCCCATGAAGCATTATTTAGGGACCACAATGTTTCCAACAAAAAATTTACCAACTTTCACAAGTGGATTTAACTGAGCTTCTAAAACCATCACAAGGCCCTAAAGTAGGATCCAAAAGGAATGAAGCATTTGTGCGCTAATTCTTAAGGACCATGGTTTGTTAGTAATAGACTCACTTGTAAAGACGCCAGTCGGATGCATATAGTCATCGCCCTTCTGCAAAATGGTGATCTGATTCCCAGCAGCTATAGCAACATATTCGCCATTTGGAGAAACGAAGAGGGACATTCTTCTCTTGAATGCCTTTGGCCGCTTGGGTTGATTCCATTTCTCTTTAAGTTGCTTTGCACCTTCGTTTCACAAAGAAAAAATATCAAATCCCATGAACATATAGGCTAAATAATAAGTAAAAATGCAAATTCCATTTTCCCATAACAACTAGCTTCTCCACCAATGAACTTGATTTCATATCAATAATTATACTCCAAATAATAATAATAAACTGAGTGCTACAATTTTAATCTGTCGGATGCCAAATGCACCAATTATCTATAGAAACTGGATTATGTAACTTAAAATAAAGTTAATACAGTCGAAGATTAAAACCTTGAAGTGAGAGATACGACCGCCAGCTCCCTGTTGAACCTCTGCCGACCTAAACTCGGTGCAGGGAGAAAAGGAACAGTTAATCAGATGAAAAAAGAAACAGGGGTGTGGGCAGCAGGAATCGAAATTTCATCAAACATGCTGAACTTAAGAAACCTTTTCTTTGAATGAATCTGAAGAGAAAGGCACCGTAGCATGGTGGCGGATCTCGTACAAGACCTCCTCCACTCTCCTTTCTTCCATCTCATTAGGGTTTTTGCGGATCGAAATTTCCTGATGCGCACTCCTTCGTCTTTCCACGATTCGCCGCTCAGTCGACTAGAGATTGACGCAAATCAGAACAACCCTTGAACAAGTTGAAGGAAATCACGCGGGGTGGTGAGGGTGGGAACTCGCTAATGGATTTTGGCAGGCAGTAAAAACATTTTAGAGAAAAAATGTAAAATTTTGGGGAAGCCGCCGATCGGCCGAAGTTGGTTTTTTTTTCCCTTGTTGAATTTGGATTAAAATCTCGGGAAATTTTTGCGAAGACGAAGGCCGGGGAGGTTTTTTGAAGAGTGAAAGGGAAAGCAAGTGGATTGTTGATTTAGATGTGTGCGGCTTTTTACTTGCGGATCAAATAATTTTGTCAGAAAATTAGAGAATTGCGGATCCTCCCGTTTCCAAACCCAATAACCCGTTAACGGTCGTTGTCTATATCCTCATATCTATGTTTTTAAATTACGTATTTTACCCTTTCTTTCTATTATTTACACAATAAAAAATTAACTGCAATTATCAATGTCAGTACTATTTTAAATAAGAGAACAATGGGTGTCATATGACAATAGAGGCTTGGCCTCGTATAACAAGACACAAGTATATGAGGCCAAGCCTCCATTTTCATCTGACACCCATATTCTCTTTAAATAATAGCAAACCTTTTTAACTTATTCAAATTTGTAGACTGATTGAAGAAAAATTGCGCTGCAAAATAAATAATACTATGCAGTATAGACCCCGCAAACCACGAGGAGAGAAAAGGGTATAAATGGGGATGACTGGATTTTTTTAAATACATCGAAAAGCAGGAGGCATACCCTCCATCTCTCATGAGAGAGGAAAGATAAATACCATTAAGATAGTTGGCTCCCTCTCCGACTTTATATATATTGATTTATATTGTGGACAGTTGCTGAATCAAAGGCATACCAATGTGCGTTGATATGTGTCTCTACTCGGGCCTTTATTCATGCTTTCAAATCGTTCGGGCATCCAAATGTGCATCAACTTGTGGCCTAGTCATTCTCAAGGCCCGATTTGGATAATCCATTTAGCATACCATGAGTAATAAAATTATTGTTAGACATGCATGTTTATGTTAATTGTACTTGTTCATATATATGTGTTTATTAACACGGAGGCTAATGCTTAAAATCCAAATTATATACAAATATGCAAATCAAAATTGTACGTAATTTTTTTATCTTGCACAAAAAAATTTTCATAATCAAAGGTCTCATCCATAACAAAAAAGAGATTAAAATGGTGGATTTTTTGAATTTTAAAGGAACTTTTAGGCTTATTGGTGAAGAAACTGTGAAGCGGAAACTGAAATATTTACCCTTTTGTATGCAGATCTAATAATATCTGGGTGTGGGTTTTCCCTGTAGCTGCTCTGTGGTCATTCTTTCAATCGTTCTTTAGCATTATTTGGATGCTTGAAAACAAATGCAGAAGTTTTGAAAAAGATATCGAAATTGTGAACTTGTTACATGATACCATATAACAGAATTACACAGAAAACCAAATATGATAACTAAAATTTCAACAAGGTTAAAAGTAATCAACTCTTTTCTTCATTGCGGCTAACAAATGCCTAAACCAAAGCAGCAGCACAAGAGGGACTTGCTATCTCCCATGGGAGAACGTCGGCAAGGCCACATGATGCAACACACCAAACTAGTTGCAGAAGTAGCCAACATCTGGTGCCCTACTCGAAAATATTAAACCAACCTCTCAACGATACACTAAATAGATCGCCAGCTACCCTGAAATGGAAACTGATACAACTTAATCGTCAGCTCACCATCGGTCTACAACATCGCATGTGCCGAAATATAGGAAGTCATCAACCGCAGGCGCAAGAATCCCAGTTAAAACAAAAGCAATAGATGACGCGTCTTGAGACCCAGCATGCAAACACGAAACGGCCTTCACCGGCTTACAGAGCGAGATCGTACCCTTTCTTCTTCCTCGTAGGGGATCCTGCTTCTAGGCTTGTTGTCCAAAGGAGGGCTAGGGTAAGACCTTTCCCTGTGCACCCTCCGATCATCAGCTGGAGGTGACCTGTCCAATAAAAAAAGTAAGACCGTATTTGCAACAAGAATGCTACATGAAACACTAGGAAACTTACCTAGAGTAATCCCGCTGCCTTGGCGAAGGTGAGTAGCTACGCTTTGTAGGAGGTGCGTAGCCATGCTTGACTGGAGAGCGCGAGTAGCTACGTGGCCTTGGAGAAGGCGAATGGAGACTGCGGCCAGGGGAGCGAGATCTACCACGGCGTGGAGAACGAGAATATCTTGGGGAACGCGAGCGAGAATACCGAGGAGAACGAGCATTGCGGCGGGGTGATCTCCGATCATGTCGTCCGCTAAAAAGATGATGATGCAAATTGGTTACAGAAACATAAAAGCAAGCAGTCACAAGCGGCAATCATAAGCTTACATGCCTACCAAGAAAATGAATACATTCCCTCCACTAAGTGATCCTTTAATATCTTCCAGTGAAACGATGGTTTCCAGAATAAGCAGGCAATGTCATTATAGTATAGACTTCTTCCAGCCACTTTCTCATATCAAAGTGAGCATTACAGTGCCACAAAGATACTTGTCAAATTAAAGGATTAAATATTAATTTGATAAGGAAATGAGTTGGAAAGGATCAGGATCTTTTAATGTGTGGGTTTTGTTTAAGACTCATTATCCTTTGAGGATGTCTACTATGAAAAATAACAGGAATAAACCTCAGCTGTCCCTTATAGTGGACAATATTCCTCTAAAGTCTAAACATCAGTAATCTCCCCCAGAATGGGTTATTTCACAAGTAATCACTCTACCAACAGTCACAAGTAAATGTCCAGGTTAGAAATGGGATATCTCCGGTTCAGAGACACGTGCTAGTGTCTTTATCACCAACATGAAGAAGAAGAAAAGAAGAAGAAAATAATGAATAAGCTTTTTAAGTGCAATGTTGGGCGTCTATGTCACCTATCTGCAAGCTAATTGAGATCCGTTTGGCTATTGTTCACAAATTCACAATTTAGATAACATAGTTATCTGACTCCAATATTTCATAAAAATCCCAGCTAACTGAGATCCGTTTGGCTATTGTTCACAAATTCGCAATTTAGATAACATAGTTATCTGACTCCAATATTTCATAAAAATCGAAATTATGTGATTTTTTTTCCTTAACTCCCAAAAGATGCCAGAAGGAAAAACACAAACTCCAGTTTAGAAAACTGGAGTTACTTGGTTGCAAGTTATTGTACGCAAAAATCTAACTCCAACTTAAATAATGTTGGTTCAAATTTTCAAGAAAAATGGGTCCCCAAGGTTTCTAAAATTATACTTAGAGAAAACATAAAGCAAGATGGGTCCTTGCGGTTTCTATTTGCCTATTGTTTGTCTAAACATGAAAGATTCCAAAGGCCATAATGAAAAGAACAGTGAATCACATCCAACAGAAATAAAACTAAAGTACTAACATAAATTATAACTACTTTATAAGCTACCTCCCTCTCTCTCTTGCTCTCATGTCAGCTGGCTTCTTTCTGTTCTCCTCTGCAAATACAACAGTCAATTCACGACCAAGAAGGATTTGCCCATCCATTTGATATTTCGCATCAGCTGCATCGGCTGGGTCTACATATTGAACAAAGCCAAATCCACGAGGCTCCCTGCAACACAAGAATTTTACCTTGTAAGGAAGAATTTAGTATTCATTATGGTTAAGTTGTAAAGAAAATATCACCAAGTTTCACTACCTTTACAATAAATAGCAGCTGTTATTTAGTAGTTAAATACCATAATTTTTGCTGACTTTCCCCGTTATCTTCTACTTCTGGTCAGATCCCACATGTCCAACATGTCACTGTTTTAAAACATTTTCATGTTCCACTCGTAACCTTCAAACGACCTACCCTATTACTTGTAGGCAGATCTGACATGACAAACATCACTGTTACGATTATTTTTACCCGCTACTAATAACAAATTGAACCATTTAGCACATACATGTTTTTTCTCCTCTTTACTAAGCCTTAATGCTAAAGATACACAAAAAAATTATAACTAATAGGACACAAATGAATTAGCAAAATCTTCTAGAAATTGAGTACCCCTACAGAATTAAATCCAATTCTGATCCAAGCAATCTTCTGGAATTAACTAGAAAATTAAAATATAAATCTACTCCTAAGTTCTGAATGCTCAGCAACAAATCCATTAAATTGCTACTTTGCAGTCCCTCAAGCTATGACACAAAGAGAAAGAAGAAAGGAAATACAATGAAAAAAGATAGCATGCAACAAGGCTCATATCTAGCAATGGGCATATTTAGCATTTCCACTGAATCCAGAAACCAGATGTGCATAAAAAGACACTAGGAATTTAAGTATAAAAGGCATCAGCACAAGGTATTAGCATGCAAAGGTAGTGAAGCATTTATAATATTTCTCTAAAATAACCATTCATTAATTCTTCAACAAAAAAACAAATGAATGGGATAGAACCAGCTGATGATTTACAAGAACAATCTTTGAGACTTGACAAAGAAAATGTATAGTTATTTGCAGTTGATATGATACAAGTAAAGCAAGCACTTGGCTGCTAACCTTGCTTCTTCAGATTTAAAGATGACTTCAAATTCTTCAAGACTTGAACATCCTCAAATTGTATAAACTTCAAACTCAATGTCCTCCCACTTCACCAGCCAAAATCTTCATAACTACTAACATCCTCTTCACCAGAACTCTAAAAACTTGACTTGTGTCTTCAAAACTTTATTTTCACTGTTAAATCTCAACAGCCTTAATAAAGAAATCCAAATGCAATTTACAAAAATGTGAAGGAATAAAAAATTACAGCCCAAAATATATTAATTAAGGTGAAACCACAATTTCCGTGGCAGCACGCATACTTCACTACGCGCTAAAAAGTAGCCCAAATCAACTGTGAAAAAACATTCATAAAAAGTTGAGTTGGCTAAAATATATCTTAAATAAAAGTTATAAATATAGTAATCTAGTAACATTTAATTTCGAGAAGTTTGTATGCAAAGAGTAAAACCTAGGTTGTTGAAAGAATAGAAGTTGAATTATTCCACTTACCCAGTGTGATAATCACGAGGCAAATAAATGTCCTTTACTTGGCCAAACTGCCCGAATGCCTTGCGCAGATCCTCGGGCCTGCAATTTAACCAATGAGCAAGTCAAATGCACCCTGCCTAATTTTCACATATGAAGCATCATTTAGTCAGATTAAATGCTTCCAGAATAAATATAACATGTACACACGCATGTGCACGGATTAGTTAATAGCTTAATTAAGTGATTCATTCAACAATGCACTAGAATTATAATCACATAGTAAATGCCTTATTCTCATGCACACAATCTGGCAAGATATGCAAACAAAAATGTAGGCGGCAATGCAACTGACTTTGTTTCATTCTTTTATCCACCTAATCCCTAATCCAGAAAAGCAATATATCTCTGAAACCAGGGCATGTATGATCATCCATGTAAGAAAACCTACGAACCCATCAGCGAACATCAACTAGTGTATAAAAATACTTCAATTAGCAAATTGCACAAGATTTATAAGAAATGTGCAAACAGTACAACTAAATTTGCCGTCCTTTCTTCAGAAATTCTTACCTCCAATGTAATAACAGCCAAACATATTGCACATAGCCACAAACAAATGCCATTAACGGTATGAGATAATCTCACCACAAATTACATGTATGCTTATGGTGTTGATGAGTATAACAGATGCTTAACCTTGACTTTTGCTCTCACAGCAGCTGCAACAGATTATCCACTGCTGCTAAATCGACGTTGCTTTGACCTTGTTTGACCTCTTTAAGAACAGGAGTTTATAAACATCCTTGGCAACCAGAAAACACAATTAAAAAGGGGTTTCCCTCATTTCTCATGGCATCAGTATTTTGGGTACCCTGGCATGAATTATAGACCCTTCTTCAATTCAGGATGTGTCAAGGGGGAACAATATATCACAGCAAGGATCTCCAGGTTATATGTCCTGCCCTAGAAACCGGAACAACTTAGCCCCCTTGGTCTGAGACCCGCCAAGTTTTGGTCTGATAGCAAACCAAAGACCGAAATTGACAAGATATTCTTCAAAACTTCTATAACAAACCACTAACAGAGACCGTAACCAGTTATATATTCTTCAAACCCTCCTTATTAAACCACAAACTGAGATTGCAACTGGATAGTTGCGGTGAACAACAGCACTCAAAAATATTTGACTGTTCCTCATTGTCTGAAAACCTGATGAGTATAGTCATCTGAAGCAAAACACATTTATTCTAATGTATGTGTTACTTTCTTGCGACTAACTATACTTATATGCTGATGCGATTCGCTAGGGATTTGATGATAAAAAGAGGATTTTTATTAGAATTTCAGATCTAGTACTAAAAAGAGACCCTAATACAATAAATCTACTCGCTAACTAAGACTGGGAAATAATTCTTAACCTAGGGGGAAAAGCCGAATCCTAATACAAATAATCTAAGGGGATAAATAAAATAACTCTCTCAATTTTCGCATCCCCATTAGGGCCGGCTCACCCCCCTTAAATAGAAAAGACTCCCCTCTTTGTTGTTTTACCCAAATGCCCATCTTCTTATTTCCAGCCGCATCACTACTCCGCCCCTGAAAAACCACCTTGTCCTCAAGGTGGTGCGTGAAGGGTATGGTCAGCTACTCCACGTGCAGGTGCTCCTGATCATCGTCCACGCCGGCTTCCAGCATTATCACACCCTCTTCTCCCTCTTCTTCGTCATTCACTATCAGGATCTGTAGAGTACGATTCCCGCACCGGTGCCCAGGAGTAAACTTCTCGTCGCATTTGAAACACAGGCCATTGGTCCGTTTGTCACGAATCTCTGCCTCGGTCATTCTTCGTGTATGTCCCCCAGGTCGTAGTTTCATTCCCTTCTCCTTGGTAACCACTGTGTCGTCAGTGGATGTTGCCCCTCCTGCGACCCCCTTTTGTCCCCATCCAGGATCTGGCCCTCGAAAGGTAGAGCCTCCCCACGTCCTCCGGGCTCTTCTCTCTGTCTCCTGATGATCATCCACCTTCCTGGCCAGCGTCATCATTCCGTGCAAACCAACGGGCTCAAACTGCCTCAGCCCCGACCTCACCGTGGGCTTCAGCCCCTTCATGAAACAGCCCTCCAGAGACTCCTCAGAAACTCCCCGAACTCGGTGGCAGAGCGACTCAAATTTCTTGATATAATCCCCCACGCTCCCCTCCTGCTTCAGCGAGTACAGTCTCTCGAACACGCCACCAGCCTGTCCTCCTCCAAACCGCTCCGTCAAGAGCGTCGTAAACTCAGCCCAGGTCTGAAAAGGCTGCTGCTGATCTGTCCAGCGAAACCAGCCCAAAGCCTCTCCCTCCAAGCAAACCCCGATCGCTCGAAGCCACTCCTCTCCTGGGACAGCGGACACCTCCAAGTATCTCTCCACCCGGTACAGCCAGTCATCTGGGTCTCCCCCCTCAAAAACAGGCACCTCCAGCTTCCTCAGACGTCTCTCGCCCGCGAATCCACCTCTCTCCTGTGGCTGAAAACCTCCTCTGTGCTGGTATCCATGTCGCCTGTCTGGAACATAAGCCTCAGCTCGATCACGGTAGACTCCCCCTGCTCCATGCCCCTGCCAGTCTCCCTGAGGGTATCCAAACTCCGTCTGGTGGACTCCCGGGGGTCCTGATATGCTCTACAATCTCCCGTAACTCCCCCAAAGGGTGGGGGCTGAGTCGACGGGCCTCCTGTGATCTGGTGGTGCCCTCCACCCTGCTGAAATTCTCCGACCGGTCCCCCAAAAGGCTGAAAACCCCCAAACTGTGCCCCTCGGACCTCGGGCGGGGCCCCTGGGGGCCCGGAAATCCTCGAAAGATGCTGTCGGGCCTCCTGGGGGGTCGGTGGGCCCCCCAGAGGGCCTCGGGTCCCCCATCTGGGGCCGGCCGAGGCCCCCCAGGCCGCTGCCGGGGGCGGCCGGCCCTGAAAATGGGCCGGCGGGCCCCAGGCGGAGGCGCCTGGGCCCGCCGAGGCCGCAGGGGGGCCAGCGGGTGCGGCCGCACCTCCCAGGGGCCTGGCGGCCCCCCGCCGCCCCTCTGGGGGTTCGCCGGGCCCCCCAGAGGCCCCTGGGGGGTCGGCGGCCACCCCATGGGCTGCCGGCTTGCCGGGGTCTCTCCTCCGGTCCCCTTGTTGTCGTGGCGTGGCGGTGTGTGATCTTGGTGAGTTCCCCACGCATGGTCTCCTTGATCGAAGCCCCCGTCTACGTCTAGATCCGGATCATTTTCAAAAAAAATTGCCTTTTTCCCCTTGTCCTTCGCCAAAGGTGGCTCCTTTTTGCTTGGATCCGCCGTTGGTACAAGGTGAGCGGTTAACGCCGCTATAGCCTCCGTCAATTCCGAAAGTTTTGCCTCCGTTTTCCCTTGATTTTCTTTCATCTTGGCCTCCGTTTTCTCTTGATTTTCTTTCATCTCCTTCCGGATCTCCGCGGCCATCTCCGCATCTTCTTTCCTCAAATCGATGAAACCCTTACTGATTTGGGCTTCAATCCGCTCAACTTTTCCTTCCAAAACTTCAATCCGCTCCGTGGATCGCGTGCTCGCCATGGATCAACCGCTCTGATACCAATTGATGCGATTCGCTAGGGATTTGACGATAAAAAGAGGATTTTTATTAGAATTTCATATCTAGTACTAAAAAGAAACCCTAATACAATAAATCTACTCGCTAACTAAGACTAGGAAATAATTCTTAACCTAGGGGGAAAAGCCGAATCCTAATACAAATAATCTAAGGGGATAAATAAAATAACTCTCTCAATTTTCGCATCCCCATTAGGGCCGGCTCACCCCCCTTAAATAGAAAAGACTCCCCTCTTTGTTCTTTTACCCAAATGCCCCTCTTCTTATTTCCAGCCGCATCATATGCACAGTAGCCTATTAACACGCATGATAGTGTTCTTTGAATTACATAATTGCACACCATAATCCTTGATGCAGTTCAACTTGTTCCTAGCTTTTCCTCGCTGCGATCTATTAGCATATTTCTTTACAGAATATATGCTAAAAATGCTCTCCATGCACTCGCGTGTGATGTAATGGTTCAATACTGTGTAAAGAACATTAATTTCACCATCATTTTCATTTTGTGGTCGTGCGTGACAGACTAAATGTCATCTGATAGTTCAGGGGTATATGCAACAGAGCATATGCAAACCCAGTAAGAAGTTGAGGAATTGCAAATTGTTAGCGTACAAGGCTTGGTTCACTTATCACATTTGAATCGGTGGTTTAAACCCGGTAACTTCACACGTTATGTAATACGAGGACACAAGATCCGTTGTCTGTATGGATAGGGTTTTTATTGATGAAAACGGGGATACAAGATAGTTGGCCTCTATTTGAGAGGAGGACAGCTCTTCCAATGGCCTCGATTCGAGAGGAACGCCGCTCTCCAACTTATCTAGGGTTTCTACTCCTAATCTCTACTCAATTCTCTCTCAGATTCGGCATAACCCCGAATTACCACATCCCCCTACATATAATACACTAATTTTCCTAAAATTACAGATCTGCCTCCCAGAACCCCAAAATTACAGTGACACTGGATCAACCGCATTTGTTTTTGGCGCTATTAGTCGTGCCTTGCTGCTCCATTTGCCATCTCACACCATCCACTACGAGTCTACCATTACTCCCCCCAAAGAACCACCTTGTTCTCAAGGTGGGGTTATGAAATTTCTGGGAAAAAGCTTTACTCCAAATGAGGGTGGTTGTTGCCTCCTGTCTCGTCCTCCTTCACTGTTATGCCCTCGCTTACGTCATCCTCGACAACCAACACCTGAAGAGCACAATCCTGGCAACGGTATCCCTGCTCGAACCTCTCGTCATATTGGAAGTATAAACCCTGGGTGCTTGTTTTGAATCTCCACCTCCGTGAGGCGCTTGAACCAATTGTCAGTTCGAGTCTTGATGTTCTTTTCCTGGCTTATTTGAACCACTCTTAGCTGGGGCTTCTGTACCTCCGTCGTGGAATTAGTACGAGTGGTAACTTCGTTCAATGCTCAGCCTGCTATGTAGTGTTCATGTCTTTTACCATATGAACTAGTACCATCGTCTTGCCCAACCCCCTCGACCATAGTACACATAGCTCGGCTCTGATACTCGCCTTAAGCTCATTCACAAAGTTTTCTCCAACACCACTTCAAGCATCCCATTCGGCTCAATAGCAATTCAAACCTCTCTGTAATCTCTAACAGTGTCCACTTATTTGAGTACAATGAACGGCTCGCGTAAATCTCTTCCTCAGTGTCGCAAAATCGGATCAACAAACAGTCATTGAACTCCTCCCATGAACGCACAGACTGCCTTTGCTCCCTCCACTGGAATCAGGCCAATACATTTCCTTCCAAATATAGACCAATCACCATCAACTTCACATCTGTCAAGCGATTCATGGCAAAATACATCTCTGCACGGTAAACCCATCCATAATGGTCATCTCCCTCAAAGATCAACATATTCAGCTTTTAGATCTTATTGTCAACGCTTAACGACCCCTATCCTGCTCGTCAACTGGGCTGCTATTGTGAAACTGTTGATATACGTTTACATTTGCAGCCGTGGGGCACCTACACTCCCCCATCGAAAATTTCTATGTTGGGTCGTCGTCCTATCACCCATCGTCAAAGCAATCTGAAATTACTGTTGCCTTTATTAAAGCCCAAAATCCATCGTTTCTCCTGAAAGGGCCGTCGCCCCATGTAGGCTGCCGATGTGCTCCGCGGCTCCTCCTTCACCCCCAGTACCAGTGTCTTTCTGTAGGCATCCTTTGACCCAGTCAAAGCCTCGCGAGGCTCCCCTGCTGTCGTCAAGCCATCATGAGACTCTGCTGCCATCATCACAGTCCTGATAATCGTCTTCGATGTCGTCAAAACCCTCCGAAAAGCCGTTGCCCGGGCATGTCGTCAGGCCCTAGTGGCCCCCTTCCTAGAAAACAACGGCCGAGATGCCCCTGGAAGGCCGCCCGTGCCTCCACCCGACAGCCTGCCTGCCAGTCATTGGGGCTTGGTTGACTCGCCAGCAGGTCGTTGGTCCCCTGGCGGCCCGACCAGGGCTCGCCTTGGACTGAGCGACCAGTCAACAAAGGCTACGTGCCTCATGGCAGCCCGCCCAAGGCTTGCATGGGCCTCGGCGGCCCGTCAGCAGGCCGTCGGCCCCTGGCGGCTTTGGATGGGTCTATTGCCTCCATCATCTATCGTCCCAATAAGTTTGAGGGGAGATTTTAGCCCCACTCTTGCGGTTTGTCGTCGTTGGGTTGTAGATCTTCCTTAAAGATGTTTATTTTCTCTTTGCCCTTGTCCAAAAGTTGCGCCTTTTGCCCTAGATCTGCGTCGTTATCTAGATCTGACTTCGTCGTCTCTTTCTCAGGTGGAGGGTGGTTCATCTACCCCCACATCTGCTTCATCAAGAGTTATGTCGATGAAAAACTCTCGTCCATTGCTTGGTTTCGCTCCACCATGGCTTGATGCCATTCCTCCATTGATCGATGTTGTTCCTCCATCGTTTTCTTAAGAACCTCCACCCCGTTTTCCAACTTCTCTTCCAAAGCATCTACCTTTCTAGCCGACTTTAAGATCAGAAGCTTAGATACCAATTTATTAGGATTTGCTAGGAATTTAGGGATAAAATAGAGTTTTTATTGATGAAAGTGGGGATACAAGATAGTTGGTCTCTATTTGAGAGAATGACATCTCTCTAACAAATCTAGCGTTTCTACTCCTAATCTCCACTCAATTCACTCTTAAATTCAGCAACCCCTAATTACCACATCCCCCTATATATAATGTACTGATTGGGTCTCTCTGAACCCCAAAATTACAGTTTTGCCACCGGATCAGCCCCATTTGTTTTTTTGCCGCTGTTAGCCATCCCTTGCTGAGCCCTTTGCCCCCCCCCCCCCCAAACAAAAACAAAAAAAAACAAAAAAAACAACTACGAGTCTATCAATGGCACATGATATCTATAAAGGCCCATGATTTCCAATTTTAAGGAACGCAATTGAAATTATCAAGGCTTGATAACCTGTCTAGATCAGGGTTTGCTGGCCACACAAGGTCCTCTCATGTGGCAAAATTCTATATTGCTGATACTATAATCGTACCCATCAACATGTTCTTTCTTTTCTAACAGTAATGTCATAATTTTTAAGGGGTAAAAAACAAGAAAACTCATAGCCAAATCCGAATGAATAACTACAATTTATCAAGCACAACTCACTTGCATCCATGACGAAGGTTACGGACAAGAAGGCTGGTGGCCACATCCCTACTGCGTCCTCCATAACGACCTCTAGGACTTGGGCTCCGGCCTCTTCTACGATAACCCCTCGGAGGTGAAGGACTATAACTGTAACTTCTTCCCCTCATTCTACTGACAACTAAGCCAACCTGCACATGAAAGGTAGCAAAATTACAAATTAATAAGATGATAAAGAGATAATGAAACTTGATTGCCATAAGAAACGTGTAATGAATAAAGTGAAACATTAAAATTGGACAAAATCCCAATAAGCCTAACAGTGTAATAAGAAGACACGATTTCAATACAGAAAGAATATAACTATTTTAGCTAAAATTATCACATTAATTTGTTTACCCTCCAGCAATTTATGCAATGGGAAGCAATCCCAGTAAAATGAACTGTTATATAGCATCAACTAAAACATGGCTGCTGTAGGAGCGTACTTGGGGCTAGTTCTCTACTCTAGTCAGAGGAGAAAAATATCCCATTTACAGGAGAAATTCCAAATTTCCATACTTTTCATTTTATACTTAAAGATCCAAATCAAGCCAAAAAAAATCACAAGGGGGGTGATAAACAATGTGATGATACATGAAGATGGCAAAAATTGAAGGGACTGAAAAATAAAGCCAGGGATCAAAAGCATAAGCAAGCATGTAAATTGTGAAAATATGCTAGAAGATAGATAACAGATTTGTTTATGCAATGGGAAGCAATCACAATAAAATGAACTGTAATATAACATCGACTAAAACATGGCTGCTGGAGGAGAGTACTTGGGGCTAGCCCTCTACTCTGGTCAGCAGAAAAATATCCCATTTACGAGAGATTCCAAAATTCCAAAATTTTCATTTTATACTTAAAGATCAAAATCAAGTAAAAAAACCACAAGGGGGGTGATAAACAATGTGATGATACATGAAGATAGGAAAAATTGAAGACACTGAAAACTAAAGCCAGTGATCAAACGTACAAGCAAGCTTGTAATTGAACAAATATGCTAGAAGATAGAAAGCAGATTTGTTTAAGCAAGCATGTAAATTTGAAAATATGCTAGAAGATAGATAACAAATTTGTTGGAAGGAAGTTGGTGGTAATTGCTATTAAAATTCAGACATGCAAAACAGAGACCAGGCGATGGGACAAGATTTCAGTATGGTTATTCTTATTTTAAGTGGATGAGTGGGCCCCAAATTGCTTGAATGGGGGGAGGGGATTCATCTAACCAGCACAAAGAGTTTTGCAACATGCTTTATTGGTGTTGTTGCCGTAAATTTATTGGAATATTAGTGTACGAATGTGCCAGCAAAATAAAGCTATTCTCCTCATTGACATAACATAGGAGTAACTTCCTCGTATTTCTATCATCAAATGTATCACCATTGCTTGTTAAAATTTAAACTAGTGATATTTAGTTGTTTGACTGCATAATTTTTTTAATCTAGCAGCAATGTCTGTTATATACTCCATCAGGGTTGATAATATAAGAAATTTAAACTCTCGCGCATCTCTGACGCATGATGTCTGCTTAGCTCGTCCAACCAACAAAATAATTGAATAGTATGAAACAAGAAGAAGCAATAATCTGACTTACAAAGCAAACAAGCTATGTCTTCTATGAAGTCCCTGCTATTATAATGGGAAATGGCTATTGAATGGACCAACACCTCAAAGAAAAGGAGCAAGACAAACATCTCCAAAATTATATGGCCTCACGGCTCAATCAAGTTACCAAAGTGATCCCAAACATTCTACTCCAAGAGGATATCCGTGCATCAAAAGAATTTACAACACATAATTTCCAACAAGCACCAAAAATTATCTGAACGTATAAAATTACCAAGAGCATAAAGGATTTCAGGATAAGACAAGTGCCACTAAGACTCAACTGTCAGCTGGTTAGCTTTGCTACGAGTTCAAAGCTTTGTGCAAAACGGTATTAAATGAAGGAGATGCAGGTCAAAGAAGTCAGATGTATTGTTTGTCCAGATCCAGTAGAAATATACTTTAGAAATATAAATTAAAAATGATTTCATGTATGGGTGGAAAAATGATGCATGTATGGGTCCTCCCCCAAGCTATCTAATATCAGGGCCCCGAACAGACAGATGGGCACAATAAAATATGAGGGAGGTAAAAACGAGTGGAGACAACATCAAGCAGAGGCACCATGGTGATGGGTCCCTCTGCTGTGGACCAGGAGATGAGGGTGGATCTGGCTAGAACTCAGTAGGTGTATCAGTTTGCCAATGCCTAACTAGGTTGCGGAGGCGCGGGAGGTCCTGTTCAACGGATTCTCTAGTTAAGCCGCCTCCTTGACCTATGAGTATGAGCATAGCCATGAACTGATCACCCTGGTCAGCGTCACTGAAGGTGACGTCATAGAATGCGTCGCCGATCTGAAGAGGCTCAGGGGGAGTGGGGTGGTGGGTGGCAGAGGGGAAGTGGTGGATGGTTCGCCAACAGTGTTGGTTTGAGTGGGCGAGCGTGTACGACGGGTACGCCGAGCAGGCCTATGGTTAGGTGTGCCGGTGTTGGTGGGTCTAGCACGGCGGGGCGGCATCGTGCAAGCGGTATAAAAGAGTGCGGCAGTATGTAAAGTAAATAAAGGAACGAATGTACTGACTAGAATGAGATGGCGTTGCGATCGGTCACGTGATTGCCGCTGATCTGGAGTGTCCCCCAAGCTGCTTCTAGACGTGTCTTCTGACGTAGGCAAATCGTACCTGAAATAGAGATAGGAAAAACGTCAGTATATTAAACATAAAAATAGGGGAAATGCTGACTTGGAGTTTGCTCGACCGAGCAGATGTACTGCTCGGTGGAGATTTCTGAACGAGGAGAGAGAGAGGGGTAGGGGGGTTCTGTGCGGTGAGATGAGAGAGGGGTGTAGGCGGAGGAGGATTGGGGGGCGTGGGGTGGACGGCGCCGTCGACGGCGGTGATGCCGGTGGCGGCCGTCGTCGATTAGGAAAGGAGAAGGGGAGGGGGAGAGAGAGAGGAGGCGACTGACCGGACGGGGGGCACAGGAGATGGCTGCTGCTAGGAGTTGTTGACCGGGTCGAGTGGAAGGGGTAGCTCGGGGGTTGATTAGGGTAGAATGACTAAGGGTGAGGGTTAAAAGGCGGGTTAAGGTAAAAGAAAACAGCTTGAACCCGATTTCTAAGAATACGCCCCGAAATCAACCACAGCTGACTCGGACCGAGCAACCAGATTGCTCGGTCGAGCTAGCTACAAGAAAAATAGAGATATAATTCAAATACTCCCTTCAACTTACTCGGTCGAGCAGGCTGTTACTTGGTCGAGCAGGAAACCGCTCGGACCGGGCTGCTGCTGCTCAGATTGCTCGGTCGAGCTAGCTACAAGAAAAATAGAGATATAATTCAAATACTCCCTTCAACTTACTCGGTCGAGCAGGCTGTTACTCGGTCGAGCAGGAAACCGCTCGGACCGGGCTGCTGCTGCTCGGACCGTGTAGACAGAACATCGTTT
The DNA here is from genome assembly GCA_030789695.1 of Scilla litardierei. Taxonomy (NCBI): domain Eukaryota; kingdom Viridiplantae; phylum Streptophyta; class Magnoliopsida; order Asparagales; family Asparagaceae; genus Scilla; species Scilla litardierei. The sequence continues at coordinate 9,383,941 of CM061141.1, forward strand.
TCTCCAAGTTTTGATGAGCCTGTTCTACTCGACCGATCAGTCGGATGCTCGGTCGGGTCGATGTCTGCTCGGACCGAGCAAATGCTGCTCGGACCGTGTAGACAGAGTGATGATTCTCCTTTGTTTGGTCGACCCTGCGCTGCTCGACCGAGCAGTCGAATGCTCGGTCGAGTCGATGCCTACTCGGACCGAGTTGATGATGCTCGGGCCGTGCTGATAGAGTGATGATTTACCCCTTTTTTGTGTTTGCGCTGCTCGACCGAGCAGAGTGGCTGCTCGGTCGAGTCACTTGTGTCTTCTTTTGCCCCTTTCTTTGGTTTTCTCTCCAAATCGGTTGCTCTCCTCCATCTTCCTTCCGTTAGAAACGTCAAATTGTGTGTCCCCTCATGTCCAACCTGTGAAGAGGACCCCATCAAATTTTTGTGTTTTATAGTTTACGGGAAATAAACAACGTTTTTGTTTGGTTTTCTCAAATAAATGAAGTGAAAATAAGAAATTGAAAAAGAAAATCCGAAATCTAAGAGATTGGGTTGCCTCCCAATAAGCGCTCGTTTTTAGTCATGAGCTCGACTCCCTTTGATTCATCGATAGTCATAGCAAAATCTAGAATCAAATTTTCTCAACAAGACTTGCATTTAATTAAAAATTGGTTTTCTTTACATCTAGCAACAAACACAATTAAAGATAATGGAACACAAACCGAAAGCATTCAAGATAACAGGAAAAATAGCATAAAATTATAGATCTTAATTATCATCATTATGACAAGAATAGAATCAATAATCAAGATTTCATATTCCCATCATAACCCAAAAATGGCCATGTTTATCGAGGATGGTCGAAGAACAAAAGGTTGGCTAGAGTTTTGAGGGAGATGAGATCAGATGAGAGAGACAGATTGCTAAAGATGGGGTGTGGTGTAGATGGGTATTTATATGGTTGTGCATGTTCCTGATGAGGAGATGGTGTTAGATGGGAAGTAATGCACCTCCTTTTCTTGTTGAGAGGATTGAATAGTATGCAAGAGTTGATGGTTTGTAAATTTAAGTTTCAAAGTTTACTATTTTTCTCGCAAGTTGTTGAGAAACCCAGCATTAGTCGACTAATATATTAATTAATCGACGAATCTGTGTATTAGTTGACTAGACTGTAGTACTAGTTGACTATCACTTGGCAGCTCACTTGGTAAGTGCTTATATTAACAAATGAAAGGTTGAGGGTTCAAATCTTGCTGACAACATTTTTTAACAATGGAATAGTACTGATTAACTTAGGAAATTAGGGTTTTGGTTCTCGAAATATATGGAAAAAATATAAAACTTTTAAACAGTGAAAACTTCTTTAAGGTTTTCACTTCTTTAACGTTGTTAGGGGTATTACATAAAATGATCAGAAATGTAAAGAATCGAAACAATAAGAGAAATGTAAAGAATTGAAACAATAAGAGAAAGAACAATAATTTTGAAGATAACTTTAGACAAGATAACATTACATGCTAAAATAAAATAAATGTTCCTGACTTTGATGAAGCATATGATCATCAGACCTTCTCATATTGGCTAACAGAGATAAAATATTTGTTTGAATGGTATCAGTTATCAAAAGAGCAAAGTGTTCAATTTGGTAAAATAAAACTGACAGTGTCTGCCAAATTTTTTCGTATATCAATAGAGTGACAACGAGATAGAGAGCATCTGTGGCCTATACAGACTAGAAATAAAATGATAATCAAACTTAAAGAAAAATATTTAACTCCTGCCTATAAAGATTGCAAACTAGAAAAACTAAACAACCTACATCAAAGAAACATGAATGTTAAAGAATATATAACTAAGTTTAATAACCTATTTGTTAGGAGTAAGCTACAGAAAATCCACAATATATCATTGCTTGATTTCATTTTGAATTGAGAGCGGACATTAAGCGAGAGATGCTTCTCCACACTGTAGATAATGTGTAACAAGTGTTCAACTTAACCTTAAATTTTGAAAGTTATGAGAACACGCATAAACAAAAAGCCTACTTTTAAAACCATAAAATAACTTAAGCGACCAAGTGACAATATGACTAAATCTAAAACTAACAAATATCACTAAGATTATAAATGAAAAGGCTAAGTTTGGAGAACCATTATAATAAAAAACTACAGTAATATAATATTTTACATATAACGACTTTAATGATTTTGCTAGTCAATGTCCTAATAGAAGCCTATTCGTGGGAGATATTAATAATGAGGACGAATCAGTCAGAAGAAGAATACATTCCATCTAAACAAATTGTTGATGAGCATTTTTGAACTATATGAGTTTAGTGTCCACTTACAAATCATTAGGTGTCTAGTTACTATACCTATGAGTGAGTATGATTTACAAAGAACCAATATTGCTTACATACGTCAAAATTATTTATATATATATGAGAATAATGTAGAAAAGGTGCCATCTGATCTAATAGATCAGGTGGCAAGACACATAAAGTTGGAAAGTACAAGCCCATGTGGGGCTTGTACTTTCCATGGGGGCCGCCTTTTTGTGTCTTGCACATTGATTCCATATAGATCAGGTGCCACCTGATCTACATGATTCCATATATATAGAGGTAAATGTGACTGAGAACATGCGCGGGTAACATACCTGCGCACACCCCCTCTTCGGGGGTTTAAAAGTTTTTTTTTTGAATTTTTTTGCAGTAGCTAGTTCTACATGTTAGGTAGCCCCCCACAACATTTCAAGTCAAACAAACACCATTTGGGCATCGAAACATCCATCACAAAAAAGTTGCAAAAAAATCCAGAATTCTGGGATGTTTTGCGCAACGTTTTTGTGATGGATGTTTCGATACCCAAATGGTGTTTGTTTGACTTGAAATTTTGTGGGGGGGGCTACCTAACATGTAGAACTAACTGCTGCAAAAAAAATTCAAAAAAATACTTTAAACCCCCGGAGAGGGGGTGTGCGCAGGTAACAATACCTGCGCACGACCCCGACAGAGGCTACTCTGCACTTCTGGAAACCCCAGCACGTGGTTTCGACGATGATTTCTACTCGGGGGAGTTTCAAGAGTATGGTGACGATGGAGTAGTGTTTCGGGACCCTCCAAACCCCCGGTATGACGACGAAGGACAACGACGCATACCCCGCACCTATGAGGGGCACCTTGAGAAGACTGGAGGAGGTTACAGAGACTTTGAGGAGGGGCGTCGTGGTGGGGGGACGACCGGGGAGACTATGGAGGCCAATGAGGGGGCCCATGAGGGGGCCAAGGAGATCGTGTGATAGGCCCGCGAGGGGCTATGAGACCCATCAGGAGAGATGGCAGCACTATCATCAGTACAGACACGCAGGAGGAAGAGGAGACCAGTGGACATTCACGATAGACAGACCGTGGAAGCTGAAAATGCTTGTATTTGAAGGAGAAGATCTGGTGGCATGGATTTATAGGGCGGAGAGATTTTTCAGGATCTCCCGCATGACGGAGGATCAGACGTTGGGGAGGCCGAGATATGTTAGATGGGAAGACCCCTTGCTTGGTACCAGTGGAGAAATGAGAGACGGCCATTTCGCTCGTGGGAGATCAGGGATGGGCTAGTGGAGAGATTCAGATATCCTCATCTGGGGGAATTTGATGGAGCAGCTACTGTCACTCAGGCAGGATGGTACAGTGAGAGATTACCTGGAGGGATTTGCGGCACTGTCAGGACAGGTGCATGGTGTGGCTGATGAGATGATGGAGAGCGCCTTCATGAAAGGGCTGAATGCTACTATTTGCACGGATGTTCGCAGACAGAAGCCTCAAGACCTGATGAATGCCATGGAATATGCCCAGATGGTAGAGGATCGACTGATAGAGGAGAGGAAGGCGAGAGGCAACTGGAATGGACATGTGTCACACAGTGTTCCGACAGCAGCAGGAGAACAGAAGGCAGCTATATGGACAGATCAAGCGATCAATGAGAAGATTGAAAAAAAGAGCAGCGCACAACCAGCATGGAGTCGGTTTAGGAGGATGATTAACACCGATACGATGGAGAAGAGGCAAAACGGGCTGTGTTTCAGATGCGATGAGAGGTTCACCCCAGAGCACCATTGTGGGGTGCGCAAGCTGCAAGTGCTGATAGCTGGGGACGACGACGAGGACATAGTGGAGGAAGAACCCGGAGCGGATGACGACCTTCCCTTGGAGTAGGACCGCCAAAGATTCCATGCACCACCTTGAGTACAATGTGGTTTTCGAGGGCGGAGTAATAATAGATCCAGCCCAATATGGTGCTTATTTTGGGTGTTTTGTGTTATTTTATTAGTGTATGGGTATTTGAGTAATTAGACAATTAGTGGGATTATTATAAAAGGGGATGGAGCCAGCCGGCCCTAGGCATGTAGGGTTTTAATTATTGAGTTATTTTCGAGTGAGAATCACTCGTTCTACAGGAGGGTGCGGACGTCCACTATCAATCGGCGTCTTGGGAGGGCTATTACCCCTACAATTGTAATCAAACTATCCCTTTTATTTTCAGTTTTACAAATAAAATTTCAGATTTGCTTTTGGTTAATATCACATTACCGAGTGATGATCCCAATATGATTGGGTCAAACATTTCACATGAGCTGTAAAATAGATATTCATCATCATTCATCGTTCCCCCTTCACCTATACCACAATGGAGCTGAGCATGATTTCTCCCTGGTTGTGATATTTTTGCCATCATTTATCATGTGATGAAATTCTCAACCCGGTGAGAATAATGCGAATTCATTCTGTTTAAATTCTAGATACAGTTTTATTATTTTATCTTAAACTTTATATTTGATATAGAGATAGTTTGAGTCCTTTAAATCTTCTATCTATTCTTTTGGTTATTTTATTTAGAATAAAGTCCAAGTCTTTTGGGTCTTTCATTTATTTAACGTCTTTTAGTTATTTTAAAAGTGTAGTCCTATATTAGATGTGAATTTTGAAAGCCAATGTGAAAGCATATATAAAAACAACAAACTTAATTATTTTTTCATTGAAGATAATAGAAATTAAAACTTTGGTGTAAACTTTAAGTTTATCCAAAATCAAATCTTTTGTCCTAGAGTGCGAGAGTGTGCTTGGTTGTCTAAGCAAAAAGGTTCGAAAAAATCTCAACGTGTGAGTCGTGCGAGTCGGTGATCGTCATATTTTCGAGGTTCAAGACCCGACAAGTTCTCAAATCCCCAATATTCTTCTTTCCCAAGTCCATGCATCTCTTTTTGCTTCTGTCATACATCATTCTGTCGCTCGTAATCATTCAAAATAAAAAACATAAGCTGAGTTATGGGATTTTATATCCCTTCATATTCACATTATTTGTATCCATCACCAATCAAATTGAGAAAATTTATTTAGCCAATCAATATTATGTCATGTTAATAGATACATATAGCTATCCATGCATAATCTAACCAAGTTCTAGAATGATCTTTAATAATTTATGGGCATATCAAAATGAAATCTATAATGGCATCTAGAATGTTTGTGACTTCAAGTAATCAGTTAAAGAAATGTTTGGATGTTTGCCAAATGAAAAAAAAGTGGGAAAGTCAAACGAAAGATCTGTGTGTGTACTTCTCTACTTTTCTAGGACCAAAAATTGCCCATATTCCCACAACAAGAAGACTGGAAAGTTAATATGGAATATGATTGGCATTTTTAAGAAATGAACAAGTGGTGTGCAAAAAAGAGAAGAATCATTTATATCAATGAAATTTTCTAAATGAGCGAATGAGACTTTTCCTTATACTTCACATTCCAATTTTATCTCTTGAATGGAACGTGAAATAACATGTTTCACTACTGAAATGTCAAATCTGATCAACGCAAAAAGTAGCATTTTCTGAGAGTTCACTATCCAAAAGTTGAGCAAAGGAAGTGATGAAAAGTGTTTATGCTTTCTATCTGCATTTCCCACTTTCCTTTTTTTTTCTTTTAATTTCCCAAACAGGATCAAGAAATATTGTGATTGACTCTTTTTATTCATATGATTTCCATGTTTACAGACATGAAAGAAAAACGTCTACCTATATTTCTACCAAGTCATCGAAATTAACTAGTTACGATTGATAGTGAGTTCACTCATATGGATTAAAAATGTGTTGGTAGTCTAATGTCTTGGAACTATGCAACAGCGTTACCATCTTCTGCTTATATGTAGGCATAGTCTACATTCACATTGTCTCTATTTCAAATTAAAATCCCCATAAATTTTCATTCATGTCATTAAATCACAATGGCAATTTGGACTTATTAAACAACAGCACAAGTTGAGCATCAGGAAAAATCTAATCGTATCCTAGTTTAGCAGTAGTTAACAGACACAACAGTACAACAATAACACCTTTCCATTCAATTTGACAATGAGTCAAGTGATTCAAACTATCAGACTAGAGTGACTTCGAGCGGGAAAATGAGAGACGACGAGAAGTCCCAAAACAGATAAAATAAATACATTTCTCCATATCGCAATAGTGTCAAAGTTTTTTTTTACATGGTTAACTGTTTTTTAACATTGCTATTTATTTTTAAAAATGAACAGTGTCAAATATTGATATTTTTTATTTTTAAAAAAATTTGCTTAACATTTTTTTTTTGGCTCATACTTAGCAGAAAACTTTTATTTCTAAAATTTTTCCGTTGAACGAATCGTTTTTGGTAGCCGATAGATAAGATTACGTTTGATTAGAAAAATATACTGAAACACAAGAACTCCAAGATTAAGAGAATCGATTTTTTATATAAAAAATACAAGTTCATATACAAAACCCTAATCTCACAGTCCAATCAGAAACGCAACAAATGAAACAAGAAGTTACCATGAATAAAAAATAAAATTGTTGTAAAAACCCCCTAGTTTCAATCAGAATATCATTACCTCGAAAGGAAACCCTAATTTTTTGAGTTCGCGCTCTCCCTCTTCGTTGGCGGCCTCACTCCTTCGGATATCTGAAAGTGCTCCTCATTTTATCGAGGAAGTTACTTTGCGAACATCCCATTTTGCTCAGCGCATACATCGGTTGGCTTTTTTTTTTTTTATACGTCTGGTTAGCCTTAAAAAAACAGGTTTTTAGCACATTTGTCCCTTAAATCTTATTTATTTTGATATTTATCGGATAAAGAGCGCTTCGTGATTTCGTGATTAGGTGGTTAACGCTCTATACGCCTAAGCAGTGTTTGGTTACCAGTCGTCTTCTTTGCTCCTTTCTGATAGCGGGAAGGTTGAGTCCACTCGAGGTACCACCCAACCGAATCAAATTCAATCGTTTACTCATTTAATGAGTCAATTTGCAAGTTCAACCAATTCTTTTTTCAAAAGATCAAGTAGATGAATAAGAATCGTGAGTTAAGTGAATCGCGTTTCTCTATCATTATAGAAAATACCATCTAGACTAATTAGATTATCTATCGAATTCTAACTCGAACTCCATTGCTGCTGTTCCACCATATATTGGTGTGGTGGTGTGCGGAACAGGTTCACCCTGGACTGAAGTTTAAGTCATATGCGGTACTCGGCGACGAGTTTTCAATCGTCGCATTTGTAGTCTTGTTGCGCGGTAGAAGAAATGAAATCGTCGCCGCGGTGCGGTAAGGCACCACCCTGTTGTGCCAGCAGCCGAAGTAAGGAAGAATCAGCCACTTAGGACGGCCATAAATTTTAAACATGTAACCTTAATAGTCCCTCTCTCTAAATTTCTGTTAAAATCTAACGGGATGGGAATATTCCGTTAGATTAAGGGGTTATGTAACGACCCGCTCTCGGGGCCCGTTACTTATTCGGTTTATTTGCAGGTTCCGCAGTTTACCAATGAATTCAGCATAGCCACAACGCAGAGATATACCAACAACACTCAAACCAGCTTACAGACATTATTACAGTCCAAATTAAAGTACAACAACCAACACTCTCTCACACCAATACATGAAAGGAAATACTGAAAGGAAATGCAGAAAAGGAAATACATAGTACAATACACACTCCGACAGAAAAGTAACTAAAACTCTGTGGCCTCCGGGTCGTACGCAGGCTCCTCATACTCTGGAGCAATCTCCTCAATCTGATCTTCGTCTGCCGGTGCCATAAGTGGAACCGAAGGTAAGTCACAAAGATTCTAAACAAAGAAAAGAAGTACTGTACAAGTATGACAAGCAGAAGTAAAGTAAAGTACGGTGTAGTGTCTGTACAAGTGCAAAAAGTAAAGTGAATGACTGTAAAGAAGTAACTGTGCAAGCTCTGCTAAAACTACGTGACTCACGTCGGAGAGTACAATATGTGACCGTTCAGTTCGTCTCTTGCCTGGGTGCTACCCAGACAAATGCCGGAACCCAGGCAGCAGTATGGTTTGCCGAAACGCAGGCAGCAGGACAGGGCGCCGAAACGCAGGCAGCAGTACAGGGCGCCGAAACACAGGCGACAGGACAGGTAGACCAAACTCTAGTCACTCCCGTACTCTCGCAAACTATGAGTTACCCCAAAACCCGGTGTTGTGTCAAGTACAAGTTCTTTACATGAACGTTCCACGGGATGGTCCAAGTCAAGTCCAACACAAGAAAGTGGCGTATGTTTACGTGCTTCGAGCACGTAGTAGTGCGGTGCTACAAGTTCATACGAGCACAGTGGCTAGATTTCTAAGGTTAGAACCTATCGTGACTTACCAAAATTAATACCGTTGTAGTATGCCGGAAGAGGATCTAGTGCTTCCTCTGAGGCTAGTACACCAGAGTCTGTACATGCAACACAAAATACTTATTTAGTAAAACCCGACTTTTCCTATTTAATCAATTAGGTAGTTTGATTTTTAAACTTGTTAAAACGGTGTCGAAAAATATTTAAAATTTTCATATAATCCTAAAATAATTATTTAGATTTTACTGCAAGATGGGAGAATTTTCAGAAGCTTCTGTAATTTTTTATAATTTTTAGAAACTTAGAAATAGCTTAAAAATCCCAAAAACCCAAGAAACGTGTATCTTCCGTAATTTCTTACGGGAGCAATACAAATCGGAATTACATGAATGAGTAGTCAAAATGACTGTCTCGAAGTCTATTGTCACACATAATTTTATCAAATATCAGTGTAGGTAAAACCAGCGAGTTACGATTTTAGAATGAATTAAACCTATTTAATCTTTAGGTTCGAAAAATCATTCCGAAAAAAATAGGCGTCTGGTCGAGGTGAGGCCAGCGCCAATGGCTCCGAAATGTCGTTTCTGATTTTCTGGGGCTATCCACACATTTTTCTGGCCCATGTATAATTAGTTATGGATTTTATACCATAAAACCCCATTAATAATCATTTAAAAATACGAATTTTCGAATTTTCTTAATATTTACAAGTTTGCCATTGAGCAAACTTACGCTACCCACCGTTGCACGTCGACGAGAAACGGCGAGGGGGGGGGGGCTGTGGGCGACGGCGGCGGGGTCGGGTGGAGCGGCGAAGGCGTCGGCGGCGGCAAGCGGGGTCGTCGGAGGTCAGAGGCGGCGTCGGCGGCCGCGTGGAGGCGTGGGAGCGGCGGAGGGCGGCGTGTGCGGGTGCTGCTGCGTCGGGGCGGCGCTGTGGACGGCGGAGGCGTCGTCGTCGGCGTCAGGCCGGGCCGGAGGGCGGCGAGCGGCGGTCGACGGCGGCGGCACCCCACCGGCGGAGGGAGAGAGTGAGAGCGTGAGAGAGAGAGAGTACGAGAGAGAGGGAGAGTGAGCGGCCTGGGGGAATATTTAAAAATTTTGTTAACTTTGGGATTAATCTGGGTTTAGTGGGGTATTTATAGGGCTAATATCTACTATTAGTATTTAATGGGGGGTTAGTAGTTGTTGACTAATCCCAACACTTTTAATACGGTAGGTTAGCTTTTTGACTAACTTTGGAAAATTTTGTAAAGTGTTTAAACGTGTTAAGCATGGGGGGTTAAAGTAAATGGTAATTAGGTTATAGTAATTAACTAGGGTAAATGGTGACGGTAAAATTGTAACGAAATTACGATTTTGCCCCTACTAGCAAATGTGTCCGAAAAATTACGAAAACATACCCACGGGATCGTATCGTCGCGAGGATGGCGAATACGAAGTCCGTTTCAGGGTTTGGGCTACGGAGATACTAGTTTTTGGCCAAAACATTTAGAAAGCGGGTTTGCTGGTTCTCTATTGAAATGATATCAGAAAATTACGAAATTAATGTGGGGAGCCCTAAATGATCATATGACGCTATTGTAGACGTTTGAAAACATTTTGAAGACGTTTGAATAGAAAATAAATTCATCGAATCAAAACGGTAATTTTGGGAGATGAATTTTAACAGAAATGTTTTGGGTATTTGAGGAAATCTGAAAATACTGAAATATAATATAATAAGTCTAGTATTTCAAAATATTTTTATAGAATTTTTTTTTGAAATCATTTAAAACTCCTGACAAACCATTACAAAATATTTTAAATTTGTAATTAAATGTTTTGAAAAATTACGAGTCGTTACAGGTTAATTGGGGGTTAGGGTTAGGGTTCGAATGGGAGGGGCGGCGCCCCCTCCCCCTGTTTTTTTGTTGGGGGTAATTAACCCTTAATTAGTAGGGTTCAATGATTAATTAAACATAATTTCTTAATTAACTAATTATAATCGTTAATTAATATAGCTTTTTAACAGAAAACATGATGGATGGACTATTAAGCTTAACGTTTAAAATTTGAGGGACTTATGAGCAAATACGAAGATTTGAGGGACAAATATCAAAATATGCAAGATTTAAGGGACATATATGCTAAAAACCCTAAAAAATAACCACATGTTGAGAGATGATGAGTTTCTAAGGAAGCGTTATAGTTAGAAGGTTGCATAGCCTCGCTACTATATTAATACATAGAGTTTAAAATCTCAAGTGATGTATATATGAAAGGTCACACAACATATTCATAACATTTCTCCTTATCCATCCATCATTGTAAACTAGACATATGAATACTTCAGGATTCATATTGCTTATGAGTATCACAAGGGTTGGATACTGCTGGATCATGGCTTATAGACTACGCGTCTCTTTAACTTTCCATGTTACGTTGATATCATTGGGGGTGGATATTTCCAGGTTCAGAGTTAATATGGTTGCCTCGTTAAAACCTTTGGCTGTAGAAAACCAGTGGGAGACCTCATACCTAAGGAAAAAGAGTACAACTTTACTTTTAACTCCCCCCCGATCTGTACAAGTTTAGGCTTGCAGATCTCATATGCATCTATACATCAATCTCATCTACAACGTTCCGAGAAAAAATACAAAATACAAACATCAATCATCTATACAAGTATCGCTCATATATGGCAGCTAGTAAATCCAAGGGAGCTCCTCTGAAGATGTGTGCTCTGTCTCATCGCCTTTGATATAGACGTCTCGAGGATGATCTATGGAAGTGGCATGGTCTGCAGACTCGATACATAGCTGCACGTCTATAGTCTCTGACCCAGTCGTCATTGTGTCTGCGAGTTACTTCAGGGCATAGCTATGCATACTCTTGATTTGCTTCTTGGATGATGAGCTTCTCGGAATGGTATGATGATGTTTGCCTTAGTCGCATGCTTTGTAGATTTCCATAACGTGGTCTGTCCTTCGAGGTGGTCATCACACTGATTTATTACATGTATCTGCAAAAACATTTAACATGGATGATGATCCTTTATTGTAGTGACCCTTAGAGGTAGCGCAGAAGATGTGTAGCTTCGGTCTAGTGATGCGCTACAGGCGCTGCAATGTATCTGGCTAAACAGATTTACTGTCGACGCTATATAGAGAAGCGTGCAGTTGGCCAGACAAATGAGGGTATCAAAGACACTCAAGTAAAGCACTTCAGGACCTAGGATATCCTTCACATCTTCCAGCGAACGGAAGTGGTCTTTCTGTAAATACATACAACCAATTAGTGTATTTCGTTGATTACAATTGTCCATGTATCTTCATCAACTTCGGGTGTATGAAGTTAAATGTTACATGATTGTCATCTTCTGGATGTTATTTTCATATTCGGTATATTATTTTCATCTGCTGGATGTTATTGTCAGCTGCTGGATAATATTTTCATCTTATGGATGATGTGTTCATCTTCTAGATGATAAGTATGTAAGCAAAGATTTTTGTCTAGGTCTTTCATATCATATTTGATAGTTAGGCTTAAACAGATATTTCGGTTTTTTCTTCAGGAGATCCGCTGTGATTTGAGTCATTTGAAAATATAATCCCAAATCATTTTTATTGCTCTTTTAAAGATGCAAAGACCACCTTTAGTAGGAGTCCTTATATCGATAATGAACTTTATTGGTCGAATTTTATATATTTCATATAATAGACGGCTCAAAGTCTATTCAGACAATGAAATTAGGAATAAATCCATAAGGGTATGCTGGCATAACATCCATAGCAGCAAAAAACCCCAAAATTTCCTTTGCCAATCGCAGGATTTTGGCAAATATACCCAGGAAACCCGATACATCAGTTTTATTTGTAAGTGGGTCAGGCTCATCTTACTTGATTACTTCCTGATTTCAGCAAAATGAACCTTTAAACTATAGCATGTCGCTTATATCATATGGTTTTATTTATTTATATTTGTGTTTTATGCATTACTCATTATACCCCATATGTTTGATATCTTTTGATATCATGACTTCAGGTTCAAACACTTCATGTTTCATAAGCGAGTCCAGCTCAGCTTATTATTGTCTTGTTCCACATTTTTGGCCAATCTCTACGTTTGCTTCGGGCAACGAAGTGTGGAACGATATTTATAATTATCACATTTAGTGGCAAAATGAAACATGAATAAGTTGTCGACAAGTGTGTGTTTTATCCAAAAACCTCCCCATGTACGTACATTATAAAGTAATACTCTAATTTATTCCAGATTCACCTCTTCTAGAGATTCTGGAAGAGGAGAGGATATGTAGATAAGCTCACTTTCATGTGGTGGTATTGTTTAAAGGTCTCTATGAGTTTTCATCTCTTTGGAGCCCAGTTGTATGTCATATCATTCATTGATGGCATACACTTTTGCTACTGGTAGATTGCATCCATTATTTTTAGTATGTCAATCATAGCTAGATTTTAGCAGCAGGGATGTGTGATTTTGACAATATTCGTTTTGTCAATTAATAAGTTCGAAAACCATTTACCATTTTCATTAGTGTGGATCTTCATGATCGCATCACTATTCATAATCTTTGAAATGGTCAACTGAGCTTCAAGCTCACGGATGATTGTAATATCCATGTTGAACCTAATGCTGGGAAGGTAAAGAGTTCTGCATATGAATGATCTTCATGATCTAATCGTCACTATCGATTCTTTATACGATGACCCATCAAGGCACAATCTATAAGATGTGCTCTAAATGCTTCCCCGTTTGGAGTGCTCGAAATCTATTTATCTGGGGTAATTACTTCTGATAAATAGGTCTAAGACGGCATTTTGATGGGTCATAGTTGGTGCTATGGAGATGCGAACACATCATGGCACAATCTATAAGATGTGCTATAAACGCTTCCTCCTTTAGGAGTTCTCGGAAACTGTTTATATGGGGTGATCGGGCCCATATGAATAGGTTCTAAGGAGGTGTTTTGATTGGTTGTAGTGTAATTGCATGTCACCATGCAGTCAACATCAACTGAATTTTTAACGGATGAGTAAACCGTTTAAATCATTTTAATGATTTATTCATATAACCCATTTTGGGTGGGGATACAGACTTCAGAGTGTTCAACTTTATTCCAGTTGTAAATAGTGTTTGATTTCCCAGTGTTATCCAATGTTCCCGCCATTTAGTAATGTGTCCTATATGCTGTGAAAAAGCTGGACTGCGGTTGGATAATAGGTTTGATTATGACCAATTTTAGAGGATATATGGATGAGTACACTAAGGTACATCATCAGACCTATGTCGGGAGTGGATAAGTCCACTTTTATCCCTCAGGTACTCTCGAGAGACCTAGAGGTCTTATTATTTTAACGATGATAGGAAATATATCATCTTAAATTCTATTAGAGGAAGTTTTGAGAGTCAATGTCCACACGTAGTGGAGATGATCGCCTAATCATTTTTCCCGTTAAACGAGACAATGAAAAAGCACCCTTCTGAAGAAACTTCGTGTTCTTCGGATTTATAGGATGTGTTAATGATGTCTTGCATCATCAATCCATGGTGACATAGTACATCGTTCCAAATTTAAAACTTGGACAATCCTCGACACTGCAGGTGTTCCATTTAATTCCTCTTTTCGAATTTATGTGGTACTTTTTGAAAATCCATTTGAACGCTCAATTTTGGTCTTCAATGCCATTATATTCTTGAGTAATTCACGTGGGAATTCATTTTAATGAATATCCATCGAAACTGGGTAAGTTTCTATTCTAGATTTTTTAGAGTATTGGGCATCATCATATAGATTATTCAGTTTTGCAAAGCCGAAATCTCAAGTCTGACTTCCCAAAACTAGTTTTCTATTTGACTATTATTAGGGTTAAATGCTTCTGAAAGCATATATCTACAACTATGTTGGAAAAATAATAACTAAGAATTATTTTATGGCAATAGATATATGAAAGGTTACACAACCTATTCAAAACACCACCGAATTATTTTCAAAAACACAAAGTATCAACCAAAAATTACACGGCGCATGAGCTTCAAAAAATGGACAATTTTTTGGAAAAAAATAAAGATAATTTGAAAAATCGACCAAAAACATATTTAGCAAAACTAACCAAGTTATGTCACGTCAATAACTATGGACACTGACTGGGTGCCCCTTGCGGCTAACTGCGAGTGTGTGGACTTCGTCGCACTTGTCAAGTGCGGCTAACCCAAATGGCCGCACTTGACAAGTGCAGCCAGTTGGTCGGAGTACCGGCTTGATTGCATTTGACAAGTGCGGCCATTTTACACGTATATGACTGCCCACAGCGGGCTTCTCCTCCTCGTTTCTGACAGCCTCCTCTTTCAAATCCGACCCACAGCGACCAACCGATTGGAAGCGAAAAGAAAACCAATAATCAACCTCTTTTAGTCAAAAATCATAGGATTCGACACGATCAGGCGAACGATAAGACAATAGACAACCAGATCTAACACAGTGTTTATCAATTTCCATTGTTGTGCTTTTTTTCCATCCTTATATATTAAAGATATTTTATTGTGGTGTTATGAATTCGTTGAAGCACATATATGAAATTTGGGGGAAGAAAAACATTTATTTGAAACATGTGCATGATGTTAACAATGGTAAATGATCGGATTTTTATCATATATTGATATGATGGAAATTTAATTTTTGGTGACATGTACAAGAAGCTAGTGGATCAAAACCATTTAGATGGGACAATTGAATATTGAAAACTAAAATTTCCTATAAACTAGCATACATGCATACTCAGGATACTATGGCAAATCTATTACTGTAATGCTGTAATAAAGACATTGGTATGAATATTTTTAGCGACATCCACGAGTTTCAAAACTTTTCCGGTGATGTCCCAAGCCTCGCTCACCACCCATCGTTTTATTTGATTCACCTCAACGGTGTAATTCTTCACGATCCACGAGCATTCCGGGCAATTGAACCGGACACAAAGTGTTGCTAGTGCTTGAAGGGATGAGAATGAAAAACTATGTTGGAAGAGCTTAGGCTCATTTCTTATGGAATATATATGCCAGCAAATAGGTGATCAACACATAGTTGCAACTCCTTGCAAGAATATATTTAATGGTGCAAAGATAGATTGGCTTATGAGAGGAGTTAAACATGCACAGAAGTCTAGACTCTTTGTGGAAAAGACGAACCTAATTAGACGTTTGATTTCCATTCAAAAACACGTGAAACATGACTTGATGTCATTGCTAACCTCATTTAGCTAGTAACACACACTTAATCTTGGATGAAATTTTCAGATTTACATCAAGGCAAAACAACTGAACTTTTCAGCAGTGAAGCAACCCTTTACATGCAGTAAAACACAACCGAACATGCAGCCCTAATGGCTGCCAATGTCTCGCCAAAAAGGCAGCCCTTTTGGTTGGCCAAAAGGCAGCCTTTGGATGTCATTTCTGGCCAACAAGAGGCTGGCATTGGTTGCCATTTCTGGCCGGCTAGAAAAGGGTTGCCATCCTGCCGGCCAGTGGCCGCCTAATCGACATGTGTTTGTTGTTATTATGTCTGAGGTGTTCGTAGTCGTTTCACTTCATCTCACGTAATCACAATGTTTTGCGACGCGTTTTAGATCGCATCCAATGATCACAACTCTTGTGATCTTCGTAGCTATATAATGATTGCAACCCTTGTAATCGATCACGCACTCGCAATTATTCGTGATGCATTTTGATCGCAACAATTGTGATCAATCCATCATATATATCGTTTACATAAAGTTTGTTCCTTTGTTTTTTGTGACAAGCCATCATCTATTTGAGATTCTAATGGTCTGATTCATACTTCAGTGGTGACGCGTTCTCATCGCGTCACATATCGGTAACAGTGCTAGCCACACATATCGGCCACCGTTTCGGAATTGTCATTATCTAGTTAGCATTAGAATGGAATCTCGCCGACCAAAACTTGGGCCTTACAGTGACAGATATCGTGCAGTCTGGTCCTTTCGTCATTACCATGTCGCTAAGATGTCTAGGGTACGGCTATTGTCAAACCCTTCTACTCCTTAAGTGCCTTGAATCATATGCGATCACATAGTTCAACGGTTGGATGACACAAGTTCATCGCTTACCATGGCCAGGTATTTCACGCTGGATCCATTGACTCGATGCGACACTAACCTCTCATACTGGATGAGACGAATCTTGTCTAAATGGACACTCACTTCGCACGCTTAGAACTATACACATCAAGTACATGTATATTGGGTGCAATGCCGATATTCAGTAAAAGTCTAACCATAGCTTCCCACGTGCAAGGTCATTTAGCACATATCTGGTTGTAAGGACTACGTTACATCTGCTGCTACCCGAGAGCTTCTGTTGATATTCAAGTTATGTTTACCGTACAGATGCATCTCAGCGAGTCGTTGTGTAAACTTGTTCTCTAACAAGCACATGTGCATTATCTAGCGATGTCCCCACATCGAGTGGCTATGAGACCATTCACTACCATCCGATGATATAGATCAATATACAATGGTCTCTCTTGAATATTAATGTCATGTCTCGATATATCAAGTGGCTATGAGACCAGTCACTACCATCTGATGGTATAGATCAATGTACACTGGTCAATCTGGAATATCAATGTCATGTCTCGATATTCATATGGCCAGTAAAATTTATGACACATGCTTAATCAAACACATTGGGCCTCATTATCATGAGCTCATCACGATCATAATGTTCATCACATAAAGTACGACTTTATCAATGTGATATTGGAATGAGTGATGTTAATTGCACCACAACTATTTCTGAATACACTGTAAATCTTATTTCAATACACATAATTTTTTTCACCAAAAATAAGGACTTATTTAACCCCGCTCGTTTCTCTTCCAAGGCATGCCAACAGGACAACCAACAGGATAACCACCCGAGTGCTGAGTCACGAGTCAGTTTAGGAACAAATCCTCGGAGGCTGAGACATCCTCAGAGGCATGTATCATCATTTTATTTAGGTGAAGACTACATACACCCCTATGCATAGGGGTGTATGTAATCATTATAGGCCAAAAACGGGAAAAATCAAGTGAGAGAGAGTGTGACTGGCTTGGGATTTGAAATAATTTGCTTTTTTAGCATATAATGATTACATACACCCCTAAGTATAGGAGTGTATTTAGCAATTCTCTTTATTTATCGAAGAACCTGTTGGGAACATACTAAGAAAAAAAGAGCAAATGAGCAGATTCCATTGAGCATCGTGATTTAATATCATCTTCAAAGTCGGCTACTCATTTACTTGTATCGAACTCGAGCTCACAGCATCAACTTTTTCAGTGGATGTCGAGTTAGAAAAGCACTCATGCGCCTGCGCCTGCATCAATCTATCCATCATTCTGGCACACGCCGTTGAGACATCCACCGTCGCGCCGTCGGCCGCCGCAACCTTCAAGCACGCCGTCTATTTCAAAGCGCAAACGCCCCGGCCGCGGCCTGGAACGCGTTGCATGAGATCTTAATCACCTCCCCATTGGACCGATCCGCCGACGGAGCGATCTGGCTGTAAACCGCCCCAAGATTGAACAAGATCGCAGCCTTTTCGAACTGGGTCGATGATAGGTGGCCTTCTTGTTGGGCTTGAAGGCGTCGTGCCAGGTAAAGGATAGAGATGAACCCAGGGTTGGGAATCGGGGCTCGGTGAGGGAGATGGCCTTGAAGTAGGATTGGAGCTGGTCGCGTCGGATCTCCGGTGACGTGTCCAGCTGCCTCTCGAGGGCGGAACGTAGGGTGCGGATGGCGTCGAGTTCGTCCTCGACCAAATGGGCGTCGTTCTCGGAGTAGTTGATGGCGAGGTACTGACGAAGGTGGCAGTAGATGTCAATGGATGTCGTCGTCTTCTCGTGGACAGCGAGCAACACGCAATGCTCAACATTTTCGTTGAAGAAGAGGAATGAGAGAGTTAAAAAGTCCATATTTTTTGTGGAAAAATATATGCGCGGTGAAATAAGACTTGAGGTATATTAAGAAATAGATGTGGTGCAATTAACATCATTTGATTGGAAACTACATACTTAGCAGTGCCACAGAGAATCACATAAATAAATGATATCAAATAGCATATATCATTTTGAACAAGATGTATATTACAGTTATAATAATTGCCTGAAAGGTGCATACATTCCCTAATATGACAATCACGAGCCGAGATAAGGGGGTAAAGTTTAATCAATTATACCAAGGAGACCGTCAACATATGACTAGCTATTAGATAGAATATACAAGGCCACTAATGCACTTTGGATTGGTCACACTTAGCAAGTGCAAGAAGGGGTCCAGACAACGCACATGTTCGCTGATGGGTCAAAGCTTGATCGGTTTTGCTAAATATTTTTTGTGTCGATTTTTCAAATTATTTTTAATTTTAATTTTTTTTACAAAAATTGTGAAAAACAAGATGATAAATTTTAATAATTGAAGTCGATTTTTATTATTTTTATTTTATCATCACCTGTCCTTTTATTGTCTGCAGGAAATGTGGGCCAGATAGAAATAGAGGTAGATACACCCAAATGTAATACAGAGAAACTCTTCAGATTCTCTTCAGTTTTTTTCCACTAGAGGCCTCTTCTCGCTCTACATTTTGATTCTCTATCTGCTCTATTCTGCGAAGTTATCAGCAAGCCCAACTGAGCTTCCTGCTCACTCGCAGCACATTATTGAACTCATAAAGCAGCGATTCTTGACAGTTTTTGGGCTTCTCATGCCATCAAGAAGTTGAACCAGGTATGTGTGTGTTTCCCCATCTTGTTTGCTCCTTTTCTCAGCATATGTAATGTGGGGTTTTGATTTTTGGGATGATTCGTTTATGGGTTTTGCTCCATGTGGCGTTTTAGGAATATGGGTTCTTTGAGGAGAAGAAGAAAGTGGGTAGATTTGTGAGACTCCAATTTGTTTTGTTTATTTAACTAAGATTAAATGTTAATGTTTGGTGTTAGGTATTTCATAATGCTCTTGTATTGCGAACGTTGGCTGGCTTTGTAAACTTTAGATTTAAGTCTCAAAGATGTGATCGTTGCTTGCCTGGTTCATCTGTGTATTTGGAAGTTCTCTATGCTATTTTACAAGTCTTGTGTTGAACAAAAAAAGGCCATTGATGTGGCATTACCTTCCTCTAAGTGGTGTCTGCTACTATTAGTGGCAAATCACAGTGTGAATGTAAAACTTGAAAACGTTAGGTAATTGAAAGTAATGTGTATGATTAGGCTGAGAAATGGATTTTCATGACGTTCAGTTTTCCTTTTTTTGGCTCTCTAGAGAACATCAGCCAGATTCCCCATATCATATATTGCATATATGCGCACAAGAAATGGAGTTCCGACTCTGCTGCAACACAGATTCTGGGGCTTTGATTGCAAACAGTAAATTTATGTGGTGTGGGGTTCAAACTTACTACTTAGCACATACCTTTCACCAAAGATCAATGATTTGAGATAGTGTGTCCTGTCGATGCACATGTGACCTACATGTCAGTTAGTGGGTACATGATTCTTTCTTAACCCACCATCTGATGTTCAAGTCATTGATGGAGAAAATAAGAAGAAAAATAATAAGGAAAAAGGAGGAAGTATTGGAGTTTTCTTGGGGAGATTTATCTTGTGTATATTGAATTGATTAATGCCCTGAAATCTCCCTTTTATATAGGAGTGGACAGTGTATCTATTAGAAATGTCAATTTAAGTCTAATTCCTTTTTGGGCGTATACTTAATGAGTGTATATAAAATTTATCTCCTAATTGGAGGGGGACTCTCTATATGAATCCTAATAGAATTTTATTACTTGGTATAATTTAGGCCAAACCGGTTGATGGGTCGATAAACCAAAAGATCAATTAGGACTGTAATAACAGTCTGAAAATTGATGTGTAACGGACTCGTATATGTGTGGCAGTGAGTAAATGCTCCTAAAAGACAATGAAAGACACAGTTAATTGTATGGAAAAGGAGGAGGAAGATTGCACATGGTTGGCAGAATGGTGCACACTTTGGATTGTGTTGGTGAAAGAATCGGAGTTAGGAGTTCTGATTGAAGTTCCTCCTTGCTTACATATTGATCTTCATTGCCGCATGGATCCACAATTAGAATTTTCTGTGATACTGGTGGAAGAGTTTGGTTTTATGTCAAGTCATGATTCCTTAAGCTTGAATATGACTTTTTTAATAGTATGTATTTTATTACATGCCCAATAATACATTTGGCCATTTTGCTGATGGTTTCTGAACACTGGTGGCAATGGGAAACACGGAACCCATCGTTTACTGAAAATTGAATAGGGTTATGTTTACTTCATGCTTGAGTTAACTACTCACCATTTCACATGGCCACACACTCCTTCATGAGCACCCACCATCAAATTTTGGAAGAATGTTAGCAATTGGGGATCTGACTTTAAGTATTGAGAGGATCTGTCTTGTGGTAGATGTTAGAAACAAGGTACCCGAGAGGCATTTTTTTGCTATCCCGAAAAGGACATTGGGTTAGAGGGATCAAATTTGCAAAATCTATATTTATGCGTATACTAGTGTGTTAGGGTCTGCCAAGAAGTTTTAAACAATATCTAAATAGTGGCAGAGATTGATTTGGCCTATGGAAACACAATTCTTGTGCATTTGAAGAAGCTTGTAGTGACCTTGTACAAAACAACCGTAGTTTTGAGATAATTGCTGAAGTATTATAACATTAAAGCAAATTTTAGACACTTGGACATGACCATATTTTAATAAATTGTAGAAATACACACATGTTCACAATGGGGATGCAATCACTAGAAGCTGGAGCAGGATTGAGCATATCAACATGGAAATTAAAGCTCATCGAACAAACTAAAAGTTCATTTTTTAAATTTCACCATTTAGACAGACAGCTTCAATGGAAACCCCTGGGATTTTCCTTCAAAAATGTATGTATGAAGGGAAATGACATATAGCTAAAGCAAACTGAGGCCTTGTCTTGTAGCCAGAGGAGCATCTTGAATTGGTTTTCTCCTTTTCAGTGTAGATATCATCTGAGCTCACTGATGATCTCACATCCCTTTATTCAATACCATTGCCTCTTGCTACTCATAACACATTCTGTTGTTTAGTAGCCAGAATGTTTGGATGAACCAAAATATACATTGAACACAATTCTTACTCATCTAGCGACATGAACTTTCGTAAAGCCTGTCGCATTCCATGAAACCTCGAGATTTTGCACTTCCACCGTGGTGAGATCATAAACCATCATGTGGTAGAGTTTTAGCTCTGTATGAAAGCATCAGATTTATTTTCTCTTCAGACAATTGGTTCATAGTTAACCGGATTTATAACTAACTAATTAAAGTAATTGATGGTCGAGAGTTCAAGGACACGCCAATTACCATTATCATAATAGTCTTCTCATGGAAATATCACTGTCCTACATTAAGTGCTAACTTGCTAAGGCTTATTCATTTAATATGATCGTCCGATGGAAAATGCTAAATACTATGCATTTCCAGGTGACGCTGTATGCTGTGTCATGCCCTGACAGATAGATTCATATAACGTGGATGTAGATATATTGTGGGCAGTCTTCCCCTTATGCTTTTGGTAAGTCCTACTTTACTAAATCATGTAATTATCATCTCCTTCATTTAGCAACTAAATTCATTCCCCACTTAGGTCAGTCTTGCCAGAGTCACTGTGGTCTCCATCACACGAGTTGCGCATATAGAGTTGCCTTCACATATGATTGCGAAAAGACTGCAACATCCCCAAATAATCTCTTGTTTCCATTGTCTGCTTTTTTAGATGCTTTAATTCCGATTCAAGGTTTGGGAGATCTTTGGTGTTGCAAATTTAACTGTTGAGACAATGATCTCGTTGCAAATTTAATAGTTTACAGTAATAGAACTTTTTGCAACAACAATATCAACAAGTAAAACACTTTATGTTCATTCAAAGTTCACTCGGTCTTTGGTGTAGTGGGGTTATAGAAGGTGAAGATCAAAACGAACGATGCTGATTATTTTTTAAGAAATGGGAGAGTTAACATTTTAACATGTGCATAGGAGGGAAGTCATTAGGTAGCTGACACCCATCTACATACACACTGATTTAGTGATCTTTGAGAATTCTTTGCATGTTTCAATGTCCAAGAAGTTCCGTTTGGTCGATATTAACTTCTGAATTTTTCATTGCATCCAAACCTGCAATTTGGCTTTGAAACTTGAATCTGTTAAACATTAATTTCACACTCCAGTACAAAATATGACGGTCTGTACCAGAACCTTGTGGAGGTTAAATGCTAGGTGTATCTGTTGCCCTTTGCCATATATGTTTCATTTTCTTTATTTTTCTATGGCATGGCTGGTACTTGGGCATGAGTTTTGGAGATGTTTGTTGTACTAACTTTGACTGACTTAGGAGTCTGCCCTCATGCCTGAGTGTCCATCTTAAGCTTGATGCATAACCATTTAGCTTTCTGAATCTCGATCCTACAAGCATGTCCTCTCAAATGTTATATTTGGTTTTAAGGTCATCTAAAATTTGTTTGTCTTATCTTATCTTTTTCTATTTGAGGTATCTTCATCTCAGATATCTGTAAGACTGCCACTGTCTTACATTGTTTATCATTTTAACTGTTCTTTTTGATTGCTTCTTGATGCCAGCACAAGATACATGCTCGGAGGAGAAGCACTTGACCATCCTTACTTGTGTCACTTGTGAAGTTTACAGAGCCAGATGATGCATGAACGTTGGAAAAGATTTATGTTGCCACTTCTGTTTTTCTTCTCAGATGTTTCAGGTAAACAATTCTAAAATTTAACCAGGAGCTAAAATGTCTATGATGATATTGGAGATAATAAATATGAGGTGCCTGAAGACAACTTTATGTTTCATTGAAATGAGAAATTAATAAGCTGTAGCCTGTGCATTTCTTAGGGGGGAAAAAAAGCTATTGTGATCCTTTCAAGCTCCTGCAATCTCCTTATGGTTTTTTGCTTTACTGATTTTACCTGAAGTTGTATCTACGCTTTGAAAATTGCTCCTGAGTTTCATCGGTGTACTACAGAGGTGTCCTTATGAGTCTATCTAGTATTCCTGCTGCGTACTTCTATTGTTTTGATCTTTGATCTTACTGTGTCTATTTAGAATTTAGCTTTACTTGTTCAAGTAATCTTTTTAGAACAAGCGTACTTGCTGTTACAGTGTCTTAAGAATATTTATTTTACTGATTTTACAATAGGTTCATTTGTTGGGATCAATATTGGCATGGAGATTTCCGATCTGCCTTCACCATCAGATATAATATCAATTCTTAAATCCCAGAAGATCAGACATGTACGCTTACATGATGCTGACCACCAATTGCTGACTGCACTTGCAAACACCGGAATAGAGGTTATGGTGGGTGTTCCCAACGACCAGCTTCTAAAAATAGGAGAATCCGGTACAGAAGCGGCGGACTGGATTAACAAAAATGTTGCACCATATCTTCCAGCAACCAACATCACATATATTGCGGTTGGCAATGAGGTCCTCACGACCATCCCGAATGCGGCTCTTGTTTTCGTTCCGGCAATGCAATTCCTCCACTCTGCACTTCTAGCTGCCAACCTCAACTTCGAAGTGAAAATCTCGAGCCCCCAGTCTATGGACATGATCCCTAAATCTTTCCCTCCATCTACTGCCACCTTCAATTCTTCGTGGGACTCTGTAATGCTTCAGTTCCTCCAGTTCTTGAAGAACACGGGGTCTTCCTTCATGCTTAATGCACAACCGTACTATGGTTACACCAAGGGAAATGGTATTTTCCCAATAGAGTATGCTCTTTTTCGGTCTCTTAATCCAAATAATCAAATCGTGGACCCGAACACACTCTTCCAGTACACCAACATGTTTGATGCAATGGTTGATGCTGCATACTATTCCATGCAAGCAATGAATTTTTCGAACATCCCTGTTCTTGTGACGGCATCTGGGTGGCCATCATTTGGTGGTGCGAATGAACCTGATGCTACTGTTGACAATGCTCTGGTCTACAATAGCAACCTTATTCGCCATGTTTTAAATGGTTCTGGTGCACCGAGTCAACCGAATAAATCAATTAACACATATATCTACGAGTTGTTCAATGAGGATCTACGCCCTGGGCCTATTTCCGAGAAGAACTGGGGGATATTCTCCCCTAACGGGACAGATGTGTATACACTGAACTTTGCTGGTGATGATGACGAGACTACCACAAACTCATCAGGGTTGGTTGGTGTTTTCTGTGTGGCAAAATCCAGTGCAGGCGCCACTGCACTGAAGGCAGGATTGGATTGGGCATGTGGTCCCGGTTCAGCAAATTGCAGTGCCATCCAGCCCGGGCAGCCATGTTACGAATCTGATGATCTTATTGCAGTTGCTTCTTATGCGTTCAACAATTACTACCACAGGACACAAGCAAATGGTGGCACCTGCAACTTTGGTGCTACATCCATGATCACTACAGTCGATCCTAGTAAGAGCTCTTCAAAATTTTAATGTCATCTCTCAAGTTTTATTGTAAGTCTACAACAAGTTGTTCGCTCATTGTGAGAATAAGGAAGAAAATTTAAAATTTTACTTGCATATGGACACACACACACACACATAGAAGTAAAAGAAAAAAAATAAGGTACACCTGGCACTTTCATCATCGGATACAGTTGTGTCCATCAACACAATTGGGAGGGCTGATTTACAAACTTCAAACCTGGGACCTTTTCCCACTTCCACTTCCCTTTGGCTTTAAATTGTATTCTAGTCTTTAAATCATACCTTTTTCCTCAAATATTCCTTACCGTAGTAGGGTGATAATAAAAGATTGCTCTTTCGTTACTCAAGTTCAGACTGCATTGTATCTGGTGGGTAGTCCCACTGTTCATTTAGTTTTACTGAAATCCCATCTGCTCTCATTCCCAATGAATAGCTTTACCATAGATTCATTAAAGGGAACCTGAGGGTGAATTGTACACTGAAAAATTGTTGACAACTTAGATGTTTCTGTAAATGTTCTCCTTATTGATTCTATTTTACTGCAAAAAGGCATGGGATCTGTGTAGTCGGTAGCATAGATCCTTCAACTATGAAGCTTGGTTGTGCTGGACATGCATCGGACCCGCACATTGGACACAATACTTTTAACTTCCATGTACTTTTTTAGAATATGCTCAAGTGTCATTGTGTTGTGCTGTAGGGCATGCCCAAAGCCCGATTGGGCTTTCAAATGGGCATGCCACATCATCAGCCCTACAATTCCTTCACAAATTCTAGAAAAATTTGTGAAGGAATTGTAGGGATGATGATGTGGCATGCCCATTTGGAAGCCCAATCGGGCTTTGGGCATGCCCATTCTCATCCCTAGTCTCCATGCAACAAATCTTGGGATGTTGCAATCCTTCTTAAATTTATTTGTTAGGCATGATTTTCAGTAAAGACTGTAAGCCTAGACCCCTGCTTGATATATTGCCACTCTCAGAAAACCCACACTAATCATGTTTTGGGTTTTCTAGCATTTCTCTAATTTACCAGTTTCTCTTATGGAGGTTTGAGTTCTGAAATCAAGTATACTGATGCTATGATTGCATTGACAACTTCCTTGCGTAGCTAATGGTTTTCAGCAATCAACCACCTTGCCTCCTTAGTTATGTTGCGGATAGTCCCAATACCACGTCACCTTACGAGCACTGCAGCATCAACAACAACAACATCATGCTGTCATCCTTACCTGCACTACTTTCCATTGCTTTCACATTTCTTTAATTGGGCTCGATATATTACAATCCATGGATGTGTCATCATCTCTACACAACTCGTTGTGCATACCCACAAGTATCATCGGTTAAAGTGCAGCCGAAGATGAAAACTGCATCTTAGTGGTGACCTAGTGTTGTAACCGTGCTGACACTGATGTGTATTGGTTGTTGAAGTAGATAAACTGCTGCTAGTGAAAACTGCTGCTCCTTTTTTAAGAATGCTAAACTAGTTGATATGGCTACTCGAGTTTTCATTCAATGAGAAAACTCAGGTGCTACATCGGTAAAGTTTTTTAAAGTGTAAATCCCTCTCTGAGACCTGTTTTTTCATTTCTAATTGTTTTCAGGTCATGATTCATGCATCTTTGCTGGGAGGTAAGTGCTTCAAGTTGCAATTTTTTTTAACGACGATGCGACTGCTTATTTTTTTTTGCAAAATAACATGATGGTTTTGTATCTGTGGGCAGCATGGGAACGGGCAGCAGTTCACGTGGTGGCGGTGGAGCCTCTGGACCCGTGGGGGCAATCGACGGCGTTTCAAGGCTGCACGCTCTAGACTGGAGTTTTTGGCAAACATCACTGGCCATGGCGATTCTTTTTGGGTTCAATATGTAGAGCTCGTCCAGATTTATGCACATAAACTATAAGCGTGTTTGATCACCGTTTTAGGATGAACATAGAGAGGCCAGCTGCGTATGTATTCAGATTTAGTGGCAATTAGTCTGATTGTAAACTTGTAAAATGCTTGCAAAGAGAACAAACAATTTGCTGTTAAACTGACTTGGGATGAATGCTGAGATGCTGATGCTGATGATTCTTTTAAAACAGTGATCGTTTAATTGTTAGTTGAGCAGTCAACGCTGCCGTTCTTGAGCGATGATTGCAGAGTTCAATTTTGTCTGTTCGGAGTCGATAATTTATGTAGGATGAATGGTTAAAATATGGATTATTGTTTGAACTGTACAAAGTTTGTGTGCATGAAATTTAAAATAAGATTTGGGTCGCAATAACATTACTGGTAAATTCGTGTCCCTTCAAATTCTCTTCGGCTAACTGCAAACATTACTAGATATGTGAGCTGATTACTTGCAAAGTGCGCGTGTAATAAAATGGGCAATTTATGCATAATCATGGTTGAGCATTTGATTTGTTAAATCATTTACAACGGAAAAGTAACGGTAAAATTGGAAACTTGAGATAATCTCGTTCTGCAGTTAAGGAGAATAATGACATTAAACTTATGTTTGTTATATTTCGAATTATTTTTTAAAATTTACTTTAGTCTATGATATCTCAATTTCGCTTAAGATCTCAATTAAGAAAAGGCAAATTCTTCCCGCACCCACCGCTTTACTCGCATGCATAACCGCTTATTCACAAGTTTGTCATTCAAAATTTTACCATCTTTTACCCTCATCTCCCTCGCCGCTGCTGCCCCCCACCGACGGGATTCAGAGTTTGAACTTGGGGGGATAGGCAACGACTTGGGAGGGGGAGGGGCTGGGTTGTCGGAGGACGGGCTGTGGCAGGGTGGTCGGTGGATGGGGCAGAGGAGGGGGAGATGGATGTGGAGGGGGGTGATGAAGAAGAAGAAGGGCAGTGTTGAGGACGAAGATGATCGGTGGATGGGACGGGACTTGGGAAGATGAAGATGAAGATGATCGACGGCGGAGCGGTGCTGGGGAATTTACTCAACTGCACACCGGGACAGTTTGGAAATTAAAGTTTGTTATGGTCGGTGAGAAAATTTGAATGACAAACTTATAAATAAATGGAATTCTGGTAGTGCTCGAGAGTAAAACGGTCGGTGCACAAAGAAGTTCTCATAAGAAAAAAGAGAATGCTATATACACCTCAATCATTGAGGTGTATATAAGTTTTTTTTGCCATAAGTGACAAAAAAATGGAAGCTGGAGAGTAAGATGTGACTTATGAAAGTGACAAATTTAATACATTTGACAAAAAAGCTTGCATACATCTTAATGATTGATGTGTATTTAGCCATCCTCAAGAAAAAAGACTTGAAGTTGGAGTTATAGTTGTAAAGATAATTGATTTGCAACAATCAGGCGAATCATGAAGGTTATTTTTGCGGATCTTGAGACAGCTTCGGAGGGTAAAAATTGTGGGGAGTTGCTACGCGCACATATCGTTTTGCTCCGATAGATTTTCATTTATTTACAAGTTTACCATTCAAAATTTCTCACCGCGAAGAAGAAATTTTAATCTCCAAAACTATCCCAGGTGTGAGCGGTGAGCAAAACGCGACACCGCCAACCACGATGACAGCGCTAGCCCTGCCCCGCGCGGCCGCGCCGACCGCTGCCGCCGACACTCTTCATCTGCCCCAACCCCTCCGCCCCCTCCGCCGACCATCGTTCATCTCCCCCAACCCCCTCCGCCGACCAATGTCATCTCCCCCGGTCCCCTCCACCGCCACAGCCCCATCCACTGCCTCCTCTTCCGACTACCCAGACCCGCGACCTCCGCCGACAATCTTCTTCTTCCCCAGTCCACTTCTTCTTCCACAACACACTATGCCCCCCCCCCCCCCCCCCCCCCCCCCCCGCGCGCCGCCGACCACTTCTTCTCCCCCAGCCCACTACGCCGCCGCCGCCCCTCCGCCGCCCACTTCTTCTTCCCCAGCCCACTCCGCATCAGCCGCCCCCTCAGCCATCCCCTTCAGTTGACCACTTCTTATTCCCCAGCTCACTCCGCCGCTGTTTCCCCCTCATCCGCCCCATCCACTAACAACCCCCCATCATCATCATCATTCTCCTCTAGCAAACCAGCCCCTCCGCTGCCCCGCTTCCCAACAGAACATTCCAAACCCTAAAAAACCATACTGGGGGGTTGGGGGAGAGGGGTGGACGAGTGTAAAAGGGGTAATTTTTGAATAGCAGACTTGTAAATAAGTGATTGTTCGCGCGAGCGAAACTGGTATGTGCGCGTGGCAAGTGGCAACTCCCAAATTGTGAGATTTGTCTGCAGTATTTACAGTAACTGGCGTCAGCTACCTAACTCGGCCTTTCCAGTCTCTCCCACGATAGTCCCACCAACCTCCCTCCAATTTTGTCTGCATCCACTTCTTTTTTCCCCTTAATAATGCCGACAAAAAATCCAGTCTTGTTCTATGCCTCCCCCGCTCGCTGCTCATGGATGCTTCAAATTTGGCAAGGTCGAGCATGTGGGAGATCACGCCGGCCGACGTTGCTGCCGCCGGCGGGATGAGCCCGGCAGACGCTGCCAGATTCTGCGAGGAGATCCGGCGGGCCGGCGTGGCCCACCCGAGGGAAGGGTCGGAGTCCGAGATTTGGAGGGCTTTAATGGAGAGAGGATTGCTGAGGCCGAGCCATCCTCATCAGCTCCATCAGTTGGTTTATTATTCGGTGTATGCGAAATGGAACGTCTCTGCTCGAGGCCCGCCCCCTTATTGGTTCCCTTCCAAGTAAAAATCTCTCCTTTTGTTCGTTCAGAGATCATTTTTCCCATTTGGAATACCGAAATCTTCGAACAAGTAAAATCTTTATTTTCAGGACACATTCTAAACGTTCAAATCTAGGAAAAATAATGGAAGCTCATGGTCCTCAGCTCTTAGGATCGCAATATCAGGATCCAATTGCAAGCTTTACTCCCTTCCAAAAGTTCTCAGCTCAACACCCTGAGGTGATTTGCTATCTTCATAACTATACTGTCCTCTTGCCTTGAGATTAAAGCTTTTATTGGATTCAGGTCTACTGGTCAATCGTTGTGAAAGAGCTGTCTGTTACATTTCGCATGCCCCCAAAATCTATTTTAGACACTGCAGACAAATCTAAACCCGGAGGAGATTGGTTTCCTGGAGCGCTCCTGAACATTGCCGAGTGCTGTCTGCTACCATGTCAGTCACTAAAGAGAACTGATGATAGTAAGGCCATTGTTTGGAGGGACGAAGGTTTTGATGATTCCCCGGTCAGTAGTTTGACACTAAGGGAGCTCCGTGAGCAAGTCATGTATGTAGATTTTGCATAATTTACTTTTGTTTTTCCTAAATTCTGATCAAAGAATACAATGATCGTTCGGTGAATAATATCATGCATGATGCATCATAGGATCTGCTTTTGAAATGCTTCACAGGTTGGTTGCAACTGCACTTGATACAATTTTTACTAAAGGAGATGCAATTGCTATAGACATGCCAATGACATGCACCGCAGTTATTATATACCTAGCAATCATTCTTGCCGGATATGTTGTTGTATCAATAGCTGATAGCTTTGCTGCAAAGGAAATTGCCACTCGCATAAGATTATCTAATGCAAAAGGAATATTTACTCAGGTGATTTTTCCAACATATATTGGATTTTTCTTTTTTGAAAAATAAGCAAAAAGTAGTGATTCATTATTTTCTCTCAGTTGATGCAAAAGTATAATAAGACTTCTATCAGATTTGTGACATTTATCAAGAGTAAAATGCTTTTATGATATTGAAGCCACATCGCTTAAGCTAATGTAGTCGAACTGTGGTAGTGGGTGGTGTGTGGTTATTTCTCTAGTGGTATACATGGTTGACAGAGCGTAAGAATCTAATAGGTAAGTTAGATGAAGACAAGCTAATAATCAAGAAACAACTTAGGTAAAAAAAGAAGAAGAAAAATGCCGTAGTTTTGTTTAGGAAGGCTTTGATAGTCATACCAAGATTCATCATCTTCTTTACCACTTCAAGAAAGTCCATCCCAACAAGGTATATGCTGTGAAAAATGCACATCTCTGTCACACATATCAGCTGTCAAATTTCATATTTTTATAGAAGTGAAAAGTGCACATACACTCATATATTTATATTTTGCATAGAAAATCATGTTTTGAATACATTCTACATTGTTAGTATCTCACCCTAGGACTTCGGTATGTAGAAACTAGAAAGTATAATATGAGAATCACAGTTGGAAGTTAGACACAACATAGCTTGTCTTAGCATTTCATGTCTATGAGAATTCCAAATATAATAACTTATGTTTTGTTTTCCTGCTTCAGGATTTTATTATCAGAGGAGGGAGAAAATTTCCTCTATACAGGTAATGATTCCTTCTAATTAATTCGTTGTGCTTGTATGTTCTTTATACCGGGTAATTGAAAATATAGCCTATAAACCTCTATGCTCAAAATACTTCATTACTTTCAATTCTAGGTTAACAAGGATGCCAGAAATTCTCTATGATCTTCCATTATTTTCCATGATAAAGGAGCAGATGAAAGATTCATCCCTTTTTTAATTTAAAAAGTTGTCTCATCTTTTTAGTATTTTGATCAGAATTTTTGATGGAATAAACGATAGTTTAGGTACGATTTCAAATTGAATTTATCTGTCTAAATCAAGACTCTTTCAAATATTACTTTCACTTCATGATTTTAGATCTCAATTTACGACATCATATCTAATTTAAACTCCCTTAGTATTGTAATATCTATCTGTTCAGATTGATCGGCAAATAAAAACATAAGACAATAGTACAAACTCTACCTTTGTTCTCAAAGACCATCATTCCTTTGATTCTTCTTTCATTCTAGAGAAAGTTTCAAAATAATATAAAAATTAGAAATAATTTGAAAAACAGATCAAATTTAAATTTAATTTAAAAAACCGACCAACTTCTTGTCATATCAGATTTCACTAGCAAATAATTGATGCTGAAAAACGATCAGGATTGGCAACTCTTGTCAATTTATGCACCCTCTGCATGACCGGGATTGACAATCCCGATCAATTTATGCACATTCAAAATGATTGGGGTAGACAATCCTGGTCATTTTATTGCAATAACCATTGAGAAATGCCCTAAAATGGCCGAGGTTGCCAACCGGCCATTTTGAAATCTTCCACTCAGCCAACGTGGTAAGAAGTTGGTTTGTTTTAAAATGCTCCAAAATGTCCGGGGTTGCCAACCCGGTCATTTTGAAATCTTCCACTCAGTCAACGTGGCAAGAAGTTGGACTATTTTGAAATTAAATGTAAATTTGATCGATATTTAAAATATTTTTAATTTTCGGCTTGTTTCAAAATTTTATCATTCATTTTACTCTTATTTATTTATTTATTTCTTTGCTCCCTCAGCTGCCAAAATATTTATTTTATCATTTCCTTTTCTTTCTTTGTGAGCTACCTCTAGATCTCTTCCCTACACCCTGCCTCCAAGGTACCTTCCCTCGTGAAACCTTCATCATTGGGCAGAAATCAACTCCGACATCAGGATGCTCATATCAAAAGTTCATCATTTGGATCTGGCCTACAACATAGACCTAACAACCTAATTACAACTATCTCTAATTGGAAAATGCTGGTTGCACTACAAACTTTGCACTACTTTGTACAAGACACAAAATGTAGACCGCATGCCCATGTGTTTCATGTGGGCCTCACATGTAAGAGTCATAGTAGTATAAAAGTAATATCAAATTAGTCAATTAGCATTGCTCTCTTTATTTAGGATTTACACGAATAACCCAATAACTCAATGTCCTGGGTCCAGTCACTGTTTTAATAGTAACACCTAAGTTCGAAAGTCCACTGTAAACCAATCCAAAAGTGTGTATACAATTTTGATTTCTTCATTGGAAACACTAATGATAGTCCTGAGAAAATTCAGCATATTACAATATCTATTTGCCACAAGATGGTTGCATCTTGTAGTCAGTAAGCCTATTGTTGTGTAAGCATGCAATGCACCATGCATCCGCACCCAAATTATGTGGATATATCTTAATGCACATGCCGTACATTTTAGCTCTGTACATGTGTCCACCCTGGGTAATCATGTTGTATTTAGTTT
The DNA here is from genome assembly GCA_030789695.1 of Scilla litardierei. Taxonomy (NCBI): domain Eukaryota; kingdom Viridiplantae; phylum Streptophyta; class Magnoliopsida; order Asparagales; family Asparagaceae; genus Scilla; species Scilla litardierei. Next base: position 9,417,195 of record CM061141.1, read on the forward strand.
TATCTTTCCTCATGCATCTACCATGAAAATACTTATCCACAGTATTATTCTAGGTACTTGCAGTTTACATAGGTGTCCACCTTGTTTAATGCCACCAATGTTGTCGAAAAATTAAATGGTGAATTATGTCCATTAATATGAAAAATCAATAAAATCAGTATAGCTTATTTCTTACAAGTTTTGTTATCTTGTTTATCTATTCAGCCGTGTTATAGAAGGAAGTCAGTGCAAAGCTATTGTGGTTCCTGTGCTGGGCAACAATGTGGGAGTTACGCTAAGGAACAATGATCTATCATGGAAAGACTTTATAGTACGCACTGATGGACTTCCAAGGTATTTCGATTGCACATTTTGTAAATGTAAATGTAAATGTGGTTGAAAATATATGTTTAATTAAATGTAATAATTACCTAGATGTTAAATTTTTAAGGGAAAAAAATACCGGGAACAAGAAACAAAAGTTAATCTAGGGTTTGGTTGTGGTGGGATTTGGAAAATGGGGGAAAGAACAAATTTAGGGTTTTATAGAAATAGGATAAATCTAAGGATTTGGATAACCATTTAAGACTTACAGAGTTACACCTAGGTACTTTATACACTGACTCACAAGCACCTCACACGCAAGAGACTTTAAAAAGATTTAGGGTTTCTCATAAACAATATAAGGTTTCTCTTAAACCATTTTGTTCTCATCCATCATCCAATCATAAAGTTTTGATTTCATGCTTCCTTATATCTAAATATTACATGTATAACAGTTGCTGAAATAAAATAATTAAAGAAACAATAAAAGAATGCTCTAGAAGCTTATTAAATCGACATGTACAACACATGTCATTTATTAAATAAACTACATAAGCCGAAAAGAGACTGAAAGTGAAGCTTTCTTTTATTTGATCCTCGGCAAGGCATGATTTTCTTTGGCTCTCGGCCAAGCGTATCTCTTAATGCATTCAAATCTTCATTTGTTGGAAAAAAATTCGACCTTAAGTTTTGAAGAAGTACAAAATCAAAAAGCTTGAACAAACATGCTAAGGAGAGTATTTCAACAACATGGATAAAATAACTTAAAATGAATGCCAAGCATTGCTGATTGGTAGGCAAAAGATTTGAAATCACAAACTTAATGTGCTTTGGCTCAAAATCAACATGTCGCTCAATTTCAGGCTCAGACTTATAATTCTGGATCAATTTTGGACTTGGACTCGGGCTTATGCTCGATCTTGAACTTAGACTCAGGCTCGACCTCGGACTTAAACTCGGCTCGAGCTTGATCTGAATACTCGGTCTTAGGCACAAGCTCCACTTTTGGCCCTTATATCTTATACGATTCGACCATAACATAAAGTCTTGGAGAAGCTTGCTGCACTTTTTATGTAAATGTTCTTGTGACTCTTTCTCATGCTTTAAATTTGATGATGGTTGTGATCAATGATGTTGTAGAATTTAGGAAGACATTGACATCAAAGCTTGACTTCCATTCTTGATCAAGTTCGATATAAGCAAGTTGTCAATCCATCATTCTCAAGCTTTTTCACCTAATTTATACAAGACATATTGTTATGATAGAAGAAACTAAAAGTGATGTAAATGCAAAGTTAAAATTGTGAGGGCAGATATTAGAAACTTGAGATTTCGGACTTACAGAAATAAAACCCGAATTCATAAAATATAAGTCTAATAGATTGATACACAAAGAGTATGATATGGTAAAGTAGGATGGAAAAAGTGTACCGATTAATAAGTACTTTAAGTATAAATATATCATGTTGTTATCTAATAAGATGTTTGGATTAAGCAATATATTGATATATAATTAATACAAGATGCTTAAAGTCGATAGTCGCAACATGAATGTTATGCGATTGAAATATATCATTACGGTTAAAGAATAAATTTTATAGAATCATGATTAGATTAGCTTTTTATATGACTATATTTGTTAATATCCTACGATATACGATACATGTCATACGATACAATATGCTTTGAAGGGATTTTGATACATATCGGATGATCATGGTGGAGATATAAAATAGCTTATGCTATGGTTGTCATATTAGAACGATACGATACGATATTGTCCGATATTCATATAAAAAGATATATCATTGACCAAAAATTGGGTTATAGTTGATTCTATCATATAAGATTTAGTTTAAAATTCGATGCATTTCGTATTAGGACTAAAGCAGATATTGATTTCTTTTTTAGCAAAAAACATACAAATCTTTAGCTTGGTGATGCTCACAATGTTTGTCGCACTCATGTACGTTTGCCAACCATGTCAATTATCTTTGGAGCATATACAACCTTGCATCAAATATTACCGGCCCTTGAGGATCCGTCTACATGCATTAATCCTCTAGAACACCCTTTTAACTCTTGTGATCCCTCATAAATGCCTTATCAACCTTTCCCGAGTTTCATTGACTCTTCTGTAATTGTAATTGTCAAACTCAAAACATATATCCTTATGTATTATTTGTTTTATGATAAATCGCTTTATATTTTAGGGTATATTTAGTTATACATGTTACAGAAGATAAATTAATCTTACGATATGCAATACAATATGATATATGATAGGATAATTATAGAAAATGATAAATTAATATATATCATGATATATTAACTTTGTATATGGTGCAGAGTGCTGGCTATCATTAAGTAGTATAAACATAGTTTGGATGTAGCAGAATTATGAATGTTATCGTTGATGTGTAGAAATATTAGAAATGGTAATTTAAGAAACGATGATGTTAGACCAAAGATATGTGTAATTCTCAGAGAGGATAAGATGATGAAACATTGCTTGAGATGGTTTGTCCATATACATAGAAGACTTACTGATGCACCTATTAGAGAGGCAGAACACATGAATATTGAGGTCAAGAAAAAGAGAGATAAACCGAAGAAAATATGGATTAAGTAATAAGAATGGATATGAATAGAAGATAGTTTTAGATTGTAATGCATGAAAAATAAGTATTTGACATTACCATCTGATGTGATCATGATTTGATGATCTTTCTATTGAGTATATCAAGCCGATCTCAATTTTTTAAAGGATGAAGGCTAAGATGATGATGAAGGCTAAGATGATGATGTTATAGATACTTTCTTTCATTGATTAAGTCAACGAAAAAACCTTTTTAAACAGAATGACCTATTCACATAGGCTTGGCGATCAGTATATCATCAAATAAAAAGAAATACATTTGAATACGTCATTATCAAACAAATCAATGGAACGATAAAAGTTGGTCTTATAACTGCAATCTTTATTATCCTATGAACATCTACACCAAAATAGATGTCAAATATTTCAAAATGCCTCAAAAGTATGAGTAGTGACTTATTTAATAATGTCACCACAATATCCTAAAACCGAACCAATTCAATTCTAGGTCGAATCGGCCCAAAAATCAGATCAAACAACTTGAAAATCGGACTGGAAATAGCTCAATAATCATCAAAAAATTGAACGATCTGCTGATATGTGTTGGTGTAAATTCTAAAGCGGGTTTAGGTAGTTGAAAATTGAAGTAGGTTGGATGTTGCCGCCTAAACTAGGATTTGGTTTGGGTTGGATCTTTTCAGATATGAAATAGTAGGATGGGGTTAAGAGGTTTTGAAGTTGCTCGAATTGGATCTTAAGTTTAGTGAGGAAGGTGACAACAAAGTTGACAGTGAGAGGCAACGGCGGAGGTTGACATCAAGCTTTGATGATGACATTAGCGACATGATATATGGAGCATCGGTAAGGACTCGATTAAAAACAAAGACAACGATGGAGAGTGAGTAGACGCTGACTTTGCTAGGAATATATATGGAAGGCAACGATCCCGTTGTACTTTGCAGGTGATGTCAAGATGGTTGGAGGTAGATTTTTGATGATGCTAGATTGTGTTTGACTGGAGAGGGCGGTGATGGCGAGAAGTTGACGATATCTGGTGAATGTAATTGATAGCAACGATGAGGATGATTTCTTGGGTAAATGTAGATTATGTGGTGGTGCTGCTGATGCGGGAAGTTGACAACAAAAAACCTAAAGACAACGATGACATGATTGAATTTGATGGCAATAGAGGTTGGTAGGGTGTTCTAGTGTCTGGCTTAAAGGTGGCAAAGCTGAAGGCTGCGATTGGTGATAATAACGATGACCTTTCCGTGTTTCGTGAAAGAAGAGAATGGCGGTGGCATGATGTTCTGGATCTTATCAGCGAGAAGTTAATGACGACGGTGGCGGAAGTAGATGAAGTCAAAGACGATGGATCTGATCGGCAATCCGATGATGCTTGATGAAGGTTATGATGATGACGAAGATGGTGGACACTTGACAATGATGCGGTTGATGATGGGTTTGATGAGAGCGGTGATTGGAGACGGTAAGGTTGCATGTGGTTATCATCAATGCCGTTGAAGATAGACTGATCATAGTTGAGGGCGACGAGCTGCTTGCTAATAATGTAGAAGAGATGGAGGTGATGATATTGATTGATGTTGAAGCACACTTCTTTTTTCCTTAAATTTAAATAGAGGAGATAACTCTTCTTTTTTCCTTAAATTTAAACAGAGGAGAGAAATGATTGTGGCTAGGGTTTTCATTGGGATTTTTTTTACTCAAATCTTAAAACTTAAGGGAATGACATCTAAGGATTTGGGATTTTTATCTAATAAAAGATGGTGTTTTTGAGATTGAGAATTTCTGATCTATTGGCTGTAATTTGGATCATTTACTTTGATACCAGTTTGACAGGGAACGGGCAATGAAAGCTAGTTTAAGGGTTGGTGTGGTGGTGATTTGGGAAAGTTGTAGAAGAACAGATTTAGAGTTTGATAAAAAGAGGCTACTTCTAAAAATTTGGATAACTATTTTGGTCTCACATCTAGGTGTCTCACAGACCCATTTATGAGCACCTCATATAAAGGGAGATTCTAAAAAGACTTACGATTCTTCATGAACAATCTAGAGTTTCTGTTAAAACCAGATTTATTCTTATTTATCAACCGATCGAATGGTTCTGATTACATGCTTGCTTGTAGGAAAATAACATGAGAACAACATGTGCTAAAATAAAACAAATAAAATAAAAGTGATAGTAAAAGAAAACTAAGATGCCTATTAATTTGACACGCACAACAAATGCCCCTTTATTGAATAAACTCAATAAGCCTGAGAGAGACTGAAATTGAAGCTTTCTTTTGCTGCATCCTTGGCAAGGCTTGATCTTTGTTGGCTCTCAAGCAAGCAAATCGTTTAATGGATGTTTGTCATGTGCCACATAGTGTCAGAGAACAATACTAGATGTTGATTCTTAAACTTCATGCCTCAAGTTGACAGCCAAAACCTTCATACTGCAACAAATGTTATACATACCGATATTAGTTTCCAGCAGGCTTGCAAAATTGGAAGCTATGCCACAAATGTGTTATATAATACATTACACACACAGTCATGCACACATGCATGCGCCAGCCTGCCAGCCTGCATGCGCATGCGTACATGGTAGACTAATGATATATGTGACTCGTTACTTTTCTTATTCTCCTACACCACTTGAATATGCTTTATTTTATTTACTTCTGTTTCATTGTGATCTTGATTATTGTTGCGCGTTAGTAAAATCACCACGAGATTGCCTTTAAAATGGATTTTCAAGTACTTGTATCGATGCTTATAGGTGCTTCAACAGTCCATCTTAAGGAAATTTCTAGGACCATGGCTCTCTATCTTCTTTTAAATGATTTTTTTTAAGAAAAATGGTGGGTTTGACTCTACCCATTTCATTAAAAAGGTATTAATAAAACATCTCAAATGGAAATACAAAACACTGCAAATACATGCACAGAAAATACAACAAAGAAGATATCCATTACCAGAACGTCCAACACCAATGGATTACCATGGATGGCAAGATGAAAAGAAAAGTGGAGGGCTATCTACTTCTCGCTGACATGGATCTCATCATCAGTGCGAAGTCATCCGTGAAATCATTGGAGTGAACCGGATCTGTGCCAATGTTGAGGCGGTCTGAAAGGTGGTGTGTGATCTTCTCGCTCAGGTTACTTGGAAGAAAATCGAACCAAAAAGATAAATCAGCCTTAAAGGAATAAAACTCCGCCTAAGACATCCTAATTTTATTTTAAGAAATCTGCCTATTACTTTCTTTCCATATAGCTTGATGCTTCTGAAGCCATGTCCTCTATCTAGCTCTAATATGTCTACTATTGCATGAGTCTGTCCACGACGTCAAAAAAGGTAATGGTCGTTGGCAGAGCATTGTAACTGGTAATACCAAATAGCCGAAGAAGGCACACTGTTAGGAAATGTTGGGGTTTGAAAGAATAAAAGGAGGATTTTATAGATCAAGAAGGAAATACAAAATAGTTGGTTCCACTTAGAGAGGAAACCACTCTCCTATCCTTTGATTCGTGATAAATGGCTAATTCTTCCAAGACCTACAATTAATCTATCATATACTCATATTCTTTCCACTCAATATTCTTCTTTAATTCTTCACATCCTCTTCCCTAACCCCGCACTCACTATATATGGGGATGATTTGCTCCTATTTACAAAAATGCACTCAACTCCCAACATTACAAGTTTGCCACTCGGGCTCAAAATTACAAAATTACCACCGCACCCTCATTTTCATCATTACTTTGTCCACAAAGAATCATCTTGTTCTCAAGGTGGTGTCATGAATTTCGTGGGCATGCTACTCCGAGTGCGGTGTTGTAGCTCGTCTCCTAGATCAAATGGCCATCCAAGACCTCCATCATCTCATGTGAAGTGCGAAGGGAAGACATGGTGGTCGTCCAGACCATTAGAAAGTCTGTCGCACCCAAAAAGCCATCGTTAAGGCGCGTACCGGCCTCCGCTTGCAAACCATGGTCCGCGGGCCCTTCAAAGGACCATCCAGGGGCTGTGTGCCATTGTGCATCCAGTTGGGGCTCCGCCAGGTCCAATGCGGCTTGCTAGGGTCTCGTAGGGCCCACGACGGCCGGTCCGAGGTCCACTAAGGTCCGGGCGGCCCGCCAAGGCCATGCGGGGCCCAAGACTTGCCCTACTTGGGGCAGGCCGCCTCGGGACCTTCGGCACACCTGGTAGATCGCCCAGGGGCCTTAGGCACCCCTGGCGGGCCGCTCCGGGCCGCCTTGCCCTTGGCGATGAGTAAGGGGGGCCGTCGTCCCCTTCTGCTTCCTCCATGCACAGATCCTCGATGCTTGGGTGCAGATCCGCCCCCACATTGACGTCCTTTTCCCCTTTTGGACCAAAGGTGGCACCTTTTGGCCCAGGTCTGAGCTGGAGTCGTCGTCAATGACAAGATCTGACGCCAGATTGCCCTTGGGAGGGATCTTTTTGTCCAAAGGCACCGCCATTGGCCCCGGATATGCACCACTGGATTCGTTCCTCTTCAGATCTGGCTTCGTAGCCTCCTCAAGACGAAAGATTTCCAAGAGTTCCTTCATCATGGCTATGGTTCTATTCACCGACGCCTTCGATCTTGGTCCCGCCATGAGGATATATGCTTTGATACCAATTTATTAGGAAAGGCTAAGGTTTGAAAGAACAAAAAGAGGGGTTTTATAGGTCAAGGAGGAAATACAAGATAGTTGGTTTCAGCTAGAGAGAAATCACACTCATATTCTTTAATTAGAGATAAATGGTTAATTTTCCAAAGACCTATAGCTAATCTATCATATACTCATATTCTCTCTACTCAGTGTTCTTTAATTTTCCACTCACTCTTTCCTAACCCCTTACTATATATAGGGCTGATTTGTCCCTATTTACAAACATGCCCTTAACTCTCAAAATTTCAAGTTTGCTACTCGGGCCCAACATTACAAAGTTACCACCGCAAACTCATTCTTATCATTCCATCCCGAGGGCGATCCAGCTTCAGATTTGGTCACCGACGATGACTTCAGCTCAGATTTGGGCCAAAATGCGTCGCCATTGGCCTCGGATCTGCGTCAGCCTCCTCGAGATGAAAAATCTCCAAGAGTTTCTTCATCATGTATATGGTTCTGTCCGACGATGCCTCACAAGCTTCAATCTTTCTTGGTCCCGCCGTGAGGATCTAGGCTTTGATACCAATTTGTTAGAAAAGGCTAGTGTTTGAAAGAATAAAAAGAGGATTTTTATAGATCAAGAAGGAAATACAAGATGGTTCCAATTAGAGAATAAACCACTATCCTACCCATTGATTCGAGATAAATGGTTAATTCTCTCAGGACTTACAACTATTCTATCCTATACTCCTATTCTCTCTACGCAATGTTCTTCAATTTTTCACACCTTTTCTGTAACCCTTCACTCACTATGTAAATAGGGCTGATTTGTCCCTATTTACAAAAATGCTCTCAAGTCCCAAAATTACACGTTTGTCACTCGGGCCCAAAATTACAAAATTACCACCACACCCTCATTCTCATCGTACACACATGTTTGTTTTGAGTAATGACAAGGAAATAGAATGTGATTGATCGTATTGTTTGAAGCACTGCAGAATACACAGTGCATATGTCCATCCAAATACGTTTAGCAGGGTTATCCTGAATAATGATAGTTTGTTTGTAACCAAAGAAAGGTCTTGACCTTAGTGGGGTGTCTTTACTTGCCATGTGCTTTCACCTGGTCCATATAGGATGTCTGTCATTTAGCCAGCTATATGTCGAGCTGACGGAAAAGCTCTTAACTTCCATCTCTGAGAGGGTACTGGTGAATCTGTTGGAAGGGATGAATGCTTTTTATCCCTTTCTTCAGTCAGATGATGGTTCCTGTTAGACCCACGGCCCGAAGGGGGGTCCCGAGCTGGCGCCCAAGCCACGCGCGCAAGAGGGGGAGGCCGACTTAAGGGCTTTTTGGTCTTTTTCTTATTTTTAGTGTTAGGAGAGGATTTTTCTTATTTAAACTAGGGCTAGCCATCTTTTAGGGGGATGCTTGATTATTGATATTTTGAGAGAATTCTTCGAGAGTTCTTAGGTAGTTCTAGGAGAGTGAGGACGTCCTCGCTTACTGGCGTCTTGGGATGGTGGTTGCCCCTTTATTGTAGCCATTTATCTACATTATTCGCTGATTTTATTGGATTTAATTTCAGATTTGGGAAAATCCTATCAATTTGGCATTAGAGCAAGTGACGATCCATGGCGGCTTCGACAAGATCGCAATACAAAATTTAGGCTTTAGAGGTGAAATTTACAAGCGAGATCAACGGGATCAAGAAATCGTTGGCGGCAAACGATGAATCCATGGCAAAGTTGACAGCTTTCATCAACCAATTGACGGCGAATCAAGCGAAGCACGACGAACAATTCGTGCAATTGATGGAAACCCTAAATCAATTGGCGACAAACAATAAAGGGGATGGAAACCCTAAATCGGCGGGAAAGGTGCCACCTTTAGGCAAGGGGAAGGAGAAAGTTGAGAATTTTGGGCCGAAAAACGACTTTGTGGTGGAGGAATTTGTCGAAGATGAGGAAGAGGAGCCGTGGAAGGTCGACTACCGAGAAAAAATAAGGCGAAGGGCAGTGGAAGCACAAGGAGGGGCCTACGGCTTCACCCACACCTACCAGAAGAAGCGCGAACACGAGGGGGGGCCGCGGCAGCCCCCCAGGGCCCTGCCGCCCCCCAGGAGGGCCACCCGGTAGGCGACGGCCTCCCCTGGGTTCGCCCAGGGGCGGCGAAGCCCCCAGGGGGCCGGGACCCCCTGACCTATGGGGGGCCGCTGGCCCCCTGGGCTATCGGGCGGGGCCGGCGGCCCTGCCCCAGGCAGGCCACGGCCCCGCTGACATGCTCAGACCTGTGCGCACGGAGTTCGAGGCTGGGGGCGACGATTTTCAGACTTTTCACGACGGACAGCCGCGTCGGGAGGTGCCGGCGTGCCACTTCGGGGAGGAATTAGGGCACGAGGAATTTCAGGAGCACCTGGACTACGGCGAAGGCTATCGGGACCCGCCCGACCCTCGATTTGACGACGGTAGGTGGCAGTCACCGCCCCACCACCCGGAGGGATGCACAATAGGCGTGGGTGGTGGTTACAGAGACTTCCAAGAGAGGCCAGAGTGCAGGTTGGTAGGCGACGAAGGGGGTGGGTACGGAGACCAAGGAGGAGGACCCATGGGGGTTACGAGCGGCGCCGGGAGAGGTATCAGCACTACCACCAGCCTAGACATGACGAAGGCCGCGGGGACCAGGGGGGATTCAATATGGACCGACTAAGGAAGCCGAAGATGCCTATATTCGATGGAGTGGGCCTGGTCTCGTGGGTCTATAGGGCGGAGAGATTTTTTAGAGTCTCTCGCATGACTGCGGGGTAGAAGTTGGAGGCCGCTGGCATATGTCTGGATGGGAAGGCCCTTGCGTGGTTTCAGTGGAAGGACGCGATGCGCCATTTTCGTTCATGGGAGGAGATCAGGGACCAGATGCTAGAGAGGTTCAGAGACCCCCATCTGGGGAACGTACGGGAGCAACTGCTATCACTCAGGCAGGATGGCACCGTGAGGAATTATCTAGAGAGGTTTGAGGCACTATCAGAACAGGTGCACTGGGTATCAGACGAGACGTTGGAGAGCACCTTCATGAAGGGGCTGAAGGCTACGGTTCGAGCAGCGGTTCGCATGCAGAAGCCTCAGAGCCTGATGGAGGCCATGGAGTATGTTCAAATGGCAGAGGACTGACAGATGGAGGAGAGAAAGGCCAGAGGTGGTTAGAGTGGACCGGTTTTGAGGAGTGTCCCGACCGCGACAGGAGAACAGAAGACAGCTACAGGGGCAGATCAAGTAAGTATTGAGAAGACTGAGAGCAGAGCAGCGCACCACCAGTGGTGGGTCAGTTTAGGAGGATGATTGATGCCGAGATGAGGGAGAAGAGGCAGAAGAGGTTCTGTTTCAGATGCGATGAGAGGTTCACTCCAGGACACCACTGTGGGGGTCGCAAGCTGCAAGTGTTGATCGCCGAGGCAGACGAGGATGATGATGTGGAGGACGAAGGGATCGGAGGTGATGACGACTCCCCCTCGGAGTAGCACCGTCAGGGATGTCAAGCACCACCTTGAGGATAAGGTGGATTTTCAGGGGCGGAGTAGTGTTAGACCCACGGCCCAAATGGGGGTCCCGAGCCGGCGCCCAAGCCACACATGCAAGAGGGGGAGGCCGACTTAAGAGCTTTTTGGTCTTTTTCTTATTTTTAGTGTTAGGAGATGATTTTTCTTATTTAAACTAGGGCTAGCCGTCTTTTAGGGGATGCTTGATTATTGATATTTTGAGAGAAGTCTTCGAGAGTTCTTAGGTAGATTTAGGAGAGTGCAGACGTTCTCGCTTACCGGCGTCTTGGAAGGGTGGTTGTCCTTTTATTGTAGCCATTTATCTTCATTATTCGCTGTTTTTATTGGAATTAATTCCAGATTTGGGAAAATCCTATCAGTTCCATATGCTATCTTGTGCTTTGTGTATTGGAGTGTAGAATGAATGTGATTTTATAACAACTGGAAATTAAAATGCATATAAGGGTAACATCTATGATTTGGAAAGTTCTACTTAGATGTCAGAATCGCTGCTAACTTTTTCCCAAAAGATTGTTCTGTTAGAACTTAGATCTTGGATTTAATTGCATAGGTTAATATTTTACAATTCCTCTCATCTTACAACATTTACAATAGGATGTGGTTTCAAACTTGGTCGGGTGACTGACCCAACAATATTGAGCATGTACTGCACGGTCTAAGTGAAACTGGAATACACTCATTTCCATACAGCAATAGATTGAGAACAATTCCTGCACCCAACTAAGAGGAGTTTAGTTGGCAAGGGGGGGAGATTATGTAAGGGGAGATAATGGGGTGAGGCAGTCTAGGACTTCAGGGTTGGTGCCTTGAAAGGGACATTGTTAGGATCCAACAAAAGACGCAATGTTTATAGAGAGATAAAAGAAATAACAAGATAATTGAATACAAAAATGTGTATTCTCATCCCAAGACGCCGATAGAGGACGTCCGCACTCGTTTAATCTAGATTTACCTAAGGATGCTCAAGAGAAATATCATTCATCAAGCATGCATACAAATGACGGCTAACCCTAATTTAAATAGGAAAACCCTCCTCCTAATAGAAAATAAGCAAAAGACCAAAATGCCCTTAATTGGGTCGGCTCCCCTTGCCCATGTGCACGCGTCTCCCCCTTGCGTGCGTCGGGTGCCCGTGGGTCTAACACTACTCCGCTCATGAAAATCCACCTTGTCCTCAAGGTAGTGCTTGACATCCCTGGCGGTGCTACTCCGAAGGGGAGTCGTCATCATCTCCGATCCTCTCGTCCTCCACATCATCATCACCATCTGTCTCTGCGATCAACACTTGCAGCTTACGACTCCCACAGTGGTTTCCTAGAGTGAACCTCTCATCGCATCTGAAACAGTGCCCCTTCTGCCTCTTCTCCCTCATCTCGGCGTCAGTCATCCTCCTAAACTGACCCCCGGCGGTGCGCTGCTCTGCTCTCCAGTCTTCTCAATACTTGCTTGATCTGCCCCCGTAGCTGCCTTCTGTTCCCCTGTCGCGGTCGGAACATTCTGTGAAACCGGTCCACTCCAACCATCTCTTGCCTTTCTCTCCTCCATCTGCTAGTTCGCCGCCATCTGAGCGTACTCTAAGGCCTCCATCAGGCTCTGAGGCTTATGCATGCGTACCGCTGCGCGGATAGTGGCCTTCAGCCCCTTCATGAATGTGCTCTCCATCGTCTTGTCGGTTACCCTGTGCACCTGTCCTGAAAGAGCCTCGAACCTCTTTAAGTAGTCTCTCACCGTACCATCCTATCGGAGAGATAGCAGCTGCTCCCGCACGTTCCCCACGTAGGTGTCTCTGAACCTTTCTACCATCTGGTCCCTGATCTCCTCCCATGAGCGAAAGGGGTGCCTCGTGTCCTTCCACTGAAACCACGGCAGAGCCTTCCCATCCAGGTATATGTCAGCAGCCTCCAACTTCTGCTCCTCAGTCATCTGGGAGACTCTAAAAAATCTCTCCGCCCTGTAGACCCACGAGATCGGGTCTGCTCCATCGAATATAGGCATATTCAGCTTTCTCAGTCGGTCCATATTGAATCACCCGGGTCCCCGCGACCTCCTCCCTGTATAGGCTGGTGGTGGTGCTGATACCTCTCCTGGCGCCGCTCGTAGCCCCCATGGGGGCCTCCTCCTCGGTCTCTGTGCCCTTTGCCGCCTCCAAATCTGCCCTCTGGCCACCCCTGGTAGTCTCTGTATCCCCTGCCGGCGCCTGTTGTGCGTCTCTCCTGGTGGTGGGGCGGTGGCTGCCACCTCCCGTCGTCAAAACGAGGGTCGGGAGGGTCCAGATAACCCTCGCTGTAGTTCCCGTGCTCCTGAAATCTCCCGGGTCCCCAATCATCCACGAAGTCACGTGCCAGTGCCTCTCGCCGTAGCTGTCCCTGCTGAAAATCACCCCCACTAGCTCCCTGAAGGCCGCACGCATGCCTGGAGGTGTCGTCGGGGCCGTGGCCTGCCTGGGGCAGGGCTGCCGGCCCCCCCGGATGTCCTGGGGCCCCAGCGCCCCCCGAGGGTCGGGGAAGGTCGTCGGCCCCCCAGGGGGGTTCGCCGCCCCTAGGAGAACCCCGGGGAGGCTCGTCGGCCCCGCCGGGGGTTCGCCGCGCTGGGCGAGCCCGGGGGGCTCGCTGCCTCCCTGGCAGCTCTCCTAGGGAGCGGCGGGGCCCTGGGGGGCTGCCGCGGCCCCCCATGTGCCGCGCGCGCCTGCCGAGGGGGTGGGGAGTGGCCGCCGGCCCATCCTTGCTCTTCAGCCGCATTTCGCCTCACTTCTTCGCGGTAGTCGACCTTCCACGGTTCCTCTTCCTCATCTTCGACAAAATCCTCCACCAAAAAATCGTTTTCCGGGTTAAAGTTCTCAACTTTATCATTCCCCTTGCCCAAAGGTGGCGCCTTTTCCGCTGATTTAGGGTTCACATCCCCTTTGTTGTTCGTCGTCAATTGATTTAGGGTTTCCATCAATTGCGCGAATTGTTCGTCGTGCTTCGCTTGATTCGCCGCCAATTGGTTGATGGAAGCCGTCAACTTTGCCCTGGATTCATCGTTTGCCGCCAACGATTTCTTGATCCCGTCGATCTCGCTTGTAAATTTCGCCTCCAAAACCTCAATTTTGTCTTGCGATCTTGTCGAAGCCGCCATGGATCGTCACGTGCTCTCATACCAAATTGTTAAGATCCAACAAAAGACGCAATTTTTATAGAGAGATAAAAGCAATAACAAGATAATTGAATATAAAAAGGTGTATTCTCCTCCCAAGACGCCGATAGAGGACGTCCGCACTCGTTTAATCTAGATCTATCTAAGGATGCTCAAGAGAAATATCATTCTTCAAGCATGCCTACAAATGACGGCTAGCCCTAATTTAAACAGGAAAACCCTCCTCCTAATAGAAAATAAGCAAAAGACCAAAATGCCCTTAATTGGGTCGGCTCCCCTTGCCCATGTGCGTTGGGTGCCCGTGGGTCTAACAGACATCAAACAGGATGCACATATTTCTCAAAAAAGAAATGCCCTTGTACTGTTGTTAATCAGACAGTACTAAGTGTCGTTATTAGTCAACTTTTTTTCTTTCTTTTCTGGAGTATTCGCAAGTTACGGATTTTGGTTTCAAACATCAATTTTCTGCGGAGCAATGATCCTCAGCCCCCTCCTCCTGGTCGGCAAATCAGGGGTGACATGGTTCAATCAGCAGACGTGTGTGGGGGTTTTTTTTTGGGAGGGGGGGGGGGGGGGGGGTTTAGTGTGTTTATATATTTTTAACCATCACCCGACCAATTACAGCACGTGTACTTCTTATCTAAGTCTGAAATTTTTTTACTTTTTTCTGGGCATAATAAGAAGTGCATTCAACGGACTTCTGTTGGCAGGCCATGTAGATATTCTCCAGTTTATCAACCAATGGAGGCTGTGACTAATATACTTTTCTCTTCAGGAACCACAGGTAGAAGTCTTTTTTAATTTTATGTAAATTACATCTGGAAGCTTCCTGATCAACTCAGTAGCAAGCAGATTCATGCTCTGTCTTTTATGCCTTCATACAGGAGATCCAAAAGCTATTCCATGGACACAACTATCTCCAATAAGATGTGGGTCTGATTCATGGGCACAGTTGGATGCCCAACCAGGAGATATTGCATGCTGGCCTACAAATTTGGGATGGGTGATGGGACCAGTTATATTGTATTCTTGTTTTTTAACTGGTGCTACTTTGGCTCTTTATCATGGATCTCCTCTAGGTCGTGGTTTTGGAAAATTTGTTCAGGTAATGGTTTATGGGAGCTTTGTATTTTTTTTGGTGACATTGCATTTGGTTTTTTAAGACAAGATTGTGTGCCTCTCTGCAATTATGCCCAGGATGCAGCAGTGACGATTTTAGGCACAGTACCAAGCCTAGTTAAAACCTGGAAGAGTAGCAAGTGCATGGAAGGAATTGATTGGACAAAAGTCAGGTAGATAGGGGTTTGGATTACCTGTTTCCTAATTGTTCCTGCACTAACCCCGAAAGCTAAAATTTCAAGTTTGTTACAGGATATTTTGCTCCACGGGGGAGGCTTCTGATATTGATGATGATCTATGGCTTTCTTCACGAGCCTATTACAGACCTATTATTGAATGCTGTGGGGGGACGGAGCTTGCCTCTTCATACATACAAGGAAGCATGTTGCAACCACAAGCTTTTGGAGCATTCAGCGGGGCATCAATGTCAACAGGTTTTGTCATTTTAGATGATAAAGGGATTCCTTATGTGAGTACCACATTTAGAATTAGTTGCTGGTTTAGGCATTGCCTGTTATATTTTAATTGGCTATATGCACATTAAATTCTATATCCTGCATTCAGCCAGATAATGAACCTTGTATTGGAGAAGTGGGTTTGTTTCCTCTATACATGGGTGCAAGTGATAGATTGCTCAATGCTGATCACAAGAAAGTCTACTTTGATGGGATGCCGTTGTATAAAGGAAAGGTATGGAATTTCCTCTAACCTTTCTATTGTCTGTATGACTACAGTTCCCTCTCTGATTTGCACCTGACGGAGAGAAGCATCTGCTAGTTGCTCTTTTAACTGAAGGTTCCGACATAGTTATTTGTTTACTGTTTCAATGTGATCATTGCAAAAAGTATGACGATTGGCTTCTACATTACATTGTTTTGTGATGAGAATTGTGGCCTTTTCTTTTAACTGAGTGACAGCTTTACTGTGGATAGTGGCCATGTCAAATAGATTGCCTATGATAAATTATCTGTAGGACGTACATACTTCTGGATCATTCGTCAATATAACTAGATTGCCTCAGATGCTCAACTGTCTTTCCCAGATGAGAAAATAGATTTTCCATCCAACGTGTTCCTATTTGTTCTACGTGCATATCCAGTCAGTTCTATCCCTGCAAACTTTATTAAAGGACTGCAGTTTTTGTCTAGTCAGAAATGTATCTTGTTATGAATACCTTCTAATTCTCAGTCTCTATTGAACTTTTTTGAGACTAGGATGGAGCCAAAGCTCCTTGTATTCTGGTGTGAAAAACAAGGTGCGAAAGCCCATGCGAAAAACATTTTATCTATTTAAAAAAATTGCAATTTTTTATGTTTAATCCATACAATTATATACTCCAGAAAAAATAATGGGTGAACCCTAAGGAGATTTAAGTACCGATCAACCCGTTACAAAATTTAACTGTTTCAGACCCACATAAATTTTTGTAAAATTGATCGAATGCTAAATCACATTATTTTTCAACTATTATTTTTGAGGGGTGTATAACAACATAAAGTGAAGGAGAAATTTTTTTTGAATTTTTTTTAAAAAAATAAAAATATGTTCGCACGGAAATTTTCGTGCAAAATGTTTGCATTTGAAAATTTTCCTACATATATAAAGTAATATTCTGGTGCGAAAAATATGGTGTGAAAGCCAGTGCGAAAAACATGTTATCTATTTTTGAAAAAAAATTTACAAATCTTTTTTGATGTTTAATCCATACAATTTTATACCACATGGAAAATAATGGATGAACCTTAGTGGATTTGAGCACTGATCAACCTGTTACAAAATTTAACGGTTTCAGAACATTAGAACTTTTTGTAATGCCTTGATCGACGGCTAAATCACTTACTTTTCCAACCATTATTTTTTGAGGTGTGTATAACAACATGAAATGAAAGAGAAAATTTTTGAATTTTTTCCAAAAAAATTGAAAATGTTTTCGCACGGAAAATTCTATGCAAAATGTTTGCATTTGAAAACTTGTCTATATATGTATATAGTCTAGGCTCCATTTGGATGGACCAAATATGCGAATCTACCCAAAACAATTTTAAAATTAGGCATTTGATGGGCTTCTCGTGTATCAGAGGCGCAACAAGCAGGGCGCGCGCAAGGGCTCTGCGGCCGGATCTTCCTAGGGCGTTTTCGTCAAACTTAATCCGTATTTTCTAATTAATTATTTGGGAGTGGTAGACTTGTAATTAGAGGGAAGGGGTTTTATATTTAATCCTTGGGTTAGCTGCTGGTTTTAGGCATGCTTATTATTGATATTTTGTGAGAGTTCTTCGAGAGTTCTTTGAGTGATCTTAGGAGAGTGCGGACGTTCTCGCTTATCAGCGTCTTGGGAGGGTGGTTGCCCCTATAATTGTAGCCAAATCTATCTTTTATCGCTGTTTATTCAATATAAGTTCAGATTTGCGTGATTCATATCAATTTGGTAACAGAGCGCGTAACGATCTATTACGGCGTCAACAAGGCAAAAGGACAAGTTCGAGACTTTGGAAGAGAAATTCAATGTCGAGATCGAAGGGGTGAATAAAACGCTAGCGGGGCACGATGAATCAATGGGAAAGTTGACGGCTTCCGTTGATAGATTGACGGCTTCTATTGAAAAGGTTGCGCCGAAGTAAGAGAACAACGATGGACAATTCGCGCAACTAATTTTTCAGTTGGCGGCCAACGCAGAAAAAGGAGGAAAAGGGAATGTGAACCTTAAATCAGCAGGAAAGGTGCCACCTTTAGTCAAGGGGAAGGAAAAGTTGAGCTTTTTTATGCGGAAAACATCCACGTGGAGGAGGAATACGAGGAGGAAGATGAGTCGTGGAAGGTGGATTATCGCGACGAAGTGCGGCGGCCCTAGCCACCCCCATATATCGCGGCAAGGTGCGGGGGATGCAGAAACTTCCCCCGGGCCCCGTCGACACCCAGGACAGCCGCCGGGGAGGCGGCGCCCCTCCCCGGCTTCGCCCGAGGCCGACAAAGCCCCTAGGGCCTTCGGCGACCCCCGTCGACCAATGGGGGGCCGCTGGGGCCCCGGGGACAGCAGGCGGTGCCACCAAGGCACGATGCGGCCCCACAGACCACATGGAGCACCCGCGAGGTTGATTCGAGACATGTGAAGGGGGTTTTCAGCAGTTTTGTAACGACCAGCCCCATCTGGAGGATCCGACGCGCGATTTCGAGGAGGAATTTGACCTCGGGGACTTCCAAGAGCACAGAGATGATGTCGAGGGGTATCGAGACCCTCTCGACCCTCGATTTGGCGATGGCAGGTGGCAGCTTCCACCACCCCTCTATGGCGGACGCACCGAAGGCATGGACGGAGGTTACAGAGACTTCCAGTGGGACAGTTTGGAGGCGACGAAGGGGGTGGACATGTGGACCGAGGATGAGGCCTACGGCGGGACCACGGTGTCTATAGGAGAGGCCCCCATGGGGGTTATGAGCGACACCAGGAGAGGTGGCAGCACTACCACCAGCCTAGACACGGCGGAGGACGCTGGGACCAGGGGGATTCAATATGGACAGACCGAGGAAGTTGAAGATGCCTATATTCGATGGGGTGGACCAGGTCTCGTGGATCTACAGAGCAGAGAGATTTTTTAGAGTCTCCCGCATGACTGAGGAGCAGAAGCTGGAGGCAGCATGCATCTGTCTGCATTGAAAGGTCCTTGTTTGATTTCATTGGAAGGATGCGCGGCGCCCTTTTCGCTCGTGGGAGGAGATCATGGATCAAATGGTTGCTATCACTCAGAGAGGATGGCACGTTGAGAAACTATCTAGAGAGGTTTGAGGCCATATCAGGACATGTGCACGGTGGGGTGACAGATGAGACGATGGAGAGCACCTTCATGAAGGGGTTGAAGGCCTCTATACGAGCAGCAGTGCATATGCAGAAGCCCCAGAGTCTAATTAAGGACATTGAGTACGCTCAGATGGCGGAGGATTGGCAGGAGGAGAGGAAGGCGAGGGGTGGCTGGAGTGCACCAGTTTCTCGGAGTCAGACAATGACAGGAGGGCAGCAGAGAGACGGGAGCAGATCCGGCCACCAAGGAGAAGAGTGGGGAGAGAGCAGTGCACCACATGCTGGGGGACAGTTCAGGCGGATGACCGATGCGGAGATGAGGGAGAAGCGGCAGAAGGGCCTATACTTTAGATGCGACGAGCGGTTCACACCAGGCCACAGACGTGTGGGGCGCAAGCTCCAGGTACTGCTGCTAGAGGATGATGACAAGGCTGAGATAGATGATGAGATCACTGAGGTCGAGGAGTCTGAGGTCCACCAGCTAGACGTGGCAGAGATTTTACTTAACTACGTGGTGGGATTCACATTGAACCATACCATGAAGTTGAGGGGGTATATCAATGACTAGGAGGTGACCGTGCTTATTGACAGTGGGACGACCCACAATTTCATTTCTAAGAGAGTGGTGGCCCAGCAGGAGCTCCAGCTGACAGACTGTGGGAGTTTTAGTGTCATGATGGGGACATGAAAGAAGGAGAGCAACCAGGGAGTTTGTAGAGGGCTGGTGCTGACATTACAGGGGGTGCAGGTGATTGCCGACTTTTTACCTCTAGACATGGGGAGCACCGACGTCATCCTGGACATGACGTGGTTGCACATGTTGGGGGAGATGACGGTGAATTGGAAACTGCTCAAGATGGAGTTTCAGGAGGAAGAAAGAACAGTCACACTACAGGGGAACCCCAACCTTTGCAGAGTATTGGTCTCACTGAAGACCATGGTGAGGACCATTCAGACGAAGGGCGAAGGATACTGGGTGCTGAGTACTTATGGGAGAGGGAGGCGCTGAGGCCAGTGGAGAGCAGTACATTCCAGGAGAGGTACAACAGCTGATGGGGTAGTTTGAGGAGATCTTTCAGGAGCCCCGGGGTCTCCCACCGTCGAGGGATCACGAGCACACCATAGTACTACGGGAACGGGTGTTCCATCAACGTAAGGACCTACCGTTACCCCAGCATCAGAAGGATGAGATTGAGCGGATGGTGGCAGAGATGGTGCAGGCGGGAGTGATACAGCCTAGTGTGAGTCCCTTTTCTAATCCAGTACTGTTAGTGAAGAAGAAGTATGGGAGCTGGCGCTTCTGCGTGGACTAGAGAGCCTTGAACAAGGAGACAGTACCCGATAAGTTTTCCATACCGGTTATTAATGAGCTCTTGGACAAGTTGCATGTGGCAGCCCTATTCACCAAAATAGATCTCAAGTCGGGCTACCACCAGATCAGGATGCGGCTGGAGGATGTGTCCAAGATGACGTTCAGGACGCATGAGAGTCACTACGAGTTTCTAGTCATGCCTTTTGGCTTGACTAACGCACCAGCTACCTTCCAGGCTTTGATGAACAAGGTGTTCTGCCCTTACCTGAGACGATTTGTACTAGTTTTCTTCGATGATATATTGGTGTACAGTCCTACCTTGGAGGAGCACTTGGACCACCTGCAGGTCGTGTTCCAGGAGATGCAGTACCATCAGCTGTTCGCGAACAGAAAGAAGTGCTTATTCGGACAGCCATGGGTGGAGTATCTGGGGCATGTGGTGTCGGCAGACGGGTGAAAGCTGACAGATCCAAGATTGTGGTGATGCTATATTGGCCACGCGCCACCACTCTGAGGGGACTGCAGGGATTCTTGGGCTTGACATGATACTATCGCAGATTTGTGTAGGGGTACGGGACTATCATATGGCCACCGACTGAGCTACTGAAGAAGGACCAGTTCATTTGGGAGGAGCCGACGGCAGCATTTGAGACCTTGAAAAAGGCCATGACCACTGTACCAGTTTTGGCGTTACCAGAATTGTCCAGACCCTTCGTGGAGGCATACGTATCGGGACATGGACTGGGAGCAGTATTGATGCAGTATCAGCGGTCCATTGCATATTTCAGGCAGGTGTTGACCGCTAGAGCCAGGCTACGATCTGTCTACGAGAGGGAGTTGATGGCCATTGTCCTGTCTATTCAGAAGTGGAGGCTGTACTTGTTGGGGAGGAGTTTTCTGGTGCGCACAGATCAGCAGAGCCTCAAATACTTATTAGAGCAGTGCATGATAGCAGAGGAGCATCAGAAGTGGCTACGAAAGCTGATGGGATACATGTTTGAGATTGAGTATCGCCCGGGGCTAGACAAGGCAGCTGACGCACTTTCATGGCGAGAGGAGGTAGGGTTGGCAGCCCTGGCAGTGTCAATGTTCCAGGACTGGGAGCCATTGCAGCAGGATGTGGAGCAGGATCAGGACTTGGCAGGCATACGTGCAGTGCTATTACAGGGATCTACAAAGTACACAGTGTATTCTATTCAGGACGGACGGTTACTGCATTGGGGAGATTGGTTCTGCCGAGGACTTCGACATATATACCGACCATACTTCAGGAATTCCACAGCAGCACAATAGAAGGGCACTTTGGGGTCCTCAAGACCTACCAGAGACTGGCAAGAGAGGTCTACTGGAAGGGAATGAAGAAGGATGTGACGAAAATGGTTGCAGAGTGTGACGTTTGTCAGCGTTACAAGTACTAGGCGATGTCCCCGGAAGAATTACTAAAGCCGTGGTCCTTACCCGATCGGATGTGGAAGGACCTCTATATGGACTTCATTGATGGACTGCCAAAGTCGGGAGGATATACAGTCATATTTGTTGTGGTGGACCGCCTCAGAAAGTATGCGCGCTTTTTACCGCTTCGGCATTCGTATAGCACAGTATTTGTGGCAGAGGTTTTTGTGTGAGAGGTCATTCGCTTGCATGGGCCCCCAACGTCCATTATCTCTGATAGAGACAAGGTGTTCCTTGGTAGATTTTGACAGGAGCTTTTCAGGCTTCAGGGGACAGTGTTGAGACGGAGCACAGCCTACCACTCGCAGACCGACGGACAGACGGAGGTCATCAACAGGAATGTGGAGACTTATCTGCGGTGCTTTATTTCAGAAAATCCCAAGGAGTGGGCTCGTTGGTTGGCATGTGCAGAGTACTGGTATAATACCTCTTACCACACTGCAGCTCAGACGACACCGTTCAGGATTCTGTATGGCAGAGACCCTCCGCATTTACTACATTATGGGCAAGAGACGATACCAATATCAGATGTGGAGTGGTATTTGACAGATAGAGATCAGATTTTGGAGGAGCTGAAGCTCCATCTGACTAGAGCTCAGCAGGTTATGAAAATGAGGGTAGACTTACACCGCAGAGATGTGCAGTTCGCAGTAGGAGGGAAGGTGTTTTATATTTAATCCTAGGGTTAGCCAACGGTTTTAGGCATGCTTATTATTGATATTTTGTGAGAGTTCTTCGAGGGATCTTAGGAAAGTGCAGACGTTCTCGCTTATCGACGTCTTGGGAGGGTGGTTGCCCCTATAATTGTAGCCAAATCTATCTTTTTATCGCTGTTTTATTCAATATACGTTCAGATTTGCGTGATTCCTATCAACATTCTAATTGGATAATGGAAAATACATTCCGTTGGTTGTGATCTATCCTACCTAAAATACCTACAAACATAATTTCAAACGATTTAGGGATGTTTTACCCTTACTGAATGGTTGCAAAATTAATGTTTTAGAATAGTCATAAATCGATTAATTTTGCAACCACTTGATGCATAGGTAAAATACGTCCAAATCATTTGAAATTTTGTTTATAGGTAATTAGATACGGCAGATCACATCCAATGGAATGGATTTTCTATTTAAATTGCCCAAGTTTACAATTGACTAGGATGGATTCGCATGTTTGGTTCATCCAAACGGAGCCTAGTCAACACACACATAGAATTATGTGTAACATATGACAATGGAGGCTTAGCCTCATATATCAGTACACAAAAAAGTGGGCGATACAACAAGTACAAGCTCATATGGGACTTGCACTTTCCCACTTTTGTGTCTTGGTATATGAGGCTAAGCCTCCATTGTCATATGATACCCATTATTCACACACACACACATATATGAATATAGAGGTCTGCTAACAGAACATGCTCAGTTTTCATGTGCTGTCAGAAATTTCACAAGTAAAACATTTTTTAAATTTTTTTTGCAGTGTGTTCTACAACTTGGTGGCTCCTCCCCACCAATTTTCAAGTTAACCCAATACTTTTTGAGCATCCATCTATGCATTTCAAAAAGATTGCGCCGACAGTTTCAAAACTTGAGCTATCTTTTTGAAATGCATGGATGAAAACTTAAAAAGTGTTGGGTGGATTTGAAAATTGGTGGGGATGTAGTCAACAAGTTGTAGAACACACTGCAAAATTTTTTTTACAAAAATTATATTTTGATCACGAAAATGCTGACAGCATAGGAAACTTTCATGTGTTGTCAGTACACATCCATATTTCTCATATATATATATATATGAGTAATGTGTATCCTATGTCATATAAGGTTAAACCTCGTATTCATCCTCCAAAATTCCCACCTCCGCTATTTTTTTGGATAATCAAAACCGTTCATTTTGATCTTCATATTCTAAAACCCCAAAAGACCAAATATCGGGTGTACCCAACAGGTATTGTTTCATCCACCAGTCGCAAAAGTTGTACAGCTAAATTTGCAACCGGTCAATGAACATGCAAAACCCCTTGGGTTCACCCAGTATTTTGTGCTTTTGGGTTTTAAAATATGTAGATCAAAATGAACAATTCCGATCCTTCAAAAAAAATAGCGGAGTGTGGAGTTTAGAACCACAGCATATGATACCAATAATTCATTAGAGGAGGGATCAAATAACCCCATAAAAACCCCGAGCAAAAAGTCTATGCCCCCCTATTTTTTCGGAAGATCCAAACGGTTCATCTTGATTCTCACCCTCTAAAACCCTGACCCACCAATTTTCAGCTCGATCCCATATGTTTTGCCCGCTCATCAACCCTCCACAAAAGTTCTGTTCATGCGAAACCGCTAAATTTGGGTCGGATGGATGAACGAGCAAAGCGCATATGATCGGTCTGAAAATTGGTGGGTAGGGTTTTAGAGGGTGGAGATCAAGATGAACGGTTCGGATCTTCCGAAAAAATAAGAGGGCATAGACTTTTTGCTAGGGGGTTTTTATGGGGTTATTTTTGTTGGTTATTTGATCACTCCTCAATTCATTATATATATATATATATATATATATAATGTGTATCATATGACAATGGAGGCTTAGCCTTACAAACCAAGACAAACCCACATGGGACTTGTACTTCCTCACCTTTGTGTCTTGGTATATGAGGCTAAGCCCCCCATTGTCTTATGATACCTATTATTCTTCTGAGGTTAATGGGGTCAGGTGGCCAAGGAGGGAATTTCCTCCTCCTTGGCCACAATCTAGGCCGCCCATCACCCATCATGGGTGTGGGCCCCACACCCCCATAGGGGGGTGTGGGGCGGGGGTGTGGGGCACACACCCATGATGGACGGCCTAGATTGTGGCCAAGGAGGGGATTTCCTCATTAGCCACCTGATACACATTTTTCTCTATTCTTATATATATATATATATATATATATATATATATATATATATATATATATATATATATATATATATATATATAGGGCAATCTTCCATTGCGAAAAAGTGGTGCGAAATGCCGTGCGAAAACATTTTTTTTATTTTTTTGAAATTTTTTTTTTCAAAAATTCTTTTTTTGATGTTTAATCCATACAATTATATACCCCAGGGAAAATAATGGGTGAACCCGTTGGGCATTAGAGCACCCATCCACCCGTTACAAATTTAACGGTCTCAAAACGTGCGAATTTGTTGAAATGCCTTGATCGAAGGCCAAATGACATTATTTCTCAACCATTATTTTTTGAGGGGGGTATAACAACATATAATGAGGGTGGAAAAAAGAATTTTTGAAAAAAAAAATTTCAAAAAAAAGATAAAAACATTTTCGCACGGTGCGAAATGTTCTCATTTGAAGATTTACCTATATATATATATATATATATATATATATATATATATATATATACACATATACACACACACACACACACACATATATATATTGAATGCTGGGTATCAGCTACCTAATTTCCTCCTAGGGTGGCGTCAAATCCCCACCTCTATTTTTTCCCTTTTATAGAACCGTACATTTGACATTCATGATCTAATCTCAAACCACCAATTTTCAAGTGATTTGAAGGAGTTTTAACTCATACATCCATCCGTCACAAGTTTTACGATTTTTCTATGACATAACTTTTTGTAACAGTTGGATGAAGAATCAAAACACCTTGGTTTCACCCTAAAATTGGGGGTTTAGAACATGAACAACAAACTGAAAGGATTTGATTGTCGAAAAAATATGCGGGAAGGGGGATTGCATGAGCTAGCCAAGGAGGAAATTTCCTCATGAGCTAGTTGCCGCACATATTGCGTTTATATATAGGCCATGTTCAATCATTTTGCATAGGAAATTGTGCGAATTTTTTTTATTTTTTTTTTCAAAATTTTTTCCCAATGCATAATCAATACATCACTACATATATATATATACGCCTTAGAAAACATATTGGATGAACCTTAAAGGTATTTGACTCTTAATGCTGTGGTAAGAACTCTTTACTTAACCATGATATGCAAGTGCTGCACCGGGATACGCGTCCTGGAAGTCCTCGCTTGGTCTTAGTCTGGGAGGTCCCTTGCTACATTATAAGCCGTTCACTCAGATATTTCCAAGCTTGTCGTTGTGAATTGCAATACGCTTATTTAAATTCATGTTACTGAAATATTGAAATGCCGCTTCTCTTTACAGAACCTCAGAAGACATGGGGATATAATCCAAAGAACAGTTGGTGGCTACTATATTGTACAGGGTAGGGCAGACGATACGATGAATCTCGGAGGGATCAAGGTAATCATTGCAGCCCTTTTTTGAAGAAAAAACAGCTAGTCATTCAAAATTCTTTAACCTTCTGATTCTGAAACTGATGCATCCACAGACAAGTTCAGTGGAGATTGAACGTGTATGCAATAGAGCTGATGGAAGGGTGTTGGAGACGGCTGCAATTGGCATTAGGTTCACAGCCGGAGGACCAGAGCAGTTGGTCGTGTTGGCGGTTTTAAAGCCAGGAACGGAAAACTGTGAACCCGATATTTTGAGGAGAAGATTTCAGAAAGCCATTGAGAAAGACCTCAACCCTTTGTTTAAGGTATCGTGTATCAGGCTGGAGAAGTTCAAAGCTATATAGCATGTAAGTGGCAGTGATATTCTGCTATTATTACATCTACTGAATACACCTTCCTTTATGGTTACAGGTGAAATTGGCGAAAATCGTGCCTGA
This sequence comes from Scilla litardierei, assembly GCA_030789695.1. Taxonomy (NCBI): domain Eukaryota; kingdom Viridiplantae; phylum Streptophyta; class Magnoliopsida; order Asparagales; family Asparagaceae; genus Scilla; species Scilla litardierei. Next base: position 9,443,813 of record CM061141.1, read on the forward strand.
GTTTCCTCGTACCGCCTCTAATAAATTGCTGCGCCGGGTTCTAAGGGATCAACTGAAGCAAGAGTTTTCGACGAGCAGCAAACTATGATCCTGATGCAACCTGTTCAATAGAACTGGTGTGGATGTAATGAGATTTCAATATGGCTTTATCGATGTTGCTATAAGAGCAGCGTGCTTGTATTCTCTACTTGCAACGAGGACACCATTGTAATAAGAGTTGGGCAAATAAGACATCATTGTCGCATTTATTCCCAATTTCCCCAGATACTATCAAAATCACATCATGGTACGTTTTTTGCGACCTGAGTTGAAGTAACCTTTGATGCTGATTCCTTCAAGTTCAAGCTGATATGCATCTCCCCCCCTGCTCTCTTTTGATGCTCCTCTCATTGTTTCTTGATTTCTAAGCATAAGATTTTGTTACGGTATGGAAACAAACAGCCATAGAATTAGCTCCCCTTGTAGTTTACGCATAAGAACCAGCTAATTGAACACGCACCTGAATCATGCGGATGAAAGAAGCGAGTGACGTCCTTTGAAAAAAAAATCTAAGTTTGGTATCTGGTTCTAAAAAGGCTGCATTGGCCCTTTATGTGCAAATATTCTTGGTAATTTCATTAGAGTTGGGGGGAATCTTGGAGTTATTTGATGTACACTAATACTGTACCGCTTATCCAACCAGAACTTAACGCAAAGGACCCAATTTCATTTCATCAGATTGTTCCAAGTAAGGATCACATTTCAATTAGCTAGCTATATAAATATCCAACTTTTAAAAGAGGGTTTTGTTCTCCAGATCCGTCAATAAGAAGTTAATGTCGGAGTTTTGCATCCTTTGCATATCTAACACAACATTTTTAAGAACCCAGATTTCATACATACATACCAAAATTTTCCTTCCACTGCATACTTATTTTCAAATATCTCTAATATGGTCAACAGTTTGACATTGGTTAAACACCAGAAGTTTCCTCTCACAAGAAAAGAAAAGAAATGAAAATGAACTTACAATTCATTGATAAGCATGTGAGCACTAGGTCTTCCCCCATTTTCCTAAAACTAGGACGAACAAAAGAAGAAAATGTGAACACAAGAAGAAAATGTAAATCTGTGATGCAGCACGAAGAGAATGTGTAACAGGGCAACTTTGCACCAAACCACTGAATGACGGCATACATCTGCATAAATCTTGCACAGCTCCAGGAGAAACAAAGAAGAAACTGCTCTACAACAAAATACAGTGCAGAAGTAGCAGCAGCTAGCAAATGAATGCTTGAGGAACATTAAAAAATACATGGTTTTCTGAACTGAGCCAGGAGCCTGCACATTTTATTATAGACGGTAACGAGAAAGGTTAGTTGTACGGCAACTATAAACTGGAAGCAAACAGAAACTTAAGGAGACGAATTGAGGACTTAATAGTTAAGACATTTGCAATTCCTAAGACATTGGGGCAGAACAATTTTAAGCAAGAAGACATGAGTTAAAATTCACGGCACCTGCAGGATGTTTCTCCGCAACCACTGATTATACAAAAGCGGACAACCATCTCATCTCTGAGCCGTTTCCATTGGATAAATAGTATGCCCTTTTCACCTTATCTTCTGTTAACTTCTCTGGCCGTATGAGTTTTTGCCTGAGGACACTTTGAAATGTCAAGCATCACGGCAAAAGCAGAAATACAACATACAGCAACATCAAACATTTATTGATATTGAGTACCAAGAAATTGCATTCTCATAAAGGTTTAATTTGCAAAAAAAGTAGAAGTAAATATGAGCATATAAAATCTCCTGGAGGAACTAATGAAGTGACGTCAATTCAAATATAGGATCTTCGATGTGGAGCTTGAGCTTTCAGCGAAAGATACATGTCTTAAACTGTTTAAAGGTGCCCATCCATCATGACACATGATGTCAACACCTTTGAAAGGCTCTAGTGTAACAGGCAAGAACCGTGATGCCATGCAAGCAAGAAAATAAACAATAGAAGCGCTTGCAGTCTTACCCAAGGCTAAACTAGATATCGTTTTCTTTTAGGCATCATAAACTGTAGATAAGCGGGATATCAAAGTGACATGGGTACTGTTCAAATATTGTAAACTTGGATAAAAATTTAGTCGATCATCAAACGATGCCTCCTACTCACAGAGTTTCTTTATAATGCCCTCTTTAACCCATGGATTTTCCTCCGACATGGCTAAAACAAAACAAAAGTACCAAGGATGATGGTCGAACCTGTGGGATCTATATTGGATTTTATATACCTAGATAGATAGATAGGTAGATATGATAAACACAACTGGCTTTTTTTATCTTTAGTTTTCCATTTTCCATTTTTCTCTATCCTCTAAAGCATGCAAGGGCGCGCACCCATGAACACGCAATCACACATTTACTGATGCAAACATGCGAACATAGGAAAAGAAGAAGAAATATATACTTCCATTGAAGGCGACATCTATGGCGGTACCTCATATAATAGTGGAAGACTGTGGCGGCCTCGTTCAAGGTATAACGAGGGAACATGACACGAGCATCTACGGGAACATCTGGTAGTTCTTGACGTAGCTTACCCACAGCTGTAGAATGCGAGAAAGCTCCAATCATCATGTCATCATGCATCATAGATCTAAAAGCATTAACCTATAAGAAAGGGCAAGAGATTACGAATATTGACCGAGTACATTCAGTTGCTAAAGAAACACATATGCAGCCAGGTTATAAGATCACATACGACTTTAGTAAGTATCATCCTACATCAAGTAAATGCCATGATGTGCCTCGGCTCATAGAATAAAAACTTTCCTGCCCGATGTTATATCATATCAAGATCATGATTACTCATTAATGAAAAATAAAAGGCACAACACACTTGTATTAACTCGTTTGTTTGTGTTTGTTTTTTTTTTGTTTTGTTTTTTTTTTTGGGGGGGGGGTGTGTGTCAGTGTATGTGCACACATATGCACTGTGGTGTCACAATCTTGAGGAATAAAAAGCCAGCTTAAATTTGAAGTGAAGGGAGTGACATATAAAATATGTCTTTACTATTTGAACTTGCTTTCTTCTTCTTTTTCCTCTTAATTATACTTAGGTACCAAATCGTTCTACATAGAATCACTTTTGAAGCATTGGCATGTGTTTTTTCTCATGTCATATGTATTGGTTCATCCATTAAGACTGACAACTTCTAACTTTGGGAGAACAGATTCATTCATTTAGCAGTTTACAAGACTTGTCTCGTTATAAATTAGGTAACATGTCTTGGTTGATCAGAAGTTGCACAACCACTGAAGATCGAGTTCCATGTCTTCCTGATGTTTATTCAGATTACTTTTTTAAGCTTTTTTTTTTCCTTTTTGGTTGTTCGTGGTTTTTTGCTTGGTCAGTGAAGAGTTAAAAGAGTTCCAATTCTATTTTCATGTTGTAACTAACCACCAAACACAAATATCCTCATCATTTTATGATTTATTAGTTTGTTTGTTATATATCTGTTATCTTGGGATTGGGAATCAAGCAGTGGAGGAAATGCATACTGCATGTCATCGGATAAGTAAATTGATTTTAAAAATTATTAGTAAAATCATACTGGTCTTGCAGCATTACATTTTACATAGACAATAATTATGTTTCCATATTCTATGCATGTATTTGGCTAGACAGTGCTTTTTTTCCATGTTAAATGTATGTATTTTGCATATGGAACTAATCCTAGTATTATCATCCGTCGCTCACTCTAGAAGACACCCGTCTACAGCGAGTAAGATTTAGTGAGATGTGAACCACACAAATATACTTTCATTTTCGTTTTATTGATTTACATCTTATTCTTTCTGTTGGATGTATGAATATCACAAACCTATTCAACATTAGCAGAGAAATTGCGAAGAAACCAACAAGAGCAAACAATAGTGACAAGTTGATTCCTCCAATAGCTCTGTGGATTTTAAAAAACAGTTGCCCCAAAGGGGGGTTGTTGGTATTGCAACAAAGGTTGCTAGAAAGATCAACATCTTGGGCCGGTGGCCCGAACTGTAAACATTTTTAGTTGACATGAGATATGAGTAGATTCATGAGAACACACCAGACCAATTCTGGGTAAGTAGAGGTAAATCACACTTGCAGATTTCATGTTAATGTGATATATGTACACATTTATATACAATGTTTTTAGTTCAGGATGAGAATTTGAGTTCTATAATCACCCCAACTGAACAAATTAGCAACAAAACCCTGCCTGATAAAAGAATAACGGGAAGTTTTGTAAAGTGACAGCATCAAGTTGTGAATATCCAGAAAGAGACAAGACCAGTAGACCCACAAACACACTCATAAGATGATGGGATACTCCTACAACTGAATTATTAGAATGATCCAAGTATAAGGAGAATTAAAAATATTGTTGCCTGACAAATATCTGCTTGTAATAGGCTATATACTATTATTTCTCCAAGGATACAACTGGTGTAGGAGATTACACCAATGAAAATGAATAATCACAGAAGAGTATAGATCCACAAACAATTGACCATGGACCAATTGTGTTGGTCCACCATCAACTTGCCCCCCATAGATGACACGGACTGTCATATTGTCCCTCGAGCAAATAGAAAGTGAGACCAACAAACTGCACGGTCTGTTTAGCATGTTTAATACTATAATGTCCTTTCGTGTAGCTCAAGGACGTCAACCTAAAAAATTCTCAAAAATTTTATTGACTCTAAAAACTCAAAAATCATACACAAGGTCAAGATTAAGTGTATCTATATATATCTTCTTCGTATCTACTCAAATATCAGTTCCAAAGTAACACATTTAAAGTAGAAATTAATGGAAATATAAAAGCAGCAACACATCAATGTTAACATAACAAATGTATCATGGGTATGACCTCAAACATGTAACAACCTCATAGGAAATCAGTTTTACTGACGGCATATGGTCGATGCAACAGATCCTACATGTAAAATAAGACTTACATGCTAAATAGTTATATATGAATGCCCTACAACCTGATCAGAGCATTGACTATATTGCATTATAAGCATGTCTTCAACCAAGTGATTAGATTGTTGACTATTAGCTGATGCATCATAGTGAGAAACAAAGGACAAGGGTACCAAGAGTAGACCATTTAACATGACTAAATTCTCCAAAGCTCTCAGGGTCTAACAAAGCGCAGAGATCACAATTCTTCTTATGCTGCTAACAATTATAAAATATTTTATAGAATCGTACAAAATGTTACTTACTGTGGAAAGTTCTCGAGCATGAATAGGCCTGCAAGATCGAACTGTTACAGGTTCCTCATATTCACTGAATGTGAACCAGTTATTATACTGAAACCAAAAGGAAAAAAGATGATTAATTTCAATTCATAGAGTATTATATTAGATGACATGCAGTTGTAGATGGAAAAAGATTTTGAATGTGAATACTGGCATGCCTGATCAATTGCAAACAACACTGGTATATCTGTCACCAGCGACAATTCCTTCCTCAAACGAACCACAACTCCAACGGAAGCATGTGAGTAAGTAATGCCAGTTTGGACAAGCTCGTGTAATGTGGACCCCTCAGGCATTGCCATGGAATCAACCCCTTTCATCATTCCAACGCCAGCACCTTCTCCCAGGGGAATGGGATCAAAAATTTGACAGGGCAATCGTTGTAAACAAGACTTGTTATATGCTAGAAAATCCTGAAAGGCAACAGCAATATCAGATAGGGGGGTTAGAAACAGTGTTCTCACAGAACCGCAGATTAATTAAGGAAGAAGATTCAAGATCCAAGTTTCATATAACTATTGTTGTGTAGAGAAGATGCCCAAAATATGTGACAGAAAACTCTAACTTTCTTAAATGCTAATTATGGTAAATAATAATAAGCATATGAAATATATTTTTCGCAGACAAAATAAAAATTTCAGTTGAAATATGCATTTAAGAAACAATAAGTCTTGAAGTCTTAAGGATACTCAGCAGTTGCTTTTTCTTAAAAAGAAAAACATGACTACCTATTTATAAATCGCGTACATGAGATATACCAAGCATTTGCAACGTACCATGCTTACTAGTTGCTTCTTCTTAAAATGAAAACATACCCACCAATTTTAAAAATCGGGTATCTAAGATATACCAAGCATTATGTTATTAAGCTTGGGCAAATTAATCATGCAATATGACAAGATAACATTATGACAAAAATAACGGACACCTCCCTCAAACTGCTATCTAAGATGCACCTGTAGTCACCTCTTGCTCTATCTTTAAGCACATTATTTCTTTTTGAGATTCAGATAAAGAACATAGTTTTATATGCATTAGGATTATAATTATATATGAAACTGGTTTCCAAATGTTCTAATAAAAACTACCATCATAGTAATAGTGTCAGTAAATATGGCATTCATTATGTTTATTATATGTTTTTCTTCATGAAACATTCCATCTTCCTGCATCATTTCAAGTCTTCAGTTACTAGTACATAAGTCTGAAGGATTCTGCCAAAATTAACTGTTATTTACATAAACAATAAAATAACTGAAGGTGATTTACATAATAAAAGCAAAGTGATCACTCTATGGTTAGAAACTAATATATGTGAGGATGAGATTCGAGTACTCTGCCAATGAGATTTGATAATGTTGGCTAATTATTGTATTTTTACCAGCACCCACTATAAGTGAAAACTATAGACTCAGATGAAGCACCTTCCACAGTCTGCACAAAAAAATTAAAGCCATAATTCGCAGGTCACATAGTGACAGATTTAATCAAAACACCAGCAGCACCAGCACCCATACAAACAACTCTTGACCTCTGTGATTCACCAAGTTCAACGCAAACCATCTGGGAAGTGCCGTATCAGTTGGATTCCAAATTAAACATCTTCATTTTCTTATTGTCAAAAGTATGTACTTATCAAAAACATTAAAATTTACATATACCATAAAAATTCTGATCTACTCATCACAGTGTGCATCAGCGATAAAAATATTATAGTATAAATATGGTGTGTGCATGCTTAAGAGGACATCCTAGATTCGGTACCAACTAGTACAGAAATATCTAAAAGATAAATTTCTTCTTCTAGCATTCCTTGACAATTTTTCCTAGTTTAAATAAGTATTACACCCAAATCGGAATGTTAAGAGGATGGTCCTGGTAGCATTCTTGGCTAGCATCAATTGATGGCGTTATTTCCAACTCTTGGAAGTCGATACGAGAGAATCTGATACGAACCGCTTGCCGTTTGGATCAAATCAGCGATTAATTGATCAAAACAGCGATTTAAAGGTGGAAAAAATGGAAAATAGTGGAAGAACAATGAGAAATTGAGAACTTGATAAGGATTCTTCGAGACGAATCAATCTCCCAGCTTTTATTGAACGCCTAAAAGCCTAAACAGCATCAAATTGATAACTAGATTGTTCGAAGACAAATCAAGCATACCCTCCTAATGACGGCTAGCCCTAATTTATAAAGGGAAATGGGGATTTACTAATTTGGTCTGACTAGACCAAAATACCCCTAAAACGACTAACGCTAATTCCGGCCCCCACGCATCCTCCTGCGCACGTACACAATCGTGGGCTCCGCGCGTGTGCCCGGCTCAAGTGGCGCGTCCGCATCAATACTCCCCCCTAAAAGAGCCACCTTGTCCTCAAGGTGGAAGTCAGGAAACTGCTCTTGCATCACGTCGTAGGCCTCCCAAGTAGCATCACAGTCCGGTAAACCCGCCCAATAAATCAGCACCTCCTTTCGCCGCCCCGGGCCCTGACGAACCGCCCTCACATCCACGGGCTCGAGTAATACCTCCATGTCCTCCGTCAAGGTAGGAGGCAAAGTAGAAGATACCGCCTGATCTCCGATAGCCTTCCGCAGCTGTGACACGTGGAACACCGGATGTATCCCTGAGGACGCGTGCAACTCCAACCTGTACGCCACCTGGCCAATCCTGGCTACCACCCTGTATGGACCGAAATATCTAGCTGACAGCTTCTCATTCGGCCTCCTCGCCAACGATCTCTGCCGGTACGGACGCAGCTTGAGATACACCATGTCTCCCACCTGAAACTGTACATCTCGACGATGCCCATCGGCCCTGGCCTTCATCATCTGCTGAGCGCGTAGCAGATGCTTCTTCAGCTCCTCTAGCAAACTGTCCCTCTCCTCCATGTACTCCTCCACCTGAGACACTGGAGTCTGTCTGTCACCAAAACGGAGCAAGGGTGGGGGATTTCTTCCGTACAGCACTCTAAATGGCGTCGTCCCTGCCGCGGAGTGGTATGAAGTGTTGTACCAGTACTCTGCCCACGCTAGCCACCTATGCCACTGACGTGGTGTCTCTGAGGCGAAGCATCGCAAGTATGTCTCTATGCTGCGGTTGACCACCTCCGTCTGGCCGTCGGTCTAGGGGTGGTAGGCCGTACTCCGCTTCAGGACCGTACCCTGCACCCTGAATATCTCCCGCCAGAAGCCACTCATAAAAACCTGGTTCCGGTCGGACACAATGGACCCGGGCACCCCATGTAACCGTATCACCTCCCTTGTGAAAGCGGTAGCTACCGACACTGCAGTGTATGGATGCTTCAATGGAATAAAGTGAGCGTACTTACTCAGGCGGTCCACTACCACGAATATCACTGTGTAGCCATCGGACCGTGGTAGTCCATCAATGAAGTCCATTGTCACCTCCTCCCAAACCCTCTCCGGCAGTGCCAACGGCTGGAGTAGGCCCGCTGGAGCCATAGCCATGTACTTGTGACGTTGGCAAACGTCACAAGCTGCGACTAGGTGCGCGATCCTCTTCTTCATTCCAGGCCAATACAGCTCTCTGGCCATCCTCTGGTAGGTTTGCTGCACCCCTGAATGGCCCCCGGTCACCGAACTGTGAAACTCCTGGAAAAGGACAGGTATGAACTCTGAGCTCCGTGGTATCACCATCCTTCCCTGGTACAACAATCTGCTCCCTACTACCGAGTAACCAACCGGTCCGTCCTCACCATTCTGCAGTCTCTCCCGGATCTGTCGTAACTCCGCATCTGCCTCTGCCTCCTGCAACATCGGCTCCCAACCCAACCACATAGGCAGTGACAATGCCCTCAATTCGATGCCATCCTCCCTCCGTGACAAGGCATCAGCAGCCTTGTTCTCCAACCCGGGTCTGTACTCGATGTCGAACCGGTACCCCACCAGTTTGGACAACCAGTGCTGGTGCTCCTCAGTGACTAGCCTCTGCTCCAATAAGTACTTGAGGCTCCGCTGGTCCGTGCGGACCACAAACTCCCGCCCCAACAAGTACGGCCGCCACTTCTGAATCGAGAAGACTATGGCCATCAGCTCCCGCTCATAGACTGATTTCAGTCGTGCTCTAGCGGTCAGCACCTGACTGAAATAAGCTATGGGTCTACCCTCCTGCATGAGTACCGCTCTCAGCCCGTACCCCGAGGCATCCGTCTTGACCACGAATGATATGCTGAAATCTGGCAAGGCTAGGACCGGTGCCGTCGTCATAGCTACCTTCAAGGCCTCAAAGGCCTTGGTGGCTTCCTCCCCCCACTTGAATCCGTCCTTCTTCAACTGCTCGGTGAGAGGCCACGCAATCGTGCTGTAACCCTTGACGAACTTCCTGTAGTAGCCCGTCAGCCCCAAAAAACCCCTCAAAGCTCGTAGCGTAGTAGGAAGCGGCCAATCTAGCATAGCTGATATCTTCGATCTGTCAGCCGCTACCCCCTCTGCCGACACTACATGGCCCAAGTACTCAATCCGCAGCTGCCCAAAGCTGCACTTCTTCCTGTTGGCGAAGAGCTGATTCGCCAACAACTCCTTGAACACTATCTCCAAGTGGCCTATGTGCTCCTCCATATCCCGGCTGTAGACCAGGATGTCGTCAAAAAATACAAGTATGAACCGCCGTAGGTAAGGCTGGAACACCTTGTTCATGAGTGCCTGGAATGTCGACGGAGCATTCGTCAAGCCAAAAGGCATGACGAGAAATTCGTAATGACCCTCATGGGTACGGAAAGCGGTCTTCGGCACATCCTCTGGCCGCATCAGTATCTGGTGGTAACCTGCTCTCAAGTCGATCTTCGAAAAGACCGCTGCCCCATGTAGCTCGTCTAGCAGCTCGTCAATCACCGGAATAGGGAACTTGTCCGCAACAGTCTCCCTATTCAGCGCCCGGTAATCGACGCAAAATCTCCAACTCCCGTCTTTTTTCTTCACCAACAGCACTGGTGAAGAAAAAGGACTCACACTGGGCTGTATCACCCCCGCTTGCAGCATCTCCCGCACCAGCCGCTCTATCTCGTCCTTCTGCGAATGCGGGTATCTGTATGGCCGCACGCTGACCGGAGCCCCATCCCCCCGTAGCACGATCGCATGCTCGTGTCCCCTCTGCGGTGGCAGCCCCTGTGGGCTCTGAAATACCTCCTGGTACTGCTCCAGTACCGGCTCCACCTCCCCTACGGTCTCTGTCTGCTGCTCCTCCTCAGTCGACAACCCCTGGCACTCCACCAGGAAACCCTCACCCTCATCCTGCAACGCCCTAGTGATGGCCTTGAAGGCCACCACCGAAAAGCAAAGTGTAGGGTCTCCGGTCAGCACCACCGTCCGGTCGCCGTCCTGGAACTCCATCCGCAGGAGCTTCCAGTTTACCTTCATCTCCCCCAACTTCTTCAACCACTGTACCCCCAGAATGACGTCCACATTCCCCAACTCCAGTGGTAAGAAGTCCTCCACTATCTGTATGCCATGCAGCATCAGGCACACCCCCTTGCAGAGCCCAGCGCTCTCCTCCATCTTCCCCGTCCCCAGCAACACTGTGAATCTCTCCAACGTGCTCAGATCCAGCCCATGGCGATCCACCAACTTTCTAGAAATGAAGTTGTGAGTCGCCCCACTATCAATAAGGACCGTCACCGCCTGCTCCGCCAACGTCCCTGATAACTTCATGGTATGATTCGGAGTGAATCCTACCACAGAGTTCAGGGAGACCTCCGCCACGTCCATGTGTACACTCGCCTCCTCCTCCGCCACCTGCTCGGGCTCCAGTACCTCCTCCTCATACTCCTCCTCGTCTGGTACGATCATAATCTGCAGCAACTTGCTCGCACATTGGTGACCGGGGCTGAACTTCTCGTCGCAACGGAAGCACAACCCTGCTGCACGCCTGGCCCGCATGTCCGCCTCTGTCAGTCGCCTGCCTGGTACCACCCCCGGCCTGACCTCCCCTCTAGGCGCCACTGGGACTCCTGCTGCTGGCTGTGGTGGAACTGGTGCTGCCGTGCTGCGCTGGCCCTGGGCTCCCCAAGCCCCTCTGATGCGCCTCTCCTCCGTGTGCTTCTCCTCCGCCATATGGGCTAGACGGAGGACATCCTCCAAGTCATTGGGCCTCTGCATCCGAAGCTCTGCCCGTATCGAGGGCTTCAACCCCCTCATGAAGCTCCCGATCAACACCTGGTCAGACACCCCCCGCAACCTGCTAGCCAACATCTCAAACTTCTCCACGAAGTCCCGAACTGTCCTCTCCTGTCGCAGTGCTGACAACTGCTCATAGAAGTCCCCTCCGGACTTCTCCTGGAACCGGTCGAGCAGGTAAGAAGAGAGCTCCTCCCAGGAACGAAAAGGAGAGCGGGCTGTCTTCCACCGGTACCAGGCTAGGGCCTTGTCCTTGAAATAGATCCCTATCGCGCGCAGGACCTCCTCCTCTGTCAGCTGCATCACCTGGAAGTAACGCTCGGCCCGGTAAACCCAGCCGTCCGGATCGGTGCCATCAAACGTCGGCATCTTCAGCTTCTTCAGCCTTCGATCCGCGTTTATGTCACCGTACTGTGCTCCTACCCCCCTAGGGATGCCTCCCTGCACCATCACGCCCCCTGCCCCCCTCCGGGGCCTCCGTCGCCGCCCTCGTACAGCTCCTCAGGCCATTGAGGTCGCTCCCTATCCCCCGCAGGGATGTAGTTCCCCAAACAATCCGGTAGTCGGGGAGGTGGTGCAAAAATGGGCCCTCTAGCGCCTCCGTGCTGCTGAACGGGAGCTGTCCGGCCCTCCAGATGGCCCCCTGGGCCCCAAAATTGGGCCGCAGGAGCCCCAATCGTCATCCCGGGAGCCCCTCTTCCACCGTCGGGTCTCGCCGTCGCCCCTGGGGTTTGAACAAACCATGTCACGCCCCCAAAAGGCCTCAGTGGTCTCGCCGGGCCTCCAAATCGCGCTGCCGTACCCCCAAAAGGGGTTTCCCCGCCTTCCGCGCCCCCCAGCAGAGGCGCACCGCCTCCAGCGCCCCCCGCTGGGGGCGCCCAGCCACCTGCGCCCCCCTGCGGGGGCGTCCCGCCACCTGCGCCCCCGGATGGGGGTGCCCAGCCACCCGCGCCCCCGGAAGGGGGCGCTCCGCCTTCTGCGCCCCCGCCTGGGGACGCCCAGCCTCCAGCGCCCCCGGCAGGGGGCGCTCCGCCTCCCGCGCCCCCGGAAGGGGGCGCTCCGCCTCCCGCGCCCCCGGAAGGGGGCGCGCTGCTGTCGGCAGGCCCTATTGGGCCTGTCGAACTTACATCAGGCCCAGTGGGGCCCGCCGTGCTTGCCGTCTGATCTGGGTGGTTCCCGCTTCCTTCCCCCGCAAACCCTAGAAGATTTGGGCAACCGCCGCCTTGGTTTGAAAAATTTGTAGCCGCCGCTTCGACAAAAAACCCTTCCGGCCTCTTGCCTCGATCTCCTCCTACGGCCATCGAGATGGTTTGGAGCATCGCCATCATCGTTGGGATTTGAGCAATCTCTCTCGCCGTTTTCGCTGCCTCGATCCTCATGTGTTTGAGTTCGGCTTGGATGTCCTCTTGTGTGTGGGCGTGATCCTTGTTAGATATCTCCATGGCCGTCTTCAATGATTGAATATCATCACCCATGGCTTTCTTTAATTCCTCCATCTCGCGGTTGATTTCTTCACGAAACCCTTGAAGCCGTTCTTCCGTCGCGCCGCTTCTTGTTCCTCCCGCCATTAGATCTCACCGCTCTGATACCAATTTGATACGAACCGCTTGCCGTTTGGATCAAATCAGCGATTAATTGATCAAAACAGCGATTTAAAGGTGGAAAAAATGGAAAATAGTGGAAGAACAATGAGAAATTGAGAACTTGATAAGGATTCTTCGAGACGAATCAATCTCCCAGCTTTTATTGAACGCCTAAAAGCCTAAACAGCATCAAATTGATAACTAGATTGTTCGAAGACAAATCAAGCATACCCTCCTAATGACGGCTAGCCCTAATTTGTAAAGGGAAATGAGGATTTACTAATTTGGTCTGACTAGACCAAAATACCCCTAAAACGACTAACGCTAATTCCGGCCCCCACGCCTCCTCCTGCGCACGTACACAATCGTGGGCTCCGCGCGTGTGCCCGGCTCAAGTGGCGCGTCCGCATCAGAATCACTGGACATTCAGACATTTGATGGAGTTTCCCATGTATAAGAACTTATTTATAAAGCAAAAATGCAAAGAGAAGAGCTCTAGTCGACAAATTTGAACAAGGAAAATCCAATATAAGAACTGCAGATTAATAACGAGCAAAGAAATAGTGACATTGATAGCTAAACCCCCTAAGAAAGTACATGAGAGTGGTCTCCCACTCGCCCTCATCATTTTGATCTATTCTTGATGGTGAATTTAAGGAGGTTGTTCGCGAATGAAAGCACAATGTTTCAAATGGACTGATATAGAATACTATGCATATGCTACATGAATAAAGAATAACTAGAAAGGTCATATGAAAATCTTAGAAGTGATATAGAATACAATACATCTACTACATGAATAAAAAATAACTAGAAATGTAATAGGAAAATATTAAGAAAACTAACAATCAATGGTATGCTTTATCGGTTAGAATGTTGCAGAGAAAACAACAAAAAAGGAGTGTAGCTAATATAGTAATGTCGTAATAGGTGGCAATACTAAAAAAAAGAGGATTATAACAAATTTCATGGGTTAAGTCTATTCCATTTATGTAATTTATTATGCATTACCAATTATCAGTCTTTGTAATTAGCTCTGCGTGAAGGACATGATTATAACAACTTTCATGGGTAAAGTCAATTCCATTTATGCTCAAACAAAAGTTAAAAACTAAAACGGTTAAGAAGTCTTCCGACAATCCCTAGAAAGCAGTAACAACAATGATCCTAAAGAATAACTGGTCATAGTTTCATTTGAAATGCAAAGTTTGTACCTGAAGAGTCTTTGCTGCCTGGACAGGGGTATCCCAAAGATCGGTGTGGGGATTTCTATAAAAAAATCCTCCATGGGTCCACTCTCTACCTTTTGGAACATAAAACACCAGCCAGCCTTCACTACGAGCCCAGTGAACAAGCATAGCAAGTGTGATGCTTTTTCCACAACTGACAGGGCCATCCAAGACTATCTGCTTCTTAACATTCAGACCTGCATAAATATACCAAATATTAACAAATTTGCAGCGACACCAACTAGCATTGGTTTCATGAGTCCGTGATTATGTTGGATGAAGCCAAAACATCATTGTGATGATATAACAACCGTCCTCTAGATCTATTCTAGATTTATGCAGGACAACTTTGTTATATTATGGAATGGAGTATTGCACATAATTAGATGCTGAGGCAAGACATAACTCAATGAACCATTGATTTCAAGATTCATATCAACTGAGGGATTCCATCGCAAAGATACATGGACCATCTTCTTTCCAGAAACAGAGAGCAATTCATTCATAAGGCACAAGCACCAACCTCCATCAAACTCTATCGGAGACGCCCATGAAAAATGCAAATAAACAAAAGAAATTGAAAAAAGGGAAAGGAAGGGAAAGGGGTGGAGTGAGAAGGAAAATGACAGCTTCATAATCTTGCAAGCACATTCCCAAGTTCGGCATTTGGAATAATTCGGCACGGGTGAATAGTTCGGAATTCCTCAGACTCAAAATATTATGTACTATTAGGCAAAAGTTACACAAATTATACGTGTGAATAATGGGAAACATATGACACGTGGCAAAGCCACATGCATCTCGAAAAGTACACCCTCTCTTATTTTCGGACGATCGAATCATTCATTTTGATCTTAATATTTTAAAATTTCAAAACATCAAATATTGGGTAAACCAATTGTATTTTGCTTTTTCATCTACTTGTAGCAAATTTAACGATTTCATTAAAAATAAAACTTCAATGAACAAGTAAAACACCCAGGGTTCATCAAATATTTGATATTTTGAGGTTTTAAAATATAAAGATCAAAATGAACGATTCTGCTCATTTGAAAAAATAGTTGATGGTGAACTTTTCAAAATTTCATATGGGGTTTAGCCACATATGTCATATGTTTCTCATATCTAAATGTATGTATGTATACACACACACACATATACACACATATATTGTTGTAAGCTTCTCTCTAGGAAGCATATAAAGAAGACTAGTGCAAAAGCAATATATAGATTCAACAATAGTCTAGTGCTTACATGATCTAAAACCTGTATAAGCAATAGTAGTTAAACTCCAAAAAGTTTCAATTAAGCCTTTTTTGAAGAGCCAATAAAACGCTCAATTACAATAGCAGAATAATTAGTGATTACTATGAATTAAAAATTTAAAAATACCTTATTGGAATTGTTGGTTGTTGGCAACGTCTATAAACAGCCATAAACGATCACCGACCAGTGTGGTGGCATGTGGGATTGGCATCCACCCAAGGCAATCCCTAGATCCCACGTGTTACTTTGAAAAATAATTCCCTAAATGAGAAAGATGTTTGGGTTGAATCAGGGTCAGGTCCTCTAAAACCCAACCCACTGCCCATTATATAAGTCATCATATGCAAGGCATGTGATTAAGCACAAATTTAACACTAAACATTCATTTTCAAATTTACAAGTAGATATTGTTTACATACACACGCACACGCATATACAATGATTTTATATTTGAGTTCATTGGTAAAAATGTATTAGATGATATTTAATGGTTAATTAGATGATAAGATCATGAGAAAGACTTGTAACTTAAGTTGATATGATCGTATAATTTATCCAAAATTACAAAAAGACGTCACTCTATTAAAAATACGATTTATATATTAAAATTATTGAAAATAAAAGTATAATAATTTAATATGATAAGTTTAAATGTTTAATATGAGTTTGCAAAGATAACTACATACTATTGGGAGGGTATGTGTTTATGTGGTAAATATTATAAATAATATCTGTACTGATGATAATTAATTAGTTTATAATTAGGACCTCGTGAGCAACTACTTTACGGTTGATTAAACCAAGTTAGTTGACATCTGAAAAGGCAAGTAACTTGCCCAATATATTTGCTACAAAATTTCATAATATTTCTTGCATAATCATTGGGCATTGTTATATATTATAGTCAAGTGAGACATGTTATTCTTCCCAACTGATATTAAACAAGGTCTTATGAAAAGGTATTCATGTGTCACTTGATTATGTTAATGATCATTTGATACATACATACATATGCACGCGTGTGCATTTGTCTATAAAGAAGTAAAATAAAAAAGCAAAAGGATTGTTAGCCTCTCCGACTAGACCATTGTTATTAAGATTATCCATCGGTTAACAATGTGTTAGACCATTATTAGGAGGATTAGACTTCGGGTATTAGTGTTTTGACCATAGTTATAAGGATTAGCTTTAAGGATTAGTGTGTTGGAAAACATTATGAGTATTAGCAACCAGCTAAATGGTGTGCTTGAATGTGTATAATGAGGATTAACCATCAGGTAAGCTGGACCGCATTTCTATGATGATTGGTCAAAAAATTCTGACATATCTAAAGAGAGTAAAGCAAATTTTGTAAGAGATTAAATGGGCACCTGACCAAATTTGGTCAGATGCGATGACGCGACGGCTAACCATCCAAATTTGGTTAGGTGCGATGACGTGACGGCCAATCACCCAGCTTTTTTGGACGACTAATGATTGTGCATCACATCATCGCACCTGATTAAATTTGGTCAAGTGTCATCTGTTTTCCTCTGTTTTACTCTATTCTTTTTATAAAAGATAATAGATTTGGACAAATGGAATGATTTATTGATGCATTTTCTATAGTTCTATATTGTGTTGCCATAGTCTTATGGCATGTAATTCTCGCATAAATAATGTTCTTTTAGTTCCAAGTAACTTGCCTATTGGTTTCGTTATTTCTTGACTATTGAGCTTGCTCTTTTTAGAAAAATTATTTTTCGGATTCTTATGAATCATGAGGGTGACACCAGCATTCTGATGTAGCAAATGACATTTAGTTTTTGTTTTGAATTTAAGTTGATGAACAATTCTTCATTTTAGTAAAATTTTGTAACCAATGATTTATTAACTCTATTGCTATTGTCATTTTGCTAGCACCTTATGAGATGACTTGAACCATTGGTGAATGTTTGGATGTTGTAATTTAATAAGTTTAAACTTTATGGATGACCTTTTGATTTCTTTTGGAGATGATAATATGTATTTTGATTTCAAATATTTTGCATAATTATTAATATTGATTGTATGAGTTTTATTAAATGTGGCCTAGCAACTATTGCATGGTTCCAACGGTTGGCATGCACTCAGCTATACTCATTTTGAGGCACTACAATTAACTTCTCTTTATTTTAGGGGTACTTAGTTAATATAAACCCAATGAAGATAAATATCAATTAACTCAAAATTATTACCACCATCATCATTACATATGAAATGTTGTTTGTGAGCTAGCAGCTTAATTTAGAAAGTGAGTTGCTAGCTTATACACTAGGTTGACTATGATTTATTCAAATAGATCAATCATGAAGATCCAACCCACTCAAATTTATAATTAGACAAGTGAAATGAAAAATTCATTTCGTTACATGTGATCTAACACGTCTTAACTATTTACACATAAAATTTTAAATGATTTGGTATTTGTTATACCCATACAACATACAAGCATAAAATCAATGTTTCAGGAATGTCATAAAATCGAGTAATTTGTCGTCACTTGATGCATGGATAAATATTTTCAAATCAATTAAAATTTTGTTTGTATTAAGTTTAGCCATGTTAGCACATATAATAGAATCAATTTTCGTTTGGCTTGTATATTGTAAATTTGAATAGGCTATATCCAAATATTCGGTCCACTCGAATGAATCTCAGTCAACCTTTATGTGAGTGTGCACATATGCACGTGTGTCTTTTTTTTGTGTTATTACATGAGACATAAGCAGATATTTCCGTAGGCGCATGCAACTCCTAAGGTGCCATGTGAGAAATGTTGTGGTGTCTAACAAAGTATTAGGATAGGTGACGACATTACTCGTTTCTTTGTCTGCCATGCATGTAGCCATTAACAATAATCTAATTCATGTTTATATATTACATCTTCTTCTCATTTAGTGTGGTCATCTTTTGTAATTTCAAGAGGGATATTCTGTTGAGTGCTAAAGTTATGTTTTCCATATAAGGAAAAAACTATGAAGGCATTATCTGATATGGCAAAAGGTAGCTAAGATAGAGTGCCCACGTTGATTACCTTAACTTGCAAATTGATGCCACTAATTTTTATACAAGCAGGTTTAAGCTACAAGGAAGGTGAGAATGACAAGTGATGTAGAACTTTGGCCTTTGTGGCTTATAGCCATAAATTTCTAATGGAGCATGTGTGCCAAATCTGAACCTATACTCTAAGGAGAGCAATAAACAGCATGAGGAACCTCCTAATTAGCTTTACAACTAGATAGGCAATGGAAGTTAATTAAGAGAACAATATCCAACTGAGTGATGAATCCCTGCTCTTTCCAATCAATAGTGCTTAAAATAAAGTAGAAATAGAGCATTAAAGTTATAATTGCAAAATTAAAATACCTAACAGCTATTGAAGGTGTGCGTTATTCCAACCAATCAAATACCAAGAAAGTCATCAAACTATGATCAAAAGACTCACTTTTTCCCCCAGCCCGGATCGTGGGGTCAACAATCCTCCGAAAATTATCCCTGAGATCAAGAAAGCTCTGCCTGATCATGACAGCACACCGTCGCGTCTCCTCAAACTCCTTCATCATT
The DNA here is from genome assembly GCA_030789695.1 of Scilla litardierei. NCBI lineage: Eukaryota > Viridiplantae > Streptophyta > Magnoliopsida > Asparagales > Asparagaceae > Scilla > Scilla litardierei. Next base: position 9,462,899 of record CM061141.1, read on the forward strand.
CCCGTCGGAAGTCCTTCCGGCAGCATCTGCTTCCACTCCTCCAAACTAACCAAAATCAACAAAAAAAATCACATCAAAAATATAATAAAAATGCTCCTAGCTGTTATAAAAAATTAGCAGCTTTTAAATATTTAACCTGAAGTCGATGTAGGTGCAGGCGTTCTTATGAGTGACGGGAGCGAAGGAGTCGGAGAATGTGAAGAGCGGCCGGCCGTTGGGTCCCACATCGAGGGCAGGGTCGTACGTCGGCGGAAGTGGGTCCTTGGGGAGCTCGAAGACGTCGTCGATGTCGTCCATGATTGGCGGATCCCCGGCGGCGGAGGCCGGGAGGTCCTCGGCTGCGGAGGTGGAACGGGTGTCTTTTCCCTTGCCTTTGCCTTTGTTGTTTGCGGGCGACTTTTTGTCTTTGGATTTGGACGTCTTCGAGGCGAAGTGGCGGTTTACGAGGAGGGACGATGAGAGGAGGGGGTGGCGGTACTGAGTGCGGACGGCAGTGGACGCGGCGACGGAAGAAGAGACGCCGGCGTAGGGGGCGGCGGCGGCGGCGGAACGGAGAACGGATCGGATCATTTGATTTGAGAGGGGTTTGGGTTTTGCAGGCCGAGGAGAAGTCGAGAATTGGTACGCGGTGTACTGCTCTAATTAGTTTTGGGGAATCGTTTTGTTAGGGTTTGGGCCCTTGGGCCAGTGGGAGTTATCTGTCAGTTGGGCTTAAAGCCTAGGCCCGTATTTGGATCCGAGACCTGGGCATCCCAGGCCATCGCATTTAGGTGCAGCCTTAGCCTGGGCCCAGTAGGATATATCTACTGCTTTTATCTCATTAGGGCCTGTTTTTTTGTGTTGAAGTTGTGAATAGTGTTGGTGAAAGTGAGTATTGTGTTTTTTTGGGTGAAAGTAGATTGTGGATGTAGATGTTGAAATTTTTTGTGGGTCCCACACAACTTTATTGTGTTTTTTTTGTTGTGAATTTTGTTGTGCAAGTTGGATGTGGGGTCCACGAATTAAATATAATAATTGAATTAAATAATTTACTATAATTATTAAAGAAGCTGGCGAATCACGACTGATTTCGAAATCGTCTTCGTCGCCGTCTTCACCTCCATCACCTCTGTCCACACCCCCGCCTTCGAACTCCACGGCGCCGCCCCCAGCGACTCCCTCCGCCCCTCCGCCTTCCAACTCGACCTCGCCTCCTCCGGCGACTCCGTCCGCTCCCCCATCGACGACCCGCTCTGCAACTCCTCCATCGAATTCCACCTCACCACCTCCTTCATCCTCTCCTCCGCCACCAGCGACTACTTCGGCATCTCCTCCGGCGCCGACGACTCCTTCGCTGTCGTCTTCACCGCCTTCGACCTCGGGGACTCCGGCGACTCCTTCGAATCCGTCCCCCCGGCGCCCAGCTCCTTCGGTTCCTTTGTCGCTCCCCCATCGGCGAAACTCGGAGGCGGGCCCCGCAAAAGGACGTCAACAACCGTAATCCCGTAAAATGCGGGAATTGTGAGTTGAGAGGTTGGTTGCTCCACGCAGGCAAGATCCACAAAGAAAGAAACGAACAAGAAAATTTTTTTGATGGGTGGATTCGATGAATAGTGCACAAATAGTGAATTTTTCTCACTTTCACTTCAAGATACACACAAACGAACAGGCCCTTACTAGCCCCTTGAACCCAATGTCACATCGCCATATGGGCCAGTACTTTAAATCCAAAACCCAAAACCTCACACAACTCCCCAAAACACACACAAACCCAAAACACCCAAAAGGACACACCCAATAAAAAACCAAAACTCTCAAGACAATGCATACACTCAAACACACTCTTCTCATTTTCACCCGTTTTACACTCATCGAAACACACGTGTGGATCCCACGTCCTAATGGTGTGGATTGGTTTTTTTTTCTCAAGTTCATAGTGTCTTGCATAGCTCTTCACATTTTGCATTCTCCCAACGAACCTTTGACAAACGGGGCACATATTATGAAGGTGTCAGATATGAGACAACTACAAGAAACAGACCATTGTATCAAGCGTTCGGCCACCAACAGGCCGACGATCAAAAGTCTTGACTCTTCGGATCGTCAAAGAAACATGTCAACCCCGTTCGTTCCTTGGTGCCTAACCAAACGTGAAGCTATTGACGAAACATGAGGTTCTGCCACCCACAACCTCATTCATGCACTACTGCCTAAATCAATGTAAGCCAGATCCATCTACTATAATCATGTCATAAAAATTTCTTGATTTATGTATCTTTGATGCTGTGTAACTTCAACGAATTTTTTTATAAAAACAAAATTAGACAACGGCAACAATCAGCGAAACTCAGATGAATATTCTAAGTGATCAATGATTAGTGTTTGATGAACAGACGATCTCAGATCTCGGTTGAGCAAAACCAGCATCGGGGTCCATGTCGTGAAGCCGATCGTCGTGCGCCGACGAACCCCTCCTTCTTCCGCTGACCCTAATCGACCATTCTACTCTCCACGAAACCCTAATTTGAGCATGCGCCGATCATTCTATCCACGACGACGACGATTTCAATCTTCATGGTGAGATCTCGGTTTCGTGGCGAAGAAGAAGAAGAAGACGTGATGAGCAAAACCGAGTTGAAGACGAACTCTCCTCCGATGAACTCCACCGCAGGCGACGAAGCAATCGGTTGTGCGGTTGTGCGCGCTGAAGAGGGGATATCAGTTGTGCACACCTAGCAAAACCACGGCAATGTGGGCTTTTACTCACCGCATACAACTGTGATTTTTTTTTTGCCATTTTCAAAAGTTTGTGTGCAATGAGTAATTTTCAGTGGCAAATTCGTAAATGATCGGAATCCGACCGTCCGCCCTGAGTAAAATGGTATGTGCGCGTAGCAACTCCCTATACCATTTCATTATTAAAGCTGGTACGGGTCGGATTTTTCCGGATATCATTCGGGTTTGAGTTCATTTATATCCACAAAGGGGACGATTTTTCCATTGAGGCTTATTTTTAAAAAATATTTTTAAAAAACGACCAACTTAAAAACTATTTCTCAAAACCGACCAAGTTTGGTCCAGCTCAGCACGCACGCGTGTGTGAGGCAGTTTTATGTTTGGCCGTGGTTTGAAACCGCGGCCAAAATGCATAGACGGGTTAGCCAGTGAACATGAGCATGTCTAGCAACTTGTGATGAAAATAGCCTCTATTATGTGTTTTGGCCGCGGTTTGAAACCATGGCCAAATTGTGTTTTGGCAACGGTTTCAAACCACGGTCAAGCATAAAACTACATCCCACACGCGCACACTGAGCTGGACCAAACTTGGTCGATTTTTGTAATTAGTTTTTTAGTTTGTAGTTTTTTTAAATATTTTTTAAAATTTATACTTAATGAGTCCACACAAGGGGAGTGTTTACCGAAGGGAAGCTGAAGCCCTAGGATGGCAGTAGCTGCGATTAGAATCGCACGCTCTTTTCCTCCTACCCCTCAAAGCGAGAAAAAGGCGACTGTCTCAATCGCAACGCAGAGATTGAGCTTCTCGCATTCATGGGCTTTGACGAAATTGAAGTCGAGTGCGTGTTGTTCTTCAAAATCCGATCAAAACACTAAAGAGGACGGCGGCAGCTCCCTAAATGATGTGTTCCCATCACCGGTCAGAATTTTTCTTTCTCATTCCTGTTTTCGTCAATCTGTGGTGCAATTTGTAGAACCCCACTTCAAATTCTGCATAATTTACAGTTAGGGAGGTCGGAAATTGAAAACCCATTTTAGATAGTAAGAAATTTGGGGTTTGGTAGCTTATGGAGTTATGGGCATGATTATGCATGGAATGGGTAAATAAGGCATATGCTAATGACCCACTAAAAATTTAATTTTTCAAATTTGTTCATGGAGTTGGAAGATAAGACTATTATTAACCTAATTCAAACCATGCATGCCAATAGTGCCCCTGTTAGATTTTTGCAGTTTTTTTTTTTCATATATGAAGTAGATGTAGATACTACTTATTTTGCTAAATGCATATTGTTATCAGTTTTATAATGTTGATCTTGGCCTGTAGATAACTGGGAGTGTTCTTATTTGATGAAAAACTGGAGCTTCACGAGTCTCCTTACAATTATGTACATTATGTAAACATAATTAATCATGAAGCGGAAACATTAGTTTAAGTGTAGGATCTTAGATATTTATAATCTTCACCTGGGTTGGAAGACATTATGTCACCTAGTTAATTAAATAGGTTTCTCTACCTTGATCCCAGAACTTACATACACAATTTGTGATGGAAAATGTAGTGTGTAGTAAGGGATAGGAAGAGGACCTATTTATAGATTCCCTAAATCAATCTGGTGCGTCCATCAAGCACTAGATCCAATGGATGAGATTGATTGGGAAGTTATAACTCCTAGGAAGTTATAACTATCAGGCCATAACCGAAAACCGGTTATTATAATAATAAATTAATTATTATTAAATGTTTTTCCAACACATTATGTTAAGTTTATGACCCAAGTAAAATATTGCATTGGCTAGGCACTAGATAGCGTGGCTTGTTTTCTTTTTAGTAATGTTGCATGTGGGTGTCCATGCTTGACCGCATTGTAGTTCTATAGATTTGAGCTGGATGTGCCTGAACAGATGTCGAGAATAACAGTCTTAATATATTCATCATGCTGTGAAATAGTGATTGAACAAAGGAACCGACGATCTGCCACTCGTATTATATTTCCCCAAAGGAACATGACAATATGCATTCCAAGGCCTAGCCATCCACGCATGATAATTAGAACACTATCTTCAGATTCTAGTGATTTTCATACATATTTGCATGAATTAATGTGTGTTTGTGTGGATGTTGAAAAAGTGGTTTGGGTTTAAACATAACAACCGGATGTAGATTTCGATGAAGCTGACAATATTATAATCATCAGTTGGGACAGAAAGCAATTTTCCAGTGTAATATACTTGACTTCTGGAATTACGTTACCATCTGAGCTCATAGCTTCTTAGCTGCTGCATTCCTCAGGTCCTTTAGATAGCATTCAAATTCAAAATTTCAAATTTATTTGCTTGCAGCTAAAACATTGGAGTGCTTAGCTGCTTAATTGAGCAGAGTATTAGAGAAAAGTATCATTTGAAATCCAATACTAAATTGGTCAATAAATAAAGATTTTGCAGAAAGTGATGGATGCTTCATAATTCGTTTAGCAAAAATTCTTGGATGATTAATAAACGAACCATTCATGGTTAGCCATAAAAACATTGAACACTTAATAAAAGTGTGTATATACCAGATAGTCATGAATACCCAATCATCAAGTTATTTCCATACAGCAGGCATGCTGACTTAAGCTCACCAGAAAGTCAAGAATGTTCGATCTAGATGAATGGCCCATATGAACTTGTCAAACTTGAAACAAGGGCTATTAATAATGGGAGGATTGTAGTTAACTGGGAAACAGGCTAGGGGATGACCTAAATGAACATGGATTTGCACAATTAAAATCGATGCATTTGTTGGATACAACGATTTAGGACTTATTGTTTGATGATGACAAACATTTGTGAACGGTTTGATGTGTGTTAAGTGCTTGCAGAAATGGCGAGGACGTAAATCAATGTGTTGGACAAATTGCTATACACACTCCTCGGTGACTTGGTCAAAGAGCGAGTGGAAATTGCTACACACATACAATTTAGACTTGGTCAAAGATGGGATAACATCTCATATCAAATCAATTAGAGATTGAACAAGATCACATTTGTTACTTCTAGCCAAATTTGTATTCCAAATTGAGAAGAGATCTTGTAGGGATTCTCCCTCATCCCTAGCAAACCCCTAAGCCGGACACAAACCCTTGCTTAACCTATATAGGCTTTGTTTGCTCCAAGAGCACAGGGGGAATCATAAAAAAAGTGCGGCCAACAAATTTTTTAAGCCCTTTCACGCAAGCAGTAACCAAGCCAAATCTTCATCTTGTTGCAAAACTCTTCCCAAGGCTGCGACAAACAAAAAAGAGCACAACAAATATTCATCACCAAAACCCAAGGCTGCGGCAACAACAAACAAAAGAAACCCTAGGGGAGAGAAGGCAAAGGATGACGGCCATAAATTTTTAAACCCTAGTTACCCACGCACCCATCAAAAAACCAAAGCCAAAACATTACTCTCCATCTCCAAAGGCCAAGAAACAAAGTCAACTTGCTGCGTGAAGAAGACACGACCGCCGTCGAGAGCTCGTTGCTGCCGTCGACGTTGTCGAAGTCGCCGACACGTAGCTGCCGTCGAGCGGTCGGAGAAGATGCCTTAGCTGCCATCGTCGAAGCCTTGCTACTGTCGAGTTCTTCGTCGTCGTCTTCGTAGCCCGCCGTTCACACTCGAAGAGAAGCACGAAGCCACCAGAGTCTCGCCGTTGTTGAAGCCGTCAACGACGAGGGAACACCATCGAGATGCCTTGACGCTGTCGAGGCTTCGCTATCGAAGTCGGAGCTGCGGAGAAGATCTCGAAAGCCGTTGGCAAAGATTTTCGCCGTTGATTGAGTTGTCGCCGTCGAAGTCAAACGGAGTAGTCGCCGCTGATTGAGTTGTCACCGTCGAATTCGAAGGGCCTGTCACCGTAGCTACCATTAGAGAAGATCACGAAGCCCGCTACCACATGTTCTCCCGTTGCCGTTGAGTTGAGTTGAAGGAGACATCGTCGAGGCAAGTCGGAGCAGCTTCGCCGCCGAACTGCACGAAGCCACGCACCGCCGGAGAGTACGCCGTCGCCATTGAAACACTCGGAGTGAAGACGACGGCAAAGTTGCGCGTGCTGCATACCCTAATCGAAGAGGAAGTCGACGTGAAGGCGACTGCCCGTGAAAACGAAGGAAACACAATCCTCCGCTGAAGTGGACGAGTGAATTATAGGGATTGCTAGACGCACAGACCATATATTAAAGTGGATTGAACTGGATTGCTAGACGCACAGACCAGAGAGCCATTTGATCCAGAATCTGAGATTCAGACAGCAGATCGAGACACCGCTTACGTCAGACTGAAGCTGACGTCATGCTGATTGACAGAGACGACTACACAGACACGAACTGAGCATTTCTAAACTCTTAACTCTTTATATTCGTGTATTAGTGTGTCGATCTCTGTAGGGGAAACTTTACCATTGTGATTTTTGAGGACTTGACGAGTTGGGGCTCGTCAAGGGTGAGAGCATCTGACTAGGTTGATGGTGTAGAGCACGCGGGAGTGCGTACGAGCTAGATGAGAGTTGATTTGGGGATCTTGACTCATTGTAGCTGTTCCTTGATTACATATCTATCTAGTAGTTGCTTTCGGGGCTGGAGTAGGTTGTGGGGACGTCGAACCAGGGTATATCTGTGCGTACTCTGTGATTGCATTTTATTTACCCTGCCTGTGCTTATAACTGCGTGTGATTGTTCGTGAGTTGCACAAATATTTTTATTAGCCTATTCAACCCCCTCTAGGCTACGATCCAGATCTAACAAGTGGTATCAGAGCCAGTTTAGAGGATCTAGTCTAGATTTTATTAGGTGACCATGAATATATCTGATTGTGCATTTGCTGAAGGACAGTCTATAGCCCGTCCCCCTAAGTTTACCGGTGTAGACTTTGCATATTGGAAGGCTAGGATGAAAATCTATTTAGTGTCTGTAGATTATGATGTGTGGGATATTGTTGAAAATGGTTATAGTCTACCCACTATTAAAATTGAAGACACTGTTATGATTAAGTCTAATGACAAGAGGGATTTAGCTGATAAGAAACTTTATACTCTTAATGGTAAAGCTATGAATGCGCTTATATGCTCTCTTGATAAATCTGAATTTAACCGTATCTCACATTGTCTAATTGCGCATAAAATATGGCAAACTCTGGAGGTAACACACGAGGGAACTTCGCAAGTGAAGGAATCCGGACTTGCGTTACTGAGCACAGAATATAAGAGCTTCTACATGCTACCAACAGAATCCGTTAAAGTCATGTTTGCAAGGTTCACAGACATCGTCTACAAATCCAGTTCCCTCGGTAAGCCATACTCTAGCCATGAATATGTACGAAAGATCTTAAGGGCACTCTCAAGCTCGTTCAGGCCCAAAGTCACCGCTATACAAGAAGCCAAGGTTTTATCAACAATGAGAGTGGAGGATTTAATAGGCAACCTGATGTCCCACGAGCTTGAGCTGCAAAGTATAGAAGCTAGAGAGAAACCTGAAGAAAAAGTCAAAGCTTCCACACCATTAGCTCTTCAAGCTAACGATGACGATCTTGATGAGGAGCAAGCTCTAATGGTCAGAAACTTCAGAAGATACATTCAGACTGATCAAGGAAGAGCTGAGATGGGAAAAAGGTTTACTCGTTCCAATAATTTTAATTCTGATAGAATTTCCTCTGAGCAGAAATCTACTAATAAAATGGAATGTTTTAAATGCAGGAGGAAAGGACACATGATGAGGAACTGCCCACAACATACAGCAAATGTCGCAGAGAAGAAAGGAAAAACCAAAGTGCTAACGTGGGATATGGACAACGAAGTTGAGGATGAGGACGAGGAGCATGAAGCCCACTCCATCATGTGCTTAATGGTCAAACACAATGAGGTAGAATCTTGCACTAAAGCTGAATTTATGAATATCTGCAAAGGTATGCAAGCTAAAATAGATGAGCTAGAATCTACCATAGATGATTATATGGAAGGTAGCTTTGAATTGCAACAAGAAAATTATGACTTTTCTTAAGAAATTGATAAACTTAAAGAAGAACTTGTTGCATGTAACTCCACCATTAATATGCTGAAAATGGAGAAAGCTAGCTTGTCTGAAAAAGGTGATTGTTTCTCTTGTCCCTCTTTGCTAAAAGATATTAGCATAAGCAAGAATTGATAAAGTGTGAAACTGATAATGAATTACTTACTGAAAAGATTAATATGCTAAATCTTGAACTTAAAGAAAAAATGAGTGATTTTGAAAAGAAAGAAGAGGAAAACAAGCGAGCTTTCATTAGTAAGTGCACTTTGCTTGTGAATGAAAATTCTATTCTGAAACCCAAAGTCACCACCCTAGAATTGTCATTAAAGAGATTTTCCATAGGAAAACTAAACTGGGATATTATTCTTGGAAATCAATTGTATGGAAATAATAGACGTGGCCTTGGATTTGGCACTAAGAATGTTGAAAAACCTAAGTATAAGAAATTTCACAATGTGCAGTCTATTGCTAAAAATGTTTATGCAAAGTGTCATACTTGTGATAGTGTTGGTCATACTTCGTATTATTGTAACTTTAGGAACATGAACATAAAGTTTAAACAAGTGTGGGTTCCTAAAGCTTTGATGACTAACATTAGTGGATCTTGTTGGATTCCAAGGTCACACATAATATCTACCGTGTAGGTGAGGTGGAGACTTGGCTAGGAGCTATGGATTGAACGCTTCATCTATTTAGTTCTTTAGCCAAATGACGACGCGAAGGTATATCTTCCTCTTTGAACTTAATGCATACCTTCATAGCATGTTTTTTCCTCACGTTTTGTATGCTTGATTTACTTTATTTTGTGTGCTTGTTTGATTGATGTTAGCTTGTTTAGTTCTTTTATAAAAGACAAAAAATGGAGCTTAATGCATATCCTTCTCTTTACATTATTCAAGTGTTATAAATGTATGATAATCATATCCATGTAGAAATTGTAGTATTATTATTATGGCTACATGCGTATGTTTTATTTCATAGTAGTCATGACAAGTTCAAGGAATTGAAAATATGATTTCTACACATTCTTTCACTTCCACGATCTTTAAACTATGTTGTACATTTGGAGATACTATTTATGAATATTGAAAAGTGAATGTAGGATGAATAATAACTGAAAATCTAAGAAATATGATGTGTGTTGCCATGGATAAAAATTGAGCTAAAAAGAATTGGTTTTCATGTTATGAAAAATGAAAAAGATAGTAAAGATGCTCTGTATAAAAATTGGATACAATCATTGGCAATTACACTACCCACGAGTATCCAACTTATGCTTTCTGTGTAATCTTTAGCGTTGGTGTATTTTACTCGTCAAGCAATGTCACCCACATATCTACGAGTCCTTTTAGGCTATGTTTTGGGGTGTGATATCTTAAACTCATTTTTTAATGAGGTGGGAAAAAATCAATCGTAGGTGATATAAAGTTATTTTGAAAATGATGGATTGTTTTTGGTTGGATTTATAAAAGTATCTTCCTTTGTCCTTCTATGTATAATAATTGCACTTACACAATGGTGTTGAATTTAAAATTATGATTTTCATTATATTTGAAGTGATATCATATGAATGTCGACATCCAAACGCTAGCTATAGTCTATAATGCTCTTTTATTTTGCATGGGGTATTGTTTTTAAAAACTTCATGAATATGCTTTTGATGATGACAAAGGGGGAGAAAATATTGGTATTTGGTATTAATTAATGTATGGTGGTGATGGTACTACTTGGTAATTCTTGGTCTACATGGGTGAATACATGTTCAGGCGATATTCTTGGTCTACTTGGGTGAATACATGTTCAAAGGGGAGCATGACAATAGGAGGAGCATGCTATAGAAATACTATTGCTAGCTTGTGTGCCTGAACATTATGTATTACGTACTTGCATACATCCTCCATTGCACTACACACACATGTCACGATGAGATTCTTTAAATCGTTAATTGCAAATCTTGTGTAGGGTTGTCATCATCAAAAGGGGGAGATTATTGGATACAACGATTTAGGACTTATTGTTTGATGATGACAAACGTTTGTGAACGGTTTGATGTGTGTGTTAAGTGCTTGAAGAAATGGTGAGGATGTAAATCAATGTGTTGGACAAATTGCTATACACACTCCTCGGTGACTTGGTCAAAGAGCCAGTGGAAATTGCTACACACATACAATTTGGACTTGGTCACAGATGGGAGAGAGATGGGATGACATCTCATATCAAATCAATTAGAGATTGAACAAGATCACATTTGTTACTCCTAGCCAAATTTGTATTCCAAATTGAGAAGAGATCTTGTAGGGATTCTCCCTCATCCCTAGCAAACCCCTAAGCCGCACACAAACCCTTGCTTAACCTATATAGGCTTTGTTTGCTTCAAGAGCACACATGGAATCATCAAAAAAAGTGCGGCCAACAAATTTTTAAAGCCCTCTCACGCAAGCAGTAACCAAGCCAAATCTTCATCTTGTTACAAGTCTCTTCCCAAGGCCGCGACAAACAAAAAAGAGCACAACAAATATTCATCACCAAAACCCAAGGCTGCGGCAACAACAAACAAAAGAAACCCTAGGGGAGAGAAGGCAAAGGATGACTGCCATAAATTTTTTAAACCCTAGTTACCCACGCACCCATCAAAAAACCAAAGCCGAAACATTACTCTCCATCTCCGAAGGCCAAGAAACAACGTCATCAACCTGCTGCGTGAAGAAGACACGACCGCCGTCGAGAGCTTGTTGCTGTCGTCGACGTTGCCGAAGTCACAGACATGTAGCTGTCGTCGAGCGGTTGGAGATGGTGCCCTAGCTGCCACCGTCGAAGCCTTGCTACTGTCGAGTTCTTCGCCGCCGTCTTCGTAGCCTGCCGTTCACACTTGAAGAGAAGCACGAAGCCACCGGAGTCTCGCCGTTGCTGAAGTCGTCGTCGTCGAGGGAACACCATCGAGATGCCTTGATGCTGTTGAGGCCTCGTTGTCGAAGTCGGAGCTGTGGAGAAGATCTCGAACACCGCTGTCAAAGATTTCCGCCGCTGATTGAGTCGTCACCGTCGAAGTCGAACAGAGTAGTCGCCGCTGATTGAGTCGTCGCCGTCGAAGTCGAAGGGCCTGTCACCGTAGCTACCATCGGAGAAGATCACGAAGCCCGCTACCGCATGTTCTCTCGTTGCCATTGAGTTGAGTTGAAGGAGACATCGTCGAGGCAAGTCGGAGCAGCTTCGTCGCTAAACTGCACGAAGCCACGCACCGCCGGAGAGTACGCCGTCGCCATTGAAACGCTCGGAGTGAAGACGACGGCGAAGTTGCGCATGCTGCATGCCCTAATCGAAGAGGAAGTCGACGTGAAGGCGACTACCCGTGAAAACGAAGGAAACACAATCCTCCGCTGACGTGGACGAGTGAATTAAAGGGATTGCTAGACGCACAGACCGTATATTAAAGTGGATTGAACTGGATTGTTAGACGCACAGACCAGAGAGCCATTTGATCCAGAACCTGAGATTCAGACATCAGATCGAGACACCGCTTACGTCAGACTGAAGCTGACGTCGTGTTGATTGACAGAGACGACTACACAGACACGAACTGAGCATTTCTAAACTCTTAACTATTTATATTCGTATATTAGTGTGTCGATCTCTGTAGAGGAAACTTTACCGTTACTTGTGATTTTTGGGGACTTGACGAGTTGGGGCTCGTCAAGGGTGAGAGCATCTGACTAGGTTGATGGTATAGAGCACGCGAGAGTGTGTACGATCTAGGTGAGAGTTGATTTGGGGATCTTGACTTATTGTAGCTGTACCTTTATTACATATCTATCTAGTAGTTGCTTTCGGGGCTAGAGTAGGTCGTGGGGACGACCGAACCAGTGTATATCCGTGCGTACTCTGTGATTGCATTTTATTTACCCTGCTTGTGCTTATAACTGCGTGTGATTGTTCGTGGGTTGCACGAGTATTTTTATTAGCCTATTCACCCCCCTCTAGGCTACGATCCAGATCCAACAACGTTTTTTGTTATTTTAATACATGTATCCTAAAAGGTGATTTTATTACGGGCAGGGTCGAAGTGCGCATAGAGTATGCGCTGATTATGCAGGATTATGTGTGTGTAAACGAATATGGGTGTCAATTAGTAAAGGAGGAAATTTTCTCCTTAACTAGCTTCAAAAACTACTTACACCTTTTTGCAATGATTGGTTTCGTTTCATATTCTAAAATATCAAACCATCGAATATAAAGTGAATGCAAAAGGTGTTGCTTGTTCATTTAGCCGTTGCAAAAAATTTGTTACTACGAAACCGTTAAATTAGCGATTAGTGGATGAATAAGCAAACCCTTTGGGTTCACTTATTATTTGGTGGTTTGGGATTTTTGAACATGAAAATCAAAATGAATTGATCCGATCATCGGGAAAAAATAAAGAGGATGAGGTTTGATACTAGCAAATCAAGAAATTTCCTCCTTGGTTAATTGACTCCCATATTATTATATATAGCTTAATCAAGATGTATTCGAGTGGACTACATATGCGGATCCAACCCATTTAAATTTAAAACTAGGCACCTAAATAAAAAATCGGATTCGTTTGAAGTGATTAAACATGTTTGAACTACCTATGAACATTTTTATTTTTGTTTTATCCTTGCAAAAATATGAGCGCAAACTCATTGTTTCGGGATTGTCGTAAAATGGAGTAACTTGTCGTCACTTGATGTGTATGTAAAACATATTTAAATCATTTAAAATTTAATTCGTATGTAGTTTAAATGGGTTAGATCACATTCAACGAAACATATTTTCTAATTGTCCAACTTTAAATTTTAGTGGGTTGAATTTGCATGTTTAATCCACTAAAATGGATCACAATCAATGTCTACACGTACCATGCATATATACTTACTAGTCATAACCCGTGCCCTAAGGGCACAGTTTATTTAAAATATTTCACCTTGAACTATTAGATCCCCTAATTTTAAATGAATAATAATAAGTAAAACACAATAATTGTTATTCAGATTTCCAAAAATTTTGGTCTCCTAGAATTTTAGTTTCCATCTGACAAATTAGTTTTCCCAAATATTTTAGTCCACCCATTTAGTTCCATCTAGATTTAACACGTATCATACAAGCACTGTACATTTAAAATATTACCCCGTTCAAAACTCTAGATCCCCTAATTTTAAACGAACAATAATAATCAACTTGTAAAAATCGTTATTTAGTTTCCCTGAAAATTTAAGTCTTCCCAAAATTTAGTTCGCCGTTCACTTAAAATTTCCCTTATCAAAATCTTGGATCTCTTAATTTTAAATGAATACCAATAATTAAAGCGTAATTATTTAGTTCATCCCAAAAATTTTAGTTCCCTCTCAAAATTTAATTCCTTACAGATTCAGTTTCCCCCAGAATTTAGTTCAAGTTTAAAATTTTAGTTTCCCCTAAAATTTAGTTCGCTCCAAATTGAGTTTCTCCGAAAATTTTATGATGTTCTCCCAAAATTTTCACAAACCATCATCCTAACCTATGAATCCTCAATATTCAATTCCAGCTATCTTTCTATCCACACTTTTGTCCTAGTCAGCAAACCCATTCAATTGTATAATAGATAATAAATAAGGCTCCTGGCAACCTGGAAGCCAAGCCTGCCAGATTCTACAAAAAACAAATTACAGTTTCTTTTGGAAATTTGAGAAGAAACAATATTTTCCCTTGGAATCACGTTATTTTTCACTAAACGAACGAAATCAGTTTCTATAACATCTTGACAACAAAGGTTCTCTGTGAATCACATTATTTTTCACTAAACGAACGAAATCAGTTTCTATAACATCTTGACAACAAAGGTTCTGCATTCATATGCAATTAAGAGTTTCGAGGAATGGGATCTATACTCGACTATTTATTTACTTATGCTTTTTGCCACATTTTTTTTTGAAAGTATCATCTTTTTTATTTTTTAAAATAGAAATCCTCGAGATATATGTTCTCTGTCATAGATCTACTTTTGAACTGAAAGAGCCTTTTAATGATACCTAGAATACTATCATGGAATCTTGTATATACTTCTATTGCTCTCACATATTTTAGTGTTTAGGGATTTAGGATGCAGGATACAACGAATCATCCAATTCCGACTAACTAAAAAATATAATGCATTTTTGACTTCATCTATCGTCATGCCTTCAAATAAATCTTTCTCAAATAAAATGAAAAAAAAGCTTATGCAACTTAATTTTTATTTTTTTTCCCTCAAAACCAATTATTTTTCTTATTTACTAAATGGTCAATTTAAAAAAGGTTGATGAAGAGACCAAACACTTTGATTCTACAATGTCAAACAAACACAAAGTTGGTAGACATAAAATTACTTGCTCAAATAATAAGCAACCTAAAATTATTAATCCTAAAATTGGCTCGTTCAAACACCCATTGCTTAAAGCACATAAACAATCTCTTAGAACTAAAATTAAAATTGAAACCCAGATTAAAATTTAGCACATATAAGCGCATTTTTTCAAACATCAACACCAAAAAAATAAAGCATTATTACAAATTGAAATTTATTTTGATACAACGCATTAACCAATAATTATTAGACATGCAATTTCCAAGCATCAAACCAACAAAAAGAATCATAATTGGAAACCACACCCCAAGTAAAATGAGAAAGGAAAACAACATTTCATTCATTCATGAATTTTGAAATCAAAACATATTCACACTCTAAAAACTAAACAACAAAATGCACAACATTCTAAAATCCGTAAATATCCTAAATTTCTCAAACATACTTCCTTTCAACACATTCACCATCTATTTCTTGACAGCAAGACTATTCAAATACCCACACACTATCCATCGGACCCATACAGAGTCCCCCCTGCCTTTTCAGCACGTAGACCACGTCCCTCATCATCTATGTCTTCCTCCTTGCATACTCAATGTAGGTCACCGCATCACGAATCACATTCTCCAAGAAGATCTTTACTGAATCAATGTAGGTCACCGCAGTACTCATTGGGTTGGATGCAATGAATCAATGTAAAATAATTCATAATTGAAAGGATATATAGAAATGTGAAACTAATTAACAAAGATATATACTATATAGAAATGTGAAACTAATTTAGTTGCACTAACTGTTCTCGTTAGTAATCATCTTTTCTAATTTACCTAAAACTTCCACCAAAATATAGTAAAATAGAGAGAAAACAGGGGGGCTTTACCCATATTTTTAAATCTTTACTGAAATTTTAATTTCTACACAGTAATCACAACAAACCCTTTAGAAATCCCCACATATAACACAATTTCTTAAGCACATTCCAGAATACCGATAAAAATAATACTTCAAAGCAAATTTTCATTGACTCAAAAAAACCAAAAAAATAGAAACACTGTCAACCAAATATTTTTAACAGCAAGAGGGGCAAATTTTTTACCAGCAATTGCCATTTTCCTTCGCAATCACTGCCAAAGAACTCTAAATCCTCAAAAGGAGACTCATTTCAAGCCCATCAGAACAGCAACCCATCTCCATTCCGACCAAGAAAACCCTAAATCTTCATCGCTCTGATCTGCTCCAAGAGCCGCAACCCATCTTCATTTCGTAATCCCTATAAATAGAGAAGAATTAGGGGTTTGGGGATCGTATCTGTTTAGATCCGAGCAGAATGGAGCAGATTGAGTAGCAAATTATGGTACACAGGAGGAAATTTTTGGTTTTTTCAGAAAGAGGAAGCTTTATTTTGATCTTCTATCTCTACGGTGAAGTGGAAAATTGGAAGATTTTTTTGACCGCCACAGGTGAGTAGTAAAAGAAGATAATCGGAGTTCTGGTGGCTCACCTTGAGATTCTGGATGGTGACGGCCTTGTAGGTGCCGGTGGTGTGCCTCGAGCTTTGGTACACTTAGACCCGATCCCTTTTGACAAAAGCTCATGTATTTTTGTAGCTGCTCCCCTCATTCACAATTTCATCAAACAAAGAAAAAAGATAAAACAAAAGGAGGAGAAAAAACTAAAAATACCCGAGGAATAATCGGCGATGCTCACTTTTCTTACAGTTCCATCTTTTGGGAGAAGAGGAATCATCGGCGATGCCATCGGTGTGCCTCGAGCTTTGGCTTGCTTGCACTGGACCTTTGATCTCGAGAGGTGTTGCTACGAGATCTGATTTTTTTTTCAAAACCTCATCTCAACCATTGATTCCACAAGATTAAATCTCAACCGTCATTTTATCAAACCTTTTATCCTAGTCAGCTTGTCCTAGTCAGCCCAGAATTAAAAAAAGTCATCAACTGTATAATAGATATATATTATGTACATGTGTATATTGAATGTTAAAAATGTCCGAGAATGAGGAAAATGTAGAAAAATATCATAATTAGCATGCTTGTGCAGATGGATTTGTCGATGGCAGTGACAAGATTAAATAACACTGCAGATCTTCACTCAAAAGAAAATAACAAAATCCATACAGAACTTGTAATTCACACCATTTCCATCAAGGAATAAATAAACCTAGTGAACTGCCCAATTTCCATACAGAACTGAATGAAATCCCAGCAAAAATAGTAAATTTGCAAACTTGAACATTTATAATCTGAAGCATGGCAAATGGAAAACAAAATACATTCTCACCAGAAAAATGTATGGACCCAGTGTGTACTTGCAAATGTAGATATATGAGCATACAACATGTTATGAGCCCGAATATGTGGATGTCCTCATAGTTCCGGTGCATATCGTTAATTTAGTGCATCTTTGAAGTGCATACGCATATGCGCTGCATATAACGATTTTTAGAAGACAGAGGAGATGACCTTTGACAAAATTTACTGGAAAAGATGGCATTTTTCTTTGTTGGAAAAAGAATTGGAATGAAAGCTTTGTCGTTGTCATCGTCTACACATGAATTTGTACCGAGCAGACGGTAACCAAGCGCACAAATGCATCATTTAAAGTAATTCATTGACTGACTAAGCTAGACATACAAAGCATAACTGCATACACAACATTCTGTTGTTGAAGGAACTAAAGTTCTAGTGGCCACTTCAATTTCATGTTTCATAATGAGTGGGCTACTCAAAAACCCTTCCAGGATACTTCATGACATCCCAATGACAAATCAATTCATCAAATTAGGGTGACATCACTATCCAATTTAGTATAGGCACTTCTACGTGTTAAGAGATGATGTGTTAAGAGATGATGTTATACATAAACAGGACAAACCTGCAGCAAGTGCATTCAGTTTTCATCAAGTTGATAGCTTCAGGTTATCACATCGTAGCATGTCTTTTTATCTGAATCTGGGCTAATTGTTAATGGTGTGCCCCTTTTGCACCTATATCTGGTGCCAGTCCTTTTCCAGTAGCCATGGCCATGAAGCTTCCAAGTGAAATAAATACCACGTTTGGTATATGGTGTTGGCGTGCCCAACCAACCCCAGCTAAATCAATTTTAAATCATGATTTGGCAAAAAGTGATGGTAAGTGCAAACATATGATTTTTTTAAATATTATTCATTTTGCCAGGTTGCTCCCTACTTTTGGGTCAAAATTAACGTTCCAGCTGCAGCTCTTAAGTTGGGATTGCTGTAGTTAGCATGCCATCAAATATTCCCTAACTTCTTACATTGTCCATTGCAAAAATGCCAACTATTACAATTCCTCGGTGTATGTCTTCACATTAGTTAATGTGAATGTAACCTAATTAATGTAGCATGAGACTACAAACTAAAAATACAGCAAATGGATCCAAACAAAATCTATAAGGTGAACCACAGTTTTGATAACCATTACACCATTAAAGCTGTCTACGGGCGAGGCAATTGCCCCTACATGGACTCAGGTCATGTCGAGTAGCCATGTTGCTACCCTTCAGGGCTGCCGGTAATTCCCATTTCCTGTGTAGCTTTCTAGTGTCTGTATTAGCAAGGCAAGCCCAATATCCAATGTTAGACCATGCTGAACAATATTGGAGTTAACATGTTTTCCCTGCCTAAATCCACCAGGAGTTGGTGCATCCCAACTGATTCCATCAGAAGTCATGCCATAGTGGTGTTTGACATTTTAAGTATTATGAAATAGTGGGTACACGAATCCCAATGCTAAAATAGAGGTATAAATGCCATAAACATTTCTCTTATATTTAATGTAAGCCGTGTAGTCAAGCCCTAACGATTGTTGGTTTTCTGGTGGATGATTTATGTCAATAGAGAACTCTTTTTATAATAATATAACAAAGATAGTGTACCTAGGTATGTCCTTAAGAGCATACAAACACATATTCTTCTTGGCTATTGAAGGGCTTGATTGTTTTGACTTGTATAAAAATGATGCAGGGGTACGTGGGGTCCAGGATGGGCACATACCCACCCTCCTATCTGTCAGATTTCCCAAAAGCCATTGCTTTTGGTGCACTTACTATATAGATAACTTCTATTTGAAAATTGGTATCTGCCGCGTGTAGTGTTTTTACTTTGCCCTTCGATGCTGGCATGATTCTTGTCAAGTTGCTGAAAGTCTTTTCCAGGTCTATGGCTACAACTAGTAGTCAATTTATTTCCTCATTGTTAGTATATTTGGTAAGTTCCACAAATGTGAAGCTTCTGACGTCTGAAAGTATTCAGCCCTTCAGCTTGAACTGATGTACTATATTTCATGCATGTTGACTAGTTTCCACTTTTGAAAGTTTGGGATCAATTTAGATTTTTTTCCCCATAATTGAGCATTAATTATCATCCATTATGATGTAGTTATAATCTTAGTCATGTCAACCGATGAAGTGCCAGTGAATTAAGATATCGTTTACACTATTGTGGATGCTACTGGGTTTACTCAGGTTCAAATTTCATATTAAAATTTTAATGGGGTTTTCGGATATTTATCTCCCAAATCTTTCCTGTTGTTTAAATGCTATGCAAATCTTATTGATTTTTGAAAAACACCCCTTCTGTTAACAAAACTGTTAATCTATTAATTGTGTTAATAAGAGTTACAACATTACCCTTCATAAATTAGGCAAGTTAATTGTTCTTGACCCCCCCCCCCCCCCCCCCCCCCCCCGCGTACTTTTTACAAACGAACCAGATCCCAAAATATTAGGCTTCTCACTTTGCCGGCCATAATCCCGGCGGCCTCCGACACCATTCCTCCATTGTCACAGGATGTGGTTGGATCTGAGGATTTGGCGGAGAATTTTTAGGGTTTCGGTGGATGATTTGGGGAAGAAGGGGATAACTTAGGGTTCTTAGCTTTGCACCAAGGATTCCAAGGCTTCGCACCAAGGAAGAGGAGACCTTTCACTGGCGGGGGAAACCTTTCACATGTCTTGAAGAAATTTCTTTTTTCATTGATTCGTTGATTGATTAAAATAACAAGTCTAATGGCCTTTATATAGCATTCCAACCGAACACTTCTCCCCACCATCCGATGTGGGACTAAACTCACACAAAAGATTCAAGACTCCTAAAAGACTCAAAATAAACTAAGAGACTCAATAAAATAAAAATACAACTAAAATCACAAATTTCGATTCCTATCATTCTCCTCAGCTTGAGAACTTCTCCTCCTGGTGAAGGTAGGCAGAAGTAGCACACCGGCACAGAAATCAATAGTCCTCGGCAGTTGGAGAAGACGCGTCCACGAACTCTAAAATGTATAATGATGCAGACTGGTAGAAGCACACCCTCTGATAATTTCTTCAAATTCACGAAATATAGAAAACACTTAGCATTTGTTTGTTGGTCAGCGTAAGCGGATCTTGGATAACAAACTCTATATGCTCGATCAGAATCGATGGTTCTTCTTTCGGTAGTTCTGGTGCAGGTTCAACTGTGGGCTTTAGGCAAGACTCTGGCTCATGTTCAAGTTCTGTCTATGGCGCAGATTCATGCTTGTGCTCGGGTTCTTGTGCTGACTCTAATCCTGTCTCGGGTTTCAATTCAGGCTCAGACTTTACCTTGGGCTCAGGTTTTAATTTGGGCTCGGACTTACACTTGAGTTTATTCTGTTGTTTCCTTTCTCACATTTCAATCGCTTGAAGAATTTGTTTGTTACTCTCAATTAACTCTTCGTCTGACCCCATTTCTACCTTTGGGATTGAAGATTGCTGGGGCTCCTGGGGAATGTACCTATGCTTGAAAAAATATCGACATCGTAGAGAAGATCTGAATGTTGACCATCGATATTGAGTCATCGGGCCGGTACTCGAGGGGACTCGTTCGACGAGCGACTAAGGTCCACAGAGCCCACGAGAGAAGCCTGATACGGACTCAGTCAAGGCACACATACCAGTCGCCCGTTGCACTCGACCAATTGAACGTGAGATTGAAGGTGAGCTCATAAATAGCGAAAACGTGGGCTACGGTTACCCTTATTAAAGGGGGAAGATCATGGCATCATAATTGGTGGCCGTTATCCTCCCAACGTCACTTGCGACTCTAATCATACATTTTATCTTATATTTCTTCCACAAAAGGGCTTGCGACGCCAGACCTGAGACAAGCCTCCGTGGGTCGATCTCAGCTGCTCTAAGCTCATTCCATCCCTTAAGTTTCATTCTAACTTAAGTATCAGAGGGGATGTGGGTCGGGACTCAGATCCGACCCCACTAACGCTTTCTTGTGGTGCAGATCTTCGAGTCTTGATCCTACAAGAGGGTCGTATCTGAGCTTCCAGCATCGATCGATTGACGCTTGATCCGTTTGAGGGTCGAACAAGCTCCGCAAGTCAACCATCAACCACCAACGACCCAGGTTCTTCCAACCTAGGTCCCACTCAACCGACTAACGAGGCTCCAACTCAGCGAAAAAGGATACACGTCAGCCTCTCAATTGTTTCGGTCATTTTTGGCCTTAACAATCGATGATAAGGGACTCGAAGATTCAAGCTCCAAGATACTGATTCGCCTCCTAGCTTCAGATAGGCATACTTCTATTTTGCTTCGTTAGATAAATTAAAACAGGAGAACTTTTCTAGATAGTACTCCCAATTATCATATCCGAATTTATTCTTTAAGCCATAAAAGAATGGTAATGGTAATTGTCTCCACTTCTCAAGCTCAAAACTTGTTTGAGGAGTGTAGTCATTGTAATAATCATCATAATAATCACTGTTGTGTCCTATAATTTAGAAAAGATTTGCTTGTATGGATGTTACCTATGCGTAGCCGGCTGAGTCAGCTATTCACCGTCACGGACGACATTGAAGTTGGACTCAAATTGGATTCGGAATCGTTAAAACACAAAAACTACGCAGAAATTCATGTAGCAGTACTGTAGCAAGCACAAAAAATACTGTAGCAGGAACTGTGGCGGTACTGTAGTACATCGGAAATTACTGTAGCGACACAAAAATTACCGTAGCAGTGCAGAAATTACTGTAGCAGCGTGGACTTTCTGTGTGGAGAAAGGTGGCCAATCCGAAGAGTATGGTTATGGTTTTGATTTTTTGGAAAAAATTGGGGAAAGATTTTCAAAAAAAGAAAGAATTCGTTCGGCTCTGGTACCAAGTTGATGCAGGATGTGGTTGGATCTAGGGATTTGATGCAGAATTTTTGGGTTTCGGTGGATGATTTGGGAAAGGAGGTGATAACTTAGGGTTCTTGGCTTCGCACCAAGAATTCCATGGCTTCTCACCAAGGAAAAGGAGACCTTTCACAGGCGGGGGGAACTTTTCACAGGTTTTGGAGAAATTTCTCTTTTCATTGATTCGTTGATTGATTAAAATAACAAGTCTAGTGGTCTTTATATAGTCTTACAACCGAACACTTCTCACAACCGATCCGATGTGAGACTAAACTCACCCAAAAGAATCAAGACTCCTAAAAGACTCAAAATAAACCAAGCGACTGTATAAAATAAAGATACTGAAATTCAGTACGCAGTAAATAATCTAACGATCAACGTAAAAACACACAGCATGCAAGGACACACAAGAATTGATATCGCAGTTCGGTGCGCACACCTACATCTGCGGGGCCACGCCCAGAAAATAGAATACTTCACTAAAAAGATTGGAGAATACACATTCTACAATTCACGCATTAATAAGGAAGAACACTCTCATCCTTCAAACAAACCGTGAGGGGATGATCGCAATCAACCCCGTGAAGTATTCTTGGCAAGCTCCCCTTGCCTGCAAGCTCCCCTTGCACCACCGACTTGATCAACTCCCTTGATCCTGCGTGCGCAGCCGTCGGCCTCCCTCCCGGAGAATTTCGTTAAACTTTCTTCAGCAAAAGCGTTGACCTAGCCGCCAAACGCTCCAAGCCCTAAAAGGCCAAAGCCCCGCAATCTTCGATTCAATCTCGATCCCAGCAATCGAACCTAGATTCGATTCAATCAACAGCAATGACCGCAGCGGCTTTAACAAGAAGGAGATCCCGAAGGATCCGTAATAGGAAGTTGTTAGAGTAATAATTTGCCGAAAATCTCTCTTCAACCGTTTCGCAATATGGTAACAGGAGATTAAACCCAATCAACTCTAAAACAGTTAATAACCACCATAAGTGCCAGATGTGCAAGATAGAAAATACCAGAATACGTGAACGCCAATTGCACATCCTGAATCTGCAGCCAATTGACGTAAGTAGACATATTCTGTTGAACATCCCAGTACAACAAACTGTTCAACAAAATGTCTAACATTCTCAAGTGCCACACATGACAAGCCCGCAACCAAGAAAAACCACAGGATAATTCCTAACAATCTCCCCTTTTGTCATTTGGTGGCACAACATACGGTATGATAGAAGAAGAAGGCAATTGTGCAATTGTTAAACTTTCAAACCCCTTGGAGACACATTGCATCATCAGTAGACGTCCAACAAAACATTCAACAAGACGCTAGACATCCGACAAAGCATTCAACAAGACGCTAGACATCCAACAACACGATCAACAATTCTTTCAACATAGCATCGAGCATCAGATAAGAGAGAAATCATACCGCTTCTCCCCTTTTGCGCCACAAAGGACAAACACCTCATAAATCCGCAGAGGGACCATTCCTTAGAGAAGACAGCTTGCTTTGCAGCAACTCCTTGTGACGATTCAGAAGTACCCGCTGACTTTCAAGAACCAGAAGTTGATCATCAATATTCTGTAGAGCAGTCTCGAGAAACTGAATATCACCCGCACTCGCAGAGGAAGCAGTAGCTTCAGTAGCAGGACAGGGTGGAGGAGTTTGCGAGGCTGGAGGCACAGTGAAAGACGGTTCAGCAGTAGGAGGTGGAGAGGATGTCGAAGACACATTATGAAGAGAGGGAACCAAGTCAGTGATGTCATCCATTTTTCCGGTCACAGACTTTGCCGTATACGAAATACTCTCACAAGATGAAGGAAGATCTGACGAGGACAGAGGCACCTTTTGAGCTAGGAGCAACATAGATATAAGAGCTCCATGGGGTAACGAAGTCCCGGAGGTGGATATCTCAGCAAACGATAAGATAGAGTCAAAAATAATCCGGCCCAAATTAAAAACCTGAGAGGTTCCAGCAGAGAACAACAGCCTGCACATATCTCGAGTAACCACAGACACATTTGATGTAGGAAGCCAGTTCCTCGTGGCAATCCTGTAGAGAATAAAAAACTTGGCCGTAAGAGCAGATGAAGGAAAAACCGATGATTTCGTAGGCCAATTCTGGAGCTTCCCCGTAGTCACAGCTCGAATCAGTCTATCAAACTCGACTTCTGTAGACTCTCCATAAGCAGGAGCAGATGGGGGACATTTCCATTCCAACAATTTATTCAGAGAGGAAGGAGAAAAAGTAATTATCTTGCCCCGAACATAATTTCTGCAATGCCAACGTGAGGAGCCCTCTCCAGCAGTTTTGGATAGATTACAGTAAAATTCCCTGACTAACACAGGATAGTAGGAACTGAAGCACGTGGCAGCACGGAACAATCCGAGAGTCTTCAATATAGTTGCAATCTGGGTCTTGTCAAACGAGACTATGTTCAGAACCTCTTCAGGAAGTAACGATCTCTCTGAATAAGATGGCCACCGGTTCTTGCGAGCTTTGTCGAAGAAAATTCTGCTAAAGGCATCCGAAGAAGTAAATGACGGAGAACGAGAGGAACTTGAAGCTGAGATTTTTGACCTCTTAGACGGAGAACCATCAGCATTACACGAAGGAGCAGAGCGCTTCTTGGAGCACGATCGAGCCTTGCGCATAAATGAGGACAAAGGAGGTTCAGTAGGACCAGAGGCCTCAGGTGATGCACCCTGTGTTGCAACATTTTGTGCAACAATATTTTCAACACTAGCATCCTTGAAGGAATCAGGGACAATATCAGTTTCAACATTAAGTCCCACATTGTCCCCACCAACAGCTGTAGTATCTTGACTCAGGGTACATTTTTCTAAAGTGACTTCAACATTTATCTCACAACCAGCAGTGCCACATCCAGACACAACATTGGCAGTGATCTTATCTGAAACAACTTGCATCTCACTAGCACCTGTTTCAGAACAATTGGAGAGATCCTGAGGAATTTCAGAAGATTCTAAATCCATAGGAGTGGGACCAGGATCTTCAGAGACATTTAGAGACTGAACTTTTTGAGACATATCATCAGCAAGTGGCATGTCTTCCACAGTGTCTTTCAGAAATGACTCCTTACTACTGTCTGCACATTCATGATCAACTATCTCAGAGTCTTTTCCAGGCTCAGCAGCATCTTGAGATGAGAACTTAGGCACATTTTGAGAACACGCATTCACATCACAATTAGGGTCATTGATCATGTTCTGAGATCCTTCATCCACAGACATGGGTGATGTAGAGACATGTACCTCTTCCTGACAAGGAGCAGCATGCGTTTTCTCATCTCCTAGATCACCTTTCTCCACATCTTCCTTGTTTCCCAGCACATCATCCTGCCCAACAGGATTCTCAGAAGGAAAGTTAGACGAAGACGCTCCTGAAGTCCCTCTGGACTTAGGCAAATCAGCAAACACCGGGGAGTCTTCAGAATCTGAGATGTCTATTACATCAACTTCAGAGATTTTAGCAAAAGATGTCGGGTTCCAGGTGCGAATGACAACTTTTCTATCTCGAGGAACTCTAACACTCATAACTTTCCCCAAAATCTTCTTACGCATCAGACCTTTGAAATGAATATGAGATACATCCACGTAAGAGAGATCCAATTCTTTTCCTGTTCTCCGCAAATACCAGAACCAGTCTTGAATAGTTACCGGATCAGGAAAACTTTCATCATCATCATACACTTCATCATCCTCGGAATTTTTGGGGAGGGGGAATTCAAGAATTGGGGAAAACTTCACCAACTCTAAATTAGAGACTTTAGAAGGATGCATGCCACCAAACGAGGAAGAGGAGAGTGATGGAGAGGGATTACCACTGGAGGATCTTGGCATAGGACGAGAAAACACCCCTTTACGTTTAACCGAAGAAGACGAGGAAGGCGGAGCACTTTTCCGAGCGGATGTCGTTCGTCAAGAAGACCGACGAGGGGGCAGCGACGTCTCTTCCGACTGATTTCTTGACATTGAAGATAAACTGGGAGAGGCTTCAACCAAGCCGATTTCAAGAACCCTAGATGAGGGGTTAGGAGAATCTTGGAGAAAATTTGAGTAGAGGAAAAATGCGCCTTGGGAACGAAAAGAATCAGAGGGGAATAATAACGGGTAAGGAAATAAAAGAAAACCGACCCGTCAGCAGAGATCCATAGACCCTCATAATGTTGCAACATGATGTTGCAACAAATATCTCAACACATGAAGCAACATTAGATACGACACAGCCCTAGGGCTTGCCGCAATTCCTCAAATCTGGCAGAATCAAGAGGCTTTGTAAAAATGTCTGCTAGTTGATTAGCTGTAGCAACATACTCTATAACTAGGGATTTCTTCTCAACCAGCTCTCTAATAAAGTGATGTCGGATGTCGATATGTTTCATTCTAGAATGCTGGACAGGGTTCTTGGAGATATTTATAGCACTCTGGTTGTCGCATAAAATAGTCATAACTCCTTGTTCCAGACCATAGTCTATCAACATTTGCTTCAACCACAGCAATTGTGTACAACAACTTCCTG